>CM037094.1:17951365-19435126 GCA_020916435.1 Oxytropis ochrocephala | reverse complement strand
AGGAGGGCTATAAAATGAGATTGACAGGGTAGAAGTAATTGGGTGTATTGAATTGTTTGAAATGATGTTGTGATGTACATGGAGTCTCGTGCATACATTGCAGTGCGATCGTAGTGTTTATAATATGATTTGTGGCTTTGAGAGGCGGCAGGGGCCTTATAAAGTGATTATGAAACTGCTTGGGTAGGAGGCGCTGTATGATGATTGTGAAACTGAGGGTGGCCGGTGGGCCAATGGTACCACATGCATGATGACATCGCATACATTCTCATTAGTGCATGAATATTATTGATTAATGATTGGTGTGTTTGAGTCTTTGTACACTATGCTTATATATTGCTTATTATCACCTTTATTATATAGTTCGAGACTCACCCCGCACTGTTGTCATTTACCACGGTAGTCGGGAGTGAGGGCTTTCCACCTTCAACTACTCCCAAAGTCGAGTGCTCTCGATCGTAGCACACAGGGGGGGTTTGGAAATTTGTTGTTGCTGTTTTGCTCCTTGTTGAGCCTTTATGTATTTGTTCGATATTCTTTGGATTATCTTTGTTGAGATAATGATTGTTTTTCCATTGCATTATGTGAAACTATATTTCTATGAGTTATCTTACGGTGTTACGTATCTGGTTTTGTTTAAGAGAAAGAGTTGTGACGCTCCATTTCATTGAAGTATTAAATTATATTTATACTATTAGCGTCTTTGAATGACTATGGCTAAAAAGCGTGGTTCATACTAAGGCTAGAATTTCTTTTTTTGGTGTATTCTACGAGGCATCAGAGAGCCTTGCAAAAGTGGCCAATGCACATTGCAAGTAGTATCGATTACAGAGTAATCCATAGTCGGCCAGTCCACTATTTTATAACACACTAAACTAGAAAATGATCGAGAAAAGATTTTTGTACACTCTGATTTTGATTTAAATTCACAGGGTAGAAATGGGGTGTTACATTAGTGGTATCGAAGCTTGATTCGATCTGTCCAGGCCAGAAGTGTGTCGATCTGTCATAGTGTGTATGACAACTAGGTGTCTTAAAGTAAATCACAGGAGTGGTTGTTTATCTTTGCGGTGTTAGGTTGATATGGCGGAAGGATCGATCTTGCTTTTCTTGAGGCCTTGCAAGCCATAAGCGCGGTGTGGGTACCAGGGAATCACGGAGGCCCGCGATTTGGCTACCTTTCGAGGAGAGAGAGAACCCTCCACCTTGAGGAGGAGTACAATCCGGATAGTGCAGCTTGGTTGAAGGAGATCGAGAGGATCTTAGGGTAATTAGGTGTAATGATGAGCAGAAGGTAAGGTATGGTACTCATACCCTATCACCGAAGAAGTGATGGCGGTGGTTGGAGACCCGGTGAGAGACTAGGGGGCTGCCCATGAGGAGGTTACAGGAGTGCGTATTCGGGAGAGGAGTTCTAAGAAAGTATTTTCCAGGAAGGGCGTCGGAGGACGAGAAAGAGATAGAGTTTTTGGGTGAAGCGAGGGTAGTATATCGATCCACGGAGTATCTTTGCTAGATTTCTTGACCTTGCTAAGTTCTACCCACATTACTCGGAGAAATTTGAGGCTGAATTCTCAAAGTGCATCAAATTTGAGAATGGTTTGAGGTGATATCAGCGGTGTAGGGTATCGGAAGATCAGTGTTCATTTGATACAGTTGGTGTTGTAGGATCTATGAGGTGATAGCAATGCCCGCTCTAGGGTCATGAGGACGAGAGGGGAAATTTCATCACGGAGTAAGCCTTATGAGAAGTCTGGCAGCGAGAGGAAGCAAAGGTATTCGGGTGTAGCAGTACAATGGTGGGAGCAGTCTGTGAGGGTAGGAGACACCATGAGGGCAAGAAGCCAAGTGGGAGCGCCCATCGATATTGTGTGTTTCAAATGTGACAAGCCAGTCCACAGAGTTTTTATTTGTAAGGTGGAAGTGCGAGAGATGTTTTAGGTGTGGAAAGAGTGGTCACATGGCATGCAGGTGTGATCGCAAGGAGGAACTGTATGTTTCAAGCGTGGTGGCTGGTCACATCGGCTTCAAGTGTCCCCAAGCCTAAGAAGGAAAGATCTCTTGGGAGGTGTTTGCATTGGCGAGTTTGGAGGGACCTAATGATATCAAGTACATGTTTCATCTGCTGGTACTCCTTTAGTTGCTATTGTTGACACGGGTGCTCGCACTCTTTTATTGCATCTGTTTGTCTTTGAAAAGTTAAATTTAGTAATGTCTACTATGGAGAGAGGATGGTTATCGACACTCCGGCTAAGGTCCGTAACTACTTCTACGATGTGTGCTAGGTGTCCTCTGTGAGTCTTGGCGAGAGATTTTTACAGTTGATCGATTTGTTTGCCTTTGGGTGGGTTAGATGTGATTACAGGCATGGATTGGTTAGTAGATAACCACGTGCACATCAAGCATTACGATAAGTCTATTAGTTTTCTCCTTCACGAAGAGGAAAAGTACGCTTTGTTGTCTGTGAGCAATTGCGCAAGGTAATGAAAAGAGGGTGGTCGGTTGTTTGCTTTGATTGCGTCCATGTCTGCTTGAGAAGCAGTTTGTGATTGATGGAGTTCTGGTGGTGTGAGTTCCACTGAAGTGTTTAGGATGAGATTCCTAGTGTGCCCCCGAGAGAGGAAGTGGAGTTCGAGGATTGAACTTGTGCACAGTACTAGGCTGTGTGTCTATGTGCCGTCTTGGGATGTCGGCTTACGAGTTGTTTGAATTGAAGAAGCGATTAGAGAGCTTCTTGAGAAGAAGTTTGTGAGGCCTAGTGTATCACCATGGGGAGCTCGGTTTTGTTGGTAAAGAAAAGGATGGGAGTATGCGTGCGTGCGTGGACTACTGGACAATTGAATAAGGTGACTATCAGAATAAGTATCCTCTCAGAGGATAGATGATCTAATGGATCGGTGGTGGGTGCTAAAGTGTTTAGCAAGATTGACTTGAGGTCGGGTATCACCCAGTTAAGGTGAAGGATGAGGATATCGAGAGAGCTGACGTCGGGACAAGGTATGGGCATTATGAGTACTGCGTAATGCCGTTTGGTGTCCTGAATGCACGGGGTGTTTATGGAGTACATGAGCGAATTTTCCATAGTTATCTGGATCGGTTGTGGTGGTCTTCATTGATGATATTTTGGTGTACTCCAAATCGGAGGAAGAGCATCACGAGCACTTGAGGTTGGTCTTTAGAAGTCTTGAAGAGAGAAAGTTGTATGCCAAGTTGTGAAGTGTGAGTTACAGTTTGCATGAGGTGAGCTTCTTGGGTCGTATTATTTACGGTGATGGTATTCTTTGTGGATCCGGCCAAGGTTGATGCGATGTTACGGTGGGAGAGCCCAAAGTGCTGGCCCGGAGATCGGGAGTTTCTTGGGGTTGGTGGTTATTACGGGAGGTTCATTGAAGGGTTCTCTAAGCTAGCCCTTCCATTGGCCCGATTGACTGTAAGGGAAGGCATTTGTGTGGGATGCAAAGTGTGAAGAGCTTCCAAGAGCTAAGGAGGAGGTTGACCACGTCTCCGGTGTTAGTGTTACTGTCTTAGGAGCAACCATTTGTTGTGTCTTGTGATGCTTCCAAGATGGGTTTGGGAGGTGTTTTGATGCGAGGATGGGAAGGTGGTTGCTTATGCGTCCGAGCCAGTTGAGGACCCATAGGAAGAACTATCTACTCATGACTTAGAGTTGGGCTGCGATTGTGTTTGTGTTGAAAATGCGGAGGCCTTATCTACATGGTACTAGATTCGAAGTGTTCGGTGATCACCAAGAGTCTGAAGTACTTGTTTGACGAAGGAGAGTGAACATGAGACAGGCGTTGGTTAGAAGTTTGTTGAAGGACTATGATTTGGCGAGACTATCACCGACAAAGCTAATGTAAGTGGGTGATGCTTTGAGTCGGAAGACTTTGCATATATCGGCTATGATGGTGAGGAGTTGGAATTGATTGAGCAATTCAGTGACTTGAAGTTTAGTTTGTGAGGTGACACCCAGTGTCAGTTGGGGATCTTGAGAATTGGGAGCGACTTCTTGGTTAGTATCGAGAGGCCCGGAGAAGTTAGATGTGAAGTTAGTAGATTTGGTGGTTCTTTGGTGAGCAAGTGCGAGAGGATCTGAGGTTGGATTCCCGAGGTGTGTTGAGGTTCGAGAGCGAGAATCGTGTTCCGGATGATCTTGAGTTGAAGAAGATGATACTTGAGGAGAGTCATAGGAGTAAGTTGAGCATTCATCCAGTGCCACTAAGATGTACCATGATCACGAAGAAAGCTGTTTTGGTGGCTTTGGTATGAAGAGAGATGTTCTTGCGATTTGTATATGCATGCTTGACTTGCGAGAAGTCAAGATTGAGCACGAAGCTGCTTGGGGTTGATCTGACTTTAGAGATTCGAGAATGGAAGTGGGGACGACATTTCCATGGACTTTGTATTTGGGTTGCCAAATCTTGTGAGAGGGTCGACACTATTTGGGTGATTGTGGATAGGTTGACCAAGTCGCCCCATTTCATCCCTATCGACATCACCTTTCTGTGCCAAAGTTGGCTAGAATTTACATTCGGTGATTGTGAAGCTTCATGGGGTCCCGAAGAGTATTGTGTCGGATAGAGATCCGCGGTTTACATCCAGAGTTTTGGGGTAGCTTGCAGGAGGCTTTGGGGTCCAGTGAGGTTGAGTTGACTTACCATCCTCGGGTGATGGTGAGACGGAGAGAACCATCCGAGTCTTTGGAGGATCTTTTGAGAGCTTGTGTACTAGGCGGGGAGGTGCGTGGGATACACATCTTCCATTGATTGAGTTCACGTGCAATAACGGCTATCATTCGAGCATCGGAATGGCTCCTTTTGAGAGCCTTTGTATGGGCGGAGTGCGAGAACTCCTTTGTGTTGGCATGAGTCAGGGAGAGTGTTGTCCTTGGACGAGTTGGTTAGGGAGACTCTTGAGAAGGTGAAAATGATCAGAGAAGATGAAAGAGTCTCGAGTCGGCGAGAAAGTTATCATGATAAGAGGAGGAAGGACTTGGAGTTTGAAATTTGGTGAGCATGTGTTCTTGAGAAGTCACGCCTATGGTGGTGTTGGGCGTGCTCACGAAGGCAAAAAGTTAACTCCAAGGTTTATTGGGCCGTACCAAATCAACGAGAGGTTGGAAAGGTTGCTTATAGGGTGGCCTTGCCACCGATCTTCGAACTTGCGATGTCTTCCACGTGTCACGGCCGGAGTATATTCGGACCGTCTCATGTGATCCACATGGGCCGATGTGAGAAATGCGTGAGAACCTCGCTGTGGAACTATGCCGGTGAGGATTGAGGATAGAGAAGTGAAGGTGTTGAGAGGGAAAGACATTGCCTTGGTCAAGGTAGTGTGGTTGGGAGGCTCTTTGGCGAGAGTATGACTTAGGAGGTGGGAAGTAAGATCTTGGGAGTCTATCGGAGGAATTATTTGGCTCAGTGCAATTTGAGGGCGAAATCTCTAAGTGGGGAGAGTTGTAACACCCCCGAATGATTTAATTAAGAAATTGATTAAATTGTTTAGGTGTTGCACTAATTTTAATTATATTAAATTATAATATGGTGTTTATAATTTAGTATTTTATTTTAATTGAAGGAGTGGTGGAAGAAATGGGCGGGGTGTAAAAGGGCCCAAGGTGCACTTGGCCCAATATACATATACCCAAAAGTGGAATTTTCTTTCATTTGTGAAAGAAAAGAAAGAAAGTTGCGAAGGAGAGGAGAGAAAGAGAGCCACGCGGCGCAAACCCTAGGAGAAGAGGAGGAGAAGAGCAATTTCGTGGCTTGAAGCTTGGATTATTGCGGTGGTTTTGTTAAGTGACTCGATTAGGTGCTTTTCTACGGTTTAATTTGAGAGGTAAGAAGTCTCACTCTATAATAGAGGAGATAATGGGTATTATATGTGTCATAGAAATTACATTTTGATGTTATTTGATGATCGCGTGTTGATTGATTCTTGAATTTGATGAAATTGTTGGTAAAAATTGATTTAAGTGTGAGTTAGGGTTTTGTAATGTATGAATTGGTGATTTTGATGTTAATTGATGATTTGAGTATGCAATTGGTTGTTTGATTATGCAATTAGGAGTGTTAGAAGGATTATTGGGTGAATTGGTTTGGAAGATTTTGGAAAAATTGGGGTTTTGGTGTTTGGGGCGCCAAGATGCTAGAGATGCAGCGCCACTGTATGCTCATTCCATTGGCTAAGTTTAGAGTTTGTGCGGGAATACTCTACTGCCCGAGCGCCACATTCTTTGGGAAAATGGCGCACACATGCCTTTATTCATGTCTTTGGAATGTGTTTTGTGCGGGTTGTTACTGCCGGGCGCCAGATTCTTTGGGAAAATGGCGCCACAATGCCTTTGTTGTGTGTTGGGTGCGTGTGTGCCGATGTGAGGCGCCAAATGCTGCCCAGGTGCCCGAGAATGGCGCTGTGTCAGCTTTATGTGATGTGCAGGTGAGTGAGTTCTTTGTCTGCAGGCGCGAGAATGTAGGTATTTTGGGCAGGGAGTGAAACTTGCATTCTGGGCACATTTCCTCGTGCCAACTTTTGTATTCACACTGCCGACTCTCAATTTTAAACATTTTTGGCTCGGGTGGTTTTCGATTGCAAGTGTATTTTTGAAAATGTCTCGGTAGGGCTCGTTTTGAGTGTGTTTTGGAGCCGGTGAGTGAAACTTGTATTTCTAAACATATTTTCTCGTGCCAACTTTTGTATTCACCTGCCAACTTTCAATTTTAAGTGTTTTGGCTCGGGTGGTTTTCTGATTGCAAGTGTATTTTTGAAAATGTCCGGTAGAATTTCGTTTTGGGTGTGTTTTGGAGCCGGGAGTGAAACTTACTTTTCTAGGCATATTTCCACTTTGTGCCAAATTTTGTGTTTACCTGCCCAAATTCATTTTTAAACATTTTTGGCTCGGGTGGTTTTGGTTTGGAGGTGTTGGGTGGTAATTTGGGTCGTGATATATTGTCTTTGCTGTGTCTTAGTTTGTGTCTGCAGCGTATGCGAGTTTGTGTCTAGAGTGCATGTTGCCCGGGCGCGGTTGCTAGGAAAGTGGCGCCCGAGTGGGTGTGTTGCCACGAGGCGCCAAAATCTTGAGTTTACGGCGCCTAGTCTTTGTGTTGCACCGAGCGCGCCGAGAATGTGGGGAAAATGGCGCTGGTCTTTGCCAAGTGTCTAAGAAGTCTTGATTTGGTCCACTAGGTGGCAGTTTAGTCCCTAGATGATTGTTTTAGTCTAAATGGTGGTTTAGGTCTCACGAGTAAGGTTGAGTACCCTAGAGGAGGGACGGTCAGGTGGGACGTAATGGTGTTGAGGGGTTATAATGAGGTGATTGAGCATGCCATGGGGCATGGGTAGTGGAGCCAAGCCGGGAGGGCTATAAAATGAGATTGACACGAGGGGTAAGAGTAATTGGGTGTATTGAATTGTTTGAAATGATGTTGTGATGTACATGGAGTCTCGTGCATACATTGGCTGTGATCGTAGTGTTTATAATATGATTTGTGGCTTTGAGGGGCGTAGGGGGCCTTATAAAGTGATTATGAAACTGCGGGCGGTAGAGGGCCTTATGATGATGATTGTGAAGCTGAGGGTGGCGGTGGGCCAATGGTACCACATGCATGATGACATCGCATACATTCTCATTAGTGCATGAATATTATTGATTAATGATTGGTGTGTTTGAGTCTTTGTACACTATGCTTATATATTGCTTATTATCACCTTTATTATATAGTTGAGACTCACCCCTTTCTGTTGTCATTTTACCACAGGTAGTCGGGAGTGAGGGCTTTCCACCTTCACTACTCCCAGGAGTGAGTCTGCTCACGATCATGCGTAGCAGGGGGTCGGGGTTTGAAGCTGTTGTTACTGTTTGCTCCTTGTTGAGCCTTTATGTATTTGTTACGATATTCTTTGGATTATCTTTGTTGAGATAATGATTGTTTCCATTGCATTATGTGAAACTATATTTCTATGAGTTATCTTAAATTCACGTATATACGGTTTTGTTTAAGAGAAAGAGTTGTGGCGCTCCATTTCATTGAGTATTAAATATATGTTATACTATTAGCGTCTTTGAATGACTATGGCTAAAGCGTAGTTTGCGCCACTAAGGCTAGAATTTCTTTATTTGGTGTATTTCTGAGGCATCTTTGAGAGCCTTGCAAAAAGTGGCCAATGCACATTGCAAGTAGTATCGATTACACAGGTAATCCCATAGTCGGCCAGTCCACTATTTTATAACACACTAAACTAGAAAATGATCGGAAAAGATTTTTGTACACTCTCGATTTTTGATTTAAATTCTGCAGGGTAGAAATGGGGTGTTACAAGCGTCCACAATGTGTTAGATAACATTGGCGCCTAACCTCACCTCGGCACACTATATGTGTGCTTGGCTAACCACCAACATCACCTCGGCACACTATGTGTGTACCTCGGCTAACCACACTAAACCCTCGGCTCGATGCGCGCTCACGATTCACGCCTCACGCACACTAAAATCATCTAAGTCATGGGAAATTCACTCCTCGGTATTCCATGGTTCGGTTCACCTACTCTTAGGCACTTTGGCGTTCACCTCGATGGCCATTTACCTCGACTGAGGACCTCTACACCTCGGTAACCTAGGCGAGACACCTACACGCCGGTTTATCGTCCTACCCCTCGTTAATGGTGTTTAGACACATACTCTCCCTCAAACTCACCATGAGACCCTCAACACTAAGACAACTCTAAAGCGTTGACTTCCCTCGAGCTTCGGTTTCTCTCACTCTAGGCTTAAGGTATTTCGGTTTACAGCGTAATAAAGTGCTTGCTCCCACTTTTGACTTCTTTTACTCTGTTTCTTCACTTAAACTCAACATACAAGCTCATTTCAGCTCACTTCACGCATGCTCACTCGGATACTCACTCCATTTGCTCGATCCTCTCCTTAACTCTACATGCAAGCTCATTTCTTCACCTACTGTGATTTACACTTTGATGCCTCACCAAAGCTCGCCGTACCACGAGCAGGAGAGAGTTACACTCCTCTCTCTTTCCAAAACGATCAAGTCGTATCTCACCACAAATCTCGTGAGGAGCAAAACCACAGCAAAAAGATACATCATGAACAACACATAAAACACACATGCAAGGTGATCAAAACCACTCACACCAAAAACACTATCAAACCACAGAATATTACAAGGATTAAAGACCCACAACCTTAATGATTCGAGAAGAGATGAGAAACCTTCACTCTCCGACAAACCAATAACAAGCTCTCTCTCTCTCTCTGGCTTGAACTCTCCACGCTTTCAGAGTTCTCTTCCTTCTCTCTTGGTTCTCACTTCTCTCTCTACTTCCCTCGATTTAGAAACTTAACTATATTTTTGGCCCGAATGGGATGTCTCCTTGAAGGTACCATTTAATATGTCCTGATGGACTTAAATGGGCCTTGCCTTATTTAGGGTAGTGGGCTTACTACTACCCACACTCTTTACCTACTTTGACATTTCCACTAAAATAGTAACACATGCTTAGCTTTTACTTAATGAATTACTTGACTTAAGAGTAAAATGTTGCAAACCCTTAATAACTTCGACTAAGTTAATTAATTGAATTATTTTGGGGTGTTACAACTCTCCCCTACTTAGAAGATTCGTCCTCGGAATCTTACCTTAATCAAGCATTTCGGAATAGGCCTCCTTCATCTTGCTCTCTGGCTCCCGAGTAGCATGCTCACCGCGACTCTACTACCGACCACCTTCACTAAGCAGTTTCCTTTCCCACAGAGTCTTTACTTCTCGGTCTTGGTACGATTGGCATTGTCTCCACGGTGAAAGTCGTCTCTCACTTGCACATCATCCATTTGAATGACATGGGGCCGGGTCGAGGAACATACTTCCTCGGTGAGATACATGGAACACATCGTGCAAATTTGTGATTAGGTGGCAATGCAAGTCGGTATGCCACCGCCAACTCTCTCCAAGATTTGATAGGGTCGATGAAGCGAGGTGATAGTTTCTTGGACCTCGAGCTCGTCGACTCGATCCGCGGGGTGACTCTAAAGGAATACATGGTGGTAGGCTTGAAATTCTAAATCCTTCCTTCTCTTGTCATGGTAACTCTTACATGCGCTTTGTAGCGCCCTCATCTTCTCTCGATCATCTTAACCTTCTCGGTAGTCTCTACAACCAACTCGGGTCCCAACCATGACCCTCTCTCTGTTTCATGCCAACATAGTGTGAGTCCCTACACCTCACGGCAATACAATGCTTCAAATGGTGCCATTCCAATACTTGAATGATGGCCCATTGTTGTAAGTGAATTCTATCGGTGGTAGATCACGTATCCAGCACCTCCTTGCTCGACACACAAGCTCTCAATAAGTCTTCTAATGATTGGATAGTCCTCTCGGTTGACCATCGATCTACGAGGATGGTAGTAGAGCTCAAGCGCAACTTGGAACCAGCGCCTCTTGCAAGCTCTTCCAAAATTACGAGGTAAACCTTGGATCTCTATGCGAAACAATACTCGAAGGATTCCATGAAGCTTCACAATGACATTGGTATAAATTTACGCTAACCTTAGCGCTTTGGGTATGTGATGTTAATAGGAATAAAGTGTGATGACTTTGTCAACCTATCAGCAATCACCCAAATGGTATCAAACCCTCTTGTTGTCCTCGGCAACCCGGTTACAAAGTCCATGGAAATCTTTGTCCTTCCATTCGGGGAATATGCAGCGGTTGCATCAACCTCTTAAACCACGGTGCTCCGCGCGACTTACGGCAAGTCAAACAAGCATAAACGAAATGAGCTACATCCTTCTTCATTCCTTGCCACGGAATAATTTCTTTGAGTCTTGATACATCTTCGTAGCCACGGATGGATACTCGGCCGACTTACGTGACCTTTCTTCCGAATAGCCTTCTTGATCTCTTCATCATCGGTACACATATCAGTCCTGCTGAACCTCGACAAACCTTGCGCATCAACTCAGAAATCTTTATTATCAACTAACCGGACACTTACAAACACATCGACCAACTTCACATCAACCTTTTTTGTGCTTCCATATACTAACCATGAACTCATTGGTGATCTTGACATTGTAACACCCGCTTTCGATTAATTATTTAACTTATAAAAATCGAGTTCAAAAATTATTTTTCCCTTGCAAAAGATATATCCTCGAGGAATGCTACGTTCACGAAACATTTCTTAAAACAATTGCATAATACTTTCCACAATAAAATACAAATCGTGATAAATAGCACGACTTGGTTTATCGAAATAGTCTTACATCATCAACTTAATTAAATCGGCTAAAACAATATCGAACTACCATGACTACTCGACGCTCCCACGATTACTACGCGCCAGGAGCTATCGCCACGCTCGGTGAGTAAGGAAGAACCTTCACTCGGGATCACACGCGCGTTCTTGGAGCATAGAAGCAACATAACAACGAGCGATGGGTGAGTCTACAACACAAATAATACAATGTATGATAAGCATTATATGAGAGAGACACCAAACACCCGGCAAGAACAACAAACACACTTCCTGAGTCTTAACACCTCGACTCCTAACCATCACTCAACAACACACTTGGCTAAGTCTTAACACCTCGACTCCTAACCACTGACTCACCACGTCTAACACTCATCACATATCACACAAAACACATCAACAAATTCATGAGATGCAATGCATGAATGCAACCCACTCACACACAGGGCATATGCATGTGGTACCAATAATCATCATATTCCATTGCCATATAGGCAACGCGTCACTTACCATTGCCATAAAGACAACAGCGTCACTTTTGATGCATGTGAATCATGAGACTCGATAAACAATGCATCAAACACAATCAACACACAACAACATTTGCCTTGCGGGCCTGGCCGTCACTATTTTGCCACTCGGGATACCTGTTTCACTCGGGGTTCACATCATTAGCCACTCGGGCTACCCACTCGGGAGTTCACATCATTAGCCACTCGGGCTACCGCACCTCGATCACTAGCTCTGCGGCTATCATCATCTCTCATCGTCCTCGAGTTCATCATCATTTACACTAGTGTCTAGTTCACTAGACATCATCCATATGCACTAAGGCTAGCGTCACTACACCTGACATAGCTCTGCCAGCTAAACAAGCGAGCCCCTCTGTCACCTCGACACCATCGCAGTGGACTGCGACCACTCAGGAGACCGCAGCGTCACTTTTGGACTAAATCATCACCTACGGACCGAACCATGACTTAGGGACCACCACGGACTTCATCACTCGGCCTCTTGAACATACATAGCGTCCAACCATACTCATAGTCGCTAACAACCCCTGCGCTGCTTGGCGCTAACAACACCTCGGCACACTAATTGGACACCTCGGCACACCACCGGCTGAGCGTAGTGAACTAAACTATCACTACCGGGCCCACCTCATCAACTAGGGACTACACCTCGACCTCTGCACTTTACATACACCACACCTTGGCGACACTACCTCGGCCTACATTCACTACAACAACTACACTTGGGCTTGTGTACACCACGCTCCAGCTACTACCTTAGGCATTCACACCTAAGCACCACACTTCACCACGCTACTACACTTGGCGGCTATGCTTAGATATCTGTACACTTACACTTGGCTATTTCACCTTGGTATACATTCACTATACCTCGGTAGCTATAAGTCGGCGCGCTACACCTCTGCTTACAATCCATTACTCGCCGTATTCAACACTTAATCACTTACGCATCATTATACTACCCTTCGACTTCGCTTAAGCAATCATCTCTACGCCCGGTGCCTCGTTCAACAACTGCGTATTTCGTGCTTAACCTCCATCTTACCTGCGTCTCATTGATCATTCGCTTTCTGATCGACTCACGCTACCTCTACTACCAGATTCACTTGAACTATTTCAAAGCCCATAATACCTTCCATCATCGCCATTGCACCATGTCAACAACACTTCATCAACACTTCAATACCAATACGCCACGTATCACACTCCTATCCACATACCACACACAAGCACACCCATTTTTAAGCAACAACGCTAAAACTCAACTCACTTACAATTCGGCATACATACTTACATCTTGCGGATGCTTATCAAATTCTAACAAAAATCCGTGAGTCTCCTCTGAAATACGGACATCCCAAAGTAAACTATTCACTGCATAACTAGTCAGGCAATGAAAACATAAAGCGCCCATCACGTGGGCACGAGGCAACATCGTGCGCGCCCAGCGCCAAATAATAAATCACATAGCAGATCAACGCACCAACACCGGACCGCAACTTACACTCCCCGAGGCGCACTCCTATGTGAGCACAAGGCATCATCGTGCCACGCCTCACCCACACACACGGACAACGACTCAACAATTCCACTGCGTATTTCATCAATTGAATAATACACCACTTAATCACAAATCACACCATAACACCAACACATAAGGCATAAGCCACACCAAGATTGATTCCACAACATTTTATCACGACACATTCCACGATTAACCTCACCTCCAAATACCACTTTCCACCCAAAATAATTCCAATTAAGTCATTTATACCTAGAGCACCCACTTGCTCATTTTCATTTTCTCTAAACAACATACCCTCAATTCAATTCCACACACACTCAAATGATCACTCATACTCATAAATCATTCTAAACACATCAAAATCAAAATATAGTGTTAATCCTTATTCATCATCTTCCCCAATCTCATTTTCACTAGCATTCATCATATACTATATTATAGGCATTAGATAGCTCCCACACCTCAGAAATGAAGAAACAAGCTTCCCTCCACTTTAAGTTCCAAAACCACCAAAGCCCATTCAATGCAACCTTGAGCTTCCATTAATCACCCATGGTATAATGAGGATGAGAAGGAATTAGAGGTTGGAACCTAGGAAACAAAAGAAAGAGCAAAGAAAACTAGAGAATTGGGACTAGAATTAACTCACCAAATCAAAGGGTGAGAAAAACCCTAAACCCCAAAACAACTCACCCACCTTGACCCCCTCCTTGCTTGGCGGCACCTCTCTCTCCCCACCCAGCGAGCTCCTCCTTCCCTCTCCTTCTCCTCCATGCGCTCTCTCTCTCTCTCTCTCTCTCTCGGTTTCTCTTCTTCTCTCCTTCTCTTCTTCTCTCCTTTTCTTCTTTCTTCTTTCTTCTTTCTTCTTTCTCTCGGTCTCTCCTCTCTTTCTCGACCCCTTTTCCTTTCTTTCTCTGATTCCTCCCTTTTAATTTTAGTCTAGGCCCGATTCAATTGGGCCACTATTCCACCTCTCCCGATTAATTAAACACCTCCTCTATTTAATCAATAAACAACTACTCCATAACACTATAAAATACCACTTACTTAGTTCATTAAACATCCTCCTATTATCTTATTATATCTATTCTAAAGAAATACCTAAGTAATTTAGTTAAATAACTACTCAATTATTTTGGGGCGTTCTGACTCTCCCCTACTTAGAATATTTTAGTCCTCGAAAATCTAATCAACCCTATGAGCACATCGGCTCCATAAACCTTAATTTGCTCTCAACTAACAACCACACCTCCTTGTACACTAAGCACTAAGAAATCTCATCAATACTTCACGGGATCACTAAGGTTACCGTGCTTCATTGCGCACTCGATCACATCACGGTACTGATGCATTGCCATGCTTGAATAACAATTATTCTACCCGGTTTCCTAGAACCCACTGATCTAAACTTTTTCCAACAAGGCATGCCCGTCACTTAGCATAAACTTCAAACTCACGGTGCTACTCTTATCCTTGCATCTCCCTACTATCAATTTCCCCCGATTCAAACACGACATCCACAAGACACTGCTTATTTAAAAATCAAAAATCAACTAACTTGCACACAACACTCGATTTACTCGAGTTAATATTAGTACATATTCAAAATGCATAATAGCTACGAGTTATTGTCACCTCTTTCATTAGTGATGAGTCGTTGGGGTGATCGGTCCCTCTACTCACGCGCGATTAGTTAAGGTCACAAAACTCGTCTTTTAAAATTTTCACATATCATCTTTGGAAAAGCTTTTACTTTGATCAAAGAGTGCGCGGCGTAAATCACGACTCCAATCTTTTGGCGTCGTTAAAACCTTCCTATTCACACATACCTCAACCCCGCAAGCGGCAATCACAGCGAACTACAACAAGGTCTCCGTCGGGAATCAACAAAAGAATCTCAAGACACTACGACTAAACAACTTGGCGGACGGACGAAGCGCTCGATACCTTGTAACACACCTGCTCGATTAATTATTTAACTTATAAAAATCGAGTTCAAAAATTATTTTCCTTTGCAAAGATATATCCTCGAGGAATGCTCACGTTCACCAAAACATTTCTTAAAACAATTGCATAATACTTTCCTGATAAAATACAAATGCGTGATAAATAGCACGACTTGGTTTATCGAAATAGTCTTACATCATCAACTTAATTAAATCGGCTAAAACAATATCGGAACTACCATGACTACTCGACACTCCCACGATTGCTCGCATCAGAGCTATCGCCACACTCGGTGAGTAAGGAAGAACCTTCACTCGGGATCACACGCGCGTTCTTGAGCATAGAAGCAACATAACAGCGATAGGGTGAGTCTACAACACAAATAATACAATGTATGATAAGCATTATATGAGAGAGAGACACCAAACACCCCGTGAGAACAACAAGCACACCGCCTGCGAGTCTTAACACCTCGACTCCTAACCATCACTCAACAACACACTTGGCTAAGTCTTAACACCTCGACTCTAACCACTGACTCACCACGTCAACACTCATCACATATCACACAAAACACATCAACAAATTCATGAATGCAATGCATGATACAACCCACTCACACACAGGGCATATGCATGTGGTACCAATAATCATCATATTCCATTTGCCATATAGGCAACAACGTCACTTACCATTGCCGTAAAGACAACAACGTCACTTTTGATGCATGTGAATCATGAGACTCGATAAACAATGCATCAAACACAATCAACACCACAACAACATTTGCCTTGCGAACCTGGCCGTCACTATTTTGCCACTCGGGGATACCCCACTCGGGGTTCACATCATTAGCCACTCGGGCTACCCGCACCTCGATCACTAGCTCTACGGCTATCATCATCTCATCGTCACTCGGTTCATCATCATTTACACTAGTGTCTAGTTCACCTAGAGATCATCCATATGCACTAAGGCTTGCGTCCACTACACCACAACATAGCTCTACTGCTAAACAATCGACCCCTCTGTCACCTCGACACCATCCGTGGACTACTGCGGCCAACTCAGGAGACCACAGCGTCACTTTTGGACTAAATCATCACCTACGGACCGAACCGCGACTTAGGGACCACACGGACTTCATCACCGGCCTCTTGAACATACATAGCGTCCAACCCGTACTCATAGTCGCGCTATGACCCCTGCGCTGCTGGCGCTAACAACACCTCGGCACACTAATTGGACACCTCGGCACACCACCGCTGAGCGTAGTGAACTAAACTATCACTACCGGGCCCACCTCATCAACTAGGGACTACACCTCGACCTCTGCACAGCACCCTACATACACCACACCTTGCGACACTACCTCGGCCTACATTCACTACAACAACTACACTTGAGGCTTGTGTACACCACACTCCAACTACTACACCAGGCATTCACACTAAGCACCACACTTCACCCGCCTACTACACTTAGGCGGCTATGCTTAGATATCGTACACTTACACTTGGCTATTTCACCTTGGTATACATTCCTATACCTCGGTAGCTATAAGTCAGCCTTTACACCTCTGCTTACAATCCATTACTCTTCGTATTCAACAACAATCAACTTACGCATCATTATACTACCACTTGACTTCCTTAAGCAATCATCTCTACACTTGATTGCCCTCGTTCAACCTTTGCGTGTTCACGTACTTAACCTCCATCTTACCTCGTCTCATTGATCATCGCGCTTCTGATCGGCTCACGCTACCTCTACTACCGATTCATGAACTATTTCAAAGCCCATAATACCTTCCATCACTTAAGCGCACCATGTCAACAACACTTCATCAACACTTCAATACCCGCTACTGCGCGTATCACCTCTATCCATGCATGCCACACAAGAAGCACGCGATTAAGCGACAACGCCTAAAACTCAACTCACCCACAATTCGGCATACATACTTACATCTTGCGGATGCTTATCAAATTCTAACAAAAATCCGCGAGTCTCCTGCGAAATACGGACATCCCAAAGTAAACTATTCACTGCATAACGGTCGAGGCAATGAAAACATAAAGGCGCCCATCACGTGAGGCACGAGGCAACATCGTGCGCGCCAGCGCCAAATAATAAATGCGCCTTGATCAAGCGCACCAACACCGGACATGACACACTCCCGAGGTGCACTCTATGTGAGCCACGAGGCATCATCGTGCCACGCCTCACCCCACGCACGGACAACAACTTCAGCAATTCCACACACGTATTTCATCAATTGAATAATACACCACTTAATCACAAATCACACCATAACACACTGACACATAAGGCATAAGCCACACCAAGATTGATTCCACAACATTTTATCACGACACATTCCACGATTAACCTCACCTCCAAATACCGCTTTCCACCCGAAATAATTCCAATTAAGTCATTTATACCTAGAGCACCCACTTGCTCATTTTCATTTTCTCTAAACAACATACCCTCAATTCAATTCACACACACTCGAATGATCACTCATACTCATAAATCATTCTAAACACATCAAAATCAAAATATAGTGTTAATCACTTTATTCATCATCTTCCCCCGAATCTCATTTCACACAACATTCATCATATACTATATTATAGGCATTAGATAGCTCCCTTACCTCGAGAAATGAAGAAACAAGCTTCCCTCACTTTAAGTTCCAAAAACCACAAAGCCCGTTTCAATGCAACCTTGAGCTTCCATTAATCACCCGTGGTATAATGAGGATGAGAAGGAATTAGAGGTTGGAACCTAGCTTAAAGAAAGAGCAAGAAAACTAGAGAGGTGGGACTAGAATTAACTCACCAAATCAAAGGGTGAGAAAAACCTAAACCCCAAAACAACTCACCACCATGACCCCCTCCTTGCCCGGCGGCACCTCTCTCTCTCCTGTGAGCTCCTCCTTCCCCTCTCCTTACTCCTCCATGTGCGCTCTCTCTCTCTCTCTCTCTCTCTCTCGGTTTCTCTTCTTTCTCTCCTTCTCTTCCTACTCTCCTTTTCTTCTTTCTTCTTTCTTCTTTCTTCTTTCTCTCGGTCTCTCCTCTCTTTCTCATTACTTTTTCCTTTCTTTCTCACAATTCCTCCCTTTTAATTTTAGTCCTAGGCCCGATTCAATTGGGCCACTATTCCACCTCTCCCGATTAATTAAACACTACTCTATTTAATCAATAAACACTACTCCATAACACTATAAAATACCACTTACTTAGTTCATTAAACATCCTCCTATTATCTTATTATATCTATTCTAAAGAAATACCTAAGTAATTTAGTTAAATAACTACTCAATTATTTTGGCGTTACAAGCATCCCTGACTTAACACTCAGGGTGTTACTTCATATACTAGGCTCGAATCTCTAAATTTGTTCAATCGGTTTCGGCTCATTTACCATCATTGATGACACATGCAGAGATTTCCTACTCAGTAGCATCGGCTACAACATTGGCCTTCCACAGGTGATAGTTCGGGCCGAAGTCATAGTCCTTGATAACTCCGACCATCTCCTCTGCCTCATATTCGGTTCCTTACGATCAAACAAATCTTTGCAAACTCTTGTGATCACTAAACACCTCGAACCTTGATCCATAAAGGTAATGCCTCCATATCTTCAATGCAAACACTACGACTAGCTCTAAATCATGAGTGGGGTAATTCTTCTCATGAGTCTTGATTTGCCTTGAAGCATATGCCACTACTTTACCTTCTTGCATCGACTACATTGCCCAAACCTAACTTAGATGTGTAACACCCCAAATAATTTAATTAAGAAATTAATTAAATTGTTTAAGTGTTGCAATAATTTTAATTATATTAAATTATAATATGGTGTTTATAATTTAGTATTTCATTTTAATTGAAGGAGTGGTGGAAGAAATGGGCGGGGTGTAAAAAGGGCCCCAGTGCGCTTGGCCCAATATACATATACCCAAAAGTGGAATTTTATTTCATTTGTGAAAGAAAGAAAGAAAGTTTTGAAGGAGAGGAGAGAAAAGAGAGAACCCACGGCGCAAAACCCTAGGGAAGAGGAGGAGAAGAGCAATTTCGTGGCTTGGAGCTTGGATTGTTGCGGTGGTTTTGTTAGTGACTCGTTAGGTTCTTCTCTACGGTTATTTTGAGGTAAGAGAGTCTCACTCTATAATAGAGGAGATAATGGGTATTATATGTGTCATGAAGGGGCTGTTTTGATGTTATTTGATGATCACATGTTGATTGATTCCTTGAATTGATGAAATTGTTGGTGAAAAATTGATTTAGGTGTGAGTTAGGGTTTTACATTGTGTGATTTTGTGATTTTGATGTGTTTGATGATTTGATCATGCAATTGGTTGTTTGATTTTGAAATTAGGAGTGTTAGAACCATCATTGGGTGAATTGGTTTGGGAGATTTTGAGAAAATTGGGATTTTGGGGTTTGGGGCGCCAAAATGCTAGGATACAGCGCACTGTGTCTTTGTTCACGAGTGAAATTTGGAGTTTGTGCGAGAATGCTCTTGCCGGGCGTCACATTCTTTGGGAAATGGCGCCACATGCCTTTATTCATGTCTTTGGAAAATGTTTTGTGCGAGGTTGTTTGCGAGCGCCAAGTTCTTTGGGAAAATGGCGCCTGTGCCTTTGTTTGTGTGTTGGAGTGCGTGTGTGCCCGATGTGAGGCGCCAAATCTTTGCCCAGGTGCCCGAGAATGGCGCTGTGTCAGCTATGCTTGATGTGTGCAGGTGAGTGAGTTCTTTGCTGGCGCGAGAATGTGGGTATTTTGGAGCAGGGAGTGAAACTTGCATTCTAAACATATTTTCTCGTGCCAACTTTTGTATTCACACTTGACTTTCAATTTTAAACATTTTTGGCTCAGTGGTTTTACGATTGCGGTGTATTTTTGAAAATGTCGGTGAGATTTCGTTTTAGGTGTGTTTTGGGCCGAGGAGTGAAACTTACTTTTCTAGGCATATTTCTTTGTGCCAAATTTTGTGTTTACCTGCCCAAATTCATTTTAAACATTTTGGCTCGGGTGGTTTTTGGTTTGAAGGTCTTTGGGTGGTGGAGTCAACGAGGCGCGTGTTGTCTTTGCTGTGTGCGGAAATGGTGTCTTTTTGCGCCATCTTGCGCGTCTTGGCGCAAACTTACTGGCGCAAGAAAGCCAGGCTTGATCAGGCTGCTGCGCGCCATCTTGCTTGTGGCGTCCCTGTAGCGTAACCTCGTGCGCGCACCTCTCACGGGAGGGCGAAGCCGAGAGTTAGGCGACTGTCCGCGCTTCTTGCTTGCGCCGCCTCTTCCTAGCAGCGCCGGTGTGTGCGCCTCGGTGGGATTTTCCAAAACCTTGTCTTTGTTGAATTCCTAAGTTCTTAAAATTATTTTGGTGTGTCAAAATGGTCCCTAAGTGAAGAAAAGGTCTAAATGGTGGTTTAGGTTCTGAGTAAAGTGAGTACCCTAGAGGAGGGTAGTCAGGTGGGACATAATGGTGTTAAGGGTTTATAATGAGGTGATTGAGCATGCCATGGGGGCATGGGCGGTGGGGCCAAGCCGGAGGGCTATAAAATGAGATTGATCACAGGAGTAAGAGTAAATGGGTGTATTGAATTGTTTGAAATGATGTTTGTGATGTACATGAGTCTCGTACATACATTGGCTGCGATCGTAGTGTTTATAATATGATTTGTGAGGCTTTGAGGCGGCGGGGCCTTATAAAGTGATTATGAAGCTGCTTGGCGTAGGGGGCCTTGTATGATGATTGTGAAGCTTTGGCGGCGGTGGGCCAATGGTACCACATGCATGATGACATTGCATACATTCTCATTAGTGCATGAATATTATTGATTAATGATTGGCGTGTTTGAGTCTTTGTACACTATGCTTATATATTGCGTATTATCACCTTTATTATATAGTTCGAGACTCACCCTTTTGCATTTGTTATTTACCACGGTGAGTCGGGAGTGAGGCCTTCCACCTTCACTACTCCCAGAGTCGGTGCTGCTCACGATCGTAGCACCTAGGGGGTCGGGAGTTTAGGCTATTGTTACTGTTTTGCTCCTTGTTGAGCCTTTATGTATTTGTGTTGATATTCTTTGGATTATCTTTGTTGAGATAATGATTGTTTTCATTGCATTATGTGAAACTAGATTTCTATGAATTATCTTACAGTGTTACGTATTTGGTTTTGGTTTAAGAGAAAGAGTTGTGTGCTCCATTTCATTGAGTATTACTTTATGTTATCCTATTAGTGAAATTTGAATGACTATGGCTAAAGCGTAGTTCGCCACTAAGGCTAAATTTCTTTATTTGGTGTATTTACGAGGGCATCACTTGAGAGCCTTGCAAAAGTGGCCAATGCACATTGCAAGTAGTATCGATTACTGAGTAATCCCATAGTCGGCTTGAGTCCACTATTTTATAACACACTAAACTAGAAAATGATCGAGAAAAGATTTTTGTACACTCACGATTTTTGATTTAAATTACAGGGTAGAAATGGGGTGTTACATTAGTAGTATCAGGAGCGATTCGATGCTGTCAGGCCAAGTGTGTCGATGCTGTCATAGTGTGTATGGTGACTAGGTGTCTTAAAGTAATTACAGGCCCGGTTGTTTATCTTTGCGGTGTTAGGTTGATATGGCGGAAGGATCGATCTTTGCTTTTCTTGAGGCCTTGCAAGCCATAAGCGCGGTGTGGGTACCAGCGAGAATCACGGAGGCCCCATGATTTGGCTACCTTCGAGAGAGAGAACCCTCCCACCTTGAGGAGAGTACAATCGGATGGTGCTTTGGCTTGGTTGAAGGAGATCGAGAGGATCTTAGGGTAATTAGGTGTAATGATGAGCGAGAAGGTAAGGTATGGAACTCATACCTTATCTGAAGAAGGCGATGGTGGTGGTTGGAGACGGTGAGAGGCTAGGGGCTGCCCATGAGGAGGTTACAGTTTTTGTATTCGGGAGGAGTTCTAAGAAAGTATTTTCGGAGGGCGTCGGAGGGCGAGAAGAGATAGAGTTTTTGGGTGAGCGAGGGTAGTATGTCGATCCGCGAGTATCTTTGCTAGATTTCTTGATCTTGCTAAGTTCTACCCACATTACTCGGAAAGTGAAATTTGAATTCTCAAAGTGCATCAAATTTGAGAATGGTTTTGAAGTGATATCAAGCGGTGTAGGGTATCGAGAGAAGATCAGTGTTTGTGATGCGGTTGGTGTTGTAGGATCTATGAGGTGATAGCAATGCAGCTCTAGGGTCATGAGAGACCGGAGGAAATTTCATCACGGAGGTAAGCCTTATGAGAAGTCTGTGTGTGAGAGGAAGCAAAGGTATTCGGGTGTGCAGGTACAATGGTGGGAGCAGTCTGCTTGAGGGTAGGAGACACCATGAGGGCAAGAAGCCAAGTGGGAGGCGCCCCCCATCGATATTGTGTGTTTCAAATGTGACAAGCCGGTCCAAGAGTTTTGATTGTAAGGTGGAAGTGCGGAGATGTTTTAGGTGTGGAAAGAGTGGTCACATGGCATGCAGGTGTGATCGCGAGAGCAGGTATGTTTCAAGCTGTGGTGAAATTTGGTCACATTAGCTTCAAGTGTCCGAAGCCTAAGAAGGAAAGATCTCTTTGGGAGGGTGTTTGCATTGGCGAGTTGAGAGGACCTAATGATATCAAGGTACATGTTTCATCTCGGCACTCCTTTAGTTGCTATTGTTGACACGGGTGCTCGCACTCTTTTATTGCATCTGTTTGTCTTTGAAAAGTTAAATTTAGTAATGTCTACTATGGAGAGAGGATGGTTATCGACACTCTCGGCTAAAAGTCCGGTGCTACTTCTACGATGTGTGCTAGGTGTCCTCTGTCGGTCTTGGCGAGAGATTTTACAGTTGATACGATTTGTTTGCCTTTGGGTGGGTTAGATGTGATTACGGGCATGGATTGGTTAGTAGATAACCACGTGCACATCAAGCTGATACGATAAGTCTATTAGTTTTCTCCTTCACGAAGAGGAAGAGTGCCTTTATTTGTCTGTGAGCAATTGCGCGAGGGTAATGAAAAGAGGGTAGTCGGTTGTTTGCTTTGATGGCGTCTATGTCTGCGAGAAGCAGTTTGTGGTTGATGGAGTTCTGGTGGTGTGTGAGTTCCCAAAGTGTTTAGGATGAGATTCCTAGTGTGCCCCCAGAGAGGAAGTTGAGTTCGGGATTGAGCTTGTGCACAGTACTAGGCTTTGTGTCTATGTGCCGTCTGGGATGTCGGCTTACGAGTTGTTTGAATTGAAGAAGCGATTAGAGGAGCTTCTTGAGAAGAAGTTTGTGAGGCCTAGTGTATCACCATGGGGAGCTCGAGTTTTGTTGGTAAAGAAGAAGGATGGGAGTATGCGTGCGTGCGTGGACTACTGAGACAATTGAATAAAGTGACTATCGAGAATAAGTATCCTCTCCAGGGATAGATGATCTAATGGATCGGTGGTGGGTGCTAAAGTGTTTAGCAAGATTGACTTGAGTCAGGGTATCACCAGTTAAGGTGAAGGATGAGGATATCGGAAGCGACATTCGGGACAAGGTATGGGCATTATGAGTACTACTGTGATGCCGTTTGGTGTCCTGAAATGCACGAGGGGTATTTATGGAGTACATGAGCAAGATTTTCCATAGCTATCTGGATCGGTTTGTGGTAGTCTTCATTGATGATATTTTGGTGTACTCCAAATCGGAGGAAGAGCATGCGAGCACTTGAGGTTGGTGCTAGAAGTCTTGAAAGAGAAAGTTGTATGCGAGTTGTCGAAGTGTGAGTTACAGTCGCACGGTGAGCTTCTTGGGTGTATTATTTACGGTGATGGTATTGCGGTGGATCGGCCAAGGTTGATGCGATGTTCACGATTGGGAGAGCCCAAAGTGCTGCAGCGAGATCGGGAGTTTCTTGGGGTTGGTTTGGTTATTACGGGGAGGTTCATTGAAGGGTTCTCTAAGCTAGCCCTTCCATTGACCCGATTGACTGTAAGGAAGGCATTTGTGTGGGATGCAAAGTGTGAAGAGAGCTTCCAAGAGCTAAAGAGGAGGTTGACCACGTCTCCGGTGTTAGTGTTGCTGTGCGAGCAACCATTTGTTGTGTCTTGTGATGCTTCCAAGATGGGTTTGGGAGGTGTTTTGATGCGAGGATGGGAAGGTGGTGGCTTATGCGTCCGACGGTTGAGGACCCCGTAGGAAGAACTATCCTACTCGTGACTTAGAAGTGATTTGCGATTGTGTTTGTGTTGAAAATGCGGAGGCACTATCTCTATGGTACTAGATTGAAGTGTTCGGTGATCACGAGAGTGCGAAGTACTTGTTTGACGAGAAGGAGGTGAATATGAGGCAGGCGTTGGTTAGAAATTTGTTGAAGGACTATGATTTCGGCTTGAACTATCACCGGCAAAGCTAATGTCGTGGTGATGCTTTGAGTCGGAAGACTTTGCATATGTCGGCTATGATGGTGAGAGAGTTGGAATTGATTGAGCAATTAGTGACTTGAAGTTTGAGTGCGTGGTGACACCTCGGAGTGTCGAGTTGGGGATCTTGAGAATTGGGAGCGACTTCTTGGCTAGTATCAGAGAGCGCCGAAGTTAGATGTGAAGTTGGTAGATTTGGTGGTTCTTTGGTGAGCAAGCTGGCGATGGGGATCTGGGTTGGATTCCCGGGGTGTGTTGAGGTTGGGGCGAGAATCGTGTTCGGATGATCTTTGAGTTGAAGAAGATGATACTTGAGGAGAGTCATAGGAGTAAGTTGAGCATTCATCCAGTGCCACTAAGATGTACCATGATCTGAAGAAACTATTTTGGTGGCTTTGGTATGAAGAGAGATGTTGCGCGATTTGTATATGCATGTTTGACTTGCGAGAAGTCAAAGATTGAGCACGAAGCTGCGGGGTTGATCGACCTTTGGAGATTCCGGAATGGAAGTGGGACTGACATTTCCATGGACTTTGTATTTGGGTTGCCAGAAATCTTGTGAGAGAAGATGCGACCTTATTTGGGTGATTGTGGATAGGTTGACCAAGTCGCCCATTTCATTCCTATCAACATCACCTTTCTGTGCCAAAGTTGGCTAGAATCTACATTCGGGTAATTGTGAAGCTTCATGGGGTTAGAAAGAGTATTGTGTCGGATAGAGACCCACGGTTTACATCGAGTTTTGGGGAGCTTGCGGGAGGCTTTGGGGTCCAAGGCGAGGTTGAGTTGACTTATCACCCCCGGGGTGATAGAGGCAGAGAGAACCATCCGGTCTTTGGAGGATCTTTTGAGAGCTTGTGTGTTAGAGCGGGGAGGTGCGTGGGATCGCATCTTCCAGCGATTGAGTTCACGTATAATGCGGCTACCATTCGAGCATTGGGATGGCTCCTTTTTTTGAGCCTTTGTATGGGCGGAGTGCGAGAACTCCTTTGTGTTGGCATGAGTCAGGGAGAGTGTTGTCCTTGGACCCGAGTTGGTTAGGGAGACTCTTGAGAAGGTGAAAATGATCGGAGAGAAGATGAAAGAGTCTCGAGTCGCGAGAAAAGTTATCATGATAAGAGGAGGAAGGACTTGGAGTTTGTTTGGTGAGCATGTGTTCTTGAGGAGTCACGCCTATGGTGGTGTTGGGCGTGCTCACGAAGGCAAAGAAGTTAACTCAAGGTTTATTGGACCGTACCAAATCGAGAGGGTTGGAAAGGTTGCTTATAGGGTGGCCTTGCCGCCCGATCTTCGAACACACGATGTCTTCCACGTGTCACGGCCGGAGTATATTCGGACCGTCTCATGTGATTCACATGGATGATGTAGAGTGCGTGAGAACCTCCTTTGTGGAGACTATGCCGGTGAGGATTGAGGATAGAGAAGTGAAGGTGTTGAGAGGAAAGACATTGCCTTGGTCAAGGTAGTGTGGTTGGGAGGCTTTCTTTGGTGAGAGTATGACTTGGGAGGTGGAAAGCAAGATCGGGAGTCTATCGAGTTATTTGACTCGGTATGAATTTGAGGGCGAAATCTCTAAGTGGGGAGAGTTGTAACACCCCAAATAATTTAATTAAGAAATTAATTAAATTGTTTAAGTGTTGCAATAATTTTAATTATATTAAATTATAATATGGTGTTTATAATTTAGTATTTCATTTTAATTGAAGGGAGTGGTGGAAGAAATGGGCGGGGGTGTAAAAGGGCCCAAGGTGCGCTTGGCCCAATATACATATACCCAAAAGTGGAATTTTATTTCATTTGTGAAAGAAAGAAAGAAAGTTTCGAAGGAGAGGAGAGAAAAGAGAGAACCCACGGCGCAAAACCACAGGGAAGAGGAGGAGAAGAGCAATTTCGTGGCTTGGAGCTTGGATTGTTGCGGTGGTTTTGTTAGTGACTCCGTTAGGTTCTTCTCTACGGTTATTTTGAGGTAAGGGAGTCTCACTCTATAATAGAGGAGATAATGGGTATTATATGTGTCATAGAAATTTTGTTTTGATGTTATTTGATGATCACATGTTGATTGATTCCTTGAATTGATGAAATTGTTGGTGAAAAATTGATTTAGGTGTGAGTTAGGGTTTTACATTGTGTGATTTTGTGATTTTGATGTGTTTGATGATTTGATCATGCAATTGGTTGTTTGATTTTGAAATTAGGAGTGTTAGAACCATCATTGGGTGAATTGGTTTGGGAGATTTTGAGAAAATTGGGATTTTGGGGTTTGGGCGCCAAAATGCTAGGATCTGGCGCCACGTGTGCATTCCTGAGTGAAATTTGGAGTTTGTGCGGGAATACTCTTGCCGGGCGTCACATTCTTTGAAATGGCGCCACGTGCCTTTATTCATGTCTTTGGAAAATGTTTTGTGCGGGGTTGTTACGCGGGCGCCAAATTCTTTGGGAAAATGGCGCCACTGTGCCTTTGTTTGTGTGTTGGAGTGCGTGTGCACCGATGTGAGGCGCCAAATCTTTGCCCGAGGTGCCCGAGAATGGCGCTGTGTCAGCTATGCGATGTGCAGGTGAGTGAGTTCTTTGCTGGCGCGGAATGTGGGTATTTTGGGCCGGGAGTGAAACTTGCATTTCTAAACATATTTTCTCGTGCCAACTTTTGTATTCACTGCCTTGACTTTCAATTTTAAACATTTTGGCTCAGTGGTTTTACGATTGCGGTGTATTTTTGAAAATGTCCGGTAGGAATTTCGTTTTGGGTGTGTTTTGGAGCAGGGAGTGAAACTTACTTTTCTAGGCATATTTCAACATGTGCCAAATTTTGTGTTTACTGCCCTTGAATTCATTTTTAAACATTTTGGCTCGGGTGGTTTTTGGTTTGAAGGTCTTTGGGTGAAATTTGCAGGTCAGCGAGGCGCCATTTGTCTTTTGTGTCTGGAAATGGTGTCTTTGCGCGCCATCTTGCGCGTCTTGGCGCAAACTTCTGGCGCAAGAAAGTCAAGGCTTGATCAAGGCTGCGCGCCATCTTCTTGCAGCGTCCTGCCAGCGTAACCTCGTGCGCACACCTCTCACGGGAGGGCGAAGCTTTGAGAGTTAGGCGACTATCGCGCGCGCCTTCTTGCGCGCCTCTCTTCTGCAGCGCCCGGTGTGTGCGCCTCCGGTGGGGATTTTCCAAAACCTTGTCTTTGTTGAATTCCTAAGTTCTTAAAATTATTTTGGTGTGTCAAAATGGTCCACTAAGTGAAGAAAAGGTCTAAATGGTGGTTTAGGTTCTGAGTAAAAGTGAGTACCCTAGAGGAGGGTAGTCAGGTGGGACATAATGGTGTTAAGGGTTTATAATGAGGTGATTGAGCATGCCATGGGGGCATGGGCGGTGGGCCAAGCCGGGAGGGCTATAAAATGAGATTGATCTAGGAGTAAGAGTAAATGGGTGTATTGAATTGTTTGAAATGATGTTTGTGATGTACATGGAGTCTCGTGCATACATTGGCTGCGAGTCGTAGTGTTTATAATATGATTTGTGAGGCTTTGAGGCGCGGGGGCCTTATAAAGTGATTATGAAACTGCGGGCGGCGGGGGCCTTGTATGATGATTGTGAAGCTTTGAGGCGGCGGTGGGCCAATGGTACCACATGCATGATGACATTGCATACATTCTCATTAGTGCATGAATATTATTGATTAATGATTGGCGTGTTTGAGTCTTTGTACACTATGCTTATATATTGCGTATTATCACCTTTATTATATAGTTCGAGACTCACCCTTTTATTTGTTATTTACCACGGTAGTCGGGAGTGAGGGCCTTCCACCTTCACTTTACTCCCGAGTCGGTGCGCTCACGTCGTAGCACACAGGGTCGGGGTTTAGGCTATTGTTACTGTTTTGCTCCTTGTTGAGCCTTTATGTATTTGTGTTGATATTCTTTGGATTATCTTTGTTGAGATAATGATTGTTTTCATTGCATTATGTGAAACTAGATTTCTATGAATTATCTTACAGTATTTACGTATTTGGTTTTGGTTTAAGAGAAAGAGTTGTGGCGCTCCATTTCATTGAGTATTACTTTATGTTATCCTATTAGTGAAATTTGAATGACTATGGCTAAAGCGTAGTTCGCCACTAAGGCTAAATTTCTTTATTTGGTGTATTTCTGAGGGCATCGAGAGCCTTGCAAAAGTGGCCAATGCACATTGCAAGTAGTATCGATTACACAGAGTAATCCCATAGTCGGCCAGTCCACTATTTTATAACACACTAAACTAGAAAATGATCGAGAAAAGATTTTTGTACACTCGATTTTTGATTTAAATTACAGGGTAGAAATGGGGTGTTACAAGATGCATCACAATAAATCACAAAAGGATCCTCTGGATTGAAGCAGCGTCAAGATTGGCGGCGTTGTCAATCTCTCTTCAACTCTTGGAAGCTCTCTTCACATCGGCCGTCCCATGAAAGCCCTATCTTTACATGTCAATTGGGTTAATGGCAGCGCCAATTTGGAGAAACCCTCAATGAATCTTACTGTAATGTAGGCTAGCCCAGCTCTCACGCCCGGTGGCCGGCAGGTGCCTCCAGCTTCAACACGGCTTCAATCTTTGAAGGGTCCACTGCAATCCCCTTCTTTGGAAATCACATGGCCTAGGAAACTCACTTCCCCTCAGCCAAAACTCACACTTGGATAACCGCATATAACTTCTTCTCCCGGAACCTCGGCACTATCCTAAAGTGCTCGGCATGCTCTTACTGCCCGACTTGGAGTAGACCAAAATATCTCCTATGAACACTACCACAAGCCGATCTAAGTACTCATGGAAGATAGGATTCATATACTCCATGAATACTCTGGGCGTTAGTGACACGAATGGCATTACTAAGTACTCGTAGTGTCCATCACAGGAGTTCTAAAAGTCGTCTTTAGTGCGTCTTCGTCCTTCACTTTGATTTGATGGTAGCGACCTCAAATCAATCTTTGAAAAATACTTGAGCACCCACTAATTGATCATCAGAATCGTCAATTCTTGGTAGTGGATACTTGTTCTTAATTGTAACCTTATTCAAGTATGCGTAGTCCACGCCTGACCTCATGCTTCCATCTTTACGCTTCACGAGCAACACGAGGTGCTCCCCACGGTGACTGCAGCTTGGTCTCACGAATTTCCTTTCTAGCAATTCTTCCAGCTGTTTCTTGACTCGGACGGCTCGGATCACGGACATCTATAAGGTGCCATAGACACCGGTCTTGTTCGAGGAATCAATTCTATAGTGAACTCGATCTCTCTCTCGGTGTACGTCGGTATTTCTCTGGAAACACCTCGGCAAACTCTCTAACCAACGGCACATCTTCAATCTTGACTTGATTCTCTCTTGTCAATGGCGCCCACAATGCAAGCGAGTAACCCGCTCCCGACAACTTGCGCACTTGCCTGGCGGGAAGTAGAGGCGATTCCTTCACCTCGGTAGCGGGAAAACTACCGATCTCTCGGCGCAATGGATATGAACATGGTTGTCTACTAACGATCCATACCAAGGATGGCGTCCATTCCCTACAGTGGTAAACAAATTAAATTAACGAGAGAAGTCACTGCCGAATACGATCGGTGGGCGCCGAACATACGGAAGGTAGTCAGAACCCGTGGCGGAGTGTCGATGACCATCTCCGCTTCCCGATGAAGACAACACTAAATTCGGTCTATTAGCACACATGGCGAGAAATGAATGAATGAGTTGCACCGGTATCTATAATTGCAACTAGAGAACACAGTTGATATAACACGTACCTTTGATTTCGTTCACCACCTCGGACCCGGCTAGTGCAAACACTACCCCCACGCCTTTCTCTTGCTTTGGCTTAGGACACTTGGGGCTGATATGCCCCGTCTCTCCACAATTGAAAGCAGGACTATCTCCTTTCTCCCACACTCGGCGAGATAGGTGGCCTCCTTGCCACATCTATAACACCTCTTCACCTCGGCCTTGTGTGTGACCCGGGTCCACATGGCCACCCAGTAGCTATTACCTCACGATCTTTTCTACCCCCTTGTAGAATTTTTGCCTTAGTGGGAATCGAACCTTGTACATGGGGCTCAAATACAAGTTCAATCTACTTCCCACTTTACTGTTGAGCTCTAGCTCAATTGGTAGTGGGAAAGGAAGTGAGCTGTTTGAAGCCCCATGTACAGGTTCGATTCCCTAAGAAAGCAAAAAAAAGGCAAAATAATGTAAAATCTTATTTTGAGTGCTGTGTGAAACTGAACTGAACTATTCCCCACCTCCTCACCGCCTTGTGCCCGGGCAATCCACACTTGTAACAAGTCGAGAATAGCGAGGCGTCTCTCCTACTAGGCTTTCCTCTCCTGCGAGTTCCACTTTTCCTCTACCACGAGAATGGTCATAAGGCTTCAGCGGTTACGAGGTTGGAAGGTCTTCTTATCCTTCCCGGCTCGGCTAGTAGCCATACTATCTTCTTCATAAATTACTGCGGCGATCCACCCGACTCGAGAATACACCCTTATCCTTTGATACCCAATGGCTGCTTGATCTCGGGCTTCAAGCGGTTCTCAAACTTGATACACTTGGCGAACTTCGGCGGTAGCTCGGTGTAATGGGGATAGAACCGCCCATTTCGGAAAACTTGGCGGCATACTCAGGCACGGTCATGTTACCTTGTTTGAGCTCAAGAATTTCATCTCCTTCTTTCCTTTCACGTCTTACGGGTAGTACTTCCTCATAAACTCCTCTTGAAAATATCCCATGTGATCCCTTCCTCTGCGGCTTCCAACCTTTGAAGAGATTCAAGCCACGATCGTCGGCTTCCTCGGCGAGCATGTGAGTCCCTGAGCCTCACCTTTTGCTCATCGATGCAATCCATCACTCTGAAAATTCTCTCTATCTCTTTCAACCATACTAGAGCCCCATCGGGGATCATACCTCCCTTGAAGGTAGGAGGATTCTCCCTACGGAAAGTAGCAAGTCTACGAGCTCCGGCATCCTCGGCATTCTGTGAGAGTCGATTCCCATAGCATTTGCCATTGCCTCCAGCCTTGACTATAGCGACATCATTTCTTCCGGCTCTTCCGACCATTTCTACTTCTTTGGTCACTGATCAGAAGCGGTTTAGAGCGAGCCTAAGACTCGAGGCTTAAGACAACTTGGGCTCGACTCGTGGTCGGACAAGACCGAACTTATGCTCGATACCAACAATGTAACACCCCCTTATCTTAATCAATTCGGTCTACTAAATTAAAATCGAGTTTCAAAATTCCACTCAAAGGAGTGCTACATTTGGTGATTAAAGGAAAGCAGAGAAAATCAATTAAGTTCAAAAGCGGTTTAGCGACATTATACAAGCATGCGGTCATGCGCATCACCACGGCAAAAGGTCACCGACCCATCATATAAGGCACCTCGGCGGTAACACAACAAGTCATATTACATAGTAATAGTTACACAAATATGATAGTTTTAGTTCCAAAAGACTATCTAGCAAAATATACACAAGATCGGTATAAAGAGTACAAAATAATCTACTCGGCTGACCCGGTGTTACGACCGGGGCGAGACTCAACCAACATCAACTAGGCACAACTATCACTCGCATGAGTACGCAGAAGTTGCCACGAGCGAGCAACAATAAGCGACTAGGGTGAGTCTCTTAACACAAGTAATATAATGTGAAGAAAGCTTAGGATAGAGATAGCACTAAAAACATCTCGGTTCGGCAATTACGGTCACTCGCAGATAGTCCACATAAACACAACAATTATCAACCAACTCAAACACAACAATTCATGTAATGTATGCATTTATGCAACCCGTCCACGAGGGCATTATGCAATGAGGTACCTCCCTTTGTCGTTATTTGGCGCGTCGGCATCTCAAAGTCGTTAACTCGTCGTTATTTGATATGGAGACCGAAGTCCTACCATATCAGAAGGCGAGACCTCCTCGTCGTAATATGCACATGAACATGTGACTTCATGAAAAATACAATCACACACAAATCAATCATAGCGTATGTGAATGTTTGCCGTCGTTCCGCAGTCGTTACTCCGTCGTTCTACTCTGTGCGCTCTGCTTGGCGTCTACACCACCTAGACATCATCCGCGGTGCTGAGGTCGACCTACAACACCGATAGAATCACCTTAGGACCTACAAGCCAGGCTTCTCGGTCACCTCGGCAATCCATGGTGGACTACTTGTCTGCAGGGACCCTGGCGACAACTTAGGTACCAAAATGTCACCTAAGGACCAAAATGGACTTATTCGCTCCCTTACTTATGCACATTGGTGCTAAAGTAGCACTCGATGGCGTCCACAATGTGTTAGATAACATTGGCGCCTAACCTCACCTCGGCACACTATATGTGTACTTGGCTAACCACGCAACATCACCTCGGCACCTTATGTGTGTACCTCAAACTAACCACACCTAAACCCTCATTTCGTAGCAGCGCTCACGATTACTCACTCCTTACACTAAAATCATCTAAGTCATGGGCAATTCACTCCTCGGTATTCCATGGTTCGGTTCACTACTCTTAGGCACTTGGGCGTTCACCTCGATGGCGCTACCTCGGCTGAGGACCTCTACACACCTCGGTATCCTAAGGCGAGACACCTACACGCCGGTTTATGCGTCCTACCCCTCGTTAATGGTGTTTGAGACACATACTCTCCCTCAAACTCACCAGCGGACCCTCAACACTAAGACACTCTAGCGTTGACTTCCCCCTCAGCTTCGGTTTCTCTCACTCACAGGCTTAAGGTATTTCGGTTTCACGCTCGTAATAAGGCACTTAAGTCCCCTTTTACTTCTTTTACTCTGTTTCTTCACTTAAACTCAACATGCAAGCTCATTTCAGCTCACTTCACGCATGCTCACTCGGATACTCACTCCATTTGCTCAGATCCTCTCCTTAACTCTACATGCAAGCTCATTTCTTCACACTACTGCTTTGATTTACACTTTGATGCCTCACCATGCAAAGCTCACGCCGTACCACACTGAGCAGAGATAGTTACACTCCTCTCTCTTTCCCGACCCGATCATAGTCGTATCTCACCACAAATCTCGTGAGGAGCAAAACCACGGCAAAGATACATCATGAACAACACATAAAACACACATGCAAGGTGATCAAAACCACTCACACAAAACACTATCAAACCACAGAATATTACAAAGTTAAAAGACCCCTAACCTTAATGATTCGAGAAGAGATGAGAAACCTTTACTCTCCAACAAACCACGACAACAAGCTCTCCTCTCCTCTCTAGCTTGAACTCTCTCACGCTCGAGTTCTCTTCCTTCTCTCTTCGGTTCTCACTTCTCTCTCTACTTCCCTCGATTTAGAAACTTAACTATATTATTGGCTGAATGGGATGTCTCCTTGAAGGTACCATTTAATATGTCCCGATGGACTTAGATGGGCCTTGGCCTTATTTAGGCCATGGGCTTGCTACTACCCACACTCTTTACCTACTTTGACATTTCCTAAAATAGTAACACATGCTTAGCTTTTACTTAATGTATTACTTGACTTAAGAGTAAAATGTTGCAAACCCTTAATAACTCAACTAAGTTAATTAATTGAATTATTTTGGGGTGTTTCTGACAATATGCGAGGCGTGTCTCGATTTGTGTCTGAGTTTGCGTCTAGAATTTGTCTTTGGCGAGGCGCATGATTGCTAGAAAAGTGGCGCCCGATGTTTGTGTTGCCACGAGCGCCAAATTCTTTGAGTTTGGCGCCTAGTGTTGTGTTGCACCAATGGCGCGAGAATGTGGGAAAATGGCGCCTAATCTTTGCCTTGTGCCTAAGTGTGTCTTTGTTTTGATCCCTAGGTAGTGATTTGGTCCCTAGGTGGTATTTTGGTCTAAAAAGTGGTTTAGGTCGGAGTGGGGTTAGTCCTCTAATTGTGAATAGTCCTTGGGACTTAAATATGTTGAGTTAGTATTTGGAGATAATTGAGGATGCCATGGGGGCATGAGCCATGAGGGCTAGAGCCATGGGGGCTATAAATGAGATTAATAATAAGATAAGAGTTAGTGCGTGAATTGAGATATTGTACATGTGTTTGTGTTGTATTCATGGAGTCTCATGCATACATTTAATTGCTTGATCGCGGCGTTTATAAAGCGATTGTGTAGGAGGGCCGGGCAGGGGGCGAGTCATGAGGACTCATTTTGATAATGAGACTGCCGGAGGGCAAATGGTACCACATGCATAACTACATTGCATACATTTACATGAACACATAAATATGATTGGTATGGTGTTGTCTTTGTGTTGTGGTTGTATGTATATTGCCTATTATCACTTTTATTATATAGTTCGAGACTCACCCTTTACATTTGTTGTTTACCACGGTAGTCATGAGTGAGGGCTTGCTACCTTCACTACTCCCGAGTCGAGTGCTCACGATCGTAGCACCTAGGGGTTGGGGTTATGAACTTTAGTTTGTTTTGTTTTGCTCATTGTTGAGCTTATGAGTATTGTTTTGAGGCTCTTTTGAACTAAGCTGTTGAGATTATGATTTATATTCCATTTGCATGATATGAGTTATCCACGTTTTGTTATGGTGTTATGTATTGATACCTTTTATGAAAGTGAGCCATTTGTTTGAGTGTTTTGAGAGAGAATTTGTAACACTCCATTCAATGAAAAATGATTTTATTACTCTGATTTTTGAATTAAAGCTGTAGGGTAGAATTGGGGTGTTACATTAGTGGTATCGAGCAAAAGTTTGAGTCTGTCAGGCCAAGTGTGTGCATTTGTCATGTTGTGTATGTGGTTAGGAGTCTTGAAATAGTTACGAATAGTTGTTTATCTTTGCGGTGCTAGGTTGATATGGGTAGAAGAGTTGATCTTTTGCACTTCTTTGAGGCGTTGCAAGCCATAAGCGCGAGTTATGGGGACTCGTGAGAATCACAGAGACCGTAGTGCGGCAACATTCGGAGAGAGACCCCCTACCTTCAGGGGAGGTACAACCGAATGGTGCATTGACTTGGTGAAGGAGATTGAGAGGATCTTGGGGTGATTAAATTTGCTTGATGAAGCGAGAAAGTCGAGTGCAGTACACATACTTTATCTGAAGAGGCGATGGTGGTGGTTGGAGACCGGTGAGAGGTTGGAGTCTTTGCTTGAGGAGGAGATTACTTGATTACTGTGTTAGAAGGAATTCTTGAGAAGTATTTCCGGAGGGCGTTAGAGTAAGAAAAAGTGGAATTCCTTGAGCCCGAGGCGAGGAAGTATATACATTGTGAGTATCTTTGCCAAGTTCACGGGTGGCTAAGTTCTACCCCCATTATCTTTGAAGGTGGGGCTGAATTCTCAAAGTGCATTAAATTCGAGAATGGGTGAGGCGGATATCAAGCAGTGTAGGGTATCAAAAGATTAGAGTATTCTTGATTTGGTAGGCTAGCTGCGGGATTTATGAGGAAGGCGGCAATGCAGCTCTAGGGTCATGAGAGACCCGGAGGAAATTTCATAACGGGGGTAAGCCATATGGGGCGTCTGTGACAAGGGAAAGCAGGTATGCGGGTAGTAACAAGTATCTTTGGTGGGCCAGTGCTTGAGGGCAAGAAGCCAAGTGGGGAGATGCCCCGTCGATGTTGTGTGTTTCAAGTGTGGTTGTAGGGTCCCTGAGGGCTTTGATTGTAAGTTGGGGAAAGATATGCTTCAAGTGTGGGAAGAATGGCCACATGGCATCAGAGTGTGATCGTAAGGAAGGTGTGTGTTTCAAGCGTGGTGAAGCGGGTCACTTTAGCTCAAAGTGCCCCAAGCCAAAGAGAGAGGTCTCTTTGGGAGAGTATTTGCACTAGCGAGTTGAGATGGACCCGATGAGATTAGAGGTACATGTTTCATCTATGGTACACCTTTAGTTGCTATTGTTGACACGGGTGCTCGCACTCTTTTTTATTATACATGCTGTCTTTGAAAGATTGAATTTAGTTTTGTCTACTATGGAGAGAGGATGGTTATCGACACTTGACTAAGGGTTGGTAACTACTTCTCTAATGTGTTCTAGGTGCCCTATGTCAGTTTTTGGCAGAGATTTTCTGATTGACCTGATTTGTTTACCTTTGGGTGGGTTGGATGTGATTACGGGCATGGGTGGTTAGTAGATAACCATGTTCACATCAAGCTGTTTCAACAAGTCTGTTAGCTTTCTTCTTCTGAAGAGGAGGAGAGTACATTTCTTTGTCTTTGAGCAATTTGCGGGGGTAATGAAAGAGGGTGGTCATTTGTTTGCTTTGATGGCGTCTATGTCTGCTGAGAACCAAAGTGTAGTTGATGGGTTGTAGGTGGTGTGTGAGTTCACTGAAGTGTTCCACGATGAGATTCCTAGTGTGCCACAGAGAGAGGAAGTTGAGTTCGGGATTGAGCTTGTGCACAGTACTAGGCACGTGTCTATGCACCGTCTGGGATGTCGGCTTACGAGTTATGCAGAATTGAAGAAGCGGTTGGAGGAGCTTCTTGAGAAGAAGTTTGTGAGGCCTAGTGTGTCACCATGGGGAGCTCGGTTTTGTTGGTTAAGAAGAAGGATGGGAGTATGCGTGCGTGCGTGGATTACGGACAAGCTGAACAAAGTAACTATCAAGAATAAGTATCCTCTCCAGGGATAGATGATCGATGGACCGGTGGTGGGTGCTAAGGTTTTTAGCAAGATTGACTTGAGGTCGAGGTTATCATCGGATAAAGGTGAAGGATGAAGATATCGGAAAAAGCAGCGTTCGGGGCGAGGTATGGGCATTATGAGTACTCAGTAATGTCGTTTGGTGTCACCAATGCACGGGGTGTTTATGGAGTACATGAGCCAGGATCTTCCATATTTGCTTGGATCGGTTTGTGGTTGTGTTTATTGATGATATTACGGTGTACTCTAAGTGCGAGGAGGAACACGCGAGAGCACTTGAGGTTGGTGTAACACCCCGCCTATCTAGTCTATTATTTTAATAAATCTAAAAATCGAGTCTCTGAAAAACTTTAGTGCGACCACTTGAGGGTGCCACATTTAAACAACCACATTTAAAAATTTCAAAATACTAAAGAGAATAATCTCAAGTTAAGATACATAGCACCATACTTGAAATTCGGGAATAAACACCATTGCGGTGGAATTAACAAAACTCAAATACGGAAAATCTGATTATCAAATGAAAAGTCAATTCATAAAATAAGCGACAAATCCTACATATCCCCGGTGCTACGTATCGGGTGACTCGACCATACTAGAAGAAGGTACTCACGTCACCTTGATCCAACATCACTGCGGCGTTGCCACATAAGAGCAACATTCCAAGCGAGAAAGGGTGAGTCTCATTTCATAGAAAATAGTAAATAAAACAAGCGACACAATAAGACAAGCATTAGCACACGAGGCGGTACAATCTAATCACTTTCACCATTTAATTATACACACCCGGACAACCACCATAAAATGTATGCAAGTGCATGATATGCAACCAACGCCAAGGGTATATGCATGTGGATCCATCACCAAAAAAGGCCGGAGGGCATTCACCATTCACAAAAGGCGAAGGCATTCACCATTCACCAAAAGGCGAAGGCATTCACCAAAATATTTTATGAGGCGAGGCCTATTCACCAAAAATGCATATGATTATGCGACACCATGACTATGCACCATCACACCAAAACACCAAATTATGCATTAGAATGCTCACCATTAGTTTATTTACTCACCAATTGTAACACCCCATTTCTACCAGACAATTTATATTAAAAATCGAGTTTAAAAATTCATTTCTTTAATTGAAATCATCAATGGGATGCTACACCTTTCCTCGACAAAATAACGACAACAAACTATTTGTCTCATGCAATAGATTGATACATAACACGAGAAAACACGTGGGAATAGGGTTCTCATAAATATAGTATTTTTATTCCACATAGGAAAAATTCATACATAGCGCTTGGCGGAAATAATCATAATCTCAAAGAGACCGACAACGATCTCATCAATAACATAAATCATCACATATATAGTTCAACGATGAACAACATAATACTATAGACTAATCCCGTCCCCTAGGTGCTACGTATCGAGAAGCGAGGCCAGGCTCGGAGAGTAGTGAAGGTAGCAAGCCCTCACTCGTGACTACCTGTGGTAAACAACAACAGAAAGGGGTGAGTCTCGAACTATATAATGAAAACTATAATAAGCAGTATATCAGATGTATAGAAGTCAATCAATCACAATCAATCACAATTCGTTCAATATCATTTATGAGCATGGATGTAATGCAATGCAGCGATGCATGTGGTACCATTATCACGGACCGCGACCTCATCATTAATTATTATACTTCACGACCGCAGCGAAATCAAACACCAGACCGCAGCCTCATCATTAATTATTATACTTCACGACCGCAGCCGAAATCAAACACCAGACCGCAGCCTTTACAATATATCGTCGCGGCCGCGGCCAGATGTATGCTTGTGACTCATGAACACACACATCATCAATTTCATTTATCGTCGAAGGCCAGCGACCTACGGTTCATCACTTATCATCACCTCTCATATCGTGGTCATTTTAATTTTAGCCCCATGGCTCATGCCCCATGACATCATCGGTCACCTCGTTCACTAGCTCGACCCGATCATGTCCCAAGGACTAATCACAAGCTGGAGGACTAAACCTCACTCGGGGACCTAAAACACCCTTTAGGACCAAATTAACACTTAGGGACGAACAACACCTATTGGACCAAGCTGTCACCTAGGGACCAAAACCACACCTAGGGACCAAAACAACACACCTAGGGCCAGAAACACCACCTAGGGACCAAAACAACACCTTTTGGATCAACATAGCACTCGGGGACTCAAGCTGACCCATAAAGGACCAACCACGGCCTTTCGGGAATCGATTCTTGCTTTCATTTTTAAGAAGAAGGAATTGATTCTTGCTTTCATTCTAAGGAGAATCGATTCTTTGCTTGATTCTAAAGGAGGAATCGATTCTTTGCTTCAATTCTAAAGGAGGAATCGATTCTTTGCTTCAATTCTAAAGGAGGAATCGATTCTTTGCTTCAATTCTAGAGGAGGAATCGATTCTTTGCTTGATTCTAAAGGAAGGAATCGATTCTTTGCTTCAATTCTAGAGGAGGAATCGATTCTTTGCTCTATTATCATACTCATCCATCAATAAAAACAACTCTAATAACAACCAAACATCAAAAGCGCATCAAACAATTCTAAAACAATCAACATACATCAAACACACGATTAATCTACTAATTCTAACCCTGACCCATTATAACCGGATTATATAGCAAGACCCACCCTTACCTCAAATTGCTTGGTAAAGCGTCCTTCTCATTTGAGTCACGTCTGAAACAACGACAACCGCTCCTTCCTTTCCTTCTTCTCCCTTGTGCGATTGCTCTTCTCTCTTTTTCTCTAGGGTTGTGCCGTTTTCCCTTCTTTCTCTCTTCTCTTCTTACGTTTCTTTCTTTCTTTCTTTCTTTCTTTCACAAATGATCACGGTGCATCACTCCCTAATGCCTAGTAGCCTAAGTCAATGGGCTTGGGCTCTTGGGCCATTCCATACCACTTGAATTTACGATTACTACTCCCTTCAATTAAATAAAACATTTACATTATAATTTAATATAATTAAAATAAGTGCAACACTTTAAATAATTTAATCAACTACTTAATTAAATCATTCAGGGTGTTACAACTCTCCCCCACTTAGGAAATTTCGTCCTCGAAATTCATACAGGTCAAATAACTCTGGATAAGACTCCTTCATCCTGCTCTCCGGCTCCCAGTCATGCTCTCACCAGCAGCTCCCAACCACACTACCTTGACTAAGGCAATGTCTTTCCTTCTCAGCACCTTCACTTCTCTATCATCAATCCTCACTGGCATAGTCTCCACGGTGAGGTTCTCACGTACCTCCACATCATCCATGTGAATCACATGAGGCAGATGCGGAATATACTTCGAAGGCGTGATCGTGGAATACATCGTGCAAGTTCGAAAGATTAGGTGGCGAGCCACCCTATAAGCAACCTTTCCCACCTGCCGGTGATTTGAGTGCGGTCAATGAATCTAGGAGTCAACTTCTTTGCCTTGATTGCACTGACACATGTCATAGGCGTGACCCTCGGGAATACATGCTCACGGCTGAAACTCCAAGTCCTTTCTCCTCCTATCATGGTAACTTTACTGCCAGACTGCTGGGACTCTTTCATTTTCTCTCTTATCATCTTTACCTTCTCTGTAGTCTCACTAACCAATTCCGGTCCAAGCACTGGCGCTCTCTCCCAGGACTCATGCCAACCTGAAAGGAGTCTACACCTCCGCCCATCTGATTGCCTCAAAGGAGCCATCCACATGCTCGAATGATAGTTTGTTATTATAAGTAAACTCAATCGGTGGGAGGCGTGTATCCCACGCACCTCCTAACTCTAGCACACAAGCTCTTAGAAGGTCCTCCAAGAATTTGGATGGTTCTCTCTGTGCATCCATCGATCGAGGATGATAAAGTGAACTCGACCTCAATCACGGACCCCGATGCCTCTGCAAGCTTCCCCCAAAACTCGGATGTAAACCTCGGGTCTCTATCGACACAATACTCTTCGGGACCCCATGTAGCTTCACAATCACACGAATATAAATCTTAGCCAACTTTGTACGAGGATGAGTGATGTTGATAGGAATAAAATGGGCGGTAGGTCAACCTATCCACAATCACCCAAATAGTGTCAAACCCTCTCACGGTGTTTGGCAACTTGATCCTAAAGTCCATGGAAATCTTGTCCCATTTCCATTCGGAATCTCAAAGGTTGCATCAACCCGCGAGCTTACGGTGCTCAATCTTTGACTTACGGCAAGTCAAGCAGACATAAGCAGCGTGCTACATCCTCTTCATGCGAGGCCACCAAAGCAGTTTCTTGAGATCATGATACATTTTGGTAGCACCGGATGAATGCTCGACTTGCTCTATGGCTCTCCTCAAGTATCATCTTCTTGACTCGGCATCATCGGGAACACAAATTACGTCACGAATCTCAACACACCACAGGTATCAACTGTAATCACCATCTCGACTTGCTCACGGTGACAACGCAAATCAACGACTTCACATCTAACCACGGCGTCTACGATGCTAACCAAGAAGTCATTCCCGATCCTCGGCATACCCGATCGACACTGCAGGGTGTCAACTTACAAACGGACTCAAATCGCGGAATTGCTCAATCAACTCCAATTCCTCACCATCATAAATGACATATGTAAAGTTTTTGGAGCTTAAAGCATCGACCCACGACATTAGCTTTGCGGGGTGATAGTTCAAGCGAAATCATAATCCTTGATGTAACACCTCAATAATTTAATTAAGTAATTGATTAAATTATTTGAAGTGTTGCACTAAATTTAATTATATTGAGTTATAATGTGGTAATTATTTTTATTGTGCTAGGGAGTAGTGGAGGCTATTTGGAAGGGGGTGTAAAAGGGCCAAGCCGTTTGAGCCCAAAATATAAATAGACCGGGGTTAGTTGCATCGGAAGGAAAGAAAGAAAAACAACAGAAGAGAAAAAAGATAGGGTTTTTGTGGTAGGAGTGGAGAGGAAGGAAGAGAGAAACTTCTCAAGGTTGCTCGAGGTAAGGGTTTTGGTCCTTTCTCTCTCAATTTTTTCCTTTTCTGTTGTGGTGATTTTCAATCACTCATTGCTTGTTGTTGTTGGTTAGCTTAAGTTGCTCAGAAGGAACATCCATCGTTAATTTGAAGGAGAAGAAGGAAAGCTTGCTATTTGGGTGATTTTGGTGTTAGTGGAGTCCTACGATTTAATTTAAGGTAAGGGTGAAGCGTTTCATCTAACATAATGGGATATATGATGGGTTTTGTTGGGTTTTGGTGTTGTATGATGTATTGTTGATGTTATCACGTGATTAAAAATTATGGGATGATGAATTGAGTTTGAATTGGGTGAGTTGATGGGGTTAAAATCGATTTCCATGGTTTTGGTGATTAAATTGTTCTTTGTTTGCCTTGTTTGATTAGGCGTGGGTGTTGTTTAATTGGATATAGTCTTTGTTTTCTTGAGAATACAAGGTCTTTGTTTTTGGTGAATTAAAATAGTTCTTTGTTTGCTTGGTTAAATTGTGTGTTGTTGCTAGTTTTAATTGAATATAGTTCTTTGTTTTCAAGGATACAAGGTGTTGTTTTTGGTTGTTAAATTGTTGTTGTTTTGTTAACAAATAATTGATGTTTTCATGAAAATATAGTGCGATTTTTTTATATAAGTTCTTTATGCTTTAAAATAATTTAATTATTTAATTAATTAAGTTATTTGGAACTTGCAACATTTAATTAAGTTAAATTAAATAGTCAAAGTTATTTTATCAAATAGGGATTTAGTTTATTAAGTGGAATAATTGAGTTAGAGTTATTTTATTTTAATTTGGGAGTATGTGAATAAGTAAAATGGGTGATGCAAATAAAAGGGCCCAAGTCACTTAAATGACCCAAGCCCGATTACCTTAAAACCCCAAACCCTACACAAGGTCACATAACCCCCAATTGAAAGGAACATTGAAACAATGAGGAGGAGGAAGAACTCGGCCAGTGCGTAAGGGAGAGGAGGAAAAAGGTGAGGGTTTTGCTTGAGTTCTTGGTTGGTAAGTGAGATTTTGATCTCCTTCTTCATCATTTTCTTCCCCATTCCATTTCCTTAATTCCTTGAGCTTATTCCTTCCCATTTTAAATTTCCATGGCCACCCAGGTAGAGAGTCACGTTTTTGGCATTGAGGAGAAAAAGGAAGAGACTTTGCTCAAGTTTTGTGTTGGTAAGTGAAGGCTTTGGTCCTAAACACCCTTATTTTCTTTCCTTGTTCCATTTCTAAGAGTTCCATAAGCTCATTTCCACTATTTTGATTTTCCATGGTTACCCAGTGAGAGGAGGTTTCGGCCTGGTGGGAATTAGTAGGAGGCTTGCTTGCTTTTGGCTAATTTGTGGTGTTGGAGTGGATTCTAAGCTCACCCGAGGTTGGGGATTCTCCATACATCTTTTATAGCTTGTAGGATGTGTATTATAGTGAGAATAGCTCAGGAATGATTGTGTTGATTGTATGTTGATTGTATGTTGATTGTATGTTGATTGTATGATTGATGTTTAAATGCTTGAATTTGGTTATAGCATGTTGATTGTTGTTTTGGAAGCATGGTGTGATATATGCATAGTGTATGTTTGATGATTTGGTCATATGAGCATGAACAAGTAAATATGATAATTAGCATTAATAATTCATTGGCTATGTTGGTGTAGTTATGTGAGAATTAATTTGTTTGGAAGAAATTAGGTTTTTGAAGTGTGTTGGGTATGGGTTGGAAGGGGCGCCAAATGCCTAGCATTTTGGCGCTGGTTCTTGAAAGTGTGCGTGTAGGGATTGTGCGCGGGAGGCGCGATTCTTTGGGCAACTTGGCGCTGTGTCCAAGCGTGTGTGTGTGTGTGTGGCGGGGAGGCGCGATTCTTTGGGCAACTTGGCGCTGTGTCTGAAATGGTGTCTTTGCGCGCCATCTTGCTTGTAGCAGCGCAAACTTCTGCGCAAGAAGGCCAAGATTGATCAAGGCTGCGCGCCATCTTGCTTGCGGCGTCCTGCAGCGTAACCTCGTCGCACACCCTCTCCTGAAGGGCGAAACTTTGAGAGTTAGAAGCGACTATCGCGCGCCTTCTTGCGCGCCTCTCTCTCTGCAGCGCCCGGTGTATGCGCCTCGGTGGGGATCTTCCAAAACCTTGTCTTTGTTGAATTCCTAAGTTCTTAAATTTATTTTGGTGTGTCAAAATGGTCACTAAGTGAAGAAAAGGTCCTTAGGTGTGATTTAAATTAATAAATGATGAGGTGATGATTAATAAATGATGAGGTGATGATTAATAAATGATGAGGTGATGATTAATAATTGAGGTGGTGGTGATCAATAATTGAGGTGGTGGTGATTAATAATTGAGATGGTGATGGTCAATGATTGACCTTTGGTGGTGAGTTAATAAATGGCGTGGGCTTGGTCACAAAGGTAATTTAATATATATTTTGATGGTTTGTGATGATGCATTTGTCATAGTGTCACATAAATCATATGCATTCTGAAGGTGAGGATGGTGATGTGGCTTGGCCAAAATTGGTGGTGTGTTGCCGGCGGGGTTTGGTGGTGAGTATGGATCCACATGCATATTGCATACATGCTTACATTCATACATTCATAGAAATCTTGTTGGTGCTCAAATGGTGAATCTTCTTGTTTGTGGATATTATAATTGAATGGCAATTAGCATGATTACTATGTCTTATTATTGCTAGATGCTTCCTAATTATAATGCTTATCTTACTTGTTATAAATTATGTAAAGAGACTCACCTAGCATTTCTTGTTGCTGCTCTCGTGGCGACAAGCGGTGATTCAGAGTGATGGTCTTTGTGCCTGCAGGGTTTTATTGAGTCGGCTCGATAGTAACAGGGGTTGGGTCTTAGTATTATTTATGGTTATGTATTAAACTTATTTTGAACCTATGTATTGAGTATGTGAACTCAATTTTATTTCATTGTCTTTGCAAACTATTGATGGATTAATGTAAGCGTTAAGCGAGGTTATTTTGAGGATTGTAACCCACTTGACTATGTTATGCATGATCTGGCGTTAATGCGTTTGGATTTTAATTATGTTTTGATGATGTTTTATTTGAAATGTACCACCTCTTGAGGTGCGTGGAAGATTTTGAAAAACTACGATTTTATTAATTAATTAGCTTTAAATATAAGGGGGTGTTACATTAGTGGTATCGGAAGCGATTCGGTCCGTCGGCCGAGTTATCGAGTCTGTTAACCCTCGAGTCTTGGTACTCGTTTTCAATCATAATTATGTTCTTTGTTTATTCTTTGTTAATTTTGTTGGTTGTTCATTCATTGGCGTGCCTTGTGACTTAATTGTTAGATCACGATTGGAAATGATATTGTATTATTGAGGTATATGTGGTGAAGCTGCGTGGCGGTGGTTGTAGCCTTGATTTTGTACATTGCGTGGTGTTGTTTGTATCATTAAGATATGTGTGATTAAAAAGAGTTCTAACGACGTCAAAGGAGTGAAAGTCGTGGCGATGCCTTCGCACTCGATTTGCGTTAAAAAGTCTTTTAATGCGGTAGATATAAATTGAAAGAAAGTAGTTTTGTGACCTTAATTAGTTGGTTGCATGAGTAGGAGGGGTGATCACCCCGATCACTCATCCCCGATGAAAGAAGCGACAATAACTTCGTAATTATTATAAATTTTGAATATATACTAATTTCAACTTGATTGATTGAGTGGTGTGTGCAAGTTGATTGACCCTTAATTTTTAGAAAAATAGGTGCCTTATGGAAGTTTGAGTTTGAATTGGGGTTTGATAGTAGGGAGATGTCAAAATAAGGATTGACGTAAGATAGGAGCATTGATATTTAAATGATTGATATGGCGTAGTTCCCTAGCGATAAATTAATGATGTTTGGAATAAATCGAGTGAGACTTTGGTGACACTGAAAATAGAGTTTTGGTACAAAGTAAAGGTGTAGATTTAGTATGCCTAAAGGTGTTGTAACCTTCGTGAAATTCTTAATGAGTATGGGACAAAATTGTGAATTCTATAATTTTCGAAAAGAAACGGTACTTGGAAAATTCTGTGTTTTTGGGGATGAACGTAATGTCGAGAATTGTGTTAAGTGCATTCGGGTTGTCTAGAATTTTATTACGAGATGTGGCGTGATTTTAGCTTTAGAACCAGGATTAGGTCATGGATTGATGTTGTTTGAAAATGGCGAGGTCTTACAATAATTTCATGGTTTGTGAGGTAAAATCTTTTGAAACAAAAGGTGAGTTTTACTCACGTTTAGAAATTTTAGAATGTTGTTTATGTTATATTTGAGCGGTTTTGAAAATTGGAGTTTAAGTGAATTTTCGAATCAAAAAGCGCTATTTTGAGAAATCATGTTTGTTTGAAACTTAGAAGCGAAACCATAAAGATTTGATTGTTTAATTGTTATGCTTGAATATGGATTTCGATTGCGGAGTGCAGTGTCGGTTGAATTTACAAATCTTTTGGAAAGCAGTAAATTTTATATATGTGCGAGAATTAATGAGTTTTGAACAAGGATTGATGTACGGGTGGTTATACGAGGTAAAAGTCATTTTTGGGATGTCCATATTTGAGAGGAAACTCTGCGAATTTTCGTTAGAAATTTTGATACATGTTCAAAGTGTTACTTGAAATGTGTGGTTAGATAGTAAATGAAATTGAGAAAATGTTGTGTGTGGTGACTTAAATTGTATCTTTGTTTTGTTATTTAGAAAGGCTGTAGGTTCGCAATTTAATGTTCTTTGTTTTTGAACAAAATCTTGGCCGTTTTATAGATGAAAGTGCGGTTCATTCTTTGTCTTTATAAATACAAAGGTGGTTGATGAGTGAGTGTCGAAGTGTATAGGTATCGAAGTGTGGTGTTAACTAAGTATGGATGAGTCGAAATGTAAGCATGGTAGGAAGCGAGTTATTGAAATAGGTGTAAATATCTAAGTGAGGAGTATATGCAGCCGAAGTATATATATTCTTAGAAAATCTAGTAGTAGGTATGTGCAATTAAGTATATCGAAATCTAGTATGAGTGCAGATTATGGAGATATGGAGGTAAAGTGTAAGTCGAAGTTAGTGTTTGTCGAAGCGTAGGTAAGATGAAGTATTGAAGTTGTCAGTATAGTGGGATGTATATAAACTAAGTGTAAAGGAGTGGGTGTTTAAGTATCTTTGTATATCTCACAGGGATGAAATGTTGCGTTTAAGAGTGTTGTGCTCAAGCGTAGTGTAACCAAGGTGAGTGGCGAGGGAGTAAGGAAGGGTAATTCTTTGTAGTGTGCATACACCTAAGTCTGAGATGCCGTTGGATGTTAACATGATTCGAGTTGTTGCTAAGCAGGGAGTGCGGTTGTTAGGGAACTTCGGTGTGGAATTATTAGTAATGAAGGCGAGTAGGTCAATTAGATGAAAGAGATAGGTTGGGTTAGTAGGTTGAGTTCGGAGTGAGCACGAGAGATTGGAAAATTAAAGAGGGTAAGCTAATCGCAAATCGTAGTTGAGGGCATAGTGTCCACTACGCCGGAATAGATGGTATTTGAGTAGTCGAGTAGGATCTGGATACCTACGAGGTTAGAATATACGCTAAGGGTAAGAGTGTAGAGAAGGTGTGTGTCTTATTACCTTAGTGTCGATAGTTGATGATGAGTGCGATTAGAGGTATGAAGAATGTTGGGTATTGATTAAGTGAGTATTTTTAGGGCGAAAATATTCTAAGTGGGGAGAGTTATGCGCCCAAAATAATTTAATTATTTAATTAATTAAGTTATTTGGAACTTGCAACATTTAATTAAGTTAAATTAAATAGTCAAAGTTATTTTATCAAATAGGGATTTAGTTTATTAAGTGGAATAATTGAGTTAGAGTTATTTTATTTTAATTTCGGGGAGTATGTGAATAAGTAAAATGGGTGATGCAAATAAAAGGGCCCAAGTCACTTAAATGACCCAAGCCCGATTACCTTAAAACCCCCAAACCCTACACAGGTCACATAACCCCCAATTGAAAGGAACATTGAAACAATAGAGGAGGAGGAAGAACTCGGCCGGTGCGTAAGGGAGAGGAGGAAAAGGTGAGGTTTTGCTTGAGTTCTTGGTTGGTAAGTGAGATTTTGATCTCCTTCTTCATCATTTTCTTCCCCATTCCATTTCCTTAATTCCTTGAGCTTATTCCTTCCATTTTAAATTTCCATGGCCACCCAGAAAGGTAGAGAGTCACGTTTTGACATTGAGGAGAAAAAGGAAGAGACTTTGCTCAAGTTTTGTGTTGGTAAGTGAAGGCTTTGGTCCTAAACACCCTTATTTTCTTTCCTTGTTCCATTTCTAAGAGTTCCATAAGCTCATTTCCACTTATTTTGATTTTTCCATGGTTACCCAGTGAGAGGAGGTTTCGGCCTAGGCTGGGAATTAGTAGGAGGCTTGCTTAACTTTTGGCTAATTTGTGGTGTTGGAGTGGATTCCTAGCTCACCCGAGGTTAGGGGATTCTCCATACATCTTTTATAGCTTGTAGGATGTGTATTATAGTGAGAATAGCTCTAGGAATGATTGTGTTGATTGTATGTTGATTGTATGTTGATTGTATGTTGATTGTATGATTGATGTTTAAATGCTTGAATTTGGTTATAGCATGTTGATTGTTGTTTTGGAAGCATGGTGTGATATATGCATAGTGTATGTTTGATGATTTGGTCATATGAGCATGAACAAGTAAATATGATAATTAGCATTAATAATTCATTGGCTATGTTGGTGTAGTTATGTGAGAATTAATTTGTTTGGAAGAAATTAGGTTTTGAAGTGTGTTGGGTATGGGTTGGAAGGGGCGCAAATGCCTAGCATTTTGGCGCTGGTTCTTGCTGAGTGTGCGTGTGGGGATTGTGCGGGGAGCGCGATTCTTTGGGCAACTTGGCGCTGTGTCAAGCGTGTGTGTGTGTGTGTGGCGGGGAGGCGCGATTCTTTGGGCAACTTGGCGCTGTGTCTGAAATGGTGTCTTTGCGCGCCATCTTGTGTGTGGCGCAAACTTACAGCGCAAGAAGGCCAGAGATTGATCAAGGCTGCGCGCCATCTTGCGCTTGGCGTCCTGCAGCGTAACCTCGTGCGCACACCTCTCACGAAGGCGAAACTTTGAGAGTTAGGCGACTATCCGCGCGCCTTCTTGCGCGCCTCTCCTCTACTGCAGCGCCCGGTGTGTGCGCCTCCAGGTGGGGATCTTCCAAAACCTTGTCTTTGTTGAATTCCTAAGTTCTTAAATTTATTTTGGTGTGTCAAAATGGTCCACTAAGTGAAGAAAAGGTCCTTAGGTGTGATTTAAATTAATAAATGATGAGGTGATGATTAATAAATGATGAGGTGATGATTAATAAATGATGAGGTGATGATTAATAATTGAGGTGGTGGTGATCAATAATTGAGGTGGTGGTGATTAATAATTGAGATGGTGATGGTCAATGATTGACCTTTGGTGGTGAGTTAATAAATGGCGTGGGCCGGTCACAAAGGTAATTTAATATATATTTTGATGGTGTGATGATGCATTTGTCATAGTGTCACATAAATCATATGCATTCTGCGAAGGTGAGGATGGTGATGTGGGCCGGCCAAAATTGGTGGTGTGTTGCTAGAAGCGGGGTTTGGTGGTGAGTATGGATCCACATGCATATTGCATACATGCTTACATTCATACATTCATAGAAATCTTGTTGGTGCTCAAATAGTGAATCTTTCTTGTTTGTGGATATTATAATTGAATGGCAATTAGCATGATTACTATGTCTTTATTATTGCTAGATGCTTCCTAATTATAATGCTTATCTTACTTGTTATAAATTATGTAAAGAGACTCACCCTAGCATTTCTTGTTGCTGCTCTCGTGGCGACAAGCAGGTGATTCAGTGATGGTCTTTGTGCCTCTGGGGTTTTATTGAGTCGGCTCACGATAGTAACACGGGGTTGGGTCTTAGTATTATTTATGGTTATGTATTAAACTTATTTTGAACCTATGTATTGAGTATGTGAACTCAATTTTATTTCATTGTCTTTGCAAACTATTGATGGATTAATGTAAGCGTTAAGCGAGGTTATTTTGAGGATTGTAACCCACTTGACTATGTTATGCATGATCTGGCGTTAATGCGTTTGGATTTTAATTATGTTTTGATGATGTTTTATTTGAAATGTACCACCCTCTTGAGAGTGCGTGGAAGATTTTGAAAAACTACGATTTTATTAATTAATTAGCTTTAAATATAAGAAATTATTCTGATTCTTTGTTTTGTCACTAAAAATTGATGTTGTTTTGTGGAAATATAGTGCAGTTTTTTTAATATAAGTTCTTTGTTTTTGTCACTAAAAATTGATCTTTGTTTTGTGAAAATATAGTGCAGTTTTTTTAATATAAGTTCTTTGTTTTTGTCACTAAAAATTGATCTTTGTTTTGTGAAAATATAGTGCAGTATTTTTAAATATAAGTTGTTGTTTTTGGTCACTAAAATTGGTCTTTATTTTCTTGAAGCCATAGTGCGATATTTTTAAATATAAGTTCTTGTTTTTGGTCACTAAAATTGGTCTTTATTTTTTGCGAAGCCATAGTGCGATATTTTTAAATATAAGTTCTTTGTTTTTGGTCACTAAAATTGGTGATGTTTTGCGAAGCCATAGTGCGATTTTTAAATGTAAGTTGCTGTTTTTTTTTTTGTTGTCACTAAAACTTGGTGCTGTTTTGCGAAACTATAGTGCAATTTTTCAAAAATATAAGTGGCTGTCTTGTTACTAAATTGATACTGTTTTCTCAAATTGTGTTCTTTGGGCGAGGATCGAATTTTACGAGTTCATTTTATGATTGAGCTTTGTAGAGGTTATACTACTAGTGTACTCCTTGACTATGGCTAAGTTGTGGTTTTACCACTAAGGCGAAATTTCTTTCAACTTTGGTGCATTTACAAGGGCATCTTTGAGAGCCTCGCAAATGTGGCCAATGCCTCTTGCGAGTAGTACGATTACTGAGTAATCCATAGTCAATCGGTTTACTATTTTATAACCCACAAAACTAAAAGATAAGTGATCGATGATGATGTGTTGTTTAATGATTGTGATGTGAATGGCGAATGCACTCTCACAGTGTTTATGATGATGTGTTATTTAATAATTGTGATGTGAATGGCGAATACACTCTCTGAGTGTTTTATGATGACATACCTTGAGTGGTTATTTATTTTATGATGATGATGGTGAGTACAGAGTGAGTGTTGGTTGAATTGCACATGTGTTATAGGATCTCATGGCATGTGCATACTATGACTTATATTGATGATGTTATGCCTTGAGTGGTTCTCTTCTATAATGAAGATATGCCTTGAGTGGTTTTAGAGATGATATGGTACCATCATGCATATGCCGCGTGTGGGTTGCATCTTCATACATAAACATAATTGTGAGTGGTCTTTGTTGTGATTTGGTGGTGTTGTGTAATTATGATGTGGTGATGATACCTTGTGATTGTCCCTTCTTATTACTCTATTGTGTATCTGATTATGTTCCTTTGAAATTCTCACCCATACTGCTTGGAATGTTGCTCTATTGTGGCAGCAGCTGCAGTACCATGAGTGAAGGCTGCAGGTGCCTTATTCTTTTAATTTTTGAGTTTTGTAATGTTGTGTCGCTCTCACGATCTTTGTAACACTAGGGGCGTGGAGTGGGATGATTTGTTTAATAATTGTATCTTGATTTTTAATTGTTACATTGAGGCGTGTGTGAGAGTATTTGGTGAGTTGGTAGTTATCTGCAGCTGCGATTGTGTTTTATGAGAATGGGATTTTCCATAACATGATGTTTGATTGCACAAATTGAAGAGTGCATTATTTGATGAGTTTTTAATGAAGTGTAGCATTTCTTTTCTATCAAATACTTGAAATTTTATTTTTCACGAAAAGGAATTACTCACGATAAATGACACGTAATATAAGGGTAGAAAAGGGTGTTACATTAGCGGCTCTAACCAGCGCCTCTGCCTCATATTGGCTCATACAGTCAAGCGGATACCTCGAGCTCTTGTGATCCTTTGAATACCTCAAATCTAGTGCCATACAAATAGTGCCTCCAAATCTTGACAATACAATAGCGGTGACTCTAAATCATGAGTGGGATAGTTCTTCTCATGTGTCCTCAGTGTCGGGACGCATAAGCAACTACCTTCCCATCTGCATCAATACACCTCCCAAACCCATCTTGGAAGCATCACGAGTACACAACAAAAGGTTGATCGGCCACGAGCGGCACTAAACTGCTGGAGATGTTGTCAACCTCTCTTCAACTCTTGGAAGCTCTCTTCACATTTTGCATCTCACACAAAGGCTCTTCCTTACAGTCCAAGTGGGTCAATGGAAGGGCTAGCTTAGAAGAACCCTTGATAAACCTCCTGTAGTAACATTAACCCGAGAAACTCGATCTCGATCCACGGACTTTGGGCTCTCCCAGCTGCAACACTACATCGACCTTGCATTTTGGGTCCACGGTTATACCATCACGAAATAATGTGACCCGAGAAGCTTACCTCACGCAACGAGAACTCACATTTGGACAACAGCATAAAGCTTCTTCTCTTTCGGCACCTCAGCACCAATCTCAAGTGATGCATGCTCCTCCTCGGACTTGGAGTACACGAGAATATCATCAATGAAAACAACCACAAAGCCGATCCAAGTAACTATGGAAGATTCGGTTCATGTACTCCATAAACACCCACTGGTGCATTAGTGACACCAAGCGGCATGTGAGTACTCATGGTGCCCGTACCTCGTTACGAGCTATTTGTCTTACGGATATCCTCGTCTCTTACCTTAATGCGGTGATACCACGACCTCGAAGTCAATTTTGCTAAAAACCTTAGCACCCACCGGTGATCCATCGGATCATCAATCCTCGGGAGAGGATACTTATTCTTGATAGTTACTTTGTTCGGTTGCACTGTAATCCACACACAGGCGCATACTCCCGTCCTTCTTCTTAACCAACAAAGCGGAGCTCCCCCCATGGTGACACACTAGGCCTCACAAATTTCTTCTCAAGCAATTCTTCTAATTTGCTTCTTGATTCGGACAACTCGAGAAGGCGACATACAGTGCGGTGCCATAGACACGATCCTAGTACGAGCCACGAGATCAATTCAAACTTCACTTCCACTATCTGTGCACACTAGGAATCTCATCGAAACACTTGAGGAACTCGCACACCACTGCTGACCCATCAACTATAGCTTGGTTCTCGTGAGATAAGGATGCCATCAAAGCAAGCAGATGACCACCCTCCTTCATAATTTTATGCGGTGACCATGAGACAACAAAGCAGATTCTTCCTCTTACGGAGGAAGAAACTTCTGAACTTGCAATGAAGCTCTTGTGACCGGCTTGCCACACTTGAAACACACCATATCGGCGGGAGCATCTCCCCCCAGCTTCTTGCCTCGGCGGACCTCTTACCCTCGGCGGACCCTACCACCACCGGCATACCTCTGTTTTCCTCTATCGTGAGACAACTCATATGGCTTACTGCAGTTGCGGAACTCACCTCTATCAGCGGCATGAACAACAATTTAGAACTAGTCTAGCAACACCTAATTGTCATAAACACTATGGTAGCGGACTTGGCGGACGAGACCGAACTTTGCTCACGATACCACTAATGTAACACCCATTTCTACCGTGATTTAAATTAAAAATCGAGTTTAAAAAATTCATCTCCACATGAAATCATCAATGGGATGCTACACATACTTCATTAAAATCAACTACCCAATGAAATACACATCTCTTTAATTAAAGAATACATAATGTGACATCAGAGCGAGGCGGGGAGGTGATCGCCGGTGCATAAAAAGGTGGCATGGCAAGCGGCTCTGGCGGCTTCAGCGAAGGCGCGTGAATGAGCCGAATCACATGCCGGAATGAGAGGATCACGAGTTTGTGCGGTATGGGGCTATCTGATTGAAGGAAGGCTTAAAAAGAATTGATTTGGACTACCTATACCAACAAGATGCATCTTCTTTTAGGGAGCCCATCTCATAAGAACTCCATAGTTAAGCGTGCTTGGCTTGGAGTAGTAGTGGGATAGGTGACCTTACTGAGAAGTTTTTCGGAAAGCATGCAAGTGAGACAAAGCATCTTTGAAAAGACTCGTGTTGGTTCGTAGAGGCGATCGGCGATTTAGGCGATGCAGGATGTTACAAATGGTATCGAAGCGGTGAGACTCTCTCGATGCGGTGTGGTTCGAGGGCGAACCAAGCGGAAGGCCCAGTGGGCATGTGACATCGGGGCGGCGAGGCGGGAGTGATCGGCCGGTGCATAAAAGGTGGCATGGCAAGCGGCTCTGGCGGCTTCAAGCGAAGGCGCGTGAATGAGCCGAATACATGCCGGAATGAGAGGATCACGAGGTACATGCGGTATGGGGTATATCTGATTGAAGGAAGGCTTAAAAAGAATTGATTTGGACTACCTATACCAACAAGATGCATCTTCTTTTAGGAGCCCGTCTCATAAGAACTCCATAGTTAAGCGTGCTTGGCTTGGAGTAGTAGTAGGATGGGTGACCTTCTGAGAAGTTTCGGAAAGCATGCAAGTGAGGACAAAGCATCTTTGAAAAAGACTCGTGTTGGTTCGTAGAAGCGATCGGCGATTAGAAGCGATGCAGGATGTTACAAATGGTATCGAGCGTGAGACCTCTCGATGCGGTGTGGTTCGAGGGCGAACCAAGCGAAGGCTGAGTGGGCATGTGACATCGGGGCGGCGAGGCGGGAGTGATCGCCGGTGCATAAAAAGGTGGCATGGCAAAGCGGCTCTGGCGGCTTCAAAGCGAAGGCGCGTGAATGAAGCGAATACATGCCGGAATGAGAGGATCTGAAATTTGTGCGGTATGGGGGGTATCTGATTGAAGGAAGGCTTAAAAAGAATTGATTTGGACTACCTATACCAACAAGATGCATCTTCTTTTGGGAGCCCATCTCATAAGAACTCCATAGTTAAGCGTGCTTGGCTTGGAGTAGTAGTAGGATGGGTGACCTTCAGAGAAGTTTTCGGAAAGCATGCAAGTGAGGACAAAGCATCTTTGAAAAGACTTCGTGTTGGTTCGTGAAGCGATCGGCGATTAGAAGCGATGCAGGATGTTACACATAACACCGACTCAAAGGATGGAACTCTCAAAACTTTATCAATAAAACCACGTACTAGAAAAATAAGTGTCGCGGCGGAATAAAAACACTATCTCAGCGGAATAATCAACGATCTCGACAATACATAGAATATCAAGTATAAAAGCTCAGCGGTGAGCAAAACAAGCGACTAAAGTCTAAATCCCATCCCACAGGTGCTACGTATCGGAGCGGACCAGGCTCGGGGAGTAGTGAAGGTAGCAAGCCCTCACTCGCGACTACTGTGGTAAACAACAACGAAGGGGTGAGTCTCGAACTATATAATAAAAACTATAATAAGCGTTATATCGGATGTATAGAAGTCAATCAATCACAATCAATCACAATTCGTTCAATATCATTTATGAGCATGGATGTAATGCAATGCAACGATGCATGTGGTACCATTATCACGGACCATGACCTCATCATTAATTATTATACTTCCACGGCCGCGGTAGAAATCAAACACGGACCCGCGGCCTCATCATTAATTATTATACTTCACGGCCGCGGTAGAAATCAAACACGGACCGCGGCCTTTACAATATATCGTCGCGGCCGCGGCGAATGTATGCATGTGACTCATGAACACACACATCATCAATTTCATTTATCGTCAAGGCCGCGACCTCTGGTTCATCACTTATCATCACCTCTCATATCGTGGTCATTTTAATTTTAGCCCCATGGCTCATGCCCCCATGACATCATCGGTCACCTCGTTCACTAGCTCGTCCCAATCATGTCCCGAGGACTAATCACAAGCTGGAGGACTAAACCTCACTCGGGGACCTAAAACACCCTTTAGGACCAAATTAACAACTTAGGGACGAGAACAACACCTATTGGACCAAAGCTGTCACCTAGGGACCAAAACCACACCTAGGGACCAAAACAACACACCTAGGGCCAGAAACACCACCTAGGGACCAAAACAACACCTTTTGGATCAACATAGCACTCGGGGACTCAAGCGGCCCATAAAGGACCAACCACGGCCTCGGGGACTCAAACCGCACATAAAGGACCAACACGGCACTCGGGGACTAAAACAACTCCATCGAGGACTACAATGACACCTAAGGACTAAAACAACTCCATCGGGACTACAGCGGCATCTAAGACTTTCAAAGAGAGTCGATTCATAGCTACTTGTTTTCAAAGGAATCGATTCATGGCTTTCATTTTAAAGAAGGAATTGATTCTTGCTTTCATTCCTAAGGAGGAATCGATTCTTTGCTTGATTCTAAAGGAGGAATCGATTCTTTGCTTCAATTCTAAAGGAGGAATCGATTCTTTGCTTTCAATTCTAAAGGAGGAATCGATTCTTTGCTTCAATTCTAGAGGAGGAATCGATTCTTTGCTTCAATTCTAAAGGAAGGAATCGATTCTTTGCTTGATTCTAGAGGAGGAATTGATTCTTTGCTCTATTATCATACTCATCCATCAATAAAAACAACTCTAATAACAACCAAACATCAAAAGCGCATCAAACAATTCTAAAACAATCAACATACATCAAACACACGATTAATCTACTAATTCTAACCCCTGACCCATTATAACCGGATTATATAGCAAGACCCACCCACCTCAAGTGCTTAGTAGAAGCGTCCTTCTCAACTTGAGTCACGTCTGAAACAACAATGACCGCTCCTTCCTTTCCTTCTTCTCCTTGTGCAATTGCTCTTCTCTCTTTCTCTCTAGGGTTGTGCCGTTTTCCCTTCTTTCTCTCTTCTCTTCTTACGTTTCTTTCTTTCTTTCTTTCACAAATGATCACGGTGCATCACTCCTAATACTAGTAGCCTAAGTCAATGGGCTTGGGCTCTTGGGCCATTCCATACCACGAATTCTACGATTACTACTCCCTTCAATTAAATAAAACATTTACATTATAATTTAATATAATTAAAATAAGTGCAACACTTTAAATAATTTAATCAATTACTTAATTAAATCATTGGGTGTTACACGATCATCAAGAGAGGTCATAGACCCTCGATCACCCAAAATATACTCACCATCGGCATGCATCACCACACGAACAATCACCAAGAATCATACATAGAATAATCACCATTAATTTTATTTACTCACACACCTCGGCACACCCTCACACCTCGGCACCCACTCGAACAACTCGGCACCCACTCGAACACCTCGGCACGCACACTCGCATACCTCGGCTCCCACTCGCACACCTCGGCACACAAAACACGCCTCGGTACACTCTCACACCCGGCACCTCACACCATTCACCTCGGCACCTCGCCTCGCCTCGCTCACCTCGGTCACCAACCTCCTTCACCTCGGCACCTCACCTCATTCACCTCGGCTCCTTACCTCACCTCACTCACCTAGGTCACCTCACCTCATTCACCTCGGCACCTCACCTCATTCACCTCGGCTCCTTACCTCACCTCACTCACCTAGGTCACCTCACCTCATTCACCTCGGCACCTCGCCCCCGTTCACCTCGGCCCCTCACCCCGTTCACCTCGGCGGCGCAAATGCGCGCCGATTGGCGCCCTATCCTGATCCACCTATCACAGATCCTAAAACTTCCTTAAAAGCGCCATGGATTTATTATTATTCCTTGTTCAAACTACCAACCCATCACTACCACCCACTTATTTTGCTAGATTAAATTAGCTACAACAACCTTAATTCATTAGCAATCATCAATACCCTCGACATCAAGTAAGAACACCATTCATACACACAAATGACATTGCCAAAAATTCACTCAAGCATAACACCAAACACTAACCATCATTCTTAAATCTCACTAACGTTTTCATTCAAAAGTCGTACTATTAACATGCGACACCACTCAAAATAACCTTACCAATTCAATTATCACATAAAACTCAATTCAATTACATATTCGGTACATTCATCACCAAATCAATCAATTTAGCATATAAGAGTTCAATCAAACATTTCCTAACACTCCAAATCCTATGGTTCCAAGTTTTATAAACTATTGGCTATGGAAAGGACTCCCCTTACCTCGAATAAGCCGAAAGCAGGCTCTCTGCGGAGTCTGCTTGAGAACCACAACAAGCTGAGCCCCTCCCTTCATTCTCTCTTTCTTTTGACCACAATGCGGGGGCGAATCACAAACTCTCGGCGTGATCTAATTTCAACGGCGAGGATGTTTGACTCGCGTACATACAATTAGATACAAAAACAATCAATTTATTACCCAATCACGGTTTATTGAAATCGTAACCGTTCGTTTAACAAATTACTAACTAATGTTCGGTAAAGGAGTACCTATCGGAAAGTAACGAGCGAGATTGAAGTCGGAAGCGAAGGACTCAAATGCGGATCGAACAAGCTTCCAATGGCAACATGACCACGAGATTGAGCGAGACATGCATCTACCGCGTTGAGCGTTTGGCTAGAAGAAAGCAGCGGCAATCTGCGCGAGTTCTGGCGTGCGTGAGTGAAGAGAGGCTGGAAGCGGGACCTTGATCGAAGAAAGCAGACTTTATATTCATGCTCGGTGGCCATTTTGAGTGGGAGAGTGAAGTTTCGGGTCTAGCAGTGGCTTGAAGGTGGAGATCGTGGCGAGAGAGAAGGCAGCGTGAGGTTCTGCTTTGTTTCACGCCTTGTTTGCTCACTTGAGGAGAAGCTTCGCGGGTCGGGTTACGGGTCACAGCGTGTTCATGGGCTGCGCAAGTGTGGGCTTAAGTGATTTGCGGTGGGGTGCGTCCAGTGAACAACGAGGGGGTGTATGCGAGTAAAGCGACCCAAAACTCATTTTAAATGTTTATAGAGCCTAATATCACTATAACTATTATTTTAACACCTCAATAGCCCAAAATAATTTCTAAAGAGATAATATCTCAAACACTAATATTTAATAGAAATAAAATAAACATATAATATTATTAGTCATATATTACCAATAGCATATAAAAATACCATATTTTTATTTCTAATATTTTCACAATCAAATCCCCAATAATTTATTAAATAAATATCCAATAATCTTTGGGCGTTACAACTCTCCCCACTTAGACGTTTAGTCCTCGAAACTTACCGACCAAAACTAAACAACCTCCCACTAACAACTCTGACCATCTAGACAACTAATGCTATCTAGCTGCGATTATCATTTCATTGATTACCGTGGTGAGTGATTGGCGGCCGTCCCTCTACTTCTTGACTAGGTAACTCAAGAAATAATAATCGGCTCATTCATACAAACTTAACTCAAGAGATGACTCGCCATCCCCATCGGACTCAGCGGTTAATAAACAACAACAAGGAAAATACGATAGTACCAAATCCAAGCCAAGCAACAGTCAGACAACCCGGCATAGAACCAGTTAATATGGATATAGCAACTATAAACTCACTACTAAAAATAAAATACCAAGAAGGCAATGCAAGCACAACAACCACGTTACACATAGGTCGTTCAAATCCAAGAGAGTACATTCACGCGGAGGATATTGGTATAATAACGGTTTTGGACAATTTCAAAGATTACATACGTAGGGATTCTATCCACATATCTTAATTATTGATTCATGTAAAAGTGCACTATATAGCATTGAAATTTTGATTCTTCAAAACACGGTCACATAATACAACTCCGCACAACTTAAACAACATATAATCTATCAACTCATGCGATATCGCATTCTCTATTTATAAAATTCATCTTGCCCTACTTCAATTTAATTTTCCTTCTCTCATATATAAAATTCACCTCGCTCTATTTTTACTAACTTAACTTTGCTCTATTTAATTCAATCTCGCTATCTCAAAGAACCAAACATTACAACTCTGTAGCTAACAAAAATTCAGCTTACGCATTCACACTAAATGACTAAGGTCAATTTCAAGCAGTCTCTTCAATAACTAAGTTCCCTTTGTACAAGGTCTCACTAGATAACAAAATACTACAATTAATCATAGCATAAACAAAGCGGCTTCCTAAATGTATCTTCCTACTATTTATAAAGTCCTTAGACATTTACATCGTCTTATTTATAGTTTCACCTCACTATAGTTTTTATTTAATTGACCCTCATACTTTTAAAACCAATTATTACAACTCCTCACTCCTTAATACTTAGCTCGACTCATTTCCATTAATTAACCATAATCAATTTTATACATCTAAAATAACCAAACACTACCAGATTTGTATGCCAACCCAATCAACTAGTAATTATCACAAAAATATAATTTTCTTCTATCTTTGCAATCATTCATAAGACCTCCTTTTATTCTCTGCCACTTAATTGTTACTAAAGATTCTGCACATATCCTTGTGTTAATAACTAGCATATCTCTATAAAGACCAACACCCCTACAACCTTAGATTAATTTGGTACATCATAACAAATAAACATATATACCCTTGTATCAATCTTCCTAAGCCTTTGCTCGTTAAGACTATTCGTTATCTTACGGTTCAGTGATGTTGCTATAATCTCTAATCTAGATTTAACATATCTGAGGCACTATTTTACACTATATTGTTATCTTTAAACATCGAAAAAAATAAAAAATAAAAATAAAAAAATAAAATAAAAAAAATATTGTAACAATGAATCAATATTCATCTAATCGATTTAGTGCAATCAACAAAATAACACATATAAAAGGAATTCATAGAGCACACAAACTTCACACCCAATTTCAGAACCACTTTGTGAGAAAACAACCACAGTATAATATATTTAAAATATATCAAGTACTAAAATTAAACCAAATTTGGGGTTTAAGGCCAACCCTACACCCTGACCATTGTTATACCCATGAGTAAAATAATCTCTCCCCCTTACAAAACAAAGAGTACATATAACACATCACATTCCCTTGAGGATTTAACCAACTAAACTAGTTAGTTTCACGACTTTAAAGAATCAAACAAACAGCACATTCAACTCTATTCAGAGTTCACACATCGGAAGACACAACAATTAATACAAATGGTCGGTTAGAACCAGCTTTGCACTTGGCATAAACAACCATTTGAGAACTAATTCGGGACACCTAGTTGTCATACACAATATGACAGAAAGACACACTTGGCCGGACAGACCGAACTTTTGCTCTGATACCACTAATGTAACACCCCCTTCTATCTAGTCTATTATTTTAATAAATCTAAAAATCAGAGTCTATGAAAAACTTTAGTGCGACCACTTGAGGGTGCCACATTTAAACAACCACATTTAAAAATTTCAAAATACTAAAGAGAATAATCTCCAAGTTAAGATACATAGCACCATAAAAGAAATCCGGGAATAAACACCATTGCAGCGGAATTAACAAAACTCAAATACGGAAAATACAGTTATCCAAATGAAAAGTCAATTCATAAAATAAGCGACAAATCCTAAATATCCCCGGTGCTACGTATCGAGGTGACTCGACCATACTAGAAGAAGGTACTCACGTCACCTTGATCCATATCACTGCGACGTTGCCACATAAGAGCAACATTCCAAGCGAGAAAGGGTGAGTCTCATTTCATAGAAAATAGTAAATAAAACAAGCGACACAATAAGACAAGCATTAGCACACGAGGCGGTACAATCTAATCACTTTCACCATTTAATTATACACACCGGACAACCACCATAAAATGTATGCAAGTGCATGATATGCAACCAGCGCCAAGGGTATATGCATGTGGATCCATCACCAAAAAGGCGAGAGGGCATTCACCATTCACAAAAGGCGAAGGCATTCACCGTTCACAAAAGGCGAAGGCATTCACGAAAATATTTTATGAGGCGAGGCCTATTCACCAAAAATGCATATGATTATGCGACACCATGACTATGCACCGTCACACCAAAACACCAAATTATGCATTAGAATGCTCACCATTAGTTTATTTACTCACCAATCATCAAGAGGTCATAGACCCTCAATCACCCAAAATATACTCACCATCGACATGCATCACCACACGAACAATCACCAAGAATCATACATAGAATAATCACCTTTAATTTTATTTACTCACACACCTCGGCACACCTCACACACCTCGGCACCCACTCGAACAACTCGGCACCCACTCGGAACACCTCGCACGCACACTCACATACCTCGGCTCCCCCTCGCACACCTCGGCACACAAACACACCTCGGTACACTCTCACACACCCGGCACCTCACACCATTCACCTCGGCACCTCGCCTCACCTCAACTCACCTCGGTCACCAACCTCCTTCACCTCGGCACCTCACCTCATTCACCTCGGCTCCTTACCTCACCTCGCTCACCTAGGTCACCTCACCTCATTCACCTCGGCACCTCACCTCATTCACCTCGGCTCCTTACCTCACCTCACTCACTCACCTAGGTCAACTCACCTCATTCACCTCGGCACCTCACCCGTTCACCTCGGCGGTGCCAAATGCTGCTTGCCAATTGGCGCCCCTATCACGGTCCACCTATCCGATCCTAAAACTTCCGCCGCGCCATGGATTTATTATTATTCCTTGTTCAAACTACCGACCCAACACCTACCACCCACTTATTTTGCTAGATTAAATTAGCTACAACAACCTTAATTCATTAGCAATCATCGATACCCTCGACATCAAGTAAGAACACCATTCATACACACAAATGACATTGCCAAAAATTCACTCAAGCATAACACCAAACACTAACCATCATTCTCAAATCTCACTAACGTTTTCATTCAAAGTCGTACTATTAACATGCCAACACCACTCAAAATAACCTTACCAATTCAATTATCACATAAAACTCAATTCAATTACATATTCAGTACATTCATCACCAAATCAATCAATTTAGCATATAAGAGTTCAATCAAACATTTCCTAACACTCAAATCCTATGGTTCCAAGTTTTATAAACTATTGGCTATGGTAAGGACTCCCTTACCTCGAATAAAGCAGAAAAGCAGAGCTCTCTCACTGAGTCTGCATGAGAACCACGGCAAGTGAGGCCCTCCCTTCCGCCTCTCTTTCTTTTGACCACAATGCGGGGGCGAATCACAAACTCTCGGCGTGATCTAATTTCAAGGTTGATGCAGTGTTGCAGTGGGAGAGCCCAAAGTCTGTGACTGAGATCAGGAGTTTCTTGGGGTTGGCGGGTTACTACAGGAGGTTTATTGTAGGGTTCTCTAAGTTAGCCCTTCCGTTCACTCGATTGATTGACTGTAAGGGGAAGAGCCTTTGTGTGGGATGCAAAGTGTGAAAGAGAGCTTCCAAGAGTTGAAGAGAAGGTTGACCACGTCTCGGTGTTAGTGTTGCACATGTAGGAGCAACCTTTTGTTGTATCTTTGTGATGCTTCCAAGATGGGTTTGGGAGGTGTATTGATGCGAGATGGGAAGGTAGTTGCTTATGCGTCTAGAGCAGTTGAGGACACATGAGAAGAACTATCTACTCATGATTTAGAGTTGGTTTGCTATTGTATTTGTCTTTGAAGATTTGGAGACACTATCTCTATGGTACGATTTGAGGTGTTCGGTGATCCTGAAGTGCGAGGTACTTGTTTGACGAGAAGGAGGCGAATATGAGCGGAGGCATTGGCTAGAAGCTCTTTGAAGGATTATGATTTCGGCTTGAACTATCACCTGAAACAAAGCTAATGTCGTGGTGATGCTTTAAGTCGGAAAACTTTACATATGTCGATTTATGATGGTGAGGAATTGGAGTTGATTGAGCAATTCAGCGACTTGAGTGCAGTTTGTGAGGTGACACCAGTGTCAGTTGGGTATCTTGAGGATTGGGAATGACTTCTTGGTTAGTATCGAGGCGCCCGAAGTTGGATGTGGCCGGTTGACTTGTCGGTGGTGGTGATCGGGTTGTGGATGGGGATTCTGAGTTGGATTCCCGAGTGTGTTGAGATTCGGGGGCCAGAATTTGTGTTCTGATGATCTTTGAGTTGAAGAAAATGATACTTGAGAGAGCCATAGGAGCAAGTTGAGCATTCATCGGGTGCTACTAAGATGTATCATGACACTGAAGAAAGCTGTTTTGTTGCTTTGGTATGAAGAGGATGTGTACGATTCGTTTATTCATGTTTGACTTGCGGAAGTCAAAGATTGAGCACGAAAACTGCGGGGTTGATGCAACCTTTAGAGATTCGGAATAGAAGTGGGATGAGCATTTCCATGGACTTTGTATTTGGGTTGCCAAACCTTGTGAGAGGGTTTGACACTATTTGGGTGATTGTGGATAGGTTGACCAAGTCTGCACATTTCATTCCTATCAACATCACCTATCTGTGCCAAAGTTGGCTAGGATTTATATTCGGTGATTGTGAAGCTACATGGGGTTAGAAAGTATTGTATCGGATAGAGACACAAGGTTTACGTCGAGTTTTGGGAAGCTTGCGGGAGGCATTGGGGTCAGTGAGGTTGAGTTGACTTATCATCCTCGGTGATGGTCGAGACAGAGAAGAACCATCGGTCCTTGGAGGACCTTACGAGAGCTTGTGTGCTAGAAGCGAGGGGAGGTGCGTGGGATACACATCTCCCAGCGATTGAGTTCACTTATAATACTTGATTATCATTCGAGTATAGGGATGGCTCCTTTTGAGGCCTTTGTATGGGCGGAGTGTAGGACTCCTTTGTGTTGGCATGAGTCCGGTGAGAGTGTTGTTCTTGGGCCGGAGTTGGTTAGGAGACTACGGAGAAGGTAAAGATGATCGAGAGAAAATAGAAAGAGTCCCAGGCGTGAGAAAAGTTACCATGATAGGAGGAGAAAGGACTTGGAGTTTGTTTGGTGAGCATGTGTTCTTGAGGTCACGCTATGGTAGTGTTGGGCGTGCTCTGAAGGCAAAGAAGTTAACTCAAGGTTCATTGTGTAACACCCCAAATAATTTAATTAAGAAATTGATTAAATTGTTTAAGTGTTACACTAATTTTAATTATATTAAATTATAATATGGTGTTTATAATTTAGTATTTTATTTTAACTAAAGGAATGGTGGAAGAAATGGAGGGGGTGTAAAAGGGCCCAAAGTGCTTTGGCCCAATGTACATATACCCAAAGTGGAATTTGCTCTCATTTGTAAAAAGAAAGGAAGAACTTGCGAAGAGAGAAGAGAGGAAGGAAGAGGAAGCGGCGCATGACCCTAGAGGAGAAGGGAGAAGGGTAGATCGCACCACTCGAGGAGGAAAGAATAGAGCTTTGGTTGCGGTGGTTTTATGCGTGACTCGAGGAGAAGGGATTTCTACGGTTAAAATAAGGTAAAGGGAGTCTCACTCTATAATAGAGGAGATAATGGGTTATATGTGTATCATGGGAACATTTTATGTTAATTGATGATTGCATGATGATTTGATTCCTTGAATTTGATGAATTCCTTGGTAAAATTGATTTAGAGCTTGAGTTAGGGTTTTATAATATATGATTTCGTGATTTTGATGTGATTGATGATATGGATATGCAATTGATTGTTTGATTATGAAATTAGGAGTGTTAGAATGATTATTGAGTGAATTGATTTGGAAGAATTTGAAAATTGGGATTTTGGGGTTTGGGCGCCAATGTGCTAGGATGCAGCGCCACTGTGTGCTATGCGAGGAGTGTTGGTGTTGTGTTCTTTGTGCGAGGCGCCAATTTTCTAGAGAAATGGCGCTGTGTCAGCTATGCTTGATGACTAGGTAAGTGTGTTTCTTTGTGCAGGCGCGAGAATGTGGGTATATTGGGGCCGGAGAGTGAAACTTGTATTCTGAACATATTTTCTCGTGCCAAATTTTGTATTCACACACTTGACTTTCAATTCTAAAGCGTTTTGGCTAGAGTAGTTTTACAGTTTGCGGGGTCATTTTGAAAATGTCGGTGGGGTGATTTTGTGTGTGTTTGGGGCCGGAGAGTGAAACTTGTATTTGAACATATTTTCTCGTGCCAAATTTTGTATTCCTCTGCCCAAATTCAATTTAAAGCTATTTTTGGCTCAGTGGTTTCTGATCACAGGTCTTATTTTAAAAATGTCTCGGTGGGGTGATTTTGTGTGTGTTTTGGGGCCGGGGAGTGAAACTTACTTTTACGAGCATATTTCACCAGTGCCAAATTTTATATTTACACTGCCCAAAACATTTTTAAACATTTTGGCTCGGGTGGTTTTGGTTTGAAAGTGTTGGGTGTCTTTGGGTCGATAGAGGCATGGCTGTCTTTGCCAGGCGCTAGTCTGCTTGCACTGTATGCGAGATTGTATGCAGGCGTATGCGAGTTTGTGTCAGAGTGCATGTTGCCCGAGCGCGCAGTTGCTAGAAAAGTGGCGCCCGGTGGTGTGTTGCCACGGGCGCAAAATCTTTGAGCCACGGCGCTAGTCTTTGTGTTGCACGAGCGCTAGAATGTGGGGAAAATGGCGCCTAGTCTTTTGCCAAGTGCCTAAGAGAGTCTTTGTTTTGGTCCACTAGGTAGCAGTTTGGTCCACTAGATGATTGTTTTAGTCTAAATGGTGGTTTAGGTCACAGGTGAGGTTGAGTACTCTAGAGGAGATTAGTCCTTGGGACTTAATGGTGTTGAGAGTTTATAATGAGGTGATTGAGCATGCCATGGGGCATGGGCGGGGCCAGAGCCATGAGGGCTATAAAATGAGATTAACTCTACGAGGTAGAGTTAATGTGTGTATTGAAATTATTGAGATTGTGTGTGTGTTGTACATGGAGTCTCATTACATACATTCAGTTTGTGATCGTAGAGCTTATAAAATAATTGTGAAGCTTTGGCGGTTGGGAGGCAAGTGTGAAGCTTTGAGGCGGCGGAGGGGCGAGGGTGTGGCTTTGAGAGGCGTGGGAGGGCGAGTCATGATGACTCCATTATTGATGAGAATCTTGGGAGGGCAAATGGTACCACATGCATACTTACATTGCATACATTCTCATTAGTGCATGAATATTGTTGAGTGATGATTGGTGTGTTTGAGTATCTTTGTAAACTATGATTATATATATTGCTTATTATCACTTTTATTATATAGTTAGAGACTCACCTTTTCTGCATTTGTTGTTTACCACGGGTAGTCATGAGTGAGGGCTTTCGCCTTCACTACTCCCAGAGTCGATGCTGCTCACGATCGTAGCACCTAGGGGTTGGGGTTATGAACTATAGTTGTCTGTTTTGCTCCTTGTTGAGCCTACTATGTATTGTTTTGAGGCTATTTGAATTATGCTTGTTGAGATTATGAGTATTTTCCATTTGTATTATGTGAAATTATATTTCCACGAGTTTATTTAATGGTGTTACGTATTTGAGCTGCTATTGTGGTGAGATGATTTCTGAATGATTTTTAAAGAGATATGTGTAGCATCCCGTTGGATGATTTTAATTGAGAAATGAATTTTACACTCTGATTTTATTATAAACTCAGGGTAGAAATGAGGAACATTACATTAGTGGTATCAGAGCAAAAGTTCGGTCTGTCCAGACCAAGTGTGTGCATGCTGTCATAGTGTTTATGACAATTAGGTGTTGCTAGACTAGTCCTAAATTGTTGTTCATCTTTGTAGATAGAGGTGAGTTCGAGGACCCGAGTAAGCCATATGAGGTGTTCTTGATAGAGGAAATCGAGAGGTATCTTTGGTGGTAGTAGGTCTGCTTTGAGGGTAAGAGAGGCTGCTTTGAGGGCAAAAAGCCAAGTGGGGAGATGCTCCGTGATATGGTGTGTTTCAAGTGTGCAAGCCAGGGTCGAGAGAGCTTGGTTGCAAGTGCTGCTAGTTTTCTTCTTCACTGAAGAGGAAGGGTATGTTTCTTTGTCTGCTTTGAGCAATGGCGCGGGGGTAATGAAAGAGGGTGGTCAATTTGTTTGCTTTGATGGCGTCTATGTCTGCTGAGAACCAAGGTGTAGTTGATGGGTTGCGAGGTGGTGTGTGAGTTTCTGAAGTGTTCACTGATGAGATTCCTAGTGTGCCACGAGAGAGGAAGTTGAGTTGAGAATTGAGCTTGTGCACAGTACTAGAGTGCGTGTCTATGTGCCGTCTGGGATGTCGACTACGAGTTATGCAGATTGAAGAAGCGATTAGAGGAGCTTCTTGAGAAGAAATTTGTGAGGCCTAGTGTGTCACCATGGGGAGCTCGGTTTTGTTAGTAAAGAAGAAGGATGGGAGTATGCGCTTTGTGCGTGGACTACTGAGACAATTGAATAAAGTAACTATCGAGAATAAGTATCCTCTCCAGAGGATAGATGATCGATGGATCGGTGGTGGGTGCTAAAGTGTTTAGCAAGATTGACTTGAGTCAGGGTATCACAGTTAAGGTGAAGGATGAGGACATCGAAAGCAGCGTTGAGCGAGGTATGGGCATTATGAGTACTCTGTAATGCCGTTTGGTGTCTCAATTGCACGGGGGTGTTGATGGAATACATGAACCAAGATCTTCCATAGCTATCTGGATCGGTTTGTGGTTGTTTTATTGATGATATTACGGTGTACTCAAAATCGAGGAAGAGCATGCGAGCACTTGGGAGTGGTGCTAGAGGTCTTGAAGAGAGGAAGTTGTATGCAAGTTGTCCAAGTGTGAGAGAATTTGGGCGTAGGGTCGACTTGTAGTTTAGGGTGTAGCATGGGTATCACAGAGGTGATTCTTTGGAGTATGGCGTGTATTTATACACCTAAGTGTAGTTCTTTGGCGAGGTTGCCGAGATGGTATGGCAGCAGGCGGGAGATGAAATAGAGGCTTGTACCTAAGTGGCGAGGTGAGTGATAGGTACCACTAAGTTAAGTAGCCGGGGTAGCAGGGTGAGGCCTTGAGGGCGCCATTGAAGATAAGATGCGTGACTAAGTGTAGGCGTGGCCAGGGTGGTGAAGCAGGGTGATTAAGGGTGAATTGAAGTAGAAGTAACCTAGTTGCGTTAAGACTAAGGTGAAGTAAGTATGGTAGTTGTGGCATAAGTATAGGGCCGAGATGATTTATAGTGCGAGAGAGGAGGCTTAGTGCACGTGTGTCGAGGTTAGTGGTGCGTGTCTTGGGAGTTCTAGGAGAGAAGTCTTGAGAGTCTTTGTTCGAAGCGCTTGATTCTTGTAGCGTTGCCAGTATAGCCCTGAGGCGTTGTTTGGCGTTGTGAGCGGCAAGTGGTTGTAATGGGATAGTCCGTTTTAGTCTAGGTGAGCGTTGTGGTCCTCGTAGTATTTATTAAGTCCTTTGCGTTTGGTGTGAGATGTTGGGGTAGTGTGAGAACTACAATTGGAGATGTATTGGATGGTGAGTTGGGCTGATAGCCATGGGGCTATGGCCGAGGTGTGATAATGACCTTAGAGCTTTGAGTGGCGATGTGTTTAAGTGGTGAGGTTCCAAATGGGAGGCGGCGTTGAGTGATGGAGTGCAGGACCTGCGTTCTGTGTTGTACCCGTGGTGTTTGAGTCGCGCTTTCGGGCATTACGGTGTGAGAAGACTTGGTCTCTTTGGTGTTGGCGTCGGTGAGTTGGGCGTTAGTTTTGTAGGGCTAGTGAGTGTGGTGTTGAGGTGTCGGTGAGTGGGCGTTAGCCTTAGCGCTATTGGGGCATCTAGGTGAAATAGGCGGCGGGTGTAAGGGCGGAGAGCGAGGTTTCGGCCTAGATATCATTAAGGGCGGTGGCGGTGCCATTCGCGGTGATGGTACTCATGCATTAAGCATTGGTGTTGGGTTGCATCCATGCATTTACATATGAGTTTGATATTGTTTTGGTGAGTATGAGTTGCGGTGTTATAAGCGTGGTTGAGTGAGAGTTCTTTGTGTTTTACTTTGGGCTTATTTGGAGTTGAGGATTAATGGCTTGATGGTGTCTTTGGCTTATATTTGAGTTGTTATGCGATATGTGGCGAAGTCTGAGTTGAAGTGTTGTGTCAAAGTGTGAAGTGCGCTTAAGGTAGTGTAGTCAAAGAAATTAGTAATGGCCAAGTGTAGAGTATATATGTCTTTGAAGTATAAATGTGGAGGTGCGGTGAACATAAGCCTAAGCTTAGTTATTGAAGTCTAAGGTAAATGGCAGAGACCGGTGGTAGTAAATTGGGAAGATATAAGCAGCGGTATGTATGTATGGGAGTGAGGTATAGGCACGTCCCGGTTTAGTGTCGCGAGAGGTATAGTGTATATAGGCGAAGGAGGGTTATCGAAATGTAGATGTAATTCGGTGTAAGTTGTTGAATGATAGGAGAGCAGGACTTGGAGTTTGGTGGTGAGCATGTGTCCTTGAGGTCACGCCTGGGGTGGTGTTGGGCGTGCTCTGCGAAGGCGAGAGAGTTAACTCCAAGGTTTATTGGGCGTGCGGATCAGCGAGAGGTTGGAAAGGTTGCTTATAGGGTGGCTTTGCGCCTAATCTTCGAACTTGCGATGCCTTCCACGTGTCCGCGACTTGAAGTATATTCGGACCGTCTCATGTGATTCACATGGATGATGTGGAGAGTGCGTGAGAACCTCCTTTGTGGAGACTATGCCGGTGAGGATTGATGATAGAGAAGTGAAGGTGTTGAGAGGAGGACATTGCCTTGGTCAAGGTAGTGTGGTTGGGAGGCTCTTTGGTGAGAGCATGACTTGGGAGGCTGGGAAGCAAGATGCGGGAGTCTTATCGAGTGATTTGGCTCGGTATGAATTTCGAGGGCGAAATCTCTAAGTGGGGAGAGTTGTAACACCCAAAATAATTTAATTAAGAAATTGATTAAATTGTTTAAGTGTTACACTAATTTTAATTATATTAAATTATAATATGGTGTTTATAATTTTGTATTTTATTTTAACTAAAGGGAATGGTGGAAGAAATGGAGAGGGGGTGTAAAAGGGCCCAAGTGTGCTTTGGCCCAATGTACATATACCCAAAATTGGAATTTGCTCTCATTTGTAAAAGAAAGGAAGAACTTGCGAAGAGAGAAGAGAGGAAGGAAGAGGAAGCAGTATGAACCCTAGAGGAGAAGGGAGAAGGGTAGATCGCACCACTCGAGGAGGAAAGAATAGAGCTTTGGTTGCGGTGGTTTTGTACGTGACTCAAGGAGAAGGGATTTCTACGGTTAAAATAAGGTAAGGGGAGTCTCACTCTATAATAGAGGAGATAATGGGTTATATGTGTATCATAGGGGCTGTTTTATGTTAATTGATGATTGCATGATGATTTGATTCCTTGAATTTGATGAATTCCTTGGTAAAATTGATTTAGAGCTTGAGTTAGGGTTTTATAATATATGATTTCGTGATTTTGATGTGATTTGTAACACCCCATTTCTACCCGGTAATTTAAATCAAAAATCAGAGTATATAAAAATCATTTCTGGTCATCTTTTGGTTTAGTGCGTTATAAAATAGTGGCGATTGACTATGGGATTACTCGGGTAAGCGATACTACTTAGCGAGCATTGACCTCCTTTGCAAGGCTCTCGGTGATGCCGCTTGTAAATGCACAGTGAAAGAAATTACGGCCTTAGTGGCGAACCACAATTTAGCCATAGTCATTCAACACACTAATAGTATAACATAAATCATTCCTCGATAAAATGGGGCGTCACACATCTCTCTTAAAACATTCAATAGTTAACTCATCTCATAAACATAATCAAAATCGTAACACCGACAAATAAACTCGTGGAACTATAGTTTCACATAATGCGTGGAGGAAAGTACTCATGATCTCAGCGAGAATAATTCATGAGTCTCAAAACAAATACATAGAAGGCTCGACAAAAGAGCAAAACAAGACAACTATAGTTCATAACCCCTGACCCCACAGGTGCTACGTGTCGGAAGCGGACCAGGCTCGGGGAGTAGTGAAGGTAGAAAGCCCTCACTCATGACTACGTGGTAAACAACAACGAAAGGGTGAGTCTCGAACTATATAATAAAAGTGATAATAAGCAATATATATAATCATAGTTCACGGACACTCTCAAACACACCGATCATCACTCGACAATATTCATGCACTAATGAGTATGTATGAAATGTAAGTATGCATGTGGTACCATTTGCCTCGGCATTCTCTTCAATAATGGAGTCCTCATGACTCTGGCCCTCGACCGCCCTCGGAGCTTCACATTCGGCCCTCGGCGCCTCGAACTTCACAATTATGGCCTCGGCGCCTCGAACTTCTGATTATTTTATAAGCTCTCTGACATGTAGAATGTATGCATGAGACTCCATGTACAACAACACAAACACAATCCAATGACTCAATACACACATTAACTCTTACCTCGGTAGTTAATCTCATTTTATAGCCCTCATGGCTTGGCCTCGGCCCATGCCCCCATGGCATGCTCGGTCACCTCATTATGCACTCTCAGCACCATTAAGTCCCGAGGACTAATCTCCTACAAGTACTCGACCTCACTCGGGGACCTAAACCACCATTTAGGACCAAAACAATCATCTAGGGACCAAGCTGTCACCTAGGGACCAAAACGACACCCTCTTAGGCACTTGGCGGCACTAGGCGCCATTTTCCCCACGATGCAGCGCCCCACGGTGCCTTGCGCGCACTGGCGCGGCTTCGGCATTTAGCGCCCCACAGCAGCACGACCCTGAGGCGCCACTTTGCTGCTGTCAATGGCGCCCCACAGGCAACACGAGACCTAGACACAAACTCGAACCACGATTCGGACACAATCTCGGACACGACGGCGGCTGACTAGCGCGCACAGGCGTACTGATTTAGCGCCCCTGCGACCAGCTCACGACACTTTCAAACCAAAAACCACCCGAGCCAAAATGTTTAAAAAGCGAATTTGGGCGGTGAACCTAAAATTGTACGAGGAAATATGTTGAAATACAAGTTCCACTCCCGGGGCCCCAAAACACACACAAAATCACCCCAGGACATTTTCAAAATGACACTGCAGCAGAAAACTACTCGAGCCAAAACACTTAAAATTGAAAGTTGGCGGTGAATACAAAATTTGTACGAGAAAATATGTTGAGAAATACAAGTTCCACTCCCGGGCCCCAAACACACACAAAATCACCCCAGCAGGACATTTTCAAAATGACACTATGACGAGAAAACTACTCGAGCCAGCGCGCTTAAAATTGAAAGTTGGCGGTGAATACAAAATTTGGCACAAGAAAATGTGCCCGAAATACAAGCTTCACTCCCGGGCCCCAAAATACCCACATTCTGGCGCCCGGGGCAACAACAACTTTGCTGTAGCCTCTTGCTCTACGATTGCCTGCAGGCGCGCGAATCCTAGCCACTTTGGCGCCCTACACCTCAAAAATCCTCAATTCTCAATTTCTTCCAATTCTAATCACCATATATCATTCAATTCACTCTATAATCATTTTAACATGTTCAATTTCACATTTCAAACATCAATTCACACATCAAAAGCGAAATCAAGAACATAAAACCTAACATTGAGCCACTAAATCAATTTCTCATGCAATTTCATGAATTCAATCCAACAACCATTCGATTAACAATCAACATCATCAAATTAAGACTCTATGACTTACATCGACCTATTATACCCTCTATTATAGAGTGAGACTCCTTACCTTAAATTAGCAGTAGAAAAGCTTCTCTGTGGAGTCACCACCAAAACCACATAACAATGGAGCTCTCCTTCCCTTTCTTCTTCCTTGCGATGCAACTCTCTCTCTTTCTCCCCTTGGTGCGCCGTTTCCCCTCTCTCTTCTCCTTTCTCTTTGCTTGGCTCTCTCTCCCTCTTTTCCTTTCTTTTTCGTTCTCTTCCTTTCTTTCCTCAATTGGTGCGAAATGCACCAACCCTAGGAAACCTAAGTCATTGGGCTTGGGCTCCACAGACTAAAACATCGACTCTGGTATTTACGATACCACTCCACTTCTATTAAAATAAAATACCTTATCATGAACATTATATTATAATTAAATATAATTAAAAAAAATAGTGCAACACTTTAAATAATTTAATCAATTGTAATTAAATTATTTGGGGTGTTCTAACTCTCCCCAACAGGAGATTTAGTCCTCGAAATTCATACGAGTCAAATAACTCTGGATAAGACTCCGCATCTTGCTCTCCGACTTCGAGTCATACTCTCACGGCGGCTCCAACCACACTACCTTGACCAAGGCAATGTCTTTCCTCTCAACACGCTTCACGCCTGCGTGCGTCAATCCTCGCGGCATAGTCTCCGCAGTGAGGTTCTCACGTACCTCCACATCATCCATGTGAATCGCGTGAGATGGAGTGCGGAATATACTTCGAAGTTGTGGCGCGTGGAAGACATCGTGAAAGTTCGAAAGATTAGGCGGCAAAGCCACCTATAAGCAACCTTTCCAACCTACCGGTGATGCAGTGCGGCCCGATAAACCTTGGAGTTAACCCGGCGCCTTGAGCCACGCTGACACGATCCTAGGCGTGACCCTCGAGGACACATGCTCATGACTGAAACTCCAAGTCTGTCTCCTCCTATCATTCAACAACTTACCTTTGAATTACATCTACATTTCGATAACTCTCCTTGGTCTATATACACTATACCTCGGCGACACTAAATCAAGCGTGCCTATACCTCACTTCCATACATACATACCTCGGTTATATCTTCTCGATTCACCACCTTGGTCTCGGTTTACTTACCTTAGACCTCAATAACCACGCTTAGGCTTATGTTCACTTGCACCTCAACATTTATACTTGACACATATATACTCTACACTTGGCCATTACTAATTTCGGTACTACACTACCTTAAGCGCACCACACTTTAACCACAACACTTCAACTCTGTACCTCGGTTCACATATCGGACAACAACTCAAATATAAGCGACACACCATCGAGCCATTAATCCTCGACTCCAAATAAGCCCGGTTAAAAACAGCGACTCTCACTCAACCACGCTATAACACGCAGCTCATACTCGTCAAAACAATATCAAACTCATATGTAAATGCATGGATGCAACCCAACACCAATGCTTAATGCATGAGTACCATCACCAGCGTAATAGCGCATCGCGAGTCCTTTAATGATATCTAGGCGAAGCTTTGTCTCCGTCCTTTGCAGTCGTCTATTTCACCTGAAGCGCCCCGATAGCGCTAAGGCTAACGTCCACTCCTGGACACCTCAGCACCACACTCACTAGCCCTACGGCTAACGTCCAACTCCTTTGGGCGCCTCGACGCAAAGAGCCAGAAGTCTTCTCACACGAAAGCACGGAAGGCGACCTCGGAAACATCACGGGTACAACACGAGGCGAGGTCTAGACCCGTCACTCAGCGTCGGTTCCCATTTGGAACCTCACCACTTAAACACATCGCCACTCAAAGCTCTAAAGGTTTGTCATCACACCTCGGGCATAGCCCGTGGCTATCGTCCGACTCACCATCAATACATCTCCAATTGTAGTTCTCACACTACCCTGACATCCTCACACACCAAGCGCGGTGGACTAAGCGATCCTCACGAGGACCTGGCGTCACCTAGGACTAAAGCGGACTATCCCATTACAACCACTTAGCGCTCGCTGGCGCCAAACAACACCCCAGTTGCGCTGGCGGCGCGCTGGCATGGCTGTGGCTTCAGCGGCACCTCGACACCTCTCACAGAACCTCGGCACACGCACCACTAACCTCGACACACGGGCACTAAGCCTCCTCTACTGCACCATAAATCATCTCGGCGTCTATACTTATACCACTGACTACAATACTTACTTCACCTTAGTCTTAACGCCAACTAGGTTACTTCTACTTCAATTCACCCTTAATCACCTCGGTTCACCACCTAAGCTCGCCTACACTTAATCACGCATCTTATCTTCAATGGCGTCCTTGCGTCTCACCTCGGTTACCACGGCTGCACTTAACTTAGGCTACCTATCACTCACCTCGGTTCACTTAGGTACAAGCCTCTATTTCATTCACCTCGGTTGCCATACCATCTCGGCAACCTCGGTTCGGCAACTACACTTAGGTGTATAAATACACGCCATACTCGATAATCACCTCGGTATACCTATGCTACACCTAAAGCAACTACTGGCGAGACCCCTGCGCTCCAACTCTCACACTTTGACAACTTGGCATACAACTTCCTCTCTTTCAAAACCTCAGCACCACCCTCAAAGTGCCTGCATGCTCTTCCTCAGATTTTGAGTACACGAATATCATCAATAAAAACAACCACAAGCCGATATAGATAGCTTTGCTGTTTTACGGATGTCTTCATCCTTCACCTTAATCTGGTGATACCACGACCTCAAGTCAATCTTGCTAAACACTTTAGCACCCACCGGTGATCCATCGGATCATCTATCCTCGGGAGAGGATACTTATTCTTGATAGTTACTTTATTCAATTTATGCGTAGTCACGCGCAGGCGCATACTCCAAATCTCTTCTTAACCAACAATTTGGAGCTCCCCATGGTGACACACTAGGCCTCACAAACTTCTTCTCGAGAAGCTCCTCTACTTTGCTTCTTCAATTCAGGCAACTCGAAGCCGACATCGAGTGCGGTGCCATGAACACAGAGCCTAGTATCGAGCCGCAAGCTCAATCCCAAATTCAACTTCCTCTCTGCGGTGGCACACTAGGAATTCTCGTCGAGAAACGCCGAGGAACTCACACACCACTTGCAACCCATCAACTACGACTTGGTTCTCGGTGGACATAGGTGCCATCAAAGCAAGCGGTGACCACCCTCTTCTTCATAACTTTATGCGGTGACACCAAACAACAAAGCAGACTCTTCCTCTTGGGAGAAGAAACTTCTTGACTTGCAATGAAGCTCTTGTGACCCGGCTTGCCACACTTGAAACACACCATATCGGTGGGAGCATCTCCCCAGCCAGCTTCTTGCCCCAGCGGACTTACTACCACCAGCGTACCTCTGTTTTCCTCAATCGATGATCGATCCTCATATGGCTTACTCGGTTACGGAACTCGCCTCTACTCATGACATGAGCGACAATTTAGAACTAATTCAAGACTCTAAGCTTGTCATACACAACATGACAACCGGACACACTTGGTCGGACAGGCCAGAACTTTGCTCACGATACCACTAATGTAACACCCCATTTCTACGGTAATTTAAATCAAAAATCGAGTATATAAAAATCATTTACGGTCATCTTTTGGTTTAGTGCGTTATAAAATAGTGGCCCGATTGACTATGGGATTACTCGGGTAAGCGATACTACTTACAGCGAGGCATTGACCTCCTTTGCAAGGCTCTCGGTGATGCCTTGTAAATGCACGTGAAAGAAATTACGGCCTTAGTGGCGAACCACAAATTTAGCCATAGTCATTCAACACACAAATAGTATAACATAAATCATTCCTCAATAAAATGGGCGTCACATCTCTCTTAAAACATTCAATAGTTAACTCATCTCATAAACATAATCAAAATCGTAACACCCGACAAATAAACTCGTGGAACTATAGTTTCACATAATCGTGAAAGTACTCATGATCTCAGCGAGAATAATTCGCGAGTCTCAAAACAAATACATAGAAGGCTCAACAAAGAGCAAAACAAGACAACTATAGTTCATAACCCCTTGACCCCTAGGTGCTACGTATCGAGAGCGGACCAGGCTCGGGGAGTAGTGAAGGTAGAAAGCCCTCACTCATGACTACGTAGTAAACAACAACGAGAAAGGGTGAGTCTCGAACTATATAATAAAAGTGATAATAAGCAATATATATAATCATAGTTCACGGCACACTCAAACACACGATCATCACTCGACAATATTCATGCACTAATGAGTATGTATGCAATGTAAGTATGCATGTGGTACCATTTGCCTCGGCATTCTCTTGATAATGGAGTCCTCGTGACTGCGGCCTCTCGGCCGCCTCGAACTTCACAATGCAGCCTCGGCGCCTCGAACTTCACATTACGGCCCTCGGCGCCTCGAACTTCACAATTATTTTATAAGCTCTACGGTGCATGTAGAATGTATGCATGAGACTCCATGTACAACCTGAAACACAATCCCAGCTGACTCATACACACATTAACTCTTACCTCGGTAGTTAATCTCATTTTATAGCCCTCATGGCTTGGCCCTCGACCCATGCCCCATGGCATGCTCGGTCACCTCATTATGCACTCTCGACACCATTAAGTCCCGAGGACTAATCTCCTACAAGTCTTCGACCTCAACTCGGGGACCTAAACCACCATTTAGGACCAAAACAATCATCTAGGGACCAAGCTGTCACCTAGGGACCAAAAGCGACACCCTCTTAGGCACTTGGCGGCACTAGCGCCATTTTCCCCACGATACAGCGCCCACGGTGCAGCACGGCCTGGCGCGAAAGCTTCGGCATTTGGCGCCCCACAGCGGCAACCACGGCCCTTTGGCGCCACTTTTCTGCTGTCTGGCGCCCCACAGGCAACACAGAGACCTAGACACAAACTCGAACCACGATTCGAGACACAATCTCGGACACGAGCGGCGGACTAGGCGCCACAGGCGTACGATTTAGCGCCCCTGGCGACCAGCTCACCCAACACTTTCAAACCAAAAACCACCGAGCAAAATGTTTAAAAAGCGAATTTGGGCGAGTGAACACAAAATTGTACGAGGAAATATGTTGAAATACAAGTTCCACTCCCGGGGCCCTGAAACACACACAAAATCACCCCACGGGACATTTTCAAATGACACTGCAACGAGAAAACTACTCGAGCCAAAACACTTAAAATTAAAAGTTGGCGGTGAATACAAAATTTGTACGAGAAAATATGTTCGAGAAATACAAGTTCCACTCCCGGGCCCCCCAAACACACACAAAATCCCCCACCGGGACATTTTCAAAATGACACCTGCAACAGAAAACTACTCGAGCCAAAAGCGCTTAAAATTGAAAGTTGGCGGTGAATACAAAAATTTGTACGAGAAAATGTGCCCAGAAATACAAGTTTCACTCTCAGAGACCCAAACACACACAAAATCACCCCCCCAGGACATTTTCAAAATGACACCTGCAACAGAAAACTACTCGAGCCAAAGCGCTTAAAATTGAAAGTTGGCGGTGAATACAAAAATTTGTACGAGAAAATGTGCCCCAGAAATACAAGCTTCACTCCCGGGACTGAAAATACCCACGTTAAAGCGCCGGGGCGTGACAACTGCTGCTTGCTTTGTAGCCTCTTTCTCTGATTGCCTGAGCGCGAGAATCCTAGCCCTTTGGCGCCCTACACCTCAAAAATCCTCAATTCTCAATTTCTTCCAATTCTAATCACCATATATCATTCCAATTCACTCTATAATCATTTTAACATGTTCAATTTCACATTTCAAACATCAATTCACACATCAAAACAAAATCAAGAACATAAAACCCTAACATTGAGCCCTAAATCAATTTCTCATGCAATTTCATCGAATTCAATCCAACAACCATTCGATTAACAATCAACATCATCAAATTAAGACTACATGACTTACATCGACCTATTATACCCTCTATTATAGAAGTGAGACTCCCTTACCTTAAATTAGCAGTAGAAAAGCTTCTCTATGGAGTCACCACCAAAACCACACGCAACAATGGAGCTCTCCTTCCCTTCTTCTTCCTTGCGATGCAACTCTCTCTCTTTCTCCCTTAGTGCTTAGTTTCCCACTCTCTCTTCTCCTTTCTCTTTGCTTGCTCTCTCTCCCTCTTTTCCTTTCTTTTTACGTTCTCTTCCTTTCTTTCCTCAATTGGTGCGAAATGCACCAACCACAGGAAACCTAAGTCATTGGGCTTGGGCTCTGAGCCCTAAACATCGACTCTGGTATTTACGATACCACTCCCTTCTATTAAAATAAAATACCTTATCATGAACATTATATTATAATTAAATATAATTAAAAAAAAATAGTGCAACACTTTAAATAATTTAATCAATTGCTTAATTAAATTATTTGGGGTGTTACATGATTGATGATATGGATATGCAATTGATTGTTTGATTATGAAATTAGGAGTGTTAGAATGATTATTGAGTGAATTGATTTGGAAGAATTTGAGAAAATTGGGATTTTGGGGTTTGGGGCGCCAATGTGCTAGGATGCAGCGCCACATGTATGCTATGTGGGAGTGTTGGTGTTGTGTTGCTGTGCAGGGCGCCAATTTCCTAGAGTAATGGCGCTGTGTCCTTATGCTTGATGGCCCAGGTAAGTGTGTTTCTTTGTGCTGGCGCGAGAATGTGGGTATTTTGGGGCCGGAGAGTGAAACTTGTATTCTGAACATATTTTCTCGTGCCAAATTTTGTATTCACTGCCAACTTTCAATTCTAAGCGTTTTTGGCTCAGTAGTTTTTAGTTGCGGGGTCATTTTGAAAATGTCGGTGGGGGTGATTTTGTGTGTGTTTTGGGGCGGAGAGTGAAACTTGTATTTCTGAACATATTTTCTCGTGCCAAATTTTGTATTCCCTGCCCAAATTCAATTTAAAGCTGTTTTGGCTCGAGTGGTTTTCACAATCTGAGTCTTATTTTAAAAATGTCTCGGTGGGGGTGATTTTGTGTGTGTTTTGGGGCAGGAGTGAAACTTACTTTTACGAGCATATTTCACCGTGCCAAATTTTATATTTACTGCCCAAAAACATTTTTAAACATTTTGGCTCGGGTGGTTTTAGTTTGAAAGTGTTGGGTGTCTTTGGAGTCGATAGAAGCGCATGCTTGTCTTTGCCAGGCGCCTAGTCTGCTTTGCACTGTATGCGAGATTGTATGCAGGCGTATGCGAGTTTGTGTCTAGAGTGCTGTGTTGCCCGAGCGCAGTTGCTAGAAAAGTGGCGCCCAGTGATTTTGTGTTGCCACGAGGCGCCAAAATCTTTGAGCCAGGCGCTAGTCTTTGTGTTGCACCGAGCGCGAGAATGTGGGAAAATGGCGCCTAGTCTTTGCCAAGTGCCTAAGAGAGTCTTTGTTTTGGTCCCTAGGTGTGATTTGGTCCACTAGATGATTGTTTTGGTCCTAAATGGTGGTTTAGGTCACAGGTGAGGTTGAGTACTCTAGAGGAGATTAGTCCTTGGGACTTGCTTGGTGTTTGAGTTTATAATGAGGTGATTGAGCATGCCATGGGGGCATGGGCGGAGGAAGTGAGAACCATGAGGAGCTATAAAATGAGATTAACTCTGCGAGGTAAGAGTTAATGTGTGTATTGGTATTGAGGTTGTGTGTGTGTTGTACATGGAGTCTCATGCATACATTGGCTGCGGTGGTAGAGCTTATAAAATAATTGTGAAGCTGAGGCGGCGGACGGCGGAGTGTGGCTTGAGGCGGCGGGAGGGCGAGTTATGAGGACTCCATTATTGATGAGAAATGGGGGCAAATGGTACCACATGTATACTTACATTGCATACATTCTCATTAGTGCATGAATATTGTTGAGTGATGATTGGTGTGTTTGAGTATGTTGTAAACTATGATTATATATATAGCTTATTATCACTTTTATTATATAGTTCGAGACTCACCCTTTACTGTTGTTGTTTACCACAGTAGTCATGAGTGAGGGCTTTCGCCTTCACTCTCCCTGAGTCGATGTCTGCTCACGATCGTAGCACCTAGGGGTTGGGGTTATGAACTATAGTTGTCTGTTTTGCTCCTTGTTGAGCCTACTATGTATTGTTTTGAGGCTCTTTGAATTATGCTTCTTTGAGATTATGAGTATTTTCCATTTGTATTATGTGAAATTATATTTCCACGAGTTTATTTAATGGTGTTACGTATTTGAGCTGCTATTGTGGTGAGATGATTTACGAATGATTTTTAAAGAGATATGTGTAGCATCCCATTGGATGATTTTAATTGAGAAATGAATTTTTACACTCTGATTTTATTATAAACTACAGGGTAGAAATGGGGTGTTACACATTGGGCCGTACCAAATCTTGAGAGGGTTGGAAGGTTCATTGGACGTACCAAATCAACGAGAGGGTTGGAAAGGTTGCTTATAGGGTGGCTTTGCCACCTAATCTTCGAACTTGCGATGTCTTCCACGTGTCACGGCCGGAGTATATTCGAACCGTCTCATGTGATTCACATGGATGATGAGGAGTGCGTGAGAACCTCCTTTGTGGAGACTATGCGGTGAGGATTGATGATAGAGAAGTGAAGGTGTTGAGAGGAAAGACATTGCCTTAGTCAAGGTAGTGTGGTTGGGAGGCTCTTTGGTGAGAGTATGACTTGGGGCTGGAGGCAAGATCGGGAGTCTTATCGAGTTATTTGACTCGGTATGAATTTCGAGCCGAAATTTCCTAAGTGGGGAGAGTTGTAACACCACTAAATAATTTAATTAAGAAATTGATTAAATTGTTTAAGTGTTGCACCATTTTAATTAAATTAAATATAATATGGTGTATTATAATTTAATATTTTATTTAATAGGAGGAGTGGTATGAGTAATCTTTGGGATTGCAATTATGTGCCCGAGGAGCCCAAGCCCTGATGACTTAGGCTCCTAGGGTTGGTGCAGTCGCACCATTCACCAAAGAAAGAAAGAAAACAAAGAGAGAGAAAGAGAGATGGAAGCAGCCTTGAGGAGAGTGAGAAGAGGAGAAGGGATCGCACCAAGCAAAGGAAGGAGGAGAGCTCACTTGTTCTTTGTGGTTTTGCACGTGACTCAAGGAAAAGGAATTCTCTACGGTTAAAATAAGGTAAGGGGAGTCTCACTCTATAATAGAGGATATAATAGGTTGTATAGGAGTCATAGAGTTTGATTTGATGTTATTTGATTGTCAATTGAGTGGTTGTTGGGTTTGAGAAATTACATGTTAGAAATCGATTTAGGGCTTTAAATTGGGGTTTTATGTTCTTGATTGGTTTCACGCATGATTGAGTGTTATGGTATGCAATTGAGTGTGTTGACATGATTATAATTCGTATTTGAGTGATATAAGATGACTTGAATTGAAAGAATTTGAGAATTTGGAGTTTTGGTGTATGGGGCGCCTAATGGCTAGGATGCAGCGCCACTGTGTCTGCTATGTGATGAGGCTATGGTCTTTGTGTTGCTATTATAGGCGCCCTTCTGCTTTGAGAATTGGCGCTGGAGTTCTGTTCATGTCTTTGGAATTGTATGCAGTATGCGGAGTGTTCTTGCACTGGCGCCAAATTCTTTGAGAAATGGCGCCCAGTGCCTTTGTTGAAGTCTTTGGGAGGTGTGTTTCTTTGTTAGGCGCGCGATTTGCTAGGAATGTGGCGCCACTGTACCTTGTTCACGTGCACGTAAAGGGTGTTTTGAGTGGAACTTGATGTTACGTGCATATTTCAAGAGCCAAATTTTGCATTCACACTTGCCCAAACTTCATTTTAAACACTTTGGCTCGGGTAGTTTTGGTTTTGCGTGTCAATTGGGAGATGTCTAGTGAACAGTGCGTGGCGCTATATGTGTGCGCCTATAGGTGGGTTAAGTGACACTTTGAGTTCTATACATATTTTCTTGTGCCAACTTTTGCATTCACACCTTAAAAACATTTTTAAACATTTTGGCTCGAGTAATTTTCCGTTTTCACGTGTCATTTGAGAGATGTGCGGTGGGCGATCTTTGTGGCGCGAAAGTGTGCGCCTAGGGGTGGTTGAGTGAAACTTAGAGTTCTAGGCATATTTTGCAGTGCCATCTTTTGCGATTTACTGCCCAAAAAATAATTTTAAGCATTTTGGCTCAGTGGTTTCTGTTTAAGCGTGTTGTGTGTCTTTGGGTCAGTGTAGGCATGGCCTTGTCTTTGCCAGGCGCTAAGCGGCGCTTTATGCGAGAGCGTGTCTCGATTTGTATCTGATTTGCGTCCCAGAATTTGTCTTTGCCCGAGCGCGATTGCTAGAAAAAGTGGCGCCCAGTGGTTGTGTTGCCACGAGGCGCCAAAGTGCTTTGAGTTTCTGGCGCTAGTCTTTGTGTTGCACCAGGGGGCGCCAGAATGTGGGGGAAATGGCGCCTAATGCTGCCTTGTGCCTAAGTGTGTGTTGTTTTGATCCCTAGGTGACAGTTTGCTCCCTAGGTGACTATTTTGGTCCTAAAAAGTGGTTTAGGTCGGAGTGGAGTTAGTCCTCTAATTGTGAATAGTCCTTGGGACTTAAATATGTTGAGTTAGTATTTGGAGATAATTGAGGATGCCATGGGGGCATGAGCCATGAGGCTAGAGCCATGGGGGCTATAAATGAGATTAATAATGAGATAAGAGTTAGTGTGTGAATTGAGATATTGTACATGTGTTTGTGTTGTATTCATGGAGTCTCATGCATACATTTATTTTGTGATCGCGGCGTTTATAAAGCGATTGTGGTAGGAGGGCCGGGGCAGGGGGCGAGTCATGAGACTCAATTTGATAATGAGGCTGCAGGAGGGCAAATGGTACCACATGCATAACTACATTGCATACATTTACATGAACACATAAATATTATTGGCGATGATTGGTATATTATTTGTCTTTGTGAGTTGTGTTGTATGTATATTGCCTATTATCACTTTTATTATATAGTTCGAGACTCACCCTTTACTGTTGTTGTTTACCCACAGGTAGTCATGAGTGAGGGCTTGCTACCTTCACTACTCCCTCCAGAAGTCGATGCTCACGATCACGTGCACACAGGGGTTGGGGTTATGAACTTTAGTTTGTTTTGTTTTGCTCATTGTTGAGCTTATGAGTATTGTTTTGAGGCTCTTGAACTAAGCTGTTGAGATTATGATTTATATTCCATTTGCATGATATGAGTTATCCACGTTTTGTTATGGTGTTATGTATTGATACCTTTTTATATGAGTGAGCCATTTGTTTGAGTGTTTTTGAGAGAGGAGTGTAACACTCCATTCAATGAAAAATGATTTTATTACTCGATTTTTGAATTAAGCTATAGGGTAGAATTGGGGTGTTCTGACCTCTGTGGTGGCAGACTCAAGAGAGATTGACAAAGGAGGCAATGGAAGGGCTATGGAAAGTGGCTCCTTAGTTGAATCGGTTGACTCAAAATAAAGGGATAGACTCAAAAAATGTGACATCGGCGAGAGATGAGTACTTATTTGAAGAGTAGGAGAATAACAACGATAACCTTTTTGAGGCCAGATGATAACCAAGAAAGACACATTTTAGTGAGCAGAGAAAGTTTGTCAAGACCGGAGAGAGATTGTGAACAAAACATGTGGACCCAAACACACGTGGCTGAAGAGGGTGTAGTGAAGAATGAGGAAAGAGGATAGAGTGTGGTGTTTTCTCATCAAGAACGAGAGGAGGGCATGCGATTTATAAGGTAACAAATTTATAAAATTGCATCCCCCAAAAGCGAGTGGGAAGGTTACCATGAAGGAGAAGAGTCCGAGTAGTCTCAATGAGATGGCGATTTTTGCGTTCGGCAATCCCATTTTGTTGCGGTGTGTAAGCACAAGACATTTGATGAAGGATGCCATTAGATGCCATAAAAGTTTGGAATTGTTGTGACAAATATTCTTGGGCATTATCACTACGCAAAGATTGAATAGACACACCAAATTGAGTTTTAATTTCTTTATAAAATTGTTCAAAGATAGAAAATAACTCGGACCGACTCTGTAACACCCCTTATCTACCCCTTAATTTCCAACGTCATTATCGGAGTATTCCACTGCTCAAAAATATTAATTAAGTAGTAGAAAGAAATGTTACGTCTCCATTAAATTAAACTCATCGTATGCACCATTAAATTTGTGCAACAGGCATTGGACACCTTTGCAAGGCTCTCAGTGATGCCCTTGTAAATACACCAGTGAAAGAAATTCTGACCTTAGTGGTAAACCACAATTTAGCCATAGTCAATTAGCACACTAATAGTATAACATTTCATTCCTATATAAACTACCACAAAACAGTTTATTTTTCCTTAAAAGTAGAACATTCAGTTAGGCCTCTGAATAATCTTTCCAAGCGCATCTTAGAACACCTCAATCGGGTTCAGGTTCGCGAATATGAATTTTTTTCAAAAGCGTCGCGAAAGCGATGAAAAAGCGATTGCAAAGCGATGACAAAAGCGGCCTGCTTAGTGAGCAGGTGACTCGCTCGAGGGCACAGTGAGGCGCAGCCGGCGCGGCAGGTAGCGAGGTAAGCGAAACAACTCAAAGCGCGAGAAAACTCAAAATTTTCGATATTTTCCCGGCTCGATTTGATTTCAAAACATGATTTTGTTCATCAAGATATTCATTATAAGATTCATCAATAGATACATCAAAATACCCCGAGGAATCACGAGAAACTCATCACGCAACCTTCAAACATTCATCAAGAATCACGAATTCATCAATTAATTATCAATTTCATCAAGAAATCATCAACATTTATCAATCACATCAAATTCATCAAAACAACCTCAAAGTTATTAAAACAACATCAAAACCCCAAAACCCATCATATACCCAATCACGTTAAGCAAAGCGCTCACCCTTACCTCGAATTTGTATGTTCGGAATTGCGGCGAAGAGTCACGTGCAAAACTCAACAACACTGTGAGCAGGGCGTCTCCTTCCTCCTTGAAATCATGACCACTCTCTCTCCTTTGATCAATGAGGAATGAACACAGCGGGGTTAGGGATGAGGCTACAACACTAGGATAATGAAGAAAAAGCGGCATGGAAAGGATCAAGAATTCTCACTGAGAGGGAACTTGCGAAATTCCCCTTCCTTTCCTCTTCTTAGTCTGGCGCTCCTCTCTCTCTTCTCTCGATTCGATTTCTTCCTCGATGCAAGGGTGAGGCGCCAAACCTAATCCCCTTAGCTTGAGCGCTAAGCTATTGGGCTTGGGCTTCAGGCCATTCTTCACCACCCCCGAGTTGCCAACATTATCCTCAATACTCGTTCCAATTCTGAACCACGCCCATCATTTTAATTAATTTAATCACGTTTCCAATAAAATCCATAATTCAATTAAATAATTTAATTAAATTATTTAAGATTATTCTGAGACTCTTCATTAAAAATAACCACGTGCAACGGGAAAAATCATCAATAAAAGTAACAAAATATCTAGGTACCAACTTTTGTAATTTCTGAAGACTAGGATGAAGCATCAGAGTGGACTAAAGCAGAGTGGACTAAAGTACGAGAAGGACCCCAAACATCAGAGTGGACTAAAGCAAAAGCGGACGAAACCCATTTATTGACTCTATTAGGAAAGTGACTACGAGTGTGCTTTCCCAATTGACAAGACTCACAATCCAAAGTAGACACTTTAGTAAGACTAGGTACCAACTTTTGTAATTTCTGAAGACTAGGATGACCCAACTGAGCATGTACTGTAAGAGGAGAATCGGTGGTTGCACAAGCTTTAGATTAGGAGAGGTAAGAAAGGTCATTTGACTCACATCCGTCGCCAATCATACATTTGAGATCCAGATCTGCGAGGAAACATGTTTCTTAGTGAAGGTAACAGCCACAATCAAAGACTTCGAGTCAAGCGTTTATGAAATTAAATTAAAGGGGCATTCGGGAACATAAAGGACATTGTCAATAGATAAAGAGGAGAGTTGGGGCGTGCCAATTCCTCGTGCTTGAGTTTTAGTTCCACTAGGCGAGGTTAGGGTAGGTAAGTAACGGATGTAGAAATTGAGGACAAAGAGCTTTATTACGGTGATATGGTCGAGAGGCACGATATCGAGGTCGAGGCGAGGAAGATGATTGAGAGGCGCAAGCAAATGATTTACGGTGTGTGCACTTGAAGCAGCGGATCAGAGTTTGGCGATTCTCGAACCATTGGAGAAACTCTTCATAGTCGGATGAAGTTGGCTTAGCTTTAGTTGTGGTCTCGGATGTCTCTATCGGAGGAGTGCGAATTTGCGTGCTGATGTGTGGGGACTCCCATGTAATTTCCAACATCGATCAATTGTATGCCCCAAATTGTGGCGGTGATCACACTTGGGCCGACTCTTGAACTTGGATGGAGGACCACGAGATCGTCCACGATTGTTCTTCTAAGATGCAAGTGCAGCGGTGTCACAACAGCGGAGGGTGCAGAGACCTCGGGAGTAGACTTAAGCGGGACCGAAGAAGAGCCGATGATGCATTGGACATAGTAGGAGCGGCGGCGAGATCCCGAAATCGATCACGGGTGGTGGTAGCATAATCTGAGGCAAGCCATAAAGGCGAGAAGCATAAAAAAAGTGCCGTTGCTCAAGTTCCTTCATCTTTTGGTAGCATTAGATCGGCGGGAGGTAATAGCTCATTAAAGCCATGGAGGCGGCATGAACACGGCCAGAGATAGGTAGACATAGGACCATCAAGCGTCGTGGTGCAATGAGTGTCATTAAATCATGACACACACCGTAGAAGGCTGAATATCATTAGTGTAGAGTTCTTAGCTTGACTCAAAGCCGATTCACGCGTGAGGTGAGGGCCGAAAAATCAGTTTGATAGCGGGACTAATGGTGGATTTGATATCTTGCACTGGTTGGCGTCAATTTTTCAAATTTCACGCGTTCGGTGGTGTCGATCCTGATTTGACCTTTTGGTGAGATGCTCCTTGTAACCTTGCCTACCAACCATAGCGAATATCGGAAGCCCAAGTGTCATAGTTGGAGCCATCTAGCTTCTCTGTAGAGAGAGAGAGTCCAAAAGCGGTGAACAACTTTGAGGTATCGGTGGGGGTCGTCATAATCAGTCTAGAGAGAGAAAACACGTCAAATAGGAGAGAAAAACTTTGTTTGTGCGAAACACGTACCACCATTGCTCAAAACACAAAAGTAAGAGGCGGATATGGAACCGGGAGAGGAAAGCGGCGTCGGCGTTGAAAAAGGAGGAGTCGGGAAAATGGGGCCAGCGCCCGTCCTGTGGCAGCGTGAGCGGCGGTGGTGGGAGATCTCGCCGAAGAAGAGAAGAGCAGCGTGGGAGGCGCGTCTCACGGGTTTCAGTGCGGTCTTTGTTGGAGGTTTTGTAGATCGGTGGATTCTGCAACTATTGTTGGTGGTTCCGTCGGAAAGCTTCATGGGAAAAATTTTCGATGCGGCGATGTGGTGGTTCGATCGCGGAAATGGGAACACGGCTGGCGGAAGCGGCAGGAGATGAACACGGCTTACGTAGAGTGAATTTGTCACTTGGGAAAGCGGTGGGTTCAGGGTAAAAGTTTTGTCTCAATTGGCTCTAGATACCATATTGAAACTTAGTATATTTCCTTATGCAATGAGTTACGAATACATACATATATATACACAATCATCCTACCAACAACCAGCGAAACATAATAAATATAGTGTACCAACCAACTACTAACAACCAACTAAACATAATATAGTAATCAATAGTTTCCTCATACGCCATGTGGACATTCGCCCTTGTTAGGAAGAAGCTTAGGTCCTGGTAGTGGTTCAACGTGAACTCCTCCACGAACCTGTGGTCGGTCGAATGCCCGCGTTTTGGGTACTTGACTTGTCTTTGTCGGACAAGTCGCGAGCGATCTTGGCCTCCGTGTTGAGCGGTCGATATCTTTTCTCGGCGTCTCATTATCACCTTGAGCGATTGTGTCAAGTGTTCTTCATATAAATCTTTTGCGGTTGGCCGTATAATTTGCTAAGAAGATTCTGATCAAGTCTTCCCATGAGGAGATAGTGTTGGGGCGAAGAGATTCCCACCATTCTAATGCTCGGCCGTCAACGACTGAGGGAAAAGCCTGCATTTCATGGTCGACCCCAACTCTGCGTGCTGGCGATAATTGTTAAAATACCGGAGGTGTTTGTCTGGATCTCCACGGCCATCGAACTTGTTTAGATTGGGCGGCTTCCTCAGATCTCTCGGAATTCTGTAGCGCCTGATTTCTCTGGTGAATGGGCCGTGGTCGTTCTGAATGCCGTTCGACCCAAAGGGTTGCATAGAGAGGCATGGCTCGTTGCCCGGCATTCCATAGAATCCTCCGGAAGGGCCAGATGATGGAAGTTGAGGAGGTCTTCTGGGTCTCTCGTTTTGACCTCTTTCGGTAGGCGAGGCGTCCCTAAGTCGTCCATCACTGTAATCTTCAAGTTCTTCACGAGAATCCCAAGACTGCTTCTCGGCCAAGCGTGAGCCGGACGACTCGTTAGAGAGAGTACGGTGGGTGAGTGGCGGCCGGTGTCGGGGCGATATTGGAATCCTCATATTCATCATAAGATAGCGAGCGGCATGCGTACGCGTTCCTGCTTGGGGCGACCTCACTGGCGCCTGCAGCCGTCGCCCAGGAGAGGCCGGTGGGTGGTGCTCCCCGGCGAGAGAGGCTCCTCAGGAGGTGATCGGTGCCTCTGCGCCGGTCGGCGAGGAAGCGAAGGTTCTCCGTCTTCACGCGTGAGGCGGCGGGAATCGACCCTCTTTCATAGCGAGAGATCGGCTCATCTCTGTCGCGATGACTTGGTTCTTGCTGCGAGGATCTGCGAGCGGCTTTGAGTGACATGTTCTAGCAATGGTTCACGAATCACGGCTTTGATCGATTCGGGCGGTAGATCGTGAGAGCGGACGGTGAATCTGTTGTAGGGCCGGTCGCGGCCGGTTGTGTCTTGAAAGGCTCTTATCGCGGATTTCCTTGAGATTCGTGGATTGTGGCAGCTCGCCCTCGAGTCTGCTTGCTTGAGGATGTTGCCGGAGGGGTTGAGTCGGGATGAGGCCAGCGTGCAGGGCGGTCGCGTGGAGCCATGAATGAAGTAGGATAGCGCTTGGGCCTCCCACTGTGGTCGCCAATTGATCGTACCTTGACCAATGAAGTGTTGAAGTTGTTGTTGTTCTGTTGACTGGGCCGGTCGTTGAATGTGGGAAAGGACCGGTCTTGGCTTCACGCTGAGCGCCTCGGGTGGTACCTGTAAAGACACTCCGACGATCAAGTGAGTGGTCGCTCGGGCAGATAACACAAGGTAGGAGAATGTACCTGATGCCATGTGCGAATGGCATATATATCTTTGTGGAAATCTGGCCAGTTTGCGAAGATTTCGGTTGTTTGTGAGAGTGCGCTCAAGCGACTTGCTTGGGCGATTCTGTTGGGTTGGGCCCAGCGGCCCGATTTGCTATTGGAAGCTCTTGTAATTGCTGATACACCCCGGAACACTACCCTTGACTTTTTGCATGTTTTAGTCTTGCTCTTTGCTATGCTTCTTGATAAGCTTTTGAACATTTGAGTAAGAGAGCATTGGTAGAATATAACCTTATTAATGACTATGAGAATCTCCTTTGTAGAGACTTGTAGAAACCTTTGATCCATCTAGTCATTAGGTTATTAGGACTCTCTTGATAGGAATTCACTTAGATGATTTGCATTTACTTTGATTTCCTAATGTCTTCTCTTTTCTCTTTGTGAATTTCCTAGTCCCACACATTGTAATAGTAAAGATAATATGTCTTCATGAAGCTTGCATTACTATTCTTGTAACTTTGTTGGTGCTACTCTGATTCTTCATTTTGTTGAGAATGGCATGCAATGGATTGATCTAATTTGCTTCTAGCATGTCCACTTGAAAGAAACCTGTTCTTTTCAACAAACTCAAGACACCCATTAGTAGAGCACCATTCAGAATACTTAAGCTTTAGTTCCTAAGGTTTGTTATCATAAAAACCATATATCAAAAAGGATTTTATCTCAACAAAGGCCACCACACACTACCTTGTCTAAGAGTCAACTAAACACATCAATTAAAACCCCACGTAAAGCAATAATCGGAGATCCTCGACCTTCCACCATTAAAGGTTAAACCGATTTGGGGAACATAACTTGGGTTAAAACTCTTAGAATTAAAAAGAGATACTCCCACTTGCTATTTCTAAAACAAGTAAAAGAGAGCCTTTGGACAGGACAAGTTGATCACGTCCTATTCCACGGTTACTCCCTTCAAGTCTTTGTAAATTGAAGGTAAATATTGGCTTGTTATCCTCTGCCTGAGCAAGATACACAAGTCAATTCAATTATCATCAAGTCTTTGTAAACTTAAAATAAGTGCAAGTATCTGCCCGAGCAAGACAAACAAACAAATACGTTTATTATCAAGTATTTGTAAACTTCAAATAAGCGTAAGATTGTTGTCCTCTGCCCGAGCAAGACGCATAAGTAAATACGTTTATTATTGTTCCCTCCAAGTTTTTTTTAAAAAGAAAAAACTGGGGGCTGCCTAATATTACCGCGGGGTCGCCAAAAGATGTTGAAAGGAAAATAAATGCCCAATGTCTTTTCATTCATAAGTTCAAGACAAACAGAGTTACAAAAGCGGTTCAACATACAATAGACCCATTAGAAGTATCCATCATCTCGGTGTCTTCATCCTCAGGTGATGATACCAAAACTAACTTGGCATCCATTACCTCCTTCAAAGGATCGAGCTCCAACACAGCTAAGCCAGGGGGTGTAGCCAGGATTTGCTCCTTGGCCTTCTCAAAACCCTTCAGCAAAGCAATAGCGTTGCCAACGTGCAACTCTTCAATCTCGGCATCCTTAATTGAACGCAGTTCATCCAACTCCCCTTGTTTCTTTTCCAAAGAAGATTCAAGCTCCATAATCTTCGACTCTTGAGAAGTCACTTTTTCCTCTTGAGGCCTTGTTGCACCCCGAAAAATCCGGTTTGGACTTCTCGTTAGACAACGTGGAAAATAGTAGAGCCGCCACCAATATTTATTTAGGAAAACATTGAAAAAACTTTTTTTGGAAAAGCGGATGGTCTTTTGAAAACTTCGAGAGATGTAGGTTGGAAGTCGGTTAGGTGCGGGAAGGTATTAGCATCCGCACCTCCTTTCTCTCTTGAAAGGAACCATTAACTTGATGTGTGGTTTAGGAAAAGTTGATATGAAATGATTTTTGTTCTACTTCTTTTCTTTTCTTTCCTTTTCTTTTTATTTCATTTAAGAAATTGTTTTATTAAAAACGGGGGGAAGAAGAAATTTTTTGGTATCTTTGAAAAGCGGAACAAAACAAAGATTTTTTTTTAAAAAGGTGCTTGACGGGTTGTGACCCGCTCCTACGTACCCTCACTGAGATGAGGGATCAAAGCTACGTAGTTCTCGCCTTTTGGTTTTGAAAATATTTTTGTGTTTTATCTTATTTAATTTTTTGGAGCTTTTGAAATACGACTCAAGTGTTCACGAATAACAAACAAGCAAGGGCTTCAAGTAGCGTTCATTAATAACTTGAAAGAAAAGAGTTGAAATCGGTAACCAGTCAAGCAAAGGCTTCGAGTGATTACAAGTAACAACGTTTTATTATCTTTTTTTTTTTGAAATTGTTTTGAAAAAGGGCGGGCATCGGTGATAATTATCACTAATAGCTCATGTTATTTTTGAAATTTGAATTAGTTTGTGTTTGATTAAGGTGTGGTAGCTTCCATAATAGTCAAACAAGCGAGAGGCTTCAGTGACTACCACTAATAACTCCTCATTAGCGATCAAACAAGCAAAGGCTTGAGTGATGACTAATGATTTATTTAAGAAAATGCCCTAGGGTTTTCATTGGAAAAGCATTTGATTTTGATTTGAAAACTAGTTTAGAAAAGAGTTTGATTTGGAAAAAGATTTTGGAAAACAAATAGAACACTTCAATCAACTCCAAGTCCATAACCAAATGCAAAACGAATGAATGAAGTTCAAACATATTCAACTAATCAAGCAATCATGAACATGTTGATCATCAACTAAGATTAAGCATGCCAATACAATCAAGAGATTTAATTGTCAAAGATGCATGCAAGATAAAGTTCTCAAAACAATTGTGCGTGTGTGTGAGAATTGCTACGGGATGGACAACAATCTCAAAGGGTATGCATTTATCTTAATGACTCTATGCTACAACAAGTAAGTAGGCTTACGTCTTCATATAAGAATATATGCATGGGGGAGGAATTGCACACAATTAAATCATTGCATTTAAATGGCATCATGAAGGAGAGAATACAATTGATTATAGGCATAGAATGATCGACTATGTATGAATGAATAAGCATACAAGACTATGCATGAATGAATGATTGAGCATACAAGACTATGAATGCATGAGCATAGTTATTGTGCAAGGTATGAACATTTGAGTATGCATGAACATGTGAACATGTAAGCTAGAAATGAATGTAAAAGAATAAATAAGAGGATGCATGAAGTATGTGAAATGTCTTTGGGTTTTTAGGTAAATGATTCATGATTTAAAGTGATAAAAACCTAGATGAGTTATGCTAAGAAGCTTTGATGCAATGTAGTAAAAGAAAAGAATGCAAAGTGATAAAAGCATAATGAAATAAGTGATAAAAGTGAATGAAATAAGTGGTAGAAAGTGAATGAGATGGTAAAAGTGAAAAGTTAATGAAATGGTAAAATGTTAAAAACACAATGACCTGACTTGCATTTACTCAATCACGATCAAAATGACAATCTTCAAGCAATCAAAGGGGTAGAAACCCTAGTCATGGCGAATGCAAGCAAGCATGGAATCATCGACTTATTTCATGCAAAATTGACAACAACACACACAAAAGCGACACAAGAGAAAAGGACCTAATCTATCATGCAAGTTCTAAGACAAACATCAACCAAATCATGCATTTATTCACACAAAATCAAAGAAAACAAAACAAGCAACATGAACCCTAGTTTTCTTGCCCAAACCAGAGGCTATGTATGGCCCAAGATCAACAATTATTCAACCCCAGAATCATAAAATGAACAAGAACACACAAGAACCTAAAATAGAGTTCATGGCCGAAGCAAATGGGCTATGAGAATGGGTTTTCATTTGATGAAAACTATGCAAACAAGATTTAAAATACAAGAAAATGCAAGAAAACACAAGAACAATTCCTTCAAAGCCAAGGAGCCACCTCAAACACCCAAGCCTCCCTAAGTGCTTGTCAATAGTGTTTGAGATGGCTCCTCAAAGCAACAACAACAATATATGTAGGAGTTGAGATGAGGAGAAGAGAGATTATGCAAAAATGAAGAAGATGCAAGGGTTTTGAAGTTTTACCTTGAATCCAAGCTAGGAAATGAGTAATGTGAAGAACAAGACCACAAATCAACTAAATCCTCAATAAACTACAATGAAACTTGCGCACCTTGCCTTGATTCTTGAGATTAGATGATGAACAATTTGATTTTAGTAGAAGAGGAGGATGATATGTGAAGTAGGAGTGGGTTTGAGATAGAAAATGGGAGTGAATTGAAGAAGAATGGAGGAGAGAGAGAGTTGTGTGAGGGTTGTGTGAGTGAGAAAATGAGAGGCCAAATAATGTGAGAGATGGGCTTAACAAGGTATTTATAGAATTCAATTAGGGTTGAGGGTGTTTTGGTTCTTGAATTCTAGTTGTGCTCTAGGATTGTACCTTAATTTTGAATCAAAGGCTAGGATTGATGATCACATGGATTGAGGACATTGAGAAAGCACAAATGAGAGAGTGAATGGGTGATATGGGCAGCTCATGAGGGGAGTGGAGAGGGTGTGAATTTCCAAAAATGTTTCTCCACAATTTCATATCACAAGATTGCCATTAACTATGAATGAACGGTGGAGATTTGCATCTTAATTTGAATGGAGGGTCATGATTGAGATACACTTTGCAAGTAATGAAAATAAATCAAAAATGGAGGGATAATGGGCTGGTTGCGCCTCATGAGGAGTGGAAAGGGTACAAATTGCTAGTTGTCAATTGTACTATTTGTTCCCTTCACGAACCTTCCGTTATCACTACAAGAAAAAGCGGTTTTTTTGGCGGATTTCTCCGCCAAAAAACACCCAATTGCGCCTCAAATACGGGTATTTTAGTGCGGTTTTCCGCCTTGTAAAAGGCTGGTCATAGCGTATTTAAGCGGATTTAAGGTCATTTGCGGCGGATTTTTGTAGGGGAATTTTCGGCAGAAATTTGCGGTGGATTTAAGGTCCTTTTTGGCGGATTTTTTTTTAAACACAGTCAAATCCGTCGCAAATGACACAAATTCCGCCGCAATTTTTTTTTAAGCACAGCCAAATCCGCATATAAGCGACACCAATTCGCATGAAAATGTTTTTTTTTTATTTAAAAATTCCGCCTGCGCGCATTTTTTTCAAAAAAATTAAATTTCCACAAACGCGTTTTTTGAGTGAGAGGAGTTGAGAATAGTTGAGAAGTTAAGAGAAGAGTTGAGGAATTTGAGAGAAGTTAAGAGAAGAGTTGAGAATGAGTGAATAAATTTGAGAGAATTTAAGAGAAGAGTTGAGAAATTTGAGTGAAGAAATTTGAGAGGAGATAAGAGAAGAGTTGAGAATGAGTGAAGAAGTTTGAGAGAAGTTAAGAGAAGAGTTGAGAAATTTGAGTGAAGAAATTTGAGAGGAGATAAGAGAAGAGTTGAGAATGAGTGAAGAAGTTTGAGAGAAGTTAAGAGAAGAGTTGAGTTGAGAATGAGTGAATAAATTTGAGAGAAGTTAAGAGAAGAGTTGAGAATGAGTGAAGAAATTTGAGAGAAGTTAAGAGAAGAGTTGAGAATGAGTGAAGAAATTTGAGAGAAGTTAAGAGAAGAGTTGAGAATGAGAGAATATTTGTAGAAACAATGGAAGAAATCGGATAAAAAGGTTGTGTCCGTTTTGGGGATTTTATGTCCGTTTAGTGATTTCAAAATTTAAAGTTCCACACATTTTCTTTGTGTCAGTTGCGTGGATTTCTGTTAGGATATGTGAAGTAGGAGTGGGTTTGAGATAGAAAATGGGAGTGAATTGAAGAAGAATGGAGGAGAGAGAGTTGTGTGAGGGTTGTGTGAGTGAGAAAATGAGAGGCCAAAGATTGTGAGAGATGGGCTTAACAAGGTATTTATAGAATGCAATTAGGGTTGAGGGTGTTTTGGTCCTTGCATTCTAGTTGTGCTCTAGGATTGGACCTTAATTTTGAATCAAAGGCTAGGATTGATGATCACATGGATTGAGGACATTGAGAAAGCACAAATGAGGGAGTGAATGGGTGATATGGGCAGCTTATGAGGGGAGTGGAGAGGGTGTGAATTTCCAAAAATGTTTCTCCAAAATTTCATATCACAAGATTGCCATTAACTATAATAAATGATGGAGATTTGCATCTTAATTTGAATGGAGGGTCATGATTGAGATACACGTTGCAATTAATGAAAATAAATCAAAAATGGAGGGATAATGGGCTGGTTGCGCCTCATGAGGAGTGGAAAAGGTACAAATTGCTAGTTGGCAATTGTACTATTTGTTCCATAATGAACCTTCCATTATCTCTCTTTTTGATTATTCCTCTTAGGATAATTGCACAAATATTCACCCCATTTAGGCCACATACTAGGAATCTTATGAATATGCCATTTTATGAGATCACCATGACCAAAAATATCATAAAAATCTCACCTTGCAATTTTGTAGAATATTCCTTTTTGATGCCTTTTTGAATTTGAAATTTTTTTACCATGCATGCGCCACATATATGCATGACAGAAAATATTTTGCCTCAAATAAACTTCTCTAAAATTGAAAAATGATTTTTGTGAGAAATTATCCTTTTGTGAAAAGTGACCAAAATACCCTTTTGCCATAAAACCTTGTTTTTTCTCAAAAATGCATTTTCACTCTAAAAATGACCCTAAAATCCCAAGAATGACTTTTGAAACCCAAGAATGCATGCAAAATGCTCCTCACACTCTTCAAAAGGATGCCACACTTCACAAATTATTTTTTTTTTGTGGAAAATTATGGTTTTGACCCAAGCCGGACAAAATTAGGGTATGACAGGCATGAGACTGGTGCGAATCTCCTCAATTTTGGCTTTTCACTGGGACTCAATATCCTCCAATTGTTTCTTTACAAACTATTCTTTCTCTTCAAATAATTTCTATTTCTCGACCAGTCTACCCTTCAAATCGTCGTTGCTTTTCAACAGTTCGGCGTGAGCAGAAATGGCATTCTTAGCAGTTTCAATCTCTTTCTTCCCTTGGCGCTCACGCTGCCGGAGTTTGCTGAACTCGTGATTTACCACATGACCGATAGTGTCAATCTTTAAGGAAAATGATTGCAACGCCAAGTAGGCTTGCTCGAGCCCCTAGCTCCTAATCCGATCACCATCATCAATGGTTATTTTCTCACAAAGAGAAGTGATCTCGCCTACGCCGTTGAATTCCTGAAGGAACTCAGCCCAAGAAATGTCACCATCACCACACTTCATTTTCTTCTTAGGGGAAGAGCTTTGGTCAACTGGAGGCCTCTTTTCTGGATTGGAGGTTCCAGCCACTGAACTTTCAATTACTTTTGGAACCTCGGCGGAAACACCAGGAACAGATGATAGCGGAGTGGCTGGAATAGGACCACGCCTTCAAGTTTAGTCCTCGGTGCTGCCGGAACCTTCACGAGGGCGCCGGAACAACCGTTGGTAGCTTGATCGGTTTGACCTTGAGCAACTAACTTATCCTTGGCGAGCCTCTCACAGGCTTTTGATGTAACTCTTCATGTCTTTCTCTTTAAGACCCATCCTACCTGACAAACAACAAACAAACAAAAGGTAAGTTACAATTCATTAAAGTAGAAAAAGGGAATACGCAAACAAGCACTTATACAAAAAACTTTGAAGCCCCTTCTCATCACCCTCCAAATCGATTACCTCCTTACAACTCATTAGGAATAATTTTTTCAACAATTGAATGTCTTCTTGGAACTCGGGATAAAGTTCGTCCTCCACAACCCCTGTGATGCTGAAAACCTCACTTTGCCAGTAAAGAGGAAAGTGAAGGCCCCCTTTATTTCTAACGAGAAGTTCAGGGTATGAGGCAGTGGCACGGACTCAGAAAAACTTTACTTTAAAATTCTTATAGGAAGTTGTGAACAGAGTAACCAATATCTTGCCTTGAGGCACTCACCAAATAAGGCCGAAGCCTTCTGCTCACCAAAATATGCACATGATCATGAGACTCAAGGACCATGCACCATACACACAAAAACACCATAACTACAATTATCACACTCACCAGTAATTATTCAGCTCCCAATAAAAATTCAGCTCACCAATAAAAATTCAGCTCACCAATATTTAACAAATATTCAGCTCATCAATAAATGTTCAGCTCATCAATAAATATTCACCACCATAGACACATCTCGATTTAATCACTCTAAGGATAGCGCACCCACCCCATCAATCACAATTAATTGTGCGACTACTTTGTCACTGTAGGACTAACTCAACGCCCATATGGACCAGACAGCACATAAAATCGGACAGCAACTTAAAAAGAAGCAGTAACAGCACCGTTTAAAATACAGTATCAGCGCTAAAAGAAAATAGGGAAACATCACCTCTCAATTAAGAAAACAGCAACTTGGAAAGTAGGAAAACAACTCTTTTAAATATGAGGAAATAGCACCTTTAGATTTGAAAAACAGCACACTTAAATTTAAGAAAACAGCACACTTAAATTTAAGAAAACATCACTTTTATTTTAAGCAAACAACCCCATTGAATTTGAGAAAACGACACTTTATTTGTGGAAAAACAGCAACTTTAAATTTAAGAAACAACACCTTTTTACATATAAAACAGCAACATTTATCCTTAAAAAAAAAAGCAATGACAACAAGCGTTTTTAACGACAATAAAGTGAGTATGTTTTTAACGCAACAACATGAGTTATTTGTGATAACTTGACAACATTAATTGAACGAAGTAACATCAACATTTGTTTTGTAAAGAAAAACATCAACCTTAGCTTTATAAAAGCAAGCAACATATTCTTTATAAAAACATCAACATATTCTTTATAAAAGCGACAACATATTCTTTATAAAAACAACAACACTTAATTAACTAAAATAGCAACTTTGATTTCTTTTTGAAAAACACAACACAAATCTCGATTTACACCTAGGTACACGCCATTCAACATCTCACCAATAATACCTAGTGCATACCTCGATCACTTAATTTCATCTCCAAGATAATTATGCGACATCACAACCCTCACCAATTTCTCATGTTCTCACTCTCAATTTCATTGAGTCAATTCTACAAACACTCAACATGCATATTAGTTATTATACTCACCTCAACATCGATTAACATAGAATCACTCAATTGAATTCAATATAACATGTAGTATGAGAACCACATCTCAATTCAAACAATAACACCACTATTAAATCCACGATATAACGATTCAATTTACAATTCATCCACTAGAACCTAACTACTATCATTGCTAATCCAATAGGTTATTAAGTAAGGAAGGAGAGCCCACAACCTTTAGAGATTGAAGAACACACAAAGCTTCAAGCAACTCCCCAAGACACCAACAATCCCTAGCTTTTCCCTGTGAACTTCACGCAATCCTTCCCTCTTCTTTCTCTCCTTCGCGCGCGATCTCCCACACTCACACACTCTCACTTTTTCGCTAGTTTTGGTTCCTTTGCACAAGTGAGGGTTTCCTAATACTCTAAGGGTTTTTATCAACTAAATTGGGCTACTTAACAATGACGGGCCCAAATCACACCCTCTAGTTACTTTGAACATCCCGAAACAAGCGAAATTCTAATTAATTATTCTACTTAATTAAATATTGTAAGCTTTATTTACATTCCCTTAATTGCTTCCACTACTCCCTAACATAATTAACACACCACTCCCTTATTTACTAACCACCACCTCTTAGTTAAATTAATTACTCTATTATTATTTTAATACAACCAACCACTATAGCACTATAGACAACTAGAGCTCGGCCCATATCGGCCAAACCGAGTTCGAGAACCCAACACCTCGGAGATGGTAGCACACGAGCGGAATGGAAGGGCAGTGTCGAAGCAAGGAACATGTGGCACTCGACAACCCATAGCAGGAGCTAGCCGCTAGGAAGCGCACTTTGAGAAAGCTAGAAGCGGTTAGAGGAGATTAGATAGGAAACTAGGCAAGTGAAAAGAGGAGATGGGATAATATTTATTTGTATATCAAATTTCTATCTTTGGAGAGAACCTCCATTGTTGTAATCTAGAATTCATTCAATACATCTTACTTTTATCCTAGTACATACATATATATATATATATATATATATATATATATATATATATATATATATATCTGTGTGTGTGTGTGTAGACACAAATAATGACAAACATATGTGCCCAAAGACGCCATTTATAATACACTAAATGAATGTCAAGTTTTTGACTCATCATCCAACAAAAACAATGGACATAAATCAAAGTAGGCTTTTCACCCCCCTCATTGTCACTCCCACACCCATAAATACAAAAAACCCAAAAATGCCCCTTAAATTTCATAAAAAAAGGGACAATGTAACACCCCAAAATAATTCAATTAATTAACTTAGTTGAGTTATTAAGGGTTTACAACATTTTAATTTTTAATTCAAGTAATTCATTAAGTGAGTGTTAAGCATATGTTGCTATTTTAGGAAAATGTCTAAATAGGGAAAGGGTGTGTGGGTAGTAGAAAGCCCACGGCCTAATAAGGCCAAGGCCCCATTTAAGTCCTTTAAGGACATGTTAAATGGTACCTCCGTAGGGAACATTCCCATTCATGTTCCAAAATCAGTTAAGTTACCAAATTTAGAAAGAGAGAGAAGTGAAACTTAGAGAGAAAGCGGAGAGCAGAAGAGAGAAGGAAGAGAAGCGGCGTGGAGAGTTCAAGTGGAGAGGAGAGCTTGTTCTTTGTAGTTACTTGGAGAGTGAAGGGTTCTCAATCTTCTCAAGTTGTTAAGGTTAGGGGTCCTTTTAATACTTGTAATGTCTTGTGTTTGATCGTGTTTGGTGTGAGTATTTTACGATCACTTTGCATGTCTTTGTACATTTCATGTTTCTTTGTAATTTGCTCTTTCTTTGTGATTGTTGGTGAGATCTGACGGTGGATCGTTTGGAAAGAGAGGAGTGTAACTCTCTGCATTGTGCAGGTGGTCTGAGGAGAGCATTGCATGGTGAGGTATCAAGAGTGTGATCGGTGTAGTGTGGAGAAAATGAGCTTGCATGTAGAGTTAAGGAGAGGATCGGGCGAAGGAGTGAGTAATCCGAGTATGCATGAGTGTGGTGGCTGAAGCGAGTTGCATGTTGAGTCTAAGTAGAGAAGCGAGTAAAAAGCGCTTTATTCTGCGCGTAAAGCGAATTCCCTTCGGCTTAGAGTGAGGAAAGCGAGTTGAGGGTTGTCAGCGCCTAGAGTGTCTTAGTGTTGAAAGTGCATTTGGTGAGTTTGAGGAGAGTGCGTGTCTAAACACCATTAACGAGAAGTAGGGACGCATAAACCGAAGTGTAGGTGTCTCGCCTTAGGTTACCAGGGTGTGAGGTCCTCGGTAGGTAGCGTCAGGGTGAAGCGCCCAGTGCTAAGAATAAGTGGTGAACGGGAATGCGAGAAGTGATTTTCCATGACTTAGTGGATTTTGGTGTAAGGAAGTGCGTAAGCTGTGGTAGCGTTGCGAATTGAGGGTGTGAGTGTGGTTGGCGAGGTACACACATAGTGTGCGAGGTAATGTTGCGTGGTTAGCCGAGGGACACATATAGTGTGCGAGGTGAGGTTAAGCGCCAATGTTGTCTAACACATTGTGGACCGCTCTTTGGGAGTGCTACTTTAGCACCAATGTGCATAAGTAAGGGAGCGATTAAGTCCATTTTGGTCCTTAGGTGACATTTTGGTCCCTAAGTGTCGTTGTGGTCCTCGGTGTGACAAGTAGTCCACCGTGGATCGCCGAGGGTGGCCCGAGAGGTCGGTTGTAGGTCCTAAGGTGATTCTCACAGGTGTTGTAGGGTCGACCCTTGCTTTGTGATGATGTCTAGGTGGTGTAGGCGTCGGTGTGGCGGCGAATGCGGCGAAGTAGAGCGGCGAGATAACGGCGGTGAAAGACCGTGTAAACACTCACATCACGTTATGATTGATTTGTGTGTGATTGTATTTGTCATGAAGTCACATGTTCATGTGCATATTACGACGGAGGAGGTCTCGGCCTCGGATATGGTAGGACCGGTCTCCATATCAAATACTTGCAGCGAGTTGCAGCGGGAGATCTTGAAGCCGGGCTAAATAACGACGGTGGAAGTACCTCGTTGCATAATGCCACTGTGGATGGGTTGCATACATGCATACATTACATGAATTGTTGTGTTTGAGCTGGTTGATAATTGTTGTGTTTATGTGGACTATCGGTGAGTGGTTGTAATTCTTTGAACCGAGGTGTTGTTTTTAGTGCTATCTACATCCTTAAGCTTTCTTCACATTATATTACTTGTGTTAAGAGACTCACCCTATTTGCTTATTGTTGCTGCTCTCGTGGCAACTTGCAGTACTCATGAGTGATAATTTGTGCCTAGTTGATGTTGGTTGAGTGCTGCTGCAGTGGGTGTAACACTGGGTTGGGGCGAGTAGATTATTTTGTACTCTTTATCACGATCTTGTGTATATTTTGTTAGATAGTCTTTTGGAACTAAAACTATCATATTTGTGTAACTATTACTATGTAATATGACTTGTTGTATTCTTGGTAGGGGTGCCTTATATGATGGGTTTGAGACCCTTTGCTTAGTGGTGATGCGCATATTTGCATGCTTGTATAATCCTGAATGTTGTTTTGAACTTAATTGGTTTCTGTTTTCCTTTTAATCACCAAATGTAGCACTCCTTTGGTGGAATTTTGAAACTACGATTTTAATTTAGCGAGACCGAATTGATTAAGATAAGGGGTGTTACATTTTTGGTATCGAGCATAAGTTCGGTCTTGTCAGACCACGTAGTCGAAGTCTAAGTGTCTTAAGGCTCGAGTCTTGAGGCTCGTTCTAAACCGGTTCTTGATTTGTGTGACCGGTGAAGTAGAATGGGTGGAAGAAATTTGGAAGAAATGATCTTTGCTATAGGCTGCTGCGTTGGAGAAGCGATGGCAAATGCTTTGGGAATCGACCTCGTGAGAATGCTGAGGATCTTTGGAGCTCGTAGACTTGCTACATTCGGAGGAGAATCCTCCTACCTTGAGGGAGGTATGATCTGATGGGGCTCTAGTATGGTTGAAAGAGATAGAGAGAATTTTTGAGTGATGGATTGCAGATGAGCAAAAGGTGAGGTTTGGGACTCACATGCTCATTGAGAAGCCAACGGCAGTGGTGGCAGAATCTCTTCAAAGGTTGGAAGGCTGCCGAGGAAGGGATCACATGGGATATTTTCAAGAGGAGTTTATGAGGAAGTACTACCCAGAAGGCGTGAAAGGAAAGAAGGAGATGGAATTCTTGGAGCTCAAACAAGGTAACATGGCCGTGTCGGAGTATCTTTGCCAAGTTTTTAGAAGTGGCGAGTTCTATCCCCATTACTGCTGGAGCTCTTCTTTGAGTTCTCCAAGTGTATCAAGTTTGAAGCGGTTTGAAGCACGAGATCAAGCGGGCCATTGGGTATCAAAGGATAAGGGTGTATTACGAGTTGATGGTGCTGCGGAATTTATGAAGAAGATAGTATGGCTACTAGCCAGAAAGTGGGAAGGATAAGAAGACCTTCCGACCTCGAGGCAGATTGGAAGCCTTATGACCATTACGGTGGTAGAGGAAAAGGGAACTCTGCGGGGAGAGGAAAGCCTAGTAGGGGAGGCGCTCTGCTATTACGACTTGTTACAAGTGTGGATTGCACAGGCACAAGGCGAAGGAGTGCAAGGGTGAGGTGAAGAGGTGTTATAGATGTGGCAAGGAGGGCCACCTATCTGCTGAGTGTGGGAGAAAAGAGATAGTCATTTTGCTTGCACTATCGGTCCCAAGTGTCTAAGCCAAAGCAAGAGAAAGGCGTGGGGAAAGTGTTTGCACTATTTGGGTCAGAGGTGGTGAAGCGAAATCAAAAGTGCGTGTTATATCAACGGTGTTCCTCTAGTTGCGATTATAGATCTTGGTGCAACTCATTCATTCATTTACGCCATGTGTGCTAATAGGTGAATTTAGTATTGTCTTCATTGGGAAGGAGATGGTCATTGACACTCCGACCATGGGTTCGATGACTACCTCACGGTATGTCACGAAGTGCCCACTTGATTGTATTCGGCGGGGACTTCTCTGTTAATTTAATTTGTTTACCTCTAGAGGAATGGGCGTCATCCTTGGTATGGACTAGTTAGTAGACAACCATGTTCATATCCATTCATACCGAGAGATCGGTTAGTTTTCCGCTCACGAGGTGAAGGAATCGGCTCTACTTCTGCTAGGCAAGTGCGCAAATTGTTGGGAGAAGGGTTACTCTGTTTGCTTTATGGGCGTCATTGTGATGAGAATCAAGTCAAGATTGAAGATGTGCGATGGGTAGAGAGTTTTGCGAGGTGTTTCGGAAGAAATACAGACGTGCCACGAGAGAGAGATTGAGTTCACTATAGAATTGATTCATGGAACAAGACCGGTGTCTATGGCACCTTATAGGATGTCTGCATCCGAAGTGTCCATTGAAGAAGCAGTTGGAAGAATTGCTAGAAAGGAAATTCGTGAGACCAAGCGTGTCAGCGTGGGAGCACTGTGTAGCTCGTGAAGAAGAAAGATGGAAGCATGAGGTTGTGCGTGGACTACTGACGGTTGAATAAGGTTACAATTAAGAACAAGTATCCACTACCAAGAATTGGCGATTTGATGGATCAATTGGTAGGTGCTCAAGTATTTTCAAAGATTGATTTGAGGTCGGGCTACCATCAAATCAAAGTGAAGAACGAGCGTACCAAAGGCGGCTTTTAGAACTTCGGTATGGACACTACGAGTACTTAGTAATGCCATTCGGTGTCACTAACGCTCGGGAGTATTCATGGAGTATATGAATCGTATCTTCCATGAGTACTTAGATCGGTTTGTGGTAGTGTTCATAGGCGATATTTTGGTCTACTCTCGAGTCGGCGAGAAGAGCATGCCGATCACTTAAGGATAGTCTTTGGCGGTTACGAAGGAGAAGAAGTTATATGTGAAGCTATCCAAGTGTGAGTTTTGGTTGAGGAAGTGAGTTTCCTAGGCCATGTGATTTCCGGCAAGGGATTGCGGTGGACCTTCAAAGATTGAAGTGTGTTGAAGTGGGAGGCACCCAAGTCGGCCACGAAGTGAGGAGCTTCTTGGGGCTAGCCGGTTACTCTGAGAAGATTCATTGAGGTTTCTCCAAATTGGCGTTGCCATTAACCCAATTGACATGTAAAGATAGGGCTTTCGTATGGGATGGCCGATGTGAAGAGAGTTTCAAGAGTTGAAGAGGAGATTGACAAGCGTCGCCAATCTTAGCGTTGCCTAATCCGGAGGATCCTTTTGTGATTTATTGTGATGCATCTAAGTTAGGTTTGGGTGTGTGTTTGATGCAAGAAGGTAAAGTAGTGGCGTATGCTTGAGGCAATGAAGACTCATGAGAAGAATTACCCCACTCATGATTTAGAGCTAGGCTGTAGTAGTGTTTGCATTGAAGATATGGAGGCATTACCTTTATGGATCAAGGTTCGAGGTGTTTAGTGATCACAAGAGTTTGCGGTACTTGTTTGATCGAAGGAGGCGAATATGAGGCCGAGGAGATGGTTGGAGTTATTGAAGGACTATGACTTGGTGCGAACTATCACCCGGGGAAGGCCAATGTTGTAGGTGATGATGTTTGAGTAGGAAATCTCTGCGCATGTGTTATCAATGATGGTAAAGGAGCTGGGCCGATTGAGCAGTTTAGAGATTTGAGCCTAGTATATGAAGTAACACCTCGAGTGTTAAGTTGGGGATCTTGAAGATCACCAATGAGTTCATGGCTAGTATAAGGAAGCCTGAGAAGGTTGATGTGAAGTTGGTTGATGTGTTTGTAAGTGTTGGCCGGTGATAATAAAGATTTTGAGTTGGATGCGCAAGGTTTGTTGAGGTTCGGAGGGGCGGATATGTGTACACGATGATGAAGAGATCAAGAAGGCTATTACGGAAGAGTGTCACGAGAAGTCGGTTGAGTATCCATCCGGGAGCTACGAAGATGTACCAAGACTTGAAGAAATTATTCGGTGGCAAGGAATGAAGAAGGATGTAGCTCGTTTCGTTTATGCTTGTTTGACTTGCCGAAGTCAAAGGTGGAGCACCGAAGCGGCGGGGTTGATGCAGCCGTTGCATATTCTGAATGGAAGTGGGACAACATTTCCATGGACTTTGTAACAGGGGTTGCGAGGACAACAAGAGGGTTTGACACCATTTGGGTGATTGTTGATAGGGTGACAAAGTCATCACACTTTATTCCTATTAACATCACATACCCGATCTGCGAGGTTAGCAAGAAATTTATATCAATGTCATCGTGAAGCTTCATGGAATTCCTTTGAGTATTGTTTGAGACAGAGATCCAAGGTTTACCTCGGAATTTTGGAAGAGCTTGCAGAGGCGTTGGGTTCCAAGTTGCGTTTGAGCTCGGCATACCATCCTCGGACCGATGGTCAATCAGGAGAGGACTATCCAATCTTTAGAAGACTTATTGAGAGCTTGTGTGCTTGAGCAAGGAGGTGCGTGGGATTCGTATCTACCATTGATAGAATTCACTTACAACAAATGATCATCATTCAAGTATTGGAATGGCACCATTTGAAGCATTGTATGGCCGTAGGTGTAGGACTCCACTATGTTGGCATGAAGCAGAGAGAGAGGTTGTGTTGGGACCAGAGTTGGTTAGAGAGACTACGAGAAGGTTAAGATGATCGAGAGAGAGAAGATGAGGCGTCCACAAGCGGACAGAAGAGTTACCATGACAAGAGAGGGAAGGATTTAGAATTTCAAGTCGGCGACCATGTATTCCTTAGAGTCACCCCGTGGTGGAGTTGGACGAGCTCGAGGTCAAGAAACTATCACCTCGTTTCATTGGACCCTATCAAATCTTGGAGAGAGTTGGGAAGGTGGCATACCGAATTGCATTGCCACCCAATCATCAAATTTGCACGATGTGTTCCATGTATCTCGATTGAGGAAGTATGTTCTGACCCGTCCCATGTCATTCAAATGGATGATGTGCAAGTGAGAGACGACCTCCTTTGTGGAGACAATGCCAATCGAATTGAAGGCCAGAAGTAAAGACTCTTAGGGAAAGGAAATCAAGTTAGTGAAGGTGGTTTGGGTAGGAGGCTGGTGGTGAGCATGCTACTTGCTAGAAAGCAAGATGAAGGAGGCCTATTAGAAATTTGTTTGATTAAGGTAAGATTAGAGGACGTAATCTCCTAAGTAGGGGAGGGTTGTAACACCCCAAAATAATTCAATTAATTAACTTAGTTGAGTTATTAAGGGTTTACAACATTTTAATTTTTAAGTCAAGTAATTCATTAAGTGAGTGTTAAGCATATGTTGCTATTTTAGGAAAATGTCTAAATGGGAAAGGGTGTGTGGGTAGTAGAAAGCCCACGGCCTAATAAGGCCAAGGCCCCATTTAAGTCCTTTAAGGACATGTTAAATGGTACCTCCGTGAGAACATTCCCATTCATGTTAGAAATCGGTTAAGTTACCAAATTTAGAAAGAGAGAGAAGTGAAACTTAGAGAGAAAGCGAGAGAACCAAGAGAGAGAAGGAAGAGAAGCGGCGTGGAGAGTTCAAGTGGAGAGGAGAGCTTGTTGTTGTAGTTACTTGGAGAGTGAAGGGTTCTCAATCTTCTCAAGTTGTTAAGGTTAGGGGTCCTTTTAATACTTGTAATGTCTTGTGTTTGATCGTGTTTGGTGTGAGTATGTTCGATCACTTTGCATGTCTTTGTACATTTCATGTTTCTTTGTAATTTGCTCTTTCTTTGTGATTGTTGGTGAGATACGACGGTGGATCGTTTGGAAAGAGAGGAGTGTAACTCTCTGCATTGCGTATGGTCTGAGGAGAGCATTGCATGGTGAGGTATCAAGAGTGTGATCGGTGTAGTGTGGAGAAAATGAGCTTGCATGTAGAGTTAGGAGGAGGATCAGGCGAAGGAGTGAGTAATCCGAGTATGCATGAGTGTGGTGGTGAGAAGCGAGTTGCATGTTGAGTCTAAGTAGAGAAAGCAGAGTAAAAGAAGTAAAATGGGGTTAAGCGCTTTATTACAGCGCGTAAAGCGAATTCTCCTTGACAGAGTGAGGAAAGCGAGTTGAGGTTGTCAGCGCCTAGAGTGTCTTAGTGTTGAAAGTGCATTTGGTGAGTTTGAGGGAGAGTGCGTGTCTAAACACCATTAGCGAGAAGTAGGGACGCATAAACCGGAAGTGTAGGTGTCTCGCGCCTTAGGTTCCGAGGGTGTAGAGGTCCTCGGCCGAGGTAGCGTCACCGAGGTGAAACGCATGAGTGCCTAAGAATAAGTGAAGTGAACCAGGGAATACTGAGAAGTGATTTTCCATGACTTAGTGGATTTTGGTGTAAGGAAGTGCGTAACTGTGAGCGCGTTGCCGAATTGAGGGTGTGAGTGTGGTTAGCCGAGGTACACACATAGTGTGCCGAGGTAATGTTGCGTGGTTAGCCGAGGGACACATATAGTGTGCCGAGGTGAGGTTAGGCGCCAATGTTGTCTAACACATTGTGGACCGCTACTGGGAGTGCTACTTTAGCACCAATGTGCATAAGTAAGGGAGCGATTAAGTCCATTTTGGTCCTTAGGTGACATTTTGGTCCCTAAGTGTCGTTGTGGTCCTCGGTGTGACAAGTAGTCCACCATGGATCGCCGAGGTGACTGAGAGGTCGGTTGTAGGTCCTAAGGTGATTCTACCGGTGTTGTAGGGTCGACCTTAGCACTGTGATGATGTCTAGGTGGTGTAGACGTCGGTGTGAGCGCGGCGAATAACGGCGGAGTAGAACGACGAGTAACGACGGTGAAAGACCGTGTAAACACTCACATCACGTTATGATTGATATGTGTGTGATTGTATTTGTCATGAAGTCACATGTTCATGTGCATATTACGACGGAGGAGGTCTCGGCCTCGGATATGGTAGGACTTCGGTCTCCATATCAAATAACGACGAGTTAACAGCGGAGATGCCGACGGGCTAAATAACGGCGGTGGAGGTACCTCATTGCATAATGCCACGTGGATGGGTTGCATACATGCATACATTACATGAATTGTTGTGTTTGGTGGTTGATAATTGTTGTGTTTATGTGGACTATCGGTGAGTGGATTTGTAATTCTTTGAACCGAGGTGTTGTTTTTAGTGCTATCTCTATCCTTAAGCTTTCTTCACATTATATTACTTGTGTTAAGAGACTCACCCTAGCCGCTTATTGTTGCACGCTCTCGTGGCAACTTGCAGTACTCATGAGTGATAGCCGTGTGCCTAGTTGATGTTGGTTGAGTGCGCGCTCGGTCGTGTAACACCGGGTCAGGTTGGTAGCCGAAGTAGATTATTTTGTACTCTTTATCACGATCTTGTGTATATTTTGTTAGATAGTCTTTTGGAACTAAAACTATCATATTTGTGTAACTATTACTATGTAATATGACTTGTTGTGTTCTTGTGGCCGAGGTGCCTTATATGATGGGCTGAGACCCTTTTGCCGTGGTGATGCGCATGATTGCATGCTTGTATAATCCTGTGAACTGTTTTGAACTTAATTGGTTTTCTGTTTTCCTTTTAATCACCAAATGTAGCACTCCTTTGAGTGGAATTTTGAAACTCTGATTTTAATTTAGCAGACCGAATTGATTAAGATAAGAGGGTGTTACATTTTTGGTATCAGAGCATAAGTTCGGTCTTGTCCGACCACGTAGTCGAGTCTAAGTGTCTTAAGGCTCGAGTCTTAGGCTCGTTCTAAACCAGTTCTTGATTTGTGTGACCAGTGAAGTAGAATGGTGGAAGAGAGTGGAAGAAATGATGTTTGCTATATTCTGCTGCGTTGGAGGCGATGGCAAATGCTTTGGGAATCGACCTCGTGAATGCCGAGGATCTTTGGAGCTCGTAGACTTGCTACATTCGGAGGAGAATCCTCCTACCTTGAGGGGAGGTATGATCGATGGGGCTCTAGTATGGTTGAAAGAGATAGAGAGAATTTTGAGTGATGGATTGCACCGATGAGCAAAAGGTGAGGTTTGGGACTCACATGCTCATTGAGGAAGCCGACGACCGGTGGCTTGAATCTCTTCAAAGGTTGGAAGGCTGAGGAAGGGATCACATGGGATATTTTCAAGAGGGAGTTTATGAGGAAGTACTACCCGAAGGCGTGAAAGGAAAGAAGGAGATGGAATTCTTGGAGCTCAAACAAGGTAACATGGACCGTGTCGGAGTATCTTTGCCAAGTTTTCCGAAATTTGGCGAAGTTCTATCCCCATTACACTGGAGCTCGCCTTTGAGTTCTCCAAGTGTATCAAGTTTGAGAACGGTTTGAAGCACGAGATCAAGCGAGGCCATTGGGTATCAAAGGATAAGGGTGTATTACGAGTTGATGGACTGCTGCAGAATTTATGAAGAAGATAGTATGGCTACTAGCCGAAAGTGGGAAGGATAAGAAGACCTTCCACCTCAGGCAGTTGGAAGCCTTATGACCATTACGGTGGTAGAGGAAAAGGGAACTCTGCGGGGAGAGGAAAGCCTAGTAGGGGAGACGCTCCGCTATTACGACTTGTTACAAGTGTGGATTGCACAGGCACAAGGCGAAGGAGTGCAAGGCTGAGGTGAAGAGGTGTTATAGATGTGGCAAGGAGGGCCACCTATCTGTGAGTGTGGGAGAAAAGAGATAGTCCTGTTTGCTTTATCGGTCCCAAGTGTCCTAAGCCAAAGCAAAGAGAAAGGCGTGGGGAAAGTGTTTGCACTAATTTGGGTCCGAGGTGGTGAACGAAATCAAAGGTACGTGTTATATCAACGAGTGTTCCTCTAGTTGCGATTATAGATCTTGGTGCAACTCATTCATTCATTTTCGCCATGTGTGCTAATAGAGTGAATTTAGTATTGTCTTCATTGGGAAGGGAGATGGTCATTGACACTCAGACCATGGGTTCGATGACTACCTCTGCGGTATGTACGAAGTGCACCGATTGTATTCGGCGGGGACTTCTCTCATTAATTTAATTTGTTTACCTCAGAGGAATGGGCGTCATCCTTGGTATGGACTAGTTAGTAGACAACCATGTTCATATCCATTCTTGTTGAGAGATCGGTTAGTTTTCCTGCTACCGAGGTGAAGGAATCGGCTCTACTTCCTGCTAGGCAAGTGCGCAAATTGTTGGGAGAAGGGGTTACTCTGTTTGCTTTATGGGCGTCATTGTGATGAGAGAATCAAGTCAAGATTGAAGATGTGCCGATGGGTAGAGAGTTTGCCAGAGGTGTTTCGGAAGAAATACCGACGTGCCACACGAGAGAGAGATTGAGTTCACTATAGAATTGATTCATGGAACAAGGCCGGTGTCTATGGCACCTTATAGGATGTCTGCATCACGAGTTGTCCGAAGTGAAGAAGCAGTTGGAAGAATTGCTAGAAAGGAAATTCGTGAGACCAAGCGTGTCAACGTGGGGAGCACCTGTGTAGCTCGTGAAGAAGAAAGATGGAAGCATGAGGTTGTGCGTGGACTACAGACAGTTGAATAAGGTTACAATTAAGAACAAGTATCCACTACCAAGAATTGACGATTTGATGGATCAATTAGTAGGTGCTCAAGTATTTTCAAAGATTGATTTGAGGTCGGGCTACCATCAAATCAAAGTGAAGGACTAAGACGTACCAAAGGCGGCTTTTAGAACTTCGGTATGGACACTACGAGTACTTAGTAATGCCATTCGGTGTCACTAACGCTCCGGGAGTATTCATGGAGTATATGAATCGTATCTTCCATGAGTACTTAGATCGGTTTGTGGTAGTGTTCATAGAGCGATATTTTGGTCTACTCAAGTCGGAGAAGAGCATGCCGATCACTTAAGGATAGTCTTTGGCGGTTACGAAGGAGAAGAAGTTATATGTGAAGCTATCCAAGTGTGAGTTTTGGTTGAGGAAGTGAGTTTCCTAGGCCATGTGATTTCGGCAAGGGGATTGCGGTGGACCCCTTCAAAGATTGAAGTGTGTTGAAGTGGGAGGCACCCAAGTCGGCCACCGAAGTGAGGAGCTTCTTGGGGCTAGCCGGTTACTCTGAGAAGATTCATTGAGGGTTTCTCCAAATTGGCGTTGCCATTAACCCAATTGACATGTAAAGATAGGGCTTTCGTATGGGATGGCGATGTGAAGAGAGTTTCAAGAGTTGAAGAGGAGATTGACAACGTCGCCAATCTTGAGCGTTGCCTAATCCGGAGGATCCTTTTGTGATTTATTGTGATGCATCTAAGTTAGGTTTGGGTGTGTCTTTGATGCAAGAAGGTAAAGTAGTGGCGTATGCTTCAAGGCAAGCCCGAAGACTCATGAGAAGAATTACCCCACTCATGATTTAGAGCTAGCCGTAGTAGTGTTTGCATTGAAGATATGGAGGCATTACCTTTATGGATCAAGGTTCGAGGTGTTTAGTGATCACAAGAGTTTGCGGTACTTGTTTGATCGAGGAAGGAATGAATATGAGGCCGAGGAGATGGTTGGAGTTATTGAAGGACTATGACTTGGTCCGAACTATCACCCAGGAAGGCCAATGTTGTAGGCGATCTGTTGAGTAGGAAATCTCTGCATGTGTTATCAATGATGGTAAAGGAGCCGGAACCGATTGAGCAGTTTAGAGATTTGAGCCTAGTATATGAAGTAACACCTCGAGTGTTAAGTTGGGGATCTTGAAGATCACCAATGAGTTCATGGCTAGTATAAGGGAAGCCACGGAAGGTTGATGTGAAGTTGGTTGATGTGTTTGTAAGTGTTGGCGAGTGATAATAAAGATTTTGAGTTGGATGCGCAAGGTTTGTTGAGGTTCAGAGGGGCGGATATGTGTACACGATGATGAAGAGATCAAGAAGGCTATTACGGAAGAGTGTCACGAAGTCGGTTGAGTATCCATCCGGGAGCTACGAAGATGTACCAAGACTTGAAGAAATTATTACAGTGGCAAGGAATGAAGAAGGATGTAGCTCGTTTCGTCTATGCTTGTTTGACTTGCCGGAAGTCAAAGGTGGAGCACCGAGAAGGCGGGGTTGATGCAACCGTTGCATATTCTGAATGGAAGTGGGACAACATTTCCATGGACTTTGTGCTTAGGGTTGCGAGGACAACAAGAGAGGTTTGACACCATTTGGGTGATTGTTGATAGGTGACAAAGTCATCACACTTTATTCCTATTAACATCACATACCCAAAGGCCGAGGTTAGCGAGAAATTTATATCAATGTCATCGTGAAGCTTCATGGAATTCCTTTGAGTATTGTTTCGCATGCAGATCCAAGGTTTACCTCGGAATTTTGGAAGAGCTTGCAAGAGGCGTTGGGTTCCAAGTTGCGTTTGAGCTCGGCATACCATCCTCGGACCGATGGTCAATCCAGAGGACTATCCAATCTTTAGAAGACTTATTGAGAGCTTGTGTGCTTGAGCAAGGAGGTGCGTGGGATTCAGTATCTACCATTGATAGAATTCACTTACAACAACGATCATCATTCAAGTATTGGAATGGCACCATTTGAAGCATTGTATGGCCGTAGGTGTAGGACTCCACTATGTTGGCATGAAACAGAGAGAGGGTTGTGTTGGGACCCGAGTTGGTTAGAGAGACTACTGAGAAGGTTAAGATGATCGAGAGAGAGAAGATGAGGCGTCACAAAGCGCAGCGGAAGAGTTACCATGACAAGAGAGGAAGGATTTAGAATTTCAAGTCGGCGACCATGTATTCCTTAGAGTCACCCCTGTGGATGGAGTTGGACGAGCTCGAGGTCCAAGAAACTATCACCTCGTTTCATTGGACCCTATCAAATCTTGGAGAGAGTTGGGAAGGTGGCATACCGAATTGCATTGCCACCCAATCATCAAATTTGCACGATGTGTTCCATGTATCTCGATTGAGGAAGTATGTTCTGACCCGTCCCATGTCATTCAAATGGATGATGTGCAAGTGAGAGACGACCTCACTTTGTGGAGACAATGCCAATCGAATTGAAGACCAGAAGTAAAGACTCTTGGGGAAAGGAAATCAAGTTAGTGAAGGTGGTTTGGGTAGGAGGCTTTGGTGAGCATGCTACTTGCTAGAGAGCAAGATGAAGGAGGCCTATTAGAAATTTTGTTTGATTAAGGTAAGATTCCGAGGACGTAATCTCCTAAGTAGGGAGGTTGTAACACCCCAAAATAATTCAATTAATTAACTTAGTTGAGTTATTAAGGGTTTACAACATTTTAATTTTAAGTCAAGTAATTCATTAAGTGAGTGTTAAGCATATGTTGCTATTTTAGGAAAATGTCTAAATGGGGAAAGGGTGTGTGGGTAGTAGAAAGCCCACGGCCTAATAAGGCCAAGGCCCCATTTAAGTCCTTTAAGGACATGTTAAATGGTACCTCCGTAGGAACATTCCCATTCATGTTCGAAATCGGTTAAGTTACCAAATTTAGAAAGAGAGAGAAGTGAAACTTAGAGAAAGCGGAGAGAACCGAAGAGAGAGAAGGAAGAGAGCTGGCGTGGAGAGTTCAAGTGGAGAGGAGAGCTTGTTGTTGTAGTTACTTGGAGAGTGAAGGGTTCTCAATCTTCTCAAGTTGTTAAGGTTAGGGGTCCTTTTAATACTTGTAATGTCTTGTGTTTGATCGTGTTTTGGTGTGAGTATGTTACGATCACTTTGCATGTCTTTGTACATTTCATGTTTCTTTGTAATTTGCTCTTTCTTTGTGATTGTTGGTGAGATACGACGGTGGATCGTTTGGAAAGAGAGGAGTGTAACTCTCTGCATTGCGTGGTACGAGGAGAGCATTGCATGGTGAGGTATCAAGAGTGTGATCGGTGTAGTGTGGAGAAAATGAGCTTGCATGTAGAGTTAAGGAGAGGATCGGAGCGAAGGAGTGAGTAATCCGAGTATGCATGAATGTGGTGGTGAGAAACGAGTTGCATGTTGAGTCTAAGTAGAGAAACAGAGTAAAAGAAGTAAAATGGGGTTAAGCGCTTTATTACGCAGCGAAACCGAATTCCCTTCGACTTAGAGTGAGGGAAAGCGAGTTGAGGTTGTCAACGCCTAGAGTGTCTTAGTGTTGAAAGTCTGTTGGTGAGTTTGAGGGAGAGTACGTGTCTAAACACCATTAACGAGAAGTAGGGACGCATAAACCGGAAGTGTAGGTGTCTCGCCTTTAGGTTACCGAGGTGTAGAGGTCCTCAGGTGAGGTAGCGTCACCGAGGTGAAACGCGCCCAGTGCCTAAGAATAAGTGAATGAACCGGGAATACCGAGAATGGGCTACTTAACAATGACAGGGCCCAAATCACACCCTCCTAGTTACTTTGAACATCCCCCGAAACAAGCGAAATTCTAATTAATTATTCTACTTAATTAAATATTGTAAGCTTTATTTACATTCCTTAATTGCTTCCACTACTCCCTAACATAATTAACACACCACTCCCTTATTTACTAACCACCACCTCTTAGTTAAATTAATTACTCTATTATTATTTTAATACAACCAACCACTATAGCACCTAATTAAATTAATTAAATAAATACTTGAATTATTTTGTGGCGTTACAAGCGACATGTCAACTCAAGGCAACGTTTTAGCTATCAAATAAAGCTAAGACATCGAAGCAACACGCTTACCAGTAAGCGAACCGTTCCCTTCCAATTGATCGAGCTTGGGAGGCGTGGTGGGCTAGACAACGAGCTCGGCCCATATCGCCAAACCGAGTTCGAGAACCCAACACCTCGGAGATGGTAGCACACGGCGGAATGGAAGGGCGGTGTGAAGCAAGGAACATGTGGCACTCGACAACCCATAGCCATGAGCTAACCGCTAGGAAGCGCACTTTTGAGGAAACTGCCGAGCAGTTAGAGGAGATTAGATAGGAAACTAGGCAAGTGAAAAGAGGAGATGGGATAATATTGACTGTATATCAACTTTCTATACTGGAGAGAACCTCCATTGTTGTAATACCGAATTCATTCAATACATCTTACTTTTATCCTAGTACATACATATATATATATATATATATATATATATATATATATATATATATATATATATATATATATATATATCTGTGTGTGTGTGTGTAGACACAAATAATGACAAACATATGTGCCCAAAGACGCCATTTATAATACACTAAATGAATGTCAAGTTTTTGACTCATCATCCAACAAAAACAATGGACATAAATCAAAGTAGGCTTTTTTTTTCACCCCCCTCATTGTCACTCCCACACCCATAAATACAAAAAACCCAAAAATGCCCCTTACATTTCATAAAAAAAGGGACAATGTAACACCCCAAAATAATTCAATTAATTAACTTAGTTGAGTTATTAAGGGTTTACAACATTTTAATTTTTAAGTCAAGTAATTCATTAAGTGAGTGTTAAGCATATGTTGCTATTTTAGGAAAATGTCTAAATAGGGAAAGGGTGTGTGGGTAGTAGAAAGCCCACGGCCTAATAAGGCCAAGGCCCCATTTAAGTCCTTTAAGGACATGTTAAATGGTACCTCCGTAGGGAAAATTCCCATTCATGTTCCAAAATCAGTTAAGTTACCAAATTTAGAAAGAGAGAGAAGTGAAACTTAGAGAGAAGGCAGAGAACCGAAGAGAGAAGGAAGAGAACTGAGCGTGGAGAGTTCAAGTGGAGAGGAGAGCTTGTTGCGTTGTAGTTACTTGGAGAGTGAAGGGTTCTCAATCTTCTCAAGTTGTTAAGGTTAGGGGGTCCTTTTAATACTTGTAATGTCTTGTGTTTGATCGTGTTTCGGTGTGAGTATGTTCTGATCACTTTGCATGTGCTGTACATTTCATGTTTTGCTGTAATTTGCTCTTTGCTGTGATTGTTGGTGAGATACGACGGTGGATCGTTTGGAAAGAGAGGAGTGTAACTCTCTCTGTTCTGTGTGGTACGAGGAGAGCATTGCATGGTGAGGTATCAAGAGTGTGATCGGTGTAGTGTGGAGAAAATGAGCTTGCATGTAGAGTTAAGGAGAGGATCGGAGCGAAGGAGTGAGTAATCCGAGTATGCATGAGTGTGGTGAGCTGAGAAACGAGTTGCATGTTGAGTCTAAGTAGAGAAACAGAGTAAAAGAAGTAAAATGGGGGTTAAGCGCTTTATTACGCGCGTAAACCGAATTCCCCTTCAGCTTAGAGTGAGGGAAAACGAGTTGAGGGTTGTCAACGCCTAGAGTGTCTTAGTGTTGAAAGTGCATTTGGTGAGTTTGAGGGAGAAGTACGTGTCTAAGAATAAGTGAATCGAACGGGGAATGCGAGAAGTGATTTTCCATGACTTAGTGGAATTTTGGTGTAAGGAAGTGCGTGAATCGTGAGCGCGTTGCGAATTGAGGTGTGAGTGTGGTTAGCCGAGGTACACACATAGTGTCGAGGTAATGTTGCGTGGTTAGCCGAGGGACACATATAGTGTGCCGAGGTGAGGTTAAGCGCCAATGTTGTCTAACTCATTGTGGGACGCCATCGGGAGTGCTACTTTAGCACCAATGTGCATAAGTAAGGAGCGATTAAGTCCATTTTGGTCCTTAGGTGACATTTTTGTCCCCAAGTGTCGTTGTGGTCCTCGGTGTGACAAGTAGTCCACCATGGATTGCCGAGGTGGACCCGAGAGAGGTCGGTTGTAGGTCCTAAGGTGATTCTACAGGTGTTGTAGGGTCGACCTTAGCACCTCGCGTGATGATGTCTAGGTGGTGTAGGCGTCGGTGTGAGCGACGAATAACGGCGGAGTAGAACGGCGAATAACGGCCGAGTAGAACAGCGAGTAACGACGGTGAAAGACGGTGTAAACACTCACATACGTTATGATTGATTTGTGTGTGATTGTATTTGTCATGAAGTCACATGTTCATGTGCATATTACGACGGAGAAGGTCTCGGCCTCGGATATGGTAGGACTTCGGTCTCCATATCAAATAACGACGGAGTTAACGACGGAGATGCCGACGGGCTAAATAACGACGGTGGAGGTACCTCATTGCATAATGCCCTGTGTAACACCCCCTTACTCTCTTTAAATATTTAAATAAAAATCAGAGTTTAAAAATTGTTTTTCTTTTAAAAGATACATCCTCAAGGGAATGCTACGTTCACCATACATATGACTTAAAATTAGTCAACATTACTCTTTCATTAATAGAATATATTGCGTGTTCCATATCACGACTTAAATGGGGAGAACCCTCAAAAATACCTGTTTAGTTTTACAACAATCCAGAACTAGTTAGCACAGCGGAATGAAAATAAGTTTAACTTATCCATTACATAATCAATACATACTCCAAAATAGTTTAATACATAAAGAAAAATAACGATACTATACTCCCCCATCCCTAGTCTGACTATACAGAGCTTGACACAATAACTCAGGAAGGCATAGGCACCTTCACTCAGTATCACCTGCACAACACCTGTTTGTCGCCACGAGCGAGCAACATAAAATGCTAGGGTGAGTCTCTTTGCATAAATAATAACAAATAATATAAGCATTATACGAGGAAGGAAATAGAACACACTCTACAACGATACTAACATACGTCACTAAAACAAACATCGAGAAGCCTCACTGCTCAAGTAACAAACACTCATCCTCAGTCATATAGCATTCAACTCCCACTCATCGGGAGACATCAATCAAATGTATGAGTGTATGCATGAGTGCAATGCAACCCAAACTCTAGGGTATAATGCATGTGGATCCATCTCTTTTAGGCCACTCGAGGCCGCCACGCAGGCATATCATCTCTTTTAGGCCACTCAAGGCCGCCACGCAGGCATATCATCTCTTTTAGGCCACTCAAGGCCGCCACGCAGCAGAACATATCCGTCGATGCATATGATTCATGAGACTCTATGAACAATGCATCACTCACAATCAACCATCTCTTTTAGGCCACTCAAAGCCGCCACGCGCAGCATATTCGTCGATGTTATTCAACAACACTAAACTCACCGGCATTGCGCGCCCGTCACCACAACCTTGCCTATTTCTCTTAGACAACCTCAATAGCCCTAAGGCTAACGCCCATCTCACGGGACACCTCTACTCTGGTGGTAAAGTAGTGAACACTCAATCACTACAACTCGGCCACTACGTGGACCTCTCGTTGCCTAGGACTCAGCGTCACATAAGGACCAAATTGACGCACTCGGTAGCGTAGACAACCTCTAGGCAACACTCAATCATATTAGAACACTTACTCAAGGCACAAAGCCACATCTCAACCGGCGACCACGGGCATGCCATTTGGGCACCCTTGCCGTAACACACACGTCAATGCCTAAAGCATAATGGCACACCACAATTGGCGCCCACACCATACGCACACGCCTACACCACCTCACCACACGTCATTCACTTACACGCAGGCGCACACAGCTGCCACCCTTGGAGCCAGCCCTGCGCCCAACACATGTATCAAGTGCACCAAGGCACCCCGAGGACCCAGGCGCACCAAGCTGCGGGGCAGCCACATTTGGCGCCCTTCACCGTGCCACACCTCCACACACCCACACTCAGGCGCACCAAGGCGCACGGGACAGCCACACTTGGCGCCCCACACGTGCACACGCAAGGCGCACACAGGCGCAACAAGGCGCCTTGGGCTGCCAACTTTGGCGCCCTGCCACTGGCGCACCTCACACGCCAGACTCAACACCAGGCGCCTAAATGCCTAGCATTTGGCGCCCCCTGCACAGCCACCCTCAGCCAGACACCAACCGTGACCCTGGCGCCATTTTGCTAGGCAAATGGCGCCCCCTCCTTGCCAGCCCAACCAAAACCGAGCCAAGTGCTCTCTAGGCGCCACTTCCTTAGGGATTTGGCGCCCCCCCCCCCTCCTTCTCTTGAACATACCTACTCAACCAACTCAACCAACTCATATTTTTAATCCAACAATTCAATTATCAAAACAATCCAAATACACCTAATTCACACACATACTCATACTTCATTTTTTTCCCAACAAACATATCATCAAAGCAATCCACACATAACTCAATCAACACAAAATCAAGCAATCACATTCACCAATCAATCCAAATACACTTCAATCCACAATAATCACAAATCACTATTCATCATCTTCACCAAATAAATTAAATTACTCATTCTAAAACCCATCTCATACAATTATTCATATTACAAATTATTATGAATGAAAAAGACCCCCTAACCTTTGCAATTGAAGAATATAAGCTCTCCTATCCTCCAAAAGCCCAAGAACATCAAACAATCACCAATTCCAACATTTGAGCTCAAAACCCCATTAATGGCAAAACAACAATAAATAGAAATTAGAGATTGATATTCACATCAATAGATAGAGGAGGAAAAATGGAAGAGGATGAGCTAAAAAGCCCCTTACCTAGTGCCAAGATGGAGAAGATCTCCACTTCTTCTTTCCTTCTCACCGTCGCCTCTCCCTCTCGGTTTCCCTCTCTCTCGCGCGCGCTGCATCTCTTCCTCTCTCGGTCCGTTTCATCTCCCTCCCTCGGCTCACTTCCTTTTCTTTCATTAAACAACATTTAATTGGGCCTAAGTGGGTTGGGCTCCTATTCCCACCCCCCTCAATTAATTCAACTACTCCCTAACTTAATAATACCACCACTCTCTTATTTACTAACTCTCACCTCCATATTTAATTAAAACACCTCATTCATTTAATTAAATATGACTAACCACATAACTCCTAAATAATTAATTAAATAAATATTAAAATTATTTTCGGGGCGTTACAACTCTCCCCCACTTAGAATATTTTCGTCCTCGAAAATACTCACGAAGCAATACCAACCTTCTTCCCACCTCTAACCGTACTCATCATAATCTATCGTACACTAAGGTAACAAACCACACGCTTTCTCTACACTCTTACCCTTAGCAGATATTCTAACCTGTAGGGTATCCAGATCCTACTCGACTACTCAAATACCATCTATTCCGATGCAGTAACACTATACCCTCAACTACGATTTGCGATTAGCTTACCCCCTTTAAATTTCCAATCTCTGGGGCTCACTTCCGAACTCAACCTCCTAATCAACCTATCTCATTCATCTAATTGACCTACTCGTCGTCATTACTAATAATTCCACATCGAGTTCCATAACATCCGCACTTCCAGTGCTTAGCAACAATCCTAAACCACGTTAGCATCAAACGGTATCTCGGCACACTCACTCTGGATCTCGACATCTGTACTTAGGTGTACGCACACTACAGCAATTACCACTCCTTACTTCCTCAGTCACTCACCTTGGTTACACTACACTTGAGCACAACACTCCTAAACGCAACATTTCATCTCAGTAGATATACAGTATAACTTAACGTCTGCACTACAGCCACTACACCTCGACTCCCATGGACTAAGTTTATATACATCACACTATACTTCTACAACTTCAATATTTCCGACACTTCTACTCTAACTTAGAGAAATACACTTAGACATTACTCATTTCGACAACTCTGTACTTCAACTTACCTACGTTTCGTCAAACACCAACTTCGACTTACACCTTACCTCAATATCTCCACAACTGTACCATACTAGATTTCGATATACTTAATTGCACATACCTACTACTAGATTTGACAACATATATACTTCCGACTGGACATACTCTTCACTTAGATACTTACACCTATTTCAACAACTCTGCTCTTCTACCATGCTTACATTTCGACTCATCCATACTTAGTTAACACCACTCTAACATTCCCTCAATTTCATTTACCCTCTAATCCCACATTTCAATTACTACTTTGAACATGTATCAAAATTTCTAACGAAAATTCGGCAGAGTTTCCTCTGTGTAATATGGACATCCCAAAAATAATTTTTACTGTTTAACCGGTCCGAACATCAATTTTAAAACCAGAACATATCATACATTTCAATAGACAATCTAGGTGCAATAGATTTTCAAAGTGATGGTTCATAAACTTCGACAATTCCTTTAACATAGCGAGGCGTTATCGGAATTAAACAACCAAATATTCTAGCACATGTCAACACATAAACACACAAACACATTTTAAAATTCTCTAAACGTGAGTAAACCCACCTTTTGTTTCAAAAGATTTTATCTCGTCAAACCATGAAATTATTGTAAGACCTCGTCATCTTCAAATAACATCAATCCATGACCTAATCGGTCCTAAAGCTAAAATCATGTCACATCTTGTAACAAAATTCTAAACAACTTGGAGGCAATGTAATTTAACACAAATCTTGAAATCACGTTCATTCCCAAAAACACAGAATTTTCCAAGTACCGTTTCTTTTTGAAAATCATAGAATTCACAATTTTGTCCAAAAGGGAAAACTATACGCAACCCCAAATCTTATTATAACACGAACAGGTTGCCACACAAATAACCACTTATTATTTTCAAAATTTAGTTTCCGACATAAACTCGGAAATTAGAGAACTCAATCATTTCATTTTGCCAAAATGGAGACTATACGCGAATCCTAACCTTAATTGTTATAACCAAGCACCGCATTTCATTTCAGTACATAACTTCAAAATAATTTTAGCACAAATCAAAATTAAACTCGTGTGCATTACAGAAACAATCAACCTATAGCAAACTGTCAATCAAGGGTAACAAGATTCAGCAAACAATCCTTCAAATATTGTCTATCCACTACACTTAGGCACACTACACCTAAGCACTCCCTAACCTCGGCCATTACACTACACAATGCTTCGGTACACTCTTTTGGCACCTCGGTTCTCTACACTACGTCACGGTAAGCTTCACTACGCTTACTATTCAAACGTACCTAAACCTCGGTACTACATACTTTGTATCAAAACTCTATTTTCAGGTCACCAAAGTCTCACTCGATTATTCCAAACACCATTAATTTATCGATAGGGAACTATGCCATAACAATCATTTAAGTACTAATGCTCCTATCTTATGTCAATCCATATCTAAACCACAAACAATGCCTCCCTCAGCTCGGCATTCCTACTCTTCGTACCGAACTTTAATCATTTAATCATCAAGGTTACTCATTATCATTTAGATCCTATATAGGTACTCCTTCCCAAAACCATATTTCTAAACTTTTTCCAAAAAGGCATGCTCTATTTTCTTTGTATGAACTTCAAATCCAAAGTGTCAATCCTTATTTTGACACCTCTCTACTATCAAACCTCAAATCAAACTCAAACATCCATAAGGTATCTATGTATCTAAAAATTAATAATCAACCAACTTGCACACACCACTCAATCAATCAAGTTGAAATTAGTATATATTCAAAATTTATAATAATTACGAGTTATTGTCGCCTCTTTCATTGGGAATGAGTTATCGGGGTGATCAGTCCCTCCTACTCACGCATCCAACTAATTAAGGTCACAAAACTACGTCTTTTCAAAATTTACACCTTTCACATTGAAGGACTTTTAACTTTGATCCAGTACGAAGGCGTCGTCCACGATTCCTACTCCTTGGACGTCGTTAAAATGCTCTTCCAATCACACATACCTCACTTAATACAATCCAACAAATACAAGCAATTACAATCAGCATTTTGCAAACAACCAAACAAAATCTCTAACAACGTCTCTGTTGGAGATCAACAAGGGATCTACGAGACACTACGATTTGGACCAACTTGGCGGACAGCACCGAACTTTGCTGCTCGATACCAACTTGTAACACCCCCTTACTCTCTTTAAATATTTAAATAAAAATCAGAGTTTAAAAATTGTTTTTCTTTTAAAAGATACATCCTCAAGGGAATGCTACGTTCACCATACATATGACTTAAAATTAGTCAACATTACTCTTTCATTAATAGAATATATTGCGTGTTCCATATCACGACTTAAATGGGGAGAACCCTCAAAAATACCTGTTTAGTTTTACAACAATCCAGAACTAGTTCACTAGCACAGCGGAATGAAAATAAGTTTAACTTATCCATTACATAATCAATACATACTCCAAAATAGTTTAATACATAAAGAAAAATAACGATACTATACTCCCCCATCCCTAGTCTGACTATACAGAGCTTGACACAATAACTCAGGAAGGCATAGGCACCTTCACTCAAGATCACCGCACACTGACACACTGTTTGTCGCCACGAGAGCAGGCAACATAAAATGCTAGGGTGAGTCTCTTTGCATAAATAATAACAAATAATATAAGCATTATACGAGGAAGGAAATAGAACACACTCTACAACCATACTAACATACGTCACTAAAACAAACATCGAGAAGCCTCACTGCTCAAGTAACAAACACTCATCCTCAGTCATATAGCATTCAACTCCCACTCATCGGGAGACATCAATCAAATGTATGAGTGTATGCATGAGTGCAATGCAACCCAAACTCTAGGGTATAATGCATGTGGATCCATCTCTTTTAGGCCACTCGAGGCCGCCACGCAGGCATATCATCTCTTTTAGGCCACTCAAGGCCGCCACGCAGGCATATCATCTCTTTTAGGCCACTCAAGGCCGCCACGCAGGCATATCATCTCTTTTAGGCCACTCAAGGCCGCCACGCAGGCATATCCGTCGCTGATGCATATGATTCATGAGACTCTATGAACAATGCATCACTCACAATCAACCATCTCTTTTAGGCCACTCAGGCCGCCACGCAGGCATATCCGTCGCTGATGTTATTCAAAAACACTAAACTCACCGGCATTGCGCCGTCACCACAACCTTGCCTATTTCTCTTAGACAACCTCAATAGCCCTAAGGCTAACGCCCATCTCACGGGACACCTCTACTCTACAGGTAGTGAACACTCAATCACTACAACTCAGCCACTACGTGGACCTCTCGTTGCCTAGGACTCAACGTCACATAAGGACCAAATTGACGCACTCAGCGCGTAGACAACCTCTAGGCAACACTCAATCATATTAGAACACTTACTCAAGGCACAAAGCCACATCTCAACCGGCGACCACGGGCATGCCATTTGGGCACCCTTGCCGTAACACACACGTCAATGCCTAAAGCATAATGGCACACCACAATTGGCGCCCACACCATACGCACACGCCTACACCACCTCACCACACGTCATTCACTTACACGCAGGCGCACACAGCTGCCACCCTTGGCGCCAGCCCTGCGCCCAACACATGTATCAAGTGCACCAAGGCACCCCAAGGGACCCCAAGGCGCACCAAGGCACACGGGACAGCCACATTTGGCGCCCTTCACCGTGCCACACCTCCACACACCCACACTCAGGCGCACCAAGGCGCACGGGACAGCCACACTTGGCGCCCCACACATGCACACGCAAGGCGCACACAGGCGCAACAAGGCGCCTTGGGCTGCCAACTTTGGCGCCCTGCCACTGGCGCACCTCACACGCCAGACTCAACACCAGGCGCCTAAATGCCTAGCATTTGGCGCCCACCGACTGACCACCTCGGCCAGACACCAACCGTGACCTGGCGCCATTTTGCTAGGCAAATGGCGCCCCTCCTGCCCAAATTTCAACCAAAACCGAGCCAAGTGCTCTCTGGCGCCACTTCCGCCAGGGATTTGGCGCCCCCTCCTTCTCTTGAACATACCTACTCAACCAACTCAGCCAACTCATATTTTTAATCCAACAATTCAATTATCAAAACAATCCAAATACACCTAATTCACACACATACTCATACTTCATTTTTTCCCAACAAACATATCATCAAAGCAATCCACACATAACTCAATCAACACAAAATCAAGCAATCACATTCACCAATCAATCCAAATACACTTCAATCCACAATAATCACAAATCACTATTCATCATCTTCACCAAATAAATTAAATTACTCATTCTAAAACCTATCTCATACAATTATTCATATTACAAATTATTATGAATGAAAAAGACCCCCTAACCTTTGCAATTGAAGAATATAAGCTCTCCTATCCTCCAAAAGCCCAAGAACATCAAACAATCACCAATTCCAACATTTGAGCTCAAAACCCCATTAATGGCAAAACAACAATAAATAGAAATTAGAGATTGATATTCACATCAATAGATAGAGGAGGAAAAATGGAAGAGGATGAGCTAAAAAGCCCCTTACCTAGTGCCAAGATGGAGAAGATCTCCACTTCTTCTTTCCTTCTCACCGTCGCCTCTCCCTCTCGGTTTCCCTCTCTCTCGCGCGCGCTGCATCTCTTCCTCTCTCGGTCCGTTTCATCTCCCTCCCTCGGCTCACTTCCTTTTCTTTCATTAAACAACATTTAATTGGGTTTAAGTGGGTTGGGCTCCTATTCCCACCCCCTCAATTAATTCAACTACTCCCTAACTTAATAATACCACCACTCTCTTATTTACTAACTCTCACCTCCATATTTAATTAAAACACCTCATTCATTTAATTAAATATGACTAACCACATAACTCCTAAATAATTAATTAAATAAATATTAAAATTATTTTCGGGGCGTTACACCCTGTGGATGGGTTGCATACATGCATACATTACATGAATTGTTGTGTTTGAGCTGGTTGATAATTGTTGTGTTTATGTGGACTATCGGTGAGTGACTGTAATTGCTGAACCGAGGTGTTGTTTTTAGTGCTATCTCTATCCTTAAGCTTTCTTCACATTATATTACTTGTGTTAAGAGACTCACCCTAGGCTGCTATTATTGTTGCTCGCTCTCGTGGCAACTTGCAGTACTCATGAGTGATAGTTTGTGCCTAGTTGATGTTGGTTGAGTGCGCTCTGGTCGTGTAACACTTTGGGTTGGGCCGAGTAGATTATTTTGTACTCTTTATACCGATCTTGTGTATATTTTGTTAGATAGTCTTTTGGAACTAAAACTATCATATTTGTGTAACTATTACTATGTAATATGACTTGTTGTGTTCTTCGCCGAGGTGCCTTATATGATGAAATTTGAGACCACTTTTGCAGTGGTGATGCGCATGATCGCATGCTTGTATAATCTTTGAACTGCTTTTGAACTTAATTGGTTTTCTGTTTTCCTTTTAATCACCAAATGTAGCACTCCTTTGAGTGGAATTTTGAAACTCTGATTTTAATTTAGCAGACCGAATTGATTAAGATAAGGGGGTGTTACATTGTTGGTATCAGAGCATAAGTTCGGTCTTGTCCGACCACGTAGTCGAGTCTAAGTGTCTTAAGGCTTGAGTCTTAGGCTCGTTCTAAACCAGTTCTTGATTTGTGTGACCAGTGAAGTAGAATGGCTGGAAGAGCTGGAAGAAATGATGCTGCTATAGCTGCTGCGTTGGAGGCGATGGCAAATGCTTTGGGGAATCGACCTCATGAGAATGCCGAGGATCTTTGGAGCTCGTAGACTTGCTACATTCGGAGGAGAATCCTCCTACCTTCGAGGAGGTATGATCCTGATGGGGCTCTAGTATGGTTGAAAGAGATAGAGAGAATTTTCAGAGTGATGGATTGCACCGATGAGCAAAAGGTGAGGTTTGGGGTGACATGCTCACGAGGAAGCCGACGAGTGGTGGCTTGAATCTCTTCAAAGGTTGGAAGCTGACGAGGAAGGGATCACATGGGATATTTTCAAGAGGGAGTTTATGAGGAAGTACTACCCCGAAGACGTGAAAGGAAAGAAGGAGATGGAATTCTTGGAGCTCAAACAAGGTAACATTACCGTGCGGAGTATCTTTGCCAAGTTTTTCGAGTGGCGAAGTTCTATCCCCATTACATCGAGCTCTTCTTGAGTTCTCCAAGTGTATCAAGTTTGAGAACAGTTTGAAGCCTGAGATCAAGCAGGCCATTGGGTATCAAAGGATAAGGGTGTATTCTGAGTTGATGGACTGCTGCAGAATTTATGAAGAAGATAGTATGGCTACTAGCCGAGCTGGGAAGGATAAGAAGACCTTCCACCTCGGAGTAACCGTTGGAAGCCTTATGACCATTACGGTGGTAGAGGAAAAGGGAACTCTGCGAGGAGAGGAAAGCCTAGTAGGGAGACGCTCCGCTATTCGACTTGTTACAAGTGTGGATTGCCTGGGCACAAGGCGAAGGAGTGCAAGGCTGAGGTGAAGAGGTGTTATAGATGTGGCAAGGAGGGCCACCTATCTGCTGAGTGTGGGAGAAAAGAGATAGTCTGTTTGCACTATCAGTCCCAAGTGTCCTAAGCCAAAGCAAGAGAAAGGCGTGGGGAAAGTGTTTGCACTAGTTGGGTTCGAGGTGGTGAACGAAATCAAAGGTACGTGTTATATCAACAGTGTTCCTCTAGTTGCGATTATAGATACTGGTGCAACTCATTCATTCATTTCTGCCATGTGTGCTAATAGACTGAATTTAGTATTGTCTTCATTGGGAAGGGAGATGGTCATTGACACTCCGACCATGGGTTCAGTGACTACCTCTCTGGTATTTTCGAAGTGCCCACTGACTGTATTCGGCAGGGACTTCTCTGTTAATTTAATTTTTTTACCTATAGAGGGAATGGACGTCATCCTTGGTATGGACTGGTTAGTAGACAACCATGTTCATATCCATTGCGCTGAGAGATCGGTTAGTTTTCCTGCTACCGAGGTGAAGGAATCGGCTCTACTTCTTCGCTAGGCAAGTGCGCAAGTTGTTGGGAGAAAGGGTTACTCTGTTTGCTTTATGGGCGCCATTGTGATGAGAATCAAGTTAAGATTGAAGATGTGCCAGTGGGTAGAGAGTTTGCCGAGGTGTTTCCAGAAGAAATACCTGACGTGCCACCTGAGAGAGAGATTGAGTTCACTATAGAATTGATTCATGGAACAAGACCGGTGTCTATGGCACCTTATAGGATGTCTGCATCCGAGCTGTCCGAGCTGAAGAAACAGTTGGAAGAATTGCTAGAAAGGAAATTCGTGAGACCAAGCGTGTCAACGTGGGGAGCACCTGTGTAGCTCGTGAAGAAGAAAGATGGAAGCATGAGGTTGTGCGTGGACTAAAGACAGTTGAATAATGTTACAATTAAGAACAAGTATCCACTACCAAGAATTGACGATTTGATGGATCAATTAGTGGGTGCTCAAGTATTTTCAAAGATTGATTTGAGGTCAGGCTACCATCAAATCAAAGTGAAGGACGAAGGCGCACCAAAGGCGGCTTTTAGAACTTCGGTATGGACACTACAAGTACTTAGTAATGCCATTCGGTGTCACTAACGCTCCAGGAGTATTCATGGAGTATATGAATCGTATCTTCCATGAGTACTTAGATCGGTTTGTGGTAGTGTTCATAGACGATATTTTGGTCTACTCCAAGTTGGCAGAAGAGCATGCCGATCACTTAAGGATAGTCTTTGGCGATTACGAAGGAGAAGAAGTTATATGCGAAGCTATCCAAGTGTGAGTTTTGGTTGAGGGAAGTGAGTTTCCTAGGCCATGTGATGTCCACCAAGGGGATTGCAGTGGACCCTTCAAAGATTGAAGCTGTGTTGAAGTGGGAGGCACCCAAGTCGGCCACCGAAGTGAGGAGCTTCTTGGGGCTAGCCGGTTACTACGAGAAGATTCATTGAGGGTTTCTCCAAATTGGCGTTGCCATTAACCCAATTGACATGTAAAGATAGGGCTTTTTCGTATGGGATGGCCGATGTGAAGAGAGTTTCAAGAGTTGAAGAGGAGATTGACAACGCCGCCAATCTTGGCGTTGCCTAATCCAGAGGATCCTTTTGTGATTTATTGTGATGCATCTAAGTTAGGTTTGGGTGTGTCTTTGATGCAAGAAGGTAAAGTAGTGGCGTATGCTTCAAGGCAATCTGAAGACTCATGAGAAGAATTACCCACTCATGATTTAGAGCTAGCTGTAGTAGTGTTTGCATTGAAGATATGGAGGCATTACCTTTATGGATCAAGGTTCGAGGTGTTTAGTGATCACAAGAGTTTGCAGTACTTGTTTGATCAGAAGGAACTGAATATGAGGCCGAGGAGATGGTTGGAGTTATTGAAGGACTATGACTTGATGCGAACTATCACCGAGGGAAGGCCAATGTTGTAGCTGATGCGCTGAGTAGGAAATCTCTGCATGTGTTATCAATGATGGTAAAGGAGCTGGAACTGATTGAACAGTTTAGAGATTTGAGCCTAGTATATGAAGTAACACCTCAGAGTGTTAAGTTGGGGATGCTGAAGATCACCAATGAGTTCATGGCTAGTATAAGGGAAGCACAGAAGGTTGATGTGAAGTTGGTTGATGTGTTTGTAAGTGTTGGCCGAGCTGATAATAAAGATTTTGAGTTGGATGCGCAAGGTTTGTTGAGGTTCAGAGGACGGATATGTGTACCTGATGATGAAGAGATCAAGAAGGCTATTCTGGAAGAGTGTCACAGAAGTCGGTTGAGTATCCATCCAGGAGCTACGAAGATGTAAGGTCCTTTTTGGCGGATTTTTTTCGGCAGAAATTTGCGGTGGATTTAAGGTCCTTTTTGGCGGATTTTTTTTTAAGCACAGTCAAATCCGTCGCAAATGACACAAATTCCGCCGCAATTTTTTTTTTAAGCACAGCCAAATCCGCCGCAAACGACACCAATTCCGCCGAAAATGTTTTTTTTTTTTATTTAAAAATTCCGCCTGCGCGCATTTTTTTCAAAAAAATTAAATTTCCACAAACGCGTTTTTTGAGTGAGAGGAGTTGAGAATGAGTTGAGAAGTTAAGAGAAGAGTTGAGAAATTTGAGAGAAGTTAAGAGAAGAGTTGAGAATGAGTGAATAAATTTGAGAGAATTTAAGAGAAGAGTTGAGAAATTTGAGTGAAGAAATTTGAGAGGAGATAAGAGAAGAGTTGAGAATGAGTGAAGAAGTTTGAGAGAAGTTAAGAGAAGAGTTGAGAAATTTGAGTGAAGAAATTTGAGAGGAGATAAGAGAAGAGTTGAGAATGAGTGAAGAAGTTTGAGAGAAGTTAAGAGAAGAGTTGAGTTGAGAATGAGTGAATAATTTTGAGAGAAGTTAAGAGAAGAGTTGAGTTGAGAATGAGTGAATAAATTTGAGAGAAGTTAAGAGAAGAGTTGAGAATGAGTGAAGAAATTTGAGAGAAGTTAAGAGAAGAGTTGAGAATGAGTGAAGAAATTTGAGAGAAGTTAAGAGAAGAGTTGAGAATGAGAGAATATTTGTAGAAACAATGGAAGAAATCGGATAAAAAGGTTGTGTCCGTTGTGGCGGATTTTATGTCCGTTTCGGCGGATTTCAAAATTTAAAGTTCCCACACATTTTCACTGTGTCCGTTGCGGCGGATTTCCTGTTAGGATATGTGAAGTAGGAGTGGGTTTGAGATAGAAAATGGGAGTGAATTGAAGAAGAATGGAGGAGAGAGAGTTGTGTGAGGGTTGTGTGAGTGAGAAAATGAGAGGCCAAAGATTGTGAGAGATGGGCTTAACAAGGTATTTATAGAATGCAATTAGGGTTGAGGGTGTTTTGGTCCTTGCATTCTAGTTGTGCTCTAGGATTGGACCTTAATTTTGAATCAAAGGCTAGGATTGATGATCACATGGATTGAGGACATTGAGAAAGCACAAATGAGGGAGTGAATGGGTGATATGGGCAGCTTATGAGGGGAGTGGAGAGGGTGTGAATTTCCAAAAATGTTTCTCCAAAATTTCATATCACAAGATTGCCATTAACTATAAATGAATGATGGAGATTTGCATCTTAATTTGAATGGAGGGTCATGATTGAGATACACGTTGCAAGTAATGAAAATAAATCAAAAATGGAGGGATAATGGGCTGGTTCCAGCCACTGAACTTTCAATTACTTTTGGAACCTCGGCGGAAACACCAGGAACAGCTGATAGCGGAGTGGCTGGAATAGGACCACGCCTTCAAGTTTAGTCCTCCCAGTGCTCTTCGGAACCTTCACAAGGGCCTCTTCAGAACCTACGTTGACTGCTTGATCAGTTTGACCTTGAGCAACTAACTTATCCTTGGCGAGCCTCTCCTGGGCTTTTTTGATGTAACTCTTCATGTCTTTCTCTTTAAGACCCATCCTACCTGACAAACAACAAACAAACAAAAGGTAAGTTACAATTCATTAAAGCAGTAAAAGGGAATAGGCAAACAAGCACTTATACAAAAAACTTTGAAGCCCCTTCTCATCACCCTCCAAATCGATTACCTCCTTACAACTCATTAGGAATAATTTTTTCAACAATTGAATGTCTTCTTGGAACTCGGGATAAAGTTCGTCCTCCACAACCCCTGTGATGCTGAAAACCTCACTTTGCCAGTAAAGAGGAAAGTGAAGGCCCCCTTTAAGAAAACAGCAACTTGGAAAGTAGGAAAACAGCTCTTTTAAATATGAGGAAATAGCACCTTTAGATTTGAAAAACAGCACACTTAAATTTAAGAAAACAGCACACTTAAATTTAAGAAAACATCACTTTAATTTTAAGCAAACAACCCCATTGAATTTGAGAAAACGACACTTTATTTGTGGAAAAACAGCAACTTTAAATTTAAGAAACAACACCTTTTTACATATAAAACAGCAACATTTATCCTTAAAAAAAAACAGCAACACAACGTTTTTAACAAAGAATAAAGAATGATATGTTTTAAAGCAACAACAACATGAGCTTATTTGTGAGAATAAACAACATTAATTAGACAAGATATAAAGCAACATTTGTTTTGTAAAGAAAAACATCAACCTTAGCTTTATAAAAACAGCAACATATTCTTTATAAAAACATCAACATATTCTTTATAAAAACAACAACATATTCTTTATAAAAACAACAACACTTAATTAACTAAAATAGCAACTTTGATTTCTTTTTGAAAAACACAACACAAATCTCGATTTACACCTAGGTACACGCCATTAAACATCTCACCAATAATACCTAATGCATACCTCAATCACTTAATTTCATCTCCAAGATAATTATGCGACATCACAACCCTCACCAATTTCTCATGTTCTCACTCTCAATTTCATTGAGTCAATTCTACAAACACTCAACATGCTTATTAGTTATTATACTCACCTCAACATCGATTAACATAGAATCACTCAATTGAATTCAATATAACATGTAGTATGAGAACCACATCTCAATTCAAACAATAACACCACTATTAAATCCACGATATAACGATTCAATTTACAATTCATCCCTAGAACCTAACTACTATCATTGCTAATCCAATAGGTTATTAAGTAAGGAAGGAGAGCCCCCTAACCTTTAGAGATTGAAGAACACACAAAGCTTCAAGCAACTTCCCAAGACACCAACAATCCCTAGCTTTTTCCCCTGTGAACTTCACGCAATCCTTCCCTCTTCTTTCTCTCCTTCGCGCCGCGATCTCCCACTCTCACACACTCTCACTTTTTCGCTAGTTTTTGGTTCCTTTGCACAAGTGAGGGTTTCCTAATACTCTAAGGGTTTTTTATCAAGTAAATTGGGCTACTTAACAATGACGGGCCCAAATCACACCCTCCTAGTTACTTTGAACATCCCCCGAAACAAACGAAATTCTAATTAATTATTCTACTTAATTAAATATTGTAAGCTTTATTTACATTCCCTTAATTGCTTCCACTACTCCCTAACATAATTAACACACCACTCCCTTATTTACTAACCACCACCTCTTAGTTAAATTAATTACTCTATTATTATTTTAATACAACCAACCACTATAGCACCTAATTAAATTAATTAAATAAATACTGTAATTATTTTGTGGCGTTACAAGCAGCATGTCAACTCAAGGCAACGTTTTAGCTATCAAATAAAGCTAAGACACTGAAGCAACACGCTTACCCAGGTAAGCGAACCGTTCCCTTTCCAATTGATCGAGCTTGGGGAGCTGTGGACTGGGCTAGACAACTTGAGCTCGGCCCATATCGGGCAAACCGAGTTCGAGAACCCAACACCTCGGAGATGGTAGCACACAGGCGGAATGGAAGGACAGGTGTCGAAGAAAGGAACATGTGGCACTCTGACAACCCATAGCCGAGCTAACCGCTAGGGAACTGCACTTTTGAGGAAACTGCCGAGCAGTTAGAGGAGATTAGATAGGAAACTAGGCAAGTGAAAAGAGGAGATGGGATAATATTGACTGTATATCAACTTTCTATACTGGAGAGAACCTCCATTGTTGTAATACCGAATTCATTCAATACATCTTACTTTTATCCTAGTACATACATATATATATATATATATATATATATATATATATATATATATGTGTGTGTGTGTGTAGACACAAATAATGACAAACATATGTGCCCAAAGACGCCATTTATAATACACTAAATGAATGTCAAGTTTTTGACTCATCATCCAACAAAAACAATGGACATAAATCAAAGTAGGCTTTTTTTTTCACCCCCCTCATTGTCACTCCCACACCCATAAATACAAAAAACCCAAAAATGCCCCTTACATTTCATAAAAAAAGGGACAATGTAACACCCCAAAATAATTCAATTAATTAACTTAGTTGAGTTATTAAGGGTTTACAATATTTTAATTTTTAAGTCAAGTAATTCATTAAGTGAGTGTTAAGCATATGTTGCTATTTTAGGAAAATGTCTAAATAGGGAAAGGGTGTGTGGGTAGTAGAAAGCCCACGGCCTAATAAGGCCAAGGCCCCATTTAAGTCCTTTAAGGACATGTTAAATGGTACCTCCGTAGGGAACATTCCCATTCATGTTCCAAAATCAGTTAAGTTACCAAATTTAGAAAGAGAGAGAAGTGAAACTTAGAGAGAAGGCAGAGAACCGAAGAGAGAAGGAAGAGGCGGCGTGGAGAGTTCAAGTGGAGAGGAGAGCTTGTTTCTTTGTAGTTACTTGGAGAGTGAAGGGTTCTCAATCTTCTCAAGTTGTTAAGGTTAGGGGTCCTTTTAATACTTGTAATGTCTTGTGTTTGATCGTGTTTAGGTGTGAGTATGTTCGATCACTTTGCATGTCTTTGTACATTTCATGTTTTCTTTGTAATTTGCTCTTTCTTTGTGATTGTTGGTGAGATCTGACGGTGGATTGTTTGGAAAGAGAGGAGTGTAACTCTCTCTGCTGCAGGTGGTACGAGGAGAGCATTGCATGGTGAGGTATCAAGAGTGTGATCGGTGTAGTGTGGAGAAAATGAGCTTGCATGTAGAGTTAAGGAGAGGATCGGAGCGAAGGAGTGAGTAATCCGAGTATGCATGAGTGTGGTGAGTGAGAAACGAGTTGCATGTTGAGTCTAAGTAGAGAAACAGAGTAAAAGAAGTAAAATGGGGTTAAGCGCTTTATTACGCGCGAAACCGAATCCCTTGACTTAGAGTGAGGGAAAGCGAGTTGAGGTTGTCAACGCCTAGAGTGTCTTAGTGTTGAAAGTGCATTTGGTGAGTTTGAGGGAGAGTACGTGTCTAAACACCATTAACGAGAAGTAGGGACGCATAAACCGGAAGTGTAGGTGTCTCGCCTTAGGTTACCGAGGGTGTAGAGGTCCTCAGGCCGAGGTAGCGTCACCGAGGTGAAACGCCCAAGTGCCTAAGAATAAGTGAACTGAACCAGGGAATACTGAGAAGTGATTTTCCATGACTTAGTGGATTTTGGTGTAAGGAAGTGCGTAACTGTGAGCGCGTTGCGAATTGAGGGTGTGAGTGTGGTTAGCCGAGGTACACACATAGTGTCTTAGAGAGTAATGTTGCGTGGTTAGCCGAGGACACATATAGTGTGCCGAGGTGAGGTTAGGCGCCAATGTTGTCTAACACATTGTGGACCGCTACTGGGAGTGCTACTTTAGCACCAATGTGCATAAGTAAGGGAGCGATTAAGTCCATTTTGGTCCTTAGGTGACATTTTGGTCCCTAAGTGTCGTTGTGGTCCTCGGTGTGACAAGTAGTCCACCATGGATCGTCGAGGGTGACCGAGAGGTCGGTTGTAGGTCCTAAGGTGATTCTACCAGGTGTTGTAGGGTCGACCTTAGCAATCGTGATGATGTCTAGGTGGTGTAGGCGTCGGTGTGAGCGACGAATAACGACGAGTAGAACGGCGAATAACGACGGTGAAAAATGGTGTAAACACTCACATACGTTATGATTGATTTGTGTGTGATTGTATTTGTCATGAAGTCACATGTTCATGTGCATATTACGACGGAGGAGGTCTCGGCCTCGGATATGGTAGGACTTCGGTCTCCATATCAAATAACGACGAGTTAACGACGGAGATGCCGACGGGCTAAATAACGGCGGTGGAGGTACCTCATTGCATAATTCCCCTGTGGATGGGTTGCATACATGCATACATTACATGAATTGTTGTGTTTGAGCTGGTTGATAATTGTTGTGTTTATGTGGACTATCGGTGAGTGATTTGTAATTCTTTGAACCGAGGTGTTGTTTTTAGTGCTATCTCTATCCTTAAGCTTTCTTCACATTATATTACTTGTGTTAAGAGACTCACCCTAGCTGCTTATTGTTGCTCGCTCTCGTGGCAACTTGCAGTACTCATGAGTGATATTGTGCCTAGTTGATGTTGGTTGAGTCCGCTGCTCCGGTCGTGTAACATTGGGTTGGGGCCGAGTAGATTATTTTGTACTCTTTATCTCGATCTTGTGTATATTTTGTTAGATAGTCTTTTGGAACTATAACTATCATATTTGTGTAACTATTCTTGTGTAATATGACTTGTTGTGTTACCGCCGAGGTGCCTTATATGATGGGCTGAGACCCTTTTGCCGTGGTGATGCGCATGACTGCATGCTTGTATAATGCTGTGAACTGTTTTGAACTTAATTGGTTTTTCTGTTTTTCTTTTAATCACCAAATGTAGCACTCCTTTGAGTGGAATTTTGAAACTCGATTTTAATTTAGCGAACCGAATTGATTAAGATAAGGGGTGTTACATTGTTGGTATCGAGCATAAGTTCGGTCTTGTCCAGACCACGTAGTCGAAGTCTAAGTGTCTTAAGGCTCGAGTCTTAGGCTCGTTCTAAACCGGTTCTTGATTTGTGTGACCGGTGAAGTAGAATGGTGGAAGAGTTGGAAGAAATGATCTTTGCTATAGCCTAACTGCGTTGGAGGCGATGGCAAATGCTTTGGGGAATCGACCTCAGCAGAATGCCGAGGATGCTGGAGCTCAGAGACTTGCTACATTCCAGAGGAGAATCCTCCTACCTTCAAGGGGAGGTATGATCCGATGGGGCTCTAGTATGGTTGAAAGAGATAGAGAGAATTTTTTGAGTGATGGATTGCACCGATGAGCAAAAGGTGAGGTTTGGGACACACATGCTCATTTTGAGGAAGCCGACGACCGTGGCTTGAATCTCTTCAAAGGTTGGAAGGCTGAGGAAGGGATCACATGGGATATTTTCAAGAGGAGTTTATGAGGAAGTACTACCAGAAGACGTGAAAGGAAAGAAGGAGATGGAATTCTTGGAGCTCAAACAAGGTAACATGACCGTGTCGGATTATGCCGCCAAGTTTTCCGAAATGGGCGAAGTTCTATCCCCATTACATCGAGAGCTCTTCTTTGAGTTCTCCAAGTGTATCAAGTTTGAGAACGGTTTGAAGCCCGAGATCAAGCGAGGCCATTGGGTATCAAAGGATAAGGGTGTATTCGAGTTGGTGGATCAGCTGCGGAATTTATGAAGAAGATAGTATGGCTACTAGCCGAGTGGGAAGGATAAGAAGACCTTCCAACCTCGTAGCCGTTGGAAGCCTTATGACCATTCGGTGGTAGAGGAAAAGGGAACTCTGCAGGGGAGAGGAAAGCCTTGTAGGGAGACGCTCTGCTATTCGACTTGTTACAAGTGTGGATTGCCAGGCACAAGCGCGAAGGAGTGCAAGGCCGAGGTGAAGAGGTGTTATAGATGTGGCAAGGAGGGCCACCTATCTCTGCTGAGTGTGGGAGAAAAGAGATAGTCATTTGCCTTATCGGTCCCAAGTGTCCTAAGCCAAAGCAAGAGAAAGGCGTGGGGAAAGTGTTTGCACTAATTTGGGTCCGAGGTGGTGAAACGAAATCAAAGGTACGTGTTATATCAACGGTGTTCCTCTAGTTGCGATTATAGATATTTGGTGCAACTCATTCATTCATTTCGCCATGTGTGCTAATAGACCGAATTTAGTATTGTCTTCATTGGGAAGGAGATGGTCATTGACACTCCGACCATGGGTTCGATGACTACTCTCTCGGTATGTTCAAGTGCCCACCGATCGTATTCGGCAGGACTTCTCTCGTTAATTTAATTTGTTTACCTCTAGAGGAATGGGACGTCATCCTTGGTATGGGTGGTTAGTAGACAACCATGTTCATATCCATTCTTGTTGAAGATCGGTTAGTTTTCACCGCTCACGAGGTGAAGGAATCGGCTCTACTTCTGCTAGGCAAGTGCGCAAGTTGTTGGGAGAAGGGGTTACTCTGTTTGCTTTATGGGCGTCATTGTGAGAGAATCAAGTCAAGATTGAAGATGTGCGATGGGTAGAGAGTTTGCCGAGGTGTTTCGGAAGAAATACCGACGTGCCACACGAGAGAGAGATTGAGTTCACTATAGAATTGATTCATGGAACAAGGCCGGTGTCTATGGCACCTTATAGGATGTCTGCATCCGAAAGTTTGTCCGAGTGAAGAAAGCAGTTGGAAGAATTGCTAGAAAGGAAATTCGTGAGACCAAGCGTGTCAACGTGGGGAGCACTGTGTAGCTCGTGAAGAAGAAAGATGGAAGCATGAGGTTGTGCGTGGACTACGCAGACGGTTGAATAAGGTTACAATTAAGAACAAGTATCCACTACCAAGAATTGGCGATTTGATGGATCAATTAGTGGGTGCTCAAGTATTTTCAAAGATTGATTTGAGGTCGGGCTACCATCAAATCAAAGTGAAGACGAAGAGCGCACCAAAAGGCGGCTTCTAGAACTCGGTATGGACACTCACGAGTACTTAGTAATGCCATTCGGTGTCACTAACGCTCGGGAGTATTCATGGAGTATATGAATCGTATCTTCCATGAGTACTTAGATCGGTTTGTGGTAGTGTTCATAGACGATATTTTGGTCTACTCCAAGTCGGCAGAAGAGCATGCCGATCACTTAAGGATAGTGCTGGCGGTTCTGAAGGAGAAGAAGTTATATGTGAAGCTATCCAAGTGTGAGTTTTGGTTGAGGGAAGTGAGTTTCCTAGGCCATGTGATTTCCAAAGAAGGGGATTGCAGTGGACCCTTCAAAGATTGAAGCCGTGTTGAAGTGGGAGGCACCCAAGTCGGCCAATCGAAGTGAGGGAGCTTCTTGGGGCTAGCCGGTTACTATAGAAGATTCGTTGAGGGTTTCTCCAAATTGGCGTTGCCATTAACCCAATTGACATGTAAAGATAGGGCTTTCGTATGGGATGGCCGATGTGAAGAGAGTTTCCAAGAGTTGAAGAGGAGATTGACAACGTCGCCAATCTTGACGTTGCCTAATCCAGAGGATCCTTTTGTGATTTATTGTGATGCATCTAAGTTAGGTTTGGGGTGTGTGTGTTTGATGCAAGAAGGTAAAGTAGTGGCGTATGCTTCAAGGCAACTGAAGACTCATGAGAAGAATTACCCCACTCATGATTTAGAGCTAGCTGCCGTAGTGTTTGCATTGAAGATATGGAGGCATTACCTTTATGGATCAAGGTTCGAGGTGTTTAGTGATCACAAGAGTTTGCGAGACTTGTTTGATCGAAGGAGGCGAATATGAGGCCGAGGAGATGGTTGGAGTTATTGAAGGACTATGACTTTGATCCGAACTATCACCCGTGGAAGGCCAATGTTGTAGCCGATCTGCATTTGAGTAGGAAATCTCTGCATGTGTTATCAATGATGGTAAAGGAGCCGAACCGATTGAACAGTTTAGAGATTTGAGCCTAGTATATGAAGTAACACCTCAGAGTGTTAAGTTGGGGATGCTGAAGATCACCAATGAGTTCATGGCTAGTATAAGGGAAGCACAGAAGGTTGATGTGAAGTTGGTTGATGTGTTTGTAAGTGTTGGCCGAGCTGATAATAAAGATTTTGAGTTGGATGCGCAAGGTTTGTTGAGGTTCAGAGGACGGATATGTGTACCTGATGATGAAGAGATCAAGAAGGCTATTCTGGAAGAGTGTCACAGAAGTCGGTTGAGTATCCATCCAGGAGCTACGAAGATGTACCAAGACTTGAAGAAATTATTCTGGTGGCAAGGAATGAAGAAGGATGTAGCTCGTTTCGTTTATGCTTGTTTGACTTGCCAGAAGTCAAAGGTGGAGCACCAGAAGCCGGCAGGGTTGATGCAACCGTTGCATATTCCTGAATGGAAGTGGGACAACATTTCCATGGACTTTGTAACCGGGTTGCCGAGGACAACAAGAGGGTTTGACACCATTTGGGTGATTGTTGATAGGTGACAAAGTCATCACACTTTATTCCTATTAACATCACATACCCGGTCTTAGAGGTTAGCGTAAATTTATATCAATGTCATCGTGAAGCTTCATGGAATTCCTTTGAGTATTGTTTTGATGCAGAGATCCAAGGTTTACCTCAGAATTTTGGAAGAGCTTGCAAGAGGCGTTGGGTTCCAAGTTGCGTTTGAGCTCGGCATACCATCCTCAGACCGATGGTCAATCCGAGAGGACTATCCAATCTTTAGAAGACTTATTGAGAGCTTGTGTGCTTGAGCAAGGAGGTGCGTGGGATTCGTATCTACCATTGATAGAATTCATTTACAACAACAGTCATCATTCAAGTATTGGAATGGCACCATTTGAAGCATTGTATGGCCGTAGGTGTAGGACTCCACTATGTTGGCATGAAACAGGAGAGAGGGTTGTGTTGGGACCCGAGTTGGTTAGAGAGACTACCGAGAAGGTTAAGATGATCAGAGAGAAGATGAGGGCGTCACAAAGCAGACAGAAGAGTTACTATGACAAGAGAGGGAAGGATTTAGAATTTCAAGTCGGCGACCATGTATTCCTTAGAGTCACCCCTGTGACTGGAGTTGGACGAGCTCTGAGGTCCAAGAAACTATCACCTCGTTTCATTGGACCCTATCAAATCTTGGAGAGAGTTGGGAAGGTGGCATACCGAATTGCATTGCCACCCAATCTGTCAAATTTGCACGATGTGTTCCATGTATCTCAGCTGAGGAAGTATGTTCCTGACCCGTCCCATGTCATTCAAATGGATGATGTGCAAGTGAGAGACGACCTCACTGTGGAGACAATGCCAATCAGAATTGAAGACCGAGAAGTAAAGACTCTTAGGGAAAGGAAATCAAGTTAGTGAAGGTGGTTTGGGTAGGAGCTCTTTGGTGAGCATGCTACTTGCTAGAGAGCAAGATGAAGGAGGCCTATTCCGAAATTTTGTTTGATTAAGGTAAGATTCTGAGGACGTAATCTCCTAAGTAGGGGAGGATTGTAACACCCCAAAATAATTCAATTAATTAACTTAGTTGAGTTATTAAGGGTTTACAACATTTTAATTTTTAAGTCAAGTAATTCATTAAGTGAGTGTTAAGCATATGTTGCTATTTTAGGAAAATGTCTAAATAGGGAAAGGGTGTGTGGGTAGTAAAAGCCCACGGCCTAATAAGGCCAAGGCCCCATTTAAGTCCTTTAAGGACATGTTAAATGGTACCTCCGTAGGGAACATTCCCATTCATGTTCCAAAATCAGTTAAGTTACCAAATTTAGAAAGAGAGAGAAGTGAAACTTAGAGAGAAGGCAGAGAACCGAAGAGAGAAGGAAGAGAACTGAGCGTGGAGAGTTCAAGTGGAGAGGAGAGCTTGTTCTTTGTAGTTACTTGGAGAGTGAAGGGTTCTCAATCTTCTCAAGTTGTTAAGGTTAGGGGGTCCTTTTAATACTTGTAATGTCTTGTGTTTGATCGTGTTTCGGTGTGAGTATGTTCTGATCACTTTGCATGTGCTGTACATTTCATGTTTTGCTGTAATTTGCTCTTTGCTGTGATTGTTGGTGAGATACGACGGTGGATCGTTTGGAAAGAGAGGAGTGTAACTCTCTGCGTTCAGTGTGGTCTGAGGAGAGCATTGCATGGTGAGGTATCAAGAGTGTGATCGGTGTAGTGTGGAGAAAATGAGCTTGCATGTAGAGTTAAGGAGATGATCGGAGCGAAGGAGTGAGTAATCCGAGTATGCATGAGTGTGGTGGCCGAGAAACGAGTTGCATGTTGAGTCTAAGTAGAGAAGCAGAGTAAAAGAAGTAAAATGGGGTTAAGCGCTTTATTACGCGCGAAACCGAATTCCCTTCGACAGAGTGAGGGAAAGCGAGTTGAGGTTGTCAACGCCTAGAGTGTCTTAGTGTTGAAAGTGCATTTGGTGAGTTTGAGGAGAGTACGTGTCTAAACACCATTAACGAGAAGTAGGGACGCATAAACCGAAGTGTAGGTGTCTCGCCTTAGGTTACCGAGGTGTAGAGGTCCTCAGGCTGAGGTAGCGTCACCGAGGTGAAACGCCCAAGTGCCTAAGAATAAGTGAACTGAACCAGGGAATACTGAGAAGTGGGCTACTTAACAATGACGGGCCCAAATCACACCCTCCTAGTTACTTTGAACATCCCCCGAAACAAACGAAATTCTAATTAATTATTCTACTTAATTAAATATTGTAAGCTTTATTTACATTCCCTTAATTGCTTCCACTACTCCCTAACATAATTAACACACCACTCCCTTATTTACTAACCACCACCTCTTAGTTAAATTAATTACTCTATTATTATTTTAATACAACCAACCACTATAGCACCTAATTAAATTAATTAAATAAATACTTGAATTATTTTGTGGCGTTACAAGCAGCATGTCAACTCAAGGCAACGTTTTAGCTATCAAATAAAGCTAAGACACTGAAGCAACACGCTTACCCAGGTAAGCGAACCGTTCCCTTTCCAATTGATCGAGCTTGGGGAGCTGTGGACTGGGCTAGACAACTTGAGCTCGGCCCATATCGGCCAAACCGAGTTCGACAACCCAACACCTCGGAGATGGTAGCACACAGGCGGAATGAAAGGACAGGTGTCGAAGCAAGGAACATGTGGCACTCTGACAACCCATAGCCGAGCTAACCGCTAGGGAACTGCACTTTTGAGGAAACTGCCGAGCAGTTAGAGGAGATTAGATAGGAAACTAGGCAAGTGAAAAGAGGAGATGGGATAATATTGACTGTATATCAACTTTCTATACTGGAGAGAACCTCCATTGTTGTAATACCGAATTCATTCAATACATCTTACTTTTATCCTAGTACATACATATATATATATATATATATATATATATATATATATATATATATATATATATATCTGTGTGTGTGTGTGTAGACACAAATAATGACAAACATATGTGCCCAAAGACGCCATTTATAATACACTAAATGAATGTCAAGTTTTTGACTCATCATCCAACAAAAACAATGGACATAAATCAAAGTAGGATTTTTTTTTCACCCCCCTCATTGTCACTCCCACACCCATAAATACAAAAAACCCAAAAATGCCCCCTTACATTTCATAAAAAAGGGACAATGTAACACCCCAAAATAATTCAATTAATTAACTTAGTTGAGTTATTAAGGGTTTACAATATTTTAATTTTTAAGTCAAGTAATTCATTAAGTGAGTGTTAAGCATATGTTGCTATTTTAGGAAAATGTCTAAATAGGGAAAGGGTGTGTGGGTAGTAGAAAGCCCACGGCCTAATAAGGCCAAGGCCCCATTTAAGTCCTTTAAGGACATGTTAAATGGTACCTCCGTAGGGAACATTCCCATTCATGTTCCAAAATCAGTTAAGTTACCAAATTTAGAAAGAGAGAGAAGTGAAACTTAGAGAGAAGGCGAGAGAACCAGAAGAGAGAAGGAAGAGAAGCTGCGGCGTGGAGAGTTCAAGTGGAGAGGAGAGCTTGTTGCTTTGTAGTTACTTGGAGAGTGAAGGGTTCTCAATCTTCTCAAGTTGTTAAGGTTAGGGGTCCTTTTAATACTTGTAATGTCTTGTGTTTGATCGTGTTTTGGTGTGAGTATGTTCTCGATCACTTTGCATGTCTTTGTACATTTCATGTTTTTCTTTGTAATTTGCTCTTTCTTTGTGATTGTTGGTGAGATACGACGGTGGATCGTTTGGAAAGAGAGGAGTGTAACTCTGCATTCGTGGTACGAGGAGAGCATTGCATGGTGAGGTATCAAGAGTGTGATCGGTGTAGTGTGGAGAAAATGAGCTTGCATGTAGAGTTAAGGAGAGGATCGGAGCGAAGGAGTGAGTAATCCGAGTATGCATGAGTGTGGTGAGCTGAGAAACGAGTTGCATGTTGAGTCTAAGTAGAGAAGCAGAGTAAAAAGAAGTAAAATGGGGTTAAGCGCTTTATTACGCGCAGTAAACCGAATTCCCCTTCAGCTTAGAGTGAGGGAAAACGAGTTGAGGGTTGTCAACGCCTAGAGTGTCTTAGTGTTGAAAGTCTGTTGGTGAGTTTGAGGGAGAGTACGTGTCTAAGAATAAGTGAACTGAACCAGGGAATATTGAGAAGTGATTTTCCATGACTTAGTGGAATTTTGGTGTAAGGAAGTGCGTAACTGTGAGCGCGTTGCCGAATTGAGGGTGTGAGTGTGGTTAGCCGAGGTACACACATAGTGTGCCGAGGTAATGTTGCGTGGTTAGCCGAGGGACACATATAGTGTGCCGAGGTGAGGTTAGGCGCCAATGTTGTCTAACACATTGTGGGACGCTACTGGGAGTGCTACTTTAGCACCAATGTGCATAAGTAAGGGAGCGATGAAGTCCATTTTGGTCCTTAGGTGACATTTTGGTCCCTAAGTGTCGTTGTGGTCCTCGGTGTGACAAGTAGTCCACCATGGATTGCCGAGGTGACTGAGAGGTCGGTTGTAGGTCCTAAGGTGATTCTCTCGGTGTTGTAGAGGTCGACCTTAGCAGCGTGATGATGTCTCAGGTGGTGTAGACGCGTCGGTGTGGCGACGAGTAACGGCGGAGTAGAACGGCGAGTAACGACGGTGAAAGACGGTGTAAACACTCACATACGTTATGATTGATTTGTGTGTGATTGTATTTGTCATGAAGTCACATGTTCATGTGCATATTACGACGGAGGAGGTCTCGGCCTCGGATATGGTAGGACTTCGGTCTCCATATCAAATAACGACGGAGTTAACGACGGAGATGCCGACGGGCTAAATAACGACGGTGGAGGTAGCTCATTGCATAATGCCCTGTGGATGTGTTGCATACATGCATGCATACATTACATGAATTGTTGTGTTTGAGGTGGTTGATAATTGTTGTGTTTATGTGGACTATCGGTGAGTGACTGTAATTGCTGAACCGAGGTGTTGTTTTTAGTGCTATCTCTATCCTTAAGCTTTCTTCACATTATATTACTTGTGTTAAGAGACTCACCCTAGCTGCTTATTGTTGCCTGCTCTCGTGGCAACTTGCAGGTACTCATGAGTGATAGCTGTGCCTAGTTGATGTTGGTTGAGTCTGCTCTGGTCGTGTAACACTGGGTTGGGGCCGAGTAGATTATTTTGTACTCTTTATACTGATCTTGTGTATATTTTGTTAGATAGTCTTTTGGAACTAAAACTATCATATTTGTGTAACTATTACTATGTAATATGACTTGTTGTATTCTTGGCCGAGGTGCCTTATATGATGGGTGAGACCCTTTTTGTAGTGGTGATGCGCATGTTGCATGCTTGTATAATCTTTGTGAAGCTATTTTGAACTTAATTGGTTTTCTGTTTTCCTTTTAATCACCAAATGTAGCACTCCTTTGAGTGGAATTTTGAAACTCTGATTTTAATTTAGCAGACCGAATTGATTAAGATAAGGGGGTGTTACAGACAAGACCCCCACCACCCGACAGGAATCCCAAATTTACCTTTAAACAAGGTAATTCCGGGAATTTGGTGTTGTTTTTCTTGAATTTAGCGCTAGAAGTTGGTAATTCCGGTTCAGGATTTTTGAACCGAAGTTATCTCCACAAAAAGTAAATCCGATTTTTTTTTAATTTTTCCTGGAAATACCTTCTTTAAAGGTAAATTCGGTTCACATTTTGTGAACCGAATTTAACTCTAAAAAAGGTATTTCCGGATTTTTTTTTGTGACATTGATATTTATTTTAAATAGATGGTTATTATGGATTTAACTGCTGCCTTTACGACATCTGAGATATTTGCCACTCGAGATGCAATGACACGTTGGGCTAGAGATACTGGGAAAGCCAACAGAATCATTGTGGTTATTGTTCGAACCGAGACGACGGAGAATGGGAAAGGGAAAAAGAACAAGGTTGTTTATGGCTGTGAGAGACGGGGCACATACAGACAAGTAGATGTTGGGTGTTCTACTGGTAGACACAAGACATCAAAAAGATGTGGTTGTAAGTTTCAATTGAAAGCTAAACCGATGTTACCTCCTAGTTCTGATTGGAAGGTGAGAGTGGTGTATGGGATTCACAATCATGAGCCTCATAAGACTTTGTTTGGAGCAGCTATATTTGGTAAGTTTACCAAGGAGGAGAGGTCAGTTGTTGAGGAGCATCTGTCTTTGGGAGTGAAAGCACAAAAAAGTCTTGATGCATTAAAGATCAGATTTAAGAACAACTTGAGCAACATTACTCAGCTGTATAGTGTAGCACCCCCCTTATCTAATCAATTCGATCTACTAAATTAAAATCAGAGTTTCAAAATTCCACTCAAAGGAGGGCTACATTTGATGATTTAAAAAGGAAAACAGAAATTCAATTAAGTTCAAAGCGAGCTATACAAAGATTATACTAAGCATGTAATCATGCGCATCACATCGGCAAAAGGGTCTAAGCCCATAACATAAGGCACATCGGCCAGTAAGACATATAAGGCACCTCGGCCAGTAAAACATCAAGTCATAGTACATAGTACAAGTTACAACAAAATGTGATAGTTTTAGTTCAAAAGACTATCTAGCGTAAAGTACACAAGATAGGCATAAAAAACACTAAAGTCTACTCGGCCCCAACCCAGTGTTACACGACCAGAGCAGACCCAACCGACTTGAGCTAGGCACAACCATCACTCATGTGTACCTGCAAGTTGCCGACATGAGAAGCAACATAAAGCAGCTAGGGTGAGTCTCTTAACACAAGTAATATAATGTGAAGAAGCTTAAGGTTAGAGATAGTACTAAAGCACCTCGGTTCAGCTAATACAACACTCACCGATAGTTCAAACAACCACAACAATTATCAATCAGCTATAAAACACATTAAATTATGAAATGTATGCATGTATGCAACCCAACCACAGGGCATTATGCAATGAGGTACCTCCACCGTCATTATTTAGCCTATCGGCTAAAGTCGTTATCTCGTCGTTATTTGATATGGAGGATCAAGTCCTACCACATCCGAGGTCGAAACCTCCTCCGTCGTTATATGCACATGAACATGTGACTTCATGACAAATGCAATCACACACTAATCAATCATAACGCATGTGAATGCTTACACCGTCGTTCACCGTCGTTACTCCGTCGTTCTACTCAGTCGTTCTCTGTCTGCCGCTCACTCGACGTCTACACCATCTGAAGACATCACCACGGTGCTAAGGTCGACCCTACTACTGCGGGTAGAATCACCCGGGACCTACAACCGGCCTCTCAATCACCTCGGCACTCAACAACCGACCTCTCAATCACCTCGGCACTCCATGGTGGACTAATTGTCACACCGAGGACCACAACGACACTTAGGGACCAAAATGTCACCTAAGGACCAAAATGGACTTAATCGCTCCCATACTTATGCACATTTGGTGCTAAAATAGCACTCACAGTGGCGTCCCACAATGTGCTAGGCAACATTGGTGCCTAACATCACCTCGGCACACTATGTGTACCTCGGCTAACTACTCAACATCACCTCGACACACTATGTTTGTACCTCGGCTAATTACTCTAACTCGGCATTCTACATCACCTCGGCACCTAGCTCAGCTTTGGCACCTCGGCATGTTACACTCAAACCCTCGCCGAGCGCGCCACGATTCACGCACTCTCTTACACTAAAATCGTCTAATTCATGGGGATTCACTTCTCGGCATTCCCTGGTTCAGTTCACCTACACTTAGGCATTTGGGCGTTTCACCTCGGTGACGCTACCTCGGCTTGAAGACCTCGGTTCACTACCTCTACACCTCGGTAACCTTAAGGCGAGACACCTACACTTCGGTTTATGCGTCCCTACCCCTCGCTAATGGTGTTTAGACACATACTCTCCCTCAAACTCACCAATGGACTCTCAACACTAAGACACTCTAGGCGTTGACTTCCTCAACTTCGGTTTCTCTCACTCTGGTGAAGGGTACTTGGTTTACTCTGATTCTTTGCTTAAACCCAACATGCAACCCATTTCCAGCTCACCACACTCATGCACACTAAGATACTCACTCCATTGGCTCCGATCCTCTCCTTAACTCTACATGCAAGCTCATTTGCTTCACACTACATCGATTCACACTCTGATGCCTCACCATGCAATGCTCTCTTCATACCACACAGAACAGAGAGAGTGTTACACTCCTCTCTCTTTCCCAACCGATCCACCATCGTACTCTCACCACAAGTCACAAAGAAAGAGCAAAAACACAAAGCAAAACATGGTATGAACAACACATAAAACACACATGCAAGGTGATCAGAACCACTCACACCAAAACACTATCAAACACAAAACATTACAAGGATTAAAAGAGCCCCCTAACCTGATTATAACCGTAGACACACCCTCTTCACTAGCACTTCTAGGAATCCTTCAAGATTCAGCTCACTCTTCCCTTTTTCAGCTCGGTTCTCCTCCTTCTCCCTTCGGTTCTCTTCCTTCTCTCTTCGGTTCTCTTCCTTCTCTCTAAGTCTCACTTCTCTCTCTACTTTCTTAATTTGGTAACTTAACTATTTTTGGGAACAATGTGATGGTCTCCTACGAAGGCACCATATAACATGTCCTAAGGGACTTAAATGAGGCCTTGGCCCTATTAGGCCGTGGGCTTCTCCTACCCACACCCTTTCCTAACTTAGACATTTTCCTAAAATGTCACACATGCTTAACCTTCACTTAATGAATTACTTGACTTAAAAGTAAAATGTTGCAAACCCTTAATAACTCAACTAAGTTAATTAATTGAATTATTTTGGGGTGTTACATATAGAACCCACAACAGTATCCGAAAAGCAAAGAAAGGTAGTATGACTGAGATTCAACAACTTATGACACTGATTCAGGCGAATCATTACTTGTGTTGGACGAGACGACTTAAAGGTACTGATATTGTTGAGGAGATCATGTGGTCACATCCTGATAGTATCATGTTATTGAGGATGTTTCCGACTGTTTTGATTATGGACTGTACCTTTAAGACCAACAAGTATGCATTGCCTCTGCTGTTGGTGTGACTTCCACTGAGTTGACATTTCCTGTTGCGTTTGCATATCTGTCTCATGAGCGGTATGATGACTACACGTGGGTGCTGCAGAGCCTACGAGATTTGATGGTGTGTGATATTGCACTTTCAATGCTAACTGACTTTAGTTTTCGCATTACATTATTGTTTTTTATTTTTTCCACTTCTAATAGAAGGTCTGGATTGTGTTTCTCAGGTTATCCTCACTGATTGTGAGGAGGCTTTGATGAATGCTATCAAGGTTGTGTTTCTGGAGGCAATGAATTTGCTTTGTCAGTATCATATTAACTAAAATGTTAATGCTCAAATTAAGAAGCTAGCGAAGGGAGATAGAGTGGAGTCACTGATGACACTTTGGCATCATGTAGTTGATGCTACATTTGATGATGAGTTTAATGAGGCTTTGCATGATTTGGAGTAATCGTCTACTGATATACCCCAGCTTATTGCATATGTGAACAAGCAATGGATGTATCCTCACAAGGAAAGATTTTGTGGCCCGTAGACGGATAAAGTAATACACTATGGAAATACCACGACTAATAGGTACGAAATTGTTTGCTTATGTGCTTTATGTATATGATTGTCGTTTTTTGTTTTAATTTTTCTTACGTGTCATAGGGTTGAGGCTGCCCATTGGGCATTGAAGAGGTCACTGGGTTCTAGTGGTGGTGATTTATGCAATAGCTGGGAGTCAATGCATGGGATGATCAATGCACAGATTATTATTAGAAATTATTTGGAGATGATTTGATAGGGTAGTGGACCAAATTGGAGAGTTTTTGGCATAGGGACCATGTTGAGAAGGACTAAAATTAATGTTAGAAATTCTTAATATATGATGATTATTATTAATATTATTATTATTATTATTAAAAGCAAGTTTCTAGGGAAAACCAAAGTGGTTATGGGAGGGAGGAAAAGTAGGAGGAAAAGTAGCGTATGGTTGGAAATTAAAAATCAAATTAAAAAGGGTTAGAGTGTTGATGCTCATTTAAAAAGGAACCAAAAACTAGCGAAAAAGTGAGAGTGTGTGAGAGTGTGAGACCGCGGCACGAAGGAGAGAAAGAAGAGGGAAGGATTGTGTGAAGTTCACAAGGGAAAAAGCTAGGGATTGTTGGTGTCTTGGGGAGTTGCTTGAAGCTTTGTGTGTTCTTCAATCTCTAAAGGTTAGGGGGCTCTCCTTTCTTACTTAATAACCTATTGGATTAGCAATGATAGTATATAGGTTCTAGGGATGAATTGTAAATTGAATCGTTATATCGTGGATTTAATGGTGGTGTTATTGTTTGAATTGAGATGTGGTTCTCATACTACATGTTATATTGAATTCAATTTAGTGATTCTATGTTAATCGATGTTGAGGTGAGTATAATAACTAATATGCATGTTGAGTGTTTGTAGAATTGACTCAATGAAATTGAGAATGAGAACATGAGAAATTGGTGAGGGTTGTGATGTCGCATAATTATCTTGGAGATGAAATTAAGTGATTGAGGTATGCACTAGGTATTATTGGTGAGATGTTGAATGGCGTGTACCTAGGTGTAAATCGAGATTTGTGTTGTGTTTTTCAAAAAGAAATCAAAGTTGCTATTATAGTTAATTAAGTGTTGTTGTTTTTATAAAGAATATGTTCTTTGTTTTTATAAAGAATATGTTCTTTATTCTTTGTTAAAAACATGTTCTTTATTCTTTATTCTTTGTTAAAAACGCGTTGTGTTCTTTATTTTTTAAAGGATAAATGTTCTTTGTTTTATGTGTAAAAAGGTGTTGTTTCTTAAATTTAAAGTTGTTGCTTTTCCACAAATAAAGTGTTGTTTTCTCAAATTCAAAGGAAATTTGTTTGCTTAAAATAAAAGTAATGTTTTCTTAAATTTAAGTGTGTTGTTTTCTTAAATTTAAGTGTCTTTGTTTTTCAAATCTAAAGGTGCTATTTCCTCATATTTAAAAGTGTTGTTTTCCTACTTTCCAAGTTGTTGTTTTCTTAATTGAGAGGTGTTGTTTCCTATTTTCTTTTAAGCCACGTCATCGTATTTTAAGCGGTCTTTATTCTTGCTTGTTTTTAAGTTCTTTGTCCGATTTTATGTCTTTGTCTGGTCCCTGTGGGCGTTGAGTTAGTCCTTCAGTGACAAAGTAGTCGCGCAACTAATTGTGATTGATGTGGTGGGTGCGCTATCCTTAGAGTGATTAAATCGAGATGTGTATATGGTGGTGAATATTTATTGATGAGCTGAACATTTATTGATGAGCTGAATATTTGTTAAATATTGGTGAGCTGAATTTTTATTGGTGAGCTGAATAATTACTGGTGAGCAAAAGGCTTCGGCACATAAAATTGGTGAGTGTGATAATCGTAGTTTTGGTGTGTATGGTGCATGGTCCTTGAGTCTCATGATCATGTGCATATTTTTAGTGTGAAGGCTTGAGCCTTATCATAATTTATTGGTGAGCGAAGGCTTGACCTTATTTGGTGAGTGCCCTCAAGGCAAGATATTGGTGTTGATGGATCCACATGCATATGCCCTAGGAGTTGGGTTGCATTGCATGCATTGCATATACTTTCGTTGCTGCCTGTGATTGATATAAAGTAGTGGTGTGCTATTTTTGCTGTGTATTTGTGTTGTTAGCTGCCTGATCTATATGTTGTTGATCTTGTGTGTTATTACTTATGAAATGAGACTCACCCTAATGCTTTTATGTTGCTTCTTATGTCGGCAACGTGCAGGTGACGACGAGTGAAGGTGATCTAGCACTTTCCTTCCTAGTGGGTCGAGTCAGCTCTGATACCTAGCACCGGGGAGGGTCTTATTTTTGGAGTTTTGGCTTAATGATTATTTATTTTTGGAGATGTTAAATGAGTTTATGAATCCGCTGCTTAGAGATTCATTATTTACATTTTTGAGGATTTATTTTAAATTTTATGTGGTGAAAAATGTAGCGCCCTCGTGGTGACTCTGATAATTGTGTGTTTAACTATAATTAGAAAAAGGGGGTGTTACAGATAACATGATGGATGGTGTGAGCACGGATAAGAAAAAGTGTGCTGGTTGTGTCATTAAAGTTACTCATGGATTACCTTGTTCTTGTGAACTTGGAAGGTTGCACCTAAATGGGCTACCAATACCATTGGATATGATTGACCCTCATTGGAAGAGACTGAGTTTAGAGGCAATGGATGAGGAGCGGGTGAAAGAAGCGTCAGAAGGAGGTGACTTAAGCTATACAATAGAGGAGATTTGGAGGCAATGGAATGACATGCACCTTGAGGAGAGATGTGTTTGGAAGAGAGGTCTTGATGATTATTTATTCAGAGGCACTACATCCATGATTCCACCTAAGAACAAAGTCAAAACTAGGGGTGCACCGAAGAAGGGGAAGAAGAAGAAAGAGTATGATGTGAAGAGAGATCCATCTAGGTGGGAGCACGTGGATGCATCTTTGGAAAAACCCACACAGAAACCGTCAAAGATACCTCCCCGACGGTCCTCACAACTAGCTTCACAAGTACCATCAGAGCTACCTTCATAGAGGTCAGCAAAGGAGTGGGCACAACATGACATCCACTTGGTAAGTCACTTTCCAGATGTTTTACATAAGTATGTTGATGACATTATCAATGTGGAGGGAGATGGAAACTGTGGATTTAGATGCATTTACGCTTCCTTCTGGTTGGTCGAACCACGGTTGGCAAATTGTTCGAAATGATTTGATTTGTGAGATGGAGTCCAACTGGTTTCAGTACACACAGATCATGCACTACAAGAATAACTGAAATTACAAGGCATAACTTTCTGGTGGATTTTAATCCCGCAGAAACTTTCTGGCGGATTTTTGTAATTTTTGGCGGATTTAATCCCCCAAAAAGTTTCGGCGGATTTTTTTGTATTTCTGGCCGATTAAATTTTGACGAAATTTTTCCGGCGGATTTTTGGTAGTTTCTGGCGGATTTTAAGTAGGAAAAAAAATTGGGAAAAAAAATTGGGATCCGCCAAAAAAGAGTCATTTGTGGCGGATTTTAAAAAAAGGGGGGAAATTCAAATTTTGAAATCCGCCAAAAAGACACATCAATCCGCCACAAATACCATATTCGCCAAAAACACCAAAATCCGCCGGAAACGCAGTCAATCCGCCACAAATGCATATCCGCCGAAAACGACCAACAATCCGCCACAAACGACGCGCTATCTTAATTCCGCTGCAATGTCCACCCAATCCGCCGAAAAGTGCCCAACGACTCTTTCTCTTCCTCTCCTCTCTTTTATCCGATTTCTTCACTCTTTCTCACCATTTCTCTTTCTTCACCCAAATTTCTCCACTCTTCCTCTCCTCTCTTATATCTGATTTCTCTTCCTTTCTCATCCTCTCTTGTTCTTTGCAATCAATGCAAGAGCAACTGCTCTTTGCATTCTCCCACAATAAATCCGAATCCACACTCATTCTAACTCATTTTCAACTTCTCAACTTCACTCATTCTCAACTTCTTTCAAATTTCTCTCAAGGTGAAGTTCTAAAAGAGCATGGTGAAATCTGTTTAAAAACTCGTCTGATTCCATTTCTACGTGCTTCTACGTGTAATGGGAATCCGTTTACTACTCCCTTTATGTTTGATGATAGCATATTGTGTGTTAATAGCCTCATCTTTTCTTTTTTTTGACCAAAGCCTCATCTTTTCTAACACCAAAATTTCGCCACAAATTACCGGCCAAAATCCGCCGAAAATTCCCCACAAAAATCTGCCGAAAATGACCTTAAATCGGCCGGAAATTACCGGCGGAAATTCCGCTGGAAACACGTTGCGACGGGCCATTTACCGGCGACAAAATCCGCCGAAAATGCCCGTATTTGCGGCGGAATTGGGTGTTTTTTGGCGGAAAAATCCGCCAAAAAAACCTGTTTTTCTTGTAGTGATGGGTGACAATGTTCAGAACATTAGAGATTCATTGTTTGATGTCCCAAACAGACAGCAACAACCTATTGAGAAGTGGATGACCATGCCAGACACAGGACATGTTATAGCTACTAGATATCAGAGACCCCTGGTTATGTTGTCACCTCAAGAGAACTGGACATTCTTCCCTTTGAGGGGAGATTGTGTTTCCAGTCAGAGTCAGTTGGTTTGTGTTGGGTCATCCATAAGAATCATTGGATTCTAGTCAAGTTGAACCACACTAGCCCTATGCCTCCTGCACATCCTTCTTGGGGTCGACACGCTTCAAATGAAGCTAGATCGTGGCAATATCCATACATTGGACGCATGCAGTTATGGTCTTCTTTTGTTCCAGATTATGTTCCAATGACACCACTTTCTTATGTAGACATCACCACTTGATTGTTTATATACTTTTACATTATTATATAGTGGTTTTTTGGTACACGTTAATAGTCTTAGAATATTTTGTAACTCGTATTTTTAACCACAAAAACGTAGTATTATAGTTTTTCTACAAAGTTATAATTTTAAAAAAAAATTTAATTTTTTTACAGTTGGTAAAAAATGTCCTAAACTTAGTTAAAAAGTCATTTTTTAACACTAAAAAACATGTTTTTAGTGCGACTTTGTCCTACAACTACAGTTCGTAAATAAATTTGTAACTCGTATTTTTAACCTCCATACGTACTATTATACTTTTTCTACAACGCAGTAAAAAAGTCATTTTTTTAAACTAAAAGAAACATGTTTTTTTATTCAATTACTAATTGACGGTCCAGATATTGCCGACAACATTTAAACGATCTAGATTTTGCCGACACTTTAAACGGTCCAGATATTGCCGACCACTTTTCATCAACGGTGGAAATCCATTCTAGGGTTTCATTTTTCCCTATAAATAGACCTTTTGCATTTCACTTCTTTCACACACAAGTAGCCTCTCATGGACACTCTGAATACACAATACCCTCGTGATTCTGCACTCACTGCCCTTCACCACTAGGGCACAATCACCAACAGAGAAAATGGTGTCCATTTCGAGAGTCCAAACCCCATTTTATGCAGGCTTAAAGACGACATCACCTTTGAAGCACTGAAAGAAAAAATAACAACGAAGGTGCAGCTGGAGGGTGACGAGCAAGAAGTCACCCGGATCATTTATCGTTACCCCACTATGGGCGATAATAATCGTGTTCAGTGGTCCGCCATGGATGTGAAGAACAACGATGACGTTTGAGTAATGATGAACCGTTTTGACTTATTTCAAATGTGGAGTCCTTTGCAGCTGTTTGTCGAAACCAGAAGAACTGTTGCTGAGATCCTTTGTCGTTTGAAACCACCATCTCACTAGTTTCTACCGTGTTTTCATTTTGTTTGTTGTTTGTTTTGTTGTTTCCGTTCAGAATTTCCATGTCTTATTTCGTTTCGTCATCATAATCGTTGTAAAACGCTTCTTTAATTAATTTAAGTTGTTTTTAAGTAATTTAATTTTTTTCCGGAATTATCAGGGAAAATAGGTAAATCCGGAAGAGGGTTTGGGATTCCCGGATTTACCTCAAAGTTGAGATAAATTCGGTTCAATGAATGTGAACCGAATTTACCTCCACCAGCTTTTACGTAAATCCGGGAATCTCAAACCGTCTCCCAGATTTACCTCTTTTCACTGGTAATTCCAAAATTTTGTAACATGATGGGGGCATTTTTGTCCACAATGGTATTTATGGGGGTGTAGCAGATAACGAGGGGGATGAAAAAAAAAGCCATCAAAGTATCACAAGCCAAGTACTGTGCAACCCTTGTTACTTTACAAATATCGAAAGACATTAACGGCAACTACGGACCATATGTATTTCATTTACAAACGACGACAAAAAAAGACAATGAACCATGTATGTCTTTCTTTCACTTCGTAACCAAATCCTCCTAATTTTCCACCTAATAAGTTCTTGGTTTCAGACATTAACACTTAGGGGAAGAGTGATAGGCTTGTAGCATTTACTGAATTTCTTTAACACCTTCACTTTAGCATAACTCAGTGTTAGAATCTCCTTAGCAGAGCAGATTAGCATACTTCAAATTCTTCTATTTCTTGTTTTTAACTACTTGAATTCAATTAGTTATACCATTAACTCTAACTGCACCGTAAAATTTTGGAGTGTTGCTACCAAGATTGAATGATCACAATGGGTTTATATAGATGAAACTAAGCATAATGTGTAGTCAATCTAGCAAATGGAGGGTTGGCTCTAACACGTCATGAAAGTGATCCTTTTAAACGCAAAGAAGTTCAAATCATTACAATTAACTAATAGGAATTGGGTTTTAATTTTTTTACCCCCCACATTGGCCTCCATACCCCCATAAACCAATTTAATACCAAAATACCCCTTTAGTTTTCACTTTTTCAAGAAAACTATTAGGTCAATTTTTTGACTCCGGATTTATCCTCAAGAGATAAATCCAGAAAGGTGAAGTTTATTCCCGGATTTATCTCTTGGTGATAAATCCGTAGTCAAATTTTTAACTCCGGATTTATCCTCAAGAGATAAATCCGTAGTAAATTTTTTTAACTTCGGATTTATCATCAATAGATAAATCCGTAGTCAAATTTTTAACTCCGAATTTATCCTCAAGAGATAAATCCATAGTCAATTTTTTGACTCCGGATTTATCCTCAAGAGATAAATCCAGAAAGGTGAAGTTTATTCCCGGATTTATCTCTTGGTGATAAATCCGTAGTCAAATTTTTAACTCCGGATTTATCCTCAAGAGATAAATCCGTAGTAAATTTTTTTAATTCCGGATTTATCATCAAGAGATAAATCCGTAGTCAAATTTTTAACTCCGAATTTATCCTCAAGAGATAAATCCATAGTCAATTTTTTGACTCCGGATTTATCTCAAAGGGATGTTTCCGGAAAAAACAAAAAATAGTATGTCATGGTTAGTTAAAAAGCTGACGTGGAAAATGTCAGGGACCAAATTGACACTACCAAAAAAATCCATGTCAGCATGCCATGTCACACAAATGTTGGGGTAACCTAATAATAGTAGATGAGAGATATTGGAGGTTCAGTAACGCAAGTATGCAGCGGCCATGGATCTCAACTTGTTTTGTGTGTCTGATAGTAAACATGCTTCTTCACTTGCGCATGTCGATCCAATAAGTTACAAAATTGTGATCATATTAAAACGAAATAAGGAGGAGAGTAAATATTTGGAGAAATTCCATAGTTTTGTGGCTTTAAGAGATCTTCAAGAGGTGAGTAATCATACCCCTGAAAACCTTGAATGGTATTTTAATTTTGAGGTTTTCTTTCTCCTTTACTAGTTCTTTATGTGTTCTTTTCTATTAATGAGATTTAGAAGATCAATATATCAACATGTGTTTTGAAGTGTGATGCTAATCAAGTATCATGTGTTATTATCATATGCTTTCTAACCTTCTGTTGCTGCCACGCTAATACCCCACACCCTCTCATTACTATAATATTATTAATTAGAATTGTAAAGCTTCATGTGTGAATAGTCATGTTTGAATAGCTACTAGTGACTATTTATTCAAATTATGTGTTACTAATTCTTACGGTTATATTTGATATTGATAATGGTATTGTTGGTCCCCTTTGAGTTAATATGACTCAAACTTGTTGCTTGAATTATGATATATTATTTATTTCAAATTTATATAGGTATATGAACTACTTATTTTTATGTATCTAAGATGGGCTACGAGCCCCACACGGATGGGTTATGTACCCCATATTAGACGAGTTGGTGCTCCACATCGATGAGTCTTGTACCCCACATTGGACAAGCTTAGAGCTCCACACGGATGGGTCATGTACCCCACATTAGACGAGCCGGTGCTCCATACGATGAGATAACACACTTCATGGAAGGGGTATATCTCCATATGATAGTGGGACGCCATTAAACTAACTTATTATTATGAGAATTCTCTATTGTTGAATTTTAGCCAATGAACTTGAGATGACTATGGTATTAAATTATTTTATAGTATGAGAGTACATGGATTGCTTGTATTATTATTATTACTATTACTTAAAACTAAATTTTGAAGAACGCGGGTACCATGGTTGATTTTTCCAGTTACCGCGCCGGTTGAGAACAATACTCATTTTAGAACTGTGTGTATTATTCACTAGGATTTCGAGCACTACAACATTTTTGACTTTAGGCCACGCCAATCTTTGCCACGGCTAAAAAACCGTAGCCTGAACAAGGAATAGGCCACGTGTTTACAAATGTGGACAATGAGATAGATATTAGGCCACAGTTTCATTAACTTGCTAATAGGCTACGGTTTAAAACTGCATAGGCCACGATTAAACAAGTGTGGATACCTAAGACCACATTTGTCTACCTGTTGACTTAAAAAAATTATTCTAAAATGCTTAAAACCGTGGACTATACAGTTTTTATTTAGAGACCACAATTATAAAACCGTGGACTAAAACTAAATTCGACTAAAAACAACTTGCTAAGAAAACCGTGGACTAAATGTGTCCAAAAATTGGGCCCAAAAACTTTTACAACTGTGGACTAAACCAAAATTGTTTTACGCGCTATAGCTTTTGACTAAAACAAAAAGCGCTAAGTGAAAATCAAACGGCACTGCACAAATTCAACAAAAAGAACTTCTTCATCAAATCGGCTCTTCCTCAAACCTAAGCTCTCAAGACGCAACTCTCACTCTCGATCAAAACGGCAACTCTCACTCTCATCTTCAAGAACTTCTTCATCTTGCAATCGGCTTCATCATCTTGCAACTGATCTTCATCTCTTCCCTTCTCACTCTGATCTTCATCGCAACTGATTCTCTTCCCTTCTTCTTCAAATCGGCTTCATCTGTTAGCAGGTTCGGCGACCGCTGTCCAGAATTCATTGTAAGCTTCGATTCGCAGCAGTAGTTATCGAGGTAAATTAAACTCTGCTGGTTCATGAGTTTCCTGCATGTGTATTTAGTTTTCTGACTTTAATTTTACTCTATCGTTTATTGTTTGTTATCTCTGATTGTGTACCGCTGTTATCCTTCCGTTATATAACACTTGTTTGAAAATTGAAACTCCCTGCTAAAGGCTCGTGTTACTGTTATGATTGTTTCCTTTAATATTAACGTATGGCAAATAGATCTCTCAATTTTCTATTTCGGGTATCTAATTTGATTTAATTTTTAAACTGTATAAATAAAGAATCTGTGTTCATATGGGTTCATGTTTTTGTTGTGCATGCCTCTCGGATGAGATGATTAACTTGGTGAAGTGACTCAGTGGGCTGGGGTGCGCTGGGCTTAAGTGACTCAGTGGTGGGGTGCGCTTAGCACCCAGGAGAGGGTGTATGCAAGTAAAACAGCCCAAAACTCCCTTTTTAAATACTTTTAGAGCCCAATATCACTATAACTATTATTTTAACACCTCAATAGACCAAAATAACTCCTTAAATAAATAATATCTCTCACACTAGCATTTAATAGAAATAGAATAAATATATAATATTATTAATCTTATAGTACCAATAGCGTATAAAAATACCGTATTTTTATTTCTAATATTCTTCCACAATCTAATCCCCAACAATTTATTAAATAAATATCTAGTAATCTTTGGGGCGTTACAACTCTCCCCACTTAGAATGTTTCAGTCCTAAAACTCACCGACCAAAACTAAACCTCCCGCTAACAAACTACAGCCATCTAGACAACTAGTGCTATCTATCATTTCAGCCAGGTAACTCAAGAACTGATAACCAGACTCAGCCATACAAACTCAACTCAAGAGACGACTAAGCCATCCTCATCGGACTCAACAGGCTATAAACAACAACGTTCACATCAAAGTTCACAAGCTCAACTAATCACTCACAGTCACATGACACGTAACACAAATCGGGGTCACCGGGTACCCCAACGAGGGATCATTCTTAGTAGTCAAGACAGTGAAACATCTTAACACCAGTAGCAAGGTTAGTGTTGAATTAACCACTTGACAAATTCATGCGAGCCCCCAACTATAAACTAATCCAGCAGAACTCACAAAACAAGCAAAAATATCAATCACAAAAGTTAATGTCTTAGAAAGGTCAACATGTAGGCATCATGGTCACTTTCATTAAACTAGCGTGTACTTCTAAATAATTACAATGTTATTTCACTAAGCTTTTCTGAAAAGAATTAGAACATATAATTTTATCAAGGCAAATTATTTGCACGATATCAATTATAATCAACTCAAAACACGTGGAAAATATTCCTAACGTCTAACTTTGTGATTTTATACATAAACTTGAGCCCCGATATAACTAGAACAACATATAATCTATCAACTCATGTGATATTTGCATTCTCCTATTTATAAAATTCGTCTTGTCCTACTTTAATTTAATTTTCCTCCTCTCATATATAAAATTCACCTCGCTCTATTTTTACTAACTTAACTTTGCTCTCTCTATATAATTAAAATTTCAATAACACATAGCATTTCTAATTAGTCTCAGCTAAACTTACAACTATAATTAATCTATATTTCCTATCTCTCAAAGTCATATACTTAGTCACAATCACAAAAATACATACATCATCAATAATTATGTTGAAACCAATTTTAATGGTTATGTTCATATAATCTATGATTGCCGCCAAACAATATAAAATACAAAATGCCTAATGGAACTTAATCATTACACATCAAAGTCTTAGGCTAAAACACTCAAACTAAAATTAAAATCCTACACTCTACGTCTCTCCCAATTAAAGAGGAATCATTGCCTATCATTTGTCAATTGTATACTCACATATCTATAAAATTTACCTTGCTCTATTTAATCCAATCTCGCTATCTTAAAACCAAACATTACAAGTCTCTATCTCTAAAAATTCAGCTTAACTCATTTTCAATAATGACCCAAACTTATTTTATAACTTCATTTGTATAATTAGATACCACAACCATTTGCATACCACGGTAACAAAAGTTGGTCTCTTTTACAAAACTTTATTTTGTGTGTGCGCTTTTACATCCATTCCTAAGCCCATTCTTTTTGTCACTTAATTATTTTCTAGCGGCCCGCACTGCACTAGTTCTTTTATTAATATACTAACATATGTCTCTAATAGGTAAGCATATCCTTACAACCATAGTCCAATTGGCACATACTAATACTAACAAATAACATTCTAGTAACATTACCACTCCTAAGTACTTCTCTTTAACTATATATATATATATATAGCATGATTTGGATCTTCTATCTATTTAATTATTAGTGTGGAAATTTGTTTGCTTGCACACCACAAATCATCTTCTTGGCCCTTCAACATTTCTAGCTATAATTCATAGCCATAAATTATGAATCACTACTTCACCATATATTAACATCTCAGGACACCAAAAATCACGAAAAAATCAACGTTATTTTGGCACACAACTATTTTATCATAATTTATATAGAAGTTAGAAGTACTAAAATAGAGATGGAATTGGGGTCTAAGGCTAACCCCTCTACCCACAACCATTGTTATACCCATGAGACAAATAATCTCCCCCCTTACAATTCAAAGAATACATATAACACATCATTCCCTTGAAAACTTAACCAACTAAATCGGTTAGTTTTCTCGACTATCAAGGATCAAACAAGCAAAGTACATTCAACTCTATTGCGAGTTCACACATCGGAAGACATAACAGATAATACAAATGGTCAGGTTAGAACCAGCTCGCACTACAACACAAACAACGATTAGGAATAGAAGACTCTACGACCAGGACAACTTGGTCGGACGAGATCGAAATCGCTCTCGATACCACTAATGTAACACCCCTTTTCTACCCTCATATTACGTGTCATTTATCAGAGTAATTCTTTTTCAAAAATAAAATTTGTTTCATTTGATAGAAAAGAAATGCTACAGCTTCCAATAAAAACTCATCAAATATGCACTTTTCAAATTGGTGCAATCAAACATCAATTATGGAAAATTCCATCCTCATAAACACAATCGCGCTACTAAACACCAACTCACCAAATACTCTCAAACACGTCTCAATGTAACAAATAAAACTCAGCATACAACTATTAAACAAATTATCCAACTCCACGCCCCTAGGTGTTACAGTATCAGAGAGCGACACAACAATACATCCCAAAAACTAACAGAATAAGGCAGCAATGTCCTTCATTCGCGGTACTGCTGACGTTGCCCACAATAGAGCAACATTCCAAGCGAGAAGGGTGAGAATTTCAATGGAACATAATCGGATACATAATAGAGGGATGGGAACATACAATCACAAGGTATCATCATCGTCATCACCACATCATAAATACACAACACCAGCTCAAAGCACAACAGCAACAACTCACAGTTATAATTATGTATGAAAATGCAACCCACACGCGGGCATATGCATGATGGTACCATATCATCTTTAAAACAACTCAAGGCATATCTTCATCATAGAAGAAAAACCACTCAAGGCATAACATCATCAATATTAGTCATAGTATGCACATGCCATGAAATTCTATAACACATGTGCAACTCAATCAACACTCACCCGAGTACTCATCATCATCATCATAAGAGAAATAACCACTCAAGGCATGTCATCATAAAACACTCGTAGAGTGCATTCGTCATTCACATCAAATCTTAAATCACACATCATCAAAATCACCCATAGCATGAACCGACACATTCATCAACATCATATAGTCACGTCATCATAAGCATATATATACACTACGGTTAGCTTTTAGTTTTGTGGATTATAAAATAGTAAGCCCGATTGACTATGGGATTACTCAGTAATCGGTACCACTTGCAGCGAGCATTGGCCACATTTGCAAGGTTCTCGATAATGCCCTTGTAAATACACGGTGAAAGAAATTACGGCCTTAGTGGTAAACCACGGTCTAGCCATAGTCAAGGAGTACACTAATAGTATAACCTCTTACAAACAATTCAATCATAAAATAACTCGAGAAAATTCGGTCCTTGACCAAAGAACAAAACTAGAGAAAAAAGTGACTTTTTGAGGCGCAGAATTCGGTAATCAAACAAAGAGAATTTTTCGAGTCAAAAAAAGCGGCAGAAAAACAAGAAGATTTTAATACAAAAGCGCACCTCATTATTTTGTAAAACAAAGAACATATTAATTAAGAAAGCAAAGAGCTCTATTCTTGAAAAACAACAACTTTTATTCATAAAAACAGCATCAATTTAGCAACAAAGACAGCAACTTATATTTTTGAAAAACAACACTATATACTCGTAAAACAGCATCAATTTTAGTAACAAAAACAGCAACTTATATTTTTGAAAAACAGCACTATATATTCACAAAAACAGCACCAATTTAGTGACAAAAACAGCAACTTGTATTTTTGAAAAAACTGCACTATATATTCACAAAATCAGCACCAATTTAGTGACAAAAACAGCAACTTATATTTTTGAAAAAACTGCACTACATGTTCGTAAAACAACAACCCTTTCTATTTTATAAACAACCAAACAGCAACTTTAATTTGTGAAAACAGCAACACATCTATAATGAAAAAAATACAGCAGCCCCAAGACTCAATTTACCAAAACACGCTATACTTCACGTCTCAATTCCATCTCAAATTACTCAATTCACACGCTCTCATCACCATATATTTAAATCGACTCTAACCCCATAAAATCACCCATCACTTACGCAATTTATATTCAAACACATGACAACATCAACAATTCTCAAGCAACGTCAAGAAACCCCCCCAACACCCATCATATACCCAATTATGTTAAATGAAACGCTCACCCTTACCTCAAATTAACCGAAGACGAAGCTCTCTCTACGGAGTCACCAACAGAACCACCGCAACAGCTCTTCCTCCCTTCCTCTTCCTTGCACCGATCACTCTCTCTCCCTTTCCCCATTGGTTGCGCTGGTTTCCCTTCTTCTCTCTTCTCCTCTCTTCGCTGTTTTCTTCCTTTTCTTTCTTACCGAAACAACAAGTCGCTAAGAGCCCGACGTCAACTACACTGAAACGCACAAAGGGCTAGTGCCTCTCGAAGAGCTCGACGCGAGGAATCCAAAAACGGTGTCCGTTTCTCCAAACGAAGACTGTGGTGACCGGAAAAGCCAATAAACAGCTCGCCCAGGGTGTTTGAAGGTTATGAACAGTGCTCCGTTTGCCTAAACGAAGGTCAGAAACAGATTTGCGAGATGATTTCGAGAAGGGTGGTGAAATTTCGGCTCAAACGGCGATCAAATGAGTGAGTTCTAGAGGAAGAAAGTTTGGAAGCGTGAGGTTTTGGAGCTCTTTGCATTTCACGCGACTTCTTGCGAAGGAGAAGAAGACGCGCACCGGTCGGTTTACAGGTTGGGTCGCGTTCGTCAGTTTGGGGTGCACCTGGGCTTAAGTGACTCGGTGGTGGTGCGCTTAGCACCCGGGAGAGGGTGTATGCAAGTAAAACGTTCCCAAAACTCCCTTTTTAAATACTTTTAGAGCCCAATATCACTATAACTATTATTTTAACACCTCAATAGACCAAAATAACTCCTTAAATAAATAATATCTCTCACACTAGCATTTAATAGAAATAGAATAAATATATAATATTATTAATCTTATAGTACCAATAGCGTATAAAAATACCGTATTTTTATTTCTAATATTCTTCCACAATCTAATCCCCAACAATTTATTAAATAAATATCTAGTAATCTTTGGGGCGTTACATTTCCTAGTAAGGACTTGATGATTTGACGAGAAGGCTGCGGTCTTGGTGATGGGTCTATGACCTGATATTTTGTGTAGAAAGGTGCGATCACCGTGATGTGCCTTTGAGGCATTGTTGGTAAGTATGCATTGTGCGCATTAAAATTGGCTTGGTGTGTTAGGATGCATGTTTCATTGTGTCGCATAAATCATATGCATATTACCCGTGGAGTTTGGGTTGGACTTCGGTCTATTTGATGAGCAGAAGACTTCGGTCTTATTGATGAGCAGAAGACTTCAGTCTTATGGATCCACATGCATATTACCCGTGGAATTTGGTTTACATTTCATGCATATACTCATACGCTTGTTGATGTGTTTATTGAAGGTGAGTTGAAGTGGTGTGGCGTGAGTTTGTGTGAGTGTTCACTGAACCGAGATGTTTTTAGTGATTTCTCTATGATAATGCTTATCTTATTGATTATTATTTATGAAACGAGACTCACCCTACTGCTTTTATGTTGCTCTTATGTGGCAACTTGCAGGTACTCATGAGTAGAGGTCTTCCTTACTCTTTTGGTAGTTGGCGTCAGTTGCTCTGATATGTAACACTGGGGGGCCGAGTAGGAGAGTAGGCTGTGTATTAGCTTTTGAACTGTAATATTTGTACTGTTATGAACCTGTTTAAATCCCGCTGTGGTGTAAACTTTAAACATGTGATTTTTGTGAACTCGTCCCTGTGGCCGAGGTGTTATATATCATACCTATGTTGATGTTTTGCGCCATAAATGCTTGCGTTGTTCTTTGTGAATAAGTGTAGCACTCTCTTGAGTAAAGATTTTTGAAACTCTGATCGTTCTGATTTTTTTATTAAAAATATTAATTAATTAGTAGAATATAAGGGGGTGTTACAAGAACGACCAGGATGCAGTCAGAACATTCAGTTTGGCAGGCGGCACATGGATATGATCGGCATAGATTTGGCATTTGTGGCACTTTCGGACAAAGCTGTAGCAGTCACCTTCCATCTGCAACCAGTAATAGCTCGCCCTTAGAATCTGTCTAGCGATAGTATGCGCACTGGAATGAGTTCCGAATGAGCCTTCGTGTACATCTCTCATGATTCTTTCAGCTTCTTCTTTGGCAACACACCTTAAGAGGACCATGTCATAATTCCTTTTGTAGAGAACTTCACCGCTGAGGAAGAAATTCCTTGACAATCGCCAAAGAGTTCTCTTGTCATTTTCAGATGCCCCGGGAGGGTATTCTCTGCTGATGATGTACTGTTTGATATCATGATACCAAGGCTTGTCATCAGTCTCTTCATCTATGGGCGTGCAGTAGTGATGCACAGGTAGACTTCGGTGCTGGATTGTGACATGAGTCAAGCTTTTATCACAATTGATATTGAACATAGATGATAAGGTTGCCAATGCATCAGCCAGCTAGTTTTCGAGGGATTGTGACATGAGTCAAGCTTCGAGGGATGTGTTTGAAAGCGATTTCGTCGAAAGACTCCATCAACTCTTACTTGGAATCTCTGGTCTCCCAATCGCCTCTTACTTGATGAATAACCAGGGCTGAATCCCCATACACATCTAGCCTTTTAACTTTCCATTCTAGGGCTGCTTGAATACCCAAGATGCACGCTTCATACTCTGCTATGTTGTTTGTGACACAGAAGCTCAACCTTGCAGTTACGGGAACGAAGCGGTTGTCGGGAGATATTATCACAACACCTACCCCATGTCCCCATACATTTGACGCACCATCAAAGATCATTCTCCACCTTTCACTTTCTTGGGACTTCCCCTCCTCGAACAGTGCCATGATATCTTCATCGGGAAAATCATGCTGCATTGGTTGGTAGTCTGGAATCGGCTGACATGCCAAATACTCAGCAAGTGCACTACCTTTAACTGCTTTTTGTGTGACATACAGGATATCGTATTCTGATAATTGCATCTGCCAACGGGCAATTCATCCTGTAAGAGCTGGCTTCTCAAATATGTACTTGATTGGATCCATTTTTGACACCAACCAAGTTGTGTGACTCAGCATGTACTGCGTTAAACGGTGAGCAGCCCAAACTAGAGCACAACAAGTCTTTTCCAGCATAGAATATCTTGTCTCACAGTCGGTGAACTTTTTGCTTAGATAGTATATGGAATGTTCCTTTTTCCTGGATTCATCGTGATGCCCCAACACACAGCCCATTGAATTATCTAGCACTGTAAGGTATAGGATGAGAGGCCTGCCTGACACCGGTGGCATTAAGACTGGTAGATTCTGCAAGTACACCTTGATTTTCTCAAAGGCAGCTTGACACTGGTCATCCCACTTCAACTCTTGATTTTTGCACAGCAATTTGAAGATTGGCTCGCAAGTAGCAGTCAACTTGAAGATGAATCGGGAGATGTAATTCAACCTTCTGAGGAAACCACAGACTTCTTTCTCTGTTTTGGGCACCGGCATCTCGAGGACGGCTTTTACTTTGTCCGAATCCACCTCGATTCCCTTCTGGCTGACAATGAAGCCTAACAACTTCCCTGATCTCACCCCAAACGTGCACTTGGCCGGGTTTAACTTGAGTTAATATTTCCTCAACCGTTTGTCATACCCCAATTTTGTCCGGCTTAGGTCAAAACCCTAATTTTCCACAAAAAAAAAATAAATTGAAGAGTGAAGAGCATTATGCACTGCATTTTTGGTCCTAGAAGTCATTCCAAGGTTCTTGAAATCATTTTTAAGGTTGGAATGCACTTTTTGGGCAAATTAGGGTCTTTGGAGCAAAAAGGGTATTTTGGTCATTTCCAAAATAAAGCAATTTCTCACCAAAAATCATTGTTCAATATCAGAAGAATGCACTTGGATCAAAATGAATTGGGTTATATATTTTGTGAGCATGCATGCATGATTTTGGCATAAAATTCAAATTCTGAACAAAAGGGGCAAAAGGGGGATTTTCTTCAAAATTGCAAGGTGAGGTCTCATATCAATTTTGGGAATGGTGATATTATAGAAGTTTGGGCTCAATCATTGATTCCTAGGATATGGCCCAAAATGGGTGGAATTTATGGAATTATCATGAAAAGAATAATCAAAAATGGTAAAAATAAGGAAGTGTCCTTAATAAGACAAAATGCAAAACTTGGGCACTACTCTACCCCTCTTGGTATTTTCGACCCACCCTTTAGTTTAGCTCACCTTTGCATTTTTGCAAACTTCCCTCTTATAGAACACCCCATTCCTATTCTACCCTTTTACCCTAATTTTACTTCTCACCATATATAAGCCTCCACTCCCAAAATAGGGGAAACAAGCCTCATTTTGCACATTTCCTTCCTCTCTCTAGCTCTCAAACCCGAAACCACCTCTCCCTTCTCTCTACAATTTTCTTTCATTTTCATCACTAAATCACATCTCCAAACTCATTTCCTATACACAAGCCATCATTTCAACCATCAATCTTCAACAAATCCTAGCAAAGGAGCATCATCAAGTCTCATTTTAAAGGGTTCAAGTGTAGATTTCAAGGGTCTTGCTCTATTTATTGGTTTCTCTTGCTTCTAATCAATTCTTGTGAAAACCTCACTCATTGTAAGTGCATCTAGACTTTATTCTTGCATAATCTCTCTTCACCTTATCTCAACTCCTTCATATTGTTGTTGTTGCTTTGAGGAGCTATCTAAAACACTTTGACAAGCACTTAGGGAGGCTTGGGTGTTTGAGGTGTCTCCTTGGCTTTGGAGGAGTTGTTCTTGTGTTTTCTTGCATAATCTCATCATTTTTTGCATATTTGTGAAGTTTCATTTGCAAAAATGTAGATCCTTACTTTGAGCATCATTTTTTTTCCTTGTACATATTTTAATCCTATGAATCTTTGTTGTTATGCTTTGATTTTGGGGTTATATGCATGATTTTGGTGTTTTAGTTGAAATAAAATATTGTCTGCCTTGATTTTGGGTTCGCATATCATGTTAAAATTGGTTTTAATGAGATTTTGTTGTTGTTCTTTGCTTGATGATGTTTAATCTTGTTGTTAGTATTTCATTTTAGTGTTAAATGTTATTTTTGTTGTTGGTTGATGATCTAGCAATATGATTCCCACTAGTACCTAGTAAACCTTGATCTAAGTGGTGAAGATTGCTAGAAAGGACTCAATTTAGTTTATGTGTTCACTTGGTCTTGTGTTTTAATTTGCTTATTTGTTAGTGGTTGATGATAGGCAAGTTGATTCTCACTAATGCCTAGTGCATTTTGATTAGAGTGAGAGGATTGCTCTATGTGATTCAACTTTGTTTATGTGTTCTTGTTTTACTTTAGTTATTGTTAGTTGTTGATGATAGACAAGTTGATTCTCACTAGTGCCTAGTGCACTTTTTCTCAAAGTGAGAGGATTGCTCTATGTGATTCAACCTAGTTTTGTGTGTTTATTTAAATCTTGTTTTAGGTTGCTTATTGTGAGTTGTTGATGATAGGCAAGTTGATTCTCACTTGTGCCTTGGGCACTTTGATTCAAGTGAGAAGATTGCCCTATGTGATTCAACTTATTTGTGTGTTTAGTTAATCTTTGTATTTTAATTTGCTTGTCGTTAGTGGTTGAGGATCTAGCAATATGATTCCCACTAGTGCCTAGTGCACCTTGATCTAAGTGGTGAAGATTGCTCGAAAGGACTCAATTTAGCTTATGTGTTCATTTGTTCTTGCATTTTAGTTTGCTTATTGTTAGTTGTTGATGATAGGCAAGTTGATTCTCACTTGTGCCTAGGGCACTTTGATTCAAGTGAGAAGATTGCTCTATGTGATTCAACTTGGTTTAGTGTTTATTTACTTGCTCTTGTATTCTAGTTTTATTATTGTCCATTGTTGATGATAAATCATATGATTCCCACTTATGCCTAGTGCATCATGTTTTAAGTGGTGAAGATGATTTTAGATGATTCAAACTTCCCCTTTTAATTTCTTAGTGAATAACAAATGAGATGGTATGTTTAGGGTTTAGGTTTCGTGAGGTATTGCAAAGGATAGGCTTACCTTAGCCTTGATGCAATTCCTCTTTGTTCATGTTATTAAGAAATCATTGCTCACATGTCATTAGTTTAATTAAGATCATTCTATGCCTATGATCAATTGTTTACTTGTTTTTGATGCTACTTAAATTGTCTTGATTTAATTGTGTGTCATTCCCTCCATGTGTATGACCTCCTAATGAAGATGTAAGCCTACTTGCTTGTTGTAGCATAGAGTCATTAGGGTAAATGCACCCCTCCTCACACACACGCATTTGTTTTGAGAAATTCACCTTGCATCCTTGACAATTGAATATTTGATTGTATCTGCATGTTTAGTCTTAGTTGATGTTTGACATATGCATGATTACTTGATTATTGAATGTCTTTGAATTTTGTAACCAATCATTGATAATAACTTCACCCTTTTCCCAAAAATCTTTCAAACTCTTTTCTAATTAATGCAAGTTATTAGTGACTATCACCCAAAGCCTTGGCTTGTTTGATTGTCATGAACACTATCAAGAGTTATTAGTAATGATCACTCAAAGCCTTTGCTTGCTTGGTCATTTTGAAAACTCTTCCCCTTTCCAAAACCCTTTCAAAAACATTTTCATCTTCAAATTAGAACTACGTCGCTTTGATTCCCATTTGGGATACGTAGGAGCGAGCAACGTTCTCGTCAAGCGCAAGAAATAAAAATCCTTTTCGCAACCATAAACATTAGCATTTTTCATAACAAAAAAGAATCATTTCTAAACCCATTGTTGCTAGTGGCTAATCAGAACCTTTGTTCGTCTAGCCATTGGTGGCAATGTCTTTTTCCAAAGAACAATAAGCGACGGTCACCCATAACTTTCGTTAGTTTGATCATTCGTGCCAATTAATCTCTTTCGAAAACCATTTTCAAAAAGATCAAATAAAAAACGAGTCGCTACTAACGGTCAATCAGAACCTTTGTTCGTCTGGCTAGTGGCAGTGACTCCCATTTTTCAAGAGTACTTAGTGGCGATTACCCATAACCTTTGTTAGTTTAATCATTCGCTGAATACTCGTCCTATTTCGAAAACTCACTAAAAAGATAAAAAACCAAAACCCTTTTCATGACAACCAAGAACTACGTAGCTTTGAATTCTCCATCGCACTGAGAGATACGTAGGAGGCGAGAGGCCAACTCGTCAAGCGCCAAAAATAAAAATTTTCATTAAGTTTTCCCATTCATCTTCAAATAAGAAATAAATAGGCAAATCTAGGTATTTTTCAAATCAAACGCTAAAACCACACATTTAGTTAGAGGTTCCTTTCGGTAGAAAGGACGTGTCTTGATGCTAGTACCTTCCTCACGTAATCGACCCCCGAACCTATATCTCTAGTTTTCAAAAGACCATCCGCCTTGTTCAAAAGACCTTTTTTCAATGTTTTGGTCTTAAAATTAAAATATTGGTGGCGGCTTCAAAAATTTTCCACGTTGTACATTGAGAAACCCAAACCGGATTTTTCGGGGTGCAACAGCTGGCGACTTCACTGGGGACCTTTTTTTAAAAGACAAGGGTCAAGCCTAACTAATCAAAATGTGTGGTTTAATGTATTGTTGATTTGACTAAACCTTGTTTGCCTTCATTATTTTTCCCTTTCTTTCTTATCATTGATTGTAGGCATATGCATTTGTCTTCTTCTATGTTTGTTCCCTATCTCCTCTTATAATCATTTTCTTTTATTGCTTATGACCATGCTGTAACGCCCCAAATTTTATTAGAAATTATTTGGAGTTGATTTGATAGGGTAGTGGACCAAATTGGAGAGTTTTTGGCATAGGGACCATGTTGAGAAGGACTAAAATTGATGTTAGAAATACTTAATATATGATTATTATTATTATTAATATTATTATTATTATTATTATTATTATTAAAAAACAAGTTTCTAGGGAAAACAAAAGTGGTTATGGGAGGGAGGAAAAGTAGGAGGAAAAGTAGCGTATGGTTGGGAATTAAAAATCAAATTAAAAAGGGTTAGAGTGTTGATGCTCATTTAAATAAGGAGTGGGGTGTAGTAAATAAATGGGGAGTATTTTAGTTAAATAGGGAGGGAGATGAGAAAGTAATTAAGGGTGTGCAAATAGGGCCCATTAGCGTTAAGTGGCCCAATCCCAATTAATAAAACCCTTGGGTCTTAGGAGAAACCCTCATTAGAACAAAATTTCAAAAATTAGAAAGGATCGAAGAGTGAAGAGGTGTGACGGCTAGGGCTAGAGAGAGAGAGGTTTGGTGTGAAGCTTTGGAGGAAGAAACAAGGCTTGGAGTGTTGGTGATTTTGGGAGATTTGCTTAGGGTGTGGTCTTCTTCTTCAATTGTAAAAGGTATGGGGGCTCTCTTTCATAGTTAATAATTTATAAACCACGAAATCATAGGGATTAGGTGTTAGGAGTAGTTGTTTAAATTGATTCATGAAGTATTTGATTGATTGGGTGATTGTGTGACCTTATATGTGGTTGAATTGAATTGTTATGTAAATATTGAATTTTGATGTGTTGTGAGATGAGTTGATGATTTTTGATGTTGTTGATGAATTATTGAGGTGATTGCTGAATTTTGATGTTGTTGTGATATGATTTTGATGATGTTTGATGTGGTTGATGAATTGTAGAGATGAATTTCGAGTTTGGTAATATTGGGTGGGTAGAATCGATTTTAGGGTGATGGAGGGCTGTTGTTTTATTAACAATTAGCTGCTGTTTTTGATTTAAATAGAGGCTGTCACTGTTTTTTTTTGTTTAATGGAAGATCTGCTGCTGTTTGCCTTTGAACGAGAAAAAAATTATATCTTTGTTTTGTCTTTTTGTTAAAATCTGAATTGCTGTATTTTCTTAAAAGTCTTTGTCATGTTTTTGAAAAATTGATATCTTGCGAACCGGGAACCCGATTGAGGTGTTCTAAAATGCGTTGGAAAGCTTATTCAGAGGCCTAACTGAATATTCTATTTTTAAGGCAAAATAAACTGTTTTGTGGTAGCTGTTATACGAATGAAATGCTGCTGTGTGTCAAAAATAAAGTGTCTTTGTCATGTTTTTGAAAAATTGATATCTTTATGTAACCAGGAACGCGATTGAGGTGTTCTAAAATGCGTTGGAAAGCTTATTCAGAGGCCTAACTGAATATTCTATTTTTAAGGCGAAATAAACTGTTTTGTGTTGCTGTTTATACAAATAAGAATTCTGCTGTTGGCGCGTAAAAGGTGGATGTTTTGGCTGCTGTTTTCCTGTTGTATTTGGCGTATAAATCCTACCGTTTTTATAGAGGAAGTGAAGTACGTTTCGTGCGAAGTGAAGTGACTATGAGTGGAGTAGAGTGTAGGCGTGCTGAGGTGCCAAGCGTGCCGAGGTGCTAAACGCGCCGAGGTGCTTAGCGTGCCGAGATGTACTGAGAGTGTGCCGAGGTTCCCGTTTAACGCTAGTATGGCGCAGGTGTTCTTTGGGACCAATCGTGAGCGTCGTTTTGAGTGCCAAGTACGTGAGTGGTTAAATGGTGTAGTCATTTTGGTCCCTAATTGACGTTTTAGTCCTAAGTGACATGGTAGTCCTCGTGGTGACTTTTTGGTCCACTACTTGGTGCCGAGGTGTTTGGTGAGCTGAGGGCGACAGCCTTAGAGCTGTTGGCCGATGTAGAGACGTCGGCCTTAGCACAGAAAATGATGTATGTGTGTTGTTGGCCTTATGGCTACGAGTAGAGGAGTAATATATGATGAAGTCCCTGATGGGCATTAAAATAAATGAAAAGGGTGAATGCAGAGGACTTGGTCCTAGAGAGGTGAGTAGAGGACTTAGGTCCTATTTATGAAACGTAAGGTCGCGGTCTAATTGGTGAGTTCTTTGAGATTGTGTTATGATTTAATTGAATGATATATATCTTTGTGTGTTATGCATTGTTCATGGTGTCGCATAAATCATAAGCATAATGGTGAAAGCAGAGGACTTGGTCCTATGGTGAAAGCAGAGACTTTGGTCCTAAGGTGATAGCGAAGACTTCGGTCTTAATGGATCCATCATGCATATGCCCTTGGTGTTTTGGAGTGCATCATGCATATAACTCATGCACTAAATATTGTGTTATTTGTGTGTTGTGCCGAGGTGTTTATATGTGTTTTGCTTAGCATAATGCTTGTCATAAACCTTATTATATGTGTTTAGAGACTCACCCTTTCGCTTTTATGTTGCTTCTCATGTTGGCAACTTGCAGGTATCCACGAGTAGAGGTGTCCTCACAAAGTGTCGTTTAGCGTCATTTTGCTCTGGTAGTGTAACATGGGGGGCCGAGTAGTGTAGTGGTCTGTTGTGTAGGTTTTTGAGTTGTTAACCTATGTCTTTTTGGAAACATGTATTATTTTGACTGTGTTGTAACTAATAACCTGTTACTGTGAGCTCGGTTCCTTTCGGCCGAGGTCTTTGTATGTGCATCACACTACATTTGCTTTAGGCTGCGCAATTGTTTTATTGTTTTGTTTGGTTAAATTCATGTAGAAAAATGTAGCACTCCTTGAGTGGTTTTTGAAAACTCTGATTTAATTTGCTAAGTAGTATTAAAAGTAAGGGGGTGTTACACAATCATTGATTCCTAGGATATGGTCCAAAATGGGTGGAATTTATGGAATTATCATGAAAAGAATAATAAAAAATGGTAAAAATAAGTAAGTGTCCTCAATAAAACAAAATGCAAAACTTGGGCACTACTCTACCCCTCTTGGTAATTTCGACCCACCCTTTAGTTTAGCTCACCTTTGCATTTTTGAAAACTTCCCTCATATAGAACACCCCATTCCTATTCTACCCTTTTACCCTAATTTTACTTCACACCATATATAAGCCTCCACTCCCAAAATAGGGGAAACAAGCCTCATTTTGCACATTTCCTTCCTCTCTCTAGCTCTCAAACCCGAAACCACCTCTCCCTTCTCTCTACAATTTTCTTTCAATTTAATCACTAAATCACATCTCCAAACTCATTTCCTATACACAAGCCATCATTTCAACCATCAATCTTCAACAAATCCTAGCAAAGGAGCATCATCAAGTCTCATTTTCAAGGGTTCAAGTGTAGATTTGAAGGGCCTTGCTCTATTTCTTGGTTTCTCTTGGAGCATCTTCACCTCATCTTAACTCCTTCATATTGTTGTTGTTGCTTTTAGGAGCTATCTCAAACACTTTGACAATCACTTAGGGATGCTTGGGTGTTTGAGGTGGCTCCTTGGCTTTGGAGGAGTTGTTCTTGTGTTTTCTTGCATAATCTCATCATTTTTTGCATATTTGTGAAGTTTCATTTGCAAAAATGTAGATCCTTACTTTGAGCATCATTTTTTTTCCTTGTACATATTTTAATCCTATGAATCTTTGTTGTTATGCTTTGATTTTGGGGTTATATGCATGATTTTGGTGTTTTAGTTGAAATAAAATATTGTTTGCCTTCATTTTGGGTTCGCATATCATGTTAAAATTGGTTTTAATGAGATTTTGTTGTTGTTATTTGCTTGATGATGTTTAATCTTGTTGTTAGTATTTCATTTTAGTGTTAAATGTTATTTTTGTTGTTGGTTGATGATCTAGCAATATGATTCCCACTAGTGCCTAGTACACCTTGATCTAAGTGGTGAAGATTGCTAGAAAGGACTCAATTTAGTTTATGTGTTCACTTGGTCTTTGTTTACGGTGAAATTTGGTAAACAACCGCTGGTCTGAATTAATTACTTGCGAGATCAACCAGTGAATCTCAGGACATATTGTGCTTAAGTTCTTGTATGATTCGTAGTGAGAAATTGGTGTTCTTCGCGTAACCAAACAAAAGGAAACAAAAGAAACAAAGAATTGACTTGAACGCCAAGGAATTCGTAAAAAGGAAATAAAATAAAAGGCAATTGAAAATTCAAAGAAAGGAACTTAAATTTCAAGGAAATATAAAGAGTTGGTGCACAGATCCATACATTCGCTTCTTGTGCTCAGTTTTCTCTAGCACTGAAAGTTTGAGCGTAAGAAATTGTATGTTGGGATTGTGACCTGTTTTCCATATGGAAAACTAGTATATATACAAGGAGGGAAACAAAGTAACTGAACAATTTGAATTTAAAAACACTAACTGATCAAATAAACTGCCCAGTGCTTCGACAACGTGAAAATCACGCCCTTCGACCGAATCTTCAAAACACAATTCAACGGTGTCCCCCTTGCGCGAAATCACTTCTAACTTTTAGTTCTTCGTCGAATTGTAGCCCTCATGTCTTCGCTCTTCGCCAAGTCCCTGTGATGGTCGAAAACAATCTTTGAGTGTCGAAGGCCACCAATCTTCTCTTCAAAGCACCTAAGTCAACTTTTTTGACTGCATTTATTTAGCCTGTTGAAAATACAAGCTAACAAATTGCCCCCCAAAAATGTCGTTTTCGACTGAGGCGTGAGCAAAGGTAGAAAATGACGTTTTTTGACTTCTCTTCGACAATTCTCTATCAAATAATATAACGTCACTTTTTAACTTTGAAAAGACGCTTACTTTTTCTGTGTACCAGTACTTGAGTGCGCCGTCGTTTTTATGATCGTGCTCTAACATTGGTAACTGCTACACTCCATCTCTCCCATCATCTTTGTAACTTCCACCACGTTTACCAAGGTACCGCCATTATGACTGGTCAAAAAATGAACTTAAAAACTTGAACGTTTATCGGTTCTTCTTTCCACGTGATTTGGCTTGTCATTAAGTTCAGTTGATGCGATGCTTTGAATGGGACTGCCAGTTGCGACTTCGTCTCCTCGAAAGTCACACTTAATTTTTAACCCGTTTTTTGTGCCATACATTTACTGCTCTTTTTGTACTTTACTCTTTCTTCGTGTTATAAATACAAGGGAAACTTCGGTTTTGGATGTTCACAATTCACCAGAAAAACTCCTCTCCTTTCTTCTATTCTCATCTTCATCATGAGTTTTTCTTTCAAAATAGTTATTCCTACCATGGGTTTTCCACGTAATCTTAAAGAGCTCTGGCGTTTTGAGATTACTGGAAAACTCAAAGCAGGAGTTGCAGATTTTAGATTTCTGTGGAGATTTTTCACTCGACTGCTGCATTTTTCCTTGATTGAGATTTCGTGGAAAACCCAATGAATGGTGAGCCTATAAATTGAGGATACCACTCACTGATGCTGCGTAATTCCTCTTTGATGTTGGGGAATTTCGCACCAGTGTTTCCTCGTAGGCTCCTTCCAAATCTGCCATCGTCCTTCAGTGTACTGTGCTGACGGGTTTTGAAACGACCTTCAGCACTGGAGGCGATGGGCGGCCATCACCTTTTCCCCCAATTCACCAGAGGAGCAAGCACCGGGGGTACGAGGGTAACCACCACCTTCTTCTTCTTTCAGTGGCTCTCTTGTTAGAAGAACCCTTTCTTGGCCTGGTGGATTTTACCGGATGAAGAGGTGGTTCCTACTTTGGAAAAACCCACGCCAGCAGATGACAGCAACCATCTTCCCTTGGCAAGCTGAAAACAATCCTCCAAAACAGAAGAATTTAGCAGTTTGAGCTTTTTGTAACCGCCTTAAGCGCTACTTCAACCATTTGATGTAAACTTTTAATTTGTGACAATAGTTTGCAGGACCTTGTATCTATAATCAATATGCCTTTGAACGAAGTGAACTGTATTTCGACATTATTCTGTCAATTTTCTATTATTTAGCTTCAGCGACCAGTGACACTTCGTCTTTCAATGTATAATTTCGACCATAATTTAATTTTTTGGTGTGCACCAAATTTTGTACTCTGTACTTTGGCATTAATGCCATATTTCGACTTCACTCAATTGTTTATTCTCGCACTATTTTTATTTCTTGCAGCATTGGCTTGTATCTCTTTAAATACTTGCCATTTATACGCATAACTCTATTGTCTGCGCCTATCTCTTCGATCTCATATGCTCCATTCGAAAAGATTTGTATTACCTTAAATGGTCCTTCCCAATTTGGAGACCATTTTCCTAGGACTCTATCTCTTTTATCCATAGGCAAAATGACTTTCCAAACTAAGTCTTCTAAGTTGAAAGATTTCAACTTAACTTTTTTATTATAAGCTTTAGCCACTTTTTCTTTTTGCCTTGTGATCACTTCTAAAGCTAGTAATCTTTCTTCATCTATATCCACTAACTCATCAACCATCATATCCCAATATTGATTTACTGTAATTTCAAATTGTCTTTGAATTCTGGTTGATTGCAAATAAATTTCGACTAGCAACACTGCATCGTGCCCAAATGTAAGTCGAAAAGGGGTAGTGTTAATGGATTCTCTAGGAGAAATTCTGCAAGCCCATAACACTTGATCAAAAGTATTATGCCAATTCCTTGGCTTCTGCCCAACATGTTTTTTAATCAAATTAATGACAATCTTATTGGCAGCTTCTACTTGACCATTAGCTTGTGCATAATAAGGTGTCGAAGTTAACAACTTAAAACCTTTCTCAGAGGCAAAATCCACCATTTTTCGACCAGTAAAAATTGTGCCTTGATCTGTTGTAATGGTTTCTGGAACTCCAAATCTATACAAAATATGGTTTTGAATAAAGTTCACGACTGCCTCTTGATCCACATTAATTAAAGGGATGGCTTCGACCCATTTAGTGAAATAATCAATACCCACTAAAATGAAACGATGACCTTTTGACGAAGTTGGTCTTATCTCACCAATTATGTCTAAGGCCCAACCCCTGAATGACCAAGGTTTTATTATTGAATGCAACTCATTTGCTGGCACATGTTGAATTCCTGCGTGTCTTTGACATTCTTGACACACTTTGGCGAAATCTATGCAGTCTTTCAACATGGTTGGCCAATATACACATTGTCGAAACAAAAGCCATTTCATTTTATGGCCTGCTTGATGTGATCCACAGGCACCACTATGAGTACTGGATACTGCCACATAGGCTTCGTTTTTACTTAGACATTTAAGTAAAACGCCTTCAGCAGTCTTCTTGTACAATTCATTCCCAGCAATCATATAGCTTAAAGCTCTATACTTAGTTTTTCGAGAAGTTACCCCTGTTGGATTTTCTAAGTATTCTACAATTGGCCTTCGCCACTCGTCATTTGGCATGTTGTCAATGACAAAAACTTGAAAATTCTCTTTTATGCATTTATACTCTTTTGTGAGTTTGCTTAATAACTAGTTCTAAGTCGCCTTTTATTTCGACAGATGTTGCCCCCAATTCCAATAACAGTTCTAGTCCCGTTATTAAGGCTTCATATTCTGCCTCATTATTGGAGCAACTTGTTTGGATTTTGTATTTAAACTTTGTTGGTGATCGTACCTCGATCACCAAGTGTTTGTCGTTTGCTGCTCCTTCGTCCGGTCGCTGATGCTGGTGTGGAGACTGGTCTTCAGAACACCTCGGGTGGTACCTGCAAAGACACTCCCACGCTCTAGTCAGAGGTGTGCTAACGGGCAGGGTATCACAGGGTAGGAATTACGTACCTGACAGTGTGGATGAAGGTGGTATTTATACCCATCGAGGCGTTTGGCCGTTATGCGAGAGATGCGGCCGGTCGCCAAGAATTACGGAACAAGACACGGTCTTGGGCCGTTTTGTAGGATTGGGCCGCTGGCCCATTGCTAACCGCGCCTCCGTTTCCTTGCTAATACACCCCAGAACAGTTGCCCCCCAAGCCTAGGTCGCTTTAGAGCGGGCAGAGGCTTGAATCGATGCCCCCTGGTGGGTAGGAAATGTTTCTACCTTCTGTAGAACGTTGTCCGGTCGTGCGCGGCGTTTGGGCTTCAACCCTGCCATTAATGCGCAATGATGGTACTGACTTTTGCGCGTCTCGAGGTGCCTTTTGGTGTTCCCCACGCAACGGATGGGGGAGGGGTGCAGCAGACCTGCGACGCTTCGTCTGGTGGGCCCTCCTATAAATAGGGCCCATGGTCAGCACGTCTTCAACACCTGAAAAGCATTCCTCTGCACAGACACAGCACACAGTGCACAGGGCGCCATTTCCAGCAACATTTGGCGCCCATATGGCGCCCTAGAGTACTTAGGGTCCCTTAAATCGTTTTCAACCAAATTTTCTCAAAACCAATCATCACCAACAATCCAAAAACACATTATGATCATACCAACAACTTCAATTACACAGTTTAAACATCAATAACACATCAAAATACGAATCAAAGTCATGAAACCCTAGCTCTAACATAGGAATCGATTTCTATACCCTATTCAAATTCAATCCAACAACCAATCATTCAACAATCAATTATCAACATCAAATAACATCAAATAAAGTTCCTATGACCTACATACAACCTATTATAATCTCTATTATAAGGTGAGACTCCCCTTACCTTAAATAAACCGTAGAAAGTCCTTTTCACCGAGTCACCTACAAAACCACAACAACAATGGAGCTCTCCTCTTCTCCCTTCTTGGTGCGATCAAGCTCTTCCTTCTTCTCTCCCTCTTAGCGCCGTTCTCCTCTCTCTTTTCTCTTCTCTCTCGTTTTTTCTTTCTTTTCTCACTTTGGTGCGAAATGCACTAACCCTAGGAGCCTAAGTCATTGGGCTTGGGCCAATACTCGCAGTCCCGGTATTACCAATACCACTCCCTTCAATTAAAATAAAATACTACATTATAATTTAATATAATTAAAAAATAGTGCAACACTTTAAATAATTTAATCAAATAATTTAATTAAATCATTTAGGGTGTTACAACTCTCCCCCACTTAGGAAATTTCGTCCTCGAAATTCACACCTGAGTCAAATAGCTCTGGATAAGACTTCTGCATCTTGCTCTCCAGCTCCCAAGTCATGCTCTCTCCCGCAGCTCCCAACCAAACTACCTTGACCAAAGCAGTGTCCTTCCGTCTCAGCACCTTCACTTCTCTATAATCAATCCTCACTGGCATAGTCTCCACAGTGAGGTTCTAACGTACCTCCACATCATCCATGTGAATCACATGAGACGGTCCGAATATATACAAGGTCGTGACACGTGGAACACGTCGTGCAAGTTCGAAAGATTGGGCGGCAAAGCCACCCTATAAGCAACCTTTCCCACCCTCTCAGTGATTTGGTACGGTCCAATAAATCTAGGAGTCAACTTCTTTGATTTCAGTGCACGCCCAACACCAGTCATAGGCGTGACCCTCAAGAAAACATGCTCACCAGCCTGAAATTCCAAGTCTTTCCTCCTCCTATCATGGTAACTTTTCTGCCGACTCTGTGACTCTTTCATTTTCTCCCTGATCATTTTTACCTTCTCTCGTAGTCTCCCTAACCACTTCAGTCCAAGAACAACACTCTCACCAGACTCATGCCAACACAAAGGAGTCCTACACCTCCGCCCATACAGTGCCTCGAAAGGAGCCATCCCTATACTCGAATGGTAGCTGTTGTTGTAAGTGAACTCAATCAATGGAAGATGCGCATCCCACGCACCTCCCTGCTCTAGAACACATGATCTCAATAAGTCCTCCAAGGGTGAATGGTTCTTCTCTCTGTCATCCATCATCCCGAGGATGATAAGCTGAACTCAACCTCAATCTGGACCCCAATGCCTCCTGTAAACTCCTCCAAAAATCAGAAGTAAACCTAGGGTCTATATCAGATACAATACTCTTCGGGACACCATGCAGCTTCACAATGACCTGAATGTATATCTCAGCCAACCTCGACACCGGATAGGTGATGTTGATAGAAATAAAATGAGCAGACTTAGTCAACCTATCCACAATCACCGAAATAGAGTCAAATCCTCTCACAGTGTTTGGCAACCTAGTCACAAAATCCATGGAAATGCTATCCCACTTCCACTCCGGAACCTCTAATGGTTGCATCAGCCCTGCAGGCTTCTGGTGCTCAATCTTTGACTTCTGGCAAGTCAAACAGGCATATACAAACTGTGCTATATCCTTCTTCATAGCAGACCACCAGAAAAACTTCTTCAAGTCATGATACATTTTTGTAGCACTTGGATGAATACTCAGCTTGCTCCTATGGCTCTCCTCAAGTATCATCCTCTTCATCTCAGCATTGTCAGGAACACAAATCCTATCCCTGAACCTCAATACTCTTTGGGAATCCAACCTGTAATCACTATCCACAGCTTGATCACCAGCAACCAACAGATCCACAAGCTTCACATCTAACTTCTGGGCGTCTCTAATACTCACCAAGAAGTCATTACCAATCTTCAGCATACCCAGTCTAACACTCTGTGGTGTTACTTCACAAACCAAGCTCAAATCACAGAATTGCTCAATCAACTCCAACTCCTTCACCATCATTACTGACATATGTAATATTTCTCGACTTAAAGCATCAACCACGACATTAGCTTTGCCGGGATGATAGTTCAAGCCGAAATCATAATCCTTCAGCAGCTCTAACCAACGACTCTGTCTCATATTCAGCTCCTTCTGATCAAACAAGTATCTCAAACTCTTGTGGTCACTGAATACCTCAAATCTAGTACCATAGAGATAGTGCCTCCAAATCTTCAGCACAAACACAATAGAAGCCAACTCTAAATCATGAGTAGGATAGTTCTTCTCATGTGTCCTCAACTGTCTGGACGCATAAGCAACTACCTTCCCATCCTGCATCAATACACCTCCCAAACCCATCTTGGAAGCATCACAATACATAACAAACAGTTGATCCGACACAGGCAACACTAACACTGGAGATGTTGTCAACCTCCTCTTCAACTCATTGAAGCTCTCTTCACACTTTGCATCCCACACAAAAGCCTTTCCCTTTCACGTCAATTGAGTCAACGGAAGGGCTAGCTTAGAGAAACCCTCAATGAACCTCCTATAGTAACCAGCCAACCCCAAGAAACTCCTGATCTCAGTCACAGACTTTGGGCTCTCCCACTGCAATACTGCATCAACTTTGGCTGGGTCCACAGCTATACCATCACCAGAAATAATATGACCCAAGAAGCTTACCTCATTCAGCCAGAACTCACATTTTGACAACTTAGAATAAAGCTTCTTCTCTTTCAACACCTCAAGCACCAACCTCAAGTGCTCTGCGTGCTCCTCTTCAGACTTAGAGTACACCAGAATATCATCTATGAAAACCACCACAAACCGATCCAAGTAGCTATGGAAGATACAGTTCATGTACTCCATAAACACCCCTGGTGCATTGGTGACACCAAACGGCATCACAGAGTAGTCATAATGTCCATACCTCGTTCTGAACGCTGTCTTCTGGATATCTTCATCTTTCACTTTAATCTGGTGATAACCTGACCTCAAGTCAATTTTGCTAAACACCTTAGCACCTACCAGCTGGTCCATCAGATCATCAATCCTCGGAAGAGGGTACTTATTTTTGATTGTCACTTTATTCAGTTGCCTATAATCCACACAAAGGCGCATACTCCCATCCTTCTTCTTCACTAACAAAACCGGAGCTCCCCATGGTGACACACTAGGCCTCACAAGTTTCTTCTCAAGAAGCTCTTCTAGCTGCTTCTTCAATTCAGATAACTCAGAAGCTGACATCCGATACGGTGCCATAGACACAGGCCTAGTGTAACACCCTAAATGATTTAATTAAGCAATTGATTAAATTATTTAAAGTGTTGCACCATTTTAATTATATTAAATTATAATATAGCGTTTATAATTTAGTATTTTATTTTAATAGAAGGAAGTGGTATTAGAAATACCGGGACTGCAAGGATTGGCCCAGGAGCCCAAGCCCAATGACTTAGGCTCCTAGGAGTGATGCAATTCGCATCATTGTGGAAAAGAAAGAAAGAAAACGAAAGGAGAGAAGAGAGAAAGGGAGAACGGCGCGCAACCCTAGAGAGAAAGGGAGAAGAGCTTCGCACAAGGGAGAAGAAGGAAAGGAAAGAGCTGTTGCTGTGGTTTTTGGTGGTGACTCAGAGAAAGGGACGTTTCTACGGTGTAATTTAAGGTAAGGGGAGTCTCACTCTATAATAGGGGAGATAATGGGTTGTATGTAGATCATAGGTTATTGTTTGGTGTTATTTGATCATTGTGTGATTGTTTGAATCGTTGGAATTGACAAATTACATGATAAAATCGATTTAGGGCTTTATGTTAGGGTTTATGATTTGTGATTTTGTGTTTTAAGGTGTGTTTGACAATTGAGCATGCAATTGATTGTTAGAATATGAAATTAGGTGTATTAGAATGATTATGGAGTGAATGGGTTTAAGGGAATTTGGGAAATTTGGGATTTTTGGGGTTTGGGGCGCCAAATTGCTAGGAATAAGGCGCCCTGTGTACTGTTCACATGCTAGTTATCATGCGTGTGCGGTGGTGTGTTCTCGCCAGGCGCCAAGTTCTTTGGGAAAATGGCGCCCCAATGCCTTGTTTGTGTGGGTGTGGGTGGGTGCTGGGCGGCGGGGCGCCAAATGCTGCCCCAGGATGCCCAGAATGGCGCCTGTGTCACTGTAGCAGTGACTGTGTGTGTGTGTGTTTGCTGTCTGGGCGCCAGTTTGCTGGGAATATGGCGCCCTGTGCACTGTTCATGTACACATATGGGGTGGTTAGAGTAAAACTTAGAGTTCTAGGCATATTTTACCGTGCCATCTTTTGCAGTTGCCTGCCCAAAATCAATTTTAAACATTTTGGCTCGAGTAGTTTTAGTTTTGCATGTGTCGATTGAGAGATGTTCTGGTGGGCATTGCTGTGGCGCTATATGTGTGCGCCTAGGGGGTGTTTCGAGGGGAACTTAGGGTTCTGGGCATATTTTACCGTGCCATCTTTTGCAGTTACCTGCCCAAAAACAATTTTAAACATTTTGGCTCGAGTAGTTTTCTTTTTGCATGTGCTGTGTGTGTTGTGTCTAGTGCACGGCGCCATAAGTCTTGCCAGGCGCGCAGACACAGGCGCTCGTGTTCAGAGCGTGTCTCGCTTTGTGTCTTAGTTTGTGTCTAAGACTGTGTTGCCCAGGGGGGCGCCAGATTGCTAGGAAATTTGCGCCTAGTGGCTGTGTTGCCACAGGGGGTGCCAAGTTGCTGAGTTTTAGGCGCCTAGTGCTGTGTTGCACAGGGGGGCGCCAGAATGTGGGGAAAATGGCGCCTAGTGTTGCCTTGTGTCAAAGTGTGTGTTGTTTTGGTCCCTAGGGGACAGTTTGGTCCCTAGGTGACTGTTTGGTCCTGAGGGTGTGGTTTTGGTCCCTAAGTGCTGAGTTGGTCCTAAAGTGTGTTTTAGGTCCCTGAGTGAAGTTTAGTCCTCTAGTTGGGATTAGTTCTTCAAACTTGATTGTGTAGAGTTAGTGACCGAGATGAGTGATGATGCCATGGGGGCATGAGCCATGGGGGCTAGAGCCATGAGGGCCATAAATGAGATTAATAATGAGGTGAGACATAATGTGTGAATTGTGATATTGTGAATGTGCTTGTGTTATGTTCATGGAGTCTCATGCATACATTCGGCTGCGGTCGCGACGTTTATAAACTGATTGTGAGGCCAGGGGGGCCAGGCCATGGGGGCCAGAGTCATGAGGACTCACTTTGATAATGATACTGCCATGAGGACTCACTTTGATAATGGTACCACATGAATGACTACATTGCATACATTCCCATAAACGCATGAGTGCTATTGATTGATGAATGGTTTGGTCTGTGTGATGTAAATTGTGCCTGTGTGATGCTATGATTGTATATATATTTCTTATTATCACCTTTATTATATAGTTCGAGACTCACCCTTTCTGTTGTTGTTTACCACAAGTAGTCATGAGTGAGGGATTGTTACCTTCACTATTCCCTGAGTCTGTCTGCTCTGATACGTAGCACCTAGGGGATTGGGTTTAGACGTTTATTTGCTTTGTTTTGCTCACTGTTGAGCTTTCATAATGTTATACTATGTATTGTTGAGACCTGAGGATTATTCTTTTGAGCTGTAGTTTTATTCCGCTGCATGATATGAGTTTATATCCCACGTTTTGTATGGTGTTATGTATTGATTCATATGTATGAGCTGAACCGACTGTCTGAGTGTTTTAAAAGAGAAGTGTAACATTCCATTTAATGAAAATAATTTTTATTACTCTGATTTTTGAATTAAATTCCCGGGTAGAAATGGGGTGTTACATTAGTGGTATCAAAGCAAAAGTTCGGTCTGTCCGGCCAAGTGTGTCTGTCAGTCATATTGTATATGACGATTAAGTTTCCTTGAATTAGTTCTGAATGGTTGTTATGCTGCAGTGTTAGGTTGATATGGCCAGACGTGTTGATGCTGCTCTTGCTGAGGCATTACAGGCTATAGCTCAGGTTATGGGGACTCAGCAGAATACTGAGACCCGTAGTCTGGCTACCTTTCAGAGGGAGAACCCTCCTACCTTCAAGGGGAGGTACAACCCAGATGGTGCGCTAGCTTGGCTGAAGGATATTGAGAGGATCTTCCGGGTGATTAGCTGCAATGATGAGCAGAAAGTCAGGTATGGTACACACAATTTAGCTGAGGAGGCTGATGACTGGTAGTTGGAGACCAGTGAGAGGTTAGAGGCTGCACATGAGGAGATTACTTGGGCTGTGTTCAAGAGGGAATTCTTGAGAAAGTACTTCCAGGAGGATGTCGGGGGTAAGAAAGAGATGGAGTTCCTTGAGCTTAGCGGGGAAGTATGGTATTCATCGAGTATCTTTGCTAAGTTCACCGAAAGTGGCCAAGTTCTATCCACACTACTCGAGGTCGGGTTCAATTCTCAAAGTGCATAAAGTTTGAGAATGGGTTGAGAGTCGATATCAAGCGTGCTATTGGGTATCGGAAGATCGAGTGTTCTTGATTTGATTTGATTTCTTCGCCGCAGGATCTATGAGGATGACAGCAATGCCCGTGCTAGAGTCATGAGAGACCAGAGGGGTAAGTTTCAGAACAGGGGTAAGCCATATGAGGTGTCTGCTGGTAAGGGTAAACAGAGGTATGCTGGTGGTAGCAGGTATGGTGGTGGTAGTAGGTCAGCTGAGGGCAAAAAGCCAAGTGGGGGAGATGCTCCTACTGATATTGTGTGCTTCAAGTGTGGCAAGCTGGGTCACAAGAGTTTTGATTGTAAGTCTGGGGGAAAGATATGCTTCAAGTGTGGGAAGGATGGTCACATGGCATCCGATTGTGATCGTAAGGAAGCTCGTGTGTTTCAAACTGTGGTGTGGTTTGGTCACTTTAGCTCCAAGTGCACTAAGCCAAAGAAAGAGAGGTCCACTGGGAGAGTTTTTTCACTGGCAGGTTCAGAGGGACCTAATGAGATTAGAGGTACTTGCTTTATCTATGGTACACCTTTAGTTGCTATTATTGACACGGGTGCTACGCACTCTTTTATTGCTTCTGTTTGTGCTGAGAAGTTGAATTTAGTATTGTCTACTATGGAGAGGGGGGTGGTTATCGACACTCCAGCTAAGGGGTCGGTAACTACTTCTCTAATGTGTGCTAGGTGTCCTCTGTCAGTCTTCGGCAGAGATTTTCAGGCTGATCTTATCTGTTTGCCTTTGGGTGGGTTGGATGTGATTCTGGGTATGGACTGGTTAGTAGATAACCACATACACATCAACTGTTTCAACAAGTCTGTTAGTTTCTTTCCTCCAGAAGAGGAAGAGTCCGTTTTGCTATCTGCTGATCAATTGCGTGGGGTAATGAAAGAGGGTGGTCAGCTGTTTGCTTTGATGGCGTCTATGTCTGCTGAGAACCAAGTTGTAGTTGATGGGTTGTAGGTGGTGTGTGAGTTCCCTGAAGTATTCCCTGATGAGATTCCTAGTGTGCCACCAGAGAGGGAAGTTGAGTTTGGAATTGAGCTTGTGCTCAGTACTAGGCACGTGTCATGGCCGTCTGGGATGTCGGCTTCTGAGTTGTCTGAGTTGAAGAAGCAATTAGAGGAACTTCTGGAGAAGAAGTTTGTGAGGCCTAGTGTGTCACCATGGGGAGCTCCAGTTTTGTTGGTTAAGAAGAAGGATGGTAGTATGCGTCTGTGTGTGGACTATAGGCAACTGAATAAGGTGACTATCAAGAATAAATATCCTCTCCCGAGGATTGATGATCTGATGGACCAGCTGGTAGGTGCTAAGGTTTTTAGCAAGATTGATTTGAGGTCAGGGTATCATCAGATTAAGGTAAGAGATGAAGACATCCAGAAGACAGCATTCAGAACGAGGTATGGACATTATGAGTACTCTGTAATGCCGTTTGGTGTCACTAATGCACCAGGGGTGTTTATGGAGTACATGAACTGTATTTTCCATAGCTACTTGGATCGGTTTGTGGTTGTCTTTATTGATGATATTCTGGTGTACTCTAAGTCTGAGGAGGAACATGAAGAGCACTTGAGATTGGTGCTAGAGGTGCTGAAAGGGAAGAAGCTGTATGCTAAGTTGTCCAAATGTGAGTTCTGGTTGCATGAGGTGAGCTTCTTGGGTCACATTATTTCTGGTAATGGTATAGCTGTAGACCCAGCCAAGGTAGATGCAGTGTTGCAGTGGGAGAGCCCAAAGTCTGTGACTGAGATTAGGAGTTTCTTGGGGTTGGCTGGTTACTACAGGAGGTTTATTGAAGGGTTCTATAAGCTAGCCCTTCCGTTGACTCAATTGACCTGTAAGGGAAGAGCCTTTGTGTGGGATGCAAAGTGTGAAGAGAGCTTCCAAGAGTTGAAGAGAAGGTTGACAACATCTCCAGTGCTAGTGTTGCCTGTGCCGGATCAACCTTTTGTTGTATACTGTGATGCTTCCAAGTTGGGTTTGGGAGGTGTATTGATGCAGAACGGGAAGGTAGTTGCTTATGCGTCCAGACAGTTGAGGACACATGAGAAGAACTATCCCACTCATGATTTGGAGTTGGCTGCCATTGTATTTGTGCTGAAGATTTGGAGGCACTATTTGTATGGCACTGGATTTGAGGTATTCAGTGATCACAAGAGCTTGAGATACTTGTTTGACCAGAAGGAGCTGAATATGAGGCAAAGGTGTTGGCTAGAGCTGCTGAAGGATTATGATTTCGGCTTGAACTATCATCCCGGCAAAGCTAATGTCGTGGCTGATGCTTTAAGTCGGAAAACTTTACATATGTCAGCTATGATGGTGAGGGAATTGGAGTTGATTGAGCAATTCAGTGATCTGAGCCTAGTTTGTGAGGTGACACCCGCAGTGTCAGATTGGGTATGCTGAGGATTGGGAATGACTTCTTGGTTAGTATCAGAGACGCCCAGAAGTTGGATGTGAAGCTGGTTGATTTATTGGTGGCTGGTGAACAGGCTGTGGATGGGGATTACAGGTTGGATTCCCAGGGTGTGTTGAGATTCAGGGACAGAATCTGTGTTCGTGATGATGCTGAATTGAAGAAAATGATACTTGAGGAGAGCCATAGGAGCAAGTTAAGCATTCATCCGGGTGCTACTAAGATGTATCATGATCTGAAGAAACTGTTTTGGTGGCCTGGTATGAAAAAGGAGGTAGCACAATTTGTGTATGCATGTTTGACTTGCCAGAAATCAAAGATTGAGCACCAGAAGCCTGCAGGGTTAATGCAACCTTTGGAGATTCCGGAATGGAAGTGGGACAGCATTTCCATGGACTTTGTGACTGGGTTGCCAAACACTTTGAGAGGTTTTGACTCTATTTGGGTGATTGTGGATAAGGTGACCAAAGTACGCTCATTTCATTCCTATCAACATCACTCATCTGTGTACAAAGTTGGCTAAGATTTATATTCGGTGATTGTGAAGCTACATGGGGTCATGAAGAGTATTGTGTCAGACAGAGACCCGAGGTTTACGTCTGTGTTTTGGGGAAGCTTGCAGGAGGCATTGGGGTCCAGGCTGAGGTTGAGTTCAGCTTATCATCCTCGGTCGATGGGATGATGAGAGAGGACCATCCAGTCCTTGGAGGACCTTCTAAGAGCTTGTGTGCTAGAGCAGGGAGGTGCGTGGGATACACATCTTCCACTGATTGAGTTCACTTACAACAACAGTTACCATTCGAGTATAGAGATGGCTCCTTTTGAGGCACTGTATGGGCGGAGGTGTAGGACTCCTATGTGTTGGCATGAGTCCGGTGAGAGCGTTGTGCTTGGACCGGAATTGGTTAGGGAGACTACAGAGAAGGTGAAGATGATCAGAGAGAAAATGAAAGAGTCCCAGTGTCGGCAGAAAAGTTACCATGATAGGAGGAGGAAAGACTTGGAGTTTCAGGCTGGTGAGCATGTGTTCATGAGGGTCACGCCTATGACTGGTGTTGGGCGTGCCCTGATAGCAAAGAAGTTAACTCCAAGATTTATTGGACCGTACCAAATCACTGAGAGGGTTTGGAAGGTTGCTTATAGGGTGGCCTTGCCACCTAACCTTTCGAACTTGCACGATGTTTTCCACGTGTCACAGCTTGGAAGTATATTCCAGACCCGTCTCATGTGATTCACATGGATGATGTGGAGGTGCGTGAGAACCTCACTGTGGAGACTATGCCAGTGAGGATTGATGATAAAGAGGTGAAAGTGTTGAGAGGGAAAAACATTGCCTTAGTCAAGGTAGTGTGGTTGGGAGCTACTGGTGAGAGCATGACTTGGGAGCTAGAGAGCAGGATGCGGGAGTCGTATCCAGAGCTGTTTGACTCAGGTATGAATTTCGAGGACGAAATTTCCTAAGTGGGGGAGAGTTGTAACACCCTAAATGATTTAATTAAGCAATTGATTAAATTATTTAAAGTGTTGCACCATTTTAATTATATTAAATTATAATATAGCGTTTATAATTTAGTATTTTATTTTAATAGAAGGAAGTGGTATTAGAAATACCGGGACTGCAAGGATTGGCCCAGGAGCCCAAGCCCAATGACTTAGGCTCCTAGGAGTGATGCAATTTGTAACACCCCATTTCTACCCGGCAATTTAATTCATAAATCAGAGTAAATAAAATTATTTTTCATTTAATAGAATGTTACACTTCTCTCTTAAATCACTCAGACTGTCGGTTCAGCTCAGAAATATGCATCAATACATAACACCATACAAAACGTGGGTTAATATCTCATGTTACGCAGCGGAAATAAAAACAACATCTCAAAATAAATGCTCAGCAGTCTCAAATACTAAAGTTTATAACCCAACCCCTAGGTGCTACGTATCAGAGCAGACCGACTCGGGGAGTAGTGAGGGTAGAAAGCCCTCACTCATGGCTACCTGTGGTAAACAACAACAGAAAGGGTGAGTCTCGAACTATATAATAAAAGTGATAATAGGCAATATATACAGTCACAGTTCAAAACACAATCAATCATACCAATCATCACTCAATAACATTTATGTGTTCAGGTGAATGTATGCAATGTAGTTATGCATGTGGTACCATTTGCCCTCATGGCAGTATCATTATCAAAGTGAGTCCTCATGACTCTGACCCCCATGGCCTAGCCCTCATGGCCTCTCAATTAATTTATAAACGTCGCGACCGCAGCCGAATGTATGCATGAGACTCCATGAACACAATCACAGCACGTTTACAGTATCTCATTTCACATATTTCTCACCTCATATTTAATCTCAATTATAGCCCCCATGGCTCATGCCCCCATGGCATCCTCAATCATCTCAGTTACTAACTCAACATGATCAAGTCCCAAGGACTAATCACAACTAGAGGACTAAACCTCACTCAGGGACCTAAACCACCCTTTAGGACCAAAACAGTCACCTAGGGACCAAACTGTCACCTAAGGACCAAAACAGCACTCACTTAGACACAATGCAGCACTAGGCGCCATTTTCCCCACATTCTTGCCCCAGTGCAACACAAAGACTAGCGCTGAAACTCGATAATTTGGCGCCCCCGTGGCAACACAACCAACTGGCGCCACTTTTTCTAGCAATCTGGCGGCCCCCTGGCAGACACGATCCTAGACACAAACTAAGACACGATTCTGCACACGATCCTGCACACAGCGCCGCTAGGCGCCACTGGCGTTCTTGTTTGGCGCCCTACATCTGACCCAGCACACACAACACATGTAAACAGAAAACCACCCGAGCCAAAATGTTTAAAATTGTTTTTGGGCAGGCAATTGCAAAAGATGGCACGGTAAAATATGCCTAGAACTCTAAGTTTCACTGTTTTTGGGCAGCACTGTTTGACACATGCACACAGAAAACTACTCGAGCCAAAATGTTTAAAAATGTGTTTGGGCAGGTGATTACAAAATATGGCACGGTAAAATATGTCTAGAATTCTAAATGTCACTTAACCCACACCATAGGCGCACACATATAGCGCCACAGAATCACCCACTAGGACATCTCTCAAAGGACACGTGCAAAACTAAAACTACTCGAGCCAAAATGTTTAAAATTGAATTTGGGCAGGTGAATACAAAATATGGCTTGGTGAAATATGCTCGGAACATCAAGTTCCACTCAACCCACCCCATATGTGCACGTGAACAGTGCACATGGCGCCATATCCCCAGCAAACTGGCGCCCAGACAGCAAACACACACACACACAGACACTGCTACAATGGACTTGGCGCCATTTCCCCAGCAACTTGGCGCCCGAGCGTGCAAGAACACCCAAAGACACAGCACAACCCCAAAGACGTGAACGAGAACTTCGGTAGCGCCTTGGCAAAGTGACATTCCTGCACAAACTCACAATTCAACTCATGAACAGTACACAGGGCGCATAAATCCTAGCCATTTGGCGCCCCATACCTCAGAAATCCCCAATTCTTAATTCCTTTCAATTCTAACTACCATATATCATTCAAATTCACTCTATAATCATTTTAACACATTCAATTTCACATCTCAAACATCAAATTACACATTAACACGAAATCAAGCACATAAACCCTAACATTAAGCCCTAAATCAATTTCTCATGCAATTTCATCAAATTCACTCAATCAAATTTAATCAATTAATCAATTATCAACAAATAGAGACTCTATGACTCCTATACAACCTATTATATCCTCTATTATAGAGTGAGACTCCCCTTACCTCAATTTAAACCGTAGAGAAGCTCTTTCACGTAGTCACCTACAAAACCTCAGCAACAAATCTCCTTCTCCTTCCTTTCTCCTTGGTGCGATCCATGTAATACCCCCTTTCTAAACAACTATTATTTACTGTATTCTATCAGAGTTTTTAAATTTAAAATCACTAAAGGGAATGTCACATTCCAACGCTTACGAACTTTCCAACTTTTAGTCACATAACACGAAAAACAATAAAACATTAATATGATACGCAGCACATTAGTTTGGGGATGGCCCACAACACCTGTTTTAGTTTACAGCACCAAAATATAAATAACATCTCCAACACAGCGGAAGCATCACTAAGTTTAATATTATACTTAGTACATTATTAATAAAAGTCTAAAGCATCAGATGATAAATAAAAGACGACTACGCCCCTCCCCTGGTGCTACATATCAGAGCTGATACATGACTACTAGAAGACCGGCATAAGAATGCACTCACTCGCGGGTACCTGCAGGTTGCCGACATACGAGGCAACACGACGCAGTAGGGTGAGTCTTTTATACAAATAATAATAGATAGGATAGGCATTACACAACCAACTTTTAAAGACGACACCATTTTACCCAACCCCCTCGCTAACATCCAATTTATCTACGCAATGCACAACACGTAACCTTCTCAGTATCATTATTACCACATCTCTCAATTTCATCATAACCCTCTTATTTAAATCACAACATCATCATTTAGTCACTTAGCACGATTAACACGTCATTATCTTTAATCATTAGTTATACACATGGGACGCCACAACATAAAAAGCAAAGCAAACAATTATTGTGACTACAACAACTTGAAAGATAGAGAAAACGACACTTTAAAATATGATGAACAAGACACTTAAATTGAAGAAATAGCTCACTTAAACTTGAGAAAACAGCCGCATTTCATTTACGTAAATCGCACATTTAATTATAAAGAAAGAAAGAAAACAAAGAAGCAAATGACTACTTGGTTGTAAACCGCACTATTAATTTTATATAAAAAGGACAACAACCTAGCCTTACAAAAATAGCGACATTGGCTAAAAAAAACTGCGGCATTAGCTTCGTAAAAACAGTCACAGTGGTTTTTATACACAAAATACAGCAACATCACGTTTTATACAAAAAAAAAAAATACATCAACCGCATTTAAATGAAAAATGAAGAACAAAGAAAAAAAAAAATGACTTAACAACATGAAAAATGACCCTTTTAATTCACAAAAACAACGACTTGATTATGGAAAAATAGCAACCTTGATTTTAATTATGCAATCACGACAACACCTAACCCATTCTCATCTTATTTAAATTTGAGTAACAATACATCTAAATTGAAGGGATAACACATTTGAATGATTTGGGTACCAATACCTTTTGCACTTTAGAAAAATATCACATTTAAATTAAGGAAACAACACATTTTGAAAGTGGGAACATCTCATTCAAGAATTGGAGTAACAACACCTCTAAGTTTTCAAGTAACAACATCTTCAAAACCTAGTAACAACACATTCCAAGTTTTAGTAACAATGCCTTTAAATTTGGGAAACAACACATTCAAATCTTGGGCAACACATTAAAATTCGGGTAACAATATATTGGAAATTTTGGAAAACATCTCCTTTTTAAAATCACCAAACAGTAGTAAAACCCCCACCATTTTATTTATAAAGACAGCCACGTTACACCCCTTTTCATTTTAAAAGAAACACAGGAAAACAGTGTGGATAAACAGTAGGAAATGGCGCCTCATTTGTTGTGAAACAGCAGTATTTTTATTAAGAGAAAACAAAGAAGACAAAGAAAAACAAACAATTGATCACCCTCACCACATCCTCATCAAATCACCCAATCACTCACAACAACATTTTATTTTATTTTTTTAAAAATATGACAACATCTGATTGTTCTTTATATATATTCGTGGGTTATAAAATAGTAAACTATTTGACTATGGGATTTCTCGGATATCCGTGCATCGCTCACAATGAGAACATTTGTGAGGCTCTCAGAGATGTCCTTGAAAATACACCAGTAAACTGGCCTGAACAAAGGCTAGCCATAGTCAAAAAGTACACTAGTAGTATAACACTTAGAGTGAAATTCTTTGAATTAATGTCCATATAAGTATCACACAGTTAATATAATAGAACATTTTCGCATACCAAAACCTACAATACCGAACCCCACATACAAGTCCTCATATATACCATTATAAGGTGAACCCCACCCTTACAAAATCCAACAAGAACAAGAGCACTTAAACGAGGTTAAGATCAATTATCATCCTAGAGAAAACACGTAAAGCAGCCAAGCATCCTTTAAACACATAACTTTTTGGAATTTGAGAGTCAACAAACACGACATCATAGTAAAGCGAGAAAACTACTTTCAGATAGCACACCATAATTAAATCAGTAGTTCCTGCTATTTAAACTCTAGTTTTATAACTTAATGATCGAAGCATATGCAACCTTACACTATAGACATGCAAAGATGGCAGTTTGAACACCAACGCATTTTCTCTAACTTTATCTAGTTCTATGTATCAAGTGGATTAATTAACCAAATTCAATCACCTCATTAACTACAATTACTTAAATAAATGCAACATGTTGGTAAGACTATCACCTAACATTTAAAATATCGCAACATATGGTAAGAAGTAGTAGCTAAACAGAAAACTAACATAGCAGTTACACAAGGTACTCAGAGCAAACACATACATAGCAGCAATAAGACAATAAGCAGCACCAGTATCAACAATAGCAATCCTACCGTTTGGCCAATTCAGCTAATCACTGCAACACAAATCATGGTTAGAACGAGTACCAAGACTCGAGGGATAACTAGACTCGACACTGGACAACTTGGCCGGACAGACCAAACATCAGCTCTGATACCACTAATGTAACACCCCCTTTCTAAACAACTATTATTTACTGTATTCTATCAGAGTTTTTAAATTTAAAATCACTAAAGGGAATGTCACATTCCAACGCTTACGAACTTTCCAACTTTTAGTCACATAACACGAAAAACAATAAAACATTAATATGATACGCATCACATTAGTTTGGGGATGGCCCACAACACCTGTTTTAGTTTACAGCACCAAAATATAAATAACATCTCCAACACAGCGGAAGCATCACTAAGTTTAATATTATACTTAGTACATTATTAATAAAAGTCTAAAGCATCGATGATAAATAAAAGACGACTACGCCTCCCCGGTGCTACATATCGAGAGTGAGACATGACTACTAGAAGACCAGGCATAAGAATGCACTCACTGCGGGTACTGCGGGTTGCCGACATACGAGGCAACACGACGCATAGAGGTGAGTCTTTTATACAAATAATAATAGATAGGATAGGCATTACATATTGGCAAGGCAACAAACAAAGACAATTCACGCTTATAATTATGTATGAAAGTTCAACCCCACCAGGGCATAATGCATGATGGTACCATATTCATCACAATTAAGAGGCCAAGCCTATTCTTCTTTGGAGGCCAAGCCTATTCTTCGCAAGAGGTCAAGCCTATTCTTCACATTTATGCACATGCCATGAGATCCTATATACACATGTGCATTTCACCAAAATACTCACACCGAGCACTCACCATCATCATCATAAAACACTCATAGAGTGTATTCTTCATAATTCAACACAATCACACAACAAAGATCATTAAAACTATACTTACGGAGTATATTCTTCACAATTCATATCACAACATCATAATCACTCATAGAGAACATTCACCGCAACTCATCAACACTATACACACCAACATCATTTAGAGTATATATATTTTTTCAGTTATCCTTTGGTTTAGTGTGTTATAAAATAGTGAACTGATTGACTATGGGATTACTCAGGTAACTGATACTACTTGCAATGTGCATTGGCCACCTTTGCAAGGCTCTCGATGATGCCCTTGTAAATACACCGATGAAAGAAATCCTGACCTTAGTGGTAAACCACAATTTAGCCATAGTCAATTAGATCACTAGTAGTATAACATTTCACGATGAATCACTTATATAAACATAGTATCACAATTTTCATAAAAAACAGCACCTTTTGCTTAATAAATACAGCAACAATAAACGATTTATTTTGCCTTAAAAATAGAATATTCAGTTAGGCCTCTGAATAAGCTTTCCAACGCATCTTAGAACACCTCAATCGGGTTCCGGTTCAAAAGATATGAATTTTTCAAAAACAAAGTGACAAAACAGTGAAAAGACGATGAAAAAGCGAGCCATCGGCGCATGAAGCGCCGCTTGATGGCGACAGTGAGGCGCCATTGGACGTAAAACACGCAGAATGTGGGCATTGCATTTGGCGTGTGAAGCGCCACTTCAGCGCCAAGTGATGGCGCCCGATCCATTATAACGATGTATTATGCAATTTTCCGAAAATGTGCGATTTTCACTCCAACTCGATTTTAACTCCAAAAATACGAATTTTTCACCAATTAAAATCATCAAAGCTCACCAAGAAACATCAAACAATCCTTCCCACACCTAATTTACACCAAAAACACCTTTTGTTCCTTAATTCAATCATCAAGCGGTTATCACACTCATCAACCATCAAATTCATCAAAAATCACCAAATTCATCAAGACATCAACAACATTCAGCAATCACATCGAATTCACCAAAACAACCTCACAAGTTATTAAAACAACATCAAAACCCCAAAACCCATCATATACCCAATCACGTTAAACCGAAACGCCCACCCTTACCTCGAATTGGTATGTTCAGGAATTAACGGCGAAGGAGTCACGCGTCTGTAACTCAAAGAACACAACGAACGGACGCCTCCTTCCTCCTTGAAATCGCAGCCACTCACTCTCCTTTGATCAATGAGGAATGAGCATAATGGGGTTAGGGATAAGCTACAACACTAGGATAATGAAGAAAACGACACGGAAAGGATCGAGAATTCTTACCTGAAGGAACTTGCGAAATTCCCCTTCCTTCCTCTTCTTAGTGCAGCGCTCCCTTTCTCTCTTCCTCACTCTCTCAATTCGCAGCTCTCTCAATTTCTGCACAATGAGAGAGTTGCGCTAGACTCCTAGGGTTAAGCAGTGGGCTCAGTAAACACTGGGCCCTCCACGTCCACACCACTCCCTTTACTCGCTCCACCTCCTGAACCACGCCCATCAATTTAATTAATTTAATCACGTTCTAATAAAACCCATAATTCAATTAAATAATTTAATTAAATTATTTCCGGGTGTTACAATTCTCCCCCACTTAGGATTTTTCGTCCTCGAAAACATACCTGATTCAAACAATTCTGGATACGACTCTCGCATCTTATCTTCCAGCTCCCATGTCAGACTTTCACCAGCTGCCCCAAACCATACAACTTTCACCAGATTGATCTTCTTACCTCGAAGGGTCTTCACTTCCCAATCCTCAATTCGTACAGGCACGGTCTCCACAGTGAGATTATCCCGCACCTCCACATCATCCGGTTGAATCACGTGGAGACGGATTCGCAATATACTTTTCAAGTCGCGACACGTGAAACACGCCGCAAGTTCGAAAGATTAGGTGGCAAAGCCACCCGATATGCAACACTTCCAACTCTCTCCGTAATCTGATACGGTCCTATGAAACGAGGAGTCAACTTCTTTGATTTCAGAGCACGCCCGACACCAGTCATAGGTGTGACCCTCAAGAACACGTGGTCACCTGCTTCAAACTCTAAATCCTTCCTTCTCTTATCATGGTAGCTCTTCTCATGCACTCGAGACGCTTTCATTTTCTCTCGGATCATCTTCACTTTCTCAGTGGTTTCTCTAACCAGCTCAGGTCCAAGCACTAAACTTTCCCCAGTCTCGTACCAACATACCGGAGTCCTACACCTCCGACCATACAATGCCTCAAACGGTGCCATCCCAATACTGGAGTGATAACTATTGTTGTATGTAAACTCGATCAAGGGGAGATGAGTATCCCACGCACCTCCCTGCTCTAGAACACACGACCTCAACAGATCTTCCAATGATTGAATTGTCCTCTCTGTCTGCCCGTCAGTTTGAGGATGATAAGCTGAACTCAACCTCAATTTCGAACCCAACTCCTTCTGCAAACTACTCCAAAAATCCGAAGTAAATCTTGGGTCTCTATCTGACACAATGCACAAAGGAACACCATGCAGCTTCACAACCACCTGAATGTAGATTTCAGCCAATCTCGACACCGGATACTTAATACCGATAGGAATAAAGTGAGCAGATTTTGTCAATCTATCCACAACCACCCAAATTGAATCATGTCCTCTCACTGTATTGGGTAACCCGGTCACGAAGTCCATAGAAATACTATCCCACTTCCACTCTGGAACATTCAACGGTTGCATCATTCCCGCAGGCTTCTGATGCTCGACCTTCGATTTCTGACAGGTCAAACACGAATACACAAACTTTGCCACATCACGCTTCAATCCAGGCCACCAAAACATCTTTTTCAGATCGTGATACATCTTCGTCGCTCCGGGATGGATACTTAACTTACTCCTATGCCCTTCCTCGAGGATTGCCTTTTTCATTTCCTCATCTTCGGGAACGCAAATTCTTCCACGGTACCTCAATACGTTCTGAGTATCTAACTCGAAATCTCCATTCCCAGGCTTACCAATCTCACTCATCAAATCCACCAATTTCACATCTAACTTCTGCGCTTCTCGGATACTAATCATAAAATCATTGCCAATTTTCAACATGCCCAACCTGACACTCTGAGGTGTGACTTCACAAACTAGACTCATGTCCCTGAATTGCTCAATCAACTCAAGCTCTCTAGCCATCAACGCCGACATGTGCAAGGTCTTCCGGCTCAAAGCATCGGCAACCACATTAGCTTTACCCGGGTGATAACTCAACTCAAAATCATAATCCTTCAATAGTTCTAACCACCGGCGCTGCCTCATATTCAATTCTTTCTGATCGAACAGATACCGTAGACTCTTGTGATCACTAAACACCTCAAATCTCGATCCATACAAGTAGTGCCTCCAGATTTTCAATGTAAATACCACACAGTGAGCAAGTTCTAGATCATGAGTAGGGTAATTCTTTTCATGAGTCCTTAATTGCCTCGACGCATAAGCGACCACTTTCCCATTCTGCATAAGCACGCCACCCAAACCCATCTTGGAAGCATCACAGTATACTACAAACGGGTCGACCGAACTAGGTAAGGTCAACACTGGAGATGTAGTCAATCTTCTTTTCAGCTCATTGAAGTTTTCTTCACATCGGTCATCCCAAACAAAAGCTTTGCCCTTGCAAGTTAATTGGGTCAATGGCAGAGCCAACTTCGAAAACCCCTCAATGAATCTTCTATAATAGCCAGCTAATCCCAGAAAACTCCTTATTTCAGTAACTGACTTTGGAGACTCCCACTGCAACACTGCATCAACTTTGGAAGGATCCACCGCAATCCCTTCACAAGAAATCACATGTCCGAGAAAACTGACCTTCGTCAACCAAAACTCACACTTGGACAACTTGGCATATAATTTCCGGCTCCTCACAATGTCTAATACTACCCTCAGATGTTCAGCATGCTCTTCTTCCAACTTAGAGTAAATCAGAATGTCATCAATGAAAACCACTACAAACTTGTCCAAGTACTCACGGAAAATTTGGTTCATGTATCCCATGAATACTCCCGGCGCATTAGTCACACCGAAAGGCATAACGGAATACTCATAGTGTCCATATCTGGTCCTAAATGCTGTCTTTGGAACATCTTCATCCTTGACCTTGATCTGGTGATAACCAGACCTTAAATCAATCTTGCTAAATACTTTAGCACCCACCAATTGATCCATCAAGTCATCAATCCTTGGCAACGGGTACTTATTCTTGATTGTAACTTTATTTAAGCCGCCGATAGTCTACGCACAACCTCATACTACCATCTTTCTTTTCACTAGCAACACCAGGGCTCCCAAGGTGACACACTCGGTCTCACGAACTTCTTTTCTAACAAATCTTCAAGTTGCTTTTTCAATTTCGCCAACTCGGATGCGGACATTCTATATGGTGCCATAGACACGTGCTTTGTGCCAGAACCAGTCAATAGTAAACTCCACTTCTCTCTCGGGTGGTACATCCGGAATCTCATCAGAAACACCTCGTAAAACTCACGCACTCATCGCAATTCATCAATCTTCGCTTGGCTCTCAACAGACAACGATGCTAATAGAGAAAATAGTTGAACCTCTTCTCTCATCACGGTGGTGGTGACCCGCAGATAAGAAACTGCATTCTCTTCATGCGAAGCAAAACTCACTTGACCTTTCACGATTAATTGATATGAACATGGTTATCAAATAACCAGTCCATACCCGAATGACATCCATCCCACTCTCGGTGGCAATGATCAAAGTCAACTAAAAATTCTCTACCATACATAGATACAGGGCATTTAGCACAAACAACGGAGGTAGTCACGAACCCTTAGTGGAGTATCGATAACCATCTCCTCAACATATCGGATAAAACAAGTCTTAAGTTCTCAACACATGCAAAGAAGAATAAAACTATGGGTAGCACCAAGATCAACAATAGCAACAAGAGGAGTATTATTGATATAGCACGCACTCGAATCTCGCTCACTACGTCGACGCAGCGGCAGAGAGTAACACCTTTCCATACGACTTCTCCTTCTTGGGTTTAGGACATCGTGTAACCGACGTGGCCACCCTCTTCACAATTGAAGCATACCATCTCCTTCTTATCACGGTTGAAGGACATGTGTCCCTCCTTCCCACACTTATAACATCTCTTCTTTTCCTTGTTTGGGCAATCGAAACTCTTATGGCTGTCTTCCCACACGTGTAACAAGTAACACCGGTCGCAAAGATCTCCCACTTCGCTTAGACCCACCAAATGATTTTCCAACAAACTTCCCTTTGCCCTTACCAAAGCAGGCACCTCATATGGCTTCCCACGACCGAAAAATTCTTTTGCCTTTCCTTCATAACTCGGGAGAAGGCATTATTGTCCTCTTCAAAAATTCCGCACTATTAACCAACAATGGGAATACACGGATCCACGATACCCTATGGCTCTCTTAATGTCAAGACGCAACCCGTTTTCAAACTTGATGCATTTGGAGAACTCAAAGACCTCTCCATCATAGTGAGGATAAAACTTAGACAAATTTCAAGAAACTTTGCAAAGATACTCGGAGACAGTCATGCTACCTTGCTCAAGTCTCAAAACTCCACCTCCTTTTTTCCGCGAACATCCTCCGGATAGTACTTTCTCTTGAATTCCTCTCAAATACCGCCCAAGTGATCTCCTCATTGGCGATCGTCAACCCTTGACTAGTTGTCCTCCACCAATCATAAGCCTCTTTTTCAACATGTGTGTGCCATAGCGAACCTTCGAGCATCGGTGCAATCCATGACACGGAAAATCCGCTCCATCTCACTTAGCCACTCAAGGGCACCATCGTGACTATACCCGCCTTCAAAAGTAGGAGGGTTCTCACGCCGAACGTAGCCAAACTACGCGCTCCATCACCAATAGCATTGGGTATGTTACCCACAACCCCAAAGCAATAGCTCGCAAGCGCAGACAAGTGCAAAGATCGTCCGTCTCGCCATTTTAGCACCGCAACAAAAACAAAAATCAGAAACGAGTAACAAAGCTCAAATGTTACTCAACTTGACGACTCAACCACCGGCCGGATAGACCGAACTGCTCTGATACCACTAATGTAACACCCCTTATCTACCCAATTATTTCAAACGTCATTATCAGAGTATTCCACTGCTCAAAATATTAATTAATTAGTAGAAGGGAATGTTACGTCGCCATTAAATTTAACCCATCGTATGCACCATTAAATTTGTGCAACAACACATACATCACAAGTTAAAACTTCACAAATCATCTTATCACAGCGGAAAATCAATGACTCACTAGTCCACTCAAACACGTCACATAATTCTTCAAATAAACCTCATACAGTTAAGTAGTTTAACATCGAATCCCAAAATACGCCCCTAGGTGCTACGGTATCGCAGAGCGACACAAACAGACTTCCCGATACCTAACTGTAAGGCGGCTAGACCTTCACTCGCTGACACTGCAGCGCTGCCACAATAGAGCAACATTCCAAGCAGAAGGGGTGAGAATTTCAATAAAACATAATCAGATACATAATAGAGAAATGAGAGCAGGCAATCACATAGTAACATCATCATCACCAATTCATGGTCCCACAACAGCAGCTCCAATCACAAACAAAGACAATTCACGCTTATAATTATGTATGAAAGTGCAACCCCACTGGGCATAATGCATGATGGTACCATATTCATCACAATTAAGAGGCCGAAGCCTATTCTTCGCTGGAGGCCGAAGCCTATTCTTCACAAGAGGCCGAAGCCTATTCTTCACATTTATGCACATGCCATGAGATCCTATATACACATGTGCATTTCACCAAAATACTCACCTGGAGCACTCACCATCATCATCATAAAACACTCATAGAGTGTATTCTTCGCAATTCAACACAATCACACAACAGCATCATTAAAACTATACTTCTGGAGTATATTCTTCACAATTCATATCACAACATCATAATCACTCATAGAGAACATCCACCGCAACTCATCAACACTATACACACCAACATCATTTAGAGTATATATATTTTTTCAGTTATCCTTTGGTTTAGTGTGTTATAAAATAGTGAACCGATTGACTATGGGATTACTCAGGTAACTGATACTACTTGCAACAGGCATTGGCCACCTTTGCAAGGCTCTCAGTGATGCCCTTGTAAATACACCAGTGAAAGAAATCCTAACCTTAGTGGTAAACCACAATTTAGCCATAGTCAATTAGATCACTAGTAGTATAACATTTCACAGTGAATCACTTATATAAACATAGTATCACAATTTTCATAAAACAGCACCTTTTGCTTAATAAATACAGCAACAATAAACGATTTATTTTGCCTTAAAAATAGAATATTCTGTTAGGCCTCTGAATAAGCTTTCAAACGCATCTTAGAACACCTCAATCGGGTTCCCGGTTCAAAAGATATGAATTTTTCAAAAAAAGCAGTGACAAAACAATGAAAGACGGTGAGGAAAATAGCCATCGGCGCATGAAGCGCCGTGGAGGCGACAAATGAGGCGCCATTGGACGTAAAACACGCAGAATGTGGGCATTGCATTTGGCGTGTGAAGCGCCACTTCAGCGCGATGAGGCGCCAAATCACCAGAAACGATGTATTATGCGAATTTTCCGAAAATGTGATTTTTCCAACTCGATTTTAACTCCAAAAATACGAATTTTTCACCAATTAAAATCATCAAAGCTCACCAAGAAACATCAACAATCCTTCCCACACCTAATTTACAAAAAAACACCTTTTGTTCCTTAATTCAATCATCAAGCGGTTATCACACTCATCAACCATCAAATTCATCAAAAATCACCAAATTCATCAAGACATCAACAACATTCAGCAATCACATCGAATTCACCAAAACAACCTCACAAGTTATTAAAACAACATCAAAACCCCAAAACCCATCATATACCCAATCACGTTAAACCAAACGCCCACCCTTACCTCGAATTGGTATGTTCCGAATTAACGGCGAAGGAGTCACGCATGTAACTCAAAGAACACAACGAACGGACGTCTCCTTCCTCCTTGAAATCGCAGACCACTCACTCTCCTTTGATCAATGAGGAATGAGCATAATGGGGTTAGGGATAGGCTACAACACTAGGATAATGAAGAAAACGGCACGGAAAGGATCGAGAATTCTTACCTGAAGGAACTTGCGAAATTCCCCTTCCTTCCTCTTCTTAGTGCGCGCTCCCTTTCTCTCTTCCTCACTCTCTCTCAATTCGCAGCCTCTCTCAATTTCTCGCACAATGAGAGAGTTGCGCTAGACTCCTAGGGTTAAGCAAAGGCTCGATGAAACTTTGGGCCCTCCACGCCCACACCACTCCCTTTACTCGCTCCACCTCCTGAACCACGCCCATCAATTTAATTAATTTAATCACGTTCTAATAAAACCCATAATTCAATTAAATAATTTAATTAAATTATTTCCGGGTGTTACACCCACTACTCTAAGCTCATTCAACACGTCAACAACATATATTATCCAATCTCTCCGCAATAATTCATCAACAATTTAATTGAGTATTTCAACAACACTACAAAATCTCCACATATCTACACTCACCTTCATTAAGGAAATTCTACAAACATGTTATATGCTTATTCAACAACATATCTATTCCAAAGTTACCAAGAGACATGGCATTCCAATTAGACTCAAAACACAATACAATTAATCACATAACTACTCCAAATATGCAACAATTCAACAATTTCAAACACTCAACAATTCAATAGTCTAGAGCACCCAACAACCTAACCTATACATAACCATAATCCTAAAAATTATCATAGGTATAGAAGAGCCCCCATACCTTGCAAAACTGAAGAACTCAATCCTCACCAAAATCGCCAAAACGTGACAAGCTTCCCTCTCCCTCCTTCGCAAAACCGTGGCACCCTAGTGAAGGATTTGAGAGAAGCTCTTCTTCCTTTCTTTCTCCCTTCTCACGCCGTCGCACACACAACACTTCTCCCTCTTCGCTTCTTCTCTCCTCTCCCTCGGTCACGCTCCTCTCTCTCTCTCTAGGTTTTCCTTCTTTTCTTTTTTCCCAATTTCTTTCTTTCCTTCTCTTATTTCTTTCCTCTCACTCTGTACCCGAAAACCCTCTCCCTCAATTTCTATTTCTTTTCTTTAATTAAACCCTAGGCCCAATCCATAACCTACTTGCACCCCTCTCTTTGCTTTCACACACCCATCAATTAAAGCCCATAATGCTATTTACACCTCCCATTTCAATTAATTCCACCACTTCCTTATTACTCAAACACCTCCTAATAAAATAAAACTCCAATTAATAAATTCTAATATAATACCTACATAATTAATTAAATAATCCGCCAATTATTTTTGGGGCGTTACAATCAACTTCTCCTTCTTCTCACTCTCCTTGCGCCGTTTTCCTTCTCTCTTTCTCTCCTTTCTTTCGTTTTTTTTTCTTTCTTTTGGGTGAATGTTGCGAATTGCACCAACCCTAGGAGCCTATGTCATTGGGCTTGGGCTCCTGGTGTAACACCCCAATTCTACCCGGCAGTTTAATTCAAAAATCAGAGTATAAAAATCATTTTTCTCATTTAATGGAGTGTTACACTCCTCTCTTAAAAATACTCAACAGTCGTTTCAGCTCAGAAAAATGCATAGATACATAGCACCATACAACACGTGGGATAAAATCTCATGTAACGCAGCGGAAATAAATTACATCTCAAAACAAGTACTCAGTAATCTCAAATAGTTCACAATACACATGAAGGCTCACAGTGAGCGAAATAAAATCAAATAACGGTCTAAACCCCAACCCCTACGTGCTACGATCGTGAGCGCATCGACTCGGGGAGTAGTGAAGGTAGAAAGCCCTCACTCATGACTACCTGTGGTAAACAACAACAGAAAGGGTGAGTCTCGAACTATATAATAAAAGTGATAATAGGCAATATATACAATCACAGTTCACAACATAATCAAACACACCAATCATCACTCAATAATATTCATGCACTCATGAGAATGTATGCAATGTAGTTATGCATGTGGTACCATTTGCCCTCCGGCGTTCTCAATATTTGCCCTCCAAGATTCTCATCAATAATGGAGTCCTCATGAATCGGCCTCCCACGCCCTCGAGCTTCACAATCATTTTATAAGCTCTACGATCAGCAGCTCGAATGTATGCATGAGACTCCATGTAACAATACACACACATTCTCAAACATCTCAATGCACGCACTAACTCTTACCTCAGAATCAATCTCATTTCATAGCCCTCATGGCTTGGCCCTCTGACTCATGCCCCCATTAAGTCCCAAGGACTAATCTCATCTAGAGTACTCAAACTCACTCAAGGACCTAAACCACCATTTAGGACTAACACAATCATCTAGTGGACCAAACTGTCACCTAGGGACCAAAACAAAGACACTCTTAGGCACTTGGCAAAGACTAGGCGCCATTTTTCCCACATTCGCGCGCTGGTGCAACACAAAGACTAGGCGCGAACTTCAAAGACTTTGGCGCCCCGTGGCAACACGGACCCATCGGGCGCCACTTTTCTAGCAACTGGTGCCCTGCGGGCAGCATGCACCTAGACACAAACCCGGACACCAACTCTCACACAAACCTGCACCACGTGCACTGGGCCTAGCGCCTGCAAGCGATATGATTGGCGCCCCAACCGACCAAAGACCCATAACACTTGCAAACAAAAACCACCCGAGCAAAAATGTTTAAAAATGTTTTGGGCGTGTAAATACAAAATATGGCACGGTGAAATATGCCTGCAGCAGTAAGTTTCACCCAACCCACCCCATTTACACACACCAAGTCACCCCACCGAGACATTTTTAAAACAACACTGTAAAATCAGAAACCACTGAGCCAAAACACTTAAAATTGAATTTGGGCAGTGAATGCAAAATTTGGCACAATAAAATATGTTCGTAAATGTGAGTTTCCCTCAACCCACCCCATTTACACACACAAAACCACCCCCCCATCGGGACATTTTCAAAATAACACCCGCAAACTGAGAAAACCACTGAGCCAAAACACTTAAAATTGAATTTGGGCGTGTGAATACAAAATTTTGCACGAGAAAATGTGCCCAGAGATACAAGTTCCACTCCCGGCCCCAAAATACCCACATTCTCGCGCCTGACGGCAAACACACACTCACAAAGACTCAAAGCGATGCACTGGCGCCATTTTCCCAAAGAATTTGGCGCCCGGCAAAGAACACTCCCGCACACAAACACAACTCCAAAGACATGAACAAGAACCTCCAGCGCCAATTCCCAAAGAAAGTGGTGCCTGTAACAAAGAACACAAAACACCATAGCCTCATCACATAGCAGTTCACGTGGCGCTGAATCCTAGCCCTTTGGCGCCTACACCTCAAAAATCCCCAATTCTCAATTTCTTCCAATTCTAACCACCATATATCATTCAAATTCACTCTATAATCATTTCAACATATTCAATTTCACATTTCAAACATCAATTCACACCAAAACACTAAATCAAGCACATAAACCCTAACATTAAGCCCTAAATCAATTTCTCATGCAATTTCATCAAATTCACTCAATCAAATTCAATCAATCATTCAATTATCAACGAATAGGGACACTATGACTTCTATACAACCTATTATACCCTCTATTATAGAGTGAGACTCCCCTTACCTTATTTCAACCGTAGAAATCCCTTCTCCTTGAGTCACGTACAAAAACCACAGCAACTAGGGCCTTCTTCTCCCTTCCTTGCTTTGATGCGAAACTCACTCTCTCTCCTCTAGGGTTCTTGCGCGCTGCCGTCTCCTTCTTTCTCTCTCTCTCTTTCGCGTTTTCTTTCTTTCTTCTCACAAATGAGAGCAACTTCCAATTTTGGGTATATGTACATTGGGCCAAGCGCACCTTGGGCCCTTTTTACACCCCCTCTCCATTTCTTCCACCATCCCCTTTAATTAAAATAAATTACTAAATTATAAGACACCATATTATAATTTAATATAATTAAAAATAGTGCAACACTTAAACAATTTAATCAATTTCTTAATTAAATTATTTGGGGTGTTACAACTCTCCCCCACTTAGGAGATTTCGTCCTCGAAATTCATACCTGAGTCAAATAACTCTGGATAAGACTCCCGCATCTTGCTCTCCAGCTCCCAAGTCATACTCTCACCAGCAGCTCCCAACCACACTACCTTGACCAAGGCAATGTCTTTCCCTCTCAACACCTTCACTTCTCTATCATCAATCCTCACTGGCATAGTCTCCACAGTGAGGTTCTCACGTACCTCCACATCATCCATGTGAATCACATGAGACGGGTCTGGAATATACTTCCGAAGCTGTGACACAAGGAAGACATCGTGCAAGTTCGAAGATTAGGCGGCAAAGCCACCCTATAAGCAACCTTTCCAACCTCTCGGTGATCCGCACGCCCAATAAACCTTGGAGTCAACTTCTTTGCCTTGAGAGCACGCCCAACACCGGCCATAGGCGTGACCTCAAGAACACATGCTCACCAAACTGAAACTCCAAGTCCTTCCTCCTCTTATCATGATAACTTTTCTGCGGCTGCTGGGACTCTTTCATTTTCTCCCTGATCATTTTCACTTTCTCCGTAGTCTCCCTAACCAACTCTGGTCCAAGAACAACACTCTCCCCGGACTCGTGCCAACACAAAGGAGTCCTGCACCTCCGCCCATACAGTGCCTCAAAAGGAGCCATCCCTATGCTTGAATGATAGCTGTTATTATAAGTGAACTCAATCAGTGGGATATCCCACGCACCTCCCTGCTCTAGCACACAAGCTCTCAGAAGATCCTCCAAAGACTGGATGGTTCTCTCTGTCTGACCATCAGTCTGAGGATGATAAGCTAAACTCAACCTCAACTTGGACCCCAAAGCCTCCTGCAAGCTTCCCCAAAACTCTGATGTAAACCTTGGGTCTCTGTCCGACACAATACTCTTCGGAACCCCATGAAGCTTTACAATCACCTGAATGTATATTCTAGCCAACTTTGGCACAGGATAGGTGATGTTGATAGGGATGAAATGGGCAGACTTGGTCAACCTATCCACAATCACCCAAATAGTGTCAGACCCTCTCGCAGTATTTGGCAACCCAGTCACAAAGTCCATGGAAATGTTTGTCCCACTTCCATTCCGGAATCTCTAAGGGTTGCATCACCCCATGATTCGATGCTCAATCTTTGACTTCCGGCAAGTCAAACATGCATAAACAAATTGTGCTACATCTCTCTTCATACTGTGCCACCAAAGCAGCTTTCTTGAGATCATGATACATCTTAGTAGCACTGGATGAATGCTCAACTTACTCCTATGGCTCTCCTCAAGTATCATCTTCTTCAACTTCAAGATCATCAGGAACACAAATTTTGTCCCCGAATCTCAACACACCCGGGAATCCAACCTGTAATCCCCATCAACAAACTTGCTCACCAAAGAACCAAAGAAGTCTACTACTTCACATCTAACTTCCGGGCGTCTCCGATACTAACCAAGAAGTCATTCCCAACCTTCAAGATGCCCAACTCGACACTGTGGTGTCACCTCACAAACTGTGACTCAAGTCACGGAATTGCTCAATCAACTCCAATTCCTCACCATCATAGTGACATATGCAAAGTTTTCCGACTTAAAGCATCACCACGACATTAGCTTTGCGGGGTGATAGTTCAAGCCGAAATCATAGTCCTTCAAAGAAACTCTAACCAACGCCTCTGTCTCATATTCACTCCTTCTCGGTCAAACAAGTACTTCAGACTCTTGTGATCACTCAACACTTCGAATCTAGTACCATAGAGATAGTGCCTCCAAATCTTCAGCACAAACACAATCGCAGCCTAACTCTAAATCATGAGTAGGATAGTTCTTCTCATGTGTCCTCAATCGCCGGGACGCATAAGCAACTACCTTCCCATCTCGCATCAACACACCTCCCAAACCCATCTTGGGCGCCACAAGAGACAACAAAAGGTTGCTCTGGCACAGGCAACACTAACACTGGAGACGTGGTCAACCTCCTCTTCAGCTCTTGGAAGCTCTCTTCACACTTTGCATCCCACACAAATGCTTTCCCTTTACAGGTCAATCGAGTCAATGGAAGGGCTAGCTTAGAGAACCCTTCAATAAACCTCCTGTAGTAACCAGCCAACCCCAAGAAACTCCCGATCTCGCCACGGACTTTGGGCTCTCCCACCGCAACATCGCATCAACCTTGGGTGGATCCACGCCTATACCATCACGTAAATAACGTGACCCAAGAAGCTCACCTCACGCAACCAGAACTCACACTTTGACAACTTGGCATACAACTTCCTCTCTTTGAAGACCTCTAGCACCAACCTCGAGTGCTCTGCATGCTCTTCCTCAGATTTCGATTACACCAGGATATCATCAATAAAAACGACCACAAATCGATCCAGATAGCTATGGAAGATTCGGTTCATGTACTCCATAAACACCCCGTGCATTTGTGACACCAAACGGCATTACAGAGTACTCATAATGCCCATACCTCGCTCACGTCTTTGTTTCGATGTCTTCATCCTTCACCTTAATCTGGTGATACCCTGACCTCAAGTCAATCTTGCTAAACACTTTAGCACCCACTAGCTGATCCATCAGATCATCTATCCTCGGAAGAGGATACTTATTCTTGATAGTTACTTTATTCAATTGTATCAGTAGTCCACGCATGCACGCATACTCCCATCCTTCTTCTTTACTAACAAAACCGGAGCCCCCATGGTGACACACTAGACCTCACAAATTTCTTCTCAAGAAGCTCCTCTAATCGCTTCTTCAATTGCATAACTCTAAGCCGACATCCCAGACGGTGCCATAGACACGTGCCTAGTACTGTGCACAAGCTCAATCCCGAACTCAACTTCCTCTCAGGGGCACACTAGGAATCTCATCAGAAACACTTCAGTGGAACTCACACACCACCAGAACCCATCAACTACAAACTTGGTTCTCAGCAGACATAGACGCCATCAAAGCAAACGGTGACCACCTCTTTCATTACCCCGCATGAATTGCTCACAGACAACAAAATGCACTCTTCCTCTTCGTGAAGAAGAAAACTAACAGACTTATTAGAAACGGTTGATGTGCACATGGTTATCTACTAACCACCCATGCCTAATCACATCCAACCCACCCAAAGGCAAACAAATCGGATCAACAGTAAAATCTCTCACAAGACCGACAGAGGACACCTAGCACACATTAGAGAAGTAGTTACCGGACCCTTAGCTGGAGTGTCGATAACCATCCCTCTCTCCATAGTAGACAACACTAGATTCAATTTTTCAGCACAAACAAGAGCAATAAAAGAGTGTGTAGCACCCGTGTCAATAATAGCAACTAAAGGTGTACCATAAATGAAGCATGTACCTCTGATATCATTAGGTCCCTCTGAACCTGCCAATGCAAACACTCTCCCAGTGAATCTTTCCTTCTTAGGCTTGGTGCACTTGATGCTAAGATGACCAGCCTCACCACAGTTGAAACACACAGCTTCCTTGCGATCACACTCGGATGCCATGTGACCATTCTTCCCACACTTAAAGCATCTCTTCACCTCCATCTTACAATCAAAGCTCTTGTGACCTGGCTTGTCACACTTGAAACACACAACATCAGATGGGGCGTCTCCCCCACTTGGCTTCTTCCTTAACTAGGAAATCTCTTTGACGCTTGCCTTTAAGTTTTGTGTCTTTTAGCGTGCGTAAGAACAGAAAATAGTAGAAAGAGATGGTTTGAAAGCAGAATAAAAGCAAGAAATGCAACAAACGTAAAAACAAGTAAAAATTGCATTAAAATGATAGAAAGAAGAAGATGGTCCACCAACACGTACAATATGATCTGATTCACTCTTGTTTCGCTTTGACTTGGAAGTTGAGTTTCTCGTAGTTTTGTAAAAATGTGGTCACCCCGTTTTCCTATTACAAAGGAGTATTTATACTCTCGAGATACAATCGTGGGCAAGCACGATAACTACTTCCCTAAAAACAGGGAAATAACCGCCACTAACTCGCCGCTCCTCGCGCTTCGACCACCTTGTTGTCGAAGGATTTGGCGTAAGTATTGGACCCGCTTTTTGTCGAACAATTGGGCCCTCTCCTGTCGAAGGTTTCTGACATTGTTTCGTAGCTTGAAGAACCGAGTCTGTCGAAGTTTGCTTGCATTGTCAGCACTTGTACAACTTTACTGTCGAATTTATGGTACATTGACTTGAACATTGACCTGTGGCCCACAGAATACTATTAAATGTGCAATCAATACCATTTAAAACTTAATTTAATGCCCTTGTCGGAATTTTGAGGTAACATTGCCCCAAAAAATGTTTTTTCGATTTTAATAAGGAATGGAGGGAAGAAAGGGCATTTTTTGAATCTTGCGCAATGGTCATTTCTACCGCCTTTTGCATTTCAACAAATGGTCGAAAAGACAACCATCATTACTTGCATGTAAAACGAAACGCCTTATTGGCACACGTTGCATAGTTGGTGGGCCATCACGTCTCTCAAACGTCGCGAACGTGCGAGTTATGGCTTAACGTGCAATAATCGTAGCTTCCCAACATATATAAACGGCTACAACCCTTCATATTCCTCTTTACTCGGTTTGAACCCTTGTGAAGTCTCTCTGCATTCTTCATTCTCAGTTTGAACCCTTGTGAAGTCTCTCTGCATTCTTCATTCACTGCTTCTTGATCTACATTGGCTAAAGGTATTGCCTCTACCCATTTAGTAAAGTAATCAATCCCTACTAGAATGTATCTGTGGCCTTTCGACGAGGTTGGTTTTATTTCTCCAATCACATCTAAAGCCCAACCCCGAATGGCCAAGGTTTCACTATAGAATGCAACTCATTTGCGCAGCACATGTTGTATTCCAGCATGTTTTTGGCATTCTTGGCAACCTTTGGCAAATTCTATACAATCTTTTAGCATAGTTGGCCAATACATTCCTTGTCGAAATAACAACCATTTCATTTTGTGGCCTACTTGATGTGAGCCACATGCTCCACTATGTGTATCAGAAACTGCCAAATATGCCTCGTTTTCACTAAGACATTTTAGTAGTACCCCTTCAGGAGTTTCTTTGTACAATTCGTTTCCAATTAACACATAGCTTAGAGCTCAGACTTTACTTTTTTATTAGTGTTCCCTGTGGGATTTTGTAAATACTCTACAATGGGTTTTCGCCAATCATCATCAACCATATTGTCAATAGCAAAAATTTCTGCCAAGTCAATATCGTCAAAAATGTGACGTTTTTCGACGCTGCGTACTTCATTTGTATTTATTGCCCCCCCAATTTTTGGTGTTGACAATAACGTCGAAGGAGTATTATAGAGAGAGTCTTCTGAGATTAGTTTATCTTTTATCTCAATTAACTCTTCTAGGCTTTGCTTCGATACTTTGTAACCGGAGGCAATTTGTGCGGTTCATTTGCCACGTGATTTTCAATTCGTGGTAAATGTTCTAGGTGAACGAATGTAAACCTTTTTAGCAAAGTATTGGCAATAACGAAATATTTAATAAGGTGTTCATTAATACATTTGTATTCTTTTGTCAATTGTTTGACCACTAATTGAGAATCACCTTTTATTTCGACATAACTTGCCCCCAATTCGAGTAAAATTTTAAGGCCTACTATTAAAGCCTCATACTCAAATTTTCATTATTTGAGCAAGAGTCTCGAATTTTAAATTTATACTTCGTTGGAGTATTTTCGGAGAGATAATCAAAATTCCAATACTGCTCCATTTTTATGGCTTCGAGCCATCGAAGTATAATCTCCAAGGGCGTATGTCTAACGAATGTATTTCACATTCGACAAATGTAATGGTCTACTATAAAATCAGCAACCACTTGTCCTTTAATTGATTTGAGGGTTGGTAAGTTGTTGTACTCTAGCAAAGCTAAAGCCCATTTGCCAATTCGACTATGCAACATTGGTTTTGACAACATATGTTTAATAACATCAAAATGCGAATAAACATAAACATCTCACGATTTTATATATTGCTTCAATTTTGTACAAGAAAAATACAAGCAAAGGCACGCTTTCTATTGGACTATACCTAGTTTCAAAGATCAATCAAAACCCTACTAAGGTAATAAATGGGTCTTTCGACACCACTATCATCCTCTTGCGCTAACATGCTACCTATTGTGTTATCGTAAGTCGCTTATATACAACTTTAGCAATTTGCTTCCAATAACAGCAATAAAATTGGTTGTTTGACCAAATAAGACTTGATGGCGCCGAAAGCATCTTGGTGAACTCGCTCCCACTTGAATGCATCTTCTTTCTTCATCTCTCAAAGAATGGCGAAAAAGCTTATGCTTTGCCACTTAGATTTGAAATAAATCTGCGAAGGAAATTGATTTTTCCCAAAGAAGGATGAAGTTCTTTCTTGGTCGAAGGAGCCTTCGTTTCCATAATTGCTTTAGTCTTATTTTGGTTGATCTCAATGCCTTTCTTGTGCACTACAAAACCCAAGAATTCACCGCACGCATACGTAAAGCACATTTGGTTGGATTCATTTTCAATCCATATTTCCTCATTCGCTCAAAAGAACGTCAAGATGGTCTAAATGACCACTTTCTCGAGGATGACTTAACCACCACATCATCTATGTATACTTGCATAAAATCATCAATAAAATCGTGAAACATAGAATTCATTGCCCTTTGATAAGTGGCACCAAAGCATTTTTAAACCAAAGGGCATGACTACCCATTCATAAACACCTAATGCCCCCGACATCGAAAAGTTGTTTTGACACATCCTCTTCGGCAATAAAGATTTGATTATACCCCGAGTAGCCATCTAGCAAACCGAGATAATCAAATCCCCGCCGAATCTATTAGCATTTCTTCTACGGGCATAGCGTATTCATCTTTAGGTGTTGCATTATTTAGATCCCTAAAGTCTACGCAAACTCTAAGTTTTCCATTTTTCTTCATTATCGAACTATATTAGCTAACCAATCAACGCACTCGCGCTTCGATGAATTTGCTCTTGAACACCTTTCTATTTCTTCCTTGATCTTAGCCAATATCCGAGGAGCAAATCTTCTTGGCGTTTGCTTTCATCGGTTTCTTCCCCGGTCGAATGGGTATTTGTAATTCCACCACTTCTCGACTCAAACCGCATTTCATTGTACTCCCAAGCAAAGCAATCTTTGAACTCCCGCAGTATGAAATAACTTGGGTTCAAGGCAAGATCAAGATGTGCACTAATATATGTTGGCCTTTTGATCAAGCCATTTCCCAAATCCACCTCTTCGATCGGTCTTGAGCTTGCATGCGCTTTGTAGAATCTTTAGGGTCTTTTTCAAAACCCAATGGTTCGTCATCATAAATGCAATCCAAATTTTGTCATTTATGACTTCACCATTTTCTTCAGATGAAGTTATGGCTTCGGATGACCATTGTTTGTTGATTTAACTCGGCTTCCAAAGCCGTTTTATTTTATTTTCGGCCATGTAAGTCGTAATTCTATCCCAAGTAATCGGGTACCGACATCTAAACCTTCTAAGAGTCGGTGTCCCATCCCGTTGGAGGTAGCACACCATCGGGATAGACATTTGCACCTTCTATTTCCTCTCTTTCCCACACAAAACCATGTGTGGGTATAAGTGAATGGAGGAAAGCACATTATCTCAAGAGATATATGCTTGGCTAGAAGATGAACATGGCGCAATATTCGCCATTTGTTTCTCGAAATTCTCCTGGTGACATTATTTACGTCAAGAAGGAAATAGCTTTGGTCCGCTTCGACGTATTCCACTGCACCATCATCCCTCCACATTACCAATTTACGGTGTATGCTTGAGAGGACAGCTCCTACGCCATGTATCCACTCTCTCCCAAGGAGTAGATTGTAGCTTGCTTTTGAAGCTATGACAAAGAACGTGGTGGTTCTTCCGATAGTTCCTACCACCACTTCCACTTTGATGACTCAACGACCGGCGATTTCCCTCATAATTGGTTAGCATAATATTATGAGGTCTAAGGTCCGTGATCAAACATCCCTATTGTCTTCAAAGATGGCCTCGAGGCATTAAGTTAACAAAGACCCCTCCATCGACCAAGATCTTATTAATACCTACGCCATTAACTTTGGCTTGGACGTACAAAGGCTTCAGATGGTGTTGCATGCCCTCGTCTGGCCTCTCGAAAGTGGCCATCTGTTTCTTCCACGCAGCCATTGTTCATGACATAATAGCACATTGGCTTGTGATTAGCCATATCTCCAATGAAGTCTTCTTTGACATCATTTGCATCGTGAATGGCGATCATACTCACTAGGCGTAATGGACACCACGCTGCGGATGATGTCGAGATCGCTTCGTAATCTTCAAATCGAAGTAACGCGTCTTCATCCATGTCGAACGAAGCACTTTCCTTCTTCAAAGATGTTAATGGAGGAAAAATTCTCTCCAATGCGCAGCCTTCTAGGTTCCTCTATCACAATAGATTTTCCTTTAGCCTTGTTTCCAACCTTTACCGATTGGCGAAAGAACGATGTTTACTTTCGCCGCTCCTACCGGCTTTAGATGTCACACTCTTAGCCGTTTTTGGACCTCTGGCGTTTTTCGTCGACATACGCAAGTCTGTCGCTTCTTCTTCGAGATACCGATAACGCCGCCATTGGGTCTTAGTCATGGGATTCTTCCCTTTATAATTATTCTTATAATTATACTTTGCGGCCTCACCTGTACGTGGCTTGACCGTTTCAGCATTCTGAGCAGCATTCCTATAGTGTCGACACCCAGCGTGTATCCACTTTTCATTGGAGGGATCTGCTCTTGGAATAAATGGCTTAGCAGAGTCAGATAGCACGAACTCCTTCTTGCCTGTGCTCTTGCCGGCGAACTGAGGTTTGCTTGTCGAAGCCTTGTTCGACCCTTTGACCTTGTAAGGCAGGTCCCCTCTTTTAAAGCTAAAGTTTGGCCTCTTGTCTGGCCATTTCCTTTTCAAAGGTTGTCGAACCTCACAGCATTCGACACTTTTAGCTGCCTCCCTATCCAACACAGCGCTGCATCTTGGGCACAACATGACTTCAGAGTTCAGTTTGCACCTGTTCAGGAAGTCTATCAACTCTTCCTCAGCTTTGGGATACACAGATTGTACCTTCTCCTCATATTCTTCCTGAGTAACATGTTGTACATCACCACTCTTTTGCACAACACTTTTGATTTTTTCAGCAGGAGGTTTGGTAGACTTTGGAGAATCCACCATTTTTGCATCTACCATATTGATACTCATCTCAATTGGTTCGCATACATAGCCTCCACTGATGGAGTGGGTCAAGATCAATTTGCATCTGCTTTATTCTTTTTATCTCCAAATTTGAGCCTTCCTTCTTCGATCGCTTTCGAACCATGTCCCCGAAAAGTACACAACGGTCGGTTGTATGTCCCAAAAAATTATGAAACTTACAATAACCGCTTTTTCTTCCTCGCGCCGAGAGAGGAACTTTCGTGCCATTTGGCACTATTATTTGGCCATCGGTCACTAGCAAATCAAGATCTCATCACATTTAGTAACATCAAAAGTGTACGCGTTTTAGGCACAAATCTATCATTCTTTGGCTCCACGGGATTATTCCCATTTCGAGTGCCTTAATAATTTACAGGCATAAGGAGGACTGTGCTTAAGTTCACCCACGCTCTATCTCCTCGCATTCGACATCACTAAACGCAAAGTCGAATTGCTCATCGACATAGGCTATCTTTTCTTTCTTGTGAAAGCCAACCGAGTTTTCTTTTCTATTGTATTTACTCACTCTAGCCTTTTCCTCTTTAAGCCTTTCGACTTGTCGAACTCTATCGGCTAACCGGGCCATGTCTCTCAAATGAGAAGTATCCAATTTCTCTCTAATTGAATAATCAAGGCCGCTCTGCGACCATTTCGACAAGCTCATGCTCAGCACTTGTGTGAAACACTGGCCTTTAACAAATTTAAACTGCTCGAGATAGTCATCAATGGCTTCGTGCACCTTTCGTCGAACACTAGCCAATTCTTTAAGACTAATTTTCGATCGCCCATGTAGAATCGCTCATGAAAAGCCTTTTCTAATTGCCCCCATGTATATATGGAACTGTGGTAGAGTGGTAAACCACGTAAAGGCATTTTTAGTTAGAGAATTTGGAAAATACTTCATTTTCAAACTCTCATTTTGAGCTATGTCTCCCGCCTCGACCATATACCGGCAATATGTTCGACGTTGGACTCATTGGTGTCACCCCAAACTTAGTGAATTTAGGGATTTTCCAGCCCCTCGGCAATTCTCGCGCTCAGAAGATATACTCACACAGGGCGATATGAAATTAGGCCTATGTAAACCTACGTTAAGGCCGCTCGCGCCATTATGGTTTCTACCAAAGTGGCTATGTTGTCTTGAGCACAAACGTTATTTATTTGCACTTGTCGAACAACTTCGTCGGCATTTTGGTTTCGATTTACCATGACCACTTCAGTGGACGTGGTTTCCCACCCCTTGTTGTTCGCCCATAATCGCTCGGGCTTCGACAAGAATCGATCTCTCGTGGGGTATTAGGCGATTATTCCCACCATTGGGTAATCGCCTATTGTTTCTCGTAGGAGCCCCAAAGAAATCGCAATCCTACCCATTTGGTTTGCTAACATTTGGTAATCGGTATTTGTATTTCAATCAAAGGATTGAACACGCACTAACTCTGCTGAGTCAAGATATTAACCATATCATGATTGCTTTCGTCTACTTGTTGCCTTAAAGCCAACAAGGACGCATTGGTTAATGCAAGAGGATTTCACCAAGTATACCCTCGTAAGAAACGTGTGAAGGAGAAAAGGTCGACACATGTTGCATTCCAAAGAGCATGCCATATACCCCAAAAGTGGTATGGTGGTAGACTCATATTTTGGAAACGTGTTTCCAAACTATTCCCCTGCCACATAAGGACTAGAAGGAAGTCCCATACTTTGTGGCAAGGCCATAGATGATGTCGAACCAACATTAGTCATTGACATCGTGGGAACATTTCCACCGCTGACATTGGCAGAATCTACCGTTGTTCCTTGCACGTGTGATACCACAGGGCTGGAACTAGAGGCGTTGTTAGAATTGGTGCGTACCATCCTACCACTCCTCAAGTGCATACAAACACATATATTAACAGAAAAGACACAAAATTAATGGCAAAGGTCCCACCGGGCGTGCCAATTTGTTCGCTGGTGTGTTTAGCAAACAATCACTAGTTTTCAATATAGAGACTGTGAGACCAAACTAGGAAATCTCTTTGACGCTTGCCTTTAAGTTTTGTGTCTTTTAGCGTGCGTAAGAACAGAAAATAGTAGAAAGAGATGGTTTGAAAGCAGAATAAAAGCAAGAAATGCAACAAACGTAAAAACAAGTAAAAATTGCATTAAAATGATAGAAAGAAGAAGATGGTCCACCAACACGTACAATATGATCTGATTCACTCTTGTTTCGCTTTGACTTGGAAGTTGAGTTTCTCAGAGTTTTTGTAAAAATGTGGTCACCCTGTTTTCCTATTACAAGGGAGTATTTATACTCTCAGATACAATCGTGGGCAAGCACGATAACTACTTCCCTAAAACCTGTGGAAATAACCGCCCACTAACTCGCTTTGCTCTTGCGCTTCGACCACCTTTGTTGTCGAAGGATTTGGCGAAGTATTGGACCCGCTTTGTCGAACAATTGGGCCCTCTCCGCCGAAGGTTTCGACATTGTTTCGTAGCTTGAAGAACCGAAGTGCGTCGAAGTTTGCTTGCATTGTCAAGACTTGTACAACTTTTTATCGTCGAATTTATGGTACATTGACTTGAACATTGACCGTGGCCCACGAGAATACTATTAAATGTGCAATCAATACCATTTAAAACTTAATTTAATGCCCTTGTCGGAATTTTGAGGTAACAATCCCACACCGCTTGATATCGCTCTCTCATCCATTCTCAAATTTAATGCACTTTGAGAATTCAGCCCACCTCAAGATAGTGGGGATAGAACTTGGCCAACTCCGTGAACTTGGCAAAGATACTCATGAATGCACATACTTCCCGCCTCGGTTCAAGGAATTCGGCTCTTTTCTTACCTCTAACGCCCTCGGAAATACTTCCTCAAGAATTCCCTTCGAACACAAACCCATGTAATCTCCTCCGCGCAAAGACCCAACCTCTCACTAGTCTCCGGCCACTACCATCGACCTCTTCAGATAAAGTATGAGTACTGTGCACGACTTTCTCGCTCATCGGTCAACTAATCACCCCAAGATCCTCTCAATCTCCTTCACCAAGTCAATGCACCATCCGGTTGTACCTCCCCTTGAATGTGGGGGTTCTCTCTCTCTCGGAATGTTGCTGCATCAATGGTCTCGTGATTCTGCAGGCGCCCCATAACTTGTGCTATGGCTTGCAACGCTCGCAAGTGCAAGATCAACTCTTCTGGCGTCCATATCAACCTAACACTGCAAAGATAAACAACCATTCGTAACTAATTCAAGACTCCTAATCGTCATACACAACATGACAAAGCAGACACACTTGGCCTGACAGACCGAACTTTTGCTCGATACCACTAATGTAACACCCCAATTCTACCCGGCAGTTTAATTCAAAAATCAGAGTATAAAAATCATTTTTCTCATTTAATGGAGTGTTACGCTCCTCTCTTAAAAATACTCAACAATAAGTTTATTTCGAGAAAAATGCATAGATACATAGCACCATACAACACGTGGGATAAAATCTCATGTCACGCAATGGAAATAAATTACATCTCAAAACAAGTACTCAAGAATCTCAAATAGTTCACAATACACATGAAGGCTCACAAGTGAGCGAAATAAAATCAAATAACGGTCTAAACCCCAACCCCAGGTGCTACGATCGAGAGAGGCATCGACTGGGAGTAGTGAAGGTAGAAAGCCCTCACTCATGACTACCGTGGTAAACAACAACAGTAAAGGGTGAGTCTCGAACTATATAATAAAAGTGATAATAGGCAATATATACAATCACGATTCACAAAGATAATCAAACACACCAATCATCACTCAATAATATTCATGCACTCATGAGAATGTATGCAATGTAGTTATGCATGTGGTACCATTTGCCCTCCGGCGTTTTCAATATTTGCCTCCGGCATTCTCATCAATAATGGAGTCCTCATGACTGCCCTCCCGCCGCCTCAGGCTTCACAATCATTTTATAAGCTCTACGACCGCAGCCGAATGTATGCATGAGACTCCATGTAACAATACACACACATTCTCAAACATCTCAATGGACGCACTAACTCTTACCTCAAGATCAATCTCATTTCATAGCCCTCATGGCTTGGCCTCCGGGCCATGCCCCCATGGCATTCTCTACCATCTCATTATACCCTCTCAACACCATTAAGTCCCAAGGACTAATCTCATCTAGAGTACTCAAACTCACTCAAGGACCTAAACCACCATTTAGGACCAACACAATCATCTAGGGACCAAATCGTCACCTAGGGACCAAAACAAAGACACTCTTAGGCACTTGGCAAAGACTAGGCGCCATTTTTCCCACATTTCGCGCCCGGTGCAACACAAAGACTAGGCGCCGAACTCAACACTTTGGCGCCCGTGGCAACATGCCACTGGCGCCACTTTTCTTGCAACCGCGCCTGGGCAAAGCATGCACCTAGACACAAACCTGCATACACCAACTCAGACACAAACCTGCACATTGTGCACCACCCAGCGCCTAGCAAAGATGGGCTTGGCGCCTAACCGACTCCAAAGACCCACAACACTTGCAAACCAAAAACCACCCGAGCCAAAATGTTTAAAAATGTTTTCAAGGTGTAAATACAAAATATGGCACGGTGAAATATGCCGAGCAAAGAAGTTTCACCCAACCCACCCCATTTACACACACAATGTCACCCCACCGAGACATTTTTAAAACAACACTGTGAATCAGAAACCACTGAGCCAAAACACTTAAAATTGAATTTGGGCGTGTGAATGCAAAATTTGGCACAATAAAATATGTTCGAAATGTGAGTTTCCTCAACCCACCCCATTTACACACACAAAACCACCCCATCCAGGACATTTTCAAAATAACACCGCAACTGTGAAAACCACTCGAGCCAAAACACTTAAAATTGAATTTGGGCGTGTGAATACAAAATTTGGCACGAGAAAATGTGCCCCAGAGATACAAGTTCCACTCCCGGCCCCAAAATACCCACATTCCGCGCGGGACGGCAAACACACACTCACAAAGACTCAAACAAAGGTGCACTGGGCGCCATTTTCCCAAAGAATTGGCGCGCCTGGCAAAAGAACACCACACGCACACAAACACAACTCCAACACATGAACAAGAACCCAGCGCCAATTCCCAAAGAGTTGGCGCTGCAGCAAAGAACACAAAGACCGTAGCCTCATCAGCATAGTTCACGTGGCGCTGAATCCTAGCCCTTTGGCGCCCTACACCTCAAAAATCCCCAATTCTCAATTTCTTCCAATTCTAACCACCATATATCATTCAAATTCACTCTATAATCATTTCAACATATTCAATTTCACATTTCAAACATCAATTCACACCAAAACACGAAATCAAGCACATAAACCCTAACATTAAGCCCTAAATCAATTTCTCATGCAATTTCATCAAATTCACTCAATCAAATTCAATCAATCATTCAATTATCAACGAATAGGGACACTATGACTTCGATACAACCTATTATACCCTCTATTATAGAGTGAGACTCCCCTTACCTTATTTCAACCGTAGAAATCCCTTCTCCTTGAGTCACGTACAAAAACCACAGCAACTAGGGCCTTCTTCTCCCTTCCTTGCTTGATGCGAAACTCACTCTCTCCTCTAGGGTTCTTGCGCCACTGCCTCTTCTCTTTTCTCTCTTCTCTCTTTTCGCTTTCTTTCTTTCTTCTCACAAATGAGAGCAACTTCCAATTTTGGGTATATGTACATTGGGCCAAGCGCACCTTGGGCCCTTTTTACACCCCCTCTCCATTTCTTCCACCATCCCCTTTAATTAAAATAAATTACTAAATTATAAGACACCATATTATAATTTAATATAATTAAAAATAGTGCAACACTTAAACAATTTAATCAATTTCTTAATTAAATTATTTGGGGTGTTACAACTGGGCCCATAATAGCAGCTCCGGTATTTCTAATACCACTCCCTTCTATTAAAATAAAATACTAAATTATAATACACTATATTATATTTAATATAATTAAATTATTTAGGGTGTTACAACTCTCCCCCACTTAGGAAATTTCGTCCTCGAAATTCATACCTGACTCAAATAGCTCCGGATACGACTCCCGCATCCTGCTCTCCAGCTCCCAAGTCATGCTCTCACCAGCAGCTCCCAACCACACTACCTTGACTAAGGCATAGTCTCCACAGTGAGGTTCTCACATCATCCATGTGAATCACATGAGACGGGTCTGGAATATATTTCTGAAGCTGTGACACGTGGAAAACATCGTGCAAGTTCGAAAGATTAGGTGGCAGGGCCACCCTATAAGCAACTTTTCCAACCTTCTCAGTGATTTGGTACGGTCCAATAAACCTCGGAGTTAACTTCTTTGCATTCAGAGCACGCCCAACACCAGTCATAGGCGTGACCCTCAAGAACACATGCTCACCAGCCTGAAACTCCAAGTCCTTCCTCCTCCTATCATGGTAACTTTTCTGCGGACTCTGGGACTCTTTCATTTTCTCCCTGATCATCTTTACCTTCTCTGTAGTCTCCCTAACCAATTCCGGTCCAAGAACAACACTCTCACCGGACTCATGCCAACACAAAGGAGTTCTACACCTCCGCCCATACAGTGCCTCAAAAGAAGCCATCCCTATACTCGAATGATAGCTGTTATTATAGGTGAACTCAATTAGTGGGAGATGTGTATCCCACACACCTCCCTACTCTAGCACACACGCTCTCAGAAGATCCTCCAAGGACTGGATGGCTCTCTCTGTCTGACTATCAGTCTGAGGATGATAAGCTGAACTCAACCTCAGCCTAGACCCCAATGCCTCCTGCAAGCTCCCCCAAAACTCAGACGTAAACCTCGGGTCTCTGTCTGACACAATACTCTTCCGAACCCCATGCAGCTTCACAATCACCTGAATATAAATATTAGCCAACTTTGGCACATGATAGGTGATGTTGATAGGAATAAAATGGGCAGACTTGGTCAACCTATCCACAATCACCCAAATAGTGTCGAACCCTCTCACAGTATTTGGCAACCCAGTCACAAAGTCCATGGAAATGCTGTCCCACTTCCATTTCGGAATCTCTAAAGGTTGCATCAACCCCGCAGGCTTCTGGTGCTCAATCTTTGACTTCTGGCAAGTCAAACATGCGTATACAAATTATGCTACATCCCTCTTCATACCAGGCCACCAAAACAGTTTCTTCAGATCATGATACATTTTAGTAGCACCCGGATGAATGCTTAACTTGCTCCTATGGCTCTCCTCAAGTATCATTTTCTTCAACTCAGCATCATCAGGAACACAAATTCTGTCGGGACGCATAAGCAACTACCTTCCCATCCTGCATCAATACACCTCCCAAACCCATCTTGGAAGCATCACAGTACACAACAAAAGGTTGCTCCGGCACAGGTAACACTAACACTGGAGACGTTGTCAACCTCCTCTTCAACTCTTGGAAGCTCTCTTCACATCTTGCATCCCACACAAAGGCTCTTCCCTTACAGGTCAATTGAGTCAACGGAAGGGCTAGCTTAGAGAACCCTTCAATAAACCTCCTGTAGTAACCAGCCAACCCCAAGAAACTCCCGATCTCGGGCCACAGACTTTGGGCTCTCCCACTGCAACACTGCATCAACCTTGGCTGGGTCCACAGCTATACCATCACCAGAAATAATGTGACCCAAGAAGCTCACCTCACGCAACCAGAACTCGCATTTTGACAATTTTGCATACAACTTCTTTTCTTTCAGCACCTCTAGCACCAACCTCAAGTGCTTTGCATGCTCCTCCTCAGATTTTGAGTACACCAGAATATCGTCAATAAAAACAACCACAAACCGATCCAAGTAGCTATGGAAGATTCGGTTCATGTACTCCATAAACACCCCTGGTGCATTAGTGACACCAAACGGCATTACAGAGTACTCATAGTGCCCATATCTCGTTCTGAACGCTGTCTTCTGGATGTCTTCATCCTTCACCTTTATCTGATGATAACCTGACCTCAAGTCAATCTTGCTAAACACCTTAGCACCCACCAGCTGATCCATCAGATCATCAATCCTCGGGAGGGGATACTTATTCTTGATGGTTACATTGTTCAGTTTCCTGTAATCCACACACAGACGCATACTCCCATCTTTCTTCTTAACCAACAAAACTGGAGCTCCCCATGGTGACACACTAGGCCTCACAAACTTCTTCTCAAGTAACTCTTCCAACCGCTTCTTGCCTCGCATAACTCGTAAGTCGACATCCCAGACGGTGCCATAGACAATGTGCCTAGTACTGTGAACAAGCTCAATTCCAAACTCAACTTCCTCTCGGTGGCACACTAGGAATCTCATCAGGGAACACTTCAGGGAACTCACACACCACCTGCAACCCAACAACTACAGCTTGGTTCTCAGCAGACATAGATACCATCAAAGCAAATAGCTGACCACCCTCTTTCATTACCCCGCGCAATTGCTCAGCAGACAGCAAAGCAGACTCTTCCTCTTCTGGAGGAAGGAAACTAACAGACTTGTTGAAACAGTTGATGTGTACATGGTTATCTACTAACCAGTCCATACCCAGAATCACATCCAACCCACCCAAAGGCAAACAAATCGATCAATCGTAAAATCTCTGCCAAGACCGACACAGAGGACACCTAGCACACATTAGAGAAGTAGTTACCGAACCCTTAGCTGGAGTGTCGATAACCATTCCCCTCTCCATAGTAGACATGACTAAATTTAACCTTTCAGCACAGACAGAAGCAATAAAAGAGTGCGTAGCACCCGTGTCAACAATAGCAACTAAAGGTGTACCATAAATAAAGCAAGTACCTCTGATTTCATTAGGTCCCTCTGAACCTGCCAATGCAAAAACTCTCCCAGTGGACCTCTCCTTCTTAGGCTTAGTGCACTTGGAGCTAAAGTGACCAGCTTCTCCACAATTGAAACACACTGCTTCCTTGCGATCACAATCAGATGCCATGTGACCACCCTTCCCACATTTGAAACATATATTTCCCCCAGACTTACAATCAAAACTCTTGTGACCCGGCTTGCCACACTTGAAGCACACAATATCAGTAGGAGCATCTCCCCCACTTGGCTTTTTGCCCTCAGCGGACCTCTTACCCTCAAGAAACTCGCTACCACCAAAGATACCTAATATTACCAAAGATACCTCTGTTTACCCCCTCGCACAGATGTCTCATATGGTTTACCCCTGTTCTGAAACTTACCCTTCTGATCTCTCATGACTCTAGCACGGGCATTGCTATCATCCTCATAGATCCTGCGCAGAGCCAACTGATCATCAAGAAACACTCGATCTTACGATACCCTACACCGCTTGATATCACTCTCAAACCATTCTCAAATTTTATGCACTTTGAGAATTCAGCCCCAAACCTCGAGTAGTGTGGATAGAACTTAGCGGATCGGCAAACTTAGCAAAGATACTCGTGATACCATACTACCTGCTTCACCAAGAAACTCCATCTCTTTCTTCCCTCTGACATCCTCCGGAAAGTACTTTCTCAAGAACTCCCTCTTGAACACGGCCCAAGTAACCTCCTCATGGGCAGCCCCTAACCTCTCACTGGTCTCCAACCACCAGTCATCAGCCTCCTCAGATAGAATATGAGTACCATACCTGACCTTCTGCTCATCATTGCAGCTAATCACCCGGAAGATCCTCTCAATCTCCTTCAGCCAAGCCAGTGCTCCATCGGGGTTGTACCTCCCCTTGAAGGTAGGAGGTTCTCCTCCGAAGGTAGCCGACTACGGTCTCAAAGATTCTCTGGTACCCACACACCGCGCTTATAGCTCCGCAAGGCCTCAAAGAAGAGCAAAGATCAATTCTCCTGGCCATAAACAACCATTCAGAACTAATTTAAGACATCTAGTTGTCATACACACTATGACAGACAGACACACTTGGCCGGACAGACCGAACTTTTGCTCTGATACCACTAATGTAACACCCCATTTCTACCCGGCAATTTAATTCATAAATCAGAGTAAATAAAATTATTTTTCATTTAATGGAATGTTACACTTCTCTCTTAAATCACTCAGACAGTTGGTTCAGCTCAGAATATGCATCAATACATAACATCATACAAAATGTGGGTTAATATCTCATGTTACGCAGCGGAAACAAAAATAACATCTCAAAATAAATGCTCGGCAGTCTCAAATAGTACACAATACATATAAAGGCTCAACAATGAGCAAAACAGATCAAACTAAAGTTTATAACCCAACCCCTAGGTGCTACGTATCAGAGCAGACCGACTCGGGGAGTAGTGAGGGTAGAAAGCCCTCACTCATGGCTACCTGTGGTAAACAACAACAGAAAGGGTGAGTCTCGAACTATATAATAAAAGTGATAATAGGCAATATATACAGTCACAGTTCAAAACACAATCAATCATACCAATCATCACTCAATAACATTTATGTGTTCAGGTGAATGTATGCAATGTAGTTATGCACGTGGTACCATTTGCCCTCATGGCAGTCTCATTATCAAATTGAGTCCTCATGACTCTGGCCCCCATGGCCTGGCCCTCATGGCCTCTCAATTAATTTATAAACATCGCGACCGCAGCCGAATGTATGCATGAGACTCCATGAACACAATCACAGCACGTTTACAGTATCTCATTTCACATATTATTTCTCACCTCATATTTAATCTCAATTATAGCCCCCATGGCTCTAGCCCCCATGGCATCCTCAATCATCTCAGTTACTAACTCAACATGATCAAGTCCCAAGGACTAATCACAACTAGAGAACTAAACCTCACTCAGGGACCTAAACCACCCTTTAGGACCAAAACAGTCACCTAGGGACCAAACTATCACCTAGGGACCAAAACAGCACTCACTTAGACACAAGGCAGCACTAGGCGCCATTTTCCCCACATTCTGGCGCCCCCCCGGTGCAACACAGCACTAGGCGCCAGAAACTCAGCAATATGGCGCCCCCTGTGGCAACACAGCCACTGGGCGCCACTTTTTCTAGCAATCTGGCGCCCGGGCAAGACACGATCCTAGACACAAACTAAGACACGCTTCGGACATAGGCGCCGCCTAGCGCCTGCGGGAAGCACTTGCTTGGCGCCTACACCGACCCAAAGACACACAAAGACATGTAAACAGAAAACCACCCGAGCCAAAATGTTTAAAATTGAATTTGGGCAGGTGAATACAAAATATGGCTCGGTGAAATATGCTCAAGAAACTGGCGCCATATGTGCACGTGAACAGTGCACATGGCGCCATATCTCAAAGAACCGCACCTGACAAAGAACACACACACACAGACATCAAGCTACGATTGCACTGGGTGCCATTTCCAAAGAACTTGGCGCCAGCAAAGAACACTCCAAGACACGAGCACAACCCCAAAGACGTGAACAAGAACCCCAGCGCCATTTTCCCAAAGAATATGGCGCTCGGCAGTTGACATTCCTGCACAAACTCACAATTCAACTCATGAACAGTACACAGGGCGCATAAATCCTAGCCATTTGGCACCCCCTACCTCAAAAATCCCCAATTCTTAATTCCTTTCAATTCTAACTACCATATATCATTCAAATTCACTCTATAATCATTTTAACACATTCAATTTCACATCTCAAACATCAAATTACACATTAACACGAAATCAAGCACATAAACCCAAACATTAAGCCCTAAATCAATTTCTCATGCAATTTCATCAAATTCACTCAATCAATTAATCAATTAATCAATTATCAACAAATAAAGACTCTATGACTCCTATACAACCTATTATATCCTCTATTATAGAGTGAGACTCCCCTTACCTCAATTTAAACCGTAGAGAAGCTCTTTCACGTAGTCACCTACAAAACCTCAGCAACAAATCTCCTTCTCCTTCCTTTCTCCTTGGTGCGATCCACTTCTCCTTCTTCTCACTCTCCTTGCACCGATTTCCTTCTCTCTTTCTCTCCTTTCTTTCGTTTTTTTTTCTTTCTTTTGGGTGAATGGTGCGAATTGCACCAACCCTAGGAGCCTAAGTCATTGGGCTTGGGCTCCTGGGCCCATAACAGCAGCTCCGATATTTCTAATACCACTCCCTTCTATTAAAATAAAATACTAAATTATAATACACTATATTATATTTAATATAATTAAAATAGTGCAACACTTTAAATAATTTAATCAATTGCTTAATTAAATTATTTAGGGTGTTACACAATTCGCATCATTGTGGAAAAGAAAGAAAGAAAACGAAAGGAGAGAAGAGAGAAAGCGAGAACGGCGCGCAACCCTAGAGAGAAAGGGAGAAGAGCTTCGCACAAGGGAGAAGAAGGAAAGGAAAGAGCTGTTGCTGTGGTTTTTGGTGGTGACTCAGAGAAAGGGACGTTTCTACGGTGTAATTTAAGGTAAGGGGAGTCTCACTCTATAATAGGGGAGATAATGGGTTGTATGTAGATCATAGGTTATTGTTTGGTGTTATTTGATCATTGTGTGATTGTTTGAATCGTTGGAATTGACAAATTACATGATAAAATCGATTTAGGGCTTTATGTTAGGGTTTATGATTTGTAATTTTGTGTTTTAAGGTGTGTTTGACAATTGAGCATGCAATTGATTGTTAGAATATGAAATTAGGTGTATTAGAATGATTATGGAGTGAATGGGTTTAAGGGAATTTGGGAAATTTGGTATTTTTGGGGTTTGGGGCGCCAAATTGCTAGGAATAAGGCGCCCTGTGTACTGTTCACGTGCTAGTTATGTGTCTGTGTGCAGGTGTGTTCTGCCAGGGCGCCAAGTTGCTGGGAAAATGGCGCCCTGCAATCGTTTGTGTGGTCAGGTGGGTGGGTGCATGCGAGGCGCCAAATGTCGCCCCAAGATGCCTGAATCGGCGCTCGTGTCACCGTAGCTTGATGTGTGTGTGTGTGTGTGTTTCTTTGTGCCCGCGCCGCTTTCTTTGAATATGGCGCTCGTGCACTTGTTCATGTACACATATGGGGTGGTTATTGTAACACCCCAAAATTAATTAGGTAAGTATTTAACTAATTTATTCAGGTGATTATTTAATTTACTTAATTAAGTGATTATGACTAATTTAATTAAGTAATATGTTAGTTGGCCATATTTAAATAATAATAAGGTAATCAATTTATTTAAAGGGTGAGGTGTAGTAAATAAATGAGGGGTCTAATTTAATTAAGTGGAATAATTAAGTTAGGACTTATTTCTATTAGTTAGGAGGTGTTTAAGTATTAGGAGTGGTGGTAGTAAAGAGGGGAGGTGGGTGTAAGTAATAAGGCCCAAATTGATTGGGCCTAGGGTTAAATGATGATTAAAATGAATGGAATTGAGAGGGAAGCTTACGGCTGGAAAAGGGACGCAGGGAAGAAAGAAAAGAAATAGAGGGAGTGAAAAAAGGGTGTGGTGCAGCCGTGAGGGAGAAAAGGAGAGGGAGAAGAAGGAATTCTCTCTCAAGCTTGCCTTAGGTAAAGGTTCTTAGTCCTTCCTTTTTCCATTTTTTTTCCCCTTTTGAGTATTGTAGTTTTAAACCCCTCAATTCCATTTTATTGTTGATTATCCATATTTCCAACAAGAGGGAAGGGCTACGGTTTGTAAAGAAAAGGGGAGAGAAGAGTTTGCTTGTTGGCTTGTTGGTTTGGTGCTTAGCTTGAAGTTCATAGTCCATTCAAGGTTAGGGGATTCTCACTACATTTATAATAGTTAGTAAGATATGTATTATGTGTGGAATAGCTCTAGGAATGACTTGTTTGTGTGATTTTGATGTTAATTATATGTTGGTTGTTGTATTTGATGCTTAAGTTGGTGATTCTATGTGCTTGTTGTTAGAAATGAATGTGTTGTTGATTATGTATGCCAAGTGTTTGTTTAAATGCTCAAATGTGAGAAATTATGAAATTGTGTGAACTAAATGATGTTGAGTAAATGTCCATATGAGTATTAATAAATGGAGAAATGATTTGTTGGATTAAAATGTGGTTGAGTTGTTTTGTTTAGGTGAGTGGGAGGAGAGGGCGCCAAATGGCCAAGAAAATGGCGCCTAGGAACGACATAGGTTCTTTGTGTTGTTGTTGTGGTGTGTGCTCAGGAGGGGCGCCAATTCCCTAAGGAAATGGCGCTAGGGTGATCTTGTGTGCGTGACAAAATGGTTTGTGCGCGTGCGTGTGTGCAGAGAAGAGGCGGCGATGGGTCATTGGGAACTTGGCGCCGGTGTGTGTGTGCGCGTGCGTTAGGGGAAGGTATGGCACGGTGCGGGTGAGGGCGCCAATTACTTAGGATTTTGGCGCCTGGGTGCGTGAATTGGTGTGTGTGCGTGCTGCAGGAAAGTGGCACGGCAAGGGGGGGGCGCCAGTTTCCTAGAAACTTGGCGCCCAGTGAGACAGTGAGTGTGTGCATGTGCAGGGCTGTGCACAAGGCGCCAGTTTGCTAGAAACTTGGCGCCTGTGGGTGTGTAGCGTGCTGTGTGTGTGTGTGTTGCGCTAAGTGGGGCGCCAAAGTGGCTGCCCCTTGGCGCCTCGGGTGCTTAAATGGGACCTAAGTGGCATATTTAGTCCCTAAGAATTAATTTAATCCTTGGCGTGACAAAATAGTCCCTAAGAATTAAATTAATCCTTGGAGTGACAAAATAGCCCTTAGAGACTAATTAAGCCAAACATGTCAAAATAATTTCCTAAGTACCAACAATAATCCTAATGTGCCCCATAACTTCCTAAACTCTAAATTAATCTTGAGTGTGTCAAAAATGGCCTTAGGTGTTGGAAGGGTCCTTATGAGGTGTTTTGGTCCTTAGGTGGGATTTAATTAATAAATAAGTTGTGGTGGTTAATGAATGATAAGGTGGTGGTTAATAATTGATCAAGTGGTGGTTAATAATTGATCAAGTGGTGGTTAATAATTGATAAAGAGGTGGGTCAATTAATGTTGTGGGCTTCGGCCAAAGTGGTGAGTTATTACTTGATGTGATAAATCTGTGATGTTGTGATGCATTGTCATGGTGTCACATAAATCATATGCATTTCAAAAGTGGTGGGTGGCTTCGGCCAAAACATGGTGGGTGGCTTCGCCAAACGTGGTGGTTGCGACGGGGTTTTGAGGTGGTTATGGATCCACATGCATATTGCACACATGCATATAACCATGCATTCTTTGAATTCTTGTTGATGATTAATTAATTCATTATTGTTGTTTGTTGGTATTCTAATTGAATGGTTGATGCCTTCATCTCTGTGGTTGTTGTTACTAGATGTTTTCCTAATATAATGCTTATCTTATTTGTTATTATTTATGTAAAGAGACTCACCCTGGCATTTTTATGTTGCCTGCTCTCGTGGCGACATGCAGGTGATTCTGAGTGAAGTTGTCTAGGCCTTCTTGGGATTGTTGTGTCGGCTCTGATCTAGTAACACCGGGGATGGGGTTCTAGTATCATTATTTATGTTATGTATTAAACTGATTTAAACTTTGTATTGAGTATGTTGAACTCAGTTTTATTTCATTTCTTTGTGGAACTCAAGCTCGGATTATTGTAAACACTAAACAGGTTTTGAGGGTTTTAACCCACGTGGCTATGATATGCATTTCACGCACTAGATGCGTTTGAATTTTAAATGTGCCTTGATGATGTTTTTATATAATGTAGCACTCTCCTTGAGGTGCGTGGAAAAGTTTTTGAAAAACTCTGATTTTTATTAGTGTAACTAGTACAAAATAGAAGGGGGTGTTACATTAGTGGTATCAGAGCAGTTCGCTCCGTCCGGCCAAGTTGTCGAGTCTGTTAACCCTCGAGTTTTGATACTCGTTCTAAAATCATAATTGTGTTGCTGTTACCTGTGTTAATTGTCCTTCCATTGATGTGCCTTGTGACTTTTTTGTTGGATTACGATTAAAAGTTATATTGCATTATTAATGTATATGTGACTGAACTGCGTAACTGGTGATTGTAGCATTGATTTTGTCTGTTTCGTGGATCATTTGTCTCAGATTATTCAAGATGTGTGATTAAAAGAGTTCTAACGACGTCAAAGGAGTGAAAGTCGTGACGACGCCTTCGCACTCCGGACTGCGTTAAAAATCTTTTAATGTAGTAGTTATAGATTGAAAGAGAGTAGTTTTTGTAACCTCAATCAGTTGGTTGCATGAGTAAGAGGGACTGATCACCCCAATCACTCATCACCACTAAGAGAGGCGACAATAACTCAGAGCTATTATTAAATTGGGATGCATGCACTAATTTTAATTTAATTGATTGCTTGAGTAGCTTATTAGAATATAGAGAGTACTTTTATGTGACCTAATCTTGGTAAATTATACACTAGACAATATTTGAAAGATTGCTTGTTGAATATTATTGCACTTGATTGACGTCCTTGACATAAGTTGATTGTTTTTGTGACGCATATGAATTAAATTGGTTTGTGCTTAATTGTTTCGAAGTTAGTGTGCTAAAATGAAATGTTGTGTAAGGCTATATTTTCATTCACTCAATTAAAGTTGCATAACTTGAAGTTTTGACACTTTCGGTGTTTCAATTTGACGTGTGTCGTGAGCATGACGTGATTTGTAAAAATTAAATGATTAATTTTCCTTACCGTTAGGGTTTATGTCGGAAATTAAATTTTGAACTAATAAGTAGTTGTTTATGTGGGTGCATGTTCATGTGATAGTGAGATTTGGGTTTTGCATACAATTTCCTTTTTGAACAAACTGTGAGCTCTAAGGTTTTCGAAAAATGGTACTTGGAAAATTTATATTGGAAAATGAAGGGGATGTCAAATTAGTGTTGAAATTTTGTTTCCAAATTGTTCTAAGATTTCATTTCAAAATGAGACATGATTTCGACTTTTGCACCAATTAGGTTGTGGTTAGGTGTTGTTTGAGATTATGGGATATTACACTAATTGCATGATTAGGTGAGTTAAAGTCCTTATGTTATGAGAATGTGAGTCCAATTTCAAGTGTCAAGTTTTAGAAACAAATATATACAATTTTGAGTATCTTCTAATCGTGAACTACAATTGTGAAAATTTTGTTCGATTTATGGTTTAATCGTAGTCTTTGTTGTTGCTAATACTATTATTATTTGTCACTTCTTGAAATTGTTTTACGTGGCTCATAAATCTAACGATGAAGAATCTGTGCAATGAGACTTTTGTGCACTTCTAGTATTTGATTAGTTTTTCCTTGCTAAGAATTGACGAGTATGTAACTTCATTTGTTTAAACTAATATCAAATCTTGAACCAAAACAATTGTATTATGAAACATATGTTGGTCGTATTATTTGTGATATAAAGTCAATTCAATTTGGTGGAATTATGCACCCATAATATTTTCTAGGAAGATGTAAAATTACATGCTAGCCAATCCCTAGGAATAGAGAAAACCGAAGAAGATGCCTAAATGTTTAATCTTTTCTAATTGTGTGTTAAATTATTTGCATGATCAAGTTATGCTTATTTGGTGTTTGAATGAAATGCATGAGTGTGTGATAACTATAATTGTAACACCCCCTTATATTCTACTAATTAATTAATTAAAAATCAGAGTTTTCAAGAACCTCACTCTCAAGGGAGCATTACATTTCACTTTTAGAAACCAAATCAAACTATCAAGTTTATATAGTAATGGAAATAAAACACGTTTTATTTAAAAATCAATATGTTACAATTCAACATTTGAAAACAAAACAACAACAACTACTATCCTACTCGCCCCCGGTGTCACACTACCAGAGTGCACGCCACAACTCAATGAAGAAGGAAGACCTTCGCTAGCTATCACCTGCAGGTTGCCGACATGAGAAGCAACACAAAAGCAGTAGGGTGAGTCTCTAAACATATATAATAGAGGTTTATGATAAATGTAATGCTAAGAATGCACTAAAACCCCTAGGCTCATGTAACAGATACAACTCAACTCATCAACTCACACAAAGCAAATTAGCTCAGCAGGCTATGACACCTCAGTTCATAGCACAAAATAATACTACAATCAGTGCATGATTTATATGAATGATGCAGGCCCATACTTCCAGGGCATATGCATGATGGATCCATTAAGACCGAAGTCTTCTGCTATCACCTTCGGACCGAAGTCCTTAGGACCGAAGTCCTTAGGACCGAAGTCCTCTGCTATCACCTTATGCTTATGATTTATGCGACGCCATGAACAATGCATAACACACAACATATACATTATTCATTTAAATCATAACACCATTTCAGTATCTCACCAATTAGACCGCAGCCTTTTATTCGTAGATAGGACCTAAGTCCTCTGCTCACCTCTAGGACCGAAGTCCTCTGCATTCACCATTTTCATTTATTCAATGCCCCTCAGGGACTTCAACGTTTATTTAATCCTCTACTCGTAGCCCTACGGCCAAAACAACTCTCATACATCATTACGGCACTAAGGCCGACGTCTCTACATCGGCCTACAGCGCTAAGGTTGTCGCCCAGCTCAACGAGCACCTCGACACACAAGCATTTGACTAACAGTCAATCCGAGTACTCCAACGTCACTTAGGACCAAAACTACACCTAAGGACCAAGACGACACCTATCGCTCCATCGTTTGGACTTAACGTCACTACCGTCGCACTCGCCGCCGCCTCTCACAAAGGAAATACACTACACGTAGCTCACACGCAGCATACCTCGGTACCCATTTGGCACCTCGGCAAAGACACACACCTCGGCCGACGGCGTACCTCGGCTCACTACTATTTCGATACCTGCGCGCCGTCACACTCAAACTACGATTACGCTATGGTCGACATTTCCTAACGTGAAACCCACGCATTACTTCGCCTATTTAGCGACTCCAACTACGCTAGATTCGAATGCGCAAGACTTCGGCTACACCAGTTCGACTACACTCGCTTGGAATTGCGCCTAAGTTCGACCACACTAGTCTCGCCTATACTGACTTCAACTATTTGATCTCAGATAAGCCTAATTTCGACTGTACTAGTTTATAGCGACTCCACCTAAGTACGTACACCACCCAACTCGGCATATACACCTCGGCTTACCTACTCTGCACCATAAATCATCTCGGTATCTACACATATACCACAACTACCATACTTATTCCACCTCAATCATGACTCAGCTGGTTTACACTACCTCGGCTCATTCACACCTAACCACACAACTACACCCTTATACCCCTACTTACGCTCCTTCGCTCATGTAAATGTCGACACACACCTCTCTCTCGATACTTACATACTTCGACACTCACCTCTCTCTCGACATATACATACTTCGACACTCACCTCTCTCTCGACATATACATACTTAAACACACACACATCTCTCGACACTTACATTCTTCGACACTTACCTCTCTCCTCGACATATACATACTTCAACACACACACATCTCTCGACACTTACATTCTTCGACACTTATCTCTCTCTCTCGACATATACATACTTCAACACACACACATCTCTCGACACATACATTCTTCACAGATTAGCCTACTCAGGCAACTACACCTCGGTATCTCTATGCTCTCATGCGCCTAACCTTCCTCTTCTTTCCTTTGGGTACTTTCTCCCTAAGATTAAACTTAAAAACGCTCTTACTCCCACAATACTCACTGGGACTGAGAGTATCCTCAGTTCCCATTTTCCTCCCCTTGGTTTCTCACCCAACCAACTCACCAACAACCATCACAATCTTCACCAAAGTGAAATAAACACATCTAAAACATTCATTAAACACAAAACGAAACTCAGGAAACAACTCTAAATCCATTCACACACACAACACTCATCATATACTCAAAATTATAAGTGAAAGAGAGCCCCCTTACCTCAACTAGTTGCAGAAGATCACTCTCGACACTTCAACACAATGATCACCACGCAGCGCACTCTTCTTCCGTCGGGCCCAGCCTCTTCCACGCCCAGTTCTCCTCCTCCTCTCTAGAAGCACTATTCCACCTACCCTTTTCCCTCTCTTACTTTCCCTTTACCTTTCTTGATATTTTGCTGGAAAATGAATTCTCATCCTACGGTCACTCTCTTTAAGCCATGCGTATGGGCTTCCAAGGAAACATTGGGCCTCTTAATCACTCATGGGCCTCTAATCTCACCTTTCTCTATTTACTTAAACGCCTCCTAATAAAATAAACACTCTACATTGAGTAACAGACATGTACCTCTTTTCTCATAAATCACCTCTATCTGTCCTCATCCATAATCTATCGTACACTAAGTAACAGACCACACGCTCTACACTCTTACTCCTATGTAGTTATTCGAACCTGTAGGTTATCAAGATCCTGTTCGACTACTCAAACACCATCTATCCGATATAGGGATACTATACTCTCAACGACGATTTACTATTAGCTTACCCATTTAAGTTCCAATCTCTGGCGCTCACTTCCGAACTCAACATCTTAACCTTACCATCACTGGAGCATGCAACCACATAACAATTACTTATTAACTCAAGTTTAATTCCGACATAAACTCAGAAAGTGATGAAAGCTAATCATTTAATTTTGGCAGATCACTTCCTGCTCACGAAACAAGCCAAACTTAAACTCATATATCTATAAACTTTCCCTTGCTCTATTTAACCCAATCTCGCTATCTGAAACACCAACATTACGCTCTGCCGCTAACAAAATTCAGCTTACGCATTCACACTGAATGCCTAAGGTCAATTTCCAACAGTCTCTTCAATAATTAAGTCCCACTGTACAAGGTCTCACTAGCTAACAATTACTATAATTAATTGCGACCCACAAACATACCGGCTTCTAAAAAAATGTCTCTTTCTACTATTCAAATTTTTAATTCATACACCCTACTTCATTTAGGTATCGTCCCCGTATTGACAGAATCATTGTATTCACACTTACTACACCTGTTATTATATGTTACTATACTAGCATATCTCAACTAGGATTAATATACTCCTACAACCTCTACATCGATTTACAAAATTGGGGAAAACATGGTACTAACCCCTCCTCTAGTCTTTCTTGTTAACCATAGCTTGCTTTGGACTATTTCTCAATCTCACCACTATATTGGGTTGTTTTTTTCTTGCATCAAGAATTATTCTACTCCTTTGGCAAAACCGTAATCTATAACTTAAATATAAATCACTATTTAACATTTCAAGGCACTCAATCAAAAAATTTTGAATGATCCTAACAACTCACAATTTAAACAATCAACAGAGAATACCAAAATTTCACCACAAAACCAACATGATTTTTCAAGACACGACAACCTCAATATGATTCAGGTGAAATATTTCAAAGAACACAGCAAAGATGGGCACGGGCATGGCGCCCGCCTGCGCAAGACTTCACCAAAGACACGCAAGACAAAGCCGCCCAACTCAAGACTCCAAATAAAGGCGCATGGAGCACGCCACAACCCAGGCGCAAGGGGCGCGCACCTTTCTGGCGCCCCACACCCCGCACACACGCGCAGGAGGCAAAGACGGCACGCCACACGCCCGGCACCTACGCCCAAAGACACACGCTACGCACGGGCTTGCCGATTTGGCGCCCACATCCGAGACACACACCAAGCCACTCGGCACACCAAGTCAACAATACGCAACGCACCACAGTACACACCCACACTTAAACGCAACACCTCGCCTCGGCTACTTCATCTAGGCACCCTACACTTAAGCACAACAACTCATCTCGCTTAATACACTTAAGTACACAACGTATACAACACTTCAATATAACTACGACCTTCCTACATCTCGGCCATGCCGACTTCGGATTTAACATCCCCGCAGACTACAAAGACCACACTTAGGCATGATTACACTACCCTTAACACCTCTACACCTCACTTAGGCAGCTACGCCTCGTCATCATTCACCTTGGCATACACATCCTATCTTCCATCGCACCTACACTTAGTCACTTCGGTCACTACACTTACGCTCCGTCACTTATTTTCAACGCTTACGCTTTGAAACACATACGCCTCACCTCGACAAGTACAAATCGATACCTATACTTAGTCCAACACACCCTTAGTTCGACAATGGCACCTCCGAGTTCAACACCCAACAGTAGTAAACTAACTTGTCACCACAAGGACCAAATCATTACCTAGGAGGACTAAATCAGTACGCATCGCCCAACCGGACTTCGCAAATCCTCAACTCGACGCACACAAAGACCCTAAAATAGCACCCAAACTAGCCTGGTAGCCACCTGCGTTATTCTGGCATTAGCGCAGCACCTCGGCCACTACAATTTGACTCACCCACCATTCCACATAAAGACTTACATCTCGACAATGCTAGTTTAGACTTTCACACGTTACACCTCCTCCTCTACACTTAAGCTTATATACGCCTCACTATATTTCAACAAACTTCACTCCAACTTACATAATCTACTGGTGACACCACACTTTTACCTACAACGCTCTTACCTTATACCGAAACTCTATTCTCAGGGTCTCCACAGTCTCACTCCATTATCCCAACACCATTAATCTACCGTCATGGAGCTACACTATATCAATTACTTAAAGTACTAATGCTCATCCCTTACTTCATCCTATGTTCAAGCTACAGATAATGCCCTCTTCATCTCCGCATCTTATTCTTCTAAGACACCTACTTATCTATACATTAAGAGTCAAACAAGCTTACACTCACCACTCGATTATTCAAGTTGAAATTAATACATTTTCAAAATTTTATAATAACCACGAGTTATTGTCGCCTCTTTCATTGGGGATGAGTATTTGGGGTGATCAGTCCCTCCTACTCACTCAACCGATTACTTAAGGTCACAAAACTACGTTTTTTCAAAATTACACAACTCAAATTTTTTTTAACGCAGTCTAGAGTGCGAAGGCGTCGTCACGACTCCCACTCTTTTGACGTCGTTAAAACCCCTCTAATTACACATACCTCAATGTCACAAACAACTACAAGCAATACTACATCCATCAGTCATATAATCTAATTACACCTATCTCAATGAGACCATCCACAGTTGCAAATAACCTAACAAATTCTACAACAAAGTCTCTGTCGAAGATCGACAAGGGACTCTGAACTCTACGACTGGACAACTTGGCCGGACAGACCGAACTGCTCTGATACCACTAATGTAACACCCCCTTATATTCTACTAATTAATTAATTAAAAATCAGAGTTTTCAAGAACCACACTCTCAAGGGAGCATTACATTTCACTTTTAGAAACCAAATCAAACTATCAAGTTTATACACAGCGGAAATAAAACACGTTTTATTTAAAAATCAATATGTTACAATTCAACAGCTGAAAACAAAACAACAACAACTCCTATCCTACTCGGCCCCCCAGTGTCACACTACCAGAGCAGACGCCACAACTCAACAGAAGAAGGAAGACCTTCGCTAGCTATCACCTGCAGGTTGCCGACATGAGAAGCAACACAAAAGCAGTAGGGTGAGTCTCTAAACATATATAATAGAGGTTTATGATAAATGTAATGCTAAGAATGCACTAAAACCCCTAGGCTCATGTAACAGATACAACTCAACTCATCAACTCACACAAAGCAAATTAGCTCAGCAGGCTATGACACCTCAGTTCATAGCACAAAATAATACTACAATCAGTGCATGATTTATATGAATGATGCAGCCCATACTTCCGTGGCATATGCATGATGGATTTATTAAGACCAAGTCTTCGCTATCACCTTCGGACCAAGTCCTTAGGACCAAGTCCCTCTGCTATCACCTTAGGACCAAGTCCTTAGGATGAGAAGTCCTCTCTGCTATCACCTTATGCTTATGATTTATGCGACGCCATGAACAATGCATAACACACAACATATACATTATTCATTTAAATCATAACACCATTTCAGTAACTCACCAATTAGACCGCAGCCTTTTATTCATAGATAGGACCTAAGTCCTCTGCTCACCTCTAGGACCGAAGTCCTCTGCATTCACCATTTTCATTTATTCAATGCCCTCGGGGACTTCAACGTTTATTTAATCTCTCTCTACTCGTAGCCCTACGGCCAAAACAACTCTAATACATCATTACGGCACTAAGGCCGACGCCTCTACATCGGGCCTACGCTTAAGGTCGTCGCCCTTGACTCAACGAGCACCTCGACACACAAGCATTTGACTAACAGTCAATCCGAGTACTCCAACGTCACTTAGGACCAAAACTACACCTAAGGACCAAGACGACACCTATCGCTCCATCGTTTGGACTTAATGTCACTACCGTCGCACTCGCCGCCGCTCTCACGCGATTGAAATACACTACACGTAGCTCATCGCAAAGACCTCGGTACCCATTTGGCACCTCGGCAAGACACACACCCGGCACCGATCGCACCTCGGCTACCACTACTATTTCGATACCTCCGCCTTCGTCACACTCAAACTACGATTACGCTATGGTCGACATTTCCTAACGTGAAACCCACGCATTACTTCGCCATTTACCGACTCCAACTACGCTAGATTCGAATGCGCAAGACTTCTACACATTCACCGACTACACTCGCTTGGAATTGCGCTAAGTTCGACCACACTAGTCTCGCCCATCGACTTCGACTATGTTGATCTCGAGATAAGCCTAATTTCGATTGTACTAGTTTATAGCGACTCCACCTAAGTACGTACACCACCCAACTCGACATATACACCTCAGCTTACCTACTCTGCACCATAAATCATCTCGGTATCTACACATATACCACAACTACCATACTTATTCCACCTCAATCATGACTCAGCTGGTTTACACTACCTCGGCTCATTCACACCTAACCACACAACTACACCCTTATACCCCTACTTACGCTCCTTCGACTCATGTAAATGTCGACACACACCTCTCTCTCGATACTTACATACTTCGACACTCACCTCTCTCTCGACATATACATACTTCGACACTCACCTCTCTCTCGACATATACATACTTCAACACACACACATCTCTCGACATTTACATTCTTCGACACTTATCTCTCTCTCTCGACATATACATACTTCAACACACACACATCTCTCGACACATACATTCTTCACAGATTAGCCTACTCAGGCAACTACACCTCGGTTTCTCTACGCTCTCATGCGCCTAACCTTCCTCTTCCTTCCTTTGGGTACTTTCTCCCTAAGATTAAACTTAAAAACGCTCTTACTCCCACAATACTCACTGGGACTGAGAGTATCCTCAGTTCCCATTTTCCTCCCCTTGGTTTCTCACCCAACCAACTCACCAACAACCATCACAATCTTCACCAAAGTGAAATAAACACATCTAAAACATTCATTAAACACAAAACGCAACTCAGGAAACAACTCTAAATCCATTCACACACACAACACTCATCATATACTCAAAATTATAAGTGAAAGAGAGCCCCCTTACCTCAACTAGTTGCAGAAGATCACTCTCGACACTTCAACACAATGATCAGCTCACGCAAGCAGCTCTTCTTCCGTCAGTTCCAGCTCTTCCACGCCCAGTTCTCCTCCTTCTCTCTAGAAGCACTATTCCACCTACCCTTTTCCCTCTCTTACTTTCCCTTTACCTTTCTTGATATTTTGCTGGAAAATGAATTCTCATCCTCACACACCACTCTCTTTAAGCCATGCGTATGGGCTTCCAAGGAAACATTGGGCCTCTTAATCACTCATGGGCCTCTAATCTCACCTTTCTCTATTTACTTAAACGCCTCCTAATAAAATAAACACTCTACATTGATTACTTAGCTTAATTAATAATGTTGTAAACACTCTACATTGATTCCTTTTGACCAGAAGGAACTGAATATGAGACAAAGGAGGTGGCTGGAATTGTTGAAAGACTATGACTTTAGTTTGAATTACCATCCGGGGAAGGCTAATGTTGTAGCCGATGCCTTGAGTAGGAAGTCCCTTCATGTGTCTGCATTGATGGTGAAAGAGCTCGAATTGATTGAGCAGTTTCGGGATTTGAGTTTGGTCTGCAAGGTGACGCCTAAGAGTGTACGGTTGGGAATGTTGAAAATCCATAACGAATTTTTAGATGTTATTCGGGAGGCTCAAAAGCAAGACATTAAACTAGTTGAATTGGCAGTGGGGATTGATCACTCCGAGGTTAAAGATTATGAGTTAGATGCGCAAGATGTGTTGAGATACCGAGGGAGGATTTGTATCCCCGATGATGAGGAGATTAAGAAATCAATTCTGGAAGAGGGTCATCGAAGTAAAATGAGTATCCACCCGGGAGCCACAAAGATGTACCAAGATTTGAAGAAGTTGTTTTGGTGGCCCGGCCAAGCGTGATGTAGCCCAATTTGTGTATGCTTGTTTGACGTGTCGAAATCTAAGGTAGAGCATCGAAGCCGGGCGGGTTGATGCGACCATTGGATGTCTTAGGAATGGAAGTGGGATAGTATCTCTATGGATTTTGTAATCTGGATTGCCGAATACGTGAAAGGATTTGATGCTATATGGGTTATTGTTGATAGTCGACGAAATCGCTCACTTTTTGCCGATTAATATGACTTACCCGATTCAGAAGTTGGCGAGATATCTATGTTAAGACAATTGTAAAGTCGCATGGTGTCCCCCGAGTATCGTGGTCCGATCGAGACCCTAGATTTACTTCGAGTTTTGGAAGAGCTTGCAAGAGGCATTGGGTTCTAAATTGAGATTGAGTTCCGCTTACCATCCCGCATCGATCGACGGCGAGACGGAGAGGACTATCCAGTCACTACCAGAGGACTTGCCGAGGGCTTGCGTCCTTGAACAAGGAGGTTCATGGGATTCCCATTTGCCGTTGATTGAATTCACTTATAACAATAGTTTTCATGCAAGTATTGGGATGGCGCCTTTCGAGGCATTATATGGTAGGAGGTGCAGAACGCCCTTGTGTTGGTATGAATCGGGGGAAAGTGTGGTGTTAGGCCCGGAGATTGTGCGTGAGACCACAGAGAAGGTGAAGATGATTCAAGAGAAAATGAAAGCCTCGCAGAGTAGACAGAAAAGCTATCATGATAAGAGAAGGAAGGACTTAGAGTTTGAAGCGGGTGACCATGTGTTCTTGAGGGTCACACCTATGACTGGTGTTGGGCGTGCACTGAAATCGAAAAAGTTGACTCCTCGCTTCATTGGGCCATATCAAATTACAGAAAGAGTCGGAAGTGTTGCGTATCGGGTGGCCTTGCCGCCTAATCTTTCGAACTTGCACGACGTGTTCCACGTGTCACAACTTCGGAAGTATATTGCGGATCCGTCCCATGTGATTCAAATAGATGATGTAGAGGTGCGGGATAATCTCACTGTAGAGACTATGCCTGTACGAATTGAGGATCGTGAAGTGAAGACCTTACGAGGTAAGGAGATCAAACCGTGAAGGTTGTTTGGGTTGGTAGCAGCGGTGAAAGCCTCGACATGGGAACTAGAGGATAAGATGCGGGAGTCGTATCAGGAGTTGTTTGAATCGTGTATGTTTTCGAGGACGAAAAATTCTAAGTGGGGAGAGTCAGTCGCCCCAAAATAATTTAATTAATTATTTTAATTAAATTATTCTAATACCAATTGATCTAAATATACTAAATAAGTTGTATGTGTCTTGTTAAAATAGGAGGTGGTGGAAGTAATGAGGAGGGGGTGTAAAATGGCCCATTAACTTAAGCCCAAAATACTACACCTAGGTTAGTAGTCTTAAACAAATCAAACAAAGAAAAAGAAAAAAATAGAAAGGAGAGAACCAGAGAGAGTGAGAGCCGCGACGGTGAGAAGAAAAAAAAAAAGGAAGAGAAAGCGCGATCGAGAGAGAGAAGAGGAACGGAGGTTGTGGATCAAGGAGGTGGGTTTTCGGTTCTTTGAATTCGTTGGAGGATTCAAAGGGAAGCTTCATCTTCTTCAAACTTTCAAGGTAAGGGGGGTTAAATCTCATAAGGGTTTATATGATGGGGTTATGTGGGGAATTAGTAACTATGATTCTAGTTAGGTTTGTAGTTGATTGTAGGACTGAAATTTGATGTGAATTTGTTGTTGGTTTGGATGGAGATTGAATTACCATGTGAGAACATTTGTTGTTGAAGTTGTGCCCATACATGTTTGATGATATGTATGAATGAACCTTAGAATCATGCTAGGTAATTGATGTGAAGTTTAAATGGTTGTTCCGATGCCTAAATGTCGTTTAAAACGTGGTTGTTGCTGGTTGTTAGTAAAAGGCACCAAGGAATGAGGTTTTGACACCCTAGGCGCCATTAGGCTAGGAGTTTGGCGCCCCCATTGTGTCAGAATTGCCAATTTGTGTTTTGGTGATCCAAACTGTTGTTTCGGTGCTCTAAATTTGTTGTTGAATGTGGTTGGCTGCTGAGAATTGAAAAAAATTTGAGGAATAGGAACTTAGGCGCCCCAGCGCCATCGCGTTAGTTATCAGCGCTCGGGCGCAACATGAGTTGCCGCCAGCGCCACTTTCTCTGCTTTGGCGCCCAAAGGCAAAGAAAGTTCTTGCTGGCGCCTTGTGTTGCTGGTTTTGGCGCCCTGGCGCAACCTGTTCTGTCGCCAGCGCCTCTTTGTCTTGTTTTGGCGCCCCAAAGGCAACAAAGTTCCGCTCGCGCCTTGTGTTGCCCAAGTTACTGGAGAGTACCAATAGGTGTTGCTCGGAGTCTTTCGTGTTGTGGTTGGGTCATTGTGAGTTGTTGTGCCCAAATATGGGTGAATGTGATGTGTCGTTGCTTTTGTGATAGAAGTACAAATATTAAGCTGTTGATAATTGTTGTTGTGAACCATGAGACATGCTATTTTAAGTTGTTGTTGTTGTTGTTGGGTCGGTGAGACCAAAACCACGTTGTTGTTGCTGTGAGTCCATGAGACTCTTATGTAAGTTGTTGTTGTAGTTGAAAGGGGTCAGCGCCGTTGTTTGGTTGTGTTGTTTCATGAGTCCATCGCATGGCATATGCATACCCCGTGTTGAAGGCTGCGGTCTTGGAGCTCTGCTCAACGTGTTGAAGGCTGCGGTCTTAGAGCTCTGCTCAAAGTGTTGATGTTGTAACCATAAAGGTTGTTTTATGTTGACTGGTACCACATGCATATACCCGTGTTGTGGGTTGCATTTCCATGCATATGTCTCAGTCGTGTTGTTGCCATTCGTGTTGTAGTAATATGGTTGTGCTTGCTGATGACGTTGTTTGTGATAATACTGTATGTTGTGCTGTCTGGTAGTTATGGTTGCTAAGACCTCGCATATTACTTATCATATATTCCTTTATGTTGTTGGACTCACCCTTTCTCTGTTTTAATGTTACCCCTACGTGGGTGACATGTAGGTAGTCGTGTGTGAAGGACCTTCTCTCCTTCCTATTTAGAGTCAGTGTCGAGTCGCTCTGATACGTAGCACCTGGGGGATAGACGAACACTGTTGATTTTGCTGTTTTTACTTTAGACTATCATTCTATTTGCGTTATTGTTTTATATGAAGTGTATTTTACACTAAGTTGTTGGTTGAGATTATGCATGTGATAGATCATTATATTCCGCTGCGTTGTGATGAATTTTGAGTTGTGCTACATACTTATTCGTCGTCTTAATGAAAGACCAAATTTGACTATTAATGTCGTTTAAATGTTGAGTTTAAATGTTGATGTGTAACGCTCCGATGCATGCTGGTTGTTCTTTTCACACTCTGATAATTAAATAAATAAATGGGGTAGAATCGGGGTGTTACAGCACCCAGTCACTAGCACACCTGCACAGACACAGCACACAGTGCACATGGCGCCATTTCCAGAAACATTTGGCGCCCATGCAGCAAACACAAACCACACACTCACTGCTACAGTAACCCAGGCGCCATTTCTCTAGCCATATGGCGCCCTAGAGTACCTAGGGTCCCTTAAATCGTTTTCAACCAAATTTTCTAAAAACCAATCATCATCAACAATCCAAAAACACATTATGATCATACCAACAACTTCAATTACGCACTTTAAACATCAATAACACATCAAAATACGAATCAAAGTCATGAAACCCTAGCTCTAACATAGGAATCGATTTCTATACCCTATTCAAATTCAATTTGTTCCTGGGTGTGTCAGCAATTACAAGGGCTTCTAATAGTAATTGGGCCATTGGCCCAGCCCAACGTAACCGGCCCAAACAAGCTGCTTGGACCGCAATTCTCGCAACCGGCCGAAATCTTCGCTAACGGTCGGGACTCTACAGTATATATATGCCATTCGCACATGGCATCAGGTACGTTCTCTTCCATTGTGCTATCTTCCCGAGCGACCACTCACTAGATCGTCGGAGTGTCTTTGCAGGTACCACCCGAGGTGCTCAGCGTGAAGCCAAGACCGGTCCTTTCACTCATTCAACGACCGGCCCAGTCAACAGTGTAACACCCCCTTTATCTAATCAATTCGATCTACTAAATTAAAATCAGAGTTTCAAAATTCCACTCAAAGGAGGGCTACATTTGATGATTTAAAAAGGAAAACAGAAATTCAATTAAGTTCAAATAGTTGCACAGCATTATACTAAGCATGCAATCATGCGCATCACATCGGCACAAAGTGTAACGCCCCAAAAATAATCGGTTAATTATTTAACTAATTAGAGGGAATTAGCTTGCGGAGAAATATTAGAAATAATAATATGGTATCTAGTTAGATCTAGGGAGTGGTGTTGACCAATAATTAGGTGGTGAATGTATTTGAAGGGGAGTGTTTATATAATAAGGAGTGGTGGATGTAATTTAATTGAAGGGGGTGATATTGGTAACTCCGGGGTGGTGAGGAATGGCCCAAGAGCCCAAGCCCAAGACTTAGGCTCCTTAGGCACTAGGGTTAGGAAGGATGTGTCTCATTTGATGAGAAAAGAGGAAAAGAAAAGAAAAGGAAAGGAACGAAAGAGAGAGAGAGAGAGAGAGAGAGCACGGCGCTGAGAAGAAGAAAGGAAGAAGGAGAAGCTTTGTTCGTTGTGTTGCGTGGTTTAAATGACGTGACTTCTTCATCGTTGTTTCCGGAACAATACAAATTCGAGGTAAGGGTGAGCATTTCGGTTTAACATGATTGAGTACATAGTGGGGTTTTGTGGGGTTTGTGGGATTTGATTTTTATGGCTGAGATTGATGATGTTTGATGATTCCGTATTGTTGAAGAGTTGGTTGATTTTGATGAAATTGATGTATGTGGGTGGTAGGATTTATATTGATCTAGTGATTTTATTGTTGTTTTGATGTATGATTGAAATGTATAATGAATTGATGTTTTCTATGCGTTGTATGTGATTGATTGATGAGTGTATCTGGATGATTCTGAATAGTGATGTTGTACTTGTGAATTTTAAACCAATATAAGAATCGATTGTTTTTCCCCCAAAATGAGAGCTAGAAATCGATTTCCCACTTTGAAAAGAAGCTAGAAATCAATTTCCCACTTTGAAAAGAAGCTAGAAATTGATTTCCCACTTTGAAAAGAAGCTAGAAATCGATTTCCAACTTTGAAAAGAAGCTAGAAATCGATTTCCCACTTTGAAAAGAAGCTAGAAATCGATTTCCCACTTTGAAATGAGAGCTAGAAATCGATTCCCTCCTTTAGAAATGAAGACAAGAATCGATTTCCCCCTTTAGTAATGAAAGCAAGGAATCGATTCCTTCCTTTAGAAATGAAGCAAAGAATCGATTCCCTCTTTAAAAATGAAAGCTATGAATCAATTCCTCTTTTGAAAACAAGTAGCTACGAATCGATTACTCTTTTGAAAATCTTAGGTGTTTTCCCGAATGGAAACGTGACGGTTCTTGACAAAAAGAAAATTTGTGATGCTATGTTTATATAAATGAGTCTCGGTGAAATGTTATACTACTAGTGTGCTAATTGACTATGGCTAGACTGTGGTTTACCACTAAGGTCAGGATTTCTTTCACTGGTGTATTTACAAGGGCATCACTGAGAGTCTTGCAAAGGTGGCCATTGCCTGTTGCAAGTAGTATCAGTTACCTGAGTAATCCCATAGTCAATCAGTTCACTATTTTACAACACCCTAAGCTAAAAGACAACTAATATATATATATATATATATATATATATATATGCTCAATGATGATGTTGTAGTATGAATTGTGTGAAATGTGACGAGTTCACTCTATGAGTGATTATGATGTTGTGATATGACTTGTGATGTTTTGTGACGAATATACTCTAAGAGTATGACTATAATGATGAGGTAATGTAACACCCCCTTCTACTTTCTATTATTTATTTAATAAAAATCAGAGTTTTTCAAAATTTGTCCACGCACCTCAAAGAGGGTGGTACATTTAACAGAACATCATTCAAAACATATTTAAAAATTCAAACGCATCAAGTGTACGAAAAACTTCTCACAATCACGTGGGTTAAGACCCTCAAATACCGGTTTTAATGTTTACAATAATCCAGAAAATAGTTTGTAACGCAGCGGCAATAAAACTGAATTCAACATACTCAAGACATAATCCAAACAGTTTAGTACATAGCATAAAAATGAAGATAACTAGAGCCCCATCCCCGGTGTTACTATCAGAGCTGACTCAATAAACCCAAGAGGTATGGCACCTTCACTCAGAATCACCTGTTTGTCGCCACGAGAGCAGGCAACATAAAAATGCTAGGGTGAGTCTCTTTACATAAATAATAACAAGTAAGATAGGCATTATATTCGGAAAACATCTATTAACAGCAAGTCATAGCAATTAAGCATTTACCATTCAATTAGAACATCAACAAGTCACAACAATAATTTAATTAATCATCAACACAATTCTATGAATGTATGGATATATGCATGTGTGCAAAATGCATGTGGATCCATAGCTCACCTCAATAGCCCCGTCGGGCATCACCGCTTTTGGCCGAAGCCACCACCACTTTTGGCGAAGCCACCACCACTTTTGGCGAAGCCACATTATTTATTAACTCACCGCTTTTATATGCACATGAAATATGTGACGCCATGACAATGCATTCACAACATCACAATTCATCACATCAATTATTCAACTCACCGCTTTGGCCGAAGCCCACATCAATCAATAACCCACCGCTTTGGCCGAAGCCCACATCAATCAATAACCCACCGCTTTGGCCAAGCCCACATCATTTATTAATCACCATTTATTAATTTAAATCCCACCTAAGAACCAAAACACCTCATAAGGACCCTTTCCACACTTAAGGACCATTTAGACCCACCAAAGGTTAATTTAGTACTTGAAGGTTATTTTGACACATTATTAATTAATTTAGTACTTTGGAACTTATGTGGACATATTGGGATTAATTGGACACTAACGGATTATTTTGTCACGCCAAGGATTAATTTAATTCTTAGGGACTAATTTGTCACACCAAGGATTAAATTAATTCTTAGGGACTAAACCATCACTTAGACACATTTTGGGCACCTAGGCGCCAAGGGCAGCCACTTTGGCGCCCCACTAGCGCAACTCACACACACACACAGCACAACACACACTCACAGCAACCTATGTCCTTCCTTGGCGCCATTTTCTTGGCCATTTGGCGCCCTCTCCTCCCACTCACCTAAACAAAACAACTCAACCACATTTTAATCCAACAAATCATTTCTCCATTTATTAATTCTCATATGGACATTTACTCAACATCATTTAGTCCACACAATTTCATAATTTCTCACATTTGAGCATTTAAACAAACACTTGGCATACATGATCAACAACACATTCATTTCTAACAACAAGCACATAGAATCACCAACTTAAGCATCGAATACAACAACCAACATATAATTAACATCAAAATCACACAAACAAGTCATTCCTAGAGCTATTCCACACATAATACATATCTTACTAACTATTATAAATGTAGTGAGAATCCCCTAACCTCCAAATTGCAACCCAAGCAAGTCACCTCCACTAGCAACCCAAGAATCACCAAAATAGCTTTCCCAACAACTTGAGCTCCAAAACCCCATCCATGGTGAAAGGAAAAATACACAAGATTAGAGTATGAACTTATATTAAATGATAGAGAGGAAGAAATATGGAGTTGATTGGCACCAAAATCACTCACCCAAAGTAAGAAGAATTAATTTTCTCTCCCTCCCCTATTCACATGCCGTGCACGCCCAATTCCAATTTTCATGAATAATTAATTGCTTCCATCACCCAAGCTTTAAAGTGACATTTGTACCCAGCACCACAACAATTGAGGGACCACGCTAACTATCAACCATGGCCTTTAAATTCCCAAACACTGGACTTGATCCATAAGCCAAAAATGAAAATGGGATAATGATGGAATGATGATAAAACTCCCCTCCCATTCTTCCCACCGCCGTCGGCTTCCTCCTCTCTCCCTCTCCTTTTCTTTCTTTTCTTCCAAATGGGTAGAAAACCCTACACCCCAAAGTTATTTTCTTTAGTTTGGGCCTATTAGTGGGCCTTGGGCCCTTTATTTGCACCCCCTAGTTACTTCCACACCACCTGAAATAAATAAATTACCACTCCCTTATTTACTACCCAACACCTCTTAGTTATATTAAATTCTCTATTATTTCTTTTAATATAGCTAGTCACTATAATACCTCCTACATAAAATAAAACTCCAACTTAATTAATTGACTTAATAATATGTGGTACTTCTCAACTAACTTAATTAAACAACTAATTAAATTATTTTTGGGGCGTTACAACTCTCCCCCACTTAGAATATTTTCGTCCTCGAAAATTTAACTATCATGGATATGCAAACTTAAACACTCACTACCACAAGCATTAAACTCTAGCAAGGCACTCTAATTGAAACTCGTACCTCTAAGTAGTACCATCACTCCTCCGTAGGCTCCGAACCCGCCAGGACAAACACTCTCCCGTTATACTTCTCCTTCTTTGGCTGTGGACACTTGGTACTACTGTGCCCCAATTCCCCCTAGTTGTGGCAGACCACATTCTTCTTCTCACACTTAGCAGCTACATGACCTTCCTTACCACATTCGAAACACTTATCGACCATACAATCTGGACTCTTATCCCCCGGCTTACCACACTCGTGGCACACAATCCCCGCAGTAGCGTCTCCCCCACTTAGCTTCTTGCCCGTACTCTCCCCTCCTTCACTATCTTGTATGAACGATTGCTATCCTCCTCGACAATCTACGCTAAACTCATGAAATCGACATCCACTCTTCTTATCTCCTCTAACCGCTCTCATCCAAGTCCTATCGTACACACAACAGATCAACACTCTTACCTATATTCTTACTCCCCAATTTGGTATTCTAACCTGTAGGTTGTCAAAGTCCTACCCGACTACTCAACACAAGAGACACAACAATTATGGCCAGAGGCCCAACAACCCTAACAATCGTAATTTATCACAACAATACCAATCTCAACAATTTATCATATATCAAACATCATTCATATCAACAATTAACACGATCATAACAACAAAATTCAAGTTCAACCAATCATGCAACAACTTAAACACGCAATTTAGAAAGATTAAACAAGTAGGCATTTTCTTCGATGTCCTTTATTCCTAGGGGTTGGCTAACATGTGATTTTACAATTTCCCTAGAAAATAACATGGGACTTAAAATCCTACCACAATTGAATCGATTTCATATCACAAAGAATATAACCAATACATGTAGCATAAAACAATTGTTTTGATTCCAGACTTGATATTAGTTTAACCACATGAAATTAATTACCCTTGTTAACACTTAGCAAGGAAAACTAGTCAATAAATGTATGCACAAAGTCTCGTTACGATTTTTCGTCATTAGATTTTATAAGCCACGTAAAACAATTTTCAAGAAGTGACAATTATTATTGGACCCACCTTCTCATAGCATAAATTTTTTAACTCATTTAATCATGCACTTTATGTCTAATCTCCTAATTTTTCAAACATCATTAAATCACAACTTAATCAGTTCAAAACTGAATTTATGTCATACTTTGAAATAAGATCTTAGAACATTTCGGAAACAGAATTCGACACTAACTTGACCTCACATTCATTTTCCAATAGCATAAAATTTTCCAAGTACCGTTTCCTTTTAAAATCATAAAACTCATCGTTTTTGTCAAAAAGGGAAACTACATGCAAACTTCAACTTTACTATCACTCAAGCATGCAACCACATAAACAACTACTTATTAGTTCAAAATTTGATTTCCAACATAACCCAGAAGGTAGAGGAGTTAATCATTTAGTCCTTGACAAATCACACTATGCTCACGAAACAAGTCAAATTAAAACATTAAAAATGTCAAAACTTCAAGTTATGCAACCTTACTTGAAAAAATTGAAAATTTAGCATTTGTGACCTTTCGCGTTCTAGCATACTATCTTGAAAACAATTTAGTACTAGTCAACTCAAATCCCGACACATCACAACAACAATCAACCTATAACAAAATGTCAATCAAGCACAACAATATTCAACAAATAATCCTGCAATTATTGTCTAGTGTATAATTTACCAAGATTTAGGTCGATAATGGTACTCTCTATATTCTAATAAGCTACTCAAGCAATCAATCAAATTAAAATTAGTGCATGCATCGAAGTTAATAATAACTATGAGTTATTGTCGCCTCTTTCATTGGGGATGAGTGATTGGGGTGATCGGTCCCTCCTACTCATGCACCAACTAATTAAGGTCACAAAAACTACTTTCTTTCAAATTTATGTCTACTACATTAAAAGACTTTTTAACGCAGATCGAGAGTGCGGCGGCGTCCACGACTTTCACTCCTTTGACGTCGTTAGAACTCTTTTAATCACACATCTTAATGATATAGACAACAGTCACGAACAGACAAAATCAATGGTATAACCACCAGTTACACAGTTCAGTCACCTATACTTCAATAATACAATATAATTTTCAATCGTAATCTAACAATTAAGTCACAAGGCACGTCAATTAATGAACAAACCAACAAAATTAACAGTAATAAACAGCAACATAGTTATGATTTAAAACGAGTACCACGACTCGAGGGTTAACAGACTCGACGACTTGGCCGGACGGACCGAACTGCTCTGATACCACTAATGTAACACCCCCTTCTACTTTCTATTATTTATTTAATAAAAATCAGAGTTTTTCAAAATTTGTCCACGCACCTCAAAGAGGGTGGTACATTTAACAGAACATCATTCAAAACATATTTAAAAATTCAAACGCATCAAGTGTACGAAAAACATCTCACAATCACGTGGGTTAAGACCCTCAAATACCGGTTTTAATGTTTACAATAATCCAGAAAATAGTTTGTAACGCAGCGGCAATAAAACTGAATTCAACATACTCAAGACATAATCCAAACAGTTTAGTACATAGCATAAAAATGAAGATAACTAGAGCCCCATCCCCGGTGTTACTATCAGAGCTGACTCAATAAACCCAAGAGGTATGGCACCTTCACTCAGAATCACCTGTTTGTCGCCACGAGAGCAGGCAACATAAAAATGCTAGGGTGAGTCTCTTTACATAAATAATAACAAGTAAGATAGGCATTATATTCGGAAAACATCTATTAACAACAAGTCATAGCAATTAAGCATTTACCATTCAATTAGAACATCAACAAGTCACAACAATAATTTAATTAATCATCAACACAATTCTATGAATGTATGGATATATGCATGTGTGCAAAATGCATGTGGATCCATAGCTCACCTCAATAGCCCCGTCGGGCATCACCGCTTTTGGCCGAAGCCACCACCACTTTTGGCCGAAGCCACCACCACTTTTGGCCGAAGCCACATTATTTATTAACTCACCGCTTTTATATGCACATGAAATATGTGACGCCATGACAATGCATTCACAACATCACAATTCATCACATCAATTATTCAACTCACCGCTTTGGCCGAAGCCCACATCAATCAATAACCCACCGCTTTGGCCGAAGCCCACATCAATCAATAACCCACCGCTTTGGCCGAAGCCCACATCATTTATTAATCACCATTTATTAATTTAAATCCCACCTAAGAACCAAAACACCTCATAAGGACCCTTTCCACACTTAAGGACCATTTAGACCCACCAAAGGTTAATTTAGTACTTGAAGGTTATTTTGACACATTATTAATTAATTTAGTACTTTGGAACTTATGTGGACATATTGGGATTAATTGGACACTAACGGATTATTTTGTCACGCCAAGGATTAATTTAATTCTTAGGGACTAATTTGTCACACCAAGGATTAAATTAATTCTTAGGGACTAAACCATCACTTAGACACATTTTGGGCACCTAGGCGCCAAGGGCAGCCACTTTGGCGCCCCACTAGCGCAACTCACACACACACACAGCACAACACACACTCACAGCAACCTATGTCCTTCCTTGGCGCCATTTTCTTGGCCATTTGGCGCCTCTCCTCCTCCCACTCACCTAAACAAAACAACTCAACCACATTTTAATCCAACAAATCATTTCTCCATTTATTAATTCTCATATGGACATTTACTCAACATCATTTAGTCCACACAATTTCATAATTTCTCACATTTGAGCATTTAAACAAACACTTGGCATACATGATCAACAACACATTCATTTCTAACAACAAGCACATAGAATCACCAACTTAAGCATCGAATACAACAACCAACATATAATTAACATCAAAATCACACAAACAAGTCATTCCTAGAGCTATTCCACACATAATACATATCTTACTAACTATTATAAATGTAGTGAGAATCCCCTAACCTCCAAATTGCAACCCAAGCAAGTCACCTCCACTAGCAACCCAAGAATCACCAAAATAGCTTTCCCAACAACTTGAGCTCCAAAACCCCATCCATGGTGAAAGGAAAAATACACAAGATTAGAGTATGAACTTATATTAAATGATAGAGAGGAAGAAATATGGAGTTGATTGGCACCAAAATCACTCACCCAAAGTAAGAAGAATTAATTTTCTCTCCCTCCCCTATTGCTGCAGCCGTACGCCCAATTCCAATTTTCATGAATAATTAATTGCTTCCATCACCACAAGCTTTAAAGTGACGTTTGTACCCAGCACCACAACAATTGAGGGACCACGCTAACTATCAACCATGGCCTTTAAATTCCCAAACACTGGACTTGATCCATAAGCCAAAAATGAAAATGGGATAATGATGGAATGATGATAAAACTCCCCTCCCATTCTTCCCTACCGCCGTCCGGCTTCCTCCTCTCTCCTCTCCTTTTCTTTCTTTTCTTCCAAATGGGTAGAAAACCCTACACCCCAAAGTTATTTTCTTTAGTTTGGGCCTATTAGTGGGCCTTGGGCCCTTTATTTGCACCCCCTAGTTACTTCCACACCACCTGAAATAAATAAATTACCACTCCCTTATTTACTACCCAACACCTCTTAGTTATATTAAATTCTCTATTATTTCTTTTAATATAGCTAGTCACTATAATACCTCCTACATAAAATAAAACTCCAACTTAATTAATTGACTTAATAATATGTGGTACTTCTCAACTAACTTAATTAAACAACTAATTAAATTATTTTTGGGGCGTTACAGGTAACACAAGTTATGATGAATTGTGAAGAATATACTCTATGAGTATAGTTTTAATAATGCTGTGGTGTGATTGTGATGAATTGCGAAGAATACACTCTATGAGTGTTTTATGATGATGATGGTGAGTATTTGGATGAAATGCACATGTGTAAATAGAATCTCATGGCATGTGCATAATTGTGAAGAATAGGCTTCGGCCTCCAGTGAAGAATAGGCTTCGGCCTCTTAATTGTGATGAATATGGTACCATCATGCATATACCCAGGTGTGGGTTGCATTTCCATGCATTTTCATGATCGCGACTTGTTGAGAAATTGTGTTTTGAGTTGGTGTGTGTGATGTGATGAGGTGGTGAGGATGATGATGTTGTTGTATTGTTTGTTCACATTACTCTGTTATGTGCTTAATTATGTTTTATTGAAATTCTCACCCTTCTCGCTTGGAATGTTGCTCTATTGTGGCAACGCCGCAGTAAATCATGAGTGAAGGTCTAGCCGCTTCTTTGTTAGCCGTGTCGGGAAGTCATTTTGTGTGTCGCTCTCGATACCGTAGCACCTAGGGGGGCGTATTTTGGGATTGATGTTAAATTACTTAATCGTATGAGGTTTATTTGAGGATTATGAGACGTGTTTGAGTGGACTAGTGAGTCAATATTTATTTCACTGTGATGAGATGATTTTTGAAGTTTAACGTTATGATGTATGTGTTGTTGCACAAACTTAATGGTGCATAAGATGAGTTTAATTTAATGAAGACGTAACATTTCTTTCTACTAATTAAATAATATTTTCATAAAAAGAATTACTCGATAAATGACGTGTAAATGATGGGGTAGAAAAGGGTGTTACATAAGTGGTATCGAGCGCTCGTCCGTCCGCCAAGTTGTCCAAGATCGAGTCTAGTTATCTCTCGAGTCTTGGTACTCGTTCTAACCATTGTCCGCGGTAGTAAGTGATGTTTCGCAGGTGTAGGACAAACCGAGTACTGCTGATGGTAAGTGAATAAGTGGGGGAGATACCCCTGCTAATGATGTGTGTCGTACTGTGTTTCCAAGTGTGAACTTAGTGTCTTTTGCAGATCGGTCCTAACTGGACTGTTTGTATGGTTTGTTATGCTTCCCGATGTGTGAACTCTGAGAGGAGTTGCATGCTTTGTTTGTTGTGAATTTAAGGTGAATGGGTGTTTTTGGTATTGTTGTGATTTGATGAGTAGGTGTAAAGTTGATGAGGAGTTGAATACATTGTGATGAGTTGTTGATGTTGATGTTGTCACGTGTAATTTCGTGCCTTGAGGTTTGATGATGATTGAGATTGAATTAAGATGGGGAGTATAATGTGTTATAATTTTTAATAATTAATTTGTATGTTTTGATGGTGTGAATGATACAATGAGTTGAGACGTTTTGGAAAGGAAATTAAATGTGTTGAAAGTATGTATTCTATACATCCCCACGGGTGTATAGGCGCCAAATTCTAATTGGGTGTAAACTTCGAGTTCGAAGCATATTTTACCGTGCCATTTTTGCGTTTGCGTGCCCAAATTCATTTTTTAATATTTTGGTTCGAGTGGTTTTAATTTTGCACGCGTCATTTTGGAGATGCTCGGTGGGTGTTGCTGTGGCGCCATTACCTTATGCAGCTGACCCGCAGACAACAAAACAGACTCTTCCTCTTCCGGAGGAAGGAAACTTGCTGACTTGTAATCGAAGCCCTTGTGACCCGGCTTGCCACACTTGAAACACACCATATCAGCGGGAGCATCTCCCCCACTTGGCTTCTTGCCCTCAGCAGACTCCTTACCCTCAGCAGACCTACTACCACCAGCATACTTCTGCTTTCCTCTATCAGCAGACATCTCGTATGGCTTACTCCGGTTCCGGAACTCACCTCTATCAGCAGCATGAACAACTATTCAGAACTAATTCAAGACTCCTAACTGTCATACACTACATGACAAACAGACACACTTGGTCGGACAGACCGAACTTTTGCTCTGATACCACTAATGTAACACCCCATTTCTACCCGGTACTTTATAGTAAAAATCGGAGTATAAAAATCATTTTTCGTTTGAAAATCATCCAATGGAATGTTACACAACTACTCCATCAAACTCAACAACAAATACGTAACACCATCTCAGAGATAGAACTCACAAACTTTAGCAAATAAAACCACGCACTATAAAAATAAGTGCCACGCAGCGGAATAAAACACTATCTCAAATGTAATAAATCAAGTAGTCTCAAAACAATACATATGAGGCTCAACAAGGAGCAAAACAGTAACGAACTACGTTCATAACCCATCCCCTAGGTGCTACGATCGTGAGCGCATCGACTCAGGGGAATAGTGAAGGTAGTAAGCCCTCACTCATGACTACCGTGGTAAACAACAATGTAAAGGTGAGTCTCGAACTATATAATAAAAGTGATAATAGGCAAGTATATACAATCACAGTTCCACAAAGACAATCAATCATACCAATCATCACTCAATAATGTTCATGTATTCATGTGAATGTATGCAATGTAGTCATGCATGTGGTACCATTTGCCCTCCCATAGCGTGATCGATTATCAAATGGAGTCCGTGATGACTCGCCCTCCTACGCCCTCGAGCTTCACAATCGGTTTATAAACTCTACGATCAGCGGTAGAATGTATGCATGAGACTCCATGAATACAACACATACACATTTATAATAGCTCAATCCACGCACTAACTCTTACCTCATTACTAATCTCATTTATAGCCCCCATGGCTTGGCCCTCCGGCCATGCCCCCATGGCATCCTCGGCCATCTCAAGACACAAGCTCAACATAATTAAGTCCCAAGGACTAATCTCATCTAGAGGACTCAACCTCACTCAAGGACCCAAACCACCATTTAGGACCAAAACAACCATCTAGGGACCAAACTGTCACCTAGGGACCAAAACAGACATGCTTAGGCACTTGGCAAAGACTAGGCGCCATTTTCCCCACATTCAGCGCGCCGGTGCAACACAAAGACTGGGCGCCAGAACTCAGCAATTTGGCGCTCGTGGCAACACAAACCCACTGGCGCCACTTTTCTAGCAACTCGCGCTCCTGGGCAAGACACACCCTAGACACAAACCTGCACACCAACTCGGACACAAACTTAGAAACAAAGGCTCTCCCAGCGCCTTGGGCAAAGACTGCTTGGTGCCCTACACCGACCCAAAGACACACAACACGCTTAAACAGAAAACCACTCGAGCTAAAAATGCTTAAAATTGTTTTGGGTCAGGCAATCGCAAAAGATGGCACGGTAAAATATGCCTAGAACTCTAAGTTTCGCTAAACCACCCCTAGGCGCACACTTTTGGCGCCACAAAGAATGCTCTCTAGCACATCTCTCAAATACCACATGAAAACAGAAAACTACTCGAGCCAAAAATGTTTAAAAATGTGTTTGGGCAGTGAATACAAAATTTGGCACAAGAAAATATGTTTGGAACTCTAAGTGTCACTTAACCCACCCCGCTTACACACACAAAGCCACCCCACCGGGACATTTGAAAAACAACACCAGAATTAGAAAACCACTAGAGCCAAAATGTTTAAAAACGTTTTTGGGCGTGTAAATACAAAATATGGCATGCTGAAATATGCCGAAATGTCGGGCCACTCAACCCACCCCATTTACACACACAAAGCCACCCCACCGGACATTTGTAAAATAACACCAGAACGAGAAAACCATTCGAGCCAAAACACTTAAAATTGGATTTGGGCGGTGAATGCAAAAGATGGCACGGAAATTGTGCCTCGAACGCTAAGTTTCACTCCCTGTGCACCAAAACACCCACATTCTCGCGCCCAGCCACCGACACACACCGCCTCGGACACAATTCCAAAGACGTGAACAAAGAACACAAAGACCATAGCCTCATCGCATAAAGACGCAGGCGCGCGAGAATCCTAGCCATTTGGCGCCCCAAACACCAACAACTCCAAATTCTCAAATTCTTTCAATTCAAATCATCTTATATCACTCAAATACCAATTATAATCATGTCAACACACTCAATTGCATACCATAACACTCAATCATGCGTAAAAACCAATCAAGAACATAAAACCCCCAAATTAAAGCCCTAAATCGATTTTTAGCATGCAACTTCTCAAATTCACCCAACAACAACTCAATTAACAATCAATTGACATCAACGCAAGACTCTATGACTCCTATACAACCTATTATATCCTCTATTATAGAGTGAGACTCCCCTTACCTTATTTTAACCGTAGAAATCCCTTGTCCTTGAGTCACGTACAAAACCACCGCAACAAAAGCTCTTTTCTTTCCTCCTGGAGTGGTGCGATCTACTCTTCTCCTTCTCCTCTGGGTTTGCGCTCGCTTCTCTTCTTCCTTCCTCTCTTCTCTTCGCAAGTTTCTTTCTTTCTTCTCACAATGGGAGCAAATTCTTAATTTGGGTATATGTACATTGGGCCAAGCGCACCTTGGGCCCTTTTTACACCCCCTCTCCATTTCTTCCACCATCCCCTTTAATTAAAATAAATTACTAAATTATAAAACACTATATTATATTCTAATACAATTAAAACAGTGTAACACTTTAAATAATTTAATCAATTGCTTAATTAAATCATTTAGGGTGTTACAACTCTCCCCACTTAGGAAATTTCGCCCTCGAAATTCGACTGAAAGTCAAATAACTCGATAAGACTCCCGTGATCTTGCTCTCCAGGCTCCCAAGTCATACTCTCACAAAGAGCCTCCCAACCACACTACCTTGACTAAGGCAATGTCTTTTCCTCTCAACACCTTCACTTCTCTATCATCAATCCTCACTGGCATAGTCTCCATAGTGAGGTTCTCACGTACCTCCACATCATCCATGTGGATCACATGAGACGGGTCTGGAATGTACTCCAAGCCGTGTGACACGTGGAAAACATCGCAAGTTCGAAAGATTGGGCGGTAAAGCCACCCTATAAGCAACCTTTCCAACCTCTCTCTGATCCGCACGCCCAATAAACCTTGGAGTTAACTTCTTTTCCTTCAGAGCACGCCCAACACTACCATAGGCGTGACCCTCAAGAACACATGCTCCCCAGCCTGAAACTCCAAGTCCTTTCTTCTCCTATCATGGTAACTTTTTCTCGTCGACTGAGACTCTTTCATTTTCTCACCGATTATTTTCACTTTCTCCGTAGTCTCCTAACCAACTCGGTCCAAGAACAACACTCTCCCTGACTCATGCCAACACAAAGGAGTCCTACACCTCCGCCCATACTGATTGCCTCAAAAGGAGCCATCCCTATGCTCGAATGATAGCATTTGTTATTATAAGTGAACTCAATCGCTGGGAGATGTGTATCCCACACACCTCTCCTCGCTCTAGCACACAAGCTCTCGTAAGATCCTCCAAAGATCGGATGGTTCTCTCTGTCCGACCATCACCCGAGGATGATAAGTCGAACTCAACCTCGGCTTGGACCCCAAAGCCTCCCCGCAAGCTTCCCCAAAACTCGGATGTAAACCTCTGGGTCTCGTCCGACACAATACTCTTCTGAACCCCATGAAGCTTCACAATCACCGAATATATATTCTAGACAACTTTGGCACAGGATGTGATGTTGATAGGAATAAAATGGGCGCACTTGGTCAACCTATCCACAATCACCCAAATAAGGTCGAATTCTCTCACAAAGATTTGGCAACCCAACCACAAAATCCATGGAAATGTCGCCCCACTTCCATTCCGAATCTCTAAGGGTTGCATTAACCCCGCAGGTTTCGGTGCTCAATCTTTGACTTCTCGCAAGTCAAACATGCATAAACAAATTGTGCTACATCCTCTTCATACTGTGCCACCAAAGCAGCTTTCTTCAGATCATGATACATCTTAGTAGCACTGGATGAATGCTCAACTTACTCCTATGGCTCTCCTCAAGTATCATCTTCTTCAACTCAAAGATCATCCGAACACAAATTCTGGCCCCCGAATCTCAACACACCCCCGGGAATCCAACCTGTAATCCCCATCTACGCCTTGTTCACCAAAGAACCAAAGCAAGTCTACCTACCTTCACATCTAACTTCGGGCGTCTCGATACTAACCAAGAAGTCATTCCCAATCCTCAAGATACCCAACTGACACTGTGGTGTCACCTCACAAACTGGACTCAAGTCACTAATTGCTCAATCAACTCCAATTCCTCACCATCATAGCCGACATATGCAAAGTTTTTCCGACTTAAAGCATCACCACGACATTAGCTTTGTGGGGTGATAGTTCAAGCCGAAATCATAATCCTTCAAAGAACTCTAGCCAACGCCCGCCTCATATTCAGACTCCTTCGTCAAACAAGTACTTCAGACTCTTGTGATCACTGAACACTTCGAATCTGGTACCATAGAGATAGTGTCTCCAAATTTTCAGTACAAACACAATAGCAGCCAACTCTAAATCATGAGTAGGATAGTTCTTCTCTCATGTGTCCTCAATCGTCGGACGCATAAGCAACTACCTTCCCATCCTCGCATCAACACACCTCCCAAACCCATCTTGGAGGCATCACAAGACACAACAAAAGGTTGCTCGCACAAGCAACACTAACACTCGAGACGTTGTCAACCTTCTCTTCAATTCTTGGAAGCTCTCTTCACACTTTGCATCCCACACAAAGGCTCTTCCCTTACAGGTCAATTGAGTCAATGGAAGGGCTAGCTTAGAGATCCCTTCAATGAATCTCCCGTAGTAACCAAACCAACCCCAAGAAACTCCCGATCTCGCCACGGACTTTGGGCTCTCCCACCGCACATCAGATCAACCTTGGCTGGGTCTACGCCTATACCATCCCCGTAAATAATATGACCCAAGAAGCTCACCTCATGCAAACTGTAACTCACACTTTGACAACTGGCATACAACTTCCTCTCTTTCAAGACCTCTAGCACCAACCTCAAGTGCTCTGCATGCTCTTCCTCGATTTTGAGTACACCGAATATCATCAATAAAAACGACCACAAACCGATCCAGTAGCTATGGAAGATCCGGCTCATGTACTCCATAAACACCCTCGTGCATTTGTGACACCAAACGGCATTACGAGTACTCATAATGCCCATACCTCGCTCAATGTCGTTTCGGATGTCTTCATCCTTCACCTTAACTGTGATACCCCGACCTCAAGTCAATCTTGCTAAACACTTTAGCACCCACCGGTGATCCATCGATCATCTATCCTCTAAGAGGATACTTATTCTTGATAGTTACTTTGTTCGGTTATGTCCGTAATCCACGCACGCACGCATACTCCCATCCTTCTTCTTAACCAACAAAACCGAGGCTCCCCATGGTGACACACTAGGCCTCACAAATTTCTTCTCAAGAAGCTCCTCTAATCGCTTCTTCAATTCGCATAACTCTAAGCCGACATCCCAGAGTGACGGCACATAGACATGTGCCTAGTACTGTGCACAAGCTCAATCCCGAACTCAACTTCCTCTCCGTGGCACACTAGGAATCTCATCAGAAACACTTGTGGAACTCACACACCACCGCAACCCATCAACTACAAACTTGGTTCTCAGCAGACATAGACGCCATCAAAGCAAACAGATGACCACCCTCCTTCATTACCTTATGCAGCTGACCCGCAGACAACAAAACAGACTCTTCCTCTTCCGGAGGAAGGAAACTTGTCGACTTGTAATCAAGCCCTTGGACCCGGCTTGCCACACTTGAAACACACCATATCACGGAGCATCTCCCCACTTGGCTTCTTGCCTCGGCAGACTCCTTACCCTCAAGCAGACCTACTACCACCAAAGATACTCGCTTTCCTCTATCAGCAGACATCTCGTATGGCTTACTCCGGTTCCGGAACTCACCTCTATCAGCAGCATGAACAACTATTCAGAACTAATTCAAGACTCCTAACTGTCATACACTACATGACAAACAGACACACTTGGCCTGGACAGACCGAACTTTTTGCTCGATACCACTAATGTAACACCCCATTTCTACCCTAGACTTAATAGTAAAAATCAAGTATAAAAATCATTTTTCGCTTGAAAATCATCCAATGGAATGTTACACAACTACTCCATCAAACTCAACAACAAATAACTTAAACGTCTCTTTACTCAAAAATACGTAACACCATCTCAAAGATAGAACTCACAAACTTTAGCAAATAAAACCACGCACTATAAAAATAAGTGCCACGCAGTTGAATAAAACACTATCTCAAACAGAATAAATCAAGAGTCTCAAAACAATACATACGAGGCTCAACAAGGAGCAAAACCGAACGAACTACGCTTCATAACCCATCCCCTAGGTGCTACGTGATCGAGCGCACCGACTCAGGGAATAGTGAAGGTAGTAAGCCCTCACTCATGACTACCTGTGGTAAACAACAATGTAAAGGGTGAGTCTCGAACTATATAATAAAAGTGATAATAGGCAAGATATACAATCACGCTTCACAAGACAATCAATCATACCAATCATCACTCAATAATGTTCATGTATTCATGTGAATGTATGCAATGTAGTCATGCATGTGGTACCATTTGCCCTCCCTAGCCTCATCATTTGCCTCCGCTAGCCTCATTATCAAATGGAGTCCTCATGACTCGCCCTCCTACCGCCCTCAAAGCTTCACAATCGGTTTATAAACTCTACGATCAAAAATTAATGTATGCATGAGACTCCATGAATACAACACATACACATTTATAATAGCTCAATCCACGCACTAACTCTTACCTCATTACTAATCTCATTTATAGCCCCCATGGCTTGACCCTCCTACTCATGCCCCCATGGCATCCTCGGTCATCTCAAGACACAAGCTCAACATAATTAAGTCCCAAGGACTAATCTCATCTAGAGGACTCAACCTCACTCAAGGACCCAAACCACCATTTAGGACCAAAACAACCATCTAGGGACCAAATCTGTCACCTAGTGGACCAAAACAAAGACATGCTTAGGCACTTGGCAAAGACTAGCGCCATTTTCCCCACATTCTCGCGCTCGGTGCAACACAAAGACTGGGCGCCAGAACTCAGCAATTTGGCGCTCGTGGCAACACGCCCATCGGGCGCCACTTTTCTAGCAACCGCGCCTGGGCAAGACAAATCCCTAGACACAAACCTGCACACCAACTCGGACACAAACTTAGACACAAAGCGCCTCCTCAGCGCTGGCAAAGACTGCTGGTGCCCTACACTGACCCAAACACACACAACACGCTTAAACAGAAAACCACTCGAGCCAAAATGCTTAAAATTGTTTTTGGGCGTGCAATCGCAAAAGATGGCACGGTAAAATATGCCTAGAACTCTAAGTTTCTCTAAACCACCCCTAGCGCACACTTTTGGCGCCACAAAGAATGCTCTCTAGCACATCTCTCAAATACCACATGAAAACAGAAAACTACTCGAGCCAAAATGTTTAAAAATGTGTTTGGGCAGGTGAATACAAAATTTGGCACAGTAAAATATGTTTGGAACTCTAAGTGTCACTTAACCCACCGGGACATTTGTAAAACAACACCAGAATTAGAAAACCACTAGAGCCAAAATGTTTAAAAACGTTTTTAAGGTGTAAATACAAAATATGGCACAAATGAAATATGCCCGTAAATGTCGGGCCACTCAACCCACCCCATTTACACACACAAAGCCACCCCACCGGGACATTTGTAAAATAACACTGTAACTGAGAAAACCATTCGAGCCAAAACACTTAAAATTGGATTTGGGGTGTGAATGCAAAAGATGGCACGGAAATTGTGCCTAGAACGCTAAGTTTCACTCCCGTGCACCAAAACACCCACAGTCTGGCGCCACCACCGACACACCCCTCGCACACAATTCCAAAGACGTGAACAGAACCCAGCGCCAATTCTCAAAGAAAGTGGCGCCAAAATAAAGAACACATCACCATAGCCTCATCAGCTCAGCACATTGTGGCGCCAATTCCTCAAAGAAAGTTGGCGCCTAAAACAAAGAACACAAAGACCATAGCCATCACATAAAGACACTGTGGCGCTGAATCCTAGCCATTTGGCGCCCCAAACACCAACAACTCCAAATTCTCAAATTCTTTCAATTCAAATCATCTTATATCACTCAAATACCAATTATAATCATGTCAACACACTCAATTGCATACCATAACACTCAATCATGCGTAAAAACCTATCAAGAACATAAAACCCCCAAATTAAAGCCCTAAATCGATTTTTAGCATGCAACTTCTCAAATTCACCCAACAACAACTCAATTAACAATCAATTGACATCAAAGCAAGACTCTATGACTCCTATACAACCTATTATATCCTCTATTATAGAGTGAGACTCCCCTTACCTTATTTTAACCGTAGAAATCCCTTCTCCTTGAGTCACGTACAAAACCACCGCAACAAAAGCTCTTTTCTTTCCTCCTGGAGTGGTGCGATCTACTCTTCTCCCTTCTCCTCTAGGGTTTGCGCCGTTTCCTCTTCCTTCCTCTCTTCTCTCTTCGCAAGTTTCTTTCTTTCTTCTCACAATGGGAGCAAATTCTTAATTTGGGTATATGTACATTGGGCCAAGCGCACCTTGGGCCCTTTTTACACCCCCTCTCCATTTCTTCCACCATCCCCTTTAATTAAAATAAATTACTAAATTATAAAACACTATATTATATTCTAATACAATTAAAACAGTGTAACACTTTAAATAATTTAATCAATTGCTTAATTAAATCATTTAGGGTGTTACAGGCCCCAACCCAGTGTTACACGACCAGAGCAGACACAACCGACTTGAGCTAGGCACAGCTATCACTCATGTGTACTTGCAAGTTGCCGACATGAGAAGCAACATAAAGCAGCTAGGGTGAGTCTCTTAACACAAGTAATATAATGTGAAGAAAGCTTAAGGTTAGAGATAGCACTAAAGCACCTCGGTTCAGCTAATACAACACTCACCGAATAGTTCAAACAACCACAACAATTATCAATCAGCTCAAAACACATTAAATTATGAAATGTATGCATGAATGCAACCCAACCATGTGGCATTATGCAATGAGGTACCTCCACCGTCGTTATTTAGCTTATATCGCTCTCCGTCGTTACTCGTCGTTATTTTGATATGGAGACCGAAGTCCTACCACATCCGAGGTCGAAACCTCCTCCGTCGTTATATGCACATGAACATGTGACTTCATGACAAATGCAATCACACACCAATCAAATCATAACGCATGTGAATGCTTACACCGTCGTTATTCGCCGTTACTCGCCGCCTCACACCGACGCCCACACCATCTAGACATCATCACAGTGCTAAGGTCGACCCTACTACACCGGTAGAATCACCCTAGGACCTACAACCGACCTCTCAATCACCTCGGCACTCCATGGTGGACTAATTGTCACACCGAGGACCGCAACGACACTTAGGGACCAAAATGTCACCTAAGGACCAAAATGGACTTAATCGTTCCCTTACTTATGCACATTGGTGCTAAAATAGCACTCACAGCGGCGTCCCACAATGTGCTATGCAACATTGGTGCCTAACATCACCTCGGCACACTATGTGTGTACCTCGGCTAACTACTCAACATCACCTCGGCACACTATGTTTGTACCTCGGCTACCTCGGCATTCTACATCACCTCGGCACCTAGCTCAGCTTTGGCACCTCGGGATGTTACACTCAAACCCTCACTCTGCAGCGCGCGCCACGATTCACGCACTCCCTTACACTAAAATCGTCTAAGTCATGGGAATTCACTTCTCAGTATTCCCTGGTTCAGTTCACCTACACTTAGGCATTTGGGCGTTTCACCTCGGTGACACTACCTCGGCTTGAAGACCTCGGTTCACTACCTCTACACCTCGGTTTACTCCCTCTACACCTCGGTAACCTTAAGGCGAAACACCTACACTTCGGTTTATGCGTCCCTACCCCTCGCTAATGGTGTTTAGACACATACTCTCCCTCAAACTCACCAACAGACTCTCAATCACTAAGACACTCTAGCGTTGACTTCCCTCAACCCCGGTTTCTCTCACTCGAAGTCGGGCGGTACTTCGGTTTACTCTGTTTCTTTACTCAAACCCCACATGCAACCCATTTCCAGCTCACCACACTCATGCACACTCGGATACTCACTCCATTGGCTCTGATCCTCTCCCTAACTCTACATGCAAGCTCATTTTCTTCACACTACACCGATTCACACTCTAATGCCTCACCATGCAATGCTCTCTTCATACCACACAGAACAGAGAGAGTGTTACACTCCTCTCTCTTTCCCAACCGATCCACCATCGTACCTCACCACAAATCACAGCAAAGAGCAAAAACACAGCAAACATGGTATGAACAACACATAAAACACACATGCAAGGTGATCAGAACCACTCACACCAAAACACTATCAAACACAAGACATTACAAGGATTAAAAGAGCCCCCTAACCTGATTACAACCGTAGACACACCCTCTTCACTAGCACTTCTAGCAATCCTTCAAGGTTCAGCTCACTCTTCACTTCGGTTCTCTTCCTTCTCTCTAAGTCTCACTTCTCTCTCTGCTTTCTTAATTTGGAAACTTAACTATTTTTGGAACAAAGGAATGGTCTCCTACGAAGGATCACCATTTAACATGTCCTAAGGGACTTAAATGAGGCCTTGGCCCTATTAGGCCGTGGGCTTCCTCTACCCACACCCTTTCCTAACTTAGACATTTTCCTAAAAAGTAACACATGCTTAACACTCACTTAATGAATTATTCACTTAAAAGTAAAATGTTGCAAACCCTTAATAACTCAACTAAGTTAATTAATTGAATTATTTTGGGGTGTTACAAACAGGACAACAACAACTGCAACACTTCATTGGTCAAGGTACGATCAATTGGCGACCACAGTGGGAGGCCCGAGCGCTATCCCATCTCGTTCATGGCTCCACGCGACCGGCCCCAGACGCGGGCCTCTTCCCGACTCAACCCTCCGGGCAACATCCTCAGCAGCAGACTCCGGAGGGCGTAGCCGTTACAATCCACGAATCTCAAGGAAATCCGCGACAAGAGCCTTCGGTGCACAACGGTCGCGGACCGGTCCTGCAGCAGATTCAGTCGCCCGTTCATAATGATCTACCGCCCGAGCTGATTGAAGCGGGCATTCAGGAACCCTTGCCAGAGCATGTCACTCAGGTCGTTCTGCAGATCCTGCAAAGCAAAAATCAGGTGATCGCAGACAGAGACGAGCTCATCTCTCGCTATGAAAGAGGATCGATTCCGGGCCGCCCGCGTGCGGAAGACGGAGAACCTTCTGCGCTACGCCGACCGACGCGTAGGCACCGCTTCCCCCCTCGAAGGAGCCTTTCTCGCCGGGAGAGCACCACTCACTGTTCTCTGGCACGACGAAGCAGGGCGCATAGGTCGCCTCCAAGCAGGAACGTGCGTAGACGCCGTTCGATGTCTTATGATGAATATGAGGATTCTAGCTACCACCCTGACACCGGCCTCTCACCAACCAGGTACTCCTCAAACGAGTCGTCCGGTTCACGTCGGTCGAGAAGTAGGTCTTGGGATTCTCGTGAAGAACTTGAGGAGTACAGGGATGGACGAATTAGGGACGTTTCGCATCGGCCGAGAAGAGGTTACAGCGAACGACCCAGAAGACCCCTTCGGCTTCCACCATCTGGCCCTTCCGGAGGAGTGTATGGAATGCCGGGCAACGAGGCTTGTCTCGCTATGCCACCCTTTGTGTCGAACGACATACAGAACGGTCACGGCCCATTCACCAGAGAAATTAGGCGCTACAGAATCCCGAGAGATCTGAGAAAGCCGCCCAACATGAACAAATTCGATGGTCGTGGGGATCCAGACAAACATCTCCGGTATTTCAACAATTACTGCTGTTACAGAGAGTTGGGGTCGACCATGAAGTGCAGGCTTTTTCCTCAGTCGTTGGACGGCCGAGCATTAGAATGGTGGGAATCTCTTCGCCCCAACACTGTTTCTTCATGGGAGGACTTGATCAGAATCTTCCTAGCTCATTATACGGCCAATCGCTGCCAATATCGATTTGAAGAGCACTTGGACTCGATTGTTCAAGGTGATAACGAGACACTGAGAGAATATATCGACCGGTTTAACACGGAGGCCGAGACTGTCCGTGACTTATCTGATAAAGACAAATTGAAATATCTCAAGCGTGGCATTCGACCAGACCATCGGTTCGTAGAAGAGTTCACTCTAAATCATTATCAGGATCTCAGTTTCTTCCTCACAAGGGCGAACGTACACATGGCATATGAGGAAACTTTGGCTGCAAGAAAGGCCGCCCGCGCGCGTCCCAAAGAAGAACACAGTAAGCCGGCCAAAGGTCATGAAGGTCGCCGAGACAACCGGCCTGATTTTAGAGAAAATAAGTTTGATCATCGCACTCGGCTCAACACCTCTATTGCACAGATCTACAGCGAGTGCCAAAATAATGAGTTTGTTGGAGTAAAGCGGCCCGATCCACTCGTGCTCAAGAAGGGGGCACGACCGACCAAAAGATACTGCCGCTACCACAAGAGCAAGGGTCACGACACCAACGACTGTATGGCCCTCAAGGACGATATTGAGGAACTCATTCAGAAAGGCAAGTTGGGCAAATACGTGAGGTCCGAGGAATGTGAACGACCTCAAGATAAGACGAAAGAAAATGATCAAGACAGAGGAAAGGGGGCCCTAGCCATTACGAGTGCTCATGACAAAAACCGATCTGATGACCGAGATACTCGACAATCAAAGGGCCGCAATGTAGCAATGATTATTCACGGTGGAAACCCCCTGGATCGCAGGGAGTCCAACAAAGCCACCAAGAGAAAATGGGACGAACTTCTAATGGTCGCATCAACTTCAGCAGAACGACCGGTCTCGAATAGACCTCCCATCTCTTTTGGGGATAACGACCTATACGATGGTAAGCCAAACAGTTATGTCCCGTTGGTAGTTAGAGCAGTAATGGCCAACACAGAGGTGCAAAGAATTCTGGTCGACCAAGGTAGCTCGGCCGATATCATGTTTGAAGAATTGATTGACAAGTTAAAGGTTGATCGGAGCGAGATAATTCCCCAGGCCGAGCCCACTCCTCTAACAGGCTTCAATGGAGCGACCACCTATCCGTTGGGGACGATCGAGCTCTTGGTTACGTTTGGTGATGACACTGGGGAAAGCACTTTGTACAGGACGGTCAAGACGACGTTCCTTGTACTTCCCATCAAATCCTGCTACCAGTGTATTATTGGTAGGCCGACCTTGGGCAAGCTAGAGGCTGTTGCATCAACGGTTCATTTGAAAATGAAGTTCTACAGTAAAGACGACCAGGTGGTCACCCTGGCGGCCGACCTAGAGGCGGCAAGACGAAGCCACTCTCTATATCAGGAAATTTGTGATGAGGTAGATCGTGGTCTGAATACTCGGAGCACCGGTGAAGGCCACCAAGAAAATCTCACTGATCTGGATGCTCGGTATGACCCAGACAGCGACCTAGAGGACAATGACGATGATTTAGCCCGAGAGCTAAAAAACAGGTTAAAAAGACCAGAACCTCATGGGGAATTGGTAGATGTTCAATTGGGTGACGACCCAGCTAAAACGGTGAAGCTCGGTAGTGAGCTACCGGAACAGGTGAAGCAAGAACTTATGCAATGTTTGAGAGACTATGCTGACTTGTTCGCATGGCAGGCATCAGACATGCCCGGTATTCCCGTGTAGATCGCTTGCCATCAACTTTCAGTCGATGAAGGAGTTAAGTCGGTCGCACAAAGAAGACGAACTCAGAGTGAGGAAAAATCTCAAGCCGCTGCAAAGGCCGTTGAGGACCTCGTAAAGGCCGACTTCATCGAAGAGATCAAGTACACGACCTGGCTATCAAATGTCGTGTTGGTAAAAAAGAAAAATGGCAAGTGGAGAATGTGTGTAGATTACACCGACTGAATAAGGCATGCCCGGAAGGATGCCTTCCCGCGCCCAACATTGACAAGTCGGGTCGATGGTGCCTCGGGCTACAAATTATTATCTTTTTGGATGCTTATTCGGGATACAATCGACACGATGTATCCACCCGATCGACACAAGACAGCGGCCTTCATGATGATCGAGGCAACTTTCAATACAAGGTGATGCCTTTCGGCTTAAAGAAACGGGCGACCTACCAGCGAATGATGAATAAGATTTTCAAGAGGCAGATCGGTCGAATATCTGAGGTGTATTTGGACGATATGATCATCAAAAGTGGGACCGATCCAGATCATGTGAACGACCTGAGGGAAATCTTCGAAGAAGCTAGGAAAAATTCACTCAGACTGAATCCAGAGAAGTGTACCTTTGGGGTGAGGGCCGGCAGATTTTTGGGCTTTCACCTAACTGAAAGAGGAATAGAAGCAAATCCTGAAAAGTGTAGGGCGGTCGCCGCTATGAGGCCGCCCACCACTAAATAAGAAATACAACAGCTGAATGGCATGGTAGCTGCGTTATCCAGATTCATTCCAAAAGCGGCCTGTAAGTCGCTTTCGTTATTCAGACTCCTAAAGAAAGACATAGATTTTGAGTGGACCGACCAATGCCAACAAGCACTGGACGAGTTAAAAGAAGCTTTGACTAACCCGCCGATTATGACCAAGCCGTCACCGGGCGAAACACTGTATCTATACTTAGCTATAACAGAAGAAGTTTTGAGTGCGGTGTTAGTCAGGGAAAATGACCTAAAACAGAATCCGGTCTACTTCATCAGTAAGGTACTGCAAGGGCCAGAGCTGAGGTATCAGAAAATAGAAAAATTTGCCCTTGCACTCCTAGTGGCCGCTCGAAGATTAAGACCCTACTTTGTGGCCCACCAGGTCGTGGTAAGGACCGATCAACCAATTAGACAAGTCCTCCATCGGCCAGACCTGGCGGGAAGAATGATTAAGTGGGCGGTGGAACTCAGTGAATTTGGGATCAAGTTTGAATCCAGATCGGCCGCCAAAGCACAGGTTTTGGCCGACTTTATAGCAGAAATGACTCCGATTCCAGAAAATCAAGCTGCAACGACCTGGATCATACACGTAGATGGGTCGTCCAATAGTCAAGGAAGTGGAGCAGGCCTAATATTAGAAAATTCAGAAGGCCTTGCTGTAGAGGTATCATTGACTTTTGCATTCCACACATCAAACAACCAGGCCGAGTATGAGGCGTGCATAGCTGGCCTACAGCTCGCCAGGGATTTCAATGTCGACCGGGTTGAACTTTGATCAGACTCCTTACTTGTTGTCTCGCAGATCAAGGAGTTATATGATGCTAAAGATGACGTGCTGAAGAGTTATTTGGCCAGAGTAAGAGAGCTTCTCAAGCAGTTCGACCGAGCAGAAGTGGTGCACGTACCTGGAACCGAAAATGTTCGAGCGGACGTTCTTTCAAAACTTGCAAGTACCAAAACTCCTGGGAATCACAGAAGTTTGATTCAGGAGACTATAAATCGGCCAAGTGTGTCGACCAAACCAAGCCAGTCGTTGGCCGTCCTTTGCGTAAACCCAGATTCAGATTGGATCGCCCCTATTCTAAGGTACATCGTCGAAGGAGAAGAACCGAGCGACCAAAAACAGGCGAAGTTGGTCAGGCTCAGGGCGACCAAGTATTCTGTAATAGAAGGGAAATTATATAGAAGAGGATTCTCATCTCCGTTGCTAAGGTGTCTTACGTCGGTCGAAGCCGACCATGTGTTGAGAGATATCCATGGGGGCGTTTGCGGAAGTCACCAGGGTGAACGCTCCATAGCAAAGAAAGCCCTCAGAGCCGGCTACTACTGGCCGACCATGGATGAGGATGCTAAGAAGCTAGTTTAAAAATGAAAAAATTGTCAGATGCACGCTGACGTCCACATTGCTCCTTCTTCAGAATTGCAAAGTCTTGTCTCACCTTGGCCGTTCGCCTGGTGGGGCATGGATCTGCTAGGCCCGTTTCCACCCGCGCCAGGCCAGTTCAAGTTCTTGATCGTGGCAGTTGATTATTTCACAAAGTGGATCGAGGCCGAGCCTCTTGCAACAATCACATCAGCGAAAGTAAGCAAGTTCTTCGGTCGGTGTGTGCTAGCTCGCTTTGGAATCCCTCAGCAATTGATAACTGACAACGGTACCCAGTTCGCAGACAAAAGGTTCAGAGAAATGTTGGCCGACTTAGGGGTGAAACAACGTTTTACATCGGTCGAGCATCCACAGACGAACGACCAAGCTGAAGCGGCCAACAGAGTCATCCTTCGTGGTTTGAAAAGAAGACTCGACGAAGCAAAAGGGAACTGGGTCGAGGAGCTGCAGTCCGTTCTTTGGGCATATAGGACGACCCCCCATTCATCGACCGGGGAGTCGCCCTTTAGACTTGTGTATGGAACTGATGCTGTAATACCCATAGAGATGGGCGAACTAAATTGGAGAACTTTAAACCCCCCAGCAGCGGTCGACAACGACCGAGCCATACGAGAAGAATTGGACCTCATTGAAGAGTTGCGCACCCAAGCATCATTGAGAGAACAACTGATCAAGCAAAAGGTCACAGCTAGGTACAACACTCGTGTTCAAAAGAGAGACTTTACGGTCGGTCAGCTCGTCTTGAGGCGTGCAGCGTCGGAAACAAGAATGCACGACAAGGAAAGCTAGCACCCAATTGGGAAGGTCCGTATCGAGTCATTAAGAAGACCGGCAAGGGGGCGTACGAGCTGGGAACCATGGAAGGGGCGACTATCCCCAGAACATGGAACGCATAAAAACTTAGGAAATATTATGTCTGAATGTAATGAACGACCGATCTATTAATGAAAGACAGGCAGTCGCTCTTTTTCCCACTGGGTTTTTTACAGAGGCCTGACCTTTGAATATTGTTGTTATATACTTTCTCGTAAAGAATGTATGCCCAGTCGCTCAAACATGCTCATGGCAAAGGAGCGGCTGAAGAATTATCAAACGTGTTCCTGGGTGTATTAGCAATTACGAGGACTGCCAACAGCAATTGGACCTGCGGCCCAGCCCATCTCGATCGGCCCAAACACGCTGCTTGGAGCGCAATTCTCGCCGGCCGAAATCTTCGCAAAACGGTCGGACCTCGCAGTATATATACGCCATTCACATATGGTGTCAGGTACGTTCTCTAACCTTGTGCTATCTGCCCGAGCGACCTCTCACTAGATCGTCGGAGTGTCTTTGCAGGTACCACCCGAGGTGCTCAACGCGTGAAGCCAGGACCGGTCCTTTCACTCATTCAACGACCGACCCATAGACGAATTAATCAACACTTCATCACTCTATTGGTCAAGGTACGATCAATTGGCGACCACAGTGGGAGGCCCGTGCGCTATCCTACCTCTTTCATGGCTCCACGCGACCGGCCCCAGACGCGGGCCGCTTCTCGACAATCCTTCCGGCGTAACCAGCAGCAGACAAACCCGAGGGCGTGGGCGTCCACATCCACGAGTCTCAAGGACTTCCGCGACAAGAACCGTCAGTGCACAACGGTCGCGGACCTATCCTCCAACAGGTTCAACCGGCCGTTCCTGGAGATTTGCCGCCCGAGCTGGTTGAAGCGGGCATTCAGGAACCTCTACCAGATCATGTTACTCAAGCCGTTTTGCAGCTCCTGCAAAACAAAAATCAAGTGATCGCAGACCGAGATGCGCTCATCTCTCAGTACGAGAGAGGTTCAGTTCCGGGCCGCCCACGGGCGGAAGACGGAGAACCCTCTGCTCGTCGCCGACCGGCGCGAGGACACCGCTCCCCTCCTCGAAGGAGCATTTCTCGCCAAGAGAGCACTACTCATCGCTCTCCGGCCAGAAGAAGCAGGGCACACAGATCGCCCCCAAGCAGGAACGAGCGTAGGCGCCGTTCGATGTCCTATGATTATGAAGATTCTAGCTACCGTCCTGACACCGGTCGCTCGCCTACCAGGTACTCCTCCAACGAGTCGTCCGGGTCACGTCGATCGAGAAGCAGATCTTGGGATTCTCGTGAAGAGCTGGAAGATTACAGAAATGGAAGAATTAGGGGCGTTTCGCGATCGGCCTAGGAGGCCAAAGCGGCGACCCGTAAGGCCTCCTCGCCTTCCACCAACCGCCCATCCGGAGGATTCTATGGAATGCCGGCAACGAGGCGTGCCTCGCAATGCAACCCCTTTGGGTCGAACGGCATTCAGAATGAACACGCCCATTCTCCGGGAGATCGGGCGTTACAAAATCCGAGAGATCTCCGCAAGCCGCCCAATCTCAACAAGTTTGTGGTACGAGGAGATCCGGCACAAGCATCTCCGTTACTTCAATAATTACTCGCGCTATAGGGAATTGGGGCCGACCATGAAATGCGAGCTTTTTCCCGGTCTCGGGCGGCCGAGCATTGGAATGGTGGGGGAGTCTCTGCGACCCAATTCCATCTCCTCATGGGACGACGATCGAATATTCTTGTCTCACTACTGCGCAAACCGCCAATATCGGTATGAAGAATACTTGGACTCGGTTGTTCAAGGAGATAATGAGACGCCGAGGCAAGATATCGACGGTTTAACACCGAGGCCGAAGTCCGTTCGTGACTTGTCGACAAGGACAAGCTAAAATATACGAAGCGTGGTATTCGACCAGGACCACCAGGTTCGTGAGAAGAATTCACTCTTAACCATTACCAAGATCTCAGCTACTTCTTAACGAGGGCTAACGTCCACATGGCGTATGAAGAAACCTTGGCAGCAAGAAAGGCCGTCCGTGCACGACCTAAAGAGGAAAGCAGTAGACCGGCCAAAGGACATGAAGGTCGCCGCGACAATCGGTCTGACTTTCGAGATAAAAAGCTTGATCATCGCACTCGACTTAACACCTCTATCGCGCAGATCTACAGCGAGTGTCAGAATAATGAGTTTGTGGGAGTTAAGCGGCCTGAACCACTCGTGCTCAAGAAGGGGGCACGGCCGACTAAAAGATACTGCCGCTACCACAAGAGTAAGGGGCACGATACTAACGACTGTATGGCCCTCAAAGATGACATTGAAGAGCTTATTCAGAAGGGCAAGTTGGGAAAGTATGTGAGGTCAGAGGAAGGCGACCGACCTCAAGAGAAGCAGAAAGAAGCCGATCCAGACAGAGGAAAGGGGCCTCTGGCCATAGAGAGCACCCAAAACAAGGATCGATCTAAAGATCGTGACACTCGGCAGTCCAAAGGCCGTAATGTTGCGATGGTTATTCATGGTGGAAACCCCATGGATCGCAGGAATCTAACAAAGCCACCAAGAGAAAGTTGGGACGAGTTGTTAATGGTCGCATCCACTTCAGCACCACCACCGGTCTCGAGCAGACCCCATCTCGTTCGGTGATAGCGACCTATACGACGGCAAGCCTAATAGTTATGTTCCACCGTAATCGAGCCGTCATGGCTAACACGTAAGCGCGAGAGAATCTGGTCGATCAAGGTAGCTCGGCCGATATCATGTTTGAAGACTTGATCGACAAAATAAAGGTTGATCGGAGCGAGATAATTCCACAGGCCGAGCCTACTCCTCTAAACAGTTTCAATGGGGCGACCACCCACCCGCTGGGAACGATCGAGCCGCTAGTCACGTTTGGTGGCGACACGGGGATAGTACTGCAGACGGGGCTCGGTCGGGGACGACGTTCCTTGTACTCCCCCTCAAATCATGCTATCAATGTATTATTGGTAGGCCGACTTTGGGTAAGCTAGAGGCCGTTACATCGACGGTGCATCTGAAAATGAAATTCTACAGCAAAGACGACCAAGTGGTTACCACGGCGCCGACCTAGAATCAAGAAGAAGAAGCCACGCTCTATACCAAGAAATATGTGACGAGGTAGATCGTGGCCCAAACGTTCAGAGCACTAGTGAAGGTCATCAAGTCAATGTCGCTGATTTGGACGCTCGGTATGATCCAGACAGCGACCCAGAGGACAATGATGATGATTTGGCTCGAGAGTCAAAAACAGTCGAAAAGACCGAGCCCCATGGAGAGTTGGTAGATGTTCAATTGGGTGACGACCCATCCAAAAGCGGTAAAGCTCGGTAGCGACCTACCGAGCAAGTGAAGCAAGATCTTGTGCAATGTTTGAGAGACTATCGCCGACTGCTCGCATGGCGGGCATCGCACATGCCCGCATTCCCATCGAAGTAGCTCGCCATCAACTTTCAGTCGATGAAGGGGTCAAGCCGGTCGCTCAAAGAAGACGTACTCAGAACGAGGAAAAATCTCAAGCCGCTGCAAAGGCCGTTGAGGACCTCATAAAGGCCAATTTCATAGAAGAGATCAAATACACGACACGGCTATCCAATGTCGTCTTTGGTTAAGAAAGAAGAATGGAAAATGGAGGATGTGTGTAGACTATACCGATCTAAATAAGGCATGCCCGAAGGATGCCTTCCCCGTACCCAACATCGACAAGCTGGTCGATGGGGCCTCGGGCTACTAACTACTGTCTTTCCTGGACGCTTACTCTGGATACAATCAGATCACGATGTATCCGCCCGATCGGCACAAGACGACCTTCATGACCGATCGGGAAATTTTCAAGATAAGGTGATGCCTTTCGGCCTCAAGAAGCGGCTGGAGCGACCTACCGGCGAATGATGAACAAAATTTTCAAGAGGCGGATCGGTCGATCTCAGAGGTGTATTTGGATGACATGATCATTAAAAGCGAATCGACCCGGATCTCGTGAACGACCTCGTGGAAATATTTGAAGAAGCTAGAGGAACTCACTTAGGCTAAATCACGAGAAGTGTACCTTTGGGGTGAGGCCTGGCAGATTCTTGGGTTTCCACCGATTTGAAAGAGGATGAAGCAAACCCCGAAAAGTGTAGAGGCGATCGCCCGATATGAGGCCGCCACGTCGAAAAAAAGAAATACAACGACTAAATGGCATGGTGGCCGCTCTATCCGAGTTCATCCCCAAAGCGGCCGCAAGTCGCTTCCAATCGCTTAGGCTTCTTTGAAGAAAGAGGTGGACTTTGAGTGGACCGAACAATGCCAGCGAGCATTGGATGAATTAAAGCAAGCTTTGGTTAGCCCGCCGATCATGACCAAGCCGTTGCCGGGCGAGACGTTATATCTGTACTTGGCCATAACAGAAGAAGTTCTCAGTGCTGTGCTAGTTAGAGAGAACGATCTAAAGCAGAATCCGGTCTACTTCATTAGTAAAGCAGAATGATCAAAGAATTATATGATGCTAAAGACGACGTCTTTGAAAAGTTATCTAGCAAGAGTGAGAGAACCGCCGCTCAGCGATTCGAGCCGGTGAAGTGGTACATGTGCCTCGAACCGAAAATGTTCGGAGCAGATATTCTATCAAAGCTAGCAAGTACCAAAACTCCGGAGGAATCATAGAAGTGTGATTCAAGAAACATTAAATCGGCGAGGCGTTTCAACCAAGCCAAGTCGATCGTTGGTGGTTACGTGCGTCGACGGATTCGTAGATTGGATCGCCCCATCCTAAGGTACATTGTTGAAGGGAGGAGCCGAACGATCCAAAGCAAGCTAAGTTGGTCGACTCAGAGCGACCAAGTACTCGGTTATAGAAGGAAAGTTATGCGAGAAGAGGATTCTCCTCTCCATTGTTAAGGTGTCTTACGCGTCGGGCCGGCCGACCACGTCTTTGAGGACATTCATGAAGGTGTTTGGGAGTCACGAGCGCGCGTTCCATAGCTAAGAAGGCTCTGGCGGTACTACTATTGGTGACCATGGACGAGGATGCCAAGAAGCTCGTTCGAAGTGTAAGAAATGCCAAGTACATGCCGATGTCCACATTGCACCTTCCTCGAATTACAAAGTCTTGCCTCGCCTTGGCGTTCGCACTGGTGGGGCATGGATCTTCTAGGCCCGTTTCCACCCGCTCCGTGGCGGTTCAAGTTCTTGATCGTGGCGATAGATTACTTTACTAAGTGGATCGAGGCCGAGCCGCTTGCAACAATCACATCGGCCAAAGTCGCAAGTTCTTCGGACGGTGTGTGCTAGCCCGCTTTGGGATCCCCCGGAATTGATAACGCATAACCGCGGCACCGGTTCTACAGACAAGAGATTCAGAGAAATGTTGGCGACTTAGGGGTCAAACAAAGCGTTTCACCTCGGTCGAGCACCCTCGGACTAACGGCAAGGTAGGCGCCAACAGAGTTATCTTACGTGGTTTAAAGCGGATCGGATGAAGCGAAAGCGGAATCGGGTCGAAGCTGCGATCGTTGCGTCAGGCCTACAGGGCGACCCCTCATTCATCGACCGGGAGTCGCCCTCCGATTGGTGTACGGAGGACTTCAAAACCCCACGGTGGTTGAAAACGACCGAGCTATCCGAGAAGAATTGGACCTAATTGAAGAAGCTGCGCACCCAAGCTTCACTAAGAGAGCAATTGATCAAACAGAAGGTCGCAGCCAGGTACAATGCTCGAGTTCAAAAGAGAGAATTCTCGGTCGGCCAGCTCGTTCTAAGACGGGCCGACGTGGGAAATAAGAATGCACGCCAAGGGAAGCTCGCACCAAATTGGGAAGGTCCATACGTGGTCATCAACAAGATCGGAAAAGGGGCTTTATTTAGCCGAAACCATGGATGGGGCGACTATCCCCAGAACATGGAATGCAGAAAAACTCAGGAAATATTACGTTTGAATGTAACAAAGATTTGAATGTAATACCGACCGACCTATTAATGAAATGCAGGCAGGCGCTCTTTTTCCCACTGGGTTTTTTACAGAGGCCTGACCTTTAGAAATATGATGTGTTCTTTACTTTCTCGCAAGAATGTATGACCGGTCGCTCAAGATTGCCCGTGGCAAAGGAGCGATCGAAGATTTATCAAAGTTGATCAGATCGTCGAAACGATCTACCTCGAGAGCCATCGAAATGGCCCAAGGGTTAACACCCGCAAACCTTAGATCGTCGAAACGATCTAAATCGAGCGACCATCGAAATGGTCCCAATCGAGTGCCATCGAAATGGCCCAAGGGTTAAAACCCGCAAACCTTAGATCGTCGAAACGATCTAGATCGAGCGACCATCGAAATGGTCCCAACCGAGTGCCATCGAAATGGCCTAAGGGTTAAGCAATAACCCATCCTATTAGACCGTCAAAACGACCTATCGCGAGCGACCATCAGGTATGGTCCCAATAAATGCCATCGAAAGGGCCTGATTGGAGGTCACCGAGCGACCCAAGGCCCCGTTGGGATATTAAAACTTGTCAAAGAATGAGTGCTTTCGAAATAAGCGCAAACGATGACCGAACGGCCTTAAAACTCGAAGACTTAGAGAAAAATAAACATACAAGGCGCGTAAAGAAAAGCAACCATCAACGAGCGCTATCGAAGTAGCACGAAACGGCCGCCGAGCGGCCCATAAGTTCGAAATGACTAAGGCGAATAAATGCAAGAAGTACGCAGACATAGCAATATAAATTTGAACAGACGTAATTAAAGGCAAGTAAAAATTGTCATTACAAACACGGGACGCCCGGTCGAAGCCGAGCGCCCACGAATAGAAAAACTGCACGAAGGCAGAGAAATTGTTGGGCCCGAAGGCAAGTTAAACGATTACAAAAATTACACCGCTCGCAGGCGGGCTTTAAAAGAGAATGGTGGCCGGGCGAACGACATTGCCTTGCTTGTCGACTTCTGCAGGCAACATGATCTTGTTGTTGTCAACGTAGTGCGTGGGCTTGATCATCTTGTCATCGAAATTGATCTTGGTCGGTATTCAATACCCTTTTGCCCGAGAGCATTGTAAAGCGCGCCAATTGCAGCCTTCCGACCGGCACAGGCCACCTTTCGGATCTTGTCCTCGGCTCGGCCTTATCGGCCGCCCGAGTGCACCTCTCTTGTCAGTAGCATCAAGATCAGCCTTCAAAGTAGCGACCTGAGTAGCAAGCTCCTTGTTCCTCTTTGCCAGCTTGGCCCGGTCTTCCTCCCCCCGTTTAAGGGCCTCCTTCTTCGACTGGACGAGCTTGTCATATTTTAGCTGCGCCTCAGTTAAAGCCTTGTCCTTTCCTGCAAAATTCAGGACGAAGGGTTGTTAGTCGGTCGAACGAAGGTAAGATGAAGAGTACAAGACTAAGAAAATAAAATTACCATCGATTCGGCCACCACTCGCCATGACTTTCGACCCCATGAGAGAAGCGCAGAGCGCCATGGGTTTCCTCTCAGATTATTCCAGATCGGCCGTACCCAAGCTTTGAGCGAGATGATAGGAATCTCCTCCGTCGCGGGCCGGACCCGACAATCACGCTTGGCCCGCTTGGGTGAGCGATCGCAAGACTCGGGGAGGCGACCGAGGCTTGCCGACCGGCTTCTTCCCTTGGCTCTTAGGAGTTTGGGGACCTTTGAGGAAGATTCGTGGTTATCCCCGATCGAGAAACGTCAAATCTCTTAGCCCTCCTTCGAGCTTGGGGCGAGGCGGCGAGTCCCGATTTTTGCGGCCATTCTTTCTGCGAAATAACGAGCTATGAGTTAGAATAAAAGATTGACAAGATCGCGGCAAAAATATAAAGACAAGGTTTAAAGGCAAACCGATCTCGGCCTCCAAGGCTTGGCCTTCGTACAAGACAAAGGGTCGGCAAGGTATGTCGCCCTTAGGATCTGGACGCATCATGCCCGCCAGCGCCTTGATCATGTCCAGAGTTTGCAGGTCGGCCTCCCCCAAATCTTTGGTTGTGTAGATGTAATCTCCCGGCCGCCTACAGAAATGAGCCTCATTCCACATGATTGGGAAATAAGGGGGACCCAGCATCCCGTCCGGTTGGACCTCACAAACGGCCTTGCCAGCCTCCTCGGTGGGAACGATCCAAAAATATTGACTTTTCCAGCCGCTCCCAACGACTCTGGGCGCTTTGAAAACCGGTGGTGGGTCTTACGCATCTTGAAGGAGACTTGCTCCCTCTTCTCCTTGTTGGCCTTCTCTCTGAGCCAGCTCAGCTCGAAGATAGCAAAGAAAAGCATCATCGACACCGGCCGACCCAGCTTGGTCAGCAGCACTTCGAAAGTCTTTAAAAACGCCCATGCGTTTGGATGGAGCCCGAGAAGAGGCGACCCCATTATGGCGTGAACGTCGCGTTGGAATTCGATAAAGGGAGGGTAATCTTCATCTTCTCGAACACGAGCCGATACATCGTGAACTTGAAGTTGGAAGAATAAGTCGCGATATCTTCGCCTCCTTCATGCCTCTTACCCTCCGGCCGGTGAGTCTTCAAAGTAATTTGCGTGCAGATCGGGCAAGGCATCGTGGCGATTGTGATAATGCTCCTATTAGAGCGAAGAGTCTCCGATACCCAAGACATATCGGATACATCTCGAGCTACATCGGCGGACTTGGCCGACCCTTCGATCGACCCTCCTATGTTGACTTTCGGACGGAAATATCGACTTGGGGTGAATCACCTCTTCTCCTTGGACTTCTTGGCTCGGCGCGCCGGCCTCCACCATCTCCTCGCCCACGATCGGGGCGGCACTCTGCGCCTCGTCGTCATCAATGATAATCACATCGGCGTCTTCTTCTTCTCCCTCCACTCGAGATACAACGTCCTCGGGCGGTGGAGAGTTACTCGGCCGCTCGGCAGAATGGACAGACCTGGAACCAGTACTCTTGGAGTTGGCCGATCCTCGACCGGAAGAACGAGCTCGAGCCCGTCTTTGCTCGAGGAACCGCTGAAGAGCTAGAACCTTTGTCGCTCAAAGGCGACTTAGACTCGCTCATGGAGATTGGGCTCGCCCGGTCTCGACATGTATGTAGCGAAAGATTGCGGTGGTTTTCCAGGAATACGGGCGGTCAGTTTCGTCCGTGGCATGCAAATACACCTGCGATAGAGGGAACGAGTCAGGTTGTTCGAGCAGAGCACTCATGAGAGGGGGCGATTTGGCCATCCTCGACGACACCCCTATCACGAGGCGTGAAAAAGCACAAAGTACTTTCAAATAAAAATTCAAGTTTAAAGAGTAAAGGAGAGATCGATTCATACCTTAAAGCAGATGTGGTGGATCGGTCGCTAGTAGATAAAACGACCGGATGCAAGTCGGCGCAGATAAGTCGGTCGTTGGCGAGCAATTCTTAGAAGCGTGAGAAATGAACTCGTGAAGGGGCTATTTATAGTGCGATTTACGCGCGAGGGGACGGGATACGAAGAGTCACAACAGCCGTCTTCTCACCAATGGTTGTCTCAGACATGACCTCGGAAACACCAAACGTCGCGTCTTAAATGTCAAGAAGACCAACCGCCACGACAAAGCGGCCGCGGTCGATGGTTGATAAGCGGTCGACACCGCCCCTACGAGAAAGCGAACGCCGCGTCCGTTTCGTCAAGATAACTTCACTCACTGGGGCATCGATTCAAGCCTCACCCGCTCTCAGCGACCTAGGCTTGGGGGCAATCGTTCTGGGTGTATTAGCAATTACGAGGATCGCCAGCGGCAATTGGACTGCGGCCCGGCCATCTCGTCGGCCCAAACACGCCGCTTGAGCGCAATTCTCGCCGGCGAAATCTTCGCAAAGCGGTCGGACCTCGCGATATATACGCCATTCGCATATGGTGTCGCACGTTCTCTAACCTTGTGCTATCCGCCCGGCGATTCTCTCACTAGATCGTCGGTGTGTCTTTGCAGGTACCACCCGAGGTGCTCAACGCGTGAAGCCAGGACCGGTCCTTTCACTCATTCAACGACCGGCCCATAGACGAATTAATCAACACTTCATCACTCTATTGGTCAAGGTACGATCAAAACGTAAGTAGGTGTCATACCCCAATTTTGTCCGGCTTAGGTCAAAACCCTAATTTTCCCCAAAAATAAATAAATAGAAGAGAAAATAGCATCAGGCATTGCATTTAGGGTTCTAAAAGTCATTTCAAAGCTTCTAAAATCATTTTTGGAGTTGGAATGCACTTTTTGGACAAACTAGGGTTTTTCAGTGCAAAAGGGTATTTTAGTCATTTCGCAAATAAGGGACAATTCCTCAGGACAAGCCATTCAACATGCATTTTAAGGTATTAGAGGTCACTCCTAGGGTGAAAAGTCATTTTTGAAGTGAAGATGTGCTTTGGGCAAAGAACTAGTGTCTTTAGGGTGGAAGGGCATTTTGGTCATTTCACAATAAAAACGGTCTTTCGTCCTAAATCACTAAGCAATCATCAATGATTTATTTGAGGAATATTTGTGCTTAGTTGTGATTGTTTTTGCGCACAAATATTAAACCTTTTGGCATAAAAATCAAATTTTTGGATAGAAGGGTAAAATGGTCATTTCCTTTGAGGTAGGTTCAACAAATCAATTTTGGGATTGGTGAGATCATAAAATTCAGAGCGCAATCATTGAATCATGGGACATGGCCCAAAATGGCATGAATTAATGAGGAATTATCTAGAAAGGAATAATCAAAAACCTTTTGAATTTTGAAATGTCAAGTGTCCTCAATAAGACAAAAATAACAACTTGCAAGTTTTCCACTCATTCCACTCATGTTTGCTCCGAATTTTCCAGCCCATTTTCACCTCATTTTGTGTTTCTTCATGCCCTTGATCCATGTGAGTTGTATTCCTAGCCATTGATTAAAATTCTAGATCAAATCCTAGGCTACAACTATGTGCAAATTGACCTAATTGCCCTCAACAATTTTTGTGCACAAAAACTCTTCAATTTCGTGGCCACTCCACTCCCTTCTCACCCTCACTTGTATTTTCTCATTTCCCCTAATCCATGTGCATTGCAATCCTAGCCCTTGATTTAAATTCTATCTCAAATCTCAATGGTTTGCAAAAGCACAATGTCCCATATACCCTTAATTTTGCATCTCATATAAAACCCAAAAATAAGAGATCATAAAGAGAACACACTCTCATTTTTTACCCTAGCACACTCTTCCTCCTCTCCTCCCTCTACCTTGGCCGAAATCTCCCCTTCCTCCTCCTCCATTCTCTTTTCAACTTTCATCCACCAAATCACCTCAAACTCACTCCATATTCATAAATCTTCTTCCTTTCATCCTTAACTCCACATTCACATCATCAAAGGGGATGTTCTTCAAGAGTAGTGTAGTTTTTGTTGGTGATTTTTGAAGATTGTTGGTGATTTGTTACTCTTGGTATTCATTTTCTATTCTTGTTAGTTTGGAATTAAGGTATAACCTAAAACCCTTTGCATTTTCATCAATTTTCTTGCATTAAAATCCTTTTCAACTTATATTTGCATCTCATAACATCATTTTAAATGTAGATTAGGGGCTGTTTTGGGTGAGAGTTGGTCTCTCACTCACCAAATAAATTGTTCTTATGACTATGTGTTGATTATGTGTTGTTCTTGTGATTTGTTCTTTGCTCATGTGATTTTCACCAAATAAAAACATGTTTTCCTCTTCTTTTTTTTGCCTTAGCCTTGGGCCTAATTCATGATCCTTGTGTTGTTCTTGTTCATTAGAGGGTTTGAAGTTGAATAATGCATGATTAATTGTGCTAATTTTGTGAATGAATGATGAGCTATACTTGTTGTTGAATCTTGATGTTTTGAGCTTGAATTTTGGGAGGTTAGGCTTCGGTTTTGGGGTCCCAATTTTAGGGTTCTTGCTTGTTTTTTGTTGTTCATCATGTATTCATGCTTATCTATGTGATTGGGTAAATTTTGATGAAAGAATTTGATGATTTTTAGGGTAAATAAGGCCTTAGGTTCAAGCCAATTTTTACGGTTTTGTTGCTTCTTCTTTCTTTTGATTTTTGCATGAAATAAATGTTGGTTTGGATTACAATATGTTTCGGCCTTGTGGCCCCTTTTATGCTTACTTGATATGTTTAAACCACAAAAATAATTGTTGCTAAATCTTGTGAAAAAATAAAGATTTTATCAAAGTTGTTGTGCTTTGCAAATTATGATGTGAATTAGGGTTTGTGACTTTGCTTGTAAACTAAATTAGTTGTTGTGCTTTGCAAATTATCAAAGTTGTTGTACAGCTCGAACGTCTTGGGATACTTATCTGAAATAAAACAAGTAATTAACAACTTCAAACCCTTTTCCAAAAAGAGTAAGGTATCGATTCGGATGTACTTCCGATATTGGTTAGCGTCTTAGGGTTAGAGAGCTGTACAGCTCGTGCGAGCCTAAGATACTTGCTCAATAAAAGCAACCAGCCTCGCAACAAACCTTTTTCCTAAGAAAATAAAAAAAGATCATTTTTTCAAAAAGTAGTGGGGCACGTCGTCTGTACAGGCGGGGCTGTCTTTGTTCTAGGTCTATTGGACTGTACAGTCTAGGACCGAAAACCCCTACAATAAAAAACACCAACGCGCTTCTTTTTTTCAAAAAATCACAAAAGCCGTCTTCGGACGCAAAAAGCACTTTTCAAAAAAATCACAAAAGCCGTCTTCGGACGCAAAAAGCACTTTTCAAAAAATCATAAAAGCCGTCTTCGGACGCAAAAAGCACTTTTCAAAAAATTACAAAAGCCGTCTTCGGACGCAAAAAAAAAACGAGAACTACGTAGCTTTGATCCCTCATCTCAGTGAGGGTACGTAGGAGCGGGTTCCTGTCCCGTCAAGCACCCTTTTAGAAAATCTTTGTTTTGTTCCGCTTTTCAAAGATGCCAAAAACATTCTTTTTCCTCGGCTTTAATAAAACAATTTGCTCGAACGAAATAAAAAGAAAGAAAAGAAGTAGAACAAAATCATTTCAAATTAACTTTTCCCAAAACCACACATCAAATTAAAGGTTCCCTTTCGGTAGAAAGGAGGTACGGGGTGCTTATACCTTCCCCGTACATAACCGACCCCCGAACCTACATCTCTTATTTTCGAAAAGACCACCCGCCTTGTATAAAAAGACGTTTTTTCAATGTTTTCGTCTCAAAACTAAAATATTGGTGGTGGCTTCATAAACCTTCCCACGTTGTACATCGAGAAGTCCAAACCGGATTTTTCGGGGTGCAACAGTAGGTTGTCGAAACGATCACAATCCAACAACCAATCATTCAACAATCAATTATCAACGTCAAATAACATCAAATAAAGTTCCTATGACCTACATACAACCTATTATAATCTCTATTATAAGGTGAGACTCCCCTTACCTTAAATAAACCGTAGAAAATCCTTTTCACCGAGTCACCTACAAAACCACATCAACAATGGAGCTCTCCTCTTCTCCCTTCTTGGTGCGATCAAGCGCTTCCTTCTTCTCTCCCTCTTAGCGCCGTTCTCCTCTATCTTTTCTCTTCTCTCTCGTTTTTTCTTTCTTTTCTCACTTTGGTGCGAAATGCACTAACCCTAGGAGCCTAAGTCATTGGGTTTGGGCTCTTGGGCCAATACTCGCAGTCCCGGTATTACCAATACCACTCCCTTCAATTAAAATAAAATACTACATTATAATTTAATATAATTAAAAAATAGTGCAACACTTTAAATAATTTAATTAAATCATTTAGGGTGTTACACGTCTAGCATACTCAAATATTCAAATCCTGCTGCTGAATCAATCAACATTTCTGCCACCGGCATAGGATATTCATCTTTTGGTGTAGCATTATTTAGGTCTCTAAAATCTATACAGACTCTAAGAGTCCCATTTTTCATGGAATAGGGTTACCATCACTCTTTGATAGGTTGCCCCGGCATTCTTCAACCCGAAAGGCATGACCTTGTAACAGAAAGTTCCCCAAAGGGTTATGAAGGTGGTTTTTTCCATATCCTCTGGAGCCATTTTGATCTGGTTATAGCACGAATATCCATCCATGAAGGAGAACATCGAATCTTTGGCAAGACTATCCACCAAGACGTCAATATGGGGTAGAGGGAAATCATCTTTAGGGCTTGCTCTGTTCAAATCACGGTAGTCGACACACATTCGAACCTTTCCATCTTTCTTAGGGACCGGAACGATGTTTGCTACCCACTCAGGGTATTTTGCCCGACTAAGAATCTGCATCAAAGCAAGTTTCTTGACCTCATCCACGATTTTCAAAGACATTTGAGCTTCATTCGCTTTAACTGCATTCTGGGGACATTCGATTTTCACGGCAATCGTGCTCAACAATATCTGTGCTCAACCCTGGCATGTCCTGATAAGTTCATGCAAATACGTCAGCGTAGTCAAACAGGAGCTGAATCAATTTCTTGCGCTCTCTATCCCCCATTGCAGTACCAACCTTGACCTCTTTTCTGTCTTCCTTAGTACCCAAATTGACCATTTCTGTGGACTCCCCATGGGGCTCAATGACCTTTTCTTCTTGTAGAGAATGGCATGCGTTAACCGGGTAATCAAAGTCACAGTATGAGTTATGGGCATTATTATTTTCAGAGACTATTTTTGATCTGCATTAAAATGGAGCGGCGAATAAAGACAAAGAAAAGACACACAAACGAGAGATGAAGAATGAAATTTTATTGAAAATTCAAAATAACACTTTATTGATTGATGAGTAGTGACAAAAACATGTGTGCCCGAATGAAATGTTCCAAGGCCTTGGGCAGAGCCGAGGAATCTACATTACAATGAAAATTACTTTAAATTGAAAAATACGGGGAAATCCATGGCCTCCTAGTTTTGCAGCTTCTCTCCAATAGCACATCAGCGCACTAAGTTGACAACACAGCCACTCGAGCTTGATCCTTCTTCAACCACATTAACCTGGACAGGGTTCAGCAACAAATTGGTGGTTACATTGGGTTGCTGGAATGATATGCTCTTCGCATCAATCAAGTCTTGCACCACGTACTTGAATGCCTTACAATGCTCCACCACGTGACCTACTGCTCCGGAATGAAAGGCGCAAGTAGCATTTGCATTATATCCTCTGGGATAGGGAGGCTGGTACGGCTTCATTTGACGAGTGTTGATTATTTTGTTGGCGATGAGATAATTGAACAAGTCCGTGTAGGACATGGGAATAGGGTCGAAGACGACAGGCTTCCTTTCACCGTAGTTCCGGTACTGGTAGTTTGACTGACACGGTTGTGCAGGTGGTGCTTGCAGAGGATTGCTGTGTGATGGGCCACCGGCTCCAATGATTGCGTTGGTTTCACCCTCTGTCTTCTTCTGGGGCCCCGAAAAAGGCTTTTTCTGACTGGAAGGAGGTGTTGGGCCATGAGATATTCTTCCGCTGCGCATGACATTCTCTACTATTTCTCCTGTGACGACCATTTCAGAGAAATTCGAGGCTACGCTGCCAACCAACCTATCATAATACACTACAGGAAGGGTATCCATAAACATGCGTACTCCTTAAAAGACTCATTATCTCTCTTAGACATGCATTGTAGCTGAGACCTATCCGGAGCCAAATCATTGTTGTACTGGTATTGACGCATAAAAGCATCTGCCATGTCCTTCCAGCAACGAATATTGGTTGGCTCCAACTGCATGTACCAGTCAAGGGGAGCTCCAGCTAAACTTTCCTGAAAGCAATGCATCATCAGGTTATCATCACGGGCATGGGCAGTCATTTTCCGGCAGTACATCGTCACATGACTGACTGGCCAAGTCGTCCCTCTGTATTTGTCAAAGTTGGTGCTTTGAGTTTGGGAGGCAAGACTAGATTAGGTAAAAAACACAGCTCATGGGCATTTCTGGCCCGTGAACCTGTTCCTTCTATAGCTCTTAATCTCTCCTCTAGCATCGATCATCGACTTACGGTTTTGATAGGGTAATTCGAGGAAACCATTCACACCGTAATGAGGATTATTCATCGTCACTACGGCTGGGTTCACGTGTGGGTCACGTGAGTGAATTGTATTCCCAAGGATTGGTCCCTGAACTTGGGGATGGACCGTCATTGGCAAATTGAAACCCGCCGGAGTTCCCGGAGTAGTAGCAGGGATTGGGATCTGGATCTGGGCTTGAGGCGTCCCCGTTCCAACTTCATTCGCAACTACGTCAGGCTGAGCTTGCCCCGCGGTTCTTGGAGGATCTCCTCCAGGATTTGTGTCAGCAGTAGGAGGCGTATAGCCTAGCGGGAGGCCATTGCATTGTTTGAAGGGCTTGAGGGATCCCAGACCCAGGAGGGGGAGGAGGATTGTCTACCCCAGCAACAGTCGCTTCAACCGTACCGATATTTCTTAAGGCACTCAACACTCTTATGACCTCTGCCATTTGAGCTTTTATGATTTCCATCTCAGCTTGAAGGACTTGATTCGCTTGATTCTGAACATGCTGACCCTAACCATTAGGATTTGGATGTCCTGGAATTCCGACATTCTGATGTGGCAGTGGATTGCCCTGATCAGCGTCGCCTTGATTGTTGTCCATGTCTAACCAGCTTGCCTGATTTTCTGCTGACGAAACACGCTTATGAACACAAGAATGAATAAATGAATGCAATGCAATGCTTTAATGCATGAAGAATGCAAATGAAGAATTTTTTTTGGATTTTGTTAGATGCAAATGCAATGGTGCAAAATGATGTGAATGCGAAATGATGTGGATGCGAAATGACATGGAAAAATGGTAATAAAATGAGGTTTAATTGGTGGTACTTTGAACATTTTTGAAGATTCACGCTGCATGCCACCTCATGTAGTTGTTTATGAGGGGAAAAAGAAAAATTACAACTTTCGAAATAAAGTTTGAAAAAAAGGAATGCTTAAGCTAAATGCAACAAACAAAGGCGTGCCCCCGTGTTCTACAAACGGAGGGAATCTTAGGGTCTAAAGTCGACAAAAAGGGTAATCCTCCCATGTAGGTTCTAATCACTTCCTCACAATGGCAACCAAGAGCTAAAGTCTTTCTCATGATGACACCCACAATCACAGAAAGCTACCGAGTGTGAGGCATCATGACAAAGCGTACTCTTGGGCGGAACTTTCATGAGAGCCATACAGACAAAGGTCTACGAATGGCAGTCACTAGTCGTTCCCACTCTCCTAGGTTTTTATTCAGACCTTGGGTTTTAGGTCCCACTCAACGCTCACAAGTATAGGGTGTGAAGTGTGTGTTGAGGGCACGATACTTAGAAATAACTAACCTTTCCCCCACCTGCAAATGAAAACCCAGAACAGTCCAGACAAAAGCAAAAATAGCATGTTGTCTACCCTAGGGTTTAGTATCAAATAAATCAGCCTAGAGTTTCAACAACAACCAATTGCATTGCTTACCTCAAGAAAGGGAGCCAAGAAGGGGGGAACATGATAAGAGTGGGGGGAAATGCATGAAGGAACTAAGCATACAAGCAAAGAAGATAAGAAGGAAAACAATCATAGCAGAGGAAGAAGCAAATGCACATGAATGCAAACAATGCTTGTATGAGAAAGAAATAGAGGCAAAACAAGATATTCAAATAACACACACAAACCACATATTTAATTAATTAGGCTCGACCCTCTTTTGAATTTTTTCTTTTAGTCCCAGTTAAGTCGCCAGCTGTTGCGCCCGAAAAAGTCCCCGAGGGGTTTTTCTTCGTTTACAACGTTTTAAAACAATGAAGTCGCCACCAATATTTTTTATAAGGAAAATATTGAAGAAAAACCTTTTTGGAAGGCAGGTGGTCTGTTGGAAAACCGGAAGATTTGGGTTCGGGGGTCGGTTAGGTATGAGGAAGGTATTAGCGCCCCATACCTCCTTTCTACTGAAAGGGAACCTTTAATTAATCGTGTGATTTTAAGTGTTGATTTGAAAAATACTTAAATTTGCCTCTTAATTGAAAAGACTTAATGAATTTTTTTATTTGCGGCGCTTGACGAGAGTTAGCCGCTTTGGGTTTTTGAAAGGAAAATTGTTTTTAGTTTGTCGTGCTTGACTGAGGGGATCCGCTCCTACGTATCTCCAGGTGCGATGGAGAATTCAAAGCTACGTAGTTCTAGGTTGTTTTTTATTTTTATCTTGTTTAATTGTGAAAAATCGTGCTTTCATGATGATCAATTGAGCGAAGGCTCCAGGTGACCACCATTAGCACCCCATTGTTAATAATCATGCAAGCAAAGGCTTCGCAGGACCAATAACAAAGTTTTTTTGATTTAATGAAAAGTTTTTTAAGAAAATTAGGCATTCATGATGATCAATTGAGCAAAGGCTCCAAGTGATCACCACTAGTTCCTCATTGTTAATGATTATGCAAGCAGAGGCTTCGCAAAAACCACTAACAAAGTTTTGGATTTATTGAAAGTTTTTAGAAAAATTAGGCATTCATGATGATCAATTGAGCAAAGGCTCCAAGTGATCATCACTAGGTCCTCATTGTTAGTGATCGTGCAAGCAAAGGCTTCGCATGACCACTAACAAAGTATTTGGTTTATTGAAAGTCTTTCGAAAAATTAGGCATTCGTGATGATCAATTGAGCAAAGGCTCCAAGTGATCATCACTAGGTCCTCATTGTTAGTGATCGTGCAAGCAAAGGCTTCGCATGACCACTAACAAAGTTTTTGATTTAATGAAAAGTGTTTGAGTTAGAAAGAATTAAAAAAACGAGAAAAAGGTGAAAATTGCAAAATGGGGGTGTTACTAGTTACGAGGAGTGGTATAGTTGAATAGGGGGTGCAGAAATTAGGACCCAGTTGGTTTTATTGGACAGTAGGGTGCTCAGGCCAGAAAAAAACGTGTGGGCTTAGGGGGATTCAGTTAGTAATGCTGGGGGTGTGTTTTGTAGGTTATTAAAATAAAAATAAAAACATATCAGGATTCATTTAAGTGTTTTTAGGGTTTGGATGTTTCATTTACTCCCCCCCCCCAAAACGCGCCGCACAGTGAGGATTGACAGAGAGAGAGATGCACCGCACGCAGAGAGAGAGAGAGAAAGAGAGAGAGGGAGAGTGGGGGTCTTAGAGAGAAAACGAAACGAGGGAGAGAGTGACGGTGGTCGAGTGATTGTTGGATCGGTTTGGGAGAGAGAGGTTTCGAAGCCGACGGTGGGGAGGGAAGCTCCAACGGATTTCTTGATGGTGGGTCATGGCCGGACTTCGCCGGAGAAGATGAGGTTCACGGCGGCGCTCTCGCCGGTGGTCTGTGCAGGTCAGTTTTTTTGTTTTTTTGGTTCATTTTCTTTCGGTTCTCTCTCTCTGGTTTTGATTTTCCACCATTTTTGAGTTCTGTTTTTCTGGGTTTACATGTTCTGGAGCTTTATTTTTTATTCACATTGAACACATCCAACATATATTTACAATCAATAATACCATAATATATGCATATTAACTCAGCATCCTATGGATCTAAATAAAAGAAAAAAAACATGGTCTTCTGTACAAGCTGAGTTTTTCGTTGATGTTCTGCTTATGGTCTACTGTTGTTGATGTTCTGCTGCTGCCTATATGAGTATTTCTTTCTCCAAACCGAAAAAAACTGATTTAGGATTAGGATTTCAGTGTAAAGCCCTAATCTCTTTTTTCGGTGATTTTTTAACTCGAAATTCGTGTCCTTTGACTGATGTCTGATCCTATTTTTATACTAGAAAACTAGGTTTAGCATTTAATTTCGTTTTTTGGGCTTTGACTAACTTTGATTCTTCATTTTTTTTCAGATCTGCATTTCAAATCAAAGAGGTTGAGAAGCATTATTGGAACCCCAGATTTCTTCTTTGCTCCCTTTTATTATTTTTTTTTGTATTTTCGAATTTATTTATTTTTGTATATTTTATGTTATTATTTTTTGTATTTTTTGGACATTTGGACATTTGAACACTTCTAATTTGTAATAAAAATTAAATAGATTTTTTTGACATTTTTGGATTATATAACACTTTTAAATTGTAAATAACACTAAATAGAATTTTTGACATTTTGGACTATATATATATATGCTGAAAATAAATTAACTGCACAAAATAGAAATAATAATAATAAAAAGTGTCAGCCAAACACAAAGGCGAGCGGGCGGACTAGGCGAATACGCTAAAAGCGAGACCCAAACAGAAGAAATGAGCTCATTAACTAAAAACACTAAAATTAACTCAGAACTGCATTCTTAAGCCCGAATTGAAAAGACAAGCCAAATTTCTAGAAAAATGACTTTCGGTAGACCTACATATGTACGACTAAACCCAAATACGAAGATTAAATTGAAGAACGCACGAAAAGATTGATCATTCGCGTGCTTGCCTAATTTAAACAACGGTATTTCGATTTAGTTGGGTTGGATAACTGAAATTGGCTTAAGTTAAAAAGGACGGACAAAATTGGGGTATTACATTTTGCCCTCTTTATTTCACATTTCGCCAAAAATATGAATTGGCCTTTTCATATTTGTTGGTGAAATGGAAATAAAGATATAGAAATAATACTAATTTTGTCTGTTTCAGAAAAACTTAAATCTTTTGTTATCTTCCTTTTGAGCGAGGGGGTTAACACTTGTCGCATTAACGAGAAAGCAATAAATTGGAAAAAGCAGTAAATTGGGAATTCAGAGGTTGCCTAAAACCTTCTAACGGACTCTTGTCGAGTCCGAGCTCTGGGGTGGCCTTTTCGAGCGGCCGATCAACATCAGGTCCGGAACTGATTTGATTAATGGATTTACGCTGTGCCTTAGGCTGAGACAACTAATCCGAAGGACTTAACGAAGTCTGATGGATCCATCGCGTGCTCGTACACGATGTTGTGATCTGTGGAAGGAGTTCACTAACTCTGTGGGAGTTCACTAACTCTGGGTTGATGGAGTTCACGAACTCTGGGTTGATGGAGTTTACGAACTCTGGGTTGATGGAGTTTACGAACTCTGTGTTGATGATGATTTTCTAAAAAAATGAGATTTTTGGGACTCCCTGGTCCAAAGTAACTTTTCTCTTGAATGGTGCATGAAATGCATGCACACGAATGCAAGTGTAATGCACTACTGTTTGATGCCATGGAGTGATGAATGATATGGATGACACGATGGGATGCTCTTTCTGTTTGATTATTCTTTCGCTTTTCTGAGATGCGAATTTGAAAGTGTAATGCACTACTGTTTGATGCCATGGAGTGATGAATGATATGGATGACATGAGAATGATGAGTGAGATGAAGATGTTGTGTTCTTTTTATGTTCCGTCTTCTGTATTTTTTTTTTGTTTTTTTTTTATTATTTTTTTGTTTATTCTATTTGTTTTCTTCAAGCAGCTTTCTTTTTTCTGCTTATTTGCTTTTTCCTTTGGCACTTTTTTGCTGGTTAAATCCATCCGCCGGACGGAAGCTGCTCCAGGACGATAGTCACGTGAGGATTGCGCACTGATTCGTTATGGCTGTTTTGTCTCTTCTTCTCTTTTTGATTGCAATTTTATTCACTTGGGAAATCATTTCTTTCTGTATTTTTCAAAGATTTCGTAATGATCCTGTAATGCTCTGAATGTGCACATGTTTTGCAAATCAATTTCATCAATCATAAAAATTATCATTTTGAAAGAAATTGAATAAGTGAAAGCAAAGACACAAAAAGCACATATATGAAAGAAAAGCTGGACTTTTATTGATATGGAAATTGGACGTGCAGAAAGTCACGCCAATTTAAAGTACATTGCAATCTTTCTTTTAAACTGAGAAAATACAAGAGAAAGGAACAGATCTCGTGATTTCATCTTCAAGTAACTTGTGTGCCGCGCCGTCCATACTCATAACTCTGATCACTCTCTTATCCAAACCTTTGGGAGTGCTGATTGCCTTTCCTTTTCTTAAGCCCAAGTTTTCTGACCCTAATTTTTGCCTGGATCGCCCTTTGCGGGTTTTCAATCCACCGGGTCGCTCTGATTTTGCCTAGGCCGCCCTTTGCGGGTTTTCAACCTAGCGAGCTAATTTTCCTTGGCTTATCTTTCTCTTTTTTCGTCTATTTTTCTAGGCATAATACTTCTTGACCACATCTGAGTTCACTGGATTTGGAATCTCATCTCTGTCCATGTTCGCCAGGATTAGAGCCCCTCCTGAGAATGCCTTCTTCACCACATAAGGTCCTTCATATTTGGGGGTCCATTTGCCCCTGGGGTCCGTCTGGATCGGCAAGATCTGCTTGAGTACAAGGTCTCCCTTTCGGAATTCCCGAGGATGGACTCTTTTGTCAAAACCCCTTATCATCCTCTGTTGGTACAACTGTCCATGACACATCGCGGCTACCCGTTTTTCGTCAATGAGGTTCAACTGGTCAAGGCGGATTGAACCCATTACGCTTCATCAAGTTTTGTCTCCATTAACACCCGCGGAGGATGGTATTTCAACTTCAATGGGAGGCGCCTCCGACCCATAAACGATGAGTAGGGGTTGCCCGGTTGAGGTGCGCACCGAGGGTTACGCAGAGCCATGCGGGGCAAAAAGGAGCATTTCATGCCAATCCTTGTATGTTACCACCATCATTTGCACAATCTTCTTGATGTTCTTGTTAGCTGCCTCAACTGCCCCATTCATCTTTGGGCGGTAAGGAGAAGAATTGTGGTGTTGTATTTTGAAGTCTTCACACAAGTCCTTCATCATTCTCATTGTTCAAATTCGCCATTGTGCGTGATAATCTTGTTTGGAAGGCCGTAGCGGGAAACCAAATCTTTCTTGATGAACTTGGCAATCACTGAGCTTGTTACATTGGGATAAGAAGCAGCCTCCACCCACTTAGTGAAGTAGTCAATAGCAACCAAAATGAAACGGTGACCATTTGAAGCTTTGGGTTCAATGGGACCAATGATGTCCATGCCCCACATTGAGAATGGCCATGGTGCACTTAAGACATTCAGAGAAGTCGGAAGTACATGAGTGTGATCTGCATAGATTTGACATTTATGGCATCTTCTCACAAAACTGTAACAATCTGACTCCATCTGCAACCAGTAGTAACCAGCTCTCAGGATTTTTCTAGCCATTGCGTGCCCGCTGGAATGAACCCCAAATGAACCCTCATGAACATCTCGCATAATCTTTACTGACTCTTCTTTAGTTACACACCTGAGGAGTACTAAGTCATAGTTTCTCTTGTAAAGGACGTCTCCACTCAAGAAGAAACCTGCTGATAGTCTCCGATGTGTTCTCTTGTCATTTTCTGTAGCTCTGGGAGGATACTCTCTGTTTGTGATGTACTGCTTGATGTCATGGTACCAAGGTTTACTATCTGATTCCTCCTCGACTGCCATACAATAGTGATAAGCAGGTAGGCCTCTGTGCCCATTCTGACAGTCGTCAAACTTTTGTCACAGCTGACGTTGAACATAGAAGACAAAGTTGCCAAGTCATCCGCCAACTGATTCTCGCTGCGGGGTATGTGCTGGAAAGTGATTTCTTCAAAAGGCTTGATTAATTCTTGAATATAGTCACGGTAAGGAATCAAATCAGGATTTCTTGTTTCCCAATCCCCTTTTACTTGGTGGACAACTAGAGCTGAATCTCCATACACGTCGAGCCTCTTGACTTTCCAATCGAGAGCTGCTTGGATACCCAGGATACACGCTTCATACTTTGCAATATTGTTTGTGACATAGAAACTTAGCCTGGCAGTAAATGGTATGAAGCAGTTGTCTGGAGAGATCAGCACTGCTCCGACCCCGTGCCCCCACATGTTAGAGGCACCGTCAAACAACATTCTCCACCTTTCATCATCTTGAGATTTCCCTTCGTCAAATAATGCCATAATGTCCTCATCTGGGAATTCACATTGCATTGATTGGTAATCCTCGACCGGTTGATGTGCCAGGTAATCTGCCAGGGTGCTACCTTTAATCGCCTTATGGGTTACGTACACGAGGTCATACTCTGACAGAAGCATTTGCCAGCGAGCAATTCTACCTGTGAGCGCAGGTTTCTCAAATATGTACTTGATTGGATCCATTTTGGATACCAACCAGGTAGTGTGACTCAGCATATACTGTCTCAGTCGATGCGCAGCCCATGCTAGAGCACAACAAGTCTTCTCCAATGGTGAATACCTTGCCTCACAGCCTGTGAACTTCTTGCTCAGGTAGTAGATTGCATGTTCTTTCTTTCCTGAATCATCATGCTGCCCCAGCACGCAACCCATAGAATTGTCTAACACAGTGAGGTATAGGATAAGAGGCCTTTCAGACACAGGTGGCATTAGGACTGGTGAGGTACACCTTGATTCTCTCAAATTCTTCTTGACATTTATCATTCCACTTCATCTCTTGGTTTTTGCACAGCAGTTTGAAAATTGGTTCGCAAGTTGCAGTCAACTGAAAGATGAATCGAGAGATGTAATTCAGTCTTCCCAGGAAACCACGGACTTCTTTCTCTGTTTTAGGTGCAAGCATCTCCAGAATTGCTCGTACTTTGTCCGGGTCCACCTCAATTCCCTTCTGGCTAACAATGAAACCCAACAACTTCTCCGACTTAACCCCAAAGGTGCACTTAGCAGAGTTCAACCTGAGTTTGTATTTTCTGAGACGCTCGAACAGCTTCTGCAGGTTAGCCACATGCTCTTCATCAGTCTTTGACTTGGCGATCATGTCATCCACATAGACTTCAATCTCCTTATGCATCATGTCATGGAATAGGGTTACCATCGCTCTTTGATAGGTTGCCCCGGCATTCTTCAACCCGAAAGGCATGACCTTGTAATGAGAAAAGTTCCCAAAGGGTTATGAAGGTGGTTTCTCCATATCCTCTGGAGCCATTTTGATCTGGTTATAGCCTGAATATCCATCCATGAAGGAGAACATCGAATGCTGAGCAGTACTATCCACCAAGACGTCAATATGGGGTAGAGCGAAATCATCTTTAGGGCTTGCTCTGTTCAAATCACGGTAGTCGACACACATTCGAACCTTTCCATCTTTCTTAGGGACCGGAACGATGTTTGCTACCCACTCGAGGTGTGTTTTGCCACGACTAAGAATCTGCATCAAAGCTGTTTCTTGACCTCATCCACGATTTTCAAAGACATTTGAGCTTCATTCGCCTTAACTTCTGTTTTACCAGGGGACATTTCGATTTTCTCGGCAATCTGTGCTCAACAATATCTGTGCTCAACCCTGGCATGTCATGATAAGTCCATGCAAATACGTCAGCGTAGTCAAACATGAGCTGAATCAATTTTTTGCGCTCTCTATCCCCCATTGCAGTACCAACCTTGACCTCTTTTCTGTCTTCCTTAGTACCCAAATTGACCATTTCTGTGGACTCCCTATGGGGCTCAATGACCTTTTCTTCTTGTTCTACCATTCTTATGATTTCCGGAGGAGTATCCCAATCGTCCTCAACATCTTCCTCGGCTTGATTAAGGGTAATCAAAGTCTGAGATGAGTTAAGGGCATTATTTTTTTGAGCCTATTTTTGATCTGCATTAAAATGGAGCTGCGAATAAAGACAAAGAAAAGACACACAAACGAGAGATGAAGACAGAAATTTTATTGAAAATTCAAAATAACACTTTATTGATTGATGAGTTTTGACAAAAACATGTGTGCCCGAATGAAATATTCCAAGGCCTTGGGCAGAGCCGAGGAATCTACATTACAATGAAAATTACTTTAAATTGAAAAATACGTGGAAATAAATGGCCTCCCAGTTTTGCAGCTTCTCTCCAATAGCACAGCAGCGCACTAAGTTGACAACACAGCCACTCGAGCTTGATCCTTCTTCAACCACATTAACCTGGTCAGGGTTCAGCAACGGATTGGTGGTTACATTGGGTTGCTGGAATGATATGCTCTTCGCATCAATCAAGTCTTGCACCAGGTACTTGAATGCCTTACAATCCTCCACCACGTGACCTACTACTCCGGAATGAAAGGCGCAAGTAGCATTTGCATTATATCCTCTGGGATAGAGAGGCTGGTACGGCTTCATTTGACGAGTGTTGATTATTTTGTTGGCGATGAGATAATTGAACAAGTCCATGTAGGACATGGGAATAGGGTCGAAGACGACAGGCTTCCTTTCACCGTAGTTTGATCTTGGTAGTTTGACCAAACGGTACATGCAAGTGGTGCTTGCAGAGGATTGCTGTGTGATGGGCCACCGGCTCCAATGATTGCGTTGGTTTCTGTAACACCCTAAAAAAATTTCGCGTCTTAGACGCTAATTATACATATCATTACATATCAGAGTATATCAGAGTAGCGGAAATATAACTTACAACTTGTATCAAGTCAAGTTATACAATACATTACAAAGAAACAAAAAAACAGAATAACATAAGCATCAATGCTCCATATCCATCCTCCACACAAGCATCAACTACCCGTGCTTCTTAACTTTTCTCTTATCCTGTTTCTCTGTAAAAAACCACATATGATAGGGTGAGACAACTTGTCTCAGTGAGCTTTACCGTGACCCCTAGCCACACTCATGAGCCAATGATAACATAAACATAGCAAGTTAGTACTTCAAGAATGTTTTGGCAATTCAATTATATAAATTGCGGAATCACATGGTAATCCAAGAATGAATTACAATAAAGTTTTATCAATTCTAGCACATCACCAACAACACATAAGGAAGCATGAGTGAACCCCAACATAGCCAATAAGTGTACAACTCTTAAAGGCGGATAACTTTAATTTTTACATGGGGGCCTAGGACCAGGGCGCATGACTTCCCTCTCCTAGTATACTAAACGCATGGAGGTCGTCACCTCAATTCGATATTTCTTATATATCGTGAAACGTGGACCGGTTTAGAGGAACATAATCATCCCGAGCCAATTATAAATTAAGAAATGGAACATTTTGTTCAATTCACTTTCCAAAACATATGTCCTCACACGTATACTAATTTGTCGGTTTTTCAAGAGATTTGTAAATTCAACCAAGACAAACCAAACAACTTAAAACCACATCCAAATCATAACAATATCATCCTTATATAATTATAATTGGTTAGGTAAAGGATTGGAAGAAGTTTGAAGTCGAGCGGAGAGCGTGAAACGAATTTTTGGTAATAGGTGACTGAAGGTAGCACGACGGGTGCAAGAACTTGCGACGTCTTCGTGCCGATGCAGAGTGTCAATTTGTCCATTTTCGTTTCGTTTCGTTCTCCGATCGATCCCAAACCGTGTTCCGATCCAAATTCAACCACAAAACAGATACAATATACACACATTCAGACCATTTTATATCCATTCCACATCAAATAAAATAGTGGTTTCGTTATAATTCTCAAAACACGAAATTTTTCCCAAAAAAAAACCGTAATCAACTCAAGTTTGACGAAAACACGGAATTTCGAAAACCTTTTTAAACCAAGCACACCAACAAAATTTAAAACCCTAAACGTGAGTAAAACTCACCTATCGTGATGAAAATCACGAAATACCGAAATGTCGGAATAAGCTAACGAACGAGAAAACACTGAAATCCTCCAACTCGTACCGGATAGCTCCAAACTCGAATCTTCAAGTTCTAACTACACAAACTGTAACACCCCATTTCTACCCGGCAATTTAATTCAAAAATCAGAGTAATAAAAATTATTTTTATTAAACGGAATGTTACACTTCTCTCTTAAAACACTCAAACGATCGGTTCAATTTTTAAATATGCATCAATACATAACACCATATAAAGCGTGGGACATAAACTCATATCATGCAATGGAATAAAACTACGACTCAAAAGAATAATTCTCAAGTCTCAAAATACATAATATAACAGCAAGAAAACCCAACAATGAGCAAAACAGATCAAACTAGAGTTTATAACCCATCCCCTAGGTGCTACGTATCGAGCAGCATCGACTCGGGGAATAGTGAAGGTAGCAAGCCTTCACTCATGACTCTACCGTGGTAAACAACAACAGAAAGGGTGAGTCTCGAACTATATAATAAAAGTGATAATAGGCAATATATACAGTCACAGTTCACCACACAATCAGTCATACCAATCATCACTCAATAACATTTATGCGTTTATGAGAATGTAGGCAATGTAGTTATGCATGTGGTACCATTTGCCCTCATGGCAGTATCATTATCAAATTGAGTCCTCATGACTCTGGCCCCCATGGCCTGGCCCTCATGGCCTCACAATTAATTTATATACGTCGCGACCACAGCCGAATGTATGCATGAGACTCCATGAACACATCACAGCACAATTACAGTATCTCATTTCATATATTATTTCTCACCTCATAGTTAATCTCATTTATAGCCCCCATGGCTCATGCCCCCATGGCATCCTCTGTCATCTCAAGTTACTAACTCAACATAGTTAAGTCCCAAGGACTATTCACAATAAGAGGACTAAACCTCACTCAGGGACCTAAACCACCCTTTAGGACCAAAACAATCACCTAGAGACCAAACTGTCACCTAGGGACCAAAACAATCACCTAGGGACCAAACTGTCACCTAGGGACCAAAACAGCACACACTTAGGCACAAGACAGCACTAGGCGCCATTTCCCCACATTCTCGCGGCGCCACCTTGTGCAACACAAAGACACTAGCGCGCGAAGCTTCGGCAATTTGGTGCCCCTGTGGCAAGACAGCCACTGGGCGCCACTTTTCTAGCAATCTGGCGCCCCCCTGGGCAGCACAGTCCTAGACACAAACTAAGACACGCATCGAGACACGATCTCGAACACGGCGCTGCCTAGGCGCCTGGTAGCACTGCTTGTTTGGCGCCACGCACTGACCAAGCACACACAACACATGCAAACAGAAAACCACTCGAGCCAAAATGTTTAAAATTGTTTTTGGGCATGCAACTGCAAAAGATGGCACGGTGAAATATGCCCAAGAACTCTAAGTTCCACTCAAAACACCCCTAGGCGCACACATATAGCGCCACAGCAAAGCCCACCAGAACATCTCTCAAATGACACATTAAAAACTAAAACTACTCGAGCCAAAATGTTTAAAATTGTTTTTGGGCAGGCAACTGCAAAAGATGGCACGGTAAAATATGCCTAGAACTCTAAGTTTCACTCAGACCACCCCATAGGCGCACACAAATAGCGCCACAACAATGCCTACCAGCACATCTCTCAAATGACACGTGCAAAAAGAAAACTACTCGAGCCAAAATGTTTAAAATAGAATTTGGGCAGGCAATTACAAAATATGGCACTGTGAAATATGCCCAGAAAATCAAGTTCCACTCAAACCACCCCATATGTGCACGTGAGCGAGGTGCAGGCGCCATATTCGGCAAGAAGCGGCGCGGGGCGACAAAGAACACACACACGAAGACATCGCTCACGAGCTGCTGGCGCCATTTCCCAAAGAACTTGGCGCCAGCAAAGAACACCGCGCACACAGACATAATCCCAATACGTGAACAGTAACCCAGGCGCCATTTTCTCAGCAATATGGCGCCCTGACAGTGGCATTCCTGCACAAACTCACAACCCAACCCATAAACAGTACACAGGGCGCATAAATCCTAGCACATTGGCGCCCCATACCTCAAAAATCCCCAATTCTTAATTCCTTTCAATTCTAATCACCATATATCATTCAAATTCACTCTATAATCATTTTAACACATTCAATTTCACATCTCAAACATCAAATTACACATTAACACGAAATCAAGCACATAAACCCTAACATTAAGCCCTAAATCAATTTCTCATGCAATTTCATCAAATTCACTCAACCAAATTCAATCAATCAATCAATTATCAACAAATAGAGACTCTATGACTCCTATACAACCTATTATACCCTCTATTATAGAGTGAGACTCCCCTTACCTTGAATTAAACCGTAGAAACTCTCTTTCTCCGAGTCACGTACAAAACCTACAGCAACAAGAGCTCCCTTCTCTCCTTCTTGAGTGGTGCGATCTACTCTTCTCTCTTCTCCTCTAGGTTGCGCCGTTTTCTTCCTTTCTTTCTTTCTCTCTTTTCGTTTTTTCTTTCTTTCTCTCCTTTGGTGCGAAATGCACAATCCCTAGGAGCCTAAGTCATTGGGCTTGGGCTCCTGTGCCAATAATAGCAGTTCCGGTATTTCCAATACCACTCCCTTCAATTAAATAAAATACTTTATTATAAATACTATATTATGACTTAATATAATTAAAATAGTGTAACACTTTAAATAATTTAATCAATTGCTTAATTAAATCATTTAGGGTGTTACAACTCTCACCCACTTAGGAAATTTCGTCCTCGAAATTCATACCTGAGTCAAACAGCTCTGGATAAGACTCCCGCATCCTGCTCTCCAGCTCCCAAGTCATGCTCTCACCAGTAGCTCCCAACCACACTACCTTGACTAAGGCAATGTCTTTCCCTCTCAGCACCTTCACTTCTCTATCATCAAACCTCACTGGCATAGTCTCCACAGTGAGGTTCTCACGCATCTCTCCACATCATCCATGTGAATCACATGAGACAGTGCGGAATGTACTTAGAAGGCGTGACACGTGGAAAACATCGTGCAAGTTCGAAAGATTAGGCGGCAGGGCCACCCTATAAGCAACTTTTCCAACCCTGTCAGTGATTTGGTACGGTCCAATAAATCTCGGAGTTAACTTCTTTGCCTTCAGAGCACGCCCAACACCAGTCATAGGCGTGACCCTCAAGAACACATGCTCACCAGCCTGAAACTCCAAGTCCTTTCTCCTCCTATCATGGTAACTTTTCTGTCGGCTCTGGGACTCTTTCATTTTCTCTCTGATCATCTTTACCTTCTCCGTAGTCTCCCTAACCAATTCCGGTCCAAGAACAACACTCTCGCCGGACTCATGCCAACACAAAGGAGTTCTACACCTCCGTCCATACAGTGCCTCAAAAGGAGCCATACCTATACTCGAATGATAGCTGTTATTATAGGTGAACTCAATCAGTGGGAGATGTGTATCCCACGCACCTCCCTGCTCTAGCACACACGCTCTCAGAAGGTCTTCCAAGGACTGGATGGTCCTCTCTGTCTGTCCATCAGTCTGAGGATGATAAGCTGAACTCAACCTCAGCCTGGACCCCAATGCCTCCTGCAAGCTACCCCAAAACTCAGACGTAAACCTCGGGATATGTGTGTTATGATGATGTATTATGAACAGCGATGGTGAGTTGTAACCTGGTCCAGAGTAATCCCATAGTCAATCAGTCTACTATTTTATGGCACCCTAATCTAAAAGACAAATGAAGTATATATATATGTATTGAATGATGATGAGGATATGTGTGTTATGATGATGTAATATGAAGCAATGATGTTTTTGCGAAGAGTGTACTCTATGAGTAATTGCTTGATGATGATGTATTATGATTCGTGATGATTGATGATGTGTAAACTCTATGAGTATAATTATAGTGATGATGTATAATGATTGTGATGACTTGCGAAGGAATACACTCTATGAGTGTTTTATAACGATGACGAGGAGCACTCTAGGTGAGTTTTGGTGAGTTGCACATGTGTTTCATAGAGTCTCATGGCATGTGCATTATTTTGCGATGTTTAGGCTTCGGCCACTTTTGCGATGTTTAGGCTTCGGCCATTTTGCGATGATATGGTACCATCATGCATATGCCACAGTGGGGTTGCATCTTCATGCATAATCATGACTATTGTATCGTTGTTGTCCGTGATTGATTGGCCGGTGTTGCGTGATTGCGATGTAGTGATGATGTTAATATTGTGTGATTGCCTGTGCCTATTTCCTCTAATTATATATATTCGATTATGTTTATCTGAAATTCTCACCCCTTCTGCTTGGAATGTTGCTCTATCGTGGCAACGCTGCAGGTGATCGCGAATGAAGGAACTACTGCCTTCCTTGTTTAGCTGTTGGGAAGTCTTAGAGTCGCTCTCTGATACCGTAACACCTAGGGGGCGTACTTGGAGTTATTAGTAGTTGGATAATTATCTTATGACCATGTTTATGTCATGATACGAGTTTGAGAGACATAGCGAATTGTTGTTTTAATTCGCACTGCGACCTCATTATTTTGAAGTTTGAAATTATGTTGATTGAGTATTTAGCACGAATTATAATGGTGCGAAAGTTGAGTTTTAACAATTGGTGATGATGTGGCATTCCTTTCCTACTAAATAAATATTATTTTCGAAACGAAATTACTCTGATAATGACGTGTACGTTTTGGGGTAGAAAAGGGGTGTTACATTAGTGGTATCAGAGCAGTTCGGTCTGTCCGGCCGGTGGTTGAGTCGTCAAGTTGAGTAACATTTGAGCTTTGTTACTCGTTTCTGATTTTTGTTTTCTGTTGCAGTACTAGAATGGCAGGACGGAACGATGCTGCACTTGCTGCTGCCTTGCAGGCTATTGCTGGGGTTGTGGGTAACATACCCAATGCTATTGGTGATGGAACGCGTAGTCTGGCCACGTTCCAGCGTGAGAACCCTCCTACTTTTGAAGGCGGGTATAATCCTGATGGTGCCCTTGAGTGGCTAAGCGAGATGGAGCGGATTTTCCGTGTCATGGATTGCACCGATGCTCAGAAGGTTCGCTATGGCACACACATGTTGAAGAAAGAGGCTTATGATTGGTGGAGGGCAGCTAGTCAGGGGTTGACGACTGCCAATGAGGAGATCACTTGGGCGGTATTTGAGAGGGAGTTCAAGAGGAAATACTATCCGGAAGATGTCCGCGGAAAGAAAGAGGTGGAGTTTTGAGACTTGAGCAGGTAGCATGGTATGAATCGAGTATCTTTGCAAAATTTATCGAACTGTCCAAGTTTTATCCACACTATGATGGAGAGGGTCTTTGAGTTCTCCAAATGCATCAAGTTTGAAAGCGGGTTCTGTCCGACATTAAGAGGACCATAGGGTATCAGCAGATCCGTGTATTCCCATTGTTGGTTAATAGTGCGAGAATTTTGAAGAGGACAATAATGCTTTCTCGAGTTATGAAGGAAAGGCAAAAGAATTTTTTTGGTCGTGGTAAACCATATGAGGTGCCTGCTGGTAAGGGCAAAGGGAAGTTTGTTGGTAAATTTCCTTGGTGGATCTAAGCGAAGTGGGGAGATGCTGCGGCCGGTGTTACTTGTTACACGTGTGGAAAGGTGGGCCATAAGAGTCCCGATTGCCCAAACAAGAATCATAACAGATGTTTCAAGTGTGTGGGAAAGAGGGCACAGTGGCTCCTAAGCGTGTTAAGAAGGATAAGGTATGTTTCAATTGTGATGAAAGTGGTCGTCGATTGCTCGGTCCGAAGCCCAAGAAGGAGAAGTCGTATGGAAAGGTATTCGCTCTAGCTGGGTCGGATGTAGTGAATGAGATTCGAGGTACGTGCTATATCAATAATATTCCTCTTGTTGCTATTGTTGATACTGGTGCTACCCATAGTTTTATTGCTGCCGCATGCGTTGAGAAATTAAATCTTGTATTGTCTGATATGTTGAGGGGGATGGTTATTGTAACACCTCAATAATTTAATTAAATAATTGATTAAATTATTTGAAGTGTTGCACTAAATTTAATTATATTGGGATATAATGTGGTAATTATTTTATTGTGCTAGGGAGTGGTGGAAGCTATTTGGAAGGGGGTAAAAGGGCCCAAACCGTTTGAGCCCAAAATATAAATAAACCAGGGTTAGTTGCATCAGAAGGAAAAGAAAAGAAAAACAACAGAAGAGAAAAAAACATAGGGTTTGCGCCGTGGGAGAAGAGAGGAAGGAGAAGAGAGAAATTTCTCAAGGTTGCTCAAGGTAAGGGTTTTTGGTCCTTTCTTTCTCAATTTTTTTCCTTTTCCTGTTGTAGTGATTTCCAATCAATCATTGTTTGTTGTTGTGGTTCGCAAGTTGCTCTAGAAGGAGCACCCATCGTTGGTTTCGAAGGAGAGGAAGGGAAAGCTTGCGATTTGGGTGATTTTTGGTGTTAGTGGAGTCCTACGATCTAATTTAAGGTAAGGGTGAGCGTTTCATCTAACATAATGGGATATATGATGGGTTTTGTTGGGTTTTGATGTCGTATGATGTATTATTGTTGTTATTACGTGATTAAAATTATGGGATGATGAATTGAGTTTCGAATTGTGTGAGTTGATGGGGTTAAAATCGATTTCCATGTGTTTTGGTGAATTAAAATTGTTGCTGTTGCCTTGTTTAATTAGGCGTGGTGGTTGTTTAATTGGATATAGTGCTGATTTTCTTGAAAATAAAAGGGGATGTTTTTGGTGAATTAAATGGTTGCTGTTTGCTTTGTTAAATCATGTGTTATTCTTTGTTTTAAGTGGAATATAGTTCTTTGTTTTTGAGAAAAATATAAGGTGTTGCTTTGATTATTAAATTGTTGCTGTTTTGTTAACCAATAATTGATGTTTTCATGAAAATATATAGTGCAGATTTTATAAATGAGTATAGTTCTTTGTTTTTATGAAAATATATAGTGTGACTTTTATAAATGAGTATAGTTCTTTGTTTTTATGAAAATATATAGTGCGATTTTATAATTGAGTACGATTCTTTGTTTTTGTGAAAATATATGGTGTGCTTTTTTTTATAATTGAGTATAGTTGCTGTTTTTGTGAAAATATATATAGTGCGCTTTTTTTTTTAATTGAATATAAGTTCTTTGTTTTGTCACTAAAATGGGTGTTGTTTTGCGCAATATATAGTGCGATTTTAAAAATGTAAGTTCTTTGTTTTTGTCACTAAAATCAATGCTATTTTACTGAAATATATAGTGTAGTTTTTTTAAATATAAGTTCTTTGTTGGTTATTAAATTGATGTTGTTTTTATGAATGGTTGTAAGAGGTTATACTACTAGTGAACTCCTTGACTATGGCTAGATTGTGGTTTACCACTAAGGCCGTAATTTCTTTTTTCTGGTGCATTTACAAGGGCATCATTTGAGAGCCTCGCAAATGTGGCCAATGCCTCTTTGCGAGTAGTACCCGATTACTGAGTAATCCCATAGTCAATCGGTTTACTATTTTATAACCCACAAAACTAAAAGATAAGTGATCAATGATGATGTGTTATTTAATGATTGTGATGTGAATGATTTAATGCACTCTACGAGTGTTTTATGATGATGTGTTATTTGATGAGTGTGATGTGAATGGCGAGTACACTCTACGAGTGTTTTATGATGACATACCTTGAGTGGTTATTTATTTTATGATGATGATGGTGAGTACCCGGTGAGTGTTGGTTGAATTGCACATGTGTTATAGGATCTCATGGCATGTGCATACTATGACTTATATTGATGATGTTATGCCTTGAGTGGTTCTCTTCTATAATGAAGATATGCCTTGAGTGGTTTTTAAAGATGATATGGTACCATCATGCATATGCCCGCGTGTGGGTTGCATCTTCATACATAAACATAATTGTGATTGGTCTTTGTTGTGATTTGAAATTTGGTGTTGTGTAATTATGATGTGGTGATGATACCTTGTGATTGTCCCTTCTTATTACTCTATTGTGTATCGATTATGTTCCTTTGAAATTCTCACCCTTACGCTTGGAATGTTGCTCTATTGTGGCAACGTTGCAGGTACCCGCGAGTGAAGGCTGCAGGTGCCTTATTCTTTAATTTTTGGGCTGTAATGTTGTGTCGCTCTCTGATACTGTAACACCTAGGGGCGTGGAGTGGGATAACTTGTTTAATAATTGTGTCTTGATTTTTAATTGTTCTGATGAGGCGTGTATGAGAGTATTTGGTGAGTTGGTAGTTATGCATTTGCGATTGTGTTTTATGAGAATGGGATTTTCCATAACATGATGTTTGATTGCACAAATTGAAGAGTGCATTATTTGATGAGTTTTTAATGAAGTGTAGCATTTCTTTTCTATCAAGTAACGAAATTTTATTTTTAAGAAAAAGGAATTACTCTGATAAATGACACGTAATATAAGGGTAGAAAAGGGGTGTTACATTAGTGGTATCGAGCGGTTCGATCTGTCCACGTAGGTGGTTGAGTTATCAAGTTGAGTAACATTTGAACTTTGTTACTCGTTTCTGATTTTTGTTTTCTGTTGCAGTACTAGAATGGCAGGACGGAACGATGCTGCACTTGCTGCTGCTTTGCAGGCTATTGCTGGGGTTGTGGGTAATGCTACGGGTGATGGAACGCGTGAGTGCCGCTACGTTCGGCGTGAGAACCCTCCTACTTTTGAAGGCGGGTATAATCCTGATGGTGCCCTTGAGTGGCTAAGTGAGATGGAGCGGATATTCCGTGTCATGGATTGCACCGATGCTCAGAAGGTTCGCTATGGCACACACATGTTGAAGAAAGAGGCTTATGATTGGTGGAGAAGCAGACTAGTCGGGGTTGACGATTGCCAATGAGGCGATCACGTGGGCAGTATTTGAGAGGGAGGAGGAAATACTATCCGGAAGATGTCCGTGGAAAGAAAGAGGTGGAGTTTTTGAGACTTGAGCAAGGTAGCATGATCATGAATCGAGTATCTTTGCAAAATTTCTTGAACTGTCCAAGTTTTATCCACACTATGATGGAGAGGTCTTTGAGTTCTCCAAATGCATCAAGTTTGAGAACGGGTTGCATGCTGACATTAAGAGAGCCATAGGGTATCAGCAGATCCGAGTATTTCCGTTGTTGGTTAATAGTGCCAGAATTTTTGAAGAGGACAATAATGCTTTCTCTAGAGCTATGAAGGAAAAGCAAAAGAATTTTTCGGGTCGGGGAAAGCCATATGAGGTGCCCTATTTGGTAAGGGCAAAGGGAAGTCTGTTGGTAAATTTGTTGGTGGGTCTAAGCGAAGTGGGGAGATCTTTGCGGCCGGTGTTACTTGTTACACGTGTGGAAAGGCAGGCCATAAGAGTCCAGATTGTCCAAATAATGAGAAAAAGAGGTGTTACAGGTGTGGAAAAGAGGGACACATGGCTTCCAACTGTGATAGGAAGGAGGTGTTGTGCTTCAATTGTGGGGAGAGTGGTCACATCGGTACCACAGTGTCCAAAGCCAAAGAAAGAGAAGTCCCTTTGGGAGAGTTTTTGCCTTTGGCGAGTTCGGAGGGACCCAATGCAATTAAAGGTACATGCTTCATCTATGGTACACCTTTAATTGCTATTGTTGACACTCAGGTGCTACGCACTCTTTTATTGCTACATTTGTCTTTGAAAAGTTGAAATTAGTGTTATGCTGTTATGGAGAGAGGATGGTTATCGACACTCCGGCTAAGGGTTTGTAACTACTTCTCTAATGTGTGCTAGGTGTCCTCTGTCGGTCTTGGCAGAGATTTTTCAGTTGATCCGATTTGTTTGCCTTTGGGTGGGTTGGATGTGATTACGGGCATGGGTGGTTAGTAGATAACCATGTGCACATCAACCGCCCTAGTAAGTCTGTTAGTTTTCTTCTTCACGAAGAGGAAGAGTGCGCTTTCATTGTCTCTTTGAGCAATTGCGCGGGGTAATGAAAAGAGGGTGGTCGGTTGTTTGCTTTGATGGCGTCCATGTCTGCCGAGAACCAAGTGTGGTTGATGGGTTGCGAGGTGGTGTGTGAGTTCCACAAGTGTTTCTGACGAGATTCCTAGTGTGCCACCGTAGAAGGGAAGTTGAGTTTGGGATTGAGCTTGTGCTCGGCACTAGGCACGTGTCTATGGCACCGCATCGAATGTGCGCATCCGAGTTGGCGAACCGAAAAAGCAACTTGAAGATTTGTTAGAAAAGAAGTTTGTGAGACCGAGTGTGTCACCTTGGGGAGCTCCAGTGCTGCTAGTGAAGAAGAAAGATGGGAGTATGAGGTTGTGTGTAGACTACCGTCAGTTGAACAAAGTTACAATCAAGAATAAATATCCTCTTCCGAGGATTGATGATCTGATGGATCAGCTGGTGGGTGCTAAGGTTTTTAGCAAGATTGACTTGAGGTCGGGTTATCATCAGATCAAGGTGAAGGATGAAGACATCCAGAAGACCGCGTTCAGGACGAGGTATGGGCATTATGAGTACTCTGTAATGCCGTTTGGTGTCACAAATGCACCGGGGTGTTTATGGAGTACATGAACCGGATCTTCCATAGCTATTTAGATCGGTTCGTGGTTGTGTTTATTGATGATATCTTTGGTGTACTCTAAGTCCGAGGAGGAACACGCAGAGCACTTGAGGTTAGTGCTAGAGGTCTTTGAAAGAAAGGAAGCTTTATGCTAAGTTATCAAAGTGTGAGTTACGGCTAAAAGAGGTAAGCTTCTTGGGTCACATTATCTCTCGGTGATGGTATAGCCGTGGACCCGGCAAAGGTTGATGCAGATGTTGCGGTGGGAGAGCCCAAAGTCCGTGGATCGAGATTAGGAGCTTCTTGGGGTTGGTGGTTACTACTGGGAGGTTTATTGAGGGGTTCTCTAAGCTAGCCCTTCCGTTGACCCAATTGACTGTAAGGGAAGAGCTTTTGTGTGGGACGCCAAGTGTGAAGAGAGCTTCCAGAGAGTGAAAAAGAGGTTGACAACATCTCCAGTGCTAGTGCTGCCTGTGCCGGATCAGCCTTTTGTTGTGTACTGTGATGCTTCCAAGATGGGTTTGGGAGGTGTATTGATGCAGGATGGAAAGGTAGTTGCTTATGCGTCCAGGCAGTTGAGGATACATGAGAAGAACTATCCTACTCATGATTTGGAACTAGCTGCTATTGTGTTTGCGCTAAAGATTTGGAGGCACTATCTCTATGGTACCAGATTTGAGGTGTTCAGTGATCACAAGAGTTTGAGGTACTTGTTTGACCAAAAGGAGCTGAATATGAGACAAAGACGTTGGTTAGAGTTCCTTGAAAGATTACGATTTCGGCTTGAACTATCATCCGGCAAAGCTAATGTCGTGGCTGATGCTTTAAGTCGGAAAACTTTACATATGTCAGCAATGATGGTGAAGGAATTGGAGTTGATCGAGCAATTCAGTGATTTGAGTCACAGTTTGTGAGGTGACACCGCATGAGTGTCAGTGGGTATCTTTGAGGATTGATAATGACTTCTTGATTAATATCGAGACGCCTTGGCTGGATGTGAAACCGGTAGATTTGTTGGTTGCGGGTGATCGAGCAAAGAGATGGGGATTTGATTGGATTCGGGAGTATTGAGATTCGGGGACGGGATATGTGTTTCCGATGATGCTTGATATGAAGAGAATGATACTTGAGGAGAGCCATAGGAGCAAGTTAAGTATTCATCCAGTGCCACGAAAATGTACCATGATTTGAAGAAGCTGTTTTGGTGGCTGGTATGAAGAAGGATGTAGCACAATTTGTATACGCATGTTTGACTTGCGAGAAGTCAAAGATTGAGCACCGTGGCGTGCGGGGTTGATCTGCCGTTGGAGATTCCGGAATGGAAGTGGGGACAACATTTCCATGGACTTTGTGATGAGGTTGCCAAACACCGTGAGAGGGTTTGACTCTATTTGGGTGATTGTGGATAGGTTGACCAAGTCCGCTCACTTTATTCCTATCAACATCACCTATCCCGTACAAAGTTGGCTAGAATATACATTCAGTGATTGTGAAGCTTCATGGGGTTCCAAGAGTATTGTGTCGGATAGAGACCCACGGTTTACATCCGAGTTTTGGGGAAGCTTACGGGAGGCTTTGGGGTCCAAGCCGAGGTTGAGTTGACTTATCATCCTCGGATCGATGGTCGGACAGAGAGAACCATCCAGTCTTTGGAGGATCTTACGAGAGCTTGTGTCTTTGGAGCGAGGAGGTGCGTGGGATACACACCTTCCACCGATTGAGTTCACTTATAATAACTTGACTACCATTCGAGTATAGGGATGGCTCCTTTTGAGGCCTTTGTATGGGCGGAGGTGTAGGACTCCGTTGTGTTGGCATGAGTCCGGTGAGAGTGTCGTTCTTGGACCGGAATTGGTTGGGAGACTACCGAGAAGGTTTAGATGATCGGGGAGAAAATGAAAGAGTCCCAGCAGTCGTGAGAAAAGTTATCATGATAGGAGGAGAAAGGACTTGGAATTTCAGTTTGGTGAGCATGTATTCACGAGGTTACGCCTATGGCGGGTGTTGGGCGTGCACCGAAAGCGAAGAAGTTGACTCCTAGATTTATTGGACCGCACCAAATCACCGAGAGGGTAGGAAAAGTTGCTTATAGGGTGGCTCACGCCACCTAATCTTCGAACTTGCACGACGTATTCCACGTGTCACGGCTCTGAAGTATATTCAGAACCGTCTCATGTGATACACATGGATGATGTAGAGAGTGCGCGAGAATCTCACGGTGGAGACTATGCCGGTGAGGATTGATGATAGAGAGGTGAAGGTGTTGAGAGGAAAAGACATTGCATTGGTCAAGGTGGTGTGGTTGGGAGGCTTTGGTGAGAGCATGACTTGGGAGCTAGAGAGCGGGATGAGGAGTCCTATCCGAACTATTTGACTCGGTATGAATTTCGAGGACGAAATTTCCTAAGTGGGGAGAGAGTTGTAACACCTCAATAATTTAATTAAATAATTGATTAAATTATTTGAAGTGTTGCACTAAATTTAATTATATTGGGATATAATGTGGTAATTATTTTATTGTGCTAGGGAGTGGTGGAGCTATTTGGAAGGGGGTGTAAAAGGGCCCAAACCGTTTGAGCCCAAAATATAAATAAACCGAGGTTAGTTGCATCGGAAGAAAAAGAAAAGAAAAACAACGAAGAGAAAAAACATAGGGTTTGCGTAGGTGGGAGAGAGAGAGGAAGGAGAAGAGAGAAATTTCTCAAGGTTGCTCAAGGTAAGGGTTTTGGTCCTTTCTTTCTCAATTTTTTCCTTTTCTGTTGTAGTGATTTCCAATCACTCATTGTTTGTTGTTGTGGTTCGCAAGTTGCTCAAGAAGGAGCACCCATCGTTGGTTTGAAGGAGAGGAAGGGAAAGCTTGCGATTTGGGTGATTTTGGTGTTAGTGGAGTCCTACGATCTAATTTAAGGTAAGGGTGAGCGTTTCATCTAACATAATGGGATATATGATGGGTTTTGTTGGGTTTTGATGTCGTATGATGTATTATTGTTGTTATTACGTGATTAAAATTATGGGATGATGAATTGAGTTTCGAATTGTGTGAGTTGATGGGGTTAAAATCGATTTCCATGTGTTTTGGTGAATTAAAATTGTTGCTGTTGCCTTGTTTAATTAGGCGTGGTGGTTGTTTAATTGGATATAGTGCTGATTTTCTTGAAAATAAAAGGGGATGTTTTTGGTGAATTAAATGGTTGCTGTTTGCTTTGTTAAATCATGTGTTATTGCTGTTTTAAGTGGAATATAGTTGCTGTTTTTCAGAAAAATATAAGGTGTTGCTTTGATTATTAAATTGTTGCTGTTTTGTTAACCAATAATTGATGTTTTCATGAAAATATATAGTGCAGATTTTATAAATGAGTATAGTTGCTGTTTTTATGAAAATATATAGTGCAGATTTTATAAATGAGTATAGTTGCTGTTTTTATGAAAATATATAGTGCATATTTTATAAATGAGTATAGTTCTTTGTTTTTATGAAAATATATAGTGCAGATTTTATAAATGAGTATAGTTGCTGTTTTTATGAAAATATATAGTGTGAGTTTTTATAATTGAGTACTGATTCTTTGTTTTTGTGAAAATATATGGTGCGCTTTTTTATAATTGAGTATAGTTGCTGTTTTTGTGAAAATATATATAGTGCTTTTTTTTTTAATTGAATATAAGTTCTTTGTTTTGTCACTAAAATGGGTCTTTGTTTGCGCAATATATAGTGCTGATTTTAAAAAATGTAAGTTCTTTGTTTTTGTCACTAAAATCAATGCTATTTTCTGAAATATATAGTGTAGTTTTTTTAAATATAAGTTGCTGTTGGTTATTAAATTGATGTTGTTTTTATGAATACAAGTTCTTTGTATTACGAGAATAGGAGCTACTGTTTTCTCTAATTTTGTTGTTGGTCAAGGACCAAATTTTCTGAGCTTGTTTTATGATTGAATGGTTGTAAGAGGTTATACTACTAGTGAACTCCTTGACTATGGCTAGATTGTGGTTTACCACTAAGGCCAGAATTTCTTTCACTGGTGCATTTACAAGGGCATCACTGAGAGCCTCGCAAATGTGGCCAATGCCTCTTCGCGAGTAGTACCGATTACCTGAGTAATCCCATAGTCAATCGGTTTACTATTTTATAACCCACAAAACTAAAAGATAAGTGATCAATGATGATGTGTTATTTAATGATTGTGATGTGAATGACGAATGCACTCTACGAGTGTTTTATGATGATGTGTTATTTGATGAGTGTGATGTGAATGACGAGTACACTCTACGAGTGTTTTATGATGACATACCTTGAGTGGTTATTTATTTTATGATGATGATGGTGAGTACCCCAGGTGAGTGTTGGTTGAATTGCACATGTGTTATAGGATCTCATGGCATGTGCATACTATGACTTATATTGATGATGTTATGCCTTGAGTGGTTCTCTTCTATAATGAAGATATGCCTTGAGTGGTTTTAAAGATGATATGGTACCATCATGCATATGCCGCGTGTGGGTTGCATCTTCATACATAAACATAATTGTGATTGGTGTTGTTGTGATTTGAAATTTGGTGTTGTGTAATTATGATGTGGTGATGATACCTTGTGATTGTCCCTTCTTATTACTCTATTGTGTATCCGATTATGTTCCTTTGAAATTCTCACCCTTACGCTTGGAATGTTGCTCTATTGTGGCAACGCTGCAGGTACCCGCGAGTGAAGGCTGCAGGTGCCTTATTCTTTAAATTTTTGGGCTGTAATGTTGTGTCGCTCTCTGATACTGTAACACCTAGGGGCGTGGAGTGGGATAACTTGTTTAATAATTGTGTGCGATTTTTAATTATTCTGATGAGGCGTGTATGAGAGTATTTGGTGAGTTGGTAGTTATACCATTTGCGATTGTGTTTTATGAGAATGGGATTTTCCATAACATGATGTTTGATTGCACAAATTGAAGAGTGCATTATTTGATGAGTTTTTAATGAAGTGTAGCATTTCTTTTCTATCAAGTAACGAAATTTTATTTTTAAGAAAAAGGAATTACTCTGATAAATGACACGTAATATAAGGGTAGAAAAGGGGTGTTACAGTTATCGATACTCCAACTAAGGGTTCGGTGACTACCTCCGTTGTTTGTGCCAAATGTCCTGTATCTATATATGGTAGAGAATTTCTAGTTGATTTGATCTGTTTGCCGCTAAGTGGAATGGATGTCATTCTAGGTATGGATTGGTTGGTTGACAACCATGTTCATATCAACTGTCGGGAAAAGTCGGTGAGTTTTGCTTCACCAAGAAGAAGTCTGCATTTTCTTGTCCATGGTCACTACATAGAGTGATGAGAGAAGAGGTTCAGCTGTTTTCTCTGTTGGCGTCATTGTCTGCTGAGAGTCAAGCAAAGATTAACGAATTGCCAGTAGTGCGTGAGTTTTTCGAGGTGTTTCTGATCAGATTCCGGACGTACCACCAGAGAGAGAAGTGGAGTTTACTATTGATCCGGTTCCCGGCACTAAGCCCGTGTCTATGGCACCATATAGGATGTCCGCATCCGAGTTGGCAGAATTGAAAAAGCAACTTGAAGATTTACTAGAAAAGAAGTTTGTGAGACCGAGTGTGTCGCCCTGGGGAGCTCCAGTGCTGCTAGTGAAAAAGAAAGATGGTAGTATGAGGTTGTGTGTAGACTATCGACAGTTAAATAAAGTCACAATCAAGAACAAGTACCCGTTGCCAAGAATTGATGATTTGATGGATCGGTTGGTAGGTGCTAAAGTATTTAGCAAGATTGACTTAAGGTCCGGTTATCATCGGATCAAGGTAAAGGATGAAGATATCCGTAAGAGCGGCATTTAGGACAAGATATGGGCACTATGAGTATTACGTAATGCCTTTCGGTGTGACTAATGCAGGGAGTATTCATGGGATACATGAACCAAATCTTCCGTGAGTACTTGGACAAGTTTGTGGTGGTTTTCATTGATGACATTACGATTTACTCTAAGTCGGAAGAAAGAGCATGCGGAACATCCGAGGTTGGTGTTAGAAATTCCGAGGAGTCGAAAGTTATATGCCAAGTGTGCAAGTGTGAGTTTTGGTTGAAAAAGGTCATTTTTTCGGTCATGTGATTTCTAGTGAGGGGATTGCGGTGGATCCATCCAAAGTTGATGCGATGTTGCAGTGGGGAGTCTCCAAAGTCGATTCTTGAAATAAGGAGTTTCCGGGATTAGCCGCTATTATAGAAGATTCATTGAGGGTTTTCGAAGTTGGCTCGCCATTGACCCAATTGACTTGCAAAGGCAAGGCTTTTGTGTGGGATGACCGATGTGAAGAGAGTTTCACCGAAGTTGAAGAGGAGGTTGACTACGCCCCCCTGTGTTGACCCTACCTGATCCGGATGAGCCGTTTGTGGTTTATTGTGATGCTTCCAAAATGGGTCTGGGTGGTGTGCTTATGCAGAATGGGAAGGTGGTCGCTTATGCGTCGAGGCAATTGAGGACTCATGAGAAGAATTACCCTACTCATGACCTAGAACTTGTCTGCGTGGGTTTCGCATTGAAAATTTGGAGACATTATTTGTATGGATCGAGGTTTGAGGTGTTCAGTGATCACAAAAGTCTGCGGTATCTGTTCGATTAGAAAGAATTGAATATGAGGCAGCGCCGGTGGTTAGAGGTTGAAAGATTATGATTTTGAGTTGAGTTATCATCCGGGTAAAGCTAATGTGGTTGCAGATGCGTTGAGTCGGAAGACCTTGCATATGTCGGCATTGATGACTAGAGAGCTTGAGTTGATTGAACAATTGAGAGACATGAGTCTAGTTTGTGAAGTCACGCCGCAGTATCAGTTGGGTATGTTGAAAATTGGCAATGACTTCATGACTAGTATCAGAAGCCCGAAGTTAGATGTGAAATTGGTTGATCCGATGAGTGGGATTGGTCGATGCTGGGAATGGGGACTTCGAGTTAGATGCTCAGAATGTATTGAGGTATCGTGGAAGAATTTGTGTCCCCGAAGATGAGGAAATGAAAAAGGCAATTCTCGAGGAAGGGCATAGGAGTAAGTTGAGTATCCATCCTGGAGCGACTAAGATGTACCAAGATCTGAAAAGGATGTTTTGGTGGCCTGGGTTGAAGAGAGATGTGGCGCGATTTGTGTATTCGTGTTTGACCTGTCAGAAATCGAAGATCGAGCACCAGAAGCCTGCGGGAATGATGCAACCGTTGAATGTTCCGGATTGGAAGTGGGATAGTATCTCCATGGATTTTGTGACTGGGTTACCCAATACGGTGAGAGGGCATGATTCGATTTGGGTAGTTGTGGATAGATTTGAAGTCGACTCATTTTATTCCTATCGGTATTAAGTATCCCAGATATCGAGATTGGTGAAATCTACATTCGGTGATTGTGAAGTCGCATGGTGTTCCTTTGTGCATTGTGTCAGATAGGGACCCAAGGTTTACTTCGGAATTTTGGAGTAGTTTGCAGAAGGAGTTGGGTTCGAAATTGAGGTTGAGTTCAGCTTATCATCCTCAAACTGATGGACTGACAGAAAGGACAATTCAATCATTGGAAGATCTGTTGAGGTCATGTGTTCTAGAGCAGGGGAGGTGCGTGGGATACTCATCTCCCCTTGATCGAATTTACATACAACAATAGTTATCACTCCAGTATCGGGATGGCGCCGTTTGAGGCGTTGTATGGTAGGAGATGTAGAACTCCAATATGTTGGTATGAGGCTGGGAAAGCCTAGTCTTTGGGACTCGAGTTAGTCGGAGAGACTACCGAGAAGGTAAAGATGATCAGGGAGAAAATGAAAGTGTCGCAGAGTAGGCGAGAAGAGTTACCATGATAAGAGGAGGAAAGATTTAGAGTTTGAAGCGGTGACCACTGTTTCTTAAAGAGTCACACCTATGATCGTGTGTCGGGCGTGTATTTGAAATCAAAGAAGTTGACTCCTCGTTTCATTGGACCGCATCGACACGGAAAGAGTTGGAAGTGTTGCGATCGGGTGGCCTTGCCACCTAATCTTTCGAACTTGCACGACGTGTTTCACGTGTCGCAGCGACTCGGAGTATATTCGGATCCGCCCCATGTGATTCAATAGGATGATGTAGAGAGGTGCGGGATAATCTTATCGTGGAGACCGTGCTTTGCACGAATTGAGGATTGGGAAGTGAAGACCCTTCGGGGTAAGAAAATCAATCTAGTGAAGGTTGTATGGTTTGGGGCAGCTGGTGAAAGTCTGACGTGGGAGCTGGAGGATAAGATGCGAGATCATATCCAGAGTTATTTGAAGCAGGTATGTTTTCGAGGACGAAAAGTCCTAAGTGGGGAGAGTTGTAACACCCCGGAAATAATTTAATTAAACTATTTAATTGAATTACTAATTTATTAGAGGTGTGATAAAAATCAAGAGAAATCATATGTGTTATCCAGGAGGTGAAGCGAGTAATGGGGGTGGTGTTGACGTGGAGGGCCCAGTGGGCACTGAGCCCACTGCTTAAACCCTAGGAGTATAGGCGCAACTCTCTCATTTGTGCCAAATTGAGAGAGCTGCGAATTGAGAGAGTGAGAAAGAAAGGAGATTGGCGCTAAAGAAGAGGAAGGAGGAGAAGCTTCTCAAGTTTTGCTCTAGGTAAGAGTCCTTAATCCTTCTAAGTCGTTTTCTTCTTTCCTAGCGTTGTAGTTTTCAATCCATAACCTCCATGTTGTTGATTCCTCATTGATCTAGAGGTGAGCGTGGCTAGGGTTTCAAAGGGAGAAGGAGAAGCTCCGTTCATTGTGTTGCTGGGTTTTGTACGTGATTCCTTCGTCGTTGTTTCCGGAAAGCACAAATTCGAGGTAAGGGTGAGCGTTTCGGTTGACATAATGGGGTATATATGGGATTTTGTGGGATTAGATATTATTTACGAGGTTTTGGTAAATTTGATGTTTTGATGAATATGATGTTTTGATGAACATGAGGTGTTGATGAATTTTGATGACTTTTGATGAATTTGATGGTTGATGAGTTTGATAACCACTTGATGATTGAATTGAGGAACAAATGTGTTTTTGGTGTTAATCATGTGTGGGAAGGATTGTTTGATGTTTTCTTGGTGAGCTTTGATGATTTTACTTGATGAAAAATTCGTATTTTTGGAGTTAAAGATCGAGTTGGGTGAAAAAGTCGCACATTTCGGAAAAATTCTGCATAATACATCTTTATTACGGCTGTTGGCGCCTCCCTGCGCTGCAGTGGCGCTTCACACGCCGATGCAATGCATGATGATTCTGCGTGTTTACGCCCAACGGCGCTCACTGGCTCTCTCGCTCGCTTTCATGCGCGAAATGTGCGCGAGTGCTTTTTCATCTGTTTTTCTTTGTTTTGTCACTGTTTTTGTAAATTGAATATCTTTTGAACCGGGAACCCGATTGAGGTGTTCTAAGATGCATTGGAAAGCTTATTCAGAGGCCTAACTGAATATTCTACTTTTAAGGCAAAATAAAATGTTTATTGTTTCTGTATTTACTGAGTAAATGGTGCGGTTTTATGAAAATTGTGATACTATGTTTATATAAGTGAATTGTTATGAAATGCTATACTATTAGTACACTAATTGACTATGGCTAGACTGTGGTTTACCACTAAGGCCAGAATTTCTTCGCTTGTGTATTTGCTCTGTTTGGCTACCACGTGAACCTCACCAACTTTCGGAAGGTAAATTCTTCTGGAGTGGTCAATACCTGTGGTGAGTTGTAACCTGGTCCAGAGTAATCCCATAGTCAATCAGTCTACTATTTTATGGCACCCTAATCTAAAAGACAAATGAAGTATATATATATGTATTGAATGATGATGAGGATATGTGTGTTATGATGATGTAATATGAACAGCGATGTTTTGCGAAGAGTGTACTCTATGAGTAATTGCTTGATGATGATGTATTATGATTCGTGATGATTGATGATGTGTAAACTCTATGAGTATAATTATAGTGATGATGTATAATGATTGTGATGATTTGCGAAGGAATACACTCTATGAGTGTTTTATAACGATGACGAGGAGCACTCTAGGTGAGTTTTGGTGAGTTGCACATGTGTTTCATAGAGTCTCATGGCATGTGCATTATTTTGCGATGTTTAGGCTTCGGCCACTTTTGCGATGTTTAGGCTTCGGCCATTTTGCGATGATATGGTACCATCATGCATATGCCCTGGTGGGGGTTGCGATGTAGTGATGATGTTAATATTGTGTGATTGCCTGTGCCTATTTCCTCTAATTATATATATTCGATTATGTTTATCTCGAAATTCTCACCCTTTCGCTTGGAATGTTGCTCTATCGTGGCAACTGCGCAGTCATCGCGAATGAAGGAACTCTTCGCCTTCCTTGTTTAGTTTGTTGGGAAGTCTTAGAGTCGCTCTCGATACCAGTAACACCTAGGGGCGACTTGGAGTTATTAGTAGTTGGATAATTATCTTATGACCATGTTTATGTCATGATACGAGTTTGAGAGACATAGCGAATTGTTGTTTAATTCTGCTGCGACCTCATTATTTTGAAGTTTGAAATTATGTTGATTGAGTATTTAGCACGAATTATAATGGTGCGAAAGTTGAGTTTTAACAATTGGTGATAATGTGGCATTCCTTTCCTACTAAATAAATATTATTTTCGAAACGAAATTACTCTGATAATGACGTGTACGTTTCGGGGTAGAAAAGGGGTGTTACACTGAACCTCAACACACCCTGGGTATCCAACCTGTAATCACCATCTACAGCTTGCTCACTAGCAACCAGCAAATCAACCAGCTTCACATCTAACTTCTAGGCGTCTCTGATACTAACCAGGAAGTCATTCCCAATCCTCAGCATACCCAATCTGACACTCTGGGGTGTCACTTCACAAACCAGACTCAAATCACGGAATTGCTCAATCAACTCCAATTCCCTCACCATCATAGCTGACATATGTAAAGTTTTTCGACTCAAAGCATCAGCCACAACATTAGCTTTGCCGGGATGATAGTTCAAGCCGAAATCATAATCCTTCAGCATCTCTAACCAACGCCTCTGCCTCATATTCAGCTCCTTCTGGTCAAACAAGTATTTCAGACTCTTGTGATCACTGAACACCTCGAATCTGGTACCATTGAGATAGTGCCTCCAAATCTTCAGCACAAAAACAATAGCAGCCAACTCTAAATCATGAGTAGGATAGTTCTTCTCATTTGTCCTCTGTAACGCCCCAAATTTTATTAGAAATTATTCGGAGTTGATTTGATAGGGTAGTGGACCAAATTGGAGAGTTTTTGGCATAGGGACCATGTTGAGAAGGACTAAAATTGATGTTATAAATACTTAATATAAGATGATGATTATTATTATTATTAATATTATTATTGTTATTATTAAAAGCAAGTTTCTAGGGAAAACCAAAGTGGTTATAGGAGGGAGGAAAAGTAGGAGGAAAAGTAGCATATGGTTGGGAATTAAAAATCAAATTAAAAAAAAAAAGGGTTAGAGTGTTGATGCTCATTTAAATAAGGAGTGGGGTGTAGTAAATAAATGGGAGTGTTTTAGTTAAATAGGGAGGGATATGAGATAGTAATTAGGAGGTGCAATTAGGGCCCATTGGAGTTAAGTGACCCAAACCCAATTAATAAAAACATTAGGGTCTTAGGAGAAACCCTCATTAGAAGCAAAATACCAAAAATTAGAAAGGAGAGAAGAGAGAGGTGAGGCGCGACGGCTAGAGAGGAGAAGTAGAAGGAGGAAGGAGGAATCTTGGAGTGTTGGTGTCTTGGAGGGGTTTCCTTGGGAGCTTTAGTGTTATCTCTTTCAATTAAAAAGGTATGGGGGCTCTCTTACATAGTTAATAATTTATAAACCATGAAATCATAGGGATTAGGTGTTAGGAGTAATTGTTTGAATTGACTTATGGAGTATTTGATTGATTGGGTGATTGTTTGATTTTATATGTGATTGAATTGAAATGTTATTGTATTGATTGTTGATATTAAGGTGTTATAACATGATTTTAGTGAAGAATAATAGGTTGAATTAAAGTGATGACTAGGTGTTTGGTGATTTGCTTGAATGAATATGATAATGTTTTACAAGATTGTATGGTGGGGTGTTTTACATGTGAATGTAGTTCTTGATTGTTGGTGTTAAGGTGAGTTACATGAATTTAAGGCGATATGATGTGTAATAGGTGTTAATTAATATGGAGGTGATTAGTTGTTAAATTGATATAATTGAATAGGAGAAATATTGGTGCTTGATAGGTGTTTGATAGATTGTTTGAATTAGAGTTGAGTAGGAGTGTGTATGTTGATGATGAGCTTTACTTGTTTATGGTTTTTGTGTGTTTTCTGGACACTGTTTCGGTTTTTCTCAACTCGTACTGTTTGGTTGATCCAAAAATTGTGTGGCTAATTGTTTTTGAAAATAGACTTAAGGCCGGTCGTTTTGGCACTGGTTTCGTTCAATTCAGAGTTGTGTAGCTCATGTTATGAGTCTCTAAAGTTAGGTCAAATTTCTGGAGTCAAACTGAGAGTAGGTTCAGTTTTTGCAGGTTTTGTGTGCTCAATTGAACTCCGTTTTGAGTGATTCTTACTTCATTGAAAAATAGGAGTAGGAGTACTGCTGTAGGAATCCAGCACTTTGTGCGGGTGTTGCCAATGTTACCCAAAGTGTCAAAAATACTGTTTTGGTCCCTCTGAACTTTTTAGTCCCCAAAAATGTTATTTTGGTCCGTAGGTGTGGGTTTAGTCCCTTGTGTGACTTTAGTCCTTTGGTGTAGAATTAGTCTTGGTGATCTTTTAGTCCCTATAGAATTTCTATTTATGGTGTGGTGTATTATTGGTGAATAAATATTGGTGAGTTGGGGGTCTATGACGTTTCCTTTGGTGTTGGTGAGCCCACAAGGCTATTGGTGAGCATGCTATTGCATTATTTTGGTGATTTGGTGTCTCTGGTGCATAGTCATGGTGTCGTATTATCATATGCATATTTTGGTGAATAGGCCTCGGCCTCTTAAATTATTGGTGAATGCCCTCAAGGCTATTTTGGTGATGGATCCACATGCATATGCCCGTGGAGTATTGGGTTGCATTTCATACATTACATACATGTTCTGGTGATTGATTGGGTGTTCATAAATATAATAGTGTATTTGGTGCCCGTGGAGTATTGTTTTATTTATTATTATCTATGCATTGAGACTCACCCTACTGCGTCGTGTTGCCTCGTATGTCGGCAACCTGCAGGTGACGGTGACTGAAGGTGACTAGAGATCCTTCTTCTTGTATGGTCGAGTCGCTGTGATACGTAGCACCGGGGGGATATTTAGTTGTTATTCTTTTTACATTTCGAACTATTGTTTAAGTTGTTATTTTTCCACGGCTGTAATAATTTTCCCAGATATTATTTGGTGCTATGTATCCTGTCTTTTGGAGTTTTATTCCAAGTAAATGTTTTGGAGTTTTGTTTAAGGCATTTTGTTTAAATGTGGCACCCTCGTGCGGTCGCACTAAAAGTTTTTAATGCACTCTGATTTTTCAAACTAATTCAAATAGTAGTTATGGTAGAAGGGGGTGTTACATCCTCAACTGTCGGGACGCATAAGCAACTACCTTCCCATCCTGCATCAATACACCTCCCAAACCCATCTTGGAAGCATCACAGTACACAACAAAAGGTTGATCCGGCACAGGCAGCACTAACACTGGAGATGTTGTCAGCCTTTTCTTCAACTCTTGGAAGCTCTCTTCACATTTCGCATCCCACACAAAGGCTCTCCGCTTACAGGTTAATTGAGTCAACGGAAGGGCTAGCTTAGAGAACCCTTCAATAAACCTCCTGTAGTAACCAGCCAACCCCAAGAAACTTCTAATCTCAGTTACAGACTTTGGGCTCTCCCACTGCAACACTGCATCAACCTTGGCTGGGTCTACAGCTATACCATTACCAGAGATAATGTGACCCAAGAAGCTCACCTCACGCAACCAGAACTCACACTTTGACAACTTGGCATACAACTTCCTCTCTTTCAAGACCTCTAGCACCAACCTCAAGTGCTCTGCATGCTCTTCCTCAGATTTTGAGTACACCAGAATATCATCAATAAAAACAACTACAAACCGATCCAGATAGCTATGGAAGATTCGGTTCATGTACTCCATAAACACCCCTGGTGCATTAGTGACACCAAACGACATTACAGAGTACTCATAGTGCCCATATCTCGTTCTGAACGCTGTCTTCTGGATGTCTTCATCCCTTACCTTAATCTGGTGATACCCTGACCTCAGATCAATTTTGCTAAAAACCTTAGCACCCACCAGCTGATCCATCAGATCATCAATCCTCGGGAGAGGATACTTATTATTGATAGTAACCTTGTTCAGTTGCCTGTAATCCACACACAGACGCATACTCCCATCCTTCTTCTTAACCAACAAAACTAGAGCTCCCCATGGTGACACACTAGGCCTCACAAACTTCTTCTCAAGTAACTCTTCCAACTGTTTCTTCAGTTCAGACAGCTCAGAAGCTGACATCCGGTAGGGTGCCATAGACACAGGCCTAGTACCAGGCACAAGCTCAATTCCAACCTCAACTTCCCTCTCTGGTGGCACACTTGGAATCTCATCAGAAAACACTTCAGGGAACTCACACACCACCTGCAACCCATCAACTACAGCTTGGTTATCAGCAGACATAGACGCCATCAAAGCAAATAGCTGACCACCCTCTTTCATTACCCCACGCAATTGATCGCAGACAACAAAACAGACTCTTCCTCCTCTGGAGGAAGGAAGCTAACATACTTGTTGAAACAGTTGATGTGTACATGGTTATCTACTAACCAATCCATACCCAGAATCACATCCAACCCACCCAAAGGTAAACAGATAAGGTCAACCAGAAAATCTCTGCCGAAGACTGACAGAGGACACCTAGCACACATTAGAGAAGTAGTTACCGAACCCTTAGCTGGAGTGTCGATAACCATCCCTCTCTCCATAGTAGACAGAAGCAATAAAAGAGTGCGTAGCACCCGTGTCAACAATAGCAACTAAAGGTGTACCATAGATAAAGCAAGTACCTCTAATCTCATTGGGTCCCTCTGAACCTGCTAGTGCAAAAACTCTCCCAATGGATCTCTCTTTCTTTGGCTTAGTGCACTTGTAGCTAAAGTGACCAGCTTCACCACATTTGAAACACACAGCTTCCTTACGATCACAATCGGATGCCATGTGACCATCCTTCCCACACTTGAAGCATATCTTTCCCCCAGACTTACAATCAAAACTCTTGTGACCCGGCCTGCCACACATGAAGCACACAATATCAGTAGGAGCATCTCCCCCACTTGGTTTCTTGCCCTCAGCAGACCTCTTACCCTCAGCAAACCTGCTACCACCAGCATACCTGTAACGCCCCAAAAATGATTAAATAAATAATTAGATAATTTAATTAAGTGATAATTTAGTTGGCATTATTTAAAATAAATATAAGGTAATTAATTCAATTAAGGAGTGGGGTGTAGGAAATAACTGGTGAGTGTTATTAATTAAATAGGGAGGATGTGAGAAAGTAATTAGGAGGTGCAATTAGGGCCCATTGGAGTTAAGTGGCCCAAAACCAATTAATAAAAACTTTAGGGTCTTAGGAGAAACCCTCACTAGAAGCAAAAGATCAAAAAATTAGAAAGGAGAGAAGAGTGAGGAGAGGCGACGGTTAGGGCAAGGAAAGGAGAGAGAGTTGCGTGAAGCTCAAGGAGGGGAGGAAAAGCTTGGAGTGTTGGTGTCTTGGGAGGATCCTTCTTCATTTCTTGAGTGTCTTCTTCAATTAACAAGGTATGGGGGCTCTCTAGCATATTTAATAATTTATAAATCTTGAAACATAGGAGTTAGGGATTAGGAGTAATTAGGAGGCTAGTTTGTAATGTATATTAATGATTGGTGAAATATATGATTGATTTTCATGATGATATGGTGTTGTGGTACATGTGAATATGTTTCTTGATGAATCTTGATTGGCTTGGTGTGTGTGAATTGTAATGGGGTGATTAAATGTTTATTTAACATAATTTGAGTAGGAGAAAGTAGTAGGCGCTTAATAGGTGTTTGGGTGATTGGTTGAATAGGAGAAATTTTAGAAGTGTGGTGTTTTAAGGTGGGGTTCGGGTTGGCTTTGGAAATAGGAGGGCGCCAAGTGCGCAGAATTTGCGCGCTGTGGTGCTGTTTGGTTGAGGTGAGGTGCCGAGGTGAATGGGGTGAGGTGCCGAGGTGAACGGGGTGAGGTGCCGAGGTGAATGAGGTGAAGTGACCTAGGTGAGTGAGGTGAGGTGAGGTGCCGAGGTGAATGAGGTGAGGTGACCTAGGTGAGTGAGGTGAGGTGAGGTGCCGAGGTGAATGGGGGTGATGTGCCGAGGTGAAGGAGGTTGGTGACCTAGGTGAGTGAGGCGAGATGAGGTGCCGAGGGGAATGGGGGTGAGGTGCCGACGTGTGTGTCTGTGTTTGAGTGTGGTGCGCCAATTGTGGCTGTGCGCGTGAGCTGTGTGAGTGTGTGTCGAGGTGTGTGTCCGTGTTTGAGTGTGGTGCGCCAATTGTGGTCAGGCGCTTGAGTGTGTGAGTGTGTGCCGAGGTGTGTGTCTGTGTGTTTGAGTGTGGTGCGCCAATTGTGGCCAGGCGCGTGAGTGTGTGAGTGATGTGCCGAGGTGAATGAGGTTGGTGACCGAGGTTAGTGAGGCGAGATGAGGTGCCGAGGTGAATGGGGTGAGGTGCCGAGGTGTGTGAGAGTGTACCGAGGTGTATTTTTTGTGTGTGCCGAGGTGAAGTGGGTGTGTGTGCCGATGTGAAGTGGGTGTGTGCCGAGGTGAATTGAGTGTGTGCGAGGTGAATTGAGTGTGCCGAGGTGAAGTGAGTGTGTGTCGAAGTGAAGTGAGTGTGTGTCGAGGCGAAGTGAGTGTGTGTGAAGTGAAACGAGTGTGTGTCAGAAGTGCGTGTGTAAGCGATGTGGCGTTTGTGATCTTTGTAAAGTGGAGAGAATTACGAGGTAGCCGTGATGCTACAACACGTGATAATTTTGTGAAGTGATTTTATAATGAGATATGATGTTATAGTATTTATTAATTAAATACTTTGAGTTGTGTAGTTGGTGCATGAGTCATGAGTCGCATTATCATATGCATTTCCGGTGGTATAGGCTTCCGGCCTCTTTGTGAATATTTTGGTGGTATAGGCTTGGCCTCTTGTGAATATTTTCGGTGGTATAGGCTTGGCCTCTTTGTGAATATTTTCGGTGGTATAGGCTTGGCCTCTTTGTGAATATTTTTGGTGATGGATCCACATGCATATGCCCAGTGGAGTTTTGGGTTGCATTGCATACATTGCATACATGTTCTGGTGTAATTGTTTCTGGTGTGATTGCAAATGGTGTAACTGTTTTCTGGTGTGACTGTAGTTAGTGTAACTGCCTTTGGTGTAACTGTCTTAATAGTGTAATTGTTCTCTGGTGTGCCTGTTTCTCTGTGTTCCTCGCTTTATTTATTATTATCTATGCATTGAGACTCACCCTATTGCGTCGTGTTGCCTCGTATGTCGGCAACCTGCAGGTGATGGTGACTGAAGGTGACTAGAGATCCTTCTTTGAGTATGGTCGAGTCGCTCTGATACGTAGCACCGGGGGGGAATGTTTATTTGTTATGTCTTTTACTTTCGAACTATTATTTAAGTTGTTATTTTTCCACGGTTGTAATGTTATTCCCGACTATTATTTTGGTGCTATGTATCCTCTAAGCTGGAGTTTATTTTAAGTAATTGTTTTGAAGCATGTTAAGGTGTTTGGTTTTAAATGTGACACCTCGAGTGGTCGCGACCGAAATGTTTTTCACGCACTCGATTTTCAAAATTAATTGAATAGTAGTCTATGTAGAAGGGGGTGTTACAAGTCGATCGAGCATAAGTTCTGGTCTGTCCGCCAAGTTTGTCGAAGTCGGTTAACCCTCGAGTCTTGGTACTCGTTCTAAATCATAATTATGTTGTTGTTTGAAATAATATATAGGTTGCTGCTTTTCATGTTTTATGTTGTTGTTCTTTGTTTGGAATAATATATAGATTCTTCTTTTTTTTTTTTATGTCTTATGGTGTTGTTTCTTTGTTTTGGAAATTAAGGGGGTTGCCGTTTTCATAAATCAATGTTCTTTGTTTTAATTGAAACATGAACAGGTTGTTTTCTTTATAAATTGTGGTTGTTTTTATACATAAGAAAAAGAACATGGTCGATATTTTACTACTATCCTTGGAGTTTAATTCTGTCATTTTCCCAACTTTAAAGGTGATGTTTCTTTCTAAAATCTAAAATGTGTTGTTACTGAAAATCTAAAGGTGTTGTTTTCCTCAATTTTAAAGTGTGGAGTTTACGATGATGCGGTGATATAATAGTGATGATTGCTTTTAGGGGTATGTATTTCGTTAAGAGTGTTCTCTAGAATCTATTGTTGTGTGGTGAGTGTTTGGGTTGTGCAGTGCCTCTAGTATTTAAATTTTCGAGGACGAAAATGCCTAAGTGGGGGAGAGTTGTAACGCCCCAAAAATGATTAAATAAATAATTAGATAATTTAATTAAGTGATAATTTAGTTGGCATTATTTAAAATAAATATAAGTAATTAATTCAATTAAGGAGTGGGGTGTAGGAAATAACTGGAGAGTGTTATTAATTAAATAGGGAGGATGTGAGAAAGTAATTAGGAGGTGCAATTAGGGCCCATTGGAGTTAAGTGGCCCAAACCCAATTAATAAAAACTTTAGGGTCTTAGGAGAAACCCTCACTAGAAGCAAAAGATCAAAAAATTAGAAAGGAGAGAAGAGTGAGGAGAGGCGACGGCTAGGGCAAGGAAAGGAGAGAGAGTTGCGTGAAGCTCAAGGAGGGGAGGAAAAGCTTGGAGTGTTGGTGTCTTGGGAGGATCCTTCTTCATTTCTTGAGTGTCTTCTTCAATTAACAAGGTATGGGGGCTCTCTAGCATATTTAATAATTTATAAATCTTGAAACATGGGAGTTAGGGATTAGGAGTAATTAGGAGGCTAGTTTGTAATGTATATTAATGATTGGTGAAATATATGATTGATTTTCCTGATGATATGGTGTTGTGGTACATGTGAATATGTTTCTTGATGAATCTTGATTGGCTTGGTGTGTGTGAATTGTAATGGGGTGATTAAATGTTTATTTAACATAATTTGAGTAGGAGAAAGTAGGCGCTTAATAGGTGTTTGGGTGATTGGTTGAATAGGAGAAATTTTAGAAGTGTGATGTTTTAAGGTGGGGTTCGGGTTGTGCTGGAAATAGGAGGAGGGGGCGCCAATTCCGCAGAATTTGGCGCCTGTGGTGCTGTTTGGTTGAGGTGAGGTGCCGAGGTGAATGGGGTGAGGTGCCGAGGTGAACGGGGTGAGGTGCCGAGGTGAATGAGGTGAGGTGACCTAGGTGAGTGAGGTGAGGTGAGATGCCGAGGTGAATGAGGTGAGGTGACCTAGGTGAGTGAGGTGAGGTGAGGTGCCGAGGTGAATGGGGGTGATGTGCCGAGGTGAAGGAGGTTGGTGACCTAGGTGAGTGAGGCGAGATGAGGTGCCGAGGTTGTAACACCCCTTTCCTACCCCTCATATTACACGTCATTATCAGAGTAATTTCCTTTTCAAAATATTAATTTAATTGGTAGAAAAGAAATGCTACCTCGTCATAGCAAGAAAACCTCATCATTGGCACTTTAAAAAGTTTGTGCAGCAAAACCACCGTCATAAAAGTTAAACTCCAAAACAAAAGGAATTTTTCGTCACAGCGGAAATAAATATCGACTCACTAGTCCACTCAAACACGTCTCATAATCCTCAAATAAACCTCATACAGTTAAGTAATTTAACATCAAATCCCAAAAATACGCCCTAAGTGCTACGGTATCGAGAGAGAGCGACACAAAGCAGACTTCCCGACAACTAACAAGAAGGCAGCTAGACCTTCACTCGCGATTACCTGCAGCGTTGCCACAATAGAGCAACATTCCAAGCAGAAGGTGTGAGAATTTCAATAAAACATAATCAGATACATAATAGAGAAATGAGAGCAGGCAATCACATAGCATCATCAACATCACCAATTCATGAACACACAACACCAGCTCCACTCACAGACAACAACAAAGATTACATTACCATGATTATGCATGAAGATGCAACCCCACTGTGGCATATGCATGATGGTACCATATCATCGCAAAATGGCCGAAGCCTAAACATCGCAAAAGTGGCCGAAGCCTAAACATCGCAAAAGTGGCCGAAGCCTAAACATCGCAAAATAATGCACATGCCATGAGACTCTATGAAACACATGTGCAACTCACCAAAACTCACCTAGAGTGCCTCGTCATCGTTATAAAACACTCATAGAGTGTATTCCTTCGCAAATCATCACAATCATTATACATCATCACTATAATTATACTCATAGAGTTTACACATCATCAATCATCACGAATCATAATACATCATCATCAAGCAATTACTCATAGAGTACACTCTTCGCAAAAATATCGCTGTTCATATTACATCATCATAACACACATATCCTCGTCATCGTTCAATACATATATATATATATACTTCATTTGTCTTTTAGATTAGGGTGTTATAAAATAGTGCACTGATTGACTATGGGATTACTCAGGTAACGGATACTACTTGCAACAGGCATTGGCCATCTTTGCAAGACTCTCAGTGATGCCCTTGTAAATACACCAGCGAAAGAAATTCTGACCTTAGTGGTAAACCATAGTCTAGCCATAGTCAATTAGCACACTAGTAGTATAACGGTTCACCGAGACTCATTTATATAACATAGCATCACAAATTTTTTTTCTTAAGAATCGTCACGTTTCAATTCGGGAAAACACCTAAGATTTTCAAAAGAGGAATCGATTCATAGCTACTTGTTTTCAAAAGAGGAATCGATTCATAGCTACTTGTTTTCAAAAGAGGAATCGATTCATAGCTACTTGTTTTCAAAAGAGGAATCGATTCATAGCTACTTGTTTTCAAAAGAGGAATCGATTCATAGCTCTCATTTTTAAAGAGGGGAAATCGATTCAATGCTTCATTTCTAAAGAGAGGAATCGATTCCTTGCTTCTATTTTGAAGAGGGAAATCGATTCTTGCCTTCCTTTCTAAAGAGAGGAATCGATTCCTTGCTTCATTACTAAGGGGGAAATCGATTCTTGCCTTCATTTTTAAAGGGAGGAATCGATTCTACATCACCGATCAATTTTGCACATCGTTAATATATAATTAAACACGAGCACGAACATCAACAGTTCAACTTTAGAGTCTCATACATGAAGTTGTGTTTCAGTAAAAGTACTAGAACATCTCTAGGCCCCTATAAAAGAAAGAAATCAGATAACACAATGCAATTAAGTAAATGTCATTTCATCTGCCGGTGGCTTCACAACATCCCACATTTAGAAAAATCGAGCAATTGAGAGAAACGAAATAAATAAATAAATATTTTAAAAATGTAGTTATCATTAAAATCTTTTCATCTACAATCTCGCTCAAAGGAATCAACAACTATAGCAATTATGGGAAAAATTATACTTATAGTAATCGAGAATATCACAACACGCTAGTTGTCCAAAGGTGAAAACCTTATATAGATAACCAAGCAATTAAGTAAGCACTTAGTTTAGAGCATCATAAGCAAATAAAAGAAACACGTTATAAAAACTTTGAATAAGACATAGTAATGTTTACTTAGACAAGATAAACACATTTTTGAGTATTCCATAAAATAGTGGTTAAACACAAGAGTACCCGCAGAGTCAATAAACATTTTAATTTTCACTCTCCAAAACAACATAATGCAACCAACCACAACAAAGCCAAGTCATAGAAGCACAGACTAGTAAAGTTAGAATTCATAGAACAGTTACTAAACAAAAATCGCAGATTGTATGAATTCAAAGATCACGAAACAACAAAGTCACAAAATAGGGCCTAAATACAAGGTTCACACGGAAAACACTCGATTGGCCCACAACACACGGTCTAAAGGGAATATTGAGCTCTATGAAAGTCACTTGGATTTTAACCCTCACTAACAACGGTAATATTGATGATCCTGCCCAGCTACGAGTACCTATCATTCGTCCTATTACCTCGAGAACGTAACCAGCTAATCTGGTCGGTCTCACAGCTATCAACAATCAAACGAGCAAAGCATGAAACTCTACTCAGAGTTCACCAATCAGAAACACAATAGACAATACAACAGTCCGGTTAGGACCGACCTGCACTACAGCATAAACAACAGTTAGGACTAAAAGACTCTACGATCGGACAACATGGTCGGACAGACCGAACTGCTCTGATACCACTAATGTAACACCCCTTTCCTACCCCTCATATTACACGTCATTATCAGAGTAATTTCCTTTTCAAAATATTAATTTAATTGGTAGAAAAGAAATGCTACCTCGTCATAGCAAGAAAACCTCATCATTGGCACTTTAAAAAGTTTGTGCAGCAAAACCACCGTCATAAAAGTTAAACTCCAAAACAAAAGGAATTTTTCGTCACAGCGGAAATAAATATCGACTCACTAGTCCACTCAAACACGTCTCATAATCCTCAAATAAACCTCATACAGTTAAGTAATTTAACATCAAATCCCAAAAATACGCCCCCTAGGTGCTACGGTGATCGAGAGAGCGACACAAAGCAGACTTCCCGACAAACTAACAAGAAGGCAGCTAGACCTTCACTCGCGATTACCTGCAGCGTTGCCACAATAGAGCAACATTCCAAGCAGAAGGGGTGAGAATTTCAATAAAACATAATCAGATACATAATAGAGAAATGAGAGCAGGCAATCACATAGCATCATCAACATCACCAATTCATGAACACACAACACCAGCTCCACTCACAGACAACAACAGTACACAGTCATGATTTTGCATGAAGATGCAACCCCCACCAGGGCATATGCATGATGGTACCATATCATCGCAAAATGGCCGAAGCCTAAACATCGCAAAAGTGGCCGAAGCCTAAACATCGCAAAATAATGCACATGCCATGAGACTCTATGAAACACGTGTGCAACTCACCAAAACTCACCTAGAGTGCCTCGTCATCGTTATAAAACACTCATAGAGTGTATTCATTCGCAAATCATCACAATCATTATACATCATCACTATAATTATACTGATAGAGTTTACACATCATCAATCATCACGAATCATAATACATCATCATCAAGCAATTACTCATAGAGTACACTCTTCGCAAAAACATCGTTGTTCATATTACATCATCATAACACACATATCCTCGTCATCATTCAATACATATATATATATACTTCATTTGTCTTTTAGATTAGGGTGTTATAAAATAGTGCAATTGATTGACTATGGGATTACTCGGTGTAATCGATACTACTTGCATGAGCATTGGCCATCTTTGCAAGACTCTCGATGATGCCCTTGTAAATACACCAAATGAAAGAAATTTCGACCTTAGTGGTAAACCACAGTCTAGCCATAGTCAATTAGCACACTAGTAGTATAACGGTTCACCGAGACTCATTTATATAACATAGCATCACAAATTTTTTTTGTTAAGAATCGTCACGTTTCAATTTGGGAAAATGTAACACCCCCTTACTCTCTTTAAATATTTAAATAAAAATCGAGTTTAAAAATTGTTAAGAAATCACCCAAACCAGCCCAAAGACGGCACTCGCGCCATTTTGCTTAGCAATTGGCGCTCCTCCCCGCTAGCCTAGCCAAACCGAACAGACCACAAAAAAGCAGTGAACTGGGCGCCACTTTGCCTAGCAATTGGCGCCCGCTCGCACAAACCGCAACCAGCTGAGATTCAAACAATCGCGCCCCCTTCCAACATCCTCACCCAAAAATACCTCAAACCTAATTTTCTACCCAACAATTCATTCCTCACATAGCAGAACACACCTGTAGGCATTAAATCAATATTACTAACTCCTCACATTCACATATTCAACAAAGAACATAATGGGTTCCTCACAAAATCAATTCAACACAACAACAATCATCAAAACAATTCACACATAACCCAATCAACACAAAACCAAGCAATTCATGTTCACCAACAATCCAAATACACTTCAAACAACATATAATTTGCTAATCACTATTCATCATCTTCACCAAATAATTCAATAATTATTTTAGAACCCTAACCTTCATACAATACAAATCTTACAAGCTATTATGAATGAAAAGACCCCCTAACCTTTGCAATTGAAGAATGCAAGCTCTCCTATCATCCAAAACTCAACAAACACCACAATTCCACTTTGAGCTTCAAGCTCTCCAACAATGGTAAAACAACAATAAATAGGGGTTAGGGATTGATATTCACATTGTTGAAAAACATGGCATCCATGGAGGATTAGAGAGAAAAGTTTTAAAGGTCTATTATATTAAAAGTGCTAAAAAGTTACAAATGAAAAGAGATGATAACAAATTAGGTCTAGCATCTACCTTAAATACTAATAAACTAATGGACCTATGACCTAACATTCTAATGGGCCTTACTATAACAAATGGGCTTACTACCAATATTTTAATAGCCTCTCGCAAGCTGGACGGTGTTCACAACACTTCCAGCTTGGGATAAGCAATACAAAGATATTATAAAATTAAAAAAAATAAAGATCAATCGAATTGGTAGCAGTTGAGGTGCATAGCTCCTAGAAGTCTTCGACCAACTATCGGGCCCCTTCAAGCTTCTTCCAGCGTCTCCACAACATTCACTCCAAAAGAATCAACCAACTCCACTCTTGGACATAACCATCCAAGTGCCAACGAAGTCAACAAAAGCTTATCCAACGAGCAGAAACCACAACTCAAGGTTTAACCACTCGGAGGAAGCAATACACTAACACTTAACCATCAAGCAAAACCACAACTCAAGGCTTAATCACTTGAAGGAAGCAAAATGTTTAACCACCATAGAGCGGAAGCAAACATCAATAAGGCCATAGGGCCAAAGGCTTAACCACCAAACAGAAACTATACCTCAAAGTTTAACCATTTGGCAGAAGCAAACATCAACAAGACCATAGGGCCAAAGGCTTAACCACCAAGCAGAGACTATACCTCAAAGTTTAACCACTTGGCAGAAGCACAACAATCTAATGCTTAACCATTTATAGCAGAAGCATCATGCTTAACCACCATAGACAGAAGCTAAAATCAAGCCACTAAGGCTAATCAAAAAACTCATCAAATCCAGAAGATATAACTTTGCAAATATCAACCAGTGCATTTCCTACATGATACCCTTGATTGAAATTGTTCCCCTAGATCCAATGATAAAATTGAGGAGTTGCCAATTCTAAACAAGGTCCAAACCAACAAATTCAAAGCAATATGCATATTAACTTCATGAAACATAATCAAATAACACTTGCTTAACTTCTAAACAATTTCAAACTTCTCCAATATGCTTCAACCAAACTTAGCTACCCAGATAAATAGATTATTTACTTGGATAAGATCCTTGATGACAAACAAACTTGGATAAGATCCTTGATGACAAACAAAAAACGAGGATGAGACAGGTCCAAACGAGATGAACATTCAGCTAGATACAAACACCTTGGACAAATCAAACACCTTGGGCACCAGAAAAATCAAGTACATAAGCAGCAACTACGAGACACCCTTACACTGCACATGGATCCAAAATCCTTGTACACCCAAAAAAGTTCAACACCAAAAACAGCAGCAACCAAATCTAGTAACCCCACAAGCAAACAATGCAATAAAAAAATGAACATTACCGTAAGATGCTTGTAGAAGGTAGATCTAGCAGGTAACCTTTCTCATGGAAATCTTCTCTTCTATCTCAACAGAACCAAATTCCAAATTTAAGCCACAAATTCAAATAGTAAAACTTAGCTTCCTTTCTACACCTCCTCAATAGTAGAACCAAAACAAACAGATTAAACAAAATCCAATTTTCTTCTTCTCCACTACAAGGCTAAATCAACAAATTCTTTACACAAAAGGACTTCTTAACAGTGCTTGTAAATCTACTACATGACTTGTTCCACTCAAAATGTGAAAACAAAGCATTGCACAAACTGAAGTGCAAGGAGCTAACCAAACAGTTTTTAGAGAGCAAAGTGACATGCAGAAGAAACAGAATCAAAGCTAAATTAAAATCGGAGAACGCAACTGAAATGAGAGTTTGCAATCAAGAACCGATTCAAAAGTTATGGTCGATTCAGTAAACGAAACCAAGAAATTAGGAATTGAAATCGGAATCAAGAGCAATTCACAGAGATGAAAGCAAAAATTGTACGGAGAATCAAACTCGATTTTGTGGTGCCAAAATGATTGTGGGTAGAACGAATCACACGATTTGGGGTTTTAGGGTTCATATTCAGGTTTAGAGATGTGTGCAGAGAGAAACAAGCATCAAAATAGAAGAAACAAGATGGGAATGAAGTTATTCGTGAAACTGAAATGATGATTAAGAAGTGTGATATGCAACAACACATATCCAAAAATAGGAATTATCAGATCGGAGAAACAGAAATCTAAAACGAAGATGAACAATGCAAACAAAATAGAAAAGGAAAATGAAAAAATAAAAACTAATAAAATAATAGAAAGAACCTAAAATAAGTTGGATTTATGGAGGATACCATGTTTGCTCTGATACCATGTTGAAAAACATGGCATCCATGGAGGATTAGAGAGAAAAGTTTTAAAGGTCTATTATATTAAAAGTGCTAAAAAGTTACAAATGAAAAGAGATGATAACAAATTAGGTCTAGCATCTACCTTAAATACTAATAAACTAATGGACCTATGACCTAACATTCTAATGGGCCTTACTATAACAAATGGGCTTACTACCAATATTTTAATACACATCAATAGATAGAGGAGGAAAAATGGAAGAGAATGAGCTAAAAAGCCCCTTACCTAGTGCTAAGATGGAGAAGATCTCCACCTCTTTCCTCCCTCTCACCGTCGCTTCTCCTCCTCCTTTCTCTCTCGCGCGCGTCTCTGTCTTCTCTCCCTCGGTCCGTTTCTTTCTTTCCTTCTTTTCATTTCTTTCATTTGATTCAACAATCAATTGGGCCTAAGTGGGTTGGGCCTCTATTCACACCCCCCCTCAATTAATTCAACTACTCCCTAACTTAATTATACCACCACTCTCTTATTTACTATCTCTCACCTCCATATTTAATTAAAACACCTCATTCATTTAATTAAATATGACTAACCACATAACTCCTAAATAATCAATTAAATAAATCTTCAAATTATTTTCGGGCATGCTATAACTCTCCCCACTTAGAATATTTTCGCCCTCGAAAATACTCACGGCAATACCAACCTTCTTCCCACCTCTAACAGTACTCATCATAATCTATCGTACACTAAGGTAACAAACCACACGCTTTCTCTACACTCTTACCCTTAGCAGATATTCTAACCTGTAGGGTATCCAGATCCTACTCGACTACTCAAATACCATCTATTCCGATGCAGTAACACTATACCCTCAACTACGATTTGCGATTAGCTTACCCTCTTTAAATTTCCAATCTCGGGGCTCACTTCCGAACTCAACCTCCTAATCAACCTATCTCATTCATCTAATTGACCTACTCGTAAATCGTCGTCATTACTAATAATTCCACATCGAGTTCCATAACATCCGCACTTCCAAAGGCTTAGCAACAATCCTAAACCACGTTAACATCAAACGGCATCTCAAGCACACTCACTGCGGATCTCGGCATCTGTACTTAGGTGTACGCACACTACAAAGAATTACCACTCCTTACTTCCTCACCACTCACCTTGGTTACACTACACTTGAGCACAACACTCCTAAACGCAACATTTCATCTCGGTAGATATACAAAGATAACTTAACGTCTGCACTACTGACCCACTACACCTCGACTCCCATGGACTTAAGTTTATATACATCACACTATACTTCTACAACTTCAATATTTCCGACACTTCTACTCTAACTTAGAGAAATACACTTAGACATTACTCATTTCGACAACTCAGACTTCAACTTACCTACGTTTCAGTCGGACACCAACTTCGACTTACACCTTACCTCAATATCTCCACAATCTGTACCATACTAGATTTCGATATACTTAATTGCACATACCTACTACTAGATTTGACAACATATATACTTGACTGGACATACTCTTCACTTAGATACTTACACCTATTTCAACAACTCTGCTCTTCTACCATGCTTACATTTCGACTCATCCATACTTAGTTAACACCACTCTAACATTTCCTCAATTTCATTTACCCTCTAATCCCACATTTCAATTACTACTTTGAACATGTATCAAAATTTCTAACGAAAATTCGGCAGAGTTTCCTCTGTAATATGGACATCCCAAAAATAATTTTTACCTGTTTAACCAGTCCAGAACATCAATTTTAAAACCAGAACATATCATACATTTCAATAGACAATCTAGGTGCAATAGATTTTCAGCAGTGGTTCATAAACTTCGACAATTCCTTTAACATAGCAGACGTTATCGGAATTAAACAACCAAATATTCTAGCACATGTCAACACATAAACACACAAACACATTTTAAAATTCTCTAAACGTGAGTAAACCCACCTTTTGTTTCAAAAGATTTTATCTCGTCAAACCATGAAATTATTGTAAGACCTCGTCATCTTCAAATAACATCAATCCATGACCTAATCGGTCCTAAAGCTAAAATCATGTCACATCTTGTAATAAAATTCTAAACAACTTGGAACAGAATTTAACACAAATCTTGAAATCACGTTCATTCCCAAAAACACAGAATTTTCCAAGTACCGTTTCTTTTTGAAAATCATAGAATTCACAATTTTGTCCAAAAGGGAAAACTATACGCAACCCCAAATCTTATTATAACACGAACAGGTTGCCACACAAACAACCACTTATTATTTTCAAAATTTAGTTTCCGACATAAACTCGGAAATTAGAAAAGTCAATCATTTCATTTTGCCAAAAAGGAGACTATACGCGAATCCTAACCTTAATTGTTATAGCCAAGCACCGCATTTCATTTCAGTACATAACTTCAAAATAATTTTAGCACAAATCAAAATTAAACTCATGTGCATTACAGAAACAATCAACCTATAGCAAACTGTCAATCAAGGGTAACAAGATTCAACAAACAATCCTTCAAATATTGTCTATCCACTACACTTAATTGTAACACCCCTTTTCTACTACTAAATTGTACACATCATTATCAGAGTAATTTCACTTTCAAAAATAATATTTATTTAGTAGAAAAGGAATGCCACTTCAGCATCAATTAAAACTCAACGTTCGCATCGTCAGAATTCGTGTTAATACTCAATCGACAAAATTCTAAACTTCAAAATGGTGAGGTCACAGCGGAAATAAAACAACAGCACACCATGTCTCTCAAACTCGTCTCAAAATACAAACATAATCATAAAATAATTATCCAACTAATAATAACTCCAAGTACGCCCCCTAGGTGTTACGGTATCAGAGAGCGACTCTAAGACTTCCCAACAGCTAAACAAGGAAGGCAATAGGTCCTTCATTCGCGGTTACTGCAGCTGCGTTGCCACAATAGAGCAACATTCCAAGCGTAAGGGTGAGAATTTCAATAAAACAAAATCAAGTGCATAATAGAGAAATGAGAGCAGGCAATCACACAATATTATCATCATCACTACATCGTAATCACGCAACACCAGCTCCAATCACAAACAACAACAATACATAGTCATGATTATGCATGAAGATGCAACCCCCACCAGGGCATATGCATGATGGTACCATATCATCGCAAAATGGCCGAAGCCTAAACATCGCAAAAGTGGCCGAAGCCTATACATCGCAAAAGTGGCCGAAGCCTATACATCGCAAAAGTGGCCGAAGCCTATACATCGCAAAACATCGCAAAATGGCCGAAGCCTATCCATCGCAAAATAATGCACATGCCATGAGACTCTATGAAACACATGTGCAATTCACCAAAACTCACCTAGAGTGCTCTTCGTCATCGTTATAAAACACTCATAGAGTGTATCCTTCGCAAATCATCACAATCATTATACATCATCACTATAATTATACTCACAGAGTATACACATCATCAATCATCACAAATCATAATTCATCATCATCCAGCAATTACTCATAAAGTACACTCATCTCAAAAACATCGCTATTCATAGTACATCATCATAAACACACATATCCTCATCATCATTCAGTACATATAAATACTTCATTTGTCTTTTAGCTTAGTGTGTCATAAAATAGTAGACTGATTGACTATGGGATTACTCGACGGAAGTTACAACTCACCACAGGCATTGGCCACCCGTAAGAATTTATCTCCGAAATTTGGTGGGGTTCACGTGGTAGCCAAACAGAGCAAATACATCGTGAAAGAAATTCTGACCTTAGTGGTAAACCACAGTCTAGCCATAGTCAATTAGTGTACTAATAATATAACGTTTCATAGTAATTCACTTATATAAACATAGTATCGCAATTTTCATAAAACAGCACCATTTACTTAGTAAATACAGCAACAATAAACATTTTATTTTGCCTTAAAAATAGAATATTCAGTTAGGCCTCTGAATAAGCTTTCCAACGCATCTTAGAACACCTCAATCGGGTTCCCGGTTCAAAAGATATTCAGTTTTCAAAAACAGTGACAAAACAGTGAAAAACAGTGAGAAACAGTCACTGGCGCATGAAGCGCCAGTGAGGCGACAGTGAGGCGCCATTGGACAGAAACACGCAGAATGTGGGCATTGCACTGGCGTGTGAAGCGCCACTTCAGCGCCAGTGAGGCGCCAATCACTGTATAGCGATGTATTATGCGAATTTTCCGAAAATGTGCAGTTTTTCACCCAACTCGATTTTAACTCCAAAAATACGAAATTTTTCACCAATTAAAATCATCAAAGCTCACCAAGAAACATCAAACAATCCTTCCCACACCTAATTAACACCAAAAAAAACCTTTTGTCCCTTAATTCAATCATCAAGCGATTATCAAACTCATCAACCATCAAATTCATCAAAAATCACCAAATTCATCAAGACATCAACAATTTCAGGATCATCAAGATAGCACATACAACAACAATATATCATCAAACTCACCAACGGTCTCTAATCCCACAAAACTCCATAAACCCTAACTACACCCGATTATGTTAAACGAAACGCTCACCCTTACCTCTTAAACGTAAGCTCCGAAGAAGACGATTGAAGGCATCACACGTAACCACAGCAACACACGAACCAAATCTTTGAGGACCTGCGAAATTCTTCTTCTTCTTCCCTCTCCTAGCGCCGCGCAACCCTTCTCCTCCCTTGCTCTCTCTAAATTTCGTTTTTTCTTCTCTGAATGAAAATGGGAATGAGGGTTTCGCATAACCCTTAGGGTTTAAGCTGTGGGCCTTTCACGCATTGGGCTCACAGCTACACCCCCTCTACTACTCGATCCCACTCCTACGCAAAACACGATATTTCCCTCTAATTTAATTATCTCACACTTCAACAAAAATTAATTATTCAACTACTCAACTTAGTTAACCTAATTAAATTATTCTATTTTATTTTTCGGGGTGTTACAACTCTCCCCCCCTTAAAAGAATTTCGTCCTCGAAATTCCAACGATTCCAAGCCAACAACAAAAAGTATTCCTCCACTAGAAGTCCTTGTTGTTCTAAGGGATGTTATCCTTTATTCTATATTCTGTCTCGAATTCTCCGAATTCAACTAGATTTCCCTGTAGCAATGCACACATCTCTACACTCTAACTCTGTACTAATACTATTATCTCGAAGTCACCAAAGTTTAACTCGACTACCCAACACAATCAAATAAGATAGTCTCAGTGACATCACTATGGGTTTATTCAATGAAACCCCCATATCTTAAAGCTCACTTTATAAGCTTGAAAGCCAAGTCGTATCTCATACAACTAATTAATCTACTTTTCACAATTACTAATCATTCTATAGTAGGCTTTAAAGAAGCACGTTAATTCTGAATGATCCCAACAAGGCATGGCTTACTACCGCTCCCTAGTCTCAACTTAAGGTATGTATCCTCATCTCTTACCTCACCAAACTATGTACTTTTAGTCCATGCACAAAAACTGCCAAAACTCCAATAAGAACACCAAACCCAAGAACAGTTTTAGACTCTCATTAGAAAAGAACAACGGTCATTCATATACACCTTTAAGTGCAATTAATAAATATTATACCACCGTGTCTCATTATAAATTATTACACAAAACATCACGTGTTGTAGCATCACAGCTACCTCGTATCACTCACTCGCCCACACTCATCACATACTAAAACATCGTCTCTAAGGCAAAGGATGACCACATTCACTTACTCTTATTCTCAACATAACGACCGCTTGAAAAAAATATAGAAACAAAGGCCTATAAAGTTTAATATAACGGCATACTCAATTCAAGGACACAACTCGACACCAATAAATAAAGCGCACATCTACAAAGCACGACAATAGCAACTCAAGAAACATAAAACCAACACTTTAATTTTTGGGAAAACGTACGTCCACCTTTCGTAAACATCCTCGTAAGATTTTGGGTAAACAAATTGTGCTTAAAATCGAGTATACAATACATTTAATTTGTAAGAACGATGACAAAACCGTAACCTTTTTATTTATAATAACAACAATAATCACACCCTTTTTATTTATAAAACATCGTAAAACTTAATTCAAAACGACAACAAGACGAAGAAGAAAAAATAAACAAGCATGACTCTTGGCGCAAAACCACATCAAAAACAACAAAAAACATTGTGAGAACAAAGAACATTAATAAGGTGTGTGAATTGGTCTTCTAGTGCTTGCAAAGAACAAAGAAACACAGAGTGAAAATAATGCTTCCTTTTAGCGCAAACAAAGAAGTGGAAAATGTAACGTCTACAACATAAAAACAAGCGCCTCATTTTCATAAAACAAAGAATACAATTATTTCATAAAAACAAAGAACTCATTTTATAAACATAAACCGCAACACAACAACTCATTTTTAAGCAAACAACAGCATTTTTATGTAGCAGATAAGCAAACATTTTGTTTTGAAAAACATCAAGACAACAACTCTTTTAGTTGGCAAACAACAAAGCACTTTAAGTTGACAAAACAGCAGCATTTGTATTCTTTTCAAAACCGCAACAGCGTACAATTTAAGTCACCACACATAGCATTTTCTCAATTTATTCTCAATTTCGTTTACCATCTAAACACATATTTCAATCACCACATACAACTCAACATACAATTAAAACTAGAACATATCATACATCATATCTCAAATCGATTTCTAGGTACTCAATCATCTGCCCTCAATCATTTATATATACGAAAATCGATCCTAACCCCCATCAAATCACCTAACTCACAATTCAATCCTTCATCTCATATAACAATCCCGACACAATCGATTTCCTCAAGCCCTAACTACCCGTACACCCATCAAAATCCATTATTAACGTTAGACCCACCTTTACACATGTATATTGAGACTCATCACAACATTGCAGCAAGTTGTAGTGATAACACAACTTAAGGTAATCAACAGAACCTCAAACCTAAAGCATTAATTCACAAGTAAAATATACTAACACAAAACACTTTATGCTTAATTAAAGTAAATTAAATACATTTGTGCGCATAAACAATTTTCAACTAGTTTAATAGAATCTCAAAAGCGGTCTCAATACAAATTTTATTCGTAAATCATAAAACCATGTAACGCAAATCATAGAAGAACGAAGGTACCAAAAATAGATCACGAAAACACAAGATGGCACCAATTTTAAATTCACAAAAGTATGAGGGTTACAAATCAATACATAAAAGATAGATTTCACACTGTCACACATTGCAAACAATTAAACACAAAGTAAAAGCAAGAATAAACTAAAAACATAGAATATAGTCAATATTCGAAATCATGACATTTATCTATACTCCCGAAAATAAAAGAATTCGGTAAGTCTAGCACTTGGTAAAGAAAATATTTCTCATAGTAATCAAGGCATTAGAGGTCGTTCGTTGTGAAATGGCAACTCAAAAATATTTTCTCTTGGGGTCATAAAGAGTTAGTGACATGCTTCGTAGGAGAGAAAATAGAGCATACAATACTACATCACCGATCAATTTTGCACATCGTTAATATATAATTAAACATGAGCACAAACATCAACAGTTTAACTTTAGAGTTTCATACATGAAGTTGTGTTTCAGTAAAAGTGCTAGAACATCTCTAGGCCCCTATAAAAGAAAGAAATCAGATAACCAAGCAATTCGTAAGCACTTAGTTTAGAGCATCATAAGCAAATGAAAGAAACACGTTATAAAAACTTTGAATAAGACATAGTAATGTTTACTTAGACATAATAAACACATTTTTGAGTATTCCATAAAATAGTGGTTAAACACAAGAGTACCCGCAGAGTCAATAAACATTTTAATTTTCACTCTCCAAAACAACATAATGCAACCAACCACAACAAAGCCAAGTCATAGAAGCACAGACTAGTAAAGTTAGAATTCATAGAACAGTTACTAAACAAAAATCACAGATGGTACGAATTCAAAGATCACGAAACAACAAAGTCACAAAATAGGGCCTAAATACAAGGTTCACACAGAAAACACTCGATTGGCCCACACAACACACTGGGCCTAAAGGGAATATTGGGCTCTATGAAAGTCACTTGGATTTTAACCTCACTAACAACGGTAATATTGATGATCCTTCCCAGACTACGAGTACCTATCATTGCGTCCTATTACCTCGAGAACGTAACCAACTAACTGGCCTGGTCTCTCACACTATCAACAATCAAACAAGCAAAGCATGAAACTCTACTCGAGTTCACCAATCGAAACACAATAGGCAATACAACGATCCGGTTAGGACCGACCGCTGCACTACAAAGATAAACAACGATTAGGACTAAAAGACTCTACGATCGGACAACTTGGTCGGACAGACCGAACTGCTCTGATACCACTAATGTAACACCCCTTTTCTACTACTAAATTGTACACATCATTATCAGAGTAATTTCACTTTCAAAAATAATATTTATTTAGTAGAAAAGGAATGCCACTTCAAAGATCAATTAAAACTCAACGTTCGTGATCGTCGAATTCGTGTTAATACTCAATCGACAAAATTCTAAACTTCAAAATGGTGAGGTCACAATGGAAATAAAACAACAAAGCACACCATGTCTCTCAAACTCGTCTCAAAATACAAACATAATCATAAAATAATTATCCAACTAATAATAACTCCAAGTACGCCCCCTAGGTGTTACGGTATCAGAGAGCGACTCTAAGACTTCCCAACAGCTAAACAAGGAAGGCAATAGGTCCTTCATTTCGCGGTTACTGCAGCGTTGCCACAATAGAGCAACATTCCAAGCGAAGGGTGAGAATTTCAATAAAACAAAATCAAGTGCATAATAGAGAAATGAGAGCAGGCAATCACACAATATTATCATCATCACTACATCGTAATCACGCAACACCAGCTCCAATCACAAACAACAACAATACATAGTCATGATTATGCATGAAGATGCAACCCCACTGTGGGCATATGCATGATGGTACCATATCATCGCAAAATGGCCGAAGCCTAACCTCGGGGTTTAAGTGTGGGCCTTTCACGCGTGGGCTCACTACACCCCCTCTACTACTCGATCCCACTCCTACGCAGAAAAACACGATATTTCCTCTAATTTAATTATCTCACACTTCAACAAAAATTAATTATTCAACTACTCAACTTAGTTAACCTAATTAAATTATTCTATTTTATTTTTCGGGGTGTTACACGCCACACATCCACACCTAGCCCAAACCTTTCCAAAGAACATGGCGCTAAGACCCAGCGCAAGGACGCCACTTTGGCGCCACATGCACACGCAAGCGTGAGAGACACACACACTAGCACAGGCGCCAAGTTTATAGCAAACCGGCGCTCTTCCTCCACTGCACTGCACACACGCACAGAGACAGCCACGGCGCGCCAGCAGCGCCAAATCTCCCAAAGAACCCGCGCCCTCTTTGCACAAAATCACCCAGCCAGCCCAGCACGGTGTAACACCCGGAAATAATTTAATTAAATTATTTAATTGAATTATGGGTTTTATTAGAACGTGATTAAATTAATTAAATTGATGGGCGTGGTTCGGGAGGTGGAGCGAGTAAAGGGAGTGGTGTGGGCGTGGAGGCCCAAAGTGTTTCATCGAGCCCACCGCTAAACCACAGGAGTCTAGCGCAACTCTCTCATTGTGCAGAAATTGAGAGAGCTGCGAATTGAGAGAGTGAGGAAGAGAGAAAGGGAGCGCTGCACTAAGAAGAGGAAGGAAGGGGAATTTCGCAAGTTCCTTCAGGTAAGAATTCTCGATCCTTTCCGTGCCGTTTTCTTCATTATCCTAGTGTTGTAGCCTATCCCTAACCCCATTATGCTCATTCCTCATTGATCAAAGGAGAGTGAGTGGCTGCGATTTCAAGGAGGAAGGAGACGTCCCGTTCGTTGTGTTGCTGAGTTATGTACGTGACTCCTTCGCCGTTAATTCCGGAACATACCAATTCGAGGTAAGGGTGGGCGTTTCGGTTTAACGTGATTGGGTATATGATGGGTTTTGGGGTTTTGATGTTGTTTTAGTAACTTGTGAGGTTGTTTTGGTGAATTCGATGTGATTGCTGAATGTTGTTGATGTCTTGATGAATTTGGTGATTTTTGATGAATTTGATGGTTGATGAGTGTGATATAAGCTTGATGATTGAATTAAGGGACAAAAGGTTTTTTTGGTGTTAATTAGGTGTGGGAAGGATTGTTTGATGTTTCTTGGTGAGCTTTGATGATTTTAATTGGTGAAAAAATTCGTATTTTTGGAGTTAAAATCGAGTTGGGTGAAAAAGCGCACATTTTCGGAAAATTTCGCATAATACTGCTTTATTCACGGTAATTTGGCGCCGGGCGCCATCGCTGAAGTGGCGCTTCACACGCCAAAGGCAATGCCCACATTCTGCGTGTTTTACGTCAATGGCGCCTCTTTTGCCGCTCTCTTTGGCGCTTCATGCGCCGATGGATTTTTCACCGTCTTTCGCTGTTTTGTCACTGTTTTTTTGAAAAATTCATATCTTTTGAACCGGGAACCCGATTGAGGTGTTCTAAGATGCGTTGGAAAGCTTATTCAGAGGCCTAACTGAATATTCTATTTTTAAGGCAAAATAAATCGTTTATTGTTGTCATACCCCAATTTTGTCCGATTAGTTGAAAATAAAAAAAAAATGTATTCTTGTTGACGCCCAATTTTAATGGGTATTTTTCTCGTTTTGAAAAAGGCTCAAAAGTATGTCTCGTTATGTTCACATATTATTTCTAATCGCTTATGCGCGATAGTTTTAACGATCTTGTAATGTCTGTTTCTTGTTGTTGCGCGTGTTTATTGATTATGCGTGTCATAGCGGTTGTTCTATCATTATTGTAATTATTGGATGAACTTTCATTTATTATTAGCATTATCAAAAAATGGACACAACAAAAATAGTCCAATTATTTGTTCTATCCAAATCTGTCCAGCTTTTCATTATAATAATAATAACATACAAGTGTACATTTTGTTTCTAATTACAATGAAATAAAACAAAAAGAGTGGAGCAGCTATAGAGCTTGCTGTCTACGCACAGCAGGTGAGAGAAAAAACAATAGCAGCAGTCAACATGACAAAGAGATGAAGCCAAAATTGTGCAGCAATAGGTCCAGCTCCAAAGCTCCAAATAGGGAGAAACTTCTTGCATATAGGATCTGTCCAAGTTTTCCATACACAGATAAAGCATTAGAAAAGTTAAAAAAAAGGCAACATGGTCAAATAACAAATTTGTGAATAACACAGAAGCTTGGAGGAAGAAAAATGTTGCTCAGAATTTTTCATACACAAAGAGGGAATTTTTGGGAAAACATAAACTGAGAGGTAAAATTAAAATTGACTCCACAAACACCCAATCCTATGCATTTCCACCTATAAATACAATTTAAGAGTTCAAGAGAAGGGGGGTGGTGAAGCAACAGACCAACGATGGCTCAGTTTAGAGAAAAGAAATCCAAAAACAAATTTTAGAAGATAGAAGAGAAGAGGATTCATAGAGGTAGTGAGGAGCAAGATTCGGGAGGCACAAAAGCACAACACCGAGCATAATGCACACCAATACTCGAGAATATTCATCCCTCCACCCATGCTTTTGAAAAAGAAACAAACACAAAAACAGTGTAGCAAAAAATTAGATAGACAAGATACCTCATCACCACAACACCCTCCACCATCGCCACCAGAAACCACTGCGTGCCGCCACCACGCCTTCGTCGTCGCTCAAACGCTCCGCACCTCTCTTCTCTCCTTTCGGTTCTTTCTCTCTCTCTCCATGTCTCTCTCTCTCGCGAAAGCTTTATCCTCTCCGTGAAACCCATCGAAACCATCGCGAGCCGTCACCATCGCCACCACGCCTCGCCGTCATTTGGTGAACCACGCTAGCACCACAGCCTTCCTTCCTCTCTCGCCGCTCCACCTTCGTTTTCCCTCACTCTCTCTCATTCGTAAGCTTCCTTCTCTCTCCCTCACCGTTCGTTTTCAGCTCTCTCTCTCTGTAAAATGTGAAATGAAACGGCGCATGAGAAAGAGTAGATTTAGGATATTTTTTTTTTTTTTTCAGCATTGGTTACACGACTTATGTGTTTATTGGGCTGTTTTTAGTTTTTCTAAAACATCCGATTGCTAATAACACCCCACACGCTTTGGTTGCACCCTCGACTTTTTATATATAAAAAAACTATTGTTAGCACTCCCAAATTTCGCTATCTCACCCTCTCTCTAATCTTTCAAAATCTTCTCAAATTAATGCAAACTATTAGTGACTATCACCCAAAGCCTTGGCTTGTTTGATTGTCACGAACACTATTAAGAGTTATTAGTAATGATCACTCAAAGCCTTTGCTTGCTTGGTCATTATGAAAACTTTTCCCCTTTCTGAAACCCTTTCAAAAACATTTTCATCTTCAAATTAGAACTACGCCGCTTTGATTCCCATTCAGGATACGTAGGAGCGAGCTACGTTCTCGTCAAGCGCAACAAATAAAAAAGCATTTTCACAACCAGTAAACATTAATATTTTCCATAACAACAAATCATTTTCAAACCCATTGTTGCTAGTGGCTAATCGTAACCTTTGTTAAATCTAGCCATCATGCAACGCCTTTTCCAAAGAAACGATAGCGATGATCACCCATAACTATGGTTAGTTTGATCATTCGTGTCAATTAATCTCTTCGAAAACCATTTTCAAAAGATCAAATAAAACGCGAGTTGCTACTAACGATCAATCGAAGTTTTGTTAAATCCGACTAGTGGTAGTGACTCATGTTTTCAAGAGTACTTAGCGGTGATTACCCATAACCTCTGTTAGTTTAATCATCCGCTGAATACTCGTCATATTTCGAAAACTCACTAAAAAAGATAAAAAAACAAAAACCTTTTCATGACAAACAAGAACTACGTAGCTTTGAATTCTCCATCGCACTAGGAGATACGTAGGAGCGAGAAGCCAATTCTCGTCAAGCACCAAAAATAAAATTTTCATTAAGTTTTTTTTCCCGTTTATCTTTAAGCAAGAAATAAATAGGCAAATCTAGATATTTTTCAAATCAAACGTAAAACCACACACTTAATTAAAGGTTCCCTCTCAGTAGAGAGGACGCGCGTAAGTGCTAACACCTCCCCCGCACGTAATCGACCCCCGAACCCATATCTCTAGTTTTCGAAAGACCATCCGCCTTGTCCAAAAGACCTTTTTTCAATGTTTTGGTCTTAAAATTAAAATATTGGTGGCGGCTTCAAAAAATTTCCACGTTGTACATCGAGAAACCCAAACCGGATTTTTCAGGTGCAACAGCTGGCGACTTCACTGGGGATTAAAAAAATAAAATATATATTTATTTTTTTTAAAGAGGGTCAAGCCTAATTAATTAAGTGTGTAGTTTGTGTGATTTGATTTGAATATTTTTCTTTGCCTGTGCACCCTAGAATAGTTATATTTGATTGATATTGAACCCTAGGGTATACGACATGTTATTACTTTTTATTGTCTGGGCTGTTCTGGATTTTCATTTGCAGGTGGGGTAGTTTTTAAGGAAATGCCCTTCGCACACACACACTTGTACCTTGAGGATTATATGATTAGAGAAAGAGACCATAACCTGTGTGTCTGTTAGGATACCTTAGGATGAGTGGATTCGAGTAGTGGGAGCCCATCGGGACCTTTGTCCGTTTGGCTACTCGCGAAAGTTTCAATCGAGTTGTGCTCTTTCGTGAGGCTTCGTATCTAGCAGTTCTTTTGCATTTACTGGGATTTTCATGAGAGGGACTGTGGCTCTCGATGACCTTTGTGAGGATGTGAATAGAGCTACATGAGAAGATTACTCCTAAATACCTTAGATCATAGGGTCTACCCCCTTTTAGGTCACAAGGGCTTTCCAAATTGTGTGTTGCATCGTTGCATGCAGTTCAGTCAATTTTTCCTTCAAATTTTTCGAAAATCAAAAAAGATATGCTTTTCCTTTTCAATAAACATCTATATGAGGTGACATATATCTTGTATTTTCTCAAAAATTCAATCACCAAACCAAAAAAAAAAAAAAAAAAAAAAATCTTTTACTTTGCTTTGCACATGCATCTAAAGTAGCATCATCAACCTCATTCTCATACAAAAAGCATCTTTGCATTGCATAACATGGGAAAACTTGATAAAATTCATACATGCATTTTTCTCTATCTCATTAAGGTTTGTCAAGAGTGCATTCTCCGCACGTGTGCGTTTCCATTCACTAAGGCTTTGTCCCCTAATTTTCTCGAAAGATCCAAAAAAATTGTGTCTTATTAGGGGCGCGTCTCATGCATTATTGTTTTCCTTTTTCACACATCATGAAAAAGTAATACATTAACCTCTCATCTTGCATGCAATTCCATGTCTTTCCATGCATTTTTTTTTTTAAAAAAAAAAAAATCATTGTGGGCATCATGCATTTCATTGCACAAAAAAAAATTAAAACAAGAAAGCATCTCATTCATAATCATGAACAAAAATCATCATCAAATTTATTCAAAACGTAGCATTCATGCATCATTTCATTAACCTCATCACTTTAGTTCAAATATATCATTCCTCCATACATGCATCTTTCAAAAAAAATGGAAGGGGCATTGGCATTTCATACTTTGCATTGCCTCTAAAAAAAAAAACATCATTTAGGAAAAAGCATCATTCCTACATTTTTCATCATTCAAAAGAAAAGGGGGCATTGACATTTCATATCTTGTCTTGCCTCCATAAAAATCATTTTGAAAAGAAGCATCATTCTTGCATCATTCATCATCCAAAAATGCATTGGCATTTCATATTTTGTCTTGCATAAAAAGAAAACATCAAAAAGAAAAAAACTTTTAGAATAATCACACTCTTCAAGTGAACATGCTTTCATGCATTTCATTTTCGTCATGTATACATCATAATGTTTTCATCCATGCATTGCATACAATAAAATGTTGTGATGAGAGACGAGACGTTCTTGCAAAGTAATTTTTCTTTTTTGGAAAAATTTACCCTCACTCATTTGCACACTCAAGGTGTTCCAAGACCCTTAGTTTTTCACATCAATAGCTCATTTGTATTTCCGTCAAAAAAAAAAGCATTGCATCTCATCCATTCCATGATAAAAGACTGAAACAGTTCATCAAAAAAGTTTTTATCATGTTTTAACCAATGTTAACTCTCTGTGAAGCGTTCTTTTAGTAAGTATGCATGCCACATGCGGTTTCTCTTGTTTGAGTCAGTCAATTTCTTTCCTTGTCATCATCACCATCCAAGTCTAATCCCGCCCCGTCCACCCCTAAAGCGCATATTCTCTCCCATCAGTGCATAACTTGACCTTTTGGTTCATTCTCACTAACACTCGAGTCCTCCCATGTGGGGCAGTGCTGTGATCACTAATTTTTCCTGTCGATTATCATATTCCTTTAGTGCAAGTCTTTCTAAAAAAATATAATAAATAAAAAAGATAAAATAAGCTCGCTAGGTTGAAAACCCGCAAAGGGCGGCCTAGGCAAAAAAGCGCCGGTGGATTGAAAACTCGCAAAAGAGCGATCAGATAAAAAATTAGGGCACAAAAAAAAAAAAAAAAAAAAGGGGAAAAGAAAAGAGCAAACACATGAAGATAGATAAATTATTGTCCTAAAGTTAAGTCTCACAGAAATAAGCAATCGGGATTTGAAAGGAAATTTGGTCATCTCTCCATACCCTCAAAAACCTAAAATCCCAGAAAGTTCATTTCCTACCCCTCTTAAGCCAAAGATTCAAAATCACAAAAATCCCCCTCCTACCCACCTTAAGTCAAGAAAGTCCCAGGATATCTCCACCACTCTAGACAAAGATCAATTCCACATCGAAAATGGTATATCATCTTTATCAGCTCACCCAGGTCCAAAGAAAAGAAAGAGGTCAAAAGGAAAAGAACACGATCAAACAAAAAGATTCAAAAATGAAAATCTCAAAAAAAAAAATACCAAGAAAAAGAGAAAACAAAAGAAGTACAAATTGTGAGTGATATATTTCACCATGAAACACGAGAGATCCTTGTCTCCATAAACTTTCCAATACTCTGTTGTGTATAATCATCTCTCCTTTCATAAAGACCGCAAACATTTTCTTTGGCCTCAACATCTAACCCTCCATAAACCCTCAGTCATTCTACCATGAAACACAAACTTGTCTTAATAAAACCCCAAGCACCTCATCAAATCTAATAACCATTTCCTTCATAAATCATTGACCATTGGCCGATGCCGAATAAGACCCAACAGCCCATCAGCCTCAAACACTTCATCAAGCCCAATCATCTCTTCCCCACAAAACATCACAATCTTGAAGAGTCCATCCCGATCAACAACCGATCGCTTTTGTTTTCTCAAATTTTAACCATAGGACAAATAAGTTTATCTATCTATGGCGTGTTTGCTCAAAAAAAAAATAATAATAAAAAAAACAAACAAGCAGAAAAAAGAAAGCTGCTCAAAGAGAAAGAAAAAGAAACAGTCAAAAAAAAAAAAAAAAAAAAAAAAACTGACAAAACAATAAAGACTTGCACTCTAAAATGCATTCAAGTTGCATTAAAACAAGGTTTAGTGATCACCAAGTGAGGCTTCTTTCATACTAAAAGTCAAACTTTCATTGCATTTGAGTTTTTCTTAAAGGGAACCAAAGATGTGTACTAGGGGGCATTTCATTCACCTCTCACTCCACTCAACCATGGGGAGATTTGTTCATCGTCTATCCCATTCACATACCACCCTTCGTTCATAACCATCACCATAACTCTGTCGCCTTTCACAACCTCACTCAAAGAAACCGTTTGAAATGTCAATCCAAAGCGGGGCAAGTGCATTCCCATTCCTTCACCTCATTCATTCCCATAAAACCTCACCGGGGCAATCTCTCAACTCACTATCCTAAACAAGGCCTCGTCATTCTAATGGAGGCAACTTTGTCTCGTCATGACTGGGGCAACACCAAACTCTATGAGTTGAGACAAAATCTCTTTTGCTCCACCCTTCATTTCAAGAGCCGGAGCATTCCGAATTCATCATCTTCTACACCCCTAGTTGTTGTCACCACTAGGCAGGGGCAAGCTTATTCACTCATCAAAAGCCCGAACCGGGGCAGTCTTGCATCCCTTGGTCCCTCGTGAGTGTCGGCAATAATCATGTCTGTCATCCCTTCACTTATCATACATGTTCTAAACCAATCCCAAGTTAACTGACTCACTCATTCACATTTGCACCCCTATGCATGCTTACTAGACAATGCTTCAAAGAGAGAGAACACAAGTTAGTCATGCGATATCTAAGATTCGGTCGTCATTGGAAGGAAGAGAAAACAAGTGAGCTTGTTTGTAAATAAAAACCTTGAGAACACCGGAGTTTGAATCAAATTCAATTTTTTCAACAGAATGGTCAATAATCATCTCAATTCCTTGCATTCAGAGTCTCGCATCTCATCATCACAAAAATGTTTAAGCACCTCAATCATTCATATCTTATTTTTCGCCTCAGGCATTTAGGCGTTCCATTTTGTTTATCATAGTGTCCCATTTGCATCGTGCCGACATCATCATTTCATGAAAGGCAACAAAAAAAAAGGAAGCAACAGATAAAAGCAAAAAAAATCTTCCACCTCATTCCATCAAGCATCAAAGCATTACATTTGCATCTTCACATTTGGTGCATTCATCACAAAAAAAAAAAAAAAAAAACGGTCCACGTCAGTTGCACCATATTAATACTTGCATTTCATAGAGGAAAATAGTAAAGAAGAAAAAGCGGAAATCTTTTCATTGCATTGGCATCATATTAATGTTGGCATTTCAATAAAAGAAAAAGAACAAGAATCATTGTATCAAACATCAGAGCATTGCATCATATTAATGTTTGCATTTCATAGAAGAAGCAAAAAAGAAACAAACAGGAGTTAGAACAGGAGCATTCCATTCATCAAAGCATCAATCACCGCATACACTTGCATTCAAACATCAAAGCATTATACAAAAGAACAAAGGCATTCCATAATATTCAAGACATCAATCATGGCATATATTTGCATTACATGTGTCATTCATTGCATTGCTAAGCAAAATGCGGACGAATACAAGATGTTAATCCTCATGCCTAGTTCAAAGAATCAGCACGCCAAGTGTTCATTTACTATTTTCGCATCAGCACGCCAAGTGCTCATTTACTATTTTCTCAGCACGCCAAGTGTTCATTTACAATTTTCTCAGCACGCCAAGTGTTCATTTACCGTTTTCTCAGCACGCCAAGTGCTCATTTACTATTTTCTCAGCACGCCAAGTGTTCATTTACTATTTTCGCATCAGCACGCCAAGTGTTCATTTACAATTTTCTCAGCACGCCAAGTGTTCATTTACCGTTTTCTCTGCACGCCAAGTGTTCATTTACAATTTTCTCAGCACGCCAAGTGTTCATTTACAATTTTCTCAGCACGCCAAGTGTTCATTTACCGTTTTCTCAGCACGCCAAGTGTTCATTTACCATTTTCTCAGCACGCCAAGTGTTCATTTATCGTTTTCTCAGCACGCCAAGTGTTCATTTACCGTTTTCCAATCAACACGCCAAGTGTTCATTTAATATTTTCGCATCAAAGACACCAAGTCTTCATTCACTTTGTTTTCTTCCTAGCAAACCAAGCATTCATCAAAGATTGCACGGATATCAAATCAATTTTCAAAATACAAAGTCATTTTCAATAAATAGGAGACTAAGTCGAATGTACATTCGAAATAGTCATCACGACAAGACACTTGAATTGATCATTCAAGAATCCTGAAGTCCCTATGCCAAAAAAAAAAAAACATTCAGTGTCGTCTACATCATAGTAATGTTTGCATTCCATAAAGCAAAAGAACCAAAAATTCATCATCCCATCAAACATCAAAGCAATACGGTTGCATCACATCAATACTTGCATCTCATAGAAGAAAAGAAAGCTAAAGCATCCCATGTCATTCATCATTCACATTTCATAGAAAAAAAAAAAGCAAAGAAGGAAAAGTTTTCCATTGCATGTCATCTGCCATTTCATCAAAACACAAGAGCATTACATATCATCAAACACCAAAATTTTGCATTCGTGATACCCGCACTTCATAAAAAGAGCAAAAAGAGAAGAAGAGGAGGAAAGCCAAAAGAGCAATAAGCAAATAAAGTCATGCATTACATAAAATCATGCACTCGCTTGACGTAGAAGAAAAAGAAATTCGTGCATTTGCATTACATTCATCATAAGAAAAGAATAAGAAAATGGCAATCATGGCATTTGCATTGCATGCATTGGTTCGCTTTTTTTGATTGAAGAGCAGTGAGAGAAGATAAACACCGCGTTGTTAATGCTCGCCTTGATTCGTAAAAGCGCTCCCCCAAGTTGGGAGTTCAAAAAAAAAAAAAAAAAAAAAAGAGAGAAACAAAAAAGAAAAGAAAAGAGAGCGCTCAGGCGCGCATTGCGGATTGGAGCCCAGAAAGATCATCGCTCCCTTCTGCCTGGGTCTCATATCGTGTACGAGAAACGCGATGGACCGCAGCCCCATGTGAGGTTCAACGGAACAGTTGTATCAGCCTAAGAACCGAGTGGACGCCGTGCATTGATCTTGTATATCATTTCCGAGTGGATAATGATCCCCCCGGTCGCTCGAAAAGGCCAACAGGAAACGTGCTCCTCAAAGCCACGTGCAAACTCGGATTCGTCAAGAGTTCGTTTAAGGATTACAGGTTTTAGGCAGCCTGGGCATTTTACCGCTTTCTGCACGCAAGTGCTCATTTACCGCTTTCTGCACACAAGTGCCCATTTTACCTTTTCTGTCTGCACGTCAGTGTTCATTTACTGTTTTCGCATCGACACGAAAGTGTCTATCTTTCCGGAAAAAAACAAACAAAAAAAAAAAACAAGAAAAAATAAGAGAAAAAGAAAAAAGAAAAAATCGGATTTCCCCAAGTGGACAAAATCGGTATAATTTCTGAATTCTTTATTTCTATTTTATCTTCGAAATATGTCTCGGTCAATTCATATTTCTTGATAAAATCCAAATAAAGAGGGGCAGCTGTCATACCCCAATTTTGTCCGATTAGTTGAAAATAAAAAAAAAATGTATTCTTGTTGACGCCCAATTTTAATGGGTATTTTTCTCGTTTTGAAAAAGGCTCAAAAGTATGTCTCGTTATGTTCACATATTATTTCTAATCGCTTATGCGCGATAGTTTTAACGATCTTGTAATGTCTCATTTCTTGTTGTTTGCGTGTTTATTGATTATGCGTGTCATAGCGGTTGTTCTATCATTATTGTAATTATTGGATGAACTTTCATTTATTATTAGCATTATCAAAAAATGGACACAACAAAAATAGTCCAATTATTTGTTCTATCCAAATCTGTCCAGCTTTTCATTATAATAATAATAACATACAAGTGTACATTTTGTTTCTAATTACAATGAAATAAAACAAAAGAGTGGGAGCAACTATAGAGCTTGCTTTGCTCACGCACACGCAGAGAGAGAAAAAACAATAGCAGCAGTCAACATGACAAAGAGATGAAGCCAAAATTGTGCAGCAATAGGTCCAGATCCAAAGCTCCAAATAGGGAGAAACTTCTTGCATATAGGATCTGTCCAAGTTTTCCATACACAGATAAAGCATTAGAAAAGTTAAAAAAAAGGCAACATGGTCAAATAACAAATTTGTGAATAACACAGAAGCTTGGAGGAAGAAAAATGTTGCTCAGAATTTTTCATACACAAAGAGGGAATTTTTGGGAAAACATAAACTGAGAGGTAAAATTAAAATTGACTCCACAAACACCCAATCCTATGCATTTCCACCTATAAATACAATTTAAGAGTTCAAGAGAAGGGGGGTGGTGAAGCAACAGACCAACGATGGCTCAGTTTAGAGAAAAGAAATCCAAAAACAAATTTTAGAAGATAGAAGAGAAGAGGATTCATAGAGGGTAGTGAGGAGCAAGATTCTGGGAGGCACAAAAAGCACAACACTGAGCATAATGCACACCAATACTCAGAATATTCATCCCTCCACCCATGCTTTTGAAAAAAGAAACAAACACAAAAACAGTGTAGCAAAAAATTAGATAGACAAGATACCTCATCACCACAACACCCTCCACCATCGCCACCAGAAACCACTGCGTGCCGCCACCACGCCTTCGTCGTCGCTCAAACGCTCCGCACCTCTCTTCTCTCCTTTCGGTTCTTTCTCTCTCTCTCCATGTCTCTCTCTCCGGCGAAAGCTTTATCCTCTCCGGCGAAACCCATCAGAAACCACTGCGAGCCGTCACCATCGCCACCACGCCTCCGCCGTCGCTGGTGAACCACGCTAGCACCACCAGCTTCCTTCCTCTCTCGCCGCTCCACCTTCGTTTTCCCTCACTCTCTCTCATTCGTAAGCTTCCTTCTCTCTCCCTCACCGTTCGTTTTCAGCTCTCTCTCTCTGTAAAATGTGAAATGAAACGGCGCATGAGAAAGAGTAGATTTAGGATATTTTTTTTTTTTTCAGCATTGGTTACACAGCTTATGTGTTTATTGGGCCTGTTTTTTAGTTTTTTCTAAAACATCTGATTGCTAATAACACCCCCACACGTTTTGGTTGCACCCCTCCAGCTTTTTATATATAAAAAAAAACTATTGTTAGCACTCCCAAATTTCGCTATCTCACCCTCTCTCTAATCTTTCAAAATCTTCTCAAATTAATGCAAACTATTAGTGACTATCACCCAAAGCCTTGGCTTGTTTGATTGTCACGAACACTATTAAGAGTTATTAGTAATGATCACTCAAAGCCTTTGCTTGCTTGGTCATTATGAAAACTTTTCCCCTTTCTGAAACCCTTTCAAAAACATTTTCATCTTCAAATTAGAACTACGTCGCTTTGATTCCCATTCAGGATACGTAGGAGCGAGCTACGTTCTCGTCAAGCGCAACAAATAAAAAAGCATTTTCACAACCGTAAACATTAATATTTTCCATAACAACAAATCATTTTCAAACCCATTGTTGCTAGTGGCTAATCAGAACCTTTGTTCGTCTAGCCATCGGCGCAACGCCTTTTCCAAAGAACGATGGCGATGATCACCCATAACTATGGTTAGTTTGATCATTCGTGTCAATTAATCTCTTTCGAAAACCATTTTCAAAAGATCAAATAAAAAACGAGTTGCTACTAACAGTCAATCAGAAGTTTTGTTCGTCTGACTAGTGGTAGTGACTCATGTTTTCAAGAGTACTTAGCGGTGATTACCCATAACCTCTGTTAGTTTAATCATCCATTGAATACTCTAAATCATATTTCAAAACTCACTAAAAAGATAAAAAAACAAAAACCTTTTCATGACAAACAAGAACTACGTAGCTTTGAATTCTCCATCGCACTAGGAGATACGTAGGAGCGAGAAGCCAATTCTCGTCAAGCACCAAAAATAAAATTTTCATTAAGTTTTTTTTCCCGTTTATCTTTAAGCAAGAAATAAATAGGCAAATCTAGATATTTTTCAAATCAAACGTAAAACCACACACTTAATTAAAGGTTCCCTCTCAGTAGAGAGGACGCGTGGGGTGCTAACACCTTCCCCGCACGTAATCGACCCCCGAACCCATATCTCTAGTTTTGAAAGACCATCCGCCTTGTCCAAAAGACCTTTTTCAATGTTTTGGTCTTAAAATTAAAATATTGGTGGCGGCTTCAAAAATTTCCACGTTGTACATCGAGAAACCCAAACCGGATTTTTCAGGTGCAACAATTGTCTTTGTATTTATTAAGCAAAAGGTCTTCATTTTATGAAAATTGTGATACTATGTTTATATAAGTGATTCATCGTGTGAAATGTTATACTACTAGTGATCTAATTGACTATGGCTAAATTGTGGTTTACCACTAAGGTCGAGATTTCTTTCATCTTTGGTGTATTTACAAGGGCATCATCGAGAGCCTTGCAAAGGTGGCCAATGCTCATTGCAAGTAGTATCGATTACTCGAGTAATCCCATAGTCAATCGGTTCACTATTTTATAACACACTAAACCAAAGGATAACTGAAAAAAATATATATACTCTAAATGATGTTGGTGTGTATGGTGTTGATGAGTTGCGGTGAATGTTCTCTATGAGTGATTATGATGTTGTGATATGAATTGTGAAGAATATACTCCAGAAGTATAGTTTTAATGATGCTGTTGTGTGATTGTGTTGAATTGCGAAGAATACACTCTATGAGTGTTTTATGATGATGATGGTGAGTGCTCCAGGTGAGTATTTTGGTGAAAGGCACATGTGTATATAGGATCTCATGGCATGTGCATAAATGTGAAGAATAGGCTTCGGCCTCTTGCGAAGAATAGGCTTCGGCCTCCAAATGAAGAATAGGCTTGGCCTCTTAATTGTGATGAATATGGTACCATCATGCATTATGCCCCTGTGGGGTTGCACTTTCATACATAATTATAAGCGTGAATTGTCTTTGTTTGTGATTGGAGCTTTCTTTGTTGTGTGACCATGAATTGGTGATGATGATATTGCTATGTGATTGCCTGCTCTCATTTCTCTATTATGTATCTGATTATGTTTTATTGAAATTCTCACCCTTCGCTTGGAATGTTGCTCTATTGTGGCAACGCTGCAGTAATCGCGAGTGAAGGTCTAGCCGCCATACAGTTAGTCGTCGGGAGGTCTGTTTGTGTCGCTCTCGATACCGTAGCACCTAGGGGCGTATTTTTGGGATTCGATGTTAAACTACTTAAGCGTATGAGGTTTATTTGAAGAATTATGTGACGTGTTTGAGTGGACTAGTGAGTCATTGATTTTCCATTTGTGATAAGATGATTTGTGAAGTTTTAACTTGTGATGTATGTGTTGTTGCACAAATTTAATGGTGCATACGATGGGTTAAATTTAATGGCGACGTAACATCCCTTCTACTAATTAATTAATATTTTGAGCAAGTGGAATACTCGATAATGACGTTTGAAATAATTGGGTAGATAAGGGTGTTACATTAGTGGTATCGAGCGATTCGGTCCGTCCACGGTGGTTGAGTCGTCAAGTTGAGTAACATTTGAGCTTTGTTACTCGTTTACGATTTTTGTTTTTCGTTGCGGTGCTAGAATGGCGACGGGACGATCCGCACGCTGTCGCATGTGTTGAGAACTTAAGCCTTGTTTTATCTGATATGTTGAGGGAGATGGTTATCGATACTCCGACTAAGGGTTCGGTGACTACCTCCGTTGTTTGTGCTAAATGCCCTGTATCTATGTATGGTAGAGAATTTTTAGTTGACCGATCCGTTTTTGCCGAGTGGGATGGATGTCATTCAGGTATGGGTGGTTAGTTGATAACCATGTTCATATCAATTGTCGTGAAAGGTCCGTGAGTTTTGCTTCACATGAAGAGAAGTCTGGTTTGCTATCTGCGGGTCAGCTGCACCGGGTGATGAGAGAAGAGGTTCAACTATTTTCTCTATTAGCATCGTTGTCTGCTGAGAGCCAAGCGAAGATTGATGAATTGCGGTGAGTGCGTGAGTTTTTCGAGGTGTTTCTGATGAGATTCCGGATGTACCACCCGAGAGAGAAGTGGAGTTTACTATTGACACGGGTTCTGGCACAAAGCCCGTGTCTATGGCACCATACTGGAATGTCCGCATCCGAGTTGGCGAATTGAAAAAGCAACTTGAAGATTTGTTAGAAAAGAAGTTCGTGAGACCCGAGTGTGTCACCTGGGAGCCCCAGTGTTGCTAGTGAAAAGAAAGATGGTAGTATGAGGTTGTGCGTAGACTATCGGCGGTTAAATAAAGTTACAATCAAGAATAAGTACCCGTTGCCAAGGATTGATGACTTGATGGATCAATTGGTGGGTGCTAAAGTATTTAGCAAGATTGACTTAAGGTCCGGTTATCACCGGATCAAGGTCAAGGATGAAGATGTTAGAAGGCGGCATTTAGGACAAGATATGGACACTATGAGTATTCCGTTATGCTTTTCGGTGTGACTAATGCACTGGAGTATTCATGGGATACATGAACCAAATTTTAAAAGAGTACTTGGACAAGTTTGTGGTGGTTTTCATTGATGACACTGACGATTTACTCTAAGTCGTAAGAGAGCATGCGGAACATCCGAGGTTGGTGTTAGAAATTCGAGGAGTCGAAAGTTATATGCCAAGTTGTCCAAGTGTGAGTTTTGGTTGAAAAAGGTCGATTTTCTCGGTCATGTGATTTCTAGTGAAGGGATTGCGGTGGACCCTTCCAAAGTTGACACGATGTTGCGTTGGGAGTCTCCAAAGTCGATTCATCAAATAAGGAGTTTTTCGGGATTAGTGGCTATTATAGAAGATTCATTGAGGATTTTGAAGTTGGCTCGCCATTGACCCAATTAACTTGCAAGGGCAAAGCTTTTGTTTGGGATGACCGATGTGAAGAAAGCTTCAATGAGTGAAAAGAAGATTGACTACATCTCCGGTGTTGACATTACCTAGTTGGTCGACCCGTTTGTAGTATACTGTGATGCTTCCAAGATGGGTTTGGGTGGCGTGCTTATGCAGAATGGGAAAGTGGTCGCTTATGCGTCGAGGCAATTAAGGACTCATGAGAAGAATTACCCTACTCATGATCTAGAACTTGCTGTTGTGGTATTTACATTGAAAATCTGGAGGCACTACTTGTATGGATCGAGATTTGAGGTGTTTAGTGACCACAAGAGTCTACTGATGATCTGTTCGATCAGAAAGAATTGAATATGAGGCAGCGCCGGTGGTTGGAACTATTGAAAGATTATGATTTTGAATTGAGTTATCACCCGGGTAAAGCTAATGTGGTTGCAGATGCTTTGAGTCGGAAGACCTTACATATGTCGGCATTGATGGCCAGAGAGCTTGAGTTGATTGAGCAATTCAGGGACATGAGTTTAGTTTGTGAAGTCACACCTCAGAGTGTCAGGTTGGGCATGTTAAAAATTGGCAATGATTTTATGACTAGTATCCGAGAAGCGCAGAAGTTAGATGTGAAATTGGTGGATTTGATGAGTGGGATTGGTAAGCCTGGGAATGAAGACTTCGAGTTAGATACTCAGAACGTAGTGAGGTACCGTGGAAGAATTTGTGTTCCCGAAGATGAGGAAATGAAAAAAGCAATCCTTGAGGAAGGACATAGGAGTAAATTAAGTATCCATCCCGAGCGACGAAGATGTATCAAGATCTCGAAAAAGATGTTTTGGTGGCACAGGTTAAAGCGAGATGTGGCGCAGTTCGTGTACTCGTGTTTGACCTGTCAGAAGTCGAAGGTCGAGCATCAGAAGTCTGCGGGAATGATGCAACCGTTGAATGTCCCAGAGTGGAAGTGGGATAGTATCTCCATGGATTTTGTGACTGGGTTACCCAATACGGTGAGAGGACATGATTCGATTTGGGTAGTGGTGGATGATTGACGGTCGGCTCATTTTATCCCTATCGGTATTAAGTATCAGGTGTCGAGATTGGTGAAATCTACATTCAGGTGATCGTGAAGCTGCATGGTGTTCCTTTGTGCATTGTGTCGGATAGAGATCCAAGGTTTACTTCCGAATTTTGGAGTATTTTGCAGAAGGAGTTGGGTACGAAATTGAGGCTGAGTTCGGCTTATCATCCTCAAACTGACGGGCAGACAGAGAGGACAATTCAATCATTGGAAGATCTGTTGAGGTCGTGTGTTCTAGAGCAGGGAGGTGCGTGGGATGCTCATCTTCCCTTGATCGAGTATACATACAACAATAGTTATCACCCGATGATTCGGGATGGCACCGTTTGAGGCATTGTATGGTCGGAGGTGTAGGACTCCGGTATGTTGGTATGAGACTGGGGAAAGTTTAGTGCTTGGACCTGAGCTGGTTAGGGAAACCACTGAGAAAGTGAAGATGATCCGAGAGAAAATGAAAGCGTCTCAGAGTAGACAGAAGAGCTACCATGATAAGAGAAGGAAGGATTTAGAGTTTGAGGCGGGTGACCACGTGTTCTTGAGGGTCACACCTATGACGGAGTGTCGGGCGTCTTGTTGAAATCAAAGAAGTTGACTCGCTTCATTGGACCGTATCGACACGGAGAGAGTTGGAAGTGTTGCATATCGGGTGGCCTTGCCACCTAATCTTTCGAACTTGCACGACGTGTTTCACGTGTCACAGCTTCGAAAGTATATTGCAGATCCGTCTCATGTGATTCAACCGGATGATGTAGAGGTGCGGGATAATCTCACTGTGGAGACCGTGCCTGTTCGAATTGAGGATTGGGAAGTGAAGACCCTTCGAGGTAAGAAGATCAATTTGGTGAAAGTTGTATGGTTTGGGGCAGCTGGAGAAAACCTGACTTGGGAGCTGGAGGATAAGATGCGAGAGTCGTATCCGGAGTTATTTGAATCAGGTATGTTTTCGAGGACGAAAAATCTTAAGTGGGGGAGAGTTGTAACACCCCGGAAATAATTTAATTAAATTGTTTAATTGAATTATTAAGTTCATTAGAGATGTGATTGATCAAGAAAAATAAATGTGTTATTCAGAAGATGGATCGAGAAGGTGCGCGAGATTACGGTTTCGAAGGAGGAAGGAGACGTTCGTTCGTGGTTGCTGGGTTCTTGCACGTGATTCTCTTAACCTTTGCTTCCGGAACATCGAAATTCTCAAGGTAAGGGGAGTATTTCAGTTTAACATAATAGTTTATGTAGGAGAATAGGGCTATGTTGTTGATTGAGTATGTGACGATATCAATTGATGATTTTGATTGTTTTGAGATGATTGAGTGTGTGATGATATCAATTGATGATCTTGATTGTTTTTGAGATGATTGAGTAGGTGATGAACCTGGATGATGTTGATGAATTTTGATGATGTTTGTAATGCATGATTCTTTGTGTGTTTTGTTGTAAAGCGTAAGGTTCTTCTTGTGTGTGTCTTAGAAATCGATTTCTTGCTTTCAAATATAGAGCCAATAATCGATTGTTTGCTTTCAAAAGGTAGAGTCCAAATCGATTTCTTGCTTTCAAATATAGAGCCAATAATCGATTGTTTGCTTTCAAAAGGTAGAGTCCAAGGATGAAGATGTTCCAAAGACAGCATTTAGGACCAGATCAAGGTCAAGGATGAAGATGTTCCAAAGACAGCATTTAGGACCAGATATGGACACTATGAGTATTCCGTTATGCCTTTCGGTGTGACTAATGCGCCGGGAGTATTCATGGGATACATGAACCAAATTTTCCGTGAGTACTTGGACAAGTTTGTAGTGGTTTTCATTGATGACATTCTGATTTACTCTAAGTCGGAAGAAGAGCATGCTGAACATCTGAGGGTAGTATTAGACATTCTGAGGAGCCGGAAATTATATGCCAAGTTGTCCAAGTGTGAGTTTTGGTTGTGAAGGTCGATTTTCTCGGACATGTGATTTCTTGTGAAGGGATTGCGGTGGATCCTTCCAAAGTTGATGCGATGTTGCGTTGGGAGTCTCCAAAGTCGATTCTTGAAATAAGGAGTTTTCGGGATTAGTGGCTATTATAGAAGATTCATTGAGGGTTTTGAAGTTGGCTCGCCATTGACCCAATTAACTTGCAAGGGCAAAGCTTTTGTTTGGGATGACCGATGTGAAGAAAACTTCAATGAGTGAAAAGAAGATTGACTACATCTCCGGTGTTGACCTTACCTAGTTCGGTCGACCGTTTGTAGTATCTTGTGATGCTTCCAAGATGGGTTTGGGTGGCGTGCTTATGCGAGAATGGGAAAGTGGTCGCTTATTAGTCGAGGCAATTAAGGACTCATGAAAAGAATTACCCTACTCATGATCTAGAACTTGCTTTGTGGTATTTACATTGAAAATCTGGAGGCACTACTTGTATGGATCGAGATTTGAGGTGTTTAGTGATCACAAGAGTCTACGGTATCGTTCGATCGAGAAAGAATTGAATATGAGGCAAATAGGTGGTTAGTGTAACATCTAAATCGCTTCCCAGAAGCGCTGACGCCCCCACGAACCAACACGAGTCTTTTCAAAGCATGTTTTGTCCTCACTTGCATCTTTGAAAAGACTCGTGTTGGTTCGTGAAAGCGTCGCAGCTTCGAAGCAACCGGATGTTACATTTAGTGGTATCGAGCGCAGACCTCTCCCGATGACGGTGTGGTTCGAGGGACGAACCAAGCGGAAGGCGAGTGGGCATGTGACATCCGGGCCGAGGAGGCGGGAGTGATCGCGGTGCCCAAAAAGGTGGCATGGCAAAGAGCGGCTCTGGCGGCTTCAAGCGAAGGGCGCGTGAATGAACCGAATACGCACCGGAATGAGAGGATCCCGAGTCCCATGCGGTATGGACCGCATCTGATTGAAGGAAGGCTTAAAAGAATTGATTTGAACTACCTATACCAACAAGGTGCATCTTCTTTTTAGGAGCTCATCCCATAAGAACTCCATAGTTAAGCGTGCTTGGCTTGGAGTAGTAGTGGATGGGTGACCTTCGAGAAGTTTCGAAAGCATGCAAGTGAGGACAAAACATCTTTGAAAAGACTCGTGTTGGTTCGTGAAGGCGATCGGCGATTTGGAAGCGATGCAGGATGTTACTGATTAGAACTATTGAAGGATTATGATTTTGAGTTGAGTTATCACCGGGTAAAGCTAATGTGGTTGCGATGCTTTGGTAGGAAGACCTTGCACATGTCGGCGTTGATGGCTAGAGAGCTTGAGTTGATTGAGCAATTCGGGGACATGAGTCTAGTTTGTGAAGTCACACCTCGAGTGTCGGGTTGGGCATGTTGAAAATTGGCAATGATTTTATGATTAGTATCCAGAAGCGCTTGAAGTTAGATGTGAAATTGGTGGATTTGATGAGTGAGATTGGTAAGCACGGGAATGGAGATTTTGAGTTAGATACTCGTAGCGTATTGAGGTACCGTGGAAGAATTTGCGTTCAGAAGATGAGGAAATGAAAAGGCAATCCTCGAGGAAGGACATAGGAGTAAGTTAAGTATCCATCCCGGAGCGACGAAGATGTATCACGATCGAAAAAGATGTTTTGGTGGCACGGATTGATGCGTGATGTGGCAAAGTTTGTGTATTCGTGTTTGACACATCGCCGAAATCGAAGGTCGAGCATCGAAGCTGCGGGAATGATGCAACCGTTGAATGTTCAGTGGAAGTGGGATAGTATTTCTATGGACTTCGTGGACCGGGTTACCCAATACGGTGAGAGGACATGATTCAATTTGGGTGGTTGTGGATAGATTGACAAAATCGCTCACTTTATTCCTATCGGTATTAAGTATCAGGTGTGTCGAGATTGGTGAAATCTACATTCGTGTGGTTGTGAAGTTGCATGGTGTTCCTTTGTGCATTGTGTCGAGATAGAGACCCAAGATTTACTTCGGATTTTTGGAGTAGTTTGCGGGAAGGAGTTGGGTTGAAATTGAGGTTGAGTTCACTTATCATCCTCAAACCGACGCGCAGAGGACAATTCAATCATTGGAAGATCTGTTGAGGTCGTGTGTTCTAGAGCGAGGAGGTGCGTGGGATACTCATCTCCCTTGATCGAGTTTACATACAACAATAGTTATCACTCCAAAGATTGGGATGGCACCGTTTGAGGCATTGTATGGTCGGAGGTGTAGGACTCGGTATGTTGAGTGCGAGGATCGGGAAAGTTTAGTGCTTGGACTCGAGTGGTTAGAGAAACCACCGAGAAAGTGAAGATGATCCGAGAGAAAATGAAAGCGTCTCGAGTAGTATGAAGAGCTACCATGATAAGAGAAGGAAGGATTTAGAGTTTGAAAGCGGTGACCACGTGTTCTTGAGGGTCACGCCTATGACTGGTGTCGGGCGTGCTCTGAAATCAAAGAAGTTGACTCCTCGTTTCATAGGACCGTATCAAATTACGGAGAGAGTTGGAAGTGTTGCATATCGGGTGGCTTTGCCACCTAATCTTTCGAACTTGCACGACGTGTTTCACGTGTCGCAGCTTCGAAAGTATATTGCAGATGTAACACCCCATTTCTACCCGGTAATTTAAATCAAAAATCGAGTGTACAAAAATCTTTTACGATCATTTTCTAGTTTAGTGTGTTATAAAATAGTGGGTGGCCGACTATGGGATTACTCTGTAATCGATACTACTTGCAATGAGCATTGGCCACTTTTGCAAGGCTCTCGGTGATGCCCTCGTAAATACACCAAATGAAAGAAATTCCGGCCTTAGTGGCGAACTACGTTTAGCCATAGTCATTCAAAGACACTAATAGTATAACGTAAAGTAATACTCAATGAAATGGAGCGTCACAACTCTTTCTCTTAAAACCAAAACCAAATACGTAACACGAGAAGATAACTCATAGTAATATAGTTTCACATAATGCGTGGAAAACAATCATTAGCTCAACAAAGATAATCTAGCAATATCAAAACAAATACATAAAGGCTCAACAAGGAGCAAACAGCAACAACAGATTCTAAACCCCGACCCCCCAGGTGCTACGATCGAGCGAGGACCGACTCGGGAGTAGTGAAGGTGGAAAGCCCTCACTCCACGACTACACCGTGGTAAATAACAACAGAGAAAGGGGTGAGTCTCGAACTATATAATAAAGGTGATAATAAGCAATATACAAGCATAGTGTACAAAGACTCAAACACACCAATCATTAATCAATAATATTCATGCACTAATGAGAATGTATGCAATGTCATCATGCATGTGGTACCATTGGCCCACCGCCGCCTCGAGCTTCACAATCATCATACAAGGCCCCCCGGCCGCCCGCAGGCTTCATAATCACTTTATAAGGCCCCCCGGCCGCCCTCAGGCTTCACAAATCATATTATAAACACTACGACCGCAGCCAATGTATGCATGAGACTCCATGTACATCACAACATCATTTCAAACAATTCAATACACCCAATTACTCTTACCTCGGTGTCAATCTCATTTTATAGCCCTCCGGCTTGGCCACCGCCCATGCCCCCATGGCATGCTCAATCACCTCATTATAAACCCTCAACACCATTATGTCCCACCGGACTATTCTCCTCTAGGGCACTCAATCTTACTCAGGGACCTAAACCACCACTTAGGACCCAAACAATCATCTAGGGACCAAACTGTCACCTAGGGACCAAAACAAAGACCCTCTTAGGCACTTGGCGGCACCAGCGCCATTTTCCCCACGATACAGCGCGCCCGGTGCAACACAAAGACTAGCGCCGTAAACTCAAGATTTTGCGCGCCCGTGGCAACACTGCCCATCGGGCGCCACTTTCCTAGCTGTCTGGCGCCCCCCAGGCAACATGCACCTAGACACAAACTTCGCATACGATTTGGACACAAACTAAGACACAGCAAAGACGGTTGGCGCCCTCATTGACCAGCTCACCCAACACTTTCAAACCAAAACCACCCGAGCCAAAATGTTTAAAAATGAATTTGGGCAGGTAAACACAAAATTTGGCACAGTGAAATATGCTAAAAAGTAAGTTTCACTCCCGGGCTCCAAAACACACGTGAAACGAGCCCTACAGGGACATTTTCAGAAATACACTTGCAATCGAAAACCATTCGAGCCAAAACACTTAAAATTGAAAGTTGGCAGGTGAATACAAAAGTTGGCACGAGAAAATATGTTTAGAAATACAAGTTTCACTCAGGGCTCCAAAACACACCTAAAACGAGCCTCTACCGGGACATTTTCAAAAATACACTTGCAATCAGAGAAAACCACTCGAGCCAAAATGTTTAAAATTGAAAGTTGGCGGTGAATACAAAAGTTGGCACGAGAAAATATGTTTAGAAATACAAGTTTCACTCAGGGCTCCAAAATACCCACATTACGGCGCCAGACAAAGAACTCACTCACCCGGACATCAAGCTAAAGTGACACAGCGCCATTCGGGCACCACTGGGCAGCATTTGGCGCCCCACATCGGCACACGCACTCCAACACACAAGCGAAGGCATGTGGCGCCATTTTCCCAAAGAACTTGGCGCCTGGCGAAACAACCCCGCACAAAACATTTTCCAAAGACATGAAGCGGTGTGGCGCCATTTTCCCTGCAATGTGGCGCCCTGGCAGTAGCATTCCTGCACAAACTCTAAACTTAGCCAGTGAACAGTACACAGGGCGCCAGAATCCTAGCATTTTGGCGCCCCAAACACCAAAACCCCAATTTTTCCAAACTCTCCCAAACCAATTCACCCAATAATCCTTCTAACACTCCTAATTGCATAATCAAACAACCAATTGCATATTCAAATCATCAATTAACATCAAAATCACCAATTCATATAATACAAAACCCTAACTCACACCTAAATCAATTTTTACCAACAATTTCATCAAATTCAAGAATCAATCAACATGTGATCATCAAATAACATCAAAACAGCCCCTATGACACATATAATACCCATTATCTCCTCTATTATAGAGTGAGACTCCCCTTACCTCAAATTAAACCGTAGAAAAGCACCGGAATCGAGTCACGAACAAAACCACCGCAACAATCCAAGCTTCAAGCCACGAAATCCTTCTCTTTCTCTCCTCTCTTGCTACGGCGCACTGCTCCCTCTCTTCTCCTTTCTTTTCTTTTTCGTTTTCTCTTCACAAATGAGCTTTGATACCTAATTTGGGTATATAAGTATTGGGCCAAGTGCACCTTGGGCCCTTTTACACCCCCGGTCCATTTCTTCCACCACTCCTTCAATTAAAATATTTTACTAAATTATAAACAGTATTATAATTTAATATAATTAAAAATTAGTGCAACACCTAAACAATTCAACCAATTTCTTAATTAAATTATTTGGGGTGTTACAACTCTCCCCCACTTAGGAGATTTCGTCCTCGAAATTCATACACGAGTCAAATAACTCTGGATAGGACTCCGCATCCCCGCTCTCCGGCTCCCAAGTCATACTCTCACCTGGCGGCTCCCAACCACACTACCTTGACCAAGGCAATGTCTTTCCTCTCAACACCTTCACTTCTCTATCCTCAATCCTCACCGGCATAGTCTCCACGGTGAGGTTCTCACACGCACTCTACATCATCCATGTGAATCACATGAGACGGGTCCGGAATATACTTAGAAGCCGTGACACGTGGAAGACATCGTGCAAGTTCGAAGATTGGGTGGCAAGGCCACCCTATAAGCAACCTTTCCAACCTCTCGGTGATTTGGCACGGTCCAATGAACCTTGGAGTTAACTTCTTTGCCTTGAGCACCCCAACACCGGTCATAGGCGTGACCCTCAAGAACACATGCTCACCTGACTGAAACTCCAAGTCCTTCCTCCTCTTATCATGATAACTTTTTCGCCGACTCGAGACTCTTTCATCTTCTCTCCGATCATTTTCACCTTCTCGTAGTCTCCTAACCAACTCGGTCCAAGGACAACACTCTCCCGGACTCATACCAACACAAAGGAGTTACGCACCTCGCCCATACATCTGATTGCCTCAAAAGGAGCCATCCCGATGCTCGAATGATAGTTGTTATTGCACGTGAACTCAATCAATGGAAGATGTGTATCCCACGCACCTCCTCCTCGCTCTAGTACACAAGCTCTCAAAAGATCCTCCAAAGATCGGATGGTTCTCTCCGTCGACCATCGATCCCGAGGATGATAAAGTGAACTCAACCTCGGCTTGGACCCCAAAGCCTCCCGCAAGCTACCCCAAAACTCGGATGTAAACCGCGGATCTCTATCCGACACAATACTCTTCGGGACCCCATGAAGCTTCACAATCACACGAATGTAAATTCTAGCCAACTTTGGCACAGGGAAAGGTGATGTTGATAGGGATGAAATGGGCGGACTTGGTCAACCTATCCACAATCACCCAAATAAGTGTCGACCCTCTCACAATGATTTGGCAACCCGATCCACAAAGTCCATGGAAATCTTGTCCCACTTCCATTCAGGAATCTCCAAAGGTTGCATCAACCCCGAGCTTCGGTGCTCAATCTTTGACTTACGGCAAGTCAAACATGCATATACAAAGCTGCGCCACATCTCTCTTCATACTGTGCCACCAAAATAGTTTCTTGAGATCATGGTACATCTTAGTGGCACTGGATGAATGCTCAACTTACTCCTATGACTTTCCTCAAGTATCATCTTCTTCAACTCAAAGATCATCCGGAACACAGTTACGTCCCCGAACCTCAACACACCACCGGGAATCCAACTGTAATCCCCCTCTGCAGGCTTGCTCACCCGCAACCAAAGAAGTCTACCGAACTTCACATCTAGCTTACGGGCGTCTCGATACTAACCAAGAAGTCGTTCCCAATTCTCGGCATCCCCAATCGACACTGGGTGTCACCTCACGACTAAACTCAAGTCACTGGCTCGCTCAATCAATTCCAACTCCTCACCATCATAGCCGACATATGCAAAGTCTTCCGACTCAAAGCATCGCCCACGACATTAGCTTTGCCGGGGTGATAGTTCAAGCCGAAATCATAGTCCTTCAACGATTCTAACCAACGCCTGTCTCATATTCACTCCTTACGGTCAAATAAGTACTTTGGACTCTTATGGTCTTTGAACACTTCGAATCTAGTACCATAGAGATAGTGTCTCCGCATTTTCAACACAAACACAATCGCAGCCTAACTCTAAGTCATGGGTAGGGTAGTTCTTCTCATGGGTCCTCAATCTGTCGGGACGCATAAGCCACTACCTTCCCATCCCGCATCAAAACACCTCCCAAACCCATCTTGGAAGCATCACAGTACACAACAAATGGTTGCTCTGGCACAGGCAACACTAACACTGGAGACGTGGTCAACCTTCTCTTTAGCTCTTGGAAGCTCTCTTCACACTTTGCATCCCACACAAATGCCTTTCCTTTACAGGTCAATCGAGTCAATGGAAGGGCTAGCTTAGAGAACCCTTCAATGAACCTCCTGTAATAACCAGCCAACCCCAAGAAACTCCCGATCTCAGTCGCAGACTTTGGGCTCTCCCAACTGTAACATTGCATCAACCTTGGTCTGGCTCCACCGCTATACCATCACCGAAATAATATGACCCAAGAAGCTCACCTCATGCAACCGAACTCACACCCGACAACTTGGCATACAACTTTCTCTCTTTCAAGACTTCTAGCACCAACCTCAAGTGCTCTGCATGCTCTTCCTTTGATTTGGAGTACACCAAAATATCATCAATGAAGACCACCACAAACCGATCCAGATAACTATGGAAAATTCGGTTCATGTACTCCATAAACACCCCTGGTGCATTTGTGACACCAAACGGCATTACAGAGTACTCATAATGCCCATACCTTGTTCTGAATGCTGTCTTCTGGACATCCTCATCCTTCACCTTAATCTGGTGGTACCCGGACCTCAAGTCAATCTTGCTAAACACTTTAGCACCCACTAGCTGATCCATTAGATCATCTATCCTCGGGAGAGGATACTTATTCTTGATAGTCACTTTATTCAATTGTCTGTAGTCCACGCACAGACGCATACTCCCATCCTTTTTCTTTACCAACAAAACTGGAGCTCCCCATGGTGATACACTAGGCCTCACAAACTTCTTCTCAAGAAGCTCCTCTAACTGCTTCTTCAATTCAGCCAACTCAGAAGCTGACATCCGGTACGGTGCCATAGACACAGGCCTAGTACCAGGCACAAGCTCAATCCCGAACTCCACTTCCCTCTCTGGGGGCACACTAGGAATCTCATCCGGAAACACTTCAGGGAACTCACACACCACCTGTAACCCATCAATCACAGCCCTGTTCTCAGCAGACATGGACGCAATCAAAGCAAACAACTGACCACCCTCTTTCATTACCCTGCGCAATTGCTCAGCAGACAGCAAAGCAGACTCTTCCTCTTCAGGAAGGAGAAAACTAATAGACTTATCAGAACAGTTGATGTGCACGTGGTTATCTACTAACCACCCATGCCCGTAATCACATCTAACCCACCCAAAGGCAAACAAATCGGATCAACTGAGAAAATCCTCGCCAAGACCGACAGAGGACACCTAGCACACATCGTGAGAAGTAGTTACAGGACCCTTAGCCGGAGTGTCGATAACCATCCCTCTCTCCATAGTAGACATTACTAAATTTAACTTTTCAAAGACAAACAGATGAAATAAAAGAGTGCGTAGCACCCGTGTCAACAATAGCAACTAAAGGAGTACCAGAGATGAAACATGTACCTCGGATATCATTAGGTCCCTCCGAACTCGCCAATGCAAACACCTCCCAAGAGATCTTTCCTTCTTAGGCTTGGGACACTTGAAGCTTATGTGACCGGCTTCACCACGGTTGAAACATACAGTTCCTTGCGATCACACCCGGATGCCATGTGACCACTCTTTCCACACCTAAAACATCTCTCGCACTTCCATCTTATACCAAAACTCTTGTGACTGGCTTGTCACACTTGAAACACACAATATCGGATGGGCGTCTCTCCCACTTGGCCTCTTGCCCTCATGGTGCCTCCTACCCTCAAGCAGAGACTGTTTCCACCATTGTGTACTGTTACCACCCGAATACCTTTGCTTCCCTTTGTCGCCAGACTTCTCATAAGGCTTACCTCGTGATGAAATTTCCCCCTCCGGTCTCTCATGACCCTAGAGCGGGCATTCTTTGTCTTCCTCATATATCCTGCAAAGAATCTACCGGATCAAAGCCAAATACTCTAATTTTCTCGATACCCCACACCGCTTGATATCGGCTCTCGGTCCATTCTCAAACTTGATGCACTTTGAGAATTCAGCCCAAACCTCAAGATAGTGGGGATAGAACTTGGCCAACTCCGTGAACTTGGCAAAGATATTGATGAATGATCATACTCCCGCCTCGGTTCAAGGAATTCCGGCTCTTTCTTACCTCTCACGTCCTCGGAAATACTTTCTCAAGAATTCCCTCCGAACACAAAACCAAGTGATCTCTTCCGTGCAAAGACCCAATCTCTCACCGGTCTCTAGCCACTACCATCGCCTCTTCAGATAATGTATGAGTACCGTGCACGACTTTACGCTCATCGGTGCGACCCAATCACCCCAAGATCCTCTCAATCTCCTTCACCAAGTCAAGGCACCATCGGGTTGTACTCTCCTTGAAGGTAGGGGGTTCTCTCCGAACGTTGCCGTGCGGGTCTCATTATTACGTTGGGTACCCACGATCCGCGCTATAGCTCGCAAGGCCTCAAGAAGAGCAGCGATGCTCGATCCTTTCGGCCATATCAACCTAACACCGCAAAGATAAACAACGATTTGTAATTACTTTAAGACACCTAGTTGTCATACACACTATGACAGATCGACACACTTGGCCGGACAGACCGAACTTTTGCTCGATACCACTAATGTAACACCCCATTTCTACCCGGTAATTTAAATCAAAAATCAGAGTGTACAAAAATCTTTTCTGATCATTTTCTAGTTTAGTGTGTTATAAAATAGTGGATCTGGCCGACTATGGGATTACTCAGTAATCGATACTACTTGCAATGAGCATTGGCCACTTTTGCAAGGCTCGATGATGCCTCGTAAATACACCAATGAAAGAAATTCCGGCCTTAGTGGCGAACTACGCTTTAGCCATAGTCATTCAAAGACACTAATAGTATAACGTAAAGTAATACTCAATGAAATGGAGCGTCACAACTCTTTCTCTTAAACCAAAAACCAAATACGTAACACCAGAAGATAACTCATAGTAATATAGTTTCACATAATGCAGCGGAAAACAATCATTAGCTCAACAGCATAATCTAGCAATATCAAAACAAATACATAAAGGCTCAACAAGGAGCAAAACAGTAACAACGGTCTAAACCCCGACCCCACAGGTGCTACGATCGTGAGCAGCATCGACTCGGGGAGTAGTGAAGGTGGAAAGCCCTCACTCCCGACTCACACCGTGGTAAATAACAACAGAAAGGGTGAGTCTCGAACTATATAATAAAGGTGATAATAAGCAATATACAAGCATAGTGTACAGCACTCAAACACACCAATCATTAATCAATAATATTCATGCACTAATGAGAATGTATGCAATGTCATCATGCATGTGGTACCATTGGCCCACCCGCGCGCCTCGAGCTTCACAATCATCATACTGAGGCCCCCACGCCCGCAGCTTCATAATCACTTTATAAGGCCCCGGCCGCCTCAAAGCTTCACAAATCATATTATAAACACTACGACCGCGACCAATGTATGCATGAGACTCCATGTACATCACAACATCATTTCAAACAATTCAATACACCCAATTACTCTTACCTCTGTCAATCTCATTTTATAGCCCTCCCGGCTTGGCCCACCGGCCCATGCCCCCATGGCATGCTCAATCACCTCATTATAAACCCTCAACACCATTATGTCCCACCGGACTATTCTCCTCTAGGGCACTCAATCTTACTCAGGGACCTAAACCACCACTTAGGACCCAAACAATCATCTAGGGACCAAACTGTCACCTAGGGACCAAAACAGCACCCTCTTAGGCACTTGGCAGCACCAGGCGCCATTTTCCCCACATTCGGCGCCCCCGGTGCAACACAAAGACTAGGCGCGTAAACTCAAGATTTTGGCGCCCTCGTGGCAACACAGCCACCGGGCGCCACTTTCCTAGCAATCTGGCGCCCCTCGGGCAACACAGACCTAGACACAAACTCAGATACGCCAGACACAAACTAAGACACAGGCAGCACAGTTGGCGCCCCCCTGTTGACCCAGCTCACCCAACACTTTCAAACCAAAAACCACCCGAGCCAAAATGTTTAAAAATGAATTTGGGCAGGTAAACACAAAATTTGGCACAGTGAAATATGCCTAAAAAGTAAGTTTCACTCCCCGGGCTCCAAAACACACGTAAAACGAGCCCTACCGGGACATTTTCAGAAATACACTTGCAATCAGAAAACCATTCGAGCCAAAACACTTAAAATTGAAAGTTGGCAGGTGAATACAAAAGTTGGCACGAGAAAATATGTTTAGAAATACAAGTTTCACTCACCAGGGCTCCAAAACACACCTAAAACGAGAGCCCTACGGGACATTTTCAAAAATACACTTGCAATCAGAAAACCACTCGAGCCAAAATGTTTAAAATTGAAAGTTGGCAGGTGAATACAAAAGTTGGCACGAGAAAATATGTTTAGAAATACAAGTTTCACTCACCGGGCTCCAAAATACCCACATTCTGGCGCCCAGACAGCAACTCACTCACCCGGACATCAAGCATAGTGACACAGCGCCATTCAGGCACCCTGGGGCAGCATTTGGCGCCTGCCATCGCGGCACACGCACCCAACACACAAGCGGTGCTGTGGCGCCATTTTCCCAAAGAACTTGGCGCTACTGGCGAAACAACCCCGCACAAAACATTTTCCAAAGACATGAGCGAGTGCATGTGGCGCCATTTTCCCAGCAATGTGGCGCCCTGGCAGTAGCATTCCTGCACAAACTCTAAACTTAGCGATGAAACGATTACGGCGCGCGAATCCTAGCATTTTGGCGCCCAAACACCAAAACCCCAATTTTTCCAAACTCTCCCAAACCAATTCACCCAATAATCCTTCTAACACTCCTAATTGCATAATCAAACAACCAATTGCATATTCAAATCATCAATTAACATCAAAATCACCAATTCATATATTACAAAACCCTAACTCACACCTAAATCAATTTTTACCAACAATTTCATCAAATTCAAGAATCAATCAACATGTGATCATCAAATAACATCAAAACAGCCCCTATGACACATATAATACCCATTATCTCCTCTATTATAGAGTGAGACTCCCCTTACCTCAAATTAAACCGTAGAAAAGCACCGGAATCGAGTCACGAACAAAACCACCGCAACAATCCAAGCTTCAAGCCACGAAATCCTTCTCTTTCTCTCCTCTCTTGCTACGGCGCACTGCTCCCTCTCTTCTCCTTTCTTTTCTTTTTCGTTTTCTCTTCACAAATGAGCTTTGATACCTAATTTGGGTATATAAGTATTGGGCCAAGTGCACCTTGGGCCCTTTTTACACCCCTGGTCCATTTCTTCCACCACTCCCTTCAATTAAAATATTTTACTAAATTATAAACACCGTATTATAATTTAATATAATTAAAAATTAGTGCAACACCTAAACAATTCAACCGATTTCTTAATTAAATTATTTGGGGTGTTACAGCAGATCCGTCTCACGTGATTCAACCGGATGATGTGGAGGTGCGGGATAATCTCACTGTGGAGACCGTGCCTGTACGAATTGAGGATTGGGAAGTGAAGACCCTTCGAGGTAAGAAGATCAATCTGGTGAAAGTTGTATGGTTTGGGGCGGTGGTGAAAGTCCGACATGGGAGCCGGAAGATAAGATGCAGAGTCGATATCGTAATTGTTTGAATCGTGTATGTTTTCGAGGACGAAAAATCCTAAGTGGGGAGAATTGTAACACCCGGAAATAATTTAATTAAATTATTTAATTGAATTATGGGTTTTATTAGAACGTGATTAAATTAATTAAATTGATGGGCGTGGTTCAGGAGGTGGAGCGAGTAAAGGGAGTGGTGTGGACGTGGAGGGCCCAGTGTTTACTGAGCCCACTGCTTAACCCTAGGAGTCTAGCGCAACTCTCTCATTGTGCAGAAATTGAGAGAGTGCGCGAATCGAGAGAGTGAGGAAGAGAGAAAGGGAGCTATTTGCACTAAGAAGAGGAAGGAAGGGGAATTTCGCAAGTTCCTTCAGGTAAGAATTCTCGATCCTTTCCGTGCCGTTTTCTTCATTATCCTAGTGTTGTAGCCTATCCCTAACCCCATTATGCTCATTCCTCATTGATCAAAGGAGAGTGAGTGGCTGCTGTAACATCCCAAATAATTTAATTAAGAAATTGATTAAATTGTTTAAGTGTTGCACTATTTTAATTATATCAAATTATAATATAGTGTTTTATAATTTGGTATTTTAATTAATTGAAGGGAGTGGTATTGGAGATACCGGAACTGCAAGGATTGGCCCAGGAGCCCAAGCCCAATGACTTAGGCTCCTAGGAGTAGTGCAATTCGCACCACTTTGCAAAAAAAGAAAGAAACGAATAGAGAGAAGAGAAGAGAGAAAGGAAACGGCGCTAGAACCCTAAGGAGAAGAGAGAAAAGCTTCGCACAAGGGAGAAGAGGGAAAAGGAAGGAGTCATTCTTTGTGGTTTTTGGTGGTGACTCGGAGAAAGGAACGTTTCTACGGTTAATTTGAGGTAAGGGGAGTCTCACTCTATAATAGAGGAGATAATGGGTATTATATGTGTCATAGGGGCTGTTTTGATGTTAATTGATGATTGCATGTTGATTGATTCCTTGAATTTGATGAATTTGTTGGTAAAAATTGATTTAGGCGTGAGTTAGGGTTTTGTAATATATAGTTTTGTGATTTTGATGTGATTGATGATTTGAGCATGCAATTGGTTGTTTGATTATGCAATTAGGAGTGTTAGAAGAATTATTGAGTGAATTGGTTTGGAAGATTTTGAGAAAATTGGGGTTTTGGGGTTTGGGGCGCCAAGATGCTAGGATTCGCGCCACGCAATCTATTCACAGAGTTGAATTGAGAGTTTGTGCAGAATGCTACGCCGTGGCGCCACATTCTTTGGGAAAATGGCGCCTGTAATCGCTCATGGGTGGAAGGTGTTCTCGTGCGGTGTGTTCGTGTCGAGCGCCAAGTTGCTAGGAAAATGGCGCGCCTGTGCAATCGCTTGTGTGTTGGGTGCGTGTGTGCCGATGTGGGCGCCAAATGCTGCCCAGTGGTGCCCGAGAATGGCGCTGTGTCACCATGAGATGTCCGGGTGAGTGAGTTCTTTGCTCGGCGCGAGAATGTGGGTATTTTGGAGCCGGGAGTGAAACTTGCATTTCTAAACATATTTCCTCGTGCCAAATTTTGTATTCACCTGCCAACTTTCAATTTTAAGTGTTTTGGCTCGAGTGGTTTTCTGGTTGCAGGTGTATTTTTGAAAATGTCCCGGTAGAGCTTGTTTTGTGTGTGTTTTGGGGCCCGGGGAGTGAAACTTGCATTTCTAAACATATTTCCTCGTGCCAAATTTTGTATTCACTGCCAACTTTCAATTTTAAGTGTTTTGGCTCGAGTGGTTTTTTCAGTTGCAGGTGTATTTTTGAAAATGTCCCGGTAGGGCTTGTTTTGGGTGTGTTTTGGGGCCCGGGGAGTGAAACTTACTTTTCTAGGCATATTTCACTGTGCCAAATTTTGTGTTTACCTGCCCAAATTCATTTTTAAACATTTTGGCTCGGGTGGTTTTTGGTTTGGAAGTGTTGGGTGAGCTGGGTCAGCAGGGGGGCGCCAAACGGTCTTTGCGTGTCCGAGTTTGTGTCTCAAAGCGTGGTTCGAGTTGGTGTCTAGGTCCGTGTTGCCCGTGGGGCGCCAGTTGCTAGGAAAGTGGCGCCCGATGCAGTGTGTTGCTGTGGGGCGCCAAAATCTTTGAGTTCTGGCGCCTAGTCTTGTGTTGCACCGTGGGCGCAGAATGTGGGGAAAATGGCGCCTAGTCTTCGCCAAGTGCCCAAGCGGGTCTTTGTTTTGGTCCCTAGGTGACAGATTTGGTCCCAAGATGATTGTTTTGGTCCTAAATGGTGGTTTAGGTCCCTGGGTGAGGTTGAGTACTCTAGAGGAGAATTGTAACACCCCATTTCTAACCGGCAATTTAAATCGAGTAAATCGAGTATACAAAAATCTTTTCGGTCATCTTTTAGTTTAGTGTGTTATAAAATAGTGCCTTGGCCGACTATGGGATTACTCGGAGTGTAATCGATACTACTTGCAACAGGCATTGGCCACCTTTGCAAGGCTCTCGGTGATGCCCCTTGTAAATACACCAAATAAAGAAAATCTAGCCTTAGTGGCGAACCACGGTTTAGCCATAGTCATTCAAAGACACTAATAGTATAACATAATTTAATAATCAATGAAATGGAGCGTCACAACTCTTTATCATAAACAAATCCGAATACGTAACACCCGGTAGATCAACTCATAGAAATATAGTTTCACATATTGCAATGAAAGTAATCATTATCTCAACAAAGATAATCCAAAGAATATCAAAACAAATACATAAGGCTCAACAAGGAGCAAAACAAGCAACAACGATCCTAAACCCCGCCCCCAGGTGCTACGATCGAAGCGCATCGAGGCTGGGAGTAGTGAAGGTAGAAAGCCCTCACTCCCGACTCACCGTGGTAAATAACAACAGAGAAGGGTGAGTCTCGAACTATATAATAAAAGTGATAATAAGCAATATATAAGCATAGTTTACAGCACACTCAAACACGCCAAACATCAGTCAACAACATTCGTGCACTAATGGGAATGTATGCAATGTTGGTATGCATGTGGTACCATTGGCCCACCGGCCGCCCTCAGGCTTCACAATCACTTTATAAGGCCCCCCGGCCGCCCGCAGGCTTCACAATCATTTTATAAGGCCCCCCGGCCGCCCTCAGGCTTCACAAATCATATTATAAACTCTACGACCGCAGCCAATGTATGCATGAGACTCCATGTACATCACAACCACAATTTCAAACAGCTCAATACACCCATTAACTCTTACCTCAGTGTCAATCTCATTTTATAGCCCTCCTGGCTTGGCCCTCCGGCCCATGCCCCCATGGCATGCTCAATCACCTCATTATAAACCCTCAACATCATTAAGTCCCACCGGACTATTCTCCTCTAGAGTACTCAACCTCACCCAGGGACCTAAACCACCATTCAGGACCCAAAACAATCATCTAGGGACAAAGCTGTCACCTAGGGACCAAAACAAAGACCCTCTTAGGCACTTGGCAAAGACTAGGCGCCATTTTCCCCCACATTCTGGCGCCCGCAGTAAAGACAAAGACTAGGCGCGGCTTCAAGATTTTGGCGCCCCGTGGCAACACAACCACTCGGGCGCCACTTTCCTAGCAACTGGCGCCCGCAACACAGACCTAGACACAAACTCGCATACGATTTGAGACACAAACTAAGACACAGGCAGCACAGTTGGCGCCCCCCTGTTGACCCAGCTCACCCAACACTTTCAAACCAAAAACCACCCGAGCCAAAATGTTTAAAAATGAATTTGGGCAGGTAAACACCAAATTTGGCACAGTGAAATATGCCTAGAAAAGTAAGTTTCACTCCCCGGGCTCCAAAACACACATAAAACGAGCCCTACCGGGACATTTTCAAAAATACACTTGCAATCAGAAAACCATTCGAGCCAAAACACTTAAAATTGAAAGTTGGCAGGTGAATACAAAATTTGGCACGAGAAAATGTGCCCAGAAACACAAGTTTCACTCCCCGGGCTCCAAAACACACACAAAACGAGCCCCACCGGGACATTTTCAAAAATACACCTGCAACCAGAAAACCACTCGAGCCAAAACACTTAAAATTGAAAGTTGGCAGGTGAATACAAAATTTGGCACGAGGAAATATGTTTAGAAATACAAGTTTCACTCCCCGGGCCCCAAAATACCCACATTCTGGCGCCCAGACAAGAACACCGCATTGTAGCCATCACTCTGAGGCTTGCAGGCGCTGTAATCCTAGCCCTTTGGCGCCCTACACCTCAAAAATCCTCAATTCTCAATTTCTTCCAATTCTAACCACCATATATCATTCCAATCCACTCTATAATCATTTTAACATGTTCAATTTCACATTTCAAACATCAATTCACACCAAAACACGAAATCAAGCACATAAACCCTAACATTAAGCCCTAAATCAATTTCTCATGCAATTTCATCAAATTCACTCAATCAAATTCAATCAATCATTCAATTATCAACAAATAGGGACACTATAACTCCTATACAACCTATTATACCCTCTATTATAGAGTGAGACTCCACTTACCTTAGGTTATTCACGAAAATGGAAGATTTCCACAAGTCACCTACAAAACCCCAACAATCCACGCAATTCAACACTTCTCCTCTCCTTCTCACGATCACACCTAGGGCTTGGTTCACGGTTCTCTCTCTCCTTCCTCTTCTCCTAGCCCCGATTTCCCCTTCTCCTTTCTCCCTTCTTTCGTTTTCTTTCTTTCTTTTCTCAATTGGTGCGAATTGCACCAACCCTAGGAGCCTAAGTCATTGGGCTTGGGCTCTTGGGTCGATACTTACCACCCCTAATTATTGATACTTCTCCCTTTTCTTTTAATTAAAACACCATCCTATTGTTTTATTATAACTACTCCATGAAACACCTAAGTAATTTAATTTAATAACTACTTAATTATTTTGGGGCGTTACAACTCTCCCCACTTAGAACATTTTCGCCTCGAAAATCTAGTCAAACCCCAAACACTACCAAATCTCTTCTTCATCTCTAACCGTCCTCCTCCAAAATCTATCGCATACTTGGCAAGCACAGACTAAACACCCTCCCACTCGTAAACTACAACCACCTAGACAACTAGTACTATCCACATTGCCGATCATTATTTCCTCGACACGGCGGTAAGTGATTGGGCGGCCGTCCTCCTACTTATTCACCGGGTAACTCCGAGAAATAATAACTGGACTCGCCACCTCCAAAACCCACCGACTTACTACGACAATTAATCATTGACATGGTTATGCTCTAACCGGGTTCATACCCGAGATTACATCTAACCTATTCAACGGCAAACAAGTAAGATTCACCACAAGGTCCCGTCGAAGATCGACAAGGGACACCGAGAACACAACACACACAACCACATATCCCAACCACAATCATAGTGCGGTCAAAACATCAAACGCGCACCATTCTCACTTGTCACAAAGCTAGGTAGCTCATCACAATGATATCAAAGCATAGTCATACATCACATATTATAAAGAAGATAGTGACAAGAATACACACATGGTTTACTCCAAGACATTTAGTTATTCGAATCCAAATAATTCTTTATACTCTTAAATTCGTCAATAGTAATCATTTCTTATTCAAATAGTAAAGCATCAAAATATTAACATAAGGTTAATTACTAACTCTAATCCCATTGCATTCCCTTTTAATGTGGCATACAATATTTCTGCACACAAAATGTTACACTACTTGTTGGCTCTTTTACTCATTCCTCAAGGCAACGACATTATTTTATATTCATAATTCAAGTTTGAGACACGACAAACACACCAAAACAATTCAATTTAAACGATCTCTACAAAAATAATAATATTTAATCACACATGAAGATCATACCAAAGATGTCACATAGGGTACTCAATTAACATCATTAACTTGGGAGTTCCATAAAAGCAAGCGTGTAAGAACAATATCTACAATGATACCAACATGCATTCTATCCTTAACATGCATTCCATATTTAGCTCATTAAACCACACAACACAATTGGCACAATCTGCGAAATAATCTAATAGGAATTCGTTTATTAAAAATAAGTTTGATACCAATATTGTATCCAATCGTAAAATTTGTTTATTAGGGGTTCACAAACAATCTCATAACTCAGTTCATTTTCAACTTACAAAACCACGTAACACAATTAAGGAAGTAACAACCAAAATCAGACAATAAAATCAGTTGTAGACAATTAGAGTTCACAATTAGTTTAAGCATGCATTTATTCTAGTCACCTCTACAGTCATATTTCCTAAATTTCAATGAAACATAATTCCACCAATCAAACACTAAACATTTACATTTATTTAAACATGTGAAAAGAGGAGTAACTAGACTCGAATAGATTACAAAGGCAAAGAGAAACGGACTCCAAACACTTAACACCAAGCAGTCATACTCGAGAAGGAAATCAAAGTGTTCAAGTGTGCAACCTCAAGAGTGTGGAACAATTCTTTACTATCGTCTAATTGAAAACTAGAAGGATACACTGTCATAGGACCTATACACTTCACAACTTCAATAGAATTAGAAATACCACCCAAAATGAGAGCCAACGGAAAAATTCTTTCATAAAACCAATTTTCAAATGTAACGAACTCACCGTTAATCCGACATGGTCAAATGATGATACCTATAGGTTTCTGGTTCCATAGAATAACAAGCTAATAAGGAGCCTATCCATTTTATGACGCATAGCTCAAAGCGACTCAAAAATCTTTTCTTTGGGTTAATAAAGAAGTAAGTGAGGCGATTCTACCTAGCTTCGTAGAAGGAAGATAAAATACTTAACACTACAACTTTGATCAATTACCCATTGTCAAATAAAATTAAAACACGAGTACAAACATCGTTTTAATTTTAAGAACTCCTAAGACTTCAAGTTATTTGAAAACAAAGACGTTAGATTGTAGAAAAACAACACCTTCTTATTTGAAGCCGAAGCGACCACTTTACGCACAATCGAATTTGGCGCCTATACACCGTGGGGATGCATAGGTTACATGCTTTCAAAACATTAATTTCCTTTCAAAACGTCTCAACCCATTGCGTTATCACTTAGCCTTAGAACCTCACATTTATTTTGGAAGACATCACGTTTAGTTTAGAGAAACATCTCGTTTTGTGCTTAGAAAACATCACCTTTAAAGAGTGGAAAACATCACAATTTAATTGTAGAAAGCATCTCGTCTTAAGTTATATGACATCCCTTTTTGTTTTTGAAAACATCGCATTTTAACTCGCATACAACTTCAAAACAACACCCTTACAACATAAAGATGACCCCTCTTACTCTAAAAAAACAAGACAAACAACTTTGAACAATATAATACAAAGACACTAGTCACTAAAAAAATAGAACAAATGACTTGAAACATCACAAATAGCACTCCATTTATTTTAAATAGAATTGTAACCTTGATTTCTTTGAAAGCATCAAATCCAATTATCAACTCTACGAACCATTATCAATTCGATTCGATTCAATTTAATCATCACTTTATATTTTAGAAAATACACTCTTTTCTTTTAGAAAATACCACATTTCAAATGGGAAACATCACATTAAAATTGAATAGAACGGTATTTTAATTATAAGTAAACAAATGATTAAACAATGGCCATAACACGCTACAATAGTGGCGCAAAAACAAATGAAGAAGCAGTGGGAAAAGCAAAGACCTTTCAAAGATAAAAATAGCGCTTCATTTTTGTAAAACGGCCGTATAATTATTTTTTTAAAAAAATGCAAAGAACTCATACCTCAATTAAAAGCAGACAAAGACACCTAACTTATAAAAACAAAGACTTCATCTTCACAAAACCGCACTACACTTATTTCATAAAACAACAACTCATTCTATAAAAATAAACCGTAATACAAAGAACTCATTTGGTTGGCAAACAAATGACATTTTAAATTGACAAAGCAATGGCATTTTTATTCTTTTTCAAAACAAAGAATAAAGATACAATCTTTAGTCACTACACATAGCATCCTCTCAATTTATTTTCAATTTCGTTTATCATCTAAACACACAATTCAATCACCACATACAACTCAACATTCAATTAAGGATAGAACATCCCATGCATCGTATCTCAATTCAATTTCAAGGTTCATACGACAAGAAAATTTTGAACAAAACAACAGAGACATGGTTCACGATCGAAAAGCAAGACAACACACATTACCAGCAGGGTATCTCCCCCACTAGTTCTCTTACCATAAGCAGTCTCCAGTCACTTTTTACCTGCAGGAACATCACTACCACACAACTTGGTCGGAAGGACCGACCATTGCTCTGATACCACTAATGTAACACCCCATTTCTAACCGGCAATTTAAATCAGAAATCAGAGTATACAAAAATCTTTTCTGGTCATCTTTTAGTTTAGTGTGTTATAAAATAGTGCACTGGCTGACTATGGGATTACTCAGGTAACTGATACTACTTGCAACAGGCATTGGCCACCTTTACAAGGCTCTCAGTGATGCCCTTGTAAATACACCAGCGAAAGAAAATCTAGCCTTAGTGGCGAACCACAGTTTAGCCATAGTCATTCAAAGACACTAATAGTATAACATAATTTAATAATCAATGAAATGGAGCGTCACAACTCTTTATCATAAACAAATCCGAATCACGTAACACCCGTAGATCAACTCATAGAAATATAGTTTCACATATTGCGTGAAAGTAATCATTATCTCAACAAAGATAATCCGGCAATATCAAAACAAATACATAAGGCTCAACAAGGAGCAAAACAAGCAACAACGATCTAAACCCCAGACCCCTAGGTGCTACGTGACGAGCGGCACCGACTCGGGAGTAGTGAAGGTAGAAAGCCCTCACTCCCGACTACCGTGGTAAATAACAACAGAGAAGGGTGAGTCTCGAACTATATAATAAAAGTGATAATAAGCAATATATAAGCATAGTTTACAAAGACACTCAAACACGCTAAACATCGGATCAACAACATTCATGCACTAATGGGAATGTATGCAATGTTGGTATGCATGTGGTACCATTGGCCCACCGCCGCCCTCGAAGCTTCACAATCACTTTATAAGGCCCCGGCGCGCAGAGCTTCACAATCATTTTATAAGGCCCCCCGGCCGCCCTCAGGCTTCACAAATCATATTATAAACTCTACGACCGCAGCCAATGTATGCATGAGACTCCATGTACATCACAACCACAATTTCAAACAGCTCAATACACCCATTAACTCTTACCTCAGTGTCAATCTCATTTTATAGCCCTCCTGGCTTGGCCCTCCGGCCCATGCCCCCATGGCATGCTCAATCACCTCATTATAAACCCTCAACATCATTAAGTCCCACCGGACTATTCTCCTCTAGAGTACTCAACCTCACCCAGGGACCTAAACCACCATTCAGGACCCAAAACAATCATCTAGGGACCAAACTGTCACCTAGGGACCAAAACAGCACCCTCTTAGGCACTTGGCAAAGACTAGGCGCCATTTTCCCCACATTCGCGCCCCTCAGTGCAAAGACAAAGACTAGGCGCCGAGTAAACTCAAGATTTTGGCGCCCCTCGTGGCAACACACGCATCGGGCGCCACTTTCCTAGCAACTGGCGCTCGGGCAACATGAGACCTAGACACAAACTCGCATACGATTTGAGACACAAACTAAGACACAGCAAAGACGGCTTGGCGCCTCATTGACCCAGCTCACCCAACACTTTCAAACCAAAAACCACCCGAGCCAAAATGTTTAAAAATGAATTTGGGCAGGTAAACACCAAATTTGGCACATGAAATATGCCTAGAAAAGTAAGTTTCACTCCAGGGCTCCAAAACACACATAAAACGAGCCTCACGGGACATTTTCAAAAATACACTTGCAATCGAAAACCATTCGAGCCAAAACACTTAAAATTGAAAGTTGGCGGTGAATACAAAATTTGGCACGAGAAAATGTGCCCGAAACACAAGTTTCACTCCCAAGCTACAAAACACACACAAAACGAGCCCCAGGGACATTTTCAAAAATACACCGCAAACTGAGAAAACCACTCGAGCCAAAACACTTAAAATTGAAAGTTGGCGGTGAATACAAAATTTGCACGAGGAAATATGTTTAGAAATACAAGTTTCACTCCCGGGCCCCAAAATACCCACATTCGCGCGCCAGACAAGAACATCGCATCGTAGCTCATCACTCAAAGGCATGTGGCGCTGAATCCTAGCCCTTTGGCGCCCTACACCTCAAAAATCCTCAATTCTCAATTTCTTCCAATTCTAACCACCATATATCATTCCAATCCACTCTATAATCATTTTAACATGTTCAATTTCACATTTCAAACATCAATTCACACCAAAACACGAAATCAAGCACATAAACCCTAACATTAAGCCCTAAATCAATTTCTCATGCAATTTCATCAAATTCACTCAATCAAATTCAATCAATCATTCAATTATCAACAAATAGGGACACTATAACTCCTATACAACCTATTATACCCTCTATTATAGAGTGAGACTCCCTTACCTTAGGTTATTCACTTAAAATGGAAGATTTCCACAAGTCACCTACAAAACCCCAACAATCCACGCAATTCAACACTTCTCCTCTCCTTCTCACGATCACACCTAGGGCTTGGTTCACTGTTCTCTCTCTCCTTCCTCTTCTCCCCTAGCGCCCGATTTCCCTTCTCCTTTCTCCCTTCTTTCGTTTTCTTTCTTTCTTTTCTCAATTGGTGCGAATTGCACCAACCCTAGGAGCCTAAGTCATTGGGCTTGGGCTCTTGGGTCGATACTTACCACCCCTAATTATTGATACTTCTCCCTTTTCTTTTAATTAAAACACCATCCTATTGTTTTATTATAACTACTCCATGAAACACCTAAGTAATTTAATTTAATAACTACTTAATTATTTTGGGGCGTTACAAGAATGGTCCGGTGGGACTTAATGGTGTTGAGAGTTTATAATGAGGTGATTGAGCATGCCATGGGGGCATGGGCCGGAGGGCCAAGCCAGGAGGGCTATAAAATGAGATTAACACTGAGGTAAGAGTAATGGGTGTATTGAGCTGTTTGAAATGATGTTTGTGATGTACATGGAGTCTCATGCATACATTGGCTGCGGTCGTAGAGTTTATAATATGATGTGTGAAGCCTGAGGGCGGCCGGGGGGCCTTATAAAATGATTGTGAAGCTCGAGGAGGCCGGAGGCCTTATAGAATGATTGTGAAGCCTGAGGGCGGCCGGTGGGCCAATGGTACCACATGCATACTGACATTGCATACATTCCCATTAGTGCATGAATATTGTTGATTGTTGTTTGGCGTGTTTGAGTATGCTGTAACTATGCTTATATATCGCTTATTATCACTTTTATTATATAGTTCGAGACTCACCCTTTCTGTTGTTATTTACCACAGGTAGTCAGGAGTGAGGGCTTTCTACCTTCACTACTCCCCGAGTCGGTCTGCTCTGATACGTAGCACCTAGGGGTCGGGGTTTAGACTGTTGTTGCTTGTTTTGCTCCTTGTGGAGCCTTATATGTATTTGTTTTGGGTACTGCTGGATTATGCTGTTGAGATAATGATTATTTTCCGCTGCATTATGTGAAACCATATCTACTAGTGTTACGTATTCGGATTTTGTTTAAGAGAAAGAGTTGTGACGCTCCATTTTATTGAGTATTAATTTATGTTATACTATTAGTGTGCTGAATGACTATGGCTAAACTGTGGTTCGCCACTGAGGCTAGAATTTCTTTCGCTGGTGTATTTACAAGGGCATCACTGAGAGTCTTGCAAAAGTGGCCAATGCCTGTTGCAAGTAGTATCAGTTACCTGAGTAATCCCATAGTCAGCCAGTCCACTATTTTATAACACACTAAACTAAAAGATGACCAGAAAAGATTTTTGTATACTCTGATTTTTGATTTAAATTACCGGGTAGAAATGGGGTGTTACATTAGTGGTATCAGAGCAAAAGTTCGATCTCGTCTCGCCAAGTGTGTCGATCATCATAGTGTGTATGACAACTAGGTATCTTAAAGTAATTCGAATCGGTTGTTTATCTTTGCAGTTGTTAGGTTGATATGGCCGAAGGATCGTCATCGCTCTTCTTGAGGCCTTGCAAAGCTATAAGCGCAGATCGTGGGTACCCAACAGAATAATGAGACCCGCACCGCAACGCCTCAGAGAGAACCCCCTACCTTCAAGGGGAGGTACAACCCGGATGGTGCCTTGACTTGGTGAAGGAGATAGAGAGGATTTTCGTGGTGATTGGGTGCGACCGATGAGCGAGAAAGTCGCACGGTACTCATACTTTATCTCGAAGAGGTCGATGACCGTGGCTAGAGACCGGTGAGAGATGGGTGCCGCACGGAGGAGATCACTTGGGCGTGTGTTCCGGAAGGAATTCTTGAGAAAGTATTTCCCGAGGGCGTGAGAGGTAAGAAAGAGCTAGAATTCCTTGAACCGAGCGGGGAAGTATGGATCAGCATCGAATATGCCGCCAAGTTCACTGAGTTGGCCAAGTTCTATCCACACTATGCCGAAGGTCGGGCTGAATTCTCAAAGTGCATCAAGTTTGAGAATGGATCGAGAGCCGATATCAAGCGGTGTGGGGTATCGAGAAAATTAGAGTATTTCACGATCCGGTAGATTCTTCGCAGGATATATGAGGAAGACAAAGAATGCCCGCTCTAGGGTCATGAGAGACCAGAGGGGAAATTTCATCACGCAGGTAAGCCTTATGAGACGCCTCACGACAAGGGGAAACAAAGATATTCGGGTGGTAACAGGTACAATGGTGGAAACAGGTCTGCTGAGGGTAGGAGGCACCATGAGGGCAAGAAGCCAAGTGGGGGAGACGCCCCATCTGATATTGTGTGTTTCAAATGTGACAAGCCAGGTCACAAGAGCTTTGACTGTAAGACGGAAGTGAAGAGGTGTTATAGGTGTGGAAAGAGTGGTCACATGGCATCTGAGTGTGATCGCAAGGAACCTGTATGTTTCAACTGTGGTGAAGCTGGTCACATTAGCTTCAAGTGTCCCAAGCCTAAGAAGGAAAGATCTACTGGGAGGGTATTTGCATTGGCAGGTTCAGAGGGACCTAATGATATCCGAGGTACATGTTTCATCTCTGGTACACCTTTAGTTGCTATTGTTGACACGGGTGCTACGCACTCTTTTATTGCATCTGTTTGTCTTTGAAAAGTTAAATTTAGTAATGTCTACTATGAGAGAGGGATGGTTATCGACACTCCCACTAAGCGGTCCCAGAACTACTCGATGTGTGCTAGGTGTCCTCTCGTCGGTCCGCAGAGATTTTCCGTCGTTGATCGATTTGTTTGCCTTTGGGTGGGTTAGATGTGATTTCGGGCATGGGTGGTTAGTAGATAACCACGTGCACATCAACCGCTCGATAAGTCTATTAGTTTTCTCCTTCCCGAAGAGGAAGAGTGCGCTTTGTTGTCTCTCACGAGCAATTTGCGCAGGTAATGAAAGAGGGTGGTCGGTTGTTTGCTTTGATTGCGTCCATGTCCGCCGAGAACAGAGCCGTGGTTGATGGGTTACTGGTGGTGTGTGAGTTCCCTGAAGTGTTTCCGGATGAGATTCCTAGTGTGCCCCTGCAGGGAAGTTGAGTTCGGATTGAGCTTGTGCTCGTACTAGGCTCGTGTCCATGGCACCGTCTCGGATGTCACTTCTCGAGTTGGTGAATTGAAGAAGCGATTAGAGGAGCTTCTTGAGAAGAAGTTCGTGAGGCCTAGTGTATCACCATGGGGAGCTCCAGTTTTGTTGGTAAAGAAGAAGGATGGGAGTATGCGTCGTGCGTGGACTACTGCACGCTTGAATAAAGTGACTATCAAGAATAAGTATCCTCTCCCGAGGATAGATGATCTAATGGATCGGTGGTGGGTGCTAAAGTATTTAGCAAGATTGACTTGAGGTCGGGTATCACCAGATTAAGGTGAAGGATGAGGATATCCGTAAGACAAAGATTCGAGAACAAGGTATGGGCATTATGAGTACTCTGTAATGCCGTTTGGTGTCACAAATGCACCGTGGGTGTTTATGGAGTACATGAACCGAATTTTCCATAGCTATCCGGATCGGTTTGTGGTGGTCTTCATTGATGATATTTTGGTGTACTCAAAATCGAGGAAGAGCATGCAGAGCACTTGAGGTTGGTGCTAGTGGTCTTGAAAGAGAGGAAGTTGTATGCCAAGTTGTCAAAGTGTGAGTTCTGGTTGCATGAGGTGAGCTTCTTGGGTCATATTATTTCTGGTGATGGTATAGCTGTGGATCCAGCCAAGGTTGATGCAGTGTTGCAGTGGGAGAGCCCAAAGTCTGCGACTGAGATCAGGAGTTTCCTGGGGTTGGCTGGTTATTACAGGAGGTTCATTGAAGGGTTCTCTAAGCTAGCCCTTCCATTGACTCGATTGACCTGTAAAGGAAAGGCATTTGTGTGGGATGCAAAGTGTGAAGAGAGCTTCCAAGAGCTAAAGAGGAGGTTGACCACGCCTCGGTGTTAGTGTTGCACTGTGCTGAGAGCAACCATTTGTTGTGTCTCGTGATGCTTCCAAGATGGGTTTGGGAGGTGTTTTGATGCGAGGATGGGAAGGTGGTGGCTTATGCGTCCGACAGCGGTTGAGGACCCATGAGAAGAACTATCCTACTCATGACTTAGAGTCATTGCGATTGTGTTTGTGTTGAAAACTGGAGGCACTATCTCTATGGTACTAGATTCGAAGTGTTCGGTGATCACAAGAGTCCAAGTACTTGTTTGACCGAATGAGTCGAATATGAGACAGAGGCGTTGGTTAGAGCCGTTGAAGGACTATGATTTCGGCTTGAACTATCACCCGCAAAGCTAATGTTGTGGTCGATGCTTTGAGTCGGAAAACCTGCATATGTCGGCTATGATGGTGAGAGAATTGGAATTGATTGAGCAGCCCGTGACTTGAGTTTGGTTCGTGAGGTGACACCCCAGTGTCGATTGGGGATGTTGCGGATTGGGAGCGACTTCTTGGGTAGTATCGTAGACGCACGAAGTTAGATGTGAAGTTGGTAGATTTGTTGGTTCTTTGGTGAGCAAGTGGCGATGGGGATTACAGGTTGGATTCCCTGTGGTGTGTTGAGGTTCAGGGACGTAACTGCGGTTCCGGATGATGCCGAGTTGAAGAAGATGATACTTGAGGAGAGCCATAGGAGTAAGTTGAGCATTCATCCGTGTGCCACTAAGATGTACCATGATCCAAGAAACTATTTTGGTGGCCGGTATGAAGAGAGACGTTGCGCTAGCTTTGTATATGCATGTTTGACTTGCCGTAAGTCAAAGATTGAGCACGAGCTCTGCGGGGTGATGCAACCTTTAGAGATTCCGGAATGGAAGTGGGACAAACATTTCCATGGACTTTGTGGATTGGGTTGCCAAGAATCATCGTGAGAGGGTCTCGACACTATTTGGGTGATTGTGGATAGGTTGACCAAGTCCGCTCACTTTATTCCTATCAACATCACCTTTCTGTGCCAAAGTTGGCTAGAATTTACATTCAGGTGATTGTGAAGCTTCATGGGGTTCCGAAGAGTATTGTGTCGGATAGAGACCCACGGTTTACATCAGAGTTTTGGGGAAGCTTGCAGGAGGCTTTGGGGTCCAAGCTGAGGTTGAGTTCACCTTACCATCCTCGATCGATGGTCGGGCAGCAGAGAACCATCCAGTCTTTGGAGGATCTTTTGAGAGCTTGTGTGTTAGAGCAGGAGGTGCGTGGGATACGCATCTTCCACCGATTGAGTTCACCTATAATAATGCCTATCATTCGAGCATTGGGATGGCTCCTTTTGAGGCAATTGTATGGGCGGAGGTGCGTAACTCCTTTTTGTGTTGGTATGAGTCCGGTGAGAGTGTTGTTCTTGGACCGAGTTGGTTAGTGAGACTACCGAGAAAGTGAAAATGATCGAGAGAAGATGAAAGAGTCCTGTGAGCCGATGAGAAAAGTTATCATGATAAGAGGAGGAAGGACTTGGAGTTTCAGGTGGTGAGCATGTGTTCTTGAGGGTCACACCTATGATGGTGTTGGGCGTGCTCAAGGCAAAGAAGTTGACTCAAGGTTTATTGGACCGCACTGCATCATCGAGAGAGGTTGGAAAGGTTGCTTATAGGGTGGCCTTGCCACCCAATCTTTCGAACTTGCACGATGTTTTTCACGTGTCGCAGCTTCGGAAGTATATTCCAGACCCATCTCATGTGATTCACATGGATGATGTGGAGGTACGTGAGAACCTCACTGTGGAGACTATGCCAGTGAGGATTGATGATAGAGAAGTGAAGGTGTTGAGAGGAAAGACATTGCCTTGGTCAAGGTAGTGTGGCCGAGCCGCCTTGGTGAGAGTATGACTTGGGAGCCGGGAGAGCAAGATGCGGAGTCTTATCCAGAGTTATTTGACTCAGGTATGAATTTCGAGGACGAAATCTCCTAAGTGGGGGAGAGTTGTAACATCCCAAATAATTTAATTAAGAAATTGATTAAATTGTTTAAGTGTTGCACTATTTTAATTATATCAAATTATAATATAGTGTTTTATAATTTGGTATTTTAATTAATTGAAGCGGAGTGGTATGGAGATACCTAAGCTCGCAAGGATTGGCCCAGGAGCCCAAGCCCAATGACTTAGGCTCCTAGGAGTAGTGCAATTCGCACCACTTTGCAAAAAAAGAAAGAAACGAATAGAGAGAAGAGAAGAGAGAAAGGAAACGGCGCTAGAACCCTAAGGAGAAGAGAGAAAAGCTTCGCATGCGGAGAAGAGGAAAAGGAAGGAGTCATTCTTTGTGGTTTTTGGTGGTGACTCGGAGAAAGGAACGTTTTACGGTTAATTTGAGGTAAGTGGGAGTCTCACTCTATAATAGAGGAGATAATGGGTATTATATGTGTCATAGGGGTTGTTTTGATGTTAATTGATGATTGCATGTTGATTGATTCCTTGAATTTGATGAATTTGTTGGTAAAAATTGATTTAGGCGTGAGTTAGGGTTTTGTAATATATAGTTTTGAGATTTTGATGTGATTGATGATTTGAGCATGCAATTGGTTGTTTGATTATGCAATTAGGAGTGTTAGAAGAATTATTGAGTGAATTGGTTTGGAAGATTTTGAGAAAATTGGGGTTTTGGGGTTTTGGCGCCAAGATGCTAGGATTCGCGCGCCGGTAATCGCATTCACATGAGTTGAATTGAGAGTTTGTGCAGAATGCTAGCACGCCGTGGCGCCACATTGTTGGGAAAATGGCGCCGCGTAATCGCTCATGGCCGGAAGGTGTTCTGTGCGGTGTGTTCTCGCCGGGCGCCAAGTTGCTAGGAAAATGGCGCCCGTAATCGCTTTGTGTGTCAGTGCGTGTGTGCGGATGTGGGCGCCAAATGCTGCCCTGTGGTGCCCGAATGGCGCTGTGTCAGCTATGAGTGATGTCTGGGTGAGTGAGTTCTTTGCTGGCGCGCTGAATGTGGGTATTTTGGAGCCCGGGAGTGAAACTTGCATTTCTAAACATATTTCCTCGTGCCAAATTTTGTATTCACCGCCAACTTTCAATTTTAAGTGTTTTGGCTCGAGTGGTTTTCTCAAGTTGCAGTGTATTTTTGAAAATGTCCGGTAGAGCTTGTTTTGTGTGTGTTTTGGGTCTTGGGAGTGAAACTTGCATTTCTAAACATATTTCCTCGTACAAATTTTGTATTCACCGCCAACTTTCAATTTTAAGTGTTTTGGCTCGAGTGGTTTTTCAGTTTGTTGCAGTGTATTTTTGAAAATGTCCCGGTAGGGCTTGTTTGGGGGTGTGTTTTGGGGGGCCCCGGGAGTGAAACTTACTTTTCTAGGCATATTTCACTGTGCCAAATTTTGTGTTTACTCGCCCAAATTCATTTTTAAACATTTTGGCTCGGGTGGTTTTTGGTTTGGAAGTGTTGGGTGAGCTGGTCGCAGGGGGCGCCAAACCAGGCCGCTCGTGTTCGAGTTTGTGTCTCAAAGCGTGGTCTCGAGTTGGTGTCTAGGTCGTGTTGCCTGTGGGGCGCCCAGATTGCTAGGAAAGTGGCGCCCAAAGAGCTTTGTTGCCCTGCGGGCGCCAAAATGCCGAAGTTTCGCGCTAGTCTTTGTGTTGCACCGTGGGCGCGAGAATGTGGGGAAAATGGCGCCTAGTCTTCGCCAAGTGCCCAAGCGGGTCTTGTTTTGGTCCCTAGGTGACAGTTTGGTCCCTAGATGATTGTTTTGGTCCTAAATGGTGGTTTAGGTCCTCGGGTGAGGTTGAGTACTCTAGAGGAGAATGGTCCGGTGGGACTTAATGGTGTTGAGAGTTTATAATGAGGTGATTGAGCATGCCATGGGGGCATGGGCGGAGGCAAGCCAGGGAGGGCTATAAAATGAGATTAACACCGAGGTAAGAGTAATGGGTGTATTGAGTGTTTGAAATGATGTTTGTGATGTACATGGAGTCTCATGCATACATTGGTCATGTGATCGTAGAGTTTATAATATGATGTGTGAAGCTCGAGAGGCGCCGGGGCCTTATAAAATGATTGTGAAGTTCGAGGCGCCGGAGGGCCTTATAGAATGATTGTGAAGCCTGAGGGCGGCCGGTGGGCCAATGGTACCACATGCATACTGACATTGCATACATTCCCATTAGTGCATGAATATTGTTGATTGTTGTTTGGCGTGTTTGAGTATGCTGTAACTATGCTTATATATCGCTTATTATCACTTTTATTATATAGTTCGAGACTCACCCTTTCTGTTGTTATTTACCACAGGTAGTCAGGAGTGAGGGCTTTCTACCTTCACTACTCCCCGAGTCGGTCTGCTCTGATACGTAGCACCTAGGGGTCGGGGTTTAGACTGTTGTTGCTTGTTTTGCTCCTTGTGGAGCCTTATATGTATTTGTTTTGGGTACTGCTGGATTATGCTGTTGAGATAATGATTATTTTCCGCTGCATTATGTGAAACCATATTTCTATGAGTTATCTACTGGTGTTACGTATTCGGATTTTGTTTAAGAGAAAGAGTTGTGACGCTCAATTTTATTGAGTATTAATTTATGTTATACTATTAGTGTGCTGAATGACTATGGCTAAACCGTGGTTCGCCATCGAGGCTAGAATTTCTTTATTTGGTGTATTTACAAGGGCATCACTGAGAGCCTTGCAAAAGTGGCCAATGCCTGTTGCAAGTAGTATCAGTTACCTGAGTAATCCCATAGTCAGCCAGTCCACTATTTTATAACACACTAAACTAAAAGATGACCAGAAAAGATTTTTGTATACTCTGATTTTTGATTTAAATTACCGGGTAGAAATGGGGTGTTACAGCTGCGATTTCAAGGAGGAAGGAGACGTCCCGTTCGTTGTGTTGCTGAGTTCTGTACGTGACTCCTTCGCCGTTAATTCCGAAACATACCAATTCGAGGTAAGGGTGGGCGTTTCGGTTTAACGTGATTGGGTATATGATGGGTTTTGGGGTTTTGATGTTGTTTTAGTAACTTGTGAGGTTGTTTTGGTGAATTCGATGTGATTGCTGAATGTTGTTGATGTCTTGATGAATTTGGTGATTTTTGATGAATTTGATGGTTGATGAGTGTGATAACCGCTTGATGATTGAATTAAGGGACAAAAGGTTTTTTTTTGGTGTTAATTAGGTGTGGGAAGGATTGTTTGATGTTTCTTGGTGAGCTTTGATGATTTTAATTGGTGAAAAATTCGTATTTTTGGAGTTAAAATCGAGTTGGTGAAAAATCGCACATTTTCGGAAAATTCTCGCATAATACACTTATTATACGATTGGCGCCTCACTCGGGCGCTGAAGTGGCGCTCACACGCCAAATGCAATGCCCACATTCTCGCGTGTTTTTCGCCCAATGGCGCTCATGTCGCCGCCTCATCGACGCTTTCATGCGCCAAAGGATCGCTTTTTCACCGTCTTTTTTGTTTTGTCATCGCTTTTTTGAAAAATTCATATCTTTTGAACCAGGAACCCGATTGAGGTGTTCTAAGATGCGTTGGAAAGCTTATTCAGAGGCCTAACTGAATATTCTATTTTTAAGGCAAAATAAATCGTTTATTGTTGCTGTATTTATTAAGCAAAAGGTGCTGTTTTATGAAAATTGTGATACTATGTTTATATAAGTGATTCACTGTGAAATGTTATACTACTAGTGATCTAATTGACTATGGCTAAATTGTGGTTTACCACTAAGGTCAGGATTTCTTTCATCGTGTATTTACAAGGGCATCATCTTGAGAGCCTTGCAAAGGTGGCCAATGCTCATTGCAAGTAGTATCAGTTACCTGAGTAATCCCATAGTCAATCAGTTCACTATTTTATAACACACTAAACCAAAGGATAACTGAAAAAAATATATATACTCTAAATGATGTTGGTGTGTATGGTGTTGATGAGTTGCGGTGAATGTTCTCTATGAGTGATTATGATGTTGTGATATGAATTGTGAAGAATATACTCCAGAAGTATAGTTTTAATGATCCTTGTTGTGTGATTGTGTTGAATTGCGAAGAATACACTCTATGAGTGTTTTATGATGATGAGGGTGAGTGCTCCGGTGAGTATTTTGGTGAAAGGCACATGTGTATATAGGATCTCATGGCATGTGCATAAATGTGAAGAATAGGCTTGCCTCTCTTGCGAAGAATAGGCTTCGGCCTCCAGCGAAGAATAGGCTTCGGCCTCTTAATTGTGATGAATATGGTACCATCATGCATTATGCCCCCGTGGGGGTTGCACTTTCATACATAATTATAATCGTGAATTGTGCTTTGTTTGTGATTGGAGTATTTCTTTGTTGTGTGACCATGAATTGGTGATGATGATGTTGCTATGTGATTGCTCGCTCTCATTTCTCTATTATGTATCCGATTATGTTTTATTGAAATTCTCACCCCTTCGCTTGGAATGTTGCTCTATTGTGGCAACGCCGCAGTAATCGCGAGTGAAGGTCTAGCCGCCTTCTCGTTAGTCGTCGGGAGGTCTGCTTTTGTGTCGCTCGATACCGTAGCACCTAGGGGCGTATTTTTGGGATTCGATGTTAAACTACTTAAGCAGTATGAGGTTTATTTGAAGAATTATGTGACGTGTTTGAGTGGACTAGTGAGTCATTGATTTTCCATTTGTGATAAGATGATTTGTGAAGTTTTAACTTGTGATGTATGTGTTGTTGCACAAATTTAATGGTGCATACGATGGGTTAAATTTAATGGCGACGTAACATTCCCTTCTACTAATTAATTAATATTTTGAGCAGTGGAATACTCTGATAATGACGTTTGAAATAATTGGGTAGATAAGGGGTGTTACACACGGCACCCTGGCGCCATTTTGCTTAGCAATTGGCGCCCTCCTCCCTGCTAGCCTAGCCAAACCGAACAGGACCACAAAACAGTGAACTGGGCGCCACTTTGCCTAGCAATTGGCGCCCCTGCCCTGCACAACCGCAACCAGCCAGAATTCAGCAACCAGGCGCCATTTGCCTAGGCATTTGGCGCCCCCCCCCCTTCCAACATCCTCACCCAAAAATACCTCAAACCTAATTTTCTACCCAACAATTCATTCCTCACATAACAACACACCTGTAGGCATTAAATCAATATTACTAACTCCTCACATTCACATATTCAACATCAACATAATGGGTTCCTCACAAAATCAATTCAACACAACAACAATCATCAAAACAATTCACACATAACCCAATCAACACAAAACCAAGCAATTCATGTTCACCAACAATCCAAATACACTTCAAACAACATATAATTTGCTAATCACTATTCATCATCTTCACCAAATAATTCAATAATTATTTTAGAACCCTAACCTTCATACAATACAAATCTTACAAGCTATTATGAATGAAAAGACCCCCTAACCTTTGCAATTGAAGAATGCAAGCTCTCCTATCCTCCAAAACTCAACAAACACCACAATTCCACTTTGAGCTTCAAGCTCTCCAACAATGGTAAAACAACAATAAATAGGGGTTAGGGATTGATATTCACATCAATAGATAGAGGAGGAAAAATGGAAGAGAATGAGCTAAAAGCCCCCTTACCTAGTGCTAAGATGGAGAAGATCTCCACCTCTTTCCTCCTCTCACCGTCGCTTCTCCTCCTCCTTTCTCTCTCGCGCGCGTCTCTGTCTTCTCTCCCTCGGTCCATTTCTTTCTTTCCTTCTTTTCATTTCTTTCATTTGATTCAACAATCAATTGGGCCTAAGTGGGTTGGGCCTCTATTCACACCCCCCCTCAATTAATTCAACTACTCCCTAACTTAATAATACCACCACTCTCTTATTTACTATCTCTCACCTCCATATTTAATTAAAACACCTCATTCATTTAATTAAATATGACTAACCACATAACTCCTAAATAATCAATTAAATAAATCTTCAAATTATTTTCGGGGCGTTACAGAAAACACCTAAGATTTTCAAAAGAGGAATCAATTCATAGCTACTTGTTTTCAAAAGAGGAATCGATTCATAGCTACTTGTTTTCAAAAGAGGAATCGATTCATAGCTACTTGTTTTCAAAAGAGGAATCGATTCATAGCTACTTGTTTTCAAAAGAGGAATCGATTCATAGCTCTCATTTTTAAAGAGGGGAAATCGATTCAATGCTTCATTTCTAAAGAGAGGAATCGATTCCTTGCTTCTATTTTGAAGAGGGAAATCGATTCTTGCCTTCCTTTCTAAAGAGAGGAATCGATTCCTTGCTTCATTACTAAGGGGGAAATCGATTCTTGCCTTCATTTTTAAAGGGAGGAATCGATTTCTAGCTTTGTATTTAAAGAAGGAAATCGATTTCTGGCTTCTATTTAGAGCCCAGAATCGATTTCTAAGTTACATTTTTTGAGGAAAACCATCGATTCTTTAAACTCACCATTACATACATCATCTAGAGGCAATCAAATCAACCACAACAAATCAATCCCAATTTCATCAATTTCATCGAAATCGACCAAACTCCTCAACAATAATAAATCAATCAAACATCAACAATTCCAACCACAAAATCAAATCCCACAAACCCCTCAAAACCCCATTATATACTCGATCATGTTAAATCAAAACGCTCACCCTTACCTCTTAAACGTAAGCTCCAAGAAGACGATTGAAGGCATCACACGTAACCACGGCAACACACGAACCAAATCTTTGAGGACCCCGCGAAATTCTTCTTCTTCTTCTTCCTCTCCTAGCTAGCGCAAGCAACCCTTCTCCTCCTCCCTTGCTCTCTAAATTTCGTTTTTCTTCTCTCGAATGAAAATGGGAGTGAGGGTTTCGCATAACCCTTGGGGTTTAAGCTGTGGGCCTTTCACGGATTGGGCTCACAGCTACACCCCCTCTACTACTCGATCCCACTCCTACGCAAAACACGATATTCACCTTTAATTTAATTAACTCACGCTTCAACTAAATTAATAATTCAACTAATCAAATTAATTAAACTAATTAAATTATTTTATTTTATTTTTCGGGGTGTTACAGAGGTGAATGGGGGTGAGGTGCCGAGGTGTGTGTCTGTGTTTGAGTGTGGTGCGCCAATTGTGGCTGGGCGCGTGAGCTGTGTGAGTGTGTGTCGAGGTGTGTGTCTGTGTTTGAGTGTGGTGCGCCAATTGTGGCTGTGCGCGTGAGCTGTGTGAGTGTGTGCCGAGGTGTGTGTCTGTGTTTGAGTGTGGTGCGCCAATTGTGGCTGTGCGCGTGAGCTGTGTGAGTGATGTGCCGAGGTGAATGAGGTTGGTGACCGAGGTTAGTGAGGCGAGATGAGGTGCCGAGGTGAATGGGGTGAGGTGCCGAGGTGAATGGGGGGATCCTTCTTGATTTCTTGAGTGTCTTCTTCAATTAACAAGGTATGGGGACTCTCTAGCATATTTAATAATTTATAAATCTTGAAACATAGGAGTTAGGGATTAGGAGTAATTAGGAGGCTAGTTTGTAATGTATATTAATGATTGGCGAAATATATGATTGATTTTCATGATGATATGGTGTTGTGGTACATGTGAATATGTTTCTTGATGAATCTTGATTGGCTTGGTGTGTGTAAATTGTAATGGGGTGATTAAATGTTTATTTAACATAATTTGAGTAGGAGAAAGTAGGCGCTTAATAGGTGTTTGGGTGATTGGTTGAATAGAGAAATTTTAGAAGTGTGGTGTTTTAAGGTGGGGTTAGGTCAGTCTTTGGAAATAGGAGGAGGGGCGCCAATTTTGCAGAATTTGGCGCCTGTGGTGCTGTTTGGTTGAGGTGAGGTGCCGAGGTGAATGGGGTGAGGTGCCGAGGTGAACGGGGTGAAGTGCCGAGGTGAGGTGACCTAGGTGAGTGAGGTGAGGTGAGGTGCCGAGGTGAATGAGGTGAGGTGACCTAGGTGAGTGAGGTGAGGTGAGGTGCCGAGGTGAATGGGGGTGATGTGCCGAGGTGAAGGAGGTTGGTGACCTAAGTGAGTGAGGCGAGATGAGGTGCCGAGGGGAATGGGGGTGAGGTGCCGAGGTGTGTGTCTGTGTTTGAGTGTGGTGCGCCAATTGTGGCTGTGCGCGAGAGCTGTGTGAGTGTGTGCCGAGGTGTGTGTCTGTGTTTGAGTGTGGTGCGCCAATTGTGGCTGTGCGTGTGAGCTGTGTGAGTGTGTGCCGAGGTGTGTGTCTGTGTTTGAGTGTGGTGCGCCAATTGTGGCTGTGCGCGTGAGCTGTGTGAGTGATGTGCCGAGGTGAATGAGGTTGGTGACCGAGGTTAGTGAGGCGAGATGAGGTGCCGAGGTGAATGGGGTGAGGTGTCGAGGTGTGTGAGAGTGAGGTGACCTAGGTGAGTGAGGTGAGGTGAGGTGCCGAGGTGAATGAGGTGAGGTGACCTAGGTGAGTGAGGTGAGGTGAGGTGCCGAGGTGAATGGGGGTGATGTGCCGAGGTGAAGGAGGTTGGTGACCTAGGTGAGTGAGGCGAGATGAGGTGCCGAGGTGAATGGGGTGAGGTGCCGAGGTGTGTGAGAGTGTACCGAGGTGTATTTTGTGTGTGCCGAGGTGAAGTGGGTGTGTGCCGATGTGAAGTGGGTGTGTGTAGAGGTGAATTGAGTGTGTGTCGAGGTGAATTGAGTGTGTGCTGAGGTGAAGTGAGTGTGTGTCGAAGTGAAGTGAGTGTGTGTCAAGGCGAAGTGAGTGTGTGACGAAGTGAAACGAGTGTGTGTCGAAGTGCAGGTGTAAGCGATGTGGCAGCTGTGATGCTGTAAAGTGGTGAGAATTACGAGGTAGCTATGATGCTACAACACGTGATAATTTTGTGAAGTGATTTTATAATGAGATATGATGTTATAGTATTTATTAATTAAATACTTTGAGTTGTGTAGTTGGTGCATGAGTCATGAGTCGCATTATCATATGCATTTCCCGGTGGTATAGGCTTCGGCCTCTTTGTGAATATTTTCGGTGGTATAGGCTTCGGCCTCTTGTGAATATTTTCGGTGGTATAGGCTTCGGCCTCTTTGTGAATATTTTCGGTGGTATAGGCTTCGGCCTCTTGTGAATATTTTCGGTGGTATAGGCTTCGGCCTCTTTGTGAATATTTTCGGTGGTATAGGCTTCGGCCTCTTTGTGAATATTTTTGGTGATGGTGCCGAGGTGTGTGTCTGTGTTTGAGTGTGCCGAGGTGAATGAGGTGAGGTGACCTAGGTGAGTGAGGTGAGGTGAGGTGCCGAGGTGAATGAGGTGAGGTGACCTAGGTGAATGAGGTGAGGTGAGGTGCCGAGGTGAATGGGGGTGATGTGCCGAGGTGAAGGAGGTTGGTGACCTAGGTGAGTGAGGCGAGATGAGGTGCCGAGGGGAATGGGGGTGAGGTGCCGAGGTGTGTGTCTGTGTTTGAGTGTGGTGCGCCAATTGTGGCTGTGCGCGTGAGCTGTGTGAGTGTGTGCCGAGGTGTGTGTCTGTGTTTGAGTGTGGTGCGCCAATTGTGGCTGTGTGCGTGAGCTGTGTGAGTGTGTGCCGAGGTGTGTGTCTGTGTTTGAGTGTGGTGCGCCAATTGTGGGGTGCGCTTGCGTGTGTGTGTGAGTGATGTGCCGAGGTGAATGAGGTTGGTGACCGAGGTTAGTGAGGCGAGATGAGGTGCCGAGGTGAATGGGGTGAAGTGCCGAGGTGAATGAGGTGAGGTGACCTAGGTGAGTGAGGTGAGGTGAGGTGCCGAGGTGAATGAGGTGAGGTGACCTAGGTGAGTGAGGTGAGGTGAGGTGCCGAGGTGAATGGGGGTGATGTGCCGAGGTGAAGGAGGTTGGTGACCTAGGTGAGTGAGGCGAGATGAGGTGCCGAGGGGAATGGGGGTGAGGTGCCGAGGTGTGTGTCTGTGTTTGAGTGTGGTGCGCCAATTGTGGCTGTGCGCGTGAGCTGTGTGAGTGTGTGCCGAGGTGTGTGTCTGTGTTTGAGTGTGGTGCGCCAATTGTGGTGTCGTGGCGCGTGAGTTTGTGTGAGTGTGTCTTGAGGAGGTGTGTGTCTGTGTTTGAGTGTGGTGCGCCAATTATGGCTGTGCGCGTGAGCTGTAACACCCCTTTCTACCCCTTTAATTCACACGTCATTATCATAGAAATCTCTTTTTCAAAAAACTCATTTAATTAGTAGAAAGGAAATGCCACATCATCATTAATAAAACTCATCATCCGCACCATCAAAGTTTGTGCCAAAAACACAATCGTCATGAAATTTAAACTTCAAAATTAATCTCGTCGCAATGAAATAAAACAACGACTCACTATGCCTCTCAAACACGTATCATTTCATCAACATAGTCATTAAATAGTTAATTAAACAATAACAACTCCAACTACGCCCCCCAGGTGTCACGCGGTATAGAGCGACTCAAAACATCCCAACAACTCCAACTACGCCCCCCAGGTGTCACGGTTGGCACTGCAGCGTTGCCTGATAGAGCAACATTCCAAGCGAAGTGGTGAGAATTTCAATAAAACATAATCGGATACATAGTAGAGAAATGAGAGCGAGCAATCACACAAGATCATCATCATCGCCACATCATAAACACACAACACCGGCTCCAATCACAAACAAAGAACCATTCACGCTTATGATTATGTATGAGAGTGCAACCCCCACCAGGGCATATGCATGATGGTACCATATTCATCACAATTAAGAGGCCGAAGCCTATTCTTCACTGGAGGCCGAAGCCTATTCTTCGCAAGAGGCCAAGCTCGCTCTTCACATTTATGCACATGCCATGAGGTCCTATATACACATGTGCATTTCATCAAAATACTCACACGGAGTACTCACCATCATCATCATAAAACACTCATGGAGTGTATTCGTATAATTCATCACAAACAAACAACAAAGATTATTAAAACTATACTCATAGAGTATATTCTTCACAAAACATCACAAGTCATATCACAATATCATAATCACTCGTAGAGTGAACTCATCACCTTTCACACAAATCATACTACAACACCATCCTAATTATACTCATAGGGAACATTTACCGCAACTCGTCAAAACCATACACACCACATCATTTAAGGTATATATATTTTTCGGTTATCTTTTGGTTTAGTGTGTTATAAAATAGTGAACTGATTGACTATGGGATTACTCAGGTAACTGATACTACTTGCAACAGGCATTGGCCACCTTTGCAAGGCTCTCAGTGATGCCCTTGTAAATACACCAGTGAAAGAAATTCTGACCTTAGTGGTAAACCACAATTTAGCCATAGTCAATTAGAACACTAGTAGTATAACATTTCACAGTAAATCACTTATATAAACATAGTATCACAATTTTCATAAAACAGCAACCAGCGTTTTAATTGAAGAAAACAGCAACATTTTATGCCATAAAACAGCAACCAGAATTTTAATTGAAGAACTATTTTCATGCTCAATTTCGACTGGATGACATTCGATTCATGGCTTTTATTTTAAAGAGATAATCGATTATGGTCTCTATATTTTGAAAGCAAGCAACCGATATGGACTCTATATTTCGAAAGCAAGTAATCGATTATGGACTCTATGTTTTGAAAGCAAGCAATCGATTCCTCTATAATTTGAAAGCAAGCAATCGATTCTTCTATAATTGAAAGCAAGCAATCGATTCCTCTATAATTTGAAAGCAAGCAATCGATTCCTCTATAAATTGAAAGCAAGCAATCGATTCTTCTATATGTTTTAAAAGCAAGCAATCGATTCCTCTATAATTTGAAAGCAAGAAATTGATTTGGACTCTACCTTTTGAAAGCAAACAATCGATTATTGGCTCTATATTTGAAAGCAAGAAATCGATTTGGACTCTACCTTTTGAAAGCAAACAATCGATTATTGGCTCTATATTTGAAAGCAAGAAATCGATTTCTAAGACACACACAAGAAGAACCTTACGCTTTACAACAAAACACACAAGCAATCATGCATTACAAACATCATCAAAATTCATCAACATCATCCGTGTTCATCACCTACTCAATCATCTCAAAAACAATCAAGATCATCAATTGATATCATCACACACTCAATCATCTCAAAACAATCAAAATCATCAATTGATATCGTCACATACTCAATCAACAACATAGCCCTATTCTCCTACATAAACTATTATGTTAAACCGAAATACTCCCCTTACCTTGAGAATTTCGATGTTAGGAAGCAAAGGTTAAGAGAATCACGTGCAAGAACCCAAAGAACCACGAACGAACGCCTCCTTCCTCCTTCAAACCGTAATCTCGCGCACCTTCTCGATCCATCTTCCGAATAACACATTTATTTTTCTTGATCAATCACATCTCTAATGAACTTAATAATTCAATTAAACAATTTAATTAAATTATTTCCGGTGTTACAACTCTCCCCACTTAAGATTTTTCGTCCTCGAAAACATACCGATTCAAATAACTCGGATACGACTCTCGCATCTTATCCTCCGGCTCCCAAGTCGTTTTCTCCAATTGCCCCAAACCATACAACTTTCACCAAATTGATCTTCTTACCTCGAAGGGTCTTCACTTCCCAATCCTCAATTCGAACAGAGCACGGCCTCCACGGTGAGATTATCCCGCACCTCTACATCATCCGGTTGAATCACATGAGACGGATTCGCAATATACTTTCGAAGCCGCGGACACGTGAAACACGCCGCAAGTTCGAAAGATTAGGTGGCAAGGCCACCCGATATGCAACACTTCCAACTCTCTCCGTAATCGACACGGTCCAATGAAGCGAGGAGTCAACTTCTTTGATTTCGCGCAAATGCACGCCCGACACTCCGTCATAGGTGTGACCTCAAGAACACGTGGTCACCCGCCTCAAACTCTAAATCCTTCCTTCTCTTATCATGGTAGCTCTTCCGCTACACTCGAGACGCTTTCATTTTCTCTCGGATCATCTTCACTTTCTCGGTGGTTTCTAACAACCATTACCAGTCCAAGCACTAAACTTTCCCGGGCCTCATACCAACATACCTGGAGTCCTACACCTCCGACCATACAATGCCTCAAACGGTGCCATCCCGACATCGGGAGTGATAACTATTGTTGTATGTATACTCGATCAAGGGAAGATGAGCATCCCACGCACCTCCTCGCTTCTAGAACACACGACCTCAACAGATCTTCCAATGATTGAATTGTCCTCTCTGCGCGCGTCGGTTTGAGGATGATAAGCCGAACTCAGCCTCAATTTCGTACCCAACTCCTTCTGCAAAATACTCCAAAATTCGGAAGTAAACCTTGGATCTCTATCCGACACAATGCACAAAGGAACACCATGCAGCTTCACGATCACCTGAATGTAGATTTCAGCCAATCTCGACACCGGATACTTAATACCGATAGGGATAAAATGAGCCGACTTCGTCAAATGGCCCACCACTACCCAAATCGAATCATGTCCTCTCACCGTATTGGGTAACCCAGCCACAAAATCCATGGAGATACTATCCCACTTCCACTCTGGGACATTCAACGGTTGCATCATTCCCGCAGACTTCTGATGCTCGACCTTCGACTTCTGACAGGTCAAACACGAGTACACGAACTGCGCCACATCTCGCTTTAACCCAGGCCACCAAAACATCTTTTTCAGATCTTGATACATCTTCGTCGCTCGGGATGGATACTTAATTTACTCCTATGTCCTTCCTCAAGGATTGCTTTTTCATTTCCTCATCTTCGGGAACACAAATTCTTCCACGGTGCACTCACTACGTTCGAGTATCTAACTCAAGTCTTCATTCCCAGGCTTACCAATCCCACTCATCAAATCCACCAATTTCACATCTAACTTCTGCGCTTCTCGGATACTAGTCATAAAATCATTGCCAATTTTTAACATGCCCAACCTGACACTCTGAGGTGTGACTTCACAAACTAAACTCATGTCCCTGAATTGCTCAATCAACTCAAGCTCTCTGGCCATCAATGCCGACATATGTAAGGTCTTCCGACTCAAAGCATCTGCAACCACATTAGCTTTACCCGGGTGATAACTCAATTCAAAATCATAATCTTTCAATAGTTCCAACCACCGGCGCTGCCTCATATTCAATTCTTTCTGATCGAACAGATACCGTAGACTCTTGTGGTCACTAAACACCTCAAATCTCGATCCATACAAGTAGTGCCTCCAGATTTTCAATGTAAATACCACAACAGCAAGTTCTAGATCATGAGTAGGGTAATTCTTCTCATGAGTCCTTAATTGCCTCGACGCATAAGCGACCACTTTCCCATTCTGCATAAGCACGCCACCCAAACCCATCTTGGAAGCATCACAGTATACTACAAACGGGTCGACCGAACTAGGTAATGTCAACACTGGAGATGTAGTCAATCTTCTTTTCAGCTCATTGAAGCTTTCTTCACATCGGTCATCCCAAACAAAAGCTTTGCCCTTGCAAGTTAATTGGGTCAATGGCAGAGCCAACTTCGAAAATCCCTCAATGAATCTTCTATAATAGCCAGCTAATCCCAGAAAACTCCTTATTTCAGTAACTGACTTTGGAGACTCCCACTGCAACACTGTGTCAACTTTGGAAGGGTCCACCGCAATCCCTTCACTAGAAATCACATGACCGAGAAAACCGACCTTTTCAACCAAAACTCACACTTGGACAACTTGGCATATAACTTTCGACTCCTCAGAATTTCTAACACCAACCTCAGATGTTCCGCATGCTCCTCTTCTGACTTAGAGTAAATCAGAGTGTCATCAATGAAAACCACCACAAACTTGTCCAAGTACTCCCGGAAAATTTGGTTCATGTATCCCATGAATACTCCGGTGCATTAGTCACACCGAAAAGCATAACGGAATACTCATAGTGTCCATATCTTGTCCTAAATGCCGTCTTCTGAACATCTTCATCCTTGACCTTGATCCGTGATAACCGGACCTTAAGTCAATCTTGCTAAATACTTTAGCACCCACTAATTGATCCATCAAGTCATCAATCCCTGCAAACGGTACTTATTCTTGATTGTAACTTTGTTCAACCGACGGTAGTCTACACACAACCTCATACTCCCATCTTTCTTTTTCACTAGCAAAGACCGAGCTCCCAAGGTGACACACTCGGCCTCACAAACTTCTTTTCTAACAAATCTTCAAGTTGCTTTTTCAACCTCGCCAACTCGGATGCGGACATTCTATATGGTGCCATAGACACGGGCTTAGTGCCAGGAACTGTGTCAATAGTAAACTCCACCTCTCTCTCGGTGGTACGTCAGGAATCTCATCGTGGAACACCTCGAGAAAACTCACGCACTACACTGGCAATTCATCAACCTTCGCTGGCTCTCAAGCAGACAACGATGCTAATAGAGAAAACAGCTGAAGCTCTTCTCTCATCATCCTGTGTAGCTGACCCGCAGATAGCAAACCAGACTTCTCTTCGGGCGAAGCAAAACTCACGGACCTTTCACGACAATTAATATGAACATGGTTATCAACTAACCAGTCCATACCCAGAATGACATCCATACCACTCAACGGCAAACAAATTAGATCAACCAAAAATTCTTTACCATACATAGATACAGGGCATTTAGCACAAACAACAGAGGTAGTCACCGAACCCTTAGCTGGAGTATCGATAACCATCTCCCTCAACATATCAGATAACACAAGGCTTAAGTTCTCAACACATGCAGCAGCAATAAAACTATGGGTAGCACCAAGATCAACAATAGCAACAAGAGGAGTATTATTGATATAGCACGCACCTCGAATCTCGTTCACCACGTCAGACCCGGCTAGAGCAAAAACTTTTCCATACGACTTCTCTTTCTTGGGTTTAGGACACTGTGTACTGACGTGACCACTCTCTTCACAATTGAAGCATACCACATCCTTCTTATCACAGTTGAAGGACATGTGCCCCTCCTTCCCACACTTATAACATCTCTTCTTCTCCTTGTTTGGGCAACCGGACTCTTATGGCTCGCTTTCCCACACGTGTAACAAGTAACACCGGCCGCAAAGATCTCCCCACTTCGCTTAGACCCACCAACAAATTTACCAACAGACTTTCCTTGCTTCTTACCAAAGCAGTGCACCTCATAGGGCTTACCACGACCCAAAAAATTCTTTTGCTTTTCCCTCATAGCTCTGGAGAAGGCATTATTGTCTTCTTCGAAAATTTTGGCACTATTAACCAACAATGGGAACACACGGATCTGCTGATACCCTATGGCTCTCTTAATGTCAAGACGCAACCCGCTTTTTCAAACTTGATACATTTGGAGAACTCAGCCTTCTCTCTCCGTCATAATGAGGATAAAACTTAGACAACCAAAGTGAACTTTGCAAAGATACTCGTGATGTCATGCTACCTTGCTCAAGTCTCAGGAACTCAACCTCCTTCTTCCCGCGGACATCCTCTAGGTAGTACTTTCTCTTGAATTCCCTCTCAAATACCGCCCAAGTAACCTCCTCATTGGCAGTCGTCAACCCCGACTAGTTGCCTCCACCAATCATAAGCCTCTTTCTTCAAAATGTGTGTGCCATAACGAACTTTCGAGCATCGGTGCAATCCATAACACGGAAGATCCGCTCCATCTCACTTAGCCACTCAAGGGCACCATCAGGATTATACCCGCCTTCAAAAGTAGGAGGGTTCTCTAGCTGGAACGTAGCCAAACTACGCGTTCCATCACCAATAGCATTGGGTATGTTACCCACAACTCCAAAGAATAGCTCGCAAGGCAAAGAAAGTAGCAAAGATCGTTCGTCCCGCCATTCTAGCATCGCAATGTAAAACAAAAATCAGAAACGAGTAACACAGCTCAAATGTTACTCAACTTGACGACTCAACCACCGGCCGGTCAGACCGAACTGCTCTGATAGCACTAATGTAACACCCCTTTCTACCCCTTTAATTCACACGTCATTATCATAGAAATCTCTTTTTCAAAAAACTCATTTAATTAGTAGAAAGGAAATGCCACATCATCATTAATAAAACTCATCATCCGCACCATCAAAGTTTGTGCCAAAAACACAATCGTCATGAAATTTAAACTTCAAAATTAATCTCGTCGCAGCGGAAATAAAACAACAGCTCACTATGCCTCTCAAACACGTATCATTTCATCAACATAGTCATTAAATAGTTAATTAAACAATAACAACTCCAACTACGCCCCTAGGTGTCACGGTATCGCAGAGCGACTCAAAACATCCCAACAAACTAAACAAAGAAGGCAAAGCAGGACCTTCACTCGCGGTTACCTGCAGCGTTGCCACAATAGAGCAACATTCCAAGCAGAAAGGGTGAGAATTTCAATAAAACATAATCAGATACATAGTAGAGAAATGAGAGCGAGCAATCACACAAGATCATCATCATCGCCACATCATAAACACACAACACCGGCTCCAATCACAAGCAAGCAACCATTCACGCTTATGATTATGTATGAGAGTGCAACCCCACCAGTGGCATATGCATGATGGTACCATATTCATCACAATTAAGAGGTCAAGCCTATTCTTCTTGGAGGTCAAGCCTATTCTTCGCAAGAGGCCGAAGCCTATTCTTCACATTTATGCACATGCCATGAGGTCCTATATACACATGTGCATTTCATCAAAATACTCACCTGGAGTACTCACCATCATCATCATAAAACACTCATGGAGTGTATTCGTCATAATTCATCACAAACAAACAATGAAGATTATTAAAACTATACTCATAGAGTATATTCTTCACAAAACATCACAAGTCATATCACAATATCATAATCACTCGTAGAGTGAACTCATCACCTTTCACACAAATCATACTACAACACCATCCTAATTATACTCATAGGAACATTTACCGCAACTCGTCAAAACCATACACACCACATCATTTAAGGTATATATATTTTCGTTATCTTTTGGTTTAGTGTGTTATAAAATAGTGAACCGATTGACTATGGGATTACTCAGTAATCGATACTACTTGCAATGTGCATTGGCCACCTTTGCAAGGCTCTCGATGATGCCCTTGTAAATACACCGATGAAAGAAATTTCGACCTTAGCGGTAAACCACAATTTAGCCATAGTCAATTAGAACACTAGTAGTATAACATTTCACAGTAAATCACTTATATAAACATAGTATCACAATTTTCATAAAACAGCAACCAGCGTTTTAATTGAAGAAAACAGCAACATTTTATGCCATAAAACAGCATCCAGAATTTTAATTGAAGAACTATTTTCATGCTCAATTTCGACTGGATGACATTCGATTCATGGCTTTTATTTTAAAGAGATAATCGATTATGGTCTCTATATTTTGAAAGCAAGCAACCGATTATGGACTCTATATTTCGAAAGCAAGTAATTGATTATGGACTCTATGTTTTGAAAGCAAGCAATCGATTCCTCTATAATTTGAAAGCAAGCAATCGATTCTTCTATAATTTGAAAGCAAGCAATCGATTCTTCTATAATTGAAAGCAAGCAATCGATTCCTCTATAATTTGAAAGCAAGCAATCGATTCCTCTATAAATTGAAAGCAAGCAATCGATTCTTCTATATGTTTTAAAAGCAAGCAATCGATTCCTCTATAATTTGAAAGCAAGAAATCGATTTGGACTCTACCTTTTGAAAGCAAACAATCGATTATTGGCTCTATATTTGAAAGCAAGAAATCGATTTCTAAGACACACACAACAGTAACCTTACGCTTTACAACAAAACACACAGCAATCATGCATTACAAACATCATCAAAATTCATCAACATCATCCAGGTTCATCACCTACTCAATCATCTCAAAAACAATCAAGATCATCAATTGATATCATCACACACTCAATCATCTCAAAACAATCAAAATCATCAATTGATATCGTCACATACTCAATCAACAACATAGCCCTATTCTCCTACATAAACTATTATGTTAAACTGAAATACTCCCCTTACCTTGAGAATTTCGATGTTCCGGAAGCAAAGGTTAAGAGAATCACGTGCAAGAACCCAGCAACCACGAACGAACGTCTCCTTCCTCCTTCGAAACCGTAATCTCGCGCACCTTCTTGATCAACGAGGAATCAATACAATGGAGTAAGGATCGAATGATACAACACAATGGAAAAGAGAAGCAACGGCATAGAACTCTTACCAAGCGAAACTTGAGATGATTCCTCTTCTTTCTCCCTTCTTAGCGTAGCGCTTCTCCTTCTTCTCTCTCAATTCGCAGCCCTCTCAAATTTTTGCACAAATGAGAGAGTTGTGCTAGACTCCTAGGGTTTAAGCAGTGGGCTCAGTGACCACTGGGCCCTCCACGCCAACACCCCTTCTATTACTCGATCCATCTTCTGAATAACACATTTATTTTTCTTGATCAATCACATCTCTAATGAACTTAATAATTCAATTAAACAATTTAATAAAATTATTTCTGGGGTGTTACATGAGCTGTGTGAGTGATGTGCCGAGGTGAATGAGGTTGGTGACCGAGGTTAGTGAGGCGAGATGAGGTGCCGAGGTGAATGGGGTGAGGTGCCGAGGTGTGTGAGAGTGTACCGAGGTGTATTTTGTGTGTGCCGAGGTGAAGTGGGTGTGTGCCGATGTGAAGTGGGTGTGTGTAGAGGTGAATTGAGTGTGTGTCGAGGTGAATTGAGTGTGTGCCGAGGTGAAGTGAGTGTGTGTCGAAGTGAAGTGAGTGTGTGTCAAGGCGAAGTGAGTGTGTGACGCGAAGTGAAACGAGTGTGTGTCGAAGTGCGTGTGTGTAAGCGATGTGGCGTTTGTGATGTCAGAATCGGTGAGAATTACGAGGTAGCTGTGATGCTACAACACGTGATAATTTTGTGAAGTGATTTTATAATGAGATATGATGTTATAGTATTTATTAATTAAATACTTTGAGTTGTGTAGTTTGTGCATGAGTCATGAGTCGCATTATCATATGCATTTCCCGGTGGTATAGGCTTCGGCCTCTTTGTGAATATTTTCGGTGGTATAGGCTTCGGCCTCTTGTGAATATTTTCGGTGGTATAGGCTTCGGCCTCTTTGTGAATATTTTTTGGTGGTATAGGCTTGGCCTCTTGTGAATATTTTCGGTGGTATAGGCTTCGGCCTCTTTGTGAATATTTTCGGTGGTATAGGCTTCGGCCTCTTTGTGAATATTTTTGGTGATGGATCCACATGCATATGCCCAGTGGAGTTTTGGGTTGCATTCCATACATGTTCTGGTGTAATTGTTTCTGGTGTGATTGCAAATGGTGTAACTGTTTTCTGGTGTGACTGTAGTTAGTGTAACTGCCTTTGGTGTAACTGTCTTAATAGTGTAATTGTTCTCTGGTGTGCCTGTTTCTCTGTGTTCCTCGCTTTATTTATTATTATCTATGCATTGAGACTCACCCTACTGCGTCGTGTTGCCTCGTATGTCGGCAACCTGCAGGTGATGGTGACTGAAGGTGACTAGGGGGGTGTTACAATACCTGCTATTACCAGCATACCTCTGTTTACCCCTGTCAGCAGTTGTCTCATATGGTTTACCCCTGTTCTGAAAATTACCCTTCATGTCCCTCATGACTCTAGCACGGACATTGCTGTCATCCTCATAGATCCTGCAGCTGTCAACCAGATCAGCAAACACTCTGATCTTCTGATACCCTATAGCCTGGTTGATATCAGCTCTCAAACCATTCTCAAATTTTATGCACTTTGAGAATTCAGACCCAGCCTCAGAGTAGTGTGGATAAAACTTAGCCAGATCAGCAAACTTAGCAGCATACTCTGTGACAGTCATACTACCCTGCCTCAACTCAAGAAACTCCATCTCCTTCTTCCCTCTGACATCCTCCGGAAAGTACTTTCTCAGGAACTCCCTCTTGAACACAGCCCAAGTAACCTCCTCATGAGCAGCCCCTAACCTCTCACTGGTCTCCAACCACCAGTCATCAGCTTCCTCAGATAGAGTATGAGTACCATACCTGACTTTCTGCTCATCATTGCAGCTAATCACCCTGAAGATCCTCTCAATCTCCTTCAGCCAAGCTAGCGCACCATCTGGGTTGTACCTCCCCTTGAAGGTAGGAGGGTTCTCCCTCTGAAACGTAGCCAGACTACGGGTCTCAGTATTCTGCCGAGTCCCCATAACCGGCGCTATGGCTTGCAAAGCCTCAGCAAGAGCAGCATCAACTCTTCTGGCCAACTAAACCTAGCACTGCAGCATAAACAACCATTTTCAGAACTAATTCAGGACACCTATTTGTCATACACAACATGACAGACAGACACACTTGGCCGGACAGACCGAACTTTTGCTTTGATACCACTAATGTAACACCCCATTTCTACCCGGCAATTTAATTCAAAAATCAGAGTAATAAAAATTATTTTATTAAACGGAATGTTACACTTCTCTCTTAAAACACTCAAACAGTCGGTTCACCTCAGAAATATGCATCAATACATAACACCATATAAAACGTGGGACATAAACTCATATCATGCAGCGGAATAAAACTACAGCTCAAAAGAATAATTCTCAAGTCTCAAAATACATAATATAACAGCAAGAAAACCCAACAATGAGCAAAACAGATCAAACTAGAGTTTATAACCCATCCTCTAGGTGCTACGTATCAGAGCAAACCGACTAGGGGAATAGTGAAGGTAGCAAGCCTTCACTCATGACTACCTGTGGTAAACAACAACAGAAAGGGTGAGTCTCGAACTATATAATAAAAGTGATAATAGGCAATATATCTGATCCACGATTCACCACACAATCAGTCATACCAATCATCACTCAATAACATTTATGCGTTCATGAGAATGTATGCAATGTAGTTATGCATGTGGTACCATTTGCCCTCATGGCAGTATCATTATCAAATTGAGTCCTCATGACTCTGGCCCCCATGGCCTGGCCCTCATGGCCTCACAATTAATTTATAAACGTCGCGACCGCAGCCGAATGTATGCATGAGACTGCATGAACACATCACAGCACAATTACAGTATCTCATTTCATATATTATTTCTCACCTCATAGTTAATCTCATTTATAGCCCCCATGGCTCATGCCCCCATGGCATCCTCTGTCATCTCAAGTTACTAACTCAACATAGTTAAGTCCCAAGGACTATTCACAATAAGAGGACTAAACCTCACTCACGGACCTAAACCACCATTTAGGACAAAAACAATCACCTAGGGACCAAACTGTCACCTAGGGACCAAAACAATCACCTAGGGACCAAACAGTCACCTAGGGACCAAAAAAGCACACACTTAGGCACAAGGCAGCACTAGGCGCCATTTCCCCGACATTCTGGCGCCACCTTGTGCAACACAAAGACTAGCGCGCGGCTTCGGCAATTTGGCGCCCCGCTGCGCAACACACACCCATCTGGCGCCACTTTTCTAGCAATCGCGCGCCCGGGCAAAGGCAGCACGATCCTAGACACAAACTAACACACAGTCTCAGACACAGGCGCCTGCCTAGGCGCTCTGGGCCGCACTGTTTGGCGCCCTGCACTTGACCAAGCACACACAACACATGCAAACAGAAAACCACTCGAGCCAAAATGTTTAAAATTGTTTTTGGGCAGGCAACTGCAAAAGATGGCACGGTGAAATATGCCCAGAACTCTAAGTTCCACTCAAAACACCCCCTAGGCGCACACATATAGCGCCACAGCAAAGCCCACCAGAACGTCTCTCAAATGACACATTAAAAACTAAAACTACTCGAGCCAAAATGTTTAAAATTGTTTTTGGGCAGGCAACTGCAAAAGATGGCACAGTAAAATATGCCTAGAACTCTAAGTTTCACTCAGACCACCCCATAGGCACACACTAATTGCGCCACAGCAATGCCTACCAGCACATCTCTCAAATGACACGTGCAAAAAGAAAACAACTCGAGCCAAAATGCTTAAAATAGAATTTGGGCAGGCAATTACAAAATATGGCACGGTGAAATATGTGCACGTGAGCGGCCTGTGGCGCCATATTCCCAAAGCAACTTGCGCCGCACACAAAACACACACACGACATCACGCGCAGCGATTGCATCGGGCGCCATTTCAAAGAACTTGGCGCCAGCAAAGAACACCGCACACAGACACAATCCCAGACGTGAACAAGAACCCCAGCGCCATTTTCAAAGCAATATGGCGCACGGCGATGGCATTCTGCACAAACTCACAACCCAACCCATGAACAGTACACAGGGCGCATAAATCCTAGAACATTGGCGCCCCATACCTCAAAAATCCCCAATTCTTAATTCCTTTCAATTCTAATCACCATATATCATTCAAATTCACTCTATAATCATTTTAACACATTCAATTTCACATCTCAAACATCAAATTACACATTAACACAAAATCAAGCACATAAACCCTAACATTAAGCCCTAAATCAATTTCTCATGCAATTTCATCAAATTCACTCAACCAAATTCAATCAATCAATCAATTATCAACAAATAGAGACTCTATGACTCCTATACAACCTATTATACCCTCTATTATAGAGTGAGACTCCCCTTACCTTGAATTAAACAGTAGAAACTCTCTTTCTCCGAGTCACGTACAAAACCCACAGCAACAAGAGCTCCCTTCTCTCCTTCTTGAGTGGTGCGATCTACTCTTCTCTCTTCTCCTCTAGGTTGCGCCGTTTTCTTCCTTTCTTTCTTTCTCTCTTTTCGTTTTTTCTTTCTTTCTCTCCTTTGGTGCGAAATGCACAATCCCTAGGAGCCTAAGTCACTGGGCTTGGGCTCCTGGGCCAATAATAGCAGTTCCGGTATTTCCAATACCACTCCCTTCAATTAAATAAAATACTTTATTATCAATACTATATTATGACTTAATATAATTAAAATAGTGTAACACTTTAAATAATTTAATCAATTGCTTAATTAAATCATTTAGGGTGTTACACAAATCATCAATCAAACCCTTAATCCTTACTTAAATCCACAAGAAATTTCCAAAATTTCACTTAAAGTTCAAAATCCCCAATTTCCCCAAAAACTTCAAAAACCCTATTATGGTAAGTTGAGATTGAGAAGGAATTGGCTTATGAAATTGGTATCAATAGATTCAGAATTGAAATTGGAGTAGAATAGAACAAGTGGGTCTTACCAATTTTTAGTGTGGAGCTTGATCTATACCCTTCTTCGTCTTTTCTTTTTCCTTCTTCTTCTTCTTTCTCTCCTTTCTCACGTTCACTCTCACTCTCTCTCTCCCTCACTTTCTTTTCTTCTTTATATGAGGTTGTTTGACTTGAGTCAAAGTGAGTGAATGTCCAAAATACCCTTAGCTTCTAATACTTACTTAAGTCCATTCTTAATCCGATTTCTCCTCAATTTGCTACATAGTTTAATTACTAGAGCACTTTAATCCTTTTATTTAATTGATAGGCAATACTATCTAGACTGACCCTAATCCGATATTTGATTTATTTATCATTTCAAATAATAAATCACTCGTTAATTCCATAATTAGAAATTAGCGAAGTTGGGGATGTTACAATCACCCCAACTTTTAAAATTTTGTCCTCAAAATTGAATTTGAAGAAACATACCTTATTGAAATAAATAGGGATATCGAGTCCTCATGTCCTCTTCCAACTCCCAAGTGGCTTCATCGGCAGAAAACCGTCCCAAACAACCTTGACAATAGGAATTGTCTTTGTTCGCAATGTCCGTTCTCCATGTTCCAAAATATAACTAGGGTATGGTTGAAAAGAAAAATCCGGTCGAAGATCCAGGTCGTCAAAACTCAATGCCTGCTCCGAATCGGAGATATATTTCTTCAGTTGAGATACATGGAAAACATCATGTAGATTCGATAAAGCTGGAGGTAATGCAATACGATACGCAACTGGTCCAATACGCTCGATAATTTGGAAAGGTCCAATATACCGAGGACTGAGTTTCTTTGTTCGCAAAGCTCTACCGGTACCAATAGTTGGAGAAACCCTCAAATACACATGATCACCACTTTCAAATTCCAACGGCCTCCTTCTTTTATCCGCATAACTTTTTTTGTCGACTCGAGCGGCTTTCATTACGCCTTGAATTTGCCTTATCTTCTCCGTAGTCTCGTGAATGATGTCGGGACCCAATATTCGGTTTTCATCTACTCCCCACCAACACAATGGGGTTCTACACTTTCTCCCATAGAGTGCCTCGAATGGTGCCATTCCAATTTGGAATGATAAGCATTGTGTAGGAAAATTCCACTAATGGAAGATGATCCTCCCATTTCTTTCCGCTTATCCAAAACACATGCCCAAGCATATCTTCAAGAGTCGATTAGTTCTCTTTGTTTGACCGTCTGTTTGAGGATGATAAGCGGTGCTAAGAAATACCTTCGTTCCCAAAGCATCATTTAAAGCTCTCCAAAATCTAGAAGTAAATTTTGGGTCACGATGCCGAGACAATGCTCGTGGGAACCCCATGCAACCTTATTATGTTTCTCACATAAACTTACGCCAACTTGGAAACTTTATCGGTCCATCGAACGGAAATAAAATGGTGACTTCGTTAAACGATCCACAATAACCCAAATGGAATCATTACCACTTGTGATCTCGGCAAACCCATAACAAAATCCATTGAGATATCTTCCCATTTCCATCTTGGAACATCTAAAGGTCGCAGAAAAGACCAAGCAGGCCTTTGGTGTTCCGCTTTTGACTCTTTGACAAGTCGAGCATCGAGAGAAAAATTCTGCAATATCTTCCTTCATCCCCGGCCACCAATACATTTGTTTCAAATCCTTATACATCTTAGTAGAACCAGGATGTATAGAATATTGGCTTCGATGAGCTTCTTCCAAAACACGCTTCTTGATGTCATTATCATTAGGTACACAAATTCTACCATCGAAACAGATAATGTTATCACTTTGCTTCTGTATACTTTGGTAACCCTTTTGAGATTGCAAATCCACATCGATTCTTGAGCTACACGAATCAAATCTCTTAGTGTACTAGAAATTCGGATGTGCCTCAACACTAATCGGTCTTTCTTTCTTGCTACTTTTAAGTCCAAATTTCTAAAAGATTCCAATAAAGCCATTTCATGAATCAGAAGTTCTGCAGTGTGAATAGACTTTCTCGCTTAAAGCATCCGCTACAACGTTTGCCTTTCCGAGGATGGTACTTTAATTCAAAGTCATAATCTTTCAAGAATTCCACCCATCTTCTCTCGCTCGTTGTTGAGTTCCTTACGATCAAACAAATATTTTAGGCTTTTGTGATCACTAAAGACTTCGTAACGAGAACCGTAAAGGTAGTGTCTCCAAATCTTTAATGCATACACAATGGCCGCCAACTCCAAATCATGAGTTGGATAATTCTCTTCATGAGATTTCAGCTGCCTGGACGCATAAGCTACCACTTGTTGATTCTGCATAAGAACACATCCTAGACCCTTCCCAGATGCATCACCGAAAATCGAAATCCCGGTGACGGATCTGGCAGAATTAGGATAGGAGCAGAAGTAAGTCGAGACTTCAATTCTAAGAAACACTCCTCACAATCAGCATTCCAGTCAAATAGTTGTCCCTTGCGAGTCAATCGGGTAAGAGGAATAACTAACTTCGAGAATCCTTGAATAAATCTCCGATAATAACCAAAGAAGTCCCAAGAAACTTCGACTTGATCCACGAAGTGGGGCGTTCCCAATTCAACACGACTTCAACTTTACTAGGATCAATCAGCAACCCCTCCCGAGAAATTACATGACCTGAAATTTCACCTCAGACATCCAAAATTCACATTTAGATGGCTTAGCATAAAGCTTCTTTTATCGAAGTGTTTGCAAAACAATTCTGAGATGTTGAACATGATCCTCAACAGATTTAGAATATACCAAAATATCATCAATAAATACCACCACAAATTGATCTAAGTAGGTATGAAAGAGACCGGTTCATGTAGTCCATGAATACTACTGGAGCATTAGTCAAACCGAAAGGCATTACTACAAACTCATAATGTCCATCCTCGCATGCGGAAAGTTTGTCTTTGAATATCTAAAGCTCGAACTTTAATTTGATGATACCTAGACCTTAGATCAATTTTTGAGAAACCATGAGCTCCTCGGAGTTGGTCAAGAAGATCATCAATTCTTGGCAATGGATATTTATTATTGATCGTCACTTTGTTCAATTGACGATAATCAATGCACAAACGCATGCTTCCATCCTTCTTTTTAACTAGTAACACCGAGCACCCCATGGAGAAGCACTCACGAATAAACCTTTTGGAGATTAACTCTTCAAGTTGGGACTTAAGTTCCTTCAATTCCAAAGGAGACATTCTATAAGGAGCTATAGAGATCGGTCCAAAGACTGGAACCAATTCGATAGAGAATTCTACCTCTTGGTCGGAGGTAATGAGAAAATCTCATCAGAAACACATCTAAGAATTCATTCACAATTTGCCTGAGATGAAATATCTAAACAAGTTTCGATGTAGATGCCGATAACATAATGACATAAGCTTCCGCACCTTGAAATAAAGAATGGTGGCGAGAAGTGAAAGAAATAATGACTCAATTGCCGCCTCGAGATAGATCCACGGCTTCAGCAGAAAACCCTATTGTTCGGTTGTAACAATCAATAGTTACATGATTAGCAGACATCCAGGTCATACCCAACACAATATCCATTCCTCTCATAGGCAAGCAAATAAAGTCAACAACAAAGTTCCTGCTTCCTATGGTGAGCAAACAATTCAGACATAGAGACTGGGTTCGAACACGACCCTTGGCAGCAGTCAAGATAGTAATTGGTTCAGTCAATGGTGATACAGTCAATCCTAACTTTTCTACACATGCTTCTGAAATAAAACAATGAGTAGCACCAGAGTCATACAATATGTGAACAGATTTAGTAAAGATAGAACCTGTACCCCTCAAGAGATTATCTTCTGTCCTGATTGTTTGAGCATCCAGAGTATTAATCCTTCCTCTTCTAAGAGCATCTTGATTATCAACCACAACTTTCCTGAGAGGACATTCATTGGCATAGTGATTTTCGTCCTTATAACACTAATTCTTACCCTTGTTGCATTCACCCCGGTGACGCTTTCCACAATTAGAACAAAGATGGTAACCAGATAAGTCTTCAGTCCGCACTTGCTTTCCTTTGTTATTATTACCCCTAGAACCAGCTTGAAAATTTGATGTGCTTGCATTCTTTTTATTCTGATGATATGTTTTCCTGCTTGCATACAACCTTTGCAAATCGACCTCAGCGACATAGGCCTGTTGTACCATAGCAGCATAGTTGTCAAAAGAAAAAGAACTTAAGCTTTGAGTAATATCCTCCCGAAGCCCATACTTGTATCTTTCAGTCTTCCAAGTGTCATCCTCTGCTCGTCTAGCCAATCGAAAGAATTGTATCAGCTCTTCGAATTTAGCTGTATACTGACCCACAGTTAAATTCTCTTGCCTTAGATTCAGAAATTCATTCTCCTTTGCACTTCTCATTGCTTTCGGGAAGAATTGTTCCATGAACATACGACGGAAATTTTCCCATGTTGTAGGAGTTCCCATAGTCACCATCATGTCTCTTGCATTTTCCCACCAATTGTTAGCCTCTCCTTTCAGCATATGAGATGTCAATCTCAGCTTATCATCATCATTAGTGATTTGCATTGTAAGAAAGATTTTGCCAATGTCATCAAGCCAATGATGAGCTTCCATCACATCCGGCCCTCCATGAAATTGAGAAGGCTTCATCTTCAAATATTCCGAATAAATATGTCTTGGATTCACTGGTGGTTCATGAACATGTTGCGGTTGATGCTGAGCTTGAGCTTGTTGTTGCATTTGAGCCATCTGTGCCATGTGTTGCTGGTGCATCAACACCATATCATTCATCATTTTCTGTTGCTGCTCAATAACATTCTGCATCCATTCCGTGTGAGGGTCAACAGGCGCTTGACCTCGGCCCCTTCCTCTTCCTCGTCCAGCCATAATTTTACAGAATATGCACAAAGTATTGAGTTGATCAGGCTCAATGTCAGATAGCATACACATAAGAATCACAGTCAAAAGAAGAAAAGTTCCTATAATCTAGGTCCGACGAGGCGGAACCGCTCTGATACCAAATGTAACACCCTAAAAAAATTTCGCGTCTTAGACGCTAATTATACATATCATTACATATCAGAGTATATCAGAGTATATCAGAGTAGCGGAAATATAACTTACAACTTGTATCAAGTCAAGTTATACAATACATTACAAAGAAACAAAAAAACAGAATAACATAAGCATCAATGCTCCATATCCATCCTCCACACAAGCATCAACTACCCGTGCTTCTTAACTTTTCTCTTATCCTGTTTCTCTGTAAAAAACCACATATGATAGGGTGAGACAACTTGTCTCAGTGAGCTTTACCGTGACCCCTAGCCACACTCATGAGCCAATGATAACATAAACATAGCAAGTTAGTACTTACCGAATGTTTTGGCAATTCAATTATATAAATTGCGGAATCACATGGTAATCCAAGAATGAATTACAATAAAGTTTTATCAATTCTAGCACATCACCAACAACACATAAGGAAGCATGGGTGAACCCCAACATAGCCAATAAGTGTACAACTCTTAAAGGCGGATAGCTTTAATTTTTACATGGGGGCCTAGGACCAGGGCGCATGACTTCCCTCTCCTAGTATACTAAACGCATGGAGGTCGTCACCTCAATTCGATATTTCTTATATATCGTGAAACGTGGACCGGTTTAGAGGAACATAATCATCCCGAGCCAATTATAAATTAAGAAATTGAACATTTTGTTCAATTCACTTTCCAAAACATATGTCCTCACACGTATACTAATTTGTCGGTTTTTCAAGAGATTTGTAAATTCAACCAAGACAAACCAAACACTTAAAACCACATCCAAATCATAACAATATCATCCTTATATAATTATAATTGGTTAGGAAAAGGATTGGAAGAAGTTTGAAGTCGAACGGAGCGCATAAACGAATTTTTGGTAATAGGTGACCTGAAGCTGGCACGACCCGTGCAAGAACTTGCACGACCCGTGCTGACTGTGCAGAGTGTCAATTTGTCCATTTTCGTTTCGTTTCGTTTTCCGATCGATCCCAAACCGTGTTCCGATCCAAATTCAACCACAAAACAGATACAATATACACACATTCAGACCATTTTATTTTCATTCCACATCAAATAAAATAGTGGTTTCGTTATAATTCTCAAAACACGAAATTTCCCAAAAAAAAACCGTAATCAACTCAAGTTTGACGAAAACACGGAATTTCGAAAACCTTTTTAAACCAAGCACACCAACAAAATTTAAAACCCTAAACGTGAGTAAAACTCACCTATTGTGATGAAAATCACGAAATACCGAAATGTCGGAATGAGCTAACGAACGAGAAAACACCGAAATCCTCCAACTCGTACCGGATAGCTCCAAACTCGAATCTTCAAGTTCTAACTACACAAATCATCAATCAAACCCTTAATCCTTACTTAAATCCACAAGAAATTTCCAAAATTTCACTTAAAGTTCCAAATCCCCAAATTTCCCCAAAAACTTCAAAAACCCTATTATGGTAAGTTGAGATAGAGAAGGAATTGGCTTATGAAATTGGTATCAATAGATTCAGAATTGAAATTGGAGTAGAATAGAACAAGTGGGTCTTACCAATTTTTAGTGTGGAGCTTGATCTATACCCTTCTTCCTCTTTTTTTTTTCCTTCTTCTTCTTTCTCTCCTTTCTCTCCTTTCTCACGTTCACTCTCACTCTCTCTCTCCCTCACTTTCTTTTCTTCTTTATATGAGGTTGTTTGACTTGAGTCAAAGTGAGTGAATTTCCAAAATACCCTTAGCTTCTAATACTTACTTAAGTCCATTCTTAATCCGATTTCTCCTCAATTTGCTACATAGTTTAATTACTAGAGCACTTTAATCCTTTTATTTAATTGATAGGCAATACTATCTAGACTGACCCTAATCCGATATTTGATTTATTTATCATTTCAAATAATAAATCACTAGTTAATTCCATAATTAGAAATTAGCGAAGTTAGGGATGTTACAGTTTCACCCTCTGTCTTCTTGTGGGGCCCCGAAAAAGGCTTTTTCTGACTGGAAGGAGGTGTTGGGCCATGAGATATTCTTCCGCTGCGCATGCCATTCTCTACTCTTTCTCCTGTGACGACCATTTCAGAGAAATTCGAGGCTACGCTGCCAACCAACCTATCATAATACACTGCAGGAAGGGTATCCATAAACATGTGGACCATTTCTTTGTCCAGCAGAGGAGGTTTTACTTGAGCAGCGAGGTTTCTCCACCTCTGAGCGTACTCCTTAAAAGAGTCATTATCTCTCTTAGACATGCATTGTAGCTGAGTCCTATCCGGAGCCAAATCATTGTTGTACTGGTATTGACGCATAAAAGCATCTGCCATGTCCTTCCAGCAGCGGATATTGGTTGGCTCCAACTGCATGTACCAGTCAAGGGGAGCTCCAGCTTAACTTTCCTGAAAGCAATGCATCATCAAGTTATCATCACGGGCATGGACAGCCATTTTCCGGCAGTACATCGTCACATGACTGACTGGGCAAGTCGTCCCTCTGTATTTGTCAAAAGTTGGTGCTTTGAATTTGGGAGGCAAGACTAGATTAGGGACCAAACATAGCTCATGGGCATTTCTGGCCCGTGAACCTGCTCCTTCTATAGCTCTTAATCTCTCCTCTAGCATCTGATACTGACTTCTGGTTTCAGTAGGGTAATTCTGAGGGAAACCATTCACACCGTAATGAGGATTATTCATCGTCACTACGGTTGGGTTCACGTGTGGGTCACTTGAGTGAATTGTATTCCCAGTGATTGGTCCCTGAACTTCGGGATGGACCGTCATTGGCCAATTGAAACCCGCCGGAGTTCCCGGAGTAGTAGCAGGGATTGGGATCTGGATCTGGGCTTGAGGCGTCCCCGTTCCAACTTCATTCGCAACTACGTCAGGCTGAGCTTGCCCCGCGGTTCTTGGAGGATCTTCTCCATGATTTGTGTCGGCAGCAGGAGGCATATAGCCTAGCGGTAGACCATAGGGAGGCCATTGCACTGTTTGAAGGGCTTGAGGGATCCCAGACCCAGGAGGGGGAGGAGGATTGTCTACCCAAAGAAGCCAGTAGTAGCAGAGCTTCCACTGCATCGACATTTCTTAAGGCACTCAACACTCTTATGACCTCTGCCATTTGACCTTTTATGATTTCTATCTCAGCTTGAAGGACTTGATTCGCTTGATTCTGACCATGCTGACCCTGACCATTAGGATTTGGATCTCCTGGAATTCCGGCATTCTGATGTGGCAGTGGATTTCCCTGATCAGCGTCGCCTTGATTGTTGTCCATGTTTCTTGCTTGCAGACGCGTCAAATAGCGATGTCTAACCAGCTTGCCCGATTTTCTGCTGACAAAACACGCTTATGAACACAAGAATGAATAAATGAATGCAATGCAATGCTTTAATGCATGAAGAATGCAAATGACGAATTTTTTTTGGATTTTGTTAGATGCAAATGCAATGGTGCAAAATGATGTGAATGCGAAATGATGTGGAAGCGAAATGACATGGAAAAATGGTAATAAAATGAGGTTTAATTGGTGGTACTTTGAACATTTTCGAAGATACATGCTGCATGCCACCTCATGTAGTTGTTTATGAGGGGAAAAAGAAAAATTACAACTTTCGAAATAAAGTTTGAAAAAAAGGAATGCTTAAGCTAAATGCAACAAACAAAGGCGTGCCCCTGTGTCCTACAAACGGAGGGAATCCTAGGGTCTAAAGTCGACGAAAAGGGTAATCTTCCCATGTAGGTTCTAATCACTTCCTCACAATGGCAACCAAGAGATAAAGTCTTTCTCAAGATGACACCCACAATAGTAGAAAGCTACCGAGTGTGAGGCATCATGACAAAGCGTACTCTTGGGCGGAACTTTCATGAGAGCCATACAGACAAAGGTCTATGAATGGCAGTCACTAGTCGTTCCCACTCTCCAAGGTTTTTATTCAGACCTTGGGTTTTAGGCCCCACTCAACGCTCACAAGTATAGGGTGTGAAGTGTGTGTTGAGGGCACGATACTTAGAAATAACTAACCTTTCCCCCCCTGCAAATGAAAACCCAGAACAGTCCAGACAAAAGCAAAAATAGCATGTTGTCTACCCTAGGGTTTAGTATCAAATAAATCAGCCTAGAGTTTCAACAGCAACCAATTGCATTGCTTACCTCAAGAAAGGGAGCCAAGAAGGGGGGAACATGATAAGAGTGGGGGGAAATGCATGAAGGAACTAAGCATACAAGCAAAGAAGATAAGAAGGAAAACAATCATAGCAGAGGAAGAAGCAAATGCACATGAATGCAAACAATGCTTGTATGAGAAAGAAATTGAGGCAAAACAAGATATTCAAATAACACACACAAACCACATATTTAATTAATTAGGCTCGACCCTCTTTTGAATTTTTTCTTTTAGTCCCCAGTGAAGTCACCAGTTGTTGCGCCCGAAAAAGTCCCCGAGGGGTTTTTCTTCGTTTACAACGTTTTAAAACAATGAAGTCGCCACCAATATTTTTTATAAGGAAAATATTGAAGAAAAACCTTTTTGGAAGGCGGATGGTCTTTTGGAAAACCGGAAGATTTGGGTTCGGGGGTCGGTTAGGTATGAGGAAGGTATTAACGCCCCACACCTCCTTTCTACTGAAAGGGAACCTTTAATTAATCGTGTGATTTTAAGTGTAGATTTGAAAAAATACTTAAATTTGCCTCTTAATTGAAAAGACTTAATGAATTTTTTTATTTGCGGCGCTTGACGAGAGTTAGCCGCTTTGGGTTTTTGAAAGGAAAATTGTTTTTAGTTTGTCGTGCTTGACGGAGGGGATCCGCTCCTACGTATCTCCAGGTGCGATGGAGAAATCAAAGCTACGTAGTTCTAGGTTTTTTTTTATTTTTATCTTGTTTAATTGTGAAAAATCGAGCTTTCATGATGATCAATTGAGCGAAGGCTCCAGGTGACCACCATTAGCACCCCATTGTTAATAATCATGCAAGCAAAGGCTTCGCAGGACCAATAACAAAGTTTTTTTGATTTAATGAAAAGTTTTTTTAAGAAAATTAGGCATTCATGATGATCAATTGAGCAAAGGCTCCAAGTGATCACCACTAGTTCCTCATTGTTATTGATTATGCAAGCAGAGGCTTCGCAAAAACCACTAACAAAGTTTTGGATTTATTGAAAGTTTTTAGAAAAATTAGGCATTCATGATGATCAATTTAGCAAAGGCTCCAAGTGATCATCAATAGGTCCTCATTGTTAGTGATCGTGCAAGCAAAGGCTTCGCATGACCACTAACAAAGTTTTTGATTTATTGAAAGTCTTTCGAAAAATTAGGCATTCGTGATGATCAATTGAGCAAAGGCTCCAAGTGATCATCACTAGGTCCTCTATGTTAGTGATCGTGCAAGCAAAGGCTTCGTGTAACATCCCAGACTGCTTCCAGAACTGCCGACTGCCCCCACGAACCAACACGAGTCTTTTCAGCATGTTTTGTCCTCACTTGCATGCTTCCGAAACTTCGGAAGGTCACCCATCCCACTACTACTCCAAGCCAAGCACGCTTAACTATGGAGTTCTTATGGGATGAGCTCCCGAAAAGAAGATGCACCTTGTTGGTATAGGTAGTCCAAATCAATTCTTTTAAGCCTTCCTTCAACTGTACAGTCCCATACCTGCACAGCCTCAGGATCCCTCTCATTCCGGTGCGTATTCGGTTCATTCACGCGCCCCTTCGCTTTGAAGCTGCCAGGAGCCGCTCTTTGCCATGCCACCTTTTTGGGCACCGGCGATCACTCCCCGCCCTCGTCAGCCCCGGATGTCACATGCCCACCAGCTTCCGCTTGGTTCGTCCTCGAACCACACCGTACTGGGAGAGGTCTGCTGCTCTGATACCATTTGTAACATCCCAGACTGCTTCCAGAACTGCCGACTGCCCCCACGAACCAACACGAGTCTTTTCAGCATGTTTTGTCCTCACTTGCATGCTTTCCGGGAAACTTCCCAGAAGGTCACCCATCCCACTACTACTCCAAGCCAAGCACGCTTAACTATGGAGTTCTTATGGGATGAGCTCCCGAAAAGAAGATGCACCTTGTTGGTATAGGTAGTCCAAATCAATTCTTTTAAGCCTTCCTTCAACTGTACAGTCCCATACCTGCACAGCCTCAGGATCCCTCTCATTCCGGTGCGTATTCGGTTCATTCACGCGCCCCTTCGCTTTGAAGCTGCCAGGAGCCGCTCTTTGCCATGCCACCTTTTTGGGCACCGGCGATCACTCCCCGCCCTCGTCGGCCCCGGATGTCACATGGGTAGTGGGAAAGAGTGGAACTTTGTATTTGAGCCCCATGTACAAGGTTCGAATCCCACGGAAGGCAAAAATTCTACAAGGGGGGTATAAAAGATCTTGAGTAATAGCGCTGGGGTGGTGGACCCGGGCTGTTACATAAAAAGGCGCCTTTTTTTGTAACACCCCGGGCCCTCTCTCATGGCCCGTGTGTACCTCACGATCTTTTCTACCCCCCATGTACATGGGGCTCAAATACAAAGTTCCACTCTTTCCCACTACCAATTGAGCCGGTTGTAACGCCCCAAAGATTACTAGATATTTATTTAATAGATTGTTGGGGATTAGATTGTGGAAAAATATTAGAAATAAAAATACGGTATTTTTATACGCTATTGGTATTATAAGATTAATAATATTATATATTTATTCTATTTCTATTAAATGCTAGTGTGAGAGATATTATTTATTTAAGGAGTTATTTTGGTCTATTGAGGTGTTAAAATAATAGTTATAGTGATATTGGGCTCTAAAAGTATTTAAAAAGGAGTTTTGGGTCATTTTTACTTGCATACACCCTCTCCCGGGTGCTAAGCGCACCCCACCACCGAGTCACTTAAGCCCAAACCTTGAGAGCGCTTCACGAACGGCCCGACCCAGCTACCATCATCTTCTTCTTCCTCACGCACGTCTGATGGCGTATTTGGAAAACCTATCACCGTTCTCTCTTGCATTTCGTTTTCTACCGATAGACCATGGCTAGATCCAAAACTTAACTTTCCAACTCGAAATTTCCCCCTGAATCCGTTTCCAACCTCCGTTTAATCAAAGGAAGTACCGTTTGTCACGTATTTCAAATCGGGCGGATTGTTTTTCACACATTCAGACCACCACGGTCTTCGGTTGGAGAAACCGATATCGTATTCGATTCTACGCGTCGAAACCTTCGAGAAGCACTAGTCTTTCACTCATTTCGGTGAAGTTGACGTCGGGCTCTTGGTGACGTGTTGTTTCGGTAAGAAAGAAGAGAAAGAAAACAGCGAAGAGAGGAGAAGAGGAAGGGAGGGAGAAGCCATTCTGTCGTGGTTCGATTGGTGACTCGCAGAGAGAGCCTCGTCTTGGTTAAATTGAGGTAAGGGTGAGCGTTTGCGTCTAACATAATTGGGTATAGATAGGGTTTTGTGGGGTTTTGATGCTAAAGTGATGTGATTTTGTTGATGATTGATATTGTTGTTTGATAATTGATGAATTTGATGTGTTTGATGGTGTTCAATAGTTTGAAATTGTTGAAGAGCAATTGATGTTATTTTGGAAATAATTTGGTCATGTTATTAGTATAAAACTTAATGGTATTTGGAGTTGTTGATGAATTATTTTGATGAAATGAGTTGCTGTTTTCTTTGATTAAAAATGTTGTTGTTTTGTCAAAAAAATGAGTTGCTGATTGCTGGGGAATTTTATAATGAGCTGCTGTTTTTTTTAATTAATATGTTGCTGTTTTACAAAATAATGAGGTGCAGTTTTTGTATTAAAATCTTGCCGTTTTTATCATTTGTTATGCTTGACAAGTCACATTTTTATCGCTGTTTTTGGCTCGAAAAATACTGCTGTTTCCCACGCTATTTTACTGTTATATTTGCTGCTGTTATGCGCTAGCAAGACACTGTTTTACTGCTCAATTTGGCTCGAAAAATTCTGCCGTTTTGGTTACCGTTACGCGCCTAAAAAGTCACTGTTTTCTCTAGTTTTGTTGCTGGTCAAGAACCGAATTTTCTGAGTTTATTTTGTTAACGAAAGGGCGTGTTAAAGTGGCTGAATTTATAAATAAAATGGGCTGATATTTTATTTTATTCGTTGCAAAATAAATGGGAAGTTCTCAAATTTAAAATTATGATGTTTTTCTCAAATGTAAGTACAATGTTTTCCAAACCAAATGAGTTGTTTCCACTACTAAAAATGTGATTGTTATGTTTATATAATTGAATTGCTGTAAGAGGCTATACTACTAGTGTACTCCTTGACTATGGCTAGACTGTGGTTTACCACTAAGGTCAGAATTTCTTTCACTGGTGTATTTACAAGGGCATCACTGAGAACCTTACAAATGTGGCCAATGCCTCTTGCAAGTAGTACCAGTTACCTGAGTAATCCCATAGTCAATCAGTTTACTATTTTATAATCCACAAAGCTAAAAGATAACCGTAATGTATATATATGCTTATGATGACGTGACTACATGATGTTGATGAATGTGTCGGTTCATGCTATGAGTGATTTTGATGATGTGTTATTTAAGATTGTGATGTGAATGACGAATACACTCTACGAGTGTTTTATGATGACATGCCTTGAGTGGTTATTTCTTTTATGATGATGATGATGAGTACTCGAGTGAGTGTTGATTGAGTTGCACATGTGTTATAGAGTCTCATGGCATGTGCATACTATGACTAATATTGATGATGTTATGCCTTGAGTGGTTTTTCTTCTATGATGAAGATATGCCTTGAGTGGTTTTTAAAGATGATGTGGTACCATCATGCATATGCCGCGTGTGGGTTGCATTTTCATACATAATCATAGCGTGAGTTGTTCTTTGTTGTGATTGGAGTGGTGTTGTGTATTTATGATGTGGTGATGATGATGATACCTTGTGATTGTCCGCTCTCATCCTCTATTATGTATCGATTATGTTCCATTGAAATTCTCACCCTTTCGCTTGGAATGTTGCTCTATTGTGGCAACGCCGCAGTACCATGCAGTGAAGGACTTCTTTGCCTTATTCTTTTAGTTTTTGGGATGTATTGTTGTGTCGCTCTACGATCTTTGTAACACCTAGGGCGTGGGTGGAGTTGGATAATTTGTTTAATAGTTGTATATTGATTCTTATTGTTACATTGAGACGTGTTTGAGAGTATTTGGTGAGTTGGTGTTTATGCCGCTGCGATTGTGTTTTATGAGGATGGGATTTTCCATAACTGATGTTTTATTGCACAAAATCTGAAGAGTGCATATTTGATGAGTTTTTAAGGAAGCTGTAACATTTCTTTTCTATCAATTAAAACAATTTTTATTTTGAAAAAGAATTACTCTGTAACACCCCTTTTCTACCCTTATATTACGTGTCATTTATCAGAGTAATTCCTTTTTCTTAAAAATAAAATTTCGTTACTTGATAGAAAAGAAATGCTACACTTCATTAAAACTCATCAAATAATGCACTCTTCAATTTGTGCAATCAAACATCATGTTATGGAAAATCCCATTCTCATAAAACACAATTGCAGCGGTATAAACACCGACTCACCAAATACCCTCAAACACGTCTCAATATAACAAATAAAAATTCAGCATACAACTACTAATAAATTATCCAACTCCACGCCCCTAGGTGTTCTGAAGATCGAGAGAGAGACACGACAATACTTCCCAAAACTAAAGAATAAGGCAAAGCAAGTCCTTCACTCGTGGTACTGCAGCGTTGCCACAATGGAGCAACATTCCAAGCGAAGGGTGAGAATTTCAAAGGAACATAATCAGATACACAATAGAGTAATAAGAAGGGACAATCACAAGGTATCATCACCACATCATAATCACACAACACCAAATTTCAAATCACAACAAAGACACCACTCACAATTATGTTTATGTATGAGGATGCAACCCACACGCGGGCATATGCATGATGGTACCATATCATCTTTTAAAACCACTCAAGGCATATCTTCATTATAGAAGAGAACCACTCAAGGCATATCATCATCAATATAAGTCATAGTATGCACATGCCATGAAATCCTATAACACATGTGCAATTCAACCAACACCCACTCTCTGGGTACTTACCATCATCATCATAAAATAAATAACCACTCAAGGTATGTCATCATAAAACACTCGTAGAGTGTAAATCATTCACATCACACTCATTAAACAACACATCATCATAAAACACTCGTAGAGTGCATTCGTCATTCACATCACAATCATTAAATAACACATCATCATCGATCACTTATCTTTTAGTTTTGTGGGTTATAAAATAGTAAACTGATTGACTATGGGATTACTCAGGTGACTGGTACTACTCGCAAGAGGCATTGGCCACATTTGCGAGGCTCTCAGTGATGCCCTTGTAAATGCACCAGTGAAAGAAATTCTGGCCTTAGTGGTAAACCACAATCTAGCCATAGTCAAGGAGTTCACTAGTAGTATAACCTCTTACAGCCATTCAACCATAAAACAAGCTCAGAAAATTCGGTCCTTGACCAACAACAAAATTAGAGAAAACAGTAGCTCCTATTCTCGTAAAACAGCAACTTGTATTCATAAAAACAACATCAATTTAATAACCAACAGCGACTTATATTTTTGAAAGTCTACACTACATATTTCGTAAAATAGCATTGATTTTAGTGACAAAACAGCAACTTACATTTTTGAAAATCTGCACCTATATATTTCGCAAAACAGCACCCATTTTAGTGACAAAACAGCAACTTATTCAATTATAAAAAAACTGCACTATATATTTTCACAAAAACAGCAACTATACTCATTTATAAAATCTGCACTATATATTTTTATAAAAACAGCAACTATACTCATTTATAAAATCTGCACTATATATTTTTATAAAAACAGCAACTATACTCAATTAGAAAAATCTGCACTATGTATATTTTCATAAAAACAGCAACTATACTCAATTAGAAAAATCTGCACTACATATTTTCATAAAAACAACAACTATACTCAATTAGAAAAATCTGCACTATATATATTTTCATAAAAACATCCATTATTTGTTAACAAACAGCAACAATTTAATAATCAAAACAGCACCTTATATTTTTCTGAAAAACAGCAACTATATTCCACTTAAAAACAACATTAAAACATGATTTAACAAAGCAAACAGCAACAATTTTAATTCACCAAAAACAGCACCTTGTATTTTCAAGAAAATCAGCACTATACCCAATTAAAACAACCACCACGCCTAATTAAACAAGGCAAACAGCAACAATTTAATCAACAACAACATGTGAATCGATTTTAACCCCATCAACTCACACAATTCGAAACTCAATTCACCATCCCATAATTTTAATCACGTGATAACAACAACAATACATCATACGACACCCAAACCCAACAAAACCCATCATATATCCCATTATGTTAGATGAAACGCTCACCCTTACCTTAAATTAAATCGTAGGACTCCACTAACACCAAAAATCACCCAAATCGCAAGCTTTCCCTTCCTCTCCTTCGAAATTGATGATGAATGTTCTTTTTGAGTACTTGCATGAACCAATCAACAACAAGAAATGAGTGATTGAAAATCACTACAATGAGAAAAAAGGAAAAAATTGAGAAAGAAAGGACCAAAAACCCTTACCTTGAGCAAACTTGAGAAATTTCTCTCTTCTCCTTCCTCTCTTCTCCCACGGCGCAAACCCTATGTTTTTTCTCTTATGTTGTTTTGTTTTTCTTTTCCTTCTGATGCAACTAACCTTGGTCTATTTATATATTGGGCTCAAACGGTTTGGGCCCTTTTTACACCCCCCTTCCAGCGCTTCCACCACTCCTCAGCACACAATAAAATAATTACCACATATTAACTCAATGTAATTAAATTTAGTGCAACACTTCAAATAATTTAATCCATTATTTAATTAAATTATTGAGGTGTTACAACTCTCCCCCACTTAGGAAATTTCGTCCTCGAAATTCAAACCTGAGTCAAATAGTCCTGGATAGGACTCCCTCATCCTGCTCTCTAGCTCCCAAGTCATACTCTCACCAGCAGCTCCCAGCCACACTACCTTGACCAAGGCAATGTCTTTCCCTCTCAACACCTTCACTTCTCTATCCATCAATCCTCACTGGCATAGTCCACACGGTGAGGTTTTCACGCACTCTCCACATCATCCATGTGAATCACATGAGACAGTGCGGAATATACTTAGAAGGCCGTGACACGTGAAAAACATCGTGCAAGTTCGAAAGATTGGGTGGCAAGGCCACCCTATAGGCAACCTTTCCAACCCTCTCAGTGATCTGGTACGGTCCAATAAACCTTGGAGTCAACTTCTTTGCCTTCAGAGCACGCCCAACACCGGTCATAGGCGTGACCCTCAAGAACACATGCTCACCAACTGAAACTCCAAGTCCTTCCTCCTCTTATCATGATAACTTTTCTCGCCGGCTGCGGGACTCTTTCATCTTCTCTCTGATCATTTTCACCTTCTCAGTCGTCTCCCTAACCAACTCCGGTCCAAGAACAACACTCTCACCGGACTCATGCCAACACAAAGGAGTCCTGCACCTTCGCCCATACAGTGCCTCGAAAGGAGCCATCCCAATGCTCGAGTGATAGCTGTTATTATAAGTGAACTCAATCAGTGGAAGGTGTGTATCCCACGCACCTCACTGCTCCAGCACACAAGCTCTCGGAAGATCCTCCAAAGACTGGATGGTTCTCTGCCGACCATCATCCCGAGGATGATAAGGCGAGCTCAACCTCGGCTTGGACCCCAAAGCCTCTGTAAGCTTCCCCAAAACTCGATGTAAAACCGCGGGTCTCTATCCGACACAATACTCTTGGAACCCCATGAAGCTTCACAATCACTGAATGTATATTCTAGCCAACTTTGTACGGGATAGGTGATGTTGATAGGAATAAAGTGAGCGGACTTGGTCAACCTATCCACAATCACCCAAATAGAGTCAAACCCTCTCACGGTGTTTGGCAACCTCATCCACAAAGTCCATGGAAATGTTGTCCCACTTCCATTCAGGAATCTCCAACGGGTTGCATCAACCCCGTACGCCACGGTGCTCAATCTTTGACTTTTGGCAAGTCAAACATGCGTATACAAATTGTGCTACATCCTTCTTCATACCAGGCCACCAAAGCAGCTTTCTTCAAATCATGGTACATTTTCGTGGCACTGGATGAATACTTAACTTGCTCCTATGGCTCTCCTCAAGTATCATTCGCTTCATATCGGCATCATCGAGGAACACATATCCCGTCCCCACGAATCTCAATACTCCCGGGAATCCAACACGAAATCCCCATCTACCGCTCGATCACCCGCAACCAACAAATCTACGGTTTCACATCCGGTTTACGGCGTCTCTGATATTAATCAAGAAGTCATTATCAATCCTCAGCATACCCAGCCTGACACTCTGCGGTGTCACCTCACAAACCAGACTCAAATCACGGAATTGCTCGATCAACTCCAATTCCTTCACCATCATTGCTGACATATGTAAAGTTTTCCGACTTAAAGCATCAGCCACGACATTAGCTTTGCCGGGATGATAGTTCAAGCCGAAATCGTAATCTTTCAGCAACTCTAACCAACGTCTCTGTCTCATATTCAGCTCCTTTTGGTCAAACAAGTACCTCAAACTCTTGTGATCACTGAACACCTCAAATCTGGTACCATAGAGATAGTGCCTCCAAATCTTTAGCGCAAACACAATAGCAGCTAGTTCCAAATCATGAGTAGGATAGTTCTTCTCATGTATCCTCAACTGCCTGGACGCATAAGCAACTACCTTTCCATCCTGCATCAAGACACCTCCCAAACCCATCTTGGAAGCATCACAAGATTACAACAAAAAGGTGGTCGATCACAGACAGCAAAGACTAGCACTGGAGATGTTGTCGGCCTCTTTTCGGCTCTTGGAAGCTCTCTTCACACTTTGCATCCCACACAAATGCCTTTCCTTACAGGTCAATCGAGTCAATGGAAGGGCTAGCTTAGAGAACCCTTCAATGAACCTCCCGTAGTAACCAACCAACCCCAAGAAGCTCCTAATCTCGATCCACGGACTTTGGGCTCTCCCACCGCAACACTGCATCAACCTTTCTTTGGGTCCACGGCTATACCATCACCAGAGATAATGTGACCCAAGAAGCTTACCTCTTTTAGCCGTAACTCACACTTTGTGACTTGGCATACAACTTCCTCTCTTTCAAGACCTCTACAGCACCAACCTCAAGTGCTCGCATGCTCTTCCTCATTTTGAGTACACCAAAATATCATCAATGAAGACCACCACAAACCGATCCGGATAGCTATGGAAAATTCGGTTCATGTACTCCATAAACACCCCTGGTGCATTTTGTGACACCAAAGCGGCATTACAGAGTACTCATAATGACCATACCTTGTTACGAATCTTTGTCTTACGGATATCCTCATCCTTCACCTTAAACGGTGATACCGGACCTCAAGTCAATCTTGCTAAACACTTTAGCACCCACCACGGTGATCCATCGGATCATCTATCCTCGGGAGAGGATACTTATTCTTGATAGTCACTTTATTCAACCATCTCGTAGTCCACGCCTGCACGCGCATACTCCCATCCTTCTTCTTTACTAATGTAATCGAGCTCCCCATGGTGACACACTAGGCCTCACAAATTTCTTCTCAAGAAGCTCTTCTAAGCGCTTCTTCAATTCGAGATAACTCGTAAGTCGACATCCCAGTGCGGTGCCATAGACACGAGCCTAGTACGTGCACAAGCTCAATCCCGAACTCAACTCTCTGCGGGGGCACACTAGGAATCTCATCAGAAACACTTCAGGGAACTCACACACCACCTGCAACCCATCAACCACAGCTCGGTTCTCATTAGACATGGACGCCATCAAAGCAAACAAATGACCACCCTCTTTCATTACCCCGCGCAATTGCTCAGCAGACAGCAAAGCAGACTCTTCCTCTTCAGGAAGGAGAAAACTAACAGACTTACTAGGACAGTTGATGTGCACATGGTTATCTACTAACCAGTCCATGCCCAGAATCACATCTAACCCACCCAAAGGCAAACAAATCAGATCAACCAGAAAATCTCTGCCGAAGACTGACAGAGGACACCTAGCACACATCAGAGAAGTAGTTACCGGACCCTTAGCTGGAGTGTCGATAACCATTCCTCTCTCCATAACAGACAACACTAATTTCAACTTTTCAAAGACAAATGAAGCAATAAAAAAGAGTGCGTAGCACCCGTGTCAACAATAGCAATTAAAGGTGTACCATAGATGAAGCATGTACCTTTAATCGCATTGGGTCCCCTCTGAACTCGCTAGTGCAAAAACTCTCCTGTGGACTTCTCTTTCTTTGGCTTTGGACACTTTGTGTCTCGATGTGACCACTCTCCCCACAATTGAAGCACAACACCTCCTTCCTATCACGGTTGGGAGCCATGTGTCCCTCTTTTCCACACTGTAACATCTCTTTTTCTCATTATTTGGACAACTGGACTCTTATGGCTGCGCTTTCCACACGTGTAACAAGTAACACTTTGGTCGCAAAGATCTCCCCACTTCGCTTAGACCCACCAACAAATTTACCAACAGACTTCCCTTTGCCCTTACCAAATAGCACCTCATATGGCTTTCCCAGACCAGAAAAATTCTTTTGCTTTTCCTTCATAGCTCTAGAGAAAGCATTATTGTCCTCTTCAAAAATCCCGGCACTATTAACCAACAACGGAAATACTCGGATCTGGCGATACCCTATGGCTCTCTTAATATCAAAGACGCAACCCGTTCTCAAACTTGATGCACTTGGAGAACTTCGCCCCCTCTCCATCATAGTGTGGATAAAACTTGGGGCGATTCGATAAATTTTGCAAAGCATACTCGATTCTGATCATGCTACCTTGCTCAAGTCTCAAAAACTCCACCTCTTTCTTTCCACGGACATCTTCCGGATAGTATTTCCTCCTGAACTCCCTCTCAAATACTGCCCACGTGATCGCCTCATTGGCAGTCGTCAACCCCTGACTAGCTGTTCTCCACCAATCATAAGCCTCTTTCTTCAACATGTGTGTGCCATAGCGAACCATCGAGCATCGGTGCAATCCATGACACGGAATATCCGCTCCATCTCACTTAGCCACTCAAGGGCACCATCCAGGATTATACCCGCCTTCAAAAGTAGGAGGGTTCTCACGCGGAACGTGGCCAGACTACGCGTTCCATCACCCGTAGCATTACCTACAACCCCAAAGAATAGCTCGCAGCAAAGCGCAGACAAGTGCAAACATCGTTCCGTCCTGCCATTCTAGTACTGCAACAAGAAAACAAAAATCGAAACGAGTAACAAAGCTCAAATGTTACTCAACTTGATGACTCAACCACCGGCCGGACAGACCGAACTGCTCTGATACCACTAATGTAACACCCCTTTTCTACCCTTATATTACGTGTCATTTATCAGAGTAATTCCTTTTTCTTAAAAATAAAATTTCGTTACTTGATAGAAAAGAAATGCTACACTTCATTAAAACTCATCAAATAATGCACTCTTCAATTTGTGCAATCAAACATCATGTTATGGAAAATCCCATTCTCATAAAACACAATTGCAGCGGTATAAACACCGACTCACCAAATACCCTCAAACACGTCTCAATATAACAAATAAAAATTCAGCATACAACTACTAATAAATTATCCAACTCCACGCCCCTAGGTGTTACAGTATCAGAGAGCGACACGACAATACTTCCCAAAACTAAAGAATAAGGCAGCAAGTCCTTCACTCGTGGGTACCTGCAGCGTTGCCACAATGGAGCAACATTCCAAGCAGAAGGGGTGAGAATTTCAAAGGAACATAATCAGATACACAATAGAGTAATAAGAAGGGACAATCATAAGGTATCATCACCACATCATAATCACACAACACCAGCTCAAATCACAACAGCACCACTCACAATTATGTTTATGTATGAGGATGCAACCCACACGCGGGCATATGCATGATGGTACCATATCATCTTTAAAAACCACTCAAGGCATATCTTCATTATAGAAGAGAACCACTCAAGGCATATCATCATCAATATAAGTCATAGTATGCACATGCCATGAAATCCTATAACACATGTGCAATTCAACCAACACCCACTCGGGGTACTTACCATCATCATCATAAAATAAATAACCACTCAAGGTATGTCATCATAAAACACTTGTAGAGTGTACCCGTCATTCACATCACACTCATTAAACAACACATCATCATAAAACACTCGTAGAGTGCATTCGTCATTCACATCACAATCATTAAATAACACATCATCATCGATCACTTATCTTTTAGTTTTGTGGGTTATAAAATAGTAAAGCCCGATTGACTATGGGATTACTCAGTAATCGGTACTACTCGCAAGAGGCATTGGCCACATTTATGGAGGCTCTCTCGATGCCCTTGTAAATGCACCAGTGAAAGAAATTCTGGCCTTAGTGGTAAACCACAATCTAGCCATAGTCAAGGAGTTCACTAGTAGTATAACCTCTTACAGCCATTCAACCATAAAACAAGCTCAGAAAATTCGGTCCTTGACCAACAACAAAATTAGAGAAAACAGTAGCTCCTATTCTCGTAAAACAGCAACTTGTATTCATAAAAACAACATCAATTTAATAACCAACAGCGACTTATATTTTTGAAAGTCTACACTACATATTTCGTAAAATAGCATTGATTTTAGTGACAAAACAGCAACTTACATTTTTGAAAATCTGCACCTATATATTTCGCAAAACAGCACCCATTTTAGTGACAAAACAGCAACTTATTCAATTATAAAAAAAAACTGCACTATATATTTTCACAAAAACAGCAACTATACTCATTTATAAAATCTGCACTATATATTTTTATAAAAACAGCAACTATACTCATTTATAAAATCTGCACTATATATTTTTATAAAAACAGCAACTATACTCATTTATAAAATCTGCACTATATATTTTTATAAAAACAGCAACTATACTCAATTAGAAAAATCTGCACTATGTATATTTTCATAAAAACAGCAACTATACTCAATTAGAAAAATCTGCACTACATATTTTCATAAAAACAACAACTATACTCAATTAGAAAAATCTGCACTATATATATTTTCATAAAAACATCCATTATTTGTTAACAAACAGCAACAATTTAATAATCAAAACAGCACCTTATATTTTTCTGAAAAACAGCAACTATATTCCACTTAAAAACAACATTAACACATGATTTAACAAAGCAAACAGCAACAATTTTAATTCACCAAAAACAGCACCTTGTATTTTCAAGAAAATCAGCACTATACCCAATTAAAACAACCACCACGCCTAATTAAACAAGGCAAACAGCAACAATTTAATCAACAACAACATGTGAATCGATTTTAACCCCATCAACTCACACAATTCGAAACTCAATTCACCATCCCATAATTTTAATCACGTGATAACAACAACAATACATCATACGACACCCAAACCCAACAAAACCCATCATATATCCCATTATGTTAGATGAAACGCTCACCCTTACCTTAAATTAAACCGTAGGACTCCACTAACACCAAAAATCACCCAAATCGCAAGCTTTCCCTTCCTCTCCTTCGAAATTGATGATGAATGTTCTTTCTTGAGTACTTGCGAACCAATCAACAACAAGAAATGAGTGATTGAAAATCACTACAACAGAAAAAGGGAAAAAAATTGAGAAAGAAAGGACCAAAAACCCTTACCTTGAGCAAACTTGAGAAATTTCTCTCTTCTCCTTCCTCTCTTCTCCCACGGCGCAAACCCTATGTTTTTTCTCTTCTGTTGTTTTGTTTTTCTTTTCCTTCTGATGCAACTAACCTTGGTCTATTTATATATTGGGCTCAAACGGTTTGGGCCCTTTTTACACCCCCCTTCCAGCGCTTCCACCACTCCCTAGCACAATAAAATAATTACCACATATTAACTCAATGTAATTAAATTTAGTGCAACACTTCAAATAATTTAATCCATTATTTAATTAAATTATTGAGGTGTTACATACTCTGATAAATGACACGTAATATAAGGGTAGAAAAGGGGTGTTACATTAGTGGTATCAAAGCAGTTCGGTCTGTCCGACCAAGTTGTCCGGTCGTAGAGTCTTCTATTCCTAACTGTTGTTTGTGTTGTAGTGCAGGTTGGTTCTAACCGGACCATTTGTATTATCTGTTATGTTCCGATGTGTGAACTCTGAATAGAGTTGAATGTACTGTTTGTTTGATTCTTGAAAGTCGTGGAACTAACTAGTTTAGTTGGTTAAATCTTCAAGGGGATGTGATGTGTTAGATGAACTCTTGATTTGTAAGGGGGAAGATTACCTTACTCATGGGTATAACAATGGTTGTGGGTAGAGGTGTTAGCCTTAGACCCAATTCCATCTCTATTTTAGTATTTCTGACTTCTATATAAATTATAATGAAATAGTTGTGTGACAAAATAACGTTGATTTTGTCGTGATATTTTTTGTGCTCTGTTTATTCTTTGAAATTACGAACGGATAGAATTATTAGAATTCTTGTTTTGTTAAGAGCCTTGAATTGATGTGGCGAATGATAACTTACAATTGTTTTATTCTTTTGGTGTTTAGAGATGTCAATATAAGGTGAAGTAGTGATTCATATTTACTGACTATGAATTATAGTTAGAAATGTTGAAGGACCTATAATATGAATTGTGGTGTGCAAGCAAAACAAACCCCACACTAGTAAGGAAATTGATAGAAGGTCCAAATCATGCTATATATAGTTAAAGAGAAGTACTTGGGTGTGGTAATATTACTAGGATGTTATTTATTAGTATTAGTATTTGCTAATTGGACTAAGGTTGTAAAGGTATGCTTAACTTTATAGATATATGTTAGTATATTAATAAAAGAACTAGTGCAGGTGCAGAACGCTAGTAAATAAGTAAGTGACGGTTAAAGATTATTCTTTTACATGGTGCTTGTTGTGGGAGTTCTTTGTGTTTGTGTTCTTTGTGTTCTAGTTTGTTAAAAAAAAAAAAAAAAAAAAAAAAAAAAATAGTTTCCTTCAAGTTGTTGTATTTGTAGTTTGATTATATTCTTTTTGATAGTTTGTAACTAATTGATGAGTCTGCTGTAAGGTATGCAAGCATGTTAGTGATTTTGTGCTCCTAGGATGTAAAGTAATGTTGCTATTCTTTCTGGATTTTTGTAATCATATATGATAAGTTGATTAACCTGGTTTTGTAGCCCTCTCAGATGTAGCTGTTTGTTTGTCTCTGTATGTATTTTAGTGGAGTTTGAACCCATTGTGCATTTGTAGTATACTTGTTTAGCTTCCGTTATTCGAGTTTCCTTTTGGAGATGCTTTTGCATACAACTTGAGGAGTTATTTTTGCAATAAAATGATGTATGTTAATTGATTGCTATATTGCATTTAAGGTTTATGATTTATGATACCTTGAGATTGGAAAATAATGTGGAATAGAGGTTTAGGTGCAAATATAATAAGTAGATAATTTATAGTTGTAGTTGTCTTATTTTGAGTAGAATCTAGTATTATAAAAGTGATATATATTTAAAATTAGAGATTATGGATTTGCCAAAGGAGTAGAATAATTTTTGGTCTGCAAGAAAACCGCCCCAATAAAGTGATGAGATTGAAAAATAATCCAAAGCAAGCTATGGTTAACAAGAAGGAATAGGGGGGGAGTTAGTACCATGATTTCCCCAATTTTGTAAATCCATGTAAAAAATTTGTAGGAGTATACTAATCCTAGTTGGGATATGCTAGTATGGTCACATATAATAGCAGGTGTAGTAAGTGTGAGTATAATGATTCGGTCAATACTTGAGCGATACCTAAACGGAGTAGTGTGTAAGGATTAAGGTTGAATGGTAGGAAGATACATTTTTAGGAAGCCAGTTTGTTCGCATTGGCAATTAATTGTAGTATTTTGTTATCTAGCGAGACCTTGTACAGTGGGACTTAGTTATTGGAGAGACTGTTTGAAAATGACCTTAGTCTTTTAGTGTGAATGCGTAAGCTGAAATTTTGTTAGCTACAGAGCTGTAATGTTTGGTTTTTAAGATAGCGAGATTGGATTAAATAGAGCGAGGTAAATTTTATAGATGAGAGAAGGAAAATTAAATTAAAGTAGGACAAGACGAATTTTCTAAATAGGAGAATGCAAATATCACATGAGTTGATAGATTATATGTTGTTCTAGTTATATCGGGGCTCAAGTTTATGTATAAAACTGCTAAAGTTAGACGTTAGGAATATTTTCCACGTGTTTTGAGTTGATTATAATTGATATCGTGCAAATAATTTGCCTTGATAAAATTATATGTTCTAATTCTTTTCAGAAAAGCTTAGTGAAATAACATTGTAATTATTTAGGAGTACACGCTAGTTTAATGAAAGTGACCATGATGCCTACATGTTAACCTTTCTAAGACATTAACTTTTGTGATCGATATTTTTGCTTGTTTTGTGAGTTCTGCTGGATTAGTTTATAGTTGGGGGCTCGCATGAATTTGTCATGTAGTTAATTCAACACTATTACCTCGACTTTACGAATTAGTGAAAGCGTAGTATAAAGTATAATAGGAATTGTTACAGTAGCATGTTCTTGATTTCGCATTAACGTCGTATGCTGAGTGCCGTGTAGACTAACCTTGCTACTGGTGTTAAGATGTTTCATTGTCTTGACTACTAAGAGTGATCCCTCGTTGGGGTACCCGGTGACCCCGATTTGTGTTACGTGTCATGTGACTGTGAGTGATTAGTTGAGCTTGTGAACTTTGATGTGAACGTTGTTGTTTATAGCATGTTGAGTCCGATGAGGATGGCTTAGTCGTCTCTTGAGGTGAGTTTGTATGGCTGAGTCTGGTTATCAGTTCTTGAGTTATCTGGCTGAAGAAGTAGGAGGGACGGCCGCCCAATCACTCACCGCCGGTAATCAATGAAATGATAATCAGCTAGATAGATAGCACTAGTTGTCTAGATGGCTGTAGTTTGTTAGCGGGAGGTTTAGTTTTGGTCGGTGAGTTTCGAGGACGAAACATTCTAAGTGGGGGAGAGTTGTAACGCCCCAAAGATTACTAGATATTTATTTAATAGATTGTTGGGGATTAGATTGTGGAAAAATATTAGAAATAAAAATACGGTATTTTCATACGCTATTGGTATTATAAGATTAATAATATTATATATTTATTCTATTTCTATTAAATGCTAGTGTGAGAGATATTATTTATTTAAGAAGTTATGTGATATTGTTGTTGATAATTGATGAATTTGATGTGTTTGATGGTGTTCAATAGTTTGAAATTGTTGAAGAGCAATTGATGTTATTTTGGAAATAATTTGGTGATGTTATTAGTATAAAACTTAATGGTATTTGGAGTTGTTGATGAATTATTTTGATGAAATGAGTTGCTGTTTTCTTTGATTAAAAATGTTGTTGTTTTGTCAAAAAAATGAGTCTGGATTCTTTGGGAATTTTATAATGAGTCTGCTGTTTTTTTAATTAATATGTTCTTTGTTTTACAAAATAATGAGGTGCGTTTTTGTATTAAAATCTTGCCGTTTTTCTTCTTTGTTATGCATGACAAGTCCGCTTTACTCACTGTTTTTGGCTCGAAAAATATTGCTGTTTCCCACGCTATTTTCTTGTTATATTTCTTTCTTTGTTATGCGCTAGCAAGACACTGTTTTACTGCTGAATTTGGCTCGAAAAATTCTGCCGTTTTGGTTACCGTTACGCGCCTAAAAAGTCACTGTTTTCTCTATTGTTAACGAAAGGGCGTGTTAAAGTGGCTGAATTTATAAATAAAATGGGCTGATATTTTATTTTATTCGTTGCAAAATAAATGGGAAGTTCTCAAATTTAAAATTATGATGTTTTTCTCAAATGTAAGTACAATGTTTTCCAAACCAAATGAGTTGTTTCCACTACTAAAAATGTGATTGTTATGTTTATATAATTGAATTGCTGTAAGAGGTTATACTACTAGTGTACTCCTTGACTATGGCTAGACTGTGGTTTACCACTAAGGTCAGAATTTCTTTCACTGGTGTATTTACAAGGGCATCACTAAGAACCTTACAAATGTGGCCAATGCCTCTTGCAAGTAGTACCAGTTACCTGAGTAATCCCATAGTCAATCAGTTTACTATTTTATAATCCACAAAGCTAAAAGATAACCGTAATGTATATATATGCTTATGATGACGTGACTACATGATGTTGATGAGTGTGTCGGTTCATGCTATGAGTGATTTTGATGATGTGTTATTTAAGATTGTGATGTGAATGACGAATACACTCTACGAGTGTTTTATGATGACATGCCTTGAGTGGTTATTTCTTTTATGATGATGATGATGAGTACTCCGAGTGAGTGTTGATTGAGTTGCACATGTGTTATAGAGTCTCATGGCATGTGCATACTATGACTAATATTGATGATGTTATGCCTTGAGTGGTTTTTCTTCTATGATGAAGATATGCCTTGAGTGGTTTTTAAAGATGATGTGGTACCATCATGCATATGCCCGTGTGGGTTGCATTTTCATACATAATCATAAGCGTGAGTTGTTCTTTGTTGTGATTGGAGCTGGTGTTGTGTATTTATGATGTGGTGATGATGATGATACCTTGTGATTGTCCGCTCTCATCCTCTATTATGTATCCGATTATGTTCCATTGAAATTCTCACCCATACGCTTGGAATGTTGCTCTATTGTGGCAACGCTGCAGTACCCGAGTGAAGGACTTTTTGCCTTATTCTTTTAGTTTTTGGGATGTATTGTTGTGTCGCTCTCTGATACTGTAACACCTAGGGGCGTGGGTGGAGTTGGATAATTTGTTTAATAGTTGTATACTGATTCTTATTGTTACATTGAGACGTGTTTGAGAGTATTTGGTGAGTTGGTGTTTATGCATTTGCGATTGTGTTTTATGAGGATGGGATTTTCCATAAGCGATGTTTGATTGCACAAATTTGAAGAGTGCATATTTGATGAGTTTTTAAGGAAGCTGTAGCATTTCTTTTCTATCAATTAAACAATTTTTATTTTGAAAAAGAATTACTCTGATAAATGACACGTAATATAAGGGTAGAAAAGGGGTGTTACACTTCGCATGACCACTAACAAAGTTTTTGATTTAATGAAAAGTGTTTGAGTTAGAAAGAATTAAAAAAACGAGAAAAAGGTGAAAATTGCAAAATGGGGGTGTTACTAGTTACGGGGAGTGGTATAGTTGAATAGGGGGTGCAGAAATTAGGACCCAGTTGGTTTTATTGGACAGTAGGGCGCTCAGGCCAGAAAAAAACGTGTGGGCTTAGGGGGATTCAGTTAGTAATGCTGGGGGTGTGTTTTGTAGGTTGTTAAAATTAAAATAAAAATAAAAATAAAAACATATCAGGATTCATTTAAGTGTTTTTAGGGTTTGGATGTTTCATTTACTCCCCCCCCAAAACGCGTGCACAGTGAGGATTGAGAGAGAGAGAGAGATGCGCCGCACGCAGAGAGAGAGATAAAGAGAGAGAGAGAGAGAGAGAGAGATGGAACGAAACTGAAGAAGAAAGAGGAAGGAAGACGACGCGGCGGGAGAGGGAGATTGGGGGTCTGAGAGAGAAAATGAAAGGAGGGAGAGAGGGACGGTGGTCGAGTGATTGTTGGATCGGTTTGGGAGATAGAGGTTTCGAAGCCGACGGTGGGGAAGGAAGCTCCAACGGATTTCTTGATGGTGGGTCATGGCCGGACTTCGCCGGAGAAGATGAGGTTCACGGCGGCGCTCTCGCCGGTGGTCTGTGCAGGTCGGTTTTTTTGTTTTTTTGGTTCATTTTCTTTCGGTTCTCTCTCTCTGGTTTTGATTTTCCACCATTTTTGAGTTCTGTTTTTCTGGGTTTACATGTTCTGGAGCTTGATTTTTTATTCACATTGAACACATCCAACATATATTTACAATCAATAATACCATAATATATGCATATTAACTCAGCATCCTATGGATCTAAAGAAAATAAAAATAACCTGGTCTTCTGTACAAGCTGAGTTTTTCGTTGATGTTCTGCTTATGGTCTACTGTTGTTGATGTTCTGCTGCTGCCTATATGAGTATTTCTTTCTCCAAACCGAAAAAAACTGATTTAGGATTAGGATTTCAGTGTAAAACCCTAATCTCTTTTTTCGGTGATTTTTTAACTCGAAATTCGTGTCCTTTGACTGATGTCTGATCCTGTTTTTATACTAGAAAACTAGGTTTAGCATTTAATTTCGTTTTTTGGGCTTTGACTAACTTTGACTCTTCCTTTTTTTCAGATCTGCAGCCCAAATCAGCAGTTGGAGAGCAGCTGTTGGAACCCTAGATTTGCTGCTGCTCCCTTTTATTATTTTTTTTGTATTTTCGAATTTATTTATTTTTGTATATTTTATGTTATTATTTTTTGTATTTTTTGGACATTTGGACATTTGAACACTTCTAATTTGTAATAAAAATTAAATAGATTTTTTTTGACATTTTTGGATTATATAACACTTTTAATTGTAAATAACACTAAATAGAATTTTTGACTTTTTGGACTATATATATATGCTGAAAATAAATTAACTGCACAAAATAGAAATAATAATAATAAAAAGTGTTCTAGAGTGGGCTCAAGGCCCAATGCAGTCCAACATGGCCCAATAACTATTACTATAAATATGGCACGAATCTCAAGGAGTTAGGGACGTCATTTATTACTATTCACTATTCATCGCTCATTCATTCTTGACTTGGCGTCGGAGTGCTTACGCAGGTACCACCCGGGCGCGTCCCAGATCCAGACACCAAGACATCCAGCGACCGAGCTAAGGAACCACATCAGCAATATATCTATCGATCAGGTACGATCAAAAAGGGTCTGGCCAAAAACAAAGACGAGAACGGGCCAGATTAGACGAATACGCTAAAACGAGACCCAAACAGAAGAAATGAGCTCATTAACTAAAAACACTAAAATTAACTCAGAACTGCATTCTTAAGCCCGAATTGAAAAGACAAGCCAAATTTCTAGAAAAATTACTTTCGGTAGACCTACATATGTATGACTAAACCCAAATACGAAGATTAAATTGAAGAACGCACGAAAAGATCGATCATTCGCGTGCCTGCCTAATTTAAACAACAGTATTTCGATTTAGTTGGGTTGGATAACTAAAATTGGCTTAAGTTAAAGAGGACGGACAAAATTGGGGTATTACAACTGGGCGCCAAATGCTGCCCAGAATGGCGCCTGAGTGAGCCTGTGTCTAAGACAAGGCGCCTGGTGTGTCTGCCCAATGCGCCTGGTTGTGCTTGGTGCAAGTGCAGGGAGCCAAGTGGCTGCCCTGTGTCACCTGTGTTGGCGCCAGGTTGCTGGTTATTTGTGGTGTCTAAGTACTGGGCGCCATTTTGGCTGCCCATGGCGCCTAGGGTGGCGCCATAATTGTGTGGCAGGGTGTGTGTGTGCATGTGGCGCAGCACAGGGCACCAAATGGCTGCCCTGGCGCGCCTGTGTTGCTGCCTGTGTCTAGGCAGGGGCGCCAAATGTTCTGCCCATGGCGCCAGGGAATGCGCCTGTGTCTGAGACTGTGTCTCAGTTTGTGTCTTAGTCTGTGTCTAAGTCTGTGCCGCCCGGGGCGCGAATCTTGTGTTTTAGGCGCTGTGTGGGTGGTGTGTGCCACAGGCGCGCGATTCTTGAGTCTTTGGCGCCTAGTGCCTGTGTTGCACAAGGGCGCCATTTTGCTAGAGTTTTGGCGCCTGTGTGCTGTGTTGCACAGTGGGCGCCAGTGTGTGGGTGTTTTGGTGTAACACCCCTTTTCTACCCCGAAACGTACACATCATTATCAGAGTAATTTCGTTTCGAAAATAATATTTAGTTAGTAGGAAAGGAATGCCACATCATCATCAATTGTTAAAACTCAACTTTCGCACCATTATGATTCGTGCTAAATACTCAATCAACACAATTTCAAACTTCAAAATAATGAGGTCGCAGCAGAATTAAACAACAATTCGCTATGTCTCTCAAACTCGTATCATGACATAAACATGGTCATAAGATAATTATTCGACTACTAATAACTCCAAGTACGCCCCCTAGGTGTTACGGTGATCGAGAGGCGACTCTAAGACTTCCCAACAAACTAAACAAGGAAGGCGTGAGTTCCTTCATTCGCGATCACTGCGGCGTTGCCACGATAGAGCAACATTCCAAGCAGAAGGGGTGAGAATTTCAGATAAACATAATCGAATATATATAATTTAGAGGAAGTAGGCACAGGCAATCACACAATATTAGCATCATCACTACATCGCAATCACGCAACACCAACTCCAATCACAGACAACAACAGTACACAGTCATGATTATGCATGAAGATGCAACCCCCACCAGGGCATATGCATGATGGTACCATATCATCGCAAAATGGCCGAAGCCTAAACATCGCAAAAGTGGCCGAAGCCTAAACATCGCAAAATAATGCACATGCCATGAGACTCTATGAAACACATGTGCAACTCACCAAAACTCACCTAGAGTGCCTCGTCATCGTTATAAAACACTCATAGAGTGTATTCCATCGCAAATCATCACAATCATTATACATCATCACTATAATTATACTCATAGAGTTTACTCTTCGCAAAAACATCGCTGTTCATATTACATCATCATACACACACATCCTCATCATCATTAAATACATATATATATATATATATATATATATATATATATATATATATATATATATATATATATATACTTCATTTGTCTTTTAGATTAGGGTGTTATAAAATAGTGCATCGATTGACTATGGGATTACTCAGTAGCGATACTACTTGCAATGTGCATTGGCCACCTTTGCAAGCCTCTCGAGTGATGCCCTTGTAAATACACCGTGAAAGAAATTTCGACCTTAGTGGTAAACCACGGTCTAGCCATAGTCAATTAGCACACTAGTAGTATAACGGTTCACCGAGACTCATTTATATAACATAGCATCACAAATTTTTTTGTTAAGAATCGTCTCGTTTCAATTCGGGAAAAACACCTAGGATGTTCAAAAGAGTAATAGAATCATAGCTACTTGTTTTCAAAAGAGGAATTGATTCATACCTTTCATTTTTAAAATGGGAAATCGATTCCTTGTTTTTATTTTAAAGGGGGAATCGATTCCTTGCTTCCACTTTGAAGTGGGAAATCGATTCCTTACTTCCCTTTTGAAGTGGGAAATCGATTCCTTACTTCCCTTTTGAAGTGGGAAATCGATTCCTTACTTCCTTTTGAAGGGGGAAATTGATTCCTTACTTCCCTTTTGAAGTGGGAAATCGATTTCTTGCTTCCATTTTCTAAAGAGGGAATCGATTTCTTGCTCATATGTCTAAAAGGGGAAGAATCGATTTCTGGCTTCTGTATAGAGCCCATAATCGATTTTTAAGCTTCACTTTGGGAAAAATTACTCGATCCTTATATTTTTTTTTTACGAATCCCAATTACAAACATCATCAAAATTCATCAACATCATCAAGATTCATCATCACATACTCAATCACCTCAAAACACTCAAATCATAATTACAAACATCATCAAAATTCATCAACATTGTAACACACCAATTCTACCCGGCAGTTTAATTCAAAAATCAGAGTATAAAAATCATTTTCCTCATTTAATGGAGTGTTACGCTCCTCTCTTAGAATACTCAACAGTCAGTTCAGAAAAATGCATAGATACATAACACCATACAAACGTGGGGTATAAACTCATATCATGCAGCGGAATCAAACTACAGCTCAGAATAATAATCCTCAAATCTCAACAATACACAGTATAACATTATGAAAGCTCAACAGTGAGCAAAACAAAGCAATAACAATCTAAAACCCCAACCCCTAGGTGCTACGTATCAGAGCAGACCGACTCGGGGAGTAGTGAAGGTAGAAAGCCCTCACTCGTGACTACCTGTGGTAAACAACAACAGAAAGGGTGAGTCTCGAACTATATAATGAAAGTGATAATAAGTAATATATACAATCACAGTTCACAGCAAAATCAAACACACCAATCATCACTCAATAACATTCATGCACTCATGAGAATTGGGGGTGATGTTGGCAACTCGGGGGTGGTGAAGAATGGAACGAGTATTGGGGGTGATGTTGGCAACTCGGGGGTGGTGAAGAATGGCCCAGGGAGCCCAAGCCCAATAGCTAGGCGCTCCTGAGACTCCTGAAGCTAAGGGGGTTAGGGTTGGCACCTCACTCCTTGCATCAGAGAAAGAAAACAAAACCTGAGAGAGTGAGAAGAGTGAGAGCTCAGCGCTAGGAAGAAGAGGAAGGACTCAAGTTCGTTAGAGGAGAAGATCGTTCGATTGGTTGCTGTAGTTTTGTGTACGTGTTCTCATTCATATTCCGGAGCATTCATATTAAAGGTAAGGGGAGTATTTCAGTTTAACATAATTGAACATGTGATAGATTTTTGTGGGGTTCCTTAGGTTGTTTGATGAATCTTAATGTTATCGTGTGATTTTGATTGTTTTTGAGGTGATTGAGTATGTGTTGATGAATTTTGATGATGTTTGTAATGCATGATTGCTTTGTGTTCGGTTGTAAAGCATAAGGTTGCTGCTGTGTGTGTCTTAGAAAATCGATTACTCACTTTCAATTTATAGAGTCAAGAATCGATTGCTTGCTTTCAAAACATAGAGTCAAGAATCGATTGCTTGCTTTCAAAATATAGAAGAATCGATTGCTTGCTTTCAAATTATAGAAGAAATCGATTGCTTGCTTTCAAATTATAGAAGAAATCGATTGCTTGCTTTCAAATTATAGAAGAATCGATTGCTTGCTTTCAAATTATAGAAGAAATCGATTGCTTGCTTTCAAATTATAGAAGAAATCGATTGCTTGCTTTCAAATTATAGAAGAATCGATTGCTTGCTTTCAAAATTATAGAAGAATCGATTGCTTGCTTTCAAAACATAGAGTCAAGAATCGATTGCTTGCTTTCAAAATATAGAGTCCATAATCGATTACTTGCTTCCAAAATATAAAGACCATAATCGATTATCTCTTTAAAATAAAAGCCATGAATCGAATGTCATCCAGTCGAAATTGAGCATGAAAATAGTTCTTCAATTAAAATTATGGTTGCTGTTTTATGAAAATTGTGATACTATGTTTATATAAGTGATTTACTGTGAAATGTTATACTACTAGTGTTCTAATTGACTATGGCTAAATTGTGGTTTACCACTAAGGTCAAATTTCTTTCAATGGTGTATTTACAAGGGCATCATCGAGAGCCTTGCAAAGGTGGCCAATGCTGTTGCAAGTAGTATCGATTACTGTGTAATCCCATAGTCAATCAGTTCACTATTTTATAACACACTAAACCAGAAAGATAAAGAAAAATATATATACCTTAAATGATGTGGTGTGTATGGGTTTGACGAGTTGCGGTAAATGTTCCCTATGAGTATGATTAAGATGGTGTTGTAGTATGATTTGTGTGAAAGGTGATGAGTTCACTCTACGAGTGATTATGATATTGTGATATGACTTGTGATGTTTTGTGATGAATATACTCTATGAGTATAGTTTTAATAATTTGTTGTGTGTTTGTGATGAATCATGACGAATACACTCCATGAGTGTTTTATGATGATGATGGTGAGTATTCGGGTGAGTATTTTGATGAAATGCACATGTGTATATAGAATCTCATGGCATGTGCATAAATGTGAAGAATAGGCTTCGGCCTCTTGCGAAGAATAGGCTTCGGCCTCCAGCGAAGAATAGGCTTCGGCCTCTTAATTGTGATGAATATGGTACCATCATGCATTATGCCCAGTGGGGTTTACTTCGCATACATAATGATAACTGTGAATTGTGTTGTTTGTGATTGGAGCTGTTGTTGTGTGACCATGAATTGGTGATGTTGATGATGCTATGTGATTGTCTGCTCGCATTTCTCTATTATGTATCTGATTATGTTTTATTGAAATTCTCACCCTTTCTGCTTGGAATGTTGCTCTATTGTGGCAACGCTGCAAGTAATAGCGAGTGAAGGTCTAGCTGCCTTCTTGTTAGCTGTCGGGAAGTCTGTTTGTGTCGCTCTACGTCTGTAGCACCTAGGGGCGTATTTTTGGGATTTGATGTTATATTACTTAACTGTATGAGGTTTATTTGAGGATTATGAGACGTGTTTGAGTGGACTAGTGAGTCCATATTTATTTCCGCTGTGATGAAATGATTTCGAAGTTTTAACTTTATGATGTATGCGTTGTTGCACGAACTTAATGGTGCATACGATGAGTTTATTTTAATGAAGACGTAACATTTCTTTCTACTACTTAAATAATATTTTGAATACCGTAGAATACTCTGATATGACGTTTGGAAATTAAGGGGTAGGAAGGGGTGTTACATATGCAATGTAAGTATGCATGTGGTACCATTTGCCCTCCGGCGTTCTCAATATTTGCCCTCCGGCATTCCCATCAATAATGGAGTCCTCATGACTGCGGCCTCGGCCGCCCTCTCAGGCTTCACAATTCATTTTATAAGCTCTACGACCGCAGCCGAATGTATGCATGAGACTCCTTGTAACAATACACACACAATCTCAAACATCTCAATGCACACACTAACTCTTACCTCAGTATCAATCTCATTTCATAGCCCTCATGGCCTGGCCCTCCGGCTCATGCCCCCCATGGCATCCTCGGTCACCTCATTATACACTCTCAACACCATTAAGTCCCGAGGACTAGTCTCCTGCAGAGTACTCAACCTCACTCAAGGACCTAAACCACCATTTAGGGCCAAAACAATCATCTAGGGACCAAACCTGTCACCTAGGGACCAAAACACCACACTCTTAGGCACTTGGCGGCACTAGGCGCCATTTTCCCCACATTCTGGCGCCCCTGGTGCAACACAAACACTAGCGCGGCTCAAGACTTTGGCGCCCCGTGGCAACACGGCCCACTGGCGCCACTTTTCTAGCAATCGGCGCCCCTACGGGCAACACAGACCTAGACACAAACTCGAAAGCAGATTCCGCACACGTCTCGAACACGAGCACACGGACTAGCGCGCTGGCAAGACAATATGGCGCCCACAACCGACCAAAGACACCCAACACTTTCAAACCAAAAACCACCCGAGCCAAAATGTTTAAAAATATGTTTCAAGAGTAAATACAAAATATGGCATGGTGAAATATGCCCGAAATGTAAGTTTCACCTGACCCACCCCTTTACACACACAAAGTCACCCCCACCGAGACATTTTTAAAATAACACTGTACTCAGGAAACCACTCGAGCCAAAACACTTAAAATTGAATTTGGGCGGTGAATACAAAATTTGTACGAGAAAATATGTTCGAGAAATGTGAGTTTCCCTCACCCACCCCATTTACACACACAAAATCACCCCCACGGGACATTTTCAAAATGACACTGCAAACAGAAAACCACTCGAGCCAAAACACTTAAAATTGAATTTGGGCGGTGAATACAAAATTTGCACGAGCAAATGTGCCCCGAAATACAAGTTTCACTCAAGGCCCCAAAATACCCACATTACGCGCCAGACGGCAAAAACACACTCACAAAGACTCAAGCGGTGCTGACTGGCGCCATTTCCCAAAGAACTTGGCGCCAGCAAAGAACACCTGCTGGTGACATTTTCTCAAGCAATATGGCGCCACTGGCGGTGACATTCTGCACAAACTCACAACTTGACCCATGAGCGATTACGGGCGCCAGAATCCTAGCACATTGGCGCCCCAAACCCCAAAATCCCAATTTCCTCGAATTCTTCCAAACCAATTCACTCAATAATCATTCTAATACTCCTAATTTCATATTCAAACAATCAATTGCATGCTCAATCATCAAACACACCACAAATCACAAAATTTCATGTTATAAACCCTAACTTAAGCCTCAAATCGATTTCAACAAGCAATTTATCAAATTCAACGATTCAAACACCATACAATGATCAAATAACACTAATTAAGGGCCTATGACATACATACAACTCATTATCCCCTCTATTATAGAGTGAGACTCCCCTTACCTCAAATTCACCGTAGAAAAGGATCTTTGCAAGTCACCTACGAAACCCGGCCCAACAATCCAAGCGATTTCCTCTTCTTCTCACGGTTGAAATCTCCCTCTCTCTTCTCCTCTATGCGCAAGCGCACTCTTCTCTCTCTCTCTCTTTCTTTCGTTTTCTTTTTCTTTTTCACACAAATGAGAGCAAATGCCTAATTTGGCTATATATACATTGGGCCAAACGCACTTGGGCCCTTTTTACACCCCCTCTCCATTTCTTCCACCATCCCCTTCAATTAAAAATAAAGGACTAAATTATAAGGCACTATATTATAATTTAATATAATTAAAAAAAAATAGTGCAACACTTAAACAATTTAATCAATTTCTAAATTAAATTATTTGGGGTGTTACAAACATCATCAAGATTCATCATCACATACTCAATCACCTCAAAACACTCAAATCACATGTTCAATTAAGTTAAACCGAAATACTCCCCTTACCTTTAATATGAACGCTCAGGAATATGAATGAGAACACGTACACAAAACTACAAAGAACTCAATCGAGCGATCTTCTCTCATGATCAATGAAAACATCAACACCACGGAAATTAGAGATTAAGGCTACATCATTAGGAAAAAGGAGAGAAGCGGTAATGAAGCGATTGAGAGCTCTTACCTAACGAACTTGAGTCCTTCCTCTTCTTCTTAGCGCCCGAGCTCTCTCTCTTCTCACTCTCTCGGGTTTTGTTTTCTTTCTCGATGCAAGGAGTGAGGTGCCAACCCTAACCCCCTTAGCCGGGAGTCTCGGGAGCGCCTAGCTATTGGGCTTGGGCTTCTGGGCCATTCTTCACCACCCAGAGTTGCGACATCACCCCCGATACTCGTTCCACCTCACGAACCACACCCATCATTTTAATTAATTTAATCACGTTTCCAATAAAATCAACAATTCAATTAAATGATTTAATTCAATTATTTTCCGGGTGTTACAACTCTCCCCACTTAAGATTTTTCGTCCTCGAAAACATACAGTTCAAATAACTCGATACGACTCTCGCATCCTATCCTCCAGCTCCCAAGTCGGGTTTTCTCCGGTTGCTCAAGAGCCAAACAACCTTCACCAAATTAATCTTTTTACCTCGAAGGGTCTTCACTTCCCAATCCTCAATTAAATGCAGCACGGTCTCCACGGTGAGATTATCCCGCACTCTACATCATCCTTTGAATCACATGGGACGGTGCGCAATATACTTAGAAGGCTGCGACACGTGAAACACGTCGTGCAAGTTCGAAAGATTAGGTGGCAAGGCCACCCGATATGCAACACTTCCAACTCTTTCCGTGTCGACACGGTCCAATGAAGCGAGGAGTCAACTTCTTTGATTTTGGCGCACGCGAGACACGATCATAGGTGTGACCGCCAGAACACGTGGTCACCCGCCTCAAACTCTAAATCCTTCCTTCTCTTATCATGGTAGCTCTTACGCTCTACTCGAGACGCTTTCATTTTCTCTCGGATCATCTTTACCTTCTCGGTAGTCTCTCTCGACAAACTCGAGGTCCAAGCACTAGGCTTTCCCCGGTCTCATGCCAACATATCGGAGTTCTACATCTCCTACTATACAACGCCTCAAGCGGCGCCATCCGATCATTGGGTGATAACTATTGTTGTATGTAAATTCAATCAAGGGGAGATGAGTATCCCACGCACCCCCCTGCTCTAGAACACACGACCTCAACAGATCTTCCAATGATTGAATTGTCCTCTGCATCGCGCGTCGGTTTGAGGATGATAAAGTGAACTCAACCTCAATTCCGAACCCAACTCCTTACGCAAACTACTCCAAAATTCGAAGTAAACCACGGGTCTCTATCGACACAATGCACAAAGGAATACCATGCGACTTCACAATCACTGAATGTAGATTTCAGCCAATCTCGACCAGGATACTTAATACCGATCGTACCTTGACCAATGAAGAGTTGAAGTTGTTGATTGATTCGTCAAATGGGCGGTCGTTGAATGAGTGAAAGGACCGGTCCGGCTTCACGCGTCGAACACCTCGGGTGGTACTGCAAAGACACTCCGGACGATCTAGTGAGAGGTCGCTCAGGCGAGATAGCACAAGGTTAGAGAAGCGTGCACGATACCATATGCGAATGGCGTATATATCGCTGAGGTCCGACCGTTTTGCGAAGATTTCGGCCGGCGAGAAGTGCGCTCAAGCGGCGTGTTTGGGGCCGACCGAGATGGGTGGGCCGCAGTCCAATTCTTTGTTGGCGATCCTCGTATTTGCTAATACACCCGGGAACAATACCGATAGGAATAAAATGAGCCGACTTCGTTAATCTATCCACAACTACCCAAATCGAATCATGCCCTCTCACCGTATTGGGTAACCCGATCACAAAATCCATAGAGATACTATCCCACTTCCACTGCAGGACATTCAACGGTTGCATCATTCCATGAGCCACGGTGCTCGACTCGCCGATTCTCGGCAGGTCAAACACGAGTACACACAAGTGCGCCACATCTCGCTTCAATCCAGGCCACGAGAAAATCTTTTGAGATCTTGATACATTTTTGTTGCTCCGGATGGATACTCGACTTACTCTTGTGCCCTGCTCGAGGATCGCCTTCCTCATTTCTTCATCTTCGGGAACACAAATTCTCCTCGATATCTCAACACATTCTGCGCATCTATCTCAAAGTCCTCATTCCCCGGTCGACCAATCCCACTCATCAAATCAACCAATTTCACATCTAACCTGCGCTTCGCGATACTAGTCATAAAATCATTGCCAATTTTCAACATGCCCAACCGGAAACTCACGAGGTGTGACTTCACAAACTAAACTCATGTCCACTGAATTGCTCAATCAATTCAAGCTCTCTAGCCATCAATGCCGACATATGCAAAGTCTTTGGCTCAAAGCATCTGCAACCACATTAGCTTTACGGGTGATAACTCAATTCAAAATCATAATCTTTCAATAGTTCAAACCACGGTGCTGCCTCATATTCAATTCTTTACGATCGAGCAGATACAGTAGACTCTTGTGATCACTAAACACCTCAAATCTCGATCCATACAAGTAGTGCCTCCAGATTTTTAATGTAAATACCACGTGACAAGTTCTAGATCATGAGTGGGGTAATTCTTCTCATGAGTCCTTAATTGCCTCGACGCATAGCGACCACCTTCCCATTCTCGCATAAGCACGCCACCCAAACTCATCTTGGAAGCGTCACAAGTATACTACACAAGCGGCTCGACAGGACTAGGTAAGGTCAACACCGGAGATGTAGTCAATCTTCTTTTCACTCATTGAAACTTTCTTCACATCGGTCATCCCAAACAAAAGCTTTGCCCTTGCAAGTTAATTGGGTCAATGGCAGGGCCAACTTCGAAAACCCCTCAATGAATCTTCTATAAATAGCCGCGCTAATCCTAGAAAACCTTATTTCAGTAAGTAGCGACTTTGGAGACTCCCACTGCAACACTGCATCAACTTTGGATGGATCCACCGCAATCCCCTCACTAGAAATCACATGACCGAGAAAACTGACCTTTTTCAACCAAAACTCACACTTGGACAGCTTGGCGTATAACTTTCGACTCCTCAAAATTTCTAACACCAACCTCAGATGTTCCGCATGCTCTTCTTCTGACTTAGAGTAAATCAGAATGTCATCAATGAAAACCACCACAAACTTGTCCAAGTACTCACGGAAGATTTGGTTCATGTATCCCATGAATACTCCCGGTGCATTAGTCACACCAAAAGGCAATACGGAATACTCATAGTGCCCATATCTTGTCCTAAATGCCGTCTTCTGGATATCTTCATCCTTTACCTTGATCTGATGATAACCAGACCTTAAGTCAATCTTGCTAAATACTTTAGCACCTACCAACTGATCCATCAAATCATCAATTCTTGGCAACGGGTACTTGTTCTTGATTGTAACTTTATTTAACTGTCGATAGTCTACACACAACCTCATACTACCATCTTTCTTTTTCACTAGCAGCACTGGAGCTCCCCAGGGCGACACACTCGGTCTCACAAACTTCTTTTCTAATAAATCTTCAAGTTGCTTTTTCAATTCTGCCAACTCAGATGCAGACATCCTATATGGTGCCATAGACACAGGCTTAGTGCCAGGAACCAGATCAATAGTAAACTCCACTTCTCTCTCTGGTGGTACGTCCGGAATCTCATCAGGAAACACCTCAGAAAACTCACGCACTCTCGGCAACTCGTTAATCTTTGCTTGACTCTCAGCAGACAATGACGCCAACAGAGAAAACAGCTGAACCTCTTCTCTCATCACTCTATGTAGCTGACCCTCGGACAGTAAAACAGACTTCTCTTCAGGCGAAGCAAAACTCACCGACTTTTCCCGACAGTTGATATGAACATGGTTATCAACTAACCAGTCCATACCCAGAATGACATCCATCCCACTCAACGGCAAACAGATCAGATCAACTAAAAATTCTCTACCATACATAGATACAGGGCATTTAGTACAAACAACGGAGGTAGTCACCGAACCCTTAGCTGGAGTATCGATAACCATCTCCCTCAACATATCAGCCAATACAAGATTTAATTTCTCAACGCATGCGGCAGCAATAAAACTATGGGTAGCACCAGTATCAACAATAGCAACAAGAGGAATATTATTGATATAGCACGTACCTCGAATCTCATTCACTACATCCGACCCAGCTAGAGCGAAAACCTTTCCATACGACTTCTCCTTCTTGGGCTTCGGACACTAAGCACTGACGTGACCACTTTCCTCACAATTGAAACATACCTTATCCTTCTTATCACAGTTAGAAGCTCTGTGCCCCTCTTTCCCACACTTGAAACATCTGTTATGATTCTTGTTTGGGCAATCGGGACTCTTATGGCCCACTTTTCCACACGTATAACAAGTAACATCGGTTGCAGCATCTCCCCCACTTCGCTTAGACCCATCGACAGACTTACCAACAAATTTTCCCTTGCCCTTACCAGCAGGCACCTCATAAGGCTTACCACGCCCCGAAAAATTCTTTTGCTTCTCCCTCATAGCTCTAGAGAAGGCATTATTGTCTTCTTCAAAAATTCTCGCACTATTAACCAACAATGGGAACACACGGATCTGCGATACCCTATGGCTCTCTTAATGTCAAGACGCAACCCGTTTTCAAACTTGATGCATTTGGAGAACTCGGCCCCTCTCGTCAGTCATAATGAGGATAAAACTTAGACAAATTTCAAGAAACTTTGTACCATACTCGGTGTGATCATGCTACCTTGCTCGAGTCTCAAAACTCAACCTCCTTTTTCCCGCGGACATCCTCCGGATAGTACTTTCTCTTGAATTCCTCTCTCAAACACGCCCAAGTAATCTCCTCATTGGCGATCGTCAACCCTCGACTAGCTGCCCTCCACCAATCATAAGCCTCTTTCTTCAACATGTGTGTGCCATAGCGAACCTTCTCCGAGCCTCTGCAATCCATAACGCGGAAGATCCGCTCCATCTCACTTAGCCACTCAAGAGCACCATCGAGATTATACCCACCTTCGAAAGTAGGAGGGTTCTCACGCTGGAACGTGGCCAGACTACGCGTTCCATCACCAATAGCATTGGGTATGTTACCCACAACCCCCCGCAATAGCTGCAAGGCGGCCAGCAAGTCGCGACATCGTTCCGCCCCGCCATTCTAAAATCGCAGTGAGAAAACAAAGATCAGAAATAAGTAACAAAACTCGAATGTTACTCAACTTGACGACTCAACCACCGGCCGGACAGACCGAACTGCTCTGATACCACTAATGTAACACCCCTTTTCTACCCCGAAACATACACATCATTATCAGAGTAATTTCGTTTCGAAAATAATATTTAGTTAGTAGGAAAGGAATGCCACATCATCATCAATTGTTAAAACTCAACTTTCGCACCATTATGATTCGTGCTAAATACTCAATCAACACAATTTCAAACTTCAAAATAATGAGGTCGCAGCAGAATTAAACAACAATTTGCTATGTCTCTCAAACTCGTATCATGACATAAACATGGTCATAAGATAATTATTCGACTACTAATAACTCCAAGTACGCCCCCTAGGTGTTACGGTATCAGAGAGCGACTCTAAGACTTCCCAACAGCTAAACAAGGAAGGCAGTAGTTCCTTGATTCGCGATCACCTGCAGCGTTGCCACGATAGAGCAACATTCCAAGCAGAAGGGGTGAGAATTTCAGATAAACATAATCGAATATATATAATTTAGAGGAAGTAGGCACAGTCAATCACACAATATTAGCATCATCACTACATCGCAATCACGCAACACCAGCTCCAATCACAGACAACAACAGTACACAGTCATGATTATGCATGAAGATGCAACCCCCACCAGGGCATATGCCTAAGAGAGAGAACCCCCCTACCTTCAAGGGGAGGTACAACCCGGATGGTGCACTGACTTGGCTGAAGGAGATTGAGAGGATCTTCAGGGTGATTAGTTGCACTGATGAGCAGAAAGTCAGGTACGGTGCACACACTCTATCTGAAGACGCCGATGACTGGTGGTTGGAGACCAGTGAGAGGTTGGGGGCTGCGCATGAGGAGATTACTTGGGCTGTGTTCCGAAGGGAATTCTTGAGAAAGTATTTTCTGGAGGACGTTAGAGGTAAGAAAGAGCTGGAATTCCTTGAACTGAGGCAAGGGAGTATGTATGTTTCTGAGTATGCTGCCAAGTTCACGGAGCTGGCTAAGTTCTACCCCCATTATGTGAAGCTGGGGCTGAATTCTCAAAGTGCATTAAATTTGAGAATGGACTGAGAGCTTATATCAAACAGGCTATAGGGTATCAAAAGATTAGAGTATTTGCTGATTTGGTAGACTGCTGCAGGATTTATGAGGAAGACAGCAATGTACGCTCTAGGGTCATGAGAGACCAGAGGGGAAAATTTCATAACAGGGGTAAGCCATATGAGACATCTCACGACAAGGGTAGCAGAGAGGTATGCGGGTGGTAGCAAGTATCTTTGGTGGAAGCAGTCCTCTTGAGGGTAAGAGGTCACCGAGGCGGGAGGCCCAGAGGGGAGATGCTCCTGCCGATATTGTGTGCTTCAAGTGTGGCAAGCCGGGTCACAAGAGTTTTGATTGTAAGTGCGGGGAAAGATATGCTTCAAGTGTGGGAAAGAGGGTCATATGGCATCCGAGTGTGATCGTAAGGAAGCTGTGTGTTTCAACTGTGGTGAAGCGGGTCACTTTAGCTCCAAGTGCACCAAGCCAAAGAAAGAGAGGTCTATTGGGAGAGTATTTGCACTAGCGAGTTGGAGGACCCAATGATATCGTGAGGTACATGTTTCATCTATGGTACACCTTTAGTTGCTATTGTTGACACAGGTGCTACACACTCTTTTATTGCTTCATCTGGCTTTGAAAGATTGAATTTAGTTTTGTCTACTATGGAGAGAGAGGATGGTTATCGACACTCCAGCTAAGGGTTCGGAACTACTTCTCTAATGTGTGCTAGGTGTCTCCTGTCGACTTTCTGCAGAGATTTTTCGATTGATCGATTTGTTTACCTTTGGGTGGGTTGGATGTGATTAGGTATGGGTGGTTAGTAGATAACCATGTGCACATCAAGCTGTTTCAACAAGTCCGTTAGCTTTCTTCTTCCGTAAGAGGAAGAATCTGCTTTTCTTTGTCTCACGAGCAATTGCGGGGTAATGAAAGAGGGTGGTCAGCTGTTTGCTTTGATGGCGTCTATGTCTGCTGAGAACCAAGCCGTAGTTGATGGGCTGCAGGTAGTGTGTGAGTTCCATGAGGTGTTTCCAGATGAGATTCCAAGTGTGCCACCAGAGAGGGAAGTTGAGTTTGGGATTGAGCTTGTGCTTGGTGCGGGCACTGTGTCATGGAACCGCACTGGGATGTCGCTTTCGAGTTGTCGAGAATCAAGAAGCGATTGGAAGAGTTACTTGAGAAGAAATTTGTGAGGCCTAGTGTGTCACCATGGGGAGCTCCAGTTTTGTTGGTTAAGAAGAAGGATGGGAGTATGCGTCTGTGCGTGGATTACAGGCAACTGAACAAGGTAACTATTAAAAATAAATATCCTCTCCCGAGGATTGATGATCTGATGGACCAGCTGGTAGGTGCTAAGGTTTTTAGCAAGATTGACTTGAGGTCGGGTTATCATCAGATAAAGGTGAAGGATGAAGATATCCAGAAGACCGCGTTCAGGACGAGGTATGGGCATTATGAGTACTCTGTAATGCCATTTGGTGTCACTAATGCACCAGGGGTGTTTATGGAGTACATGAACTGAATCTTCCATAGCTACTTGGATCGGTTTGTGGTTGTGTTTATTGATGATATTCTGGTGTACTCTAAGTCTGAGGAGGAGCATGCAGAGCACTTGAGGTTGGTGCTAGAGGTCTTGAAAGAGAGGAAGTTGTATGCCAAGTTGTCAAAGTGTGAGTTCTGGTTGCATGAGGTGAGCTTCTTGGGTCACATTATTTCTGGTGATGGTATAGCTGTCGACCCAGCCAAGGTTGATGCAGTGTTGCAGTGGGAGAGCCCAAAGTCTGTGACTGAGATCAGGAGTTTCTTGGGGTTGGCTGGTTACTACAGGAGGTTTATTGAAGGGTTCTCTAAGCTAGCCCTTCCGTTGACTCAATTGACCTGTAAGGGAAGAGCCTTTGTGTGGGATGCAAAGTGTGAAGAGAGCTTCCAAGAGTTGAAGAAAAGGTTGACCACGTCTCGGTGTTAGTGTTGCTGTCGTGGGAGCAACCTTTTGTTGTATACTGTGATGCTTCCAAGATGGGTTTGGGAGGTGTGTTGATGCAGGATGGGAAGGTAGTTGCTTATGCGTCTCGGCAGTTGAGGACACATGAGAAGAACTATCCTACTCATGATTTAGAGTTGGCTGCTATTGTATTTGTGTTGAAGATTTGGAGACACTATCTCTATGGTACCCATTTGAGGTGTTCAAAGTGATCACAAGAGTTTGAGGTACTTGTTTGACCGTAAGGAGTGAATATGAGGCGAGGGCGTTGGCTAGAGCCGATAAAGGATTATGATTTCGGCTTGAACTATCACCCCGCAAAGCTAATGTCGTGGTCGATGCTTTAAGTCGGAAAACTCTACATATGTCAGCTATGATGGTGAAAGAGTTGGAGTTGATTGAGCAATTCCGTGATTTGAGTCTGGTTTGTGAAGTGACACCCCAGAGTGTCAGGCTGGGTATGCTGAGGATTGGGAATGACTTCTTGGTTAGTATCGAGACGCCTTGAAGTTAGATGTGAAGTTTGGTTGACTTCTTTGGTTCTTTGGTGAGCAAGTTTGTAGATGGGGATTCTGAGGTTGGATTCCCGGGGTGTCTTTGAGATTCGAGGACAAAATTTGTGTTCTGATGATCTTTGAGAGTTGAAGAAGATGATACTTGAGGAGAGCCATAGGAACAAGTTGAGCATTCATCCGGTGCTACTAAGATGTATCATGATCTGAAGAAAGCTGTTTTGGTGGCCTGGTATGAAGAGGATGTAGCACGATTCGTTTATGCATGTTTGACTTGCGAGAAGTCAAAGATTGAGCACCAAAAACCTGCGGGGTTGATGCAACCTTTAGAGATTCCGGAATGGAAGTGGGACGGCATTTCCATGGACTTTGTGGATTGGGTTGCCAAACAACGTGAGGGGGTTTGACACTATTTGGGTGATTGTGGATAGGTTGACCAAGTGCGCACATTTCATTCCTATCAACATCACACATCCTGTGCCAAAGTTGGCTAGGATTTATATTCAGTGATTGTGGCGCTACATGGGGTTAGAAGAGTATAGTATCGGATAGAGACCCAAGGTTTACGTCGAGTTTGGGGGAGCTTGCAGGAGGCATTGGGGTCTAGGGCCGAGGTTGAGTTCACTTATCATCCTCGGTGATGATGGTCGACAGAGAGAACCATCCGATCCTTGGAGGACCTTTCGAGAGAGCTTGTGTGCTAGAGCAGGAGGTGCGTGGGATACACATCTCCCAGCGATCGAGTTTACTTATAATAATGACTATCATTCGAGTATAGGGATGGCTCCTTTTGAGGCCTTTGTATGGACGGAGGTGTAGAACTCCTTTATGTTGGCATGAGTCAGGTGGAGAGTGTTGTTCTTGGACCGGAATTGGTTAGGAGACTACGAGAGAAGGTAAAGATGATCGGGGAGAAAATGAAAGAGTCCCAGAGCCGATGAGAAAAGTTACCATGATAGGAGGAGAAAGGACTTGGAGTTTCAGGCTGGTGAGCATGTATTCTTGAGGGTCACGCCTATGACAGGTGTTGGGCGTGCTCTGAAGGCAAAGAAGTTAACTCCAAGGTTTATTGGACCGTACCAAATCACTGAGAGGGTGGGAAAGGTTGCTTATAGAGTGGCCTTGCCACCTAATCTTTCGAACTTGCACGATGTCTTCCACGTGTCACAGCTTCGGAAGTATATTCCAGACCCGTCTCATGTGATTCACATGGATGATGTGGAGGTACGTGAGAACCTCACTGTGGAGACTATGCCAGTGAGGATTGATGATAGAGAAGTGAAGGTGTTGAGAGGGAAAGACATTGCCCTAGTCCACTACAAAAAAAACGTGATTTAGCGACGCACAATTCCCTCGCTAAAGCACAAAAATCCCTCGCTAATGTACTTTAGCGAGGAATTAGCGAGATCAAATCCTCGCTAAAATGCTCCTCGCTAATTTAGCGAGGAATTAGCGAGGGAAATTAGCGAGGGAATTAGCGAGGGAAATTTAGCGAGGGAATTAGCGAGGGAATTTTAGCGAGGGAATTAGCGACGAAAAAATTTAGCGACGAAATAATATATATTTATTATTATATTATTTTTCTGAAGCATATTATTAAAATGAAAATTATATTATTTTTTTTTTGTCAACAATGAAATTTTTTTTTTTGTGGTTGTGGTGGAAGGTGGAGAGAAGAAGAGGGAAATAGAAAAGAAATTCATAGGTGGTGGTGGTGGTGTCGTGGGTGGTGGTGGTGGTGGTGGTGGTGGTGGTTGTGGGGTGGAAGAAGGTGGCGAAAAAAGAAGAGGAAAGGGAAGTCATAAGAGAGAGAGAGAGGAGAGGAAGAGGAGCTCTAGTGGTGGTGGTTGTGTGGTGGTGGTGGTGAAGGGTGAATTAGGGTAGAGAGAGGAGGAAGCTAGGAGTGAGGATGAGAGGAGGTGGTGGTGGTGGTGAAGAGAGAGAGGGTGGAGAGAGATGCTTTTGATGAAGGAGGGGAAATGGGGTTTGAAGATGTAAAATGAAAAGAGAGTTTTTGATGAAGGAGTATTATCTTTTATCAAAATAATCAACGGTAGAGGTACATCTTAAAGTTTTCACACGGATCACAATGTTGAAATTAGCGAGGATTTAGCGAGGAATCATTTAGCGAGGAATTGTGCGATTAGCGAGGAGCTGTACCATCGATCAAAAGTGTCGAGTGTGCGTAAACGTACATTTAGCGAGGAATTGTGCATTTAGCGAGGAATTATTTAGCGAGGAATAGTTAAATTTAGCGAGGAATTTAAAATCGATTGTTGTGTGTTACAAATTGTCTTTGAATTTAGCGAGGAATTACCCCCTTTAGCGAGGAATTTTTTTAAAAATAAATAGCGTATCATTAGCGACGGTAGATTCCCTCGCTAATTCCCTCGGTAATTGATTTTTAGCGACCCACCTAGATTCCCTCGCTAATTTCCCTCGCTAATACTGTCTTTTTTTGTAGTGGTCAATGTAGTGTGGTTGGGAGCTGCTGGTGAGAGTATGACTTGGGAGCTGGAGAGCAGGATGCGGGAGTCTTATCCAGAGTTATTTGACTCAGGTATGAATTTCGAGGACGAAATTTCCTAAGTGGGGGAGAGTTGTAACACCCTGTTAAGTAATTGATTAAATTGTTTAAGTGTTGCACTATTTCAATTATATTAAATCATTAATATAGTCTTTTATTTTTAATTGAAGGGGATGGTGGAAGAAATCGAGAGGGGGTGTAAAAAGGGCCCAAGTGCGTTGGCCCAATGTATATATAGCCAAATTAGGCATTTGCTCTCATTTTGTGAGAAGGAAAAAGAAAACGAAAGAAAGGGAGAAGAAGAGAAGGGCTGCGCGGCGCAAAGAGGGAGAAGAGAAGGAGATTTCGATCGTGAGAAGAAGAGGAAATCGCTTGGATTGTTGCTGGGGTTTCGTAGGTGACTTGCAAAGATCCTTTTCTACGGTGAATTTAAGGTAAGGGGAGTCTCACTCTATAATAGAGGATATAATAGGTTGTATAGGAGTCATAGAGTCTTGATTTGATGTTAATTGATTGTTAATTGAGTTGTTATTGGGTGAATTTGAGAAATTGCATGCTAAAAATCGATTTAGGGCTTTAATTTGGGGATTTTGTGTTTTTGATTGGTTATTGCGTATGATTGAGTGTTATGGTATGTAATTGAATGTGTTGACATGATTATAATCTGTATTGGAGTGATATAAGATGACTTAAATTGAAAGAACTTGAGAATTTGGGGTTTTTGATGTATGGGGCGCCAATGTGCTAGGGATTTGGCGCCACGTGTAATCGTACTGTGATCCTTAGGAGTAAGAGAGTCTTTGCTGGGCGCCATATTCTTTGAGAAAATGGCGCCTGGGTTACTGTTCATGGGCTGAGTTGTGTGTTTTGTGTGAAGTGTCCTTTGCTGGCGCCAATTTCTTTGGGAAATGGCGCCAGTGCCTTTGTTTGAAGTCTTTGTGAGGTGTGTTTGTTATGCAGGCGCCGATTTTCTAGGAATATGGCGCCCGTACCGCTCATTCACGTGCCCGTATGGGGTGTTTGGGTGTAACTTGATGTTCTGTGCATATTTCACCGAGCCAAATTTTGTAATCACCTGCCCAAACTTCATTTAAACCATTTTGGCTCGAGTAGTTTTAGTTTTTCACGTGTCATTTGGGAGATGTCCTAGAGAGCAATTCTGTGGCGCTATATGTGTGCGCCTATAGGGTAGGTTAGGTGACACTTAGAGTTCCAAACATATTTTACTGTGCCATATTTTGTATTCACCTGCCCAAACACATTTTTAAACATTTTGGCTCGAGTAGTTTTCTATTTGCATGTGTCATTTGAGAGATGTGCTGGTGGGCAATGCTGTGGCGCCATTAGTGTGCGCCTAGGGGGTGTTTTGAGTGGAACTTAGAGTTCTAGGCATATTTTACTGTGCCATCTTTTGCCGTTGTTCGCCCAAAACATTTTTAAACATTTTGGCTCGAGTGGTTTTCTGTTTAAACGTCTTTGTGTGTCTTTGGTCAGTGTGGGGCGCCAAAGCAGATCTTGCCTTGGGTGCACGGGCGGCGCGTGTGTTCAGGGCGTATGCAGGCGTGTCTTAGTTCGTGTCTCAGGATGTGTCTTTGCCCTGGGGCGCCAGTTACTAGAAAAGTGGCGCCGATGGGTTGTGTTGCCCAGGGGCGCCAAATTGTTGAGTTTCTGGCGCCTAGTCTTTGAGTTACACCGGGCGCGCGAATGTGGTGAAAATGGCGCCTAGTGCTGCCTTGTGCCTAAGTGAGTGTTGTTTTGGTCCCTAGGTGACAGTTTGGTCCCTAGGTGATCTGCTTTCGGTCCTAAAGGGTGGTTTAGGTCCCTGAGTGAGGTTAGTCCTCTAATCGTGAATAGTCATTGGGACTTGAGTATATTGAGTTAGTAACTGAGATGACTGAGGATGCCATGGGGGCATGAGCCATGAGGGCTAGAGCCATGAGGGCTATAAACGAGATTAAATATGAGGTGAGAAAATAATATATGAAGTGATATTGTAAATGTGCTTGTGTTGTGTTCATGGAGTCTCATGCATACATTTAATTACATGATCGCGACGTTATAAACTGATTGTGAGGCCATGAGGGCCAGAGTCATGAGGACTCAACTTGAGAATGATACTGCCATGAGGGCAACTGGTACCACATGCATGACTGCATTGCATACATTTCCATAAACGCATGAGTGCTATTGATTAATGAATGGATTGTTCCTGTGCTGCAAACCGTGCCTGTGTGATGCTATGATGATATCTATATTACTTATTATCACTTTTATTATATAGTTCGAGACTCACCCTTTCTGTTGTTGTTTACCACAGGTAGTCATGAGTGAAGGCTTGCTACCTTCACTATTCCCTGAGTCGGTCTGCTCTGATACGTAGCACCTAGGGGATGGGTCATAAACTGTAGTTTGATCTGTTTTGCTCATTGTTGAGCCTTTATGTGCATGTGTACTATTTGAGATTGCTGAGCACTTATTTTGAGATGTAGTTTTATTTCCGCTGCGTAACATGAGATCTTATTCCACGTTTTGTATGGTGTTATGTATCTATGCATATTTCTGAGCTGAACCGACTGTTTGAGTATTTTTAAGAGAGGAGCGTAACACTCCATTTAATGAAAAATGATTTTATTACTCTGATTTTTGAATTAAACTGTCGGGTAGAATTGGGGTGTGTTATACCCCAATTTTGTCCGAGTTCTTATATCATTGTAATTTTTTTTATTTTTTTATTTTATTTTATTAAGTAGTGTATGTGCAACAAACGTTTCTATGTACTCAAGTAAAAGATAAGTAGCTTGTGCATATCAACCACAATTAATATAAAGATGCATGATTTGATTCTTGGTCAATCATCCCACATGTTATTTTCTTTTGACCCTCTTTGAGTAATTGAAAAAGCAAGTGAAGTAAAGCATAAGAGCTTACAAAATAAGAACAAAAGATGAAATACCCAAATCTGCAGCTCTATTGCGAAGGAAATTTCTCTCTCCTCGGACCTCTTTTCGACGATCTGAACGGTGAAAGTGGAGATATATGTCTCACGAACCTACTGTCAAAAAATGAAGAAGATCGGACGGTTAACGAATCCGGAATCGCACTTTTACGATGAGAGGTTTGAGAAAAACGGACCAAAAACTGCAGCTATTGCGAAGGCAATTTCTCTCTCATAAGACCTCGTTTCAACGATCCGAGCGGTGAAAGTGTAGATATATGTCTCACGAACCTACTGTCAAAAAGAGAAAGACGATCCAACGGTTAACGAATCCGGAATCGCAATTTTACGGTGACAGAGTTTGAGAAAAAGCGGAATTGTGTTTTAAAGGGAATTGCTTTCTCTACCTTGTTTTAGTCCCACATTGCTCACAAGAAACAAGAGCTCCTAGCAATTGGATATAAAAGGGGTTGAGAGGTGAAGATTAGGGGGAAGATCATTGGCGGGTTAAGTGATCTTTTTGGGTCAAAGCGTTCGCGGCTCATTTCACTAAAAACCCGTCTTTGATCATTTGGACGTTTTGAGTCGGCTTTTCGATTCTCAAAGCGGTTCATGCGATCTTGGGGTCAAAATGGACCAGATAGGAGTCCGGTTCGTGATTGACCTGGTCAGATTGCTCAGTCCGGTTCGGCACTCGTCGAGTCCAGGTTAGTTTTGTATTTATTTTGTTTATTTTTATGTACATATTTATTTATCATTTATTTATAATATAATCTATTTATTTATTTATTTGTTTAGTGTTTATTTATATATCTATTCATATTTATTTATGTATATAGTTATTTATTTATTTTTTTTAGTCTAGTCTTTATTAATTATCAGTTTTTGTCTTTTTTTTTATGCACAATTAATTTATTTCTTCAAAAATCAAATAAAAGACTAAGTCGGTTGTACAACCGGGTTAGTCATCATCCTAGGACCAATGAGCTGTACAGTTCAGTAATCCTAAAAACTTATAAGTAAATAAATAAATCACTTTTCCTAAAAATAGGGGACTAAGTCGGTTGTACAACCGGGTTAGTCAGCGTTCTAGAACTAATGAGCTGTACAGTTTAGGAGTTCTAGAATACCTATTCTAAAACCAACTCACCTCACATCAAACAAACTTCTTTCAAAAAAACCTCAAAAATACTTTCAAAAAGTAGGGGACTAAGTCGGTTGTACAATCGGGTTAGTCAGCGTCTAAGAATCCAGTGGTATGTGCAGTTCAAGGAGTCCTAGGACCCCTACACTAAAAAAACACCAACCAATAAACCTTTTTGGGAAGAACTACGTAGCTTTGATTCCTCCATTGCATCAGGAGAGTGCGTAGGAGCAAGATTCAACCCTTGTCAAGCACTAAAACCAAAAACCTAAATAAGTCTTTTTCTACAAATAAAAGGGTAATTATTAAATAAATCTTAAATTAATTAGACAATAGGATGTCGTGGGATGCTAATACCTTCCCCACACATAACGACTCCCGAACCCTAACAATGCCTCGTCCTAAAACTTAAAGGGATTTTCGAATTTGCCCTTAAACTAAAATTTGGTGGCGGCTTCCTAAGAACCTTTGAAGAATCCTTTCCTCGGATTTTTAGATTCGCTCACATTGGCGACTTCTTTGGGGACTTAACTTTTAGAGAGTCAAAACCTAGTCTATTTATTTAGGATTAATTTAATTTTTACCCTTCCTTTATTTATTTATTTATTTATTTTTGTGATTTATGAACCCTAGGATAGAGGGCGATATTTGTATATATGTTTGTTTGTCTGCTTTTGCTGACTTTTGGGTTGTTTTTAAATTGCTTCTACACACACTTCACAATTACATACGCACACACATGTGAGAAAGGTCCTCTACCGGACTTGAGTGTACCCTAAGTTAAAGCGAGATTGTGTAATGATGGCCTGCGGGACGACGTCTCGTTGGGTGGTCATGAAAATCTCACCTAGAGTTTGATTCCTTTTAAGGATGCTACCCCTTCTAATAGCTTGCCTATTGTTGGGGTCATTATTCTTGACTGGGGTCCTTGGCTCTAGGAACCTTGTGTAGGATTCTTTAGAACTACCCTTGTGAGGCACTATAAAAGAAACCTTAGACCCACTCCGTAAGATACCTTTTTAGGGTCACAAAGGAGCTTCATACTCTTGCATTCAAACAAATATTTATGCATACCGTCTTTTATCAAAAAAAATCAAAAAACCAAAAACCATTATTTACTACATTTTTAGAAAATATACCACATGCATTTTTTTTCTCTTTGCACTACAAAAAATAAATAAAATAAACATCTTATGTTGCATGCATTTTTATGACCGTCAGGGAATTAAAATCTTTACCTTGGAGAGAAGCGGAGTACCATTTGAAGTCAAAATTAAATTTTGTACTTTACTCTCCAATGAAAAGTTTATAATTCCCCGACATGATAAAATCATATATTATCATTTCATTCACATACATTATCATTACATTCGCATTTCACGTACATTCATTCGCATTTCATGCACACTCATTCATTTGCATAATTACATCATGCATTACAAAAAATATCAGCATAATATTAGGAAAAATGTGATGAGAGGTGAGACATTCTTGTGAAATAAATCATTTTTTTTGGAAAGAGTTTAGTCATACTGCCGTTGCAAGCTCAAGGTGTTTCAAGTCACTCGCTTTTTCAAATTTTTAGCTTGCTCACATTTTTAACCGAACGTTGCATCTCTTCCATCCCATGATAAATGGTGAAATGTCCATCAAAAATTTCTATTATGTTTCAACTAATGTTAGCTTTCTACGAAGCATTTGTGTAGTGACTTGGGTAACATGTGCGTTTATTTTTGTTTGAGTCAGTTAATGTCCTTACCATCATGCCCTGTCAAAGTCTAATCCCACCCTGACCACCCATAAAGTACATGCTTCCCTAACTAATCGACTTTTTTTTTTGTTCTCACTATTGAAATAACACTTGAGGCCCTCACACTGGGGCAAATTTGTGATCTCCAAAATACCTTGTCAACATTATATTCCATTGGTGCAAGTCCTTCACAAAAAAAAAAAAAATATCAAAAAGGCCCGTTAGGTTGAAAACTCGCAAGGGCAACCTAAGCAAAAATTAGGGCACACAAAAAGAGAGAAATAAAGAATAAAGAGCATGTATATAAAAATAAATAAATTATTGTCCTTAAGTTAATTTTTGAGAAAACGAGCAATCATGATTTGAAACGAAATTTAACCATCTTCCCATACCCTCGAAAAAAACCTGTGCTACCCACCTTAAGCCAAAAATCCCAAACCCCAGACATAAGGATCGATCCGCATCAAAAAATGGTGCATTAGTTCTATCACTCACTCACCCAAAAAGAAACAAAAATCACAAAAGAGTGAAGTCAAAAAGAGGATTAAAAAAATCCCAATAATAAAAAATATGGTACCAATCGTGAGCTGACACTTCATTACCGTCAAAGCATAAGAGATACTTGTCTAAAATAAACCTCAAACAATTCGTTTGGCCTCAATATCTAAATCCTCCATAAATCCTTAACCGCATTACAATCCCAAACAAGCTCATCCTACCATGAGACACATCAATTACTGTCTCAATAAAACCTCAAACACTCCTTTGAGCCTAATAACCCCTTCTTTCACAAACCATTAACCATTAGCCAAATCATACCGCCCAATAAAAATCATCCGTCCCATCAATCTCCAAGCACTACTTTTAGCCCAATTATCATTTCCCTCATAAATCGCTAAACCATCGGCCACGTTACAACCCTCTAGAGTTCATTCCGATCAATGACCGATTGCTTTTGTTTTCTCAAAGTTTTAATTTTAGGACAAGTAAGTTTATTTGTTTATAATATGTTTGCTCAAAAAAAAAAAAAAACTCAAAAATCAAAAGGCTTGCACCACAAGATTCATTCAAGTTCTGATTATACTAAGACAAGGTCTAGTGATCACCAAGTGTAGTTTTCATCATAGCAAACTCAAGACTATTGTAGTCTGAGAGTCGTTCTCAAGATAACCAAAAGTTTATACTAGGATCGTTACCTAGATCCTAAAGTGGGGCATCCTTTTCACCATCTATCCCATTTGAACTTGGGGAAATTTGTGCAGTGTGCATCCCATACCCCACTGACCTATAGCCATACCTGGACAAACTCCAAAAACCATAACCCTAAACCCCGTCACCTTTCCCAATCTCACTAAAGCCAACCATTGAAATACCCTTCCAAGTGGGGCAATCCTGTCCGCTTTTCACTCCACCCTTAAATGGAAAAATTCACCTTACACCCATCTCATCCCCTTGCCATATTCACGGCCAAAAAACCATACCAGGCGGTTTCTCAACTCACTATCCTAAATGTTTCTACTCTAGTCGGGCAATCTTGTCCTTACCATAATTAGGGAAGCATCAAACTCTATGGGTTGAGACCAAATCTCCTACTTGCCACCTTTCATTCCAAAGCCAATGCCTTCCCAATTCATCATCTTCTACACCCCTAGCTTATCACCACTAGACAGGGGCAAGTTATTCACTCACCGTCATCAAACTTAAATTGGGGCAGTCCTGCATTTCTTGGCTTGGGAAAACCTACATTTCATGACCTTGGCAAAGACCGATCGATCATTCACCCCTAGGTCTTTAGAACCCCAAGTTAAGCGATTCATTCATCTATATTCACACTACTATACATCTTCACAAAACAATGCTTTAGAGAGAGAACACAAGTTGATAATATGATCACGAAAATCCACTTGGTTAACTTTGTGGACCAAAATTTTGGTCATCATGGGGCATCATAATGGAAGAGAAAAATGAACGAGCTTGCAAATACAGTCAAGTACCTTTTCACGTCAGTATCTGTAGATAACGACCTTGAGATTGCGAAGTTAGAATCAAAACTAACTTTCCCAAAGAATGATCAATGTTCATCTCCGCCTCTCGTATCCAAAGCCTCACATCTCATCATCACAAAAAAATGTTTCTACACCCAATCAATCATTTCATATCATCGCACCATGAACTATAGCATTTGCATTCAATCATTTCATTTGCATCATATTCACATTTGCATTTCATGCATTTATTACGTAACAAGCAAAAAACAAAAGAAAAAATCATTCCACGGGTACCAATCATTGCACGCGCGTGCACCATTAATTGCATTGCCAAAAGAAGAAAGCTTTCCCCACCGGGTAGATGCATTTGGTAGGTGTGCTCGGATAAACACGATAAGTGTTAGTCCCTATTTTGCTCCCTCTAATATTAGCGCTTTGTGTACGATCCCATATTGTATCACAGATCACCAAGTTGATCCCTCAGACCCCGAGTGGTCCTTCAGAGCACTACGCTCCTTCAGTGCCCTAAGTGGCCCAGGTCGCAAACGTCGTAGTCGAGCCCGACGGACCTTCCAGACCCCGCGTGGTCCTTCAGACTAGTCGTGTCAGCCTAAGACATGGTGGACGTCCTCTATTGGTCAACATATCGATTCGGATCCGATCTTGACCCCCGGCGCTCGAATATAAAGCCCCTCGCACCGTTAAACTAGTACCGTAGCTAGTTGCGCTCCTTCGCACCACGATGGTCCTTCAAATAAGGCATAGGCGGCCTTCCGGACCTGAGTGGTCCTTTAGAGCCTTAGTGCTCCTTGGACCCTTAGTGGTCCTTGAGCCTTAGTGCTCCTTGGACCCGAGTGGGCTTTGAGCCTTAGTGCTCCTTCGGATCCCGAGCGATCCTTCATTTCGTTCGCGGTTAATACGCCAAGTGTTAACCCGCTCCTGCTTATTCTCAAACCCTCTATTTCCCCTCTAAGCGGACAAAATTGGCGTCTATTCTATCTTTATTTCTATTTCTACTAAAAAAATTGTAAAATATAAATAAAGAGGGGCAGCTGTTATACCCCAATTTTGTCCGAGTTCTTATATCATTGTAATTTTTTTTATTTTTTTATTTTATTTTATTAAGTAGTGTATGTGCAACAAACGTTTCTATGTACTCAAGTAAAAGATAAGTAGCTTGTGCATATCAACCACAATTAATATAAAGATGCATGATTTGATTCTTGGTCAATCATCCCACATGTTATTTTCTTTTGACCCTCTTTGAGTAATTGAAAAAGCAAGTGAAGTAAAGCATAAGAGCTTACAAAATAAGAACAAAAGATGAAATACCCAAATCTGCAGCTCTATTGCGAAGGAAATTTCTCTCTCCTCGGACCTCTTTTCGACGATCTGAACGGTGAAAGTGGAGATATATGTCTCACGAACCTACTGTCAAAAATGAAGAAGATCGGACGGTTAACGAATCCGGAATCGCACTTTTACGATGAGAGGTTTGAGAAAAACGGACCAAAAACTGCAGCTATTGCGAAGGCAATTTCTCTCTCATAAGACCTCGTTTCAACGATCCGAACGGTGAAAGTGTAGATATATGTCTCACGAACCTACTGTCAAAAAAGAAAGACGATCCAACGGTTAACGAATCCGGAATCGCAATTTTACGGTGACAGGTTTGAGAAAAACGGGGATTGTGTTTTAAAGGGGAATTGCTTTCTCTACCTTGTTTTAGTCCCACATTGCTCACAAGAAACAAGAGCTCCCTAGCAATTGGATATAAAAGGGGTTGAGAGGTGAAGATTAGGGGGGAAGATCATTGGCGGGTTAAGTGATCTTTTGGGTCAAAGCGTTCGCGGCTCATTTCACTAAAAACCCGTCTTTGATCATTTGGACGTTTTGAGTCGGCTTTTCGATTCTCAAAGCGGTTCATGCGGTCTTGGGGTCAAAATGGACCAGATAGAGTCCGGTTCGTGATTGACCGGTCGATTGCTCTCGATCCGGTTCGCACTCGTCGAGTCCGAGTTAGTTTTGTATTTATTTTGTTTATTTTTATGTACATATTTATTTATCATTTATTTATAATATAATCTATTTATTTATTTATTTGTTTAGTGTTTATTTATATATCTATTCATATTTATTTATGTATATAGTTATTTATTTATTTTTTTTAGTCTAGTCTTTATTAATTATCAGTTTTTGTCTTTTTTTTATGCACAATTAATTTATTTCTTCAAAAATCAAATAAAAGACTAAGTCGGTTGTACAAGCAAGGTTAGTCATCATCCTAGGACCAATGAGTCATGATTCTCAAGTAATCCTAAAAACTTATAAGTAAATAAATAAATCACTTTTCCTAAAAATAGGGGACTAAGTCGGTTGTACAACCGGGTTAGTCAGCGTTCTAGAACTAATGAACTGTACAGTTTAGGAGTTCTAGAGTACCTATTCTAAAACCAACTCACCTCACATCAAACAAACTTCTTTCAAAAAAACCTCAAAAATACTTTCAAAAAGTAGGGGACTAAGTCGGTTGTACAATCGGATTAGTCAGCGTCCTAGGAATCAGTGAGCTGTACAGTTCAAGGAGTCCTAGGACCCCTACACTAAAAAACACCAACCAATAAACCTTTTTCAGGAAGAACTACGTAGCTTTGATTCCTCCATTGCATCCGGAGGTACGTAGGAGCAAGATTCAACCCTTGTCAAGCACTAAAAACCAAAAACCTAAATAAGTCTTTTTTCTACAAATAAAAGGGTAATTATTAAATAAATCTTAAATTAATTAGACAATAGGATGTCGTGGGATGCTAATACCTTCCCCACACATAACGACTCCCGAACCCTAACAATGCCTCGTCCTAAAACTTAAAGGGATTTTCCGAATTTGCCCTTAAACTAAAATTTCGGTGGCGGCTTCCTAAGAACCTTTCGAAGAATCCTTTCCTCGGATTTTTCGGTCGCTACAGGGTGTTACACGGTTACTCCAACTGGTGTCAAAACAGGCATAGAAGCAGTTACTCCTACGACGGTTGCAGCGTTAGCATCACTTTGTGACGCTTGTTCTTGAGAATTCTGTGGATTTTGTGCATTTAATGTTGAGGCATTGTTTGAACCTGAACGTGTCATTGTAGAAATTGTTTTTCCACTTCTCGAATGCATAAACCGACCCAAAAATTGCTCAAATATGGAAAGACTTAGCACAATCGGTCCCACCGGGCGTGCCAATTTGTTTACGGTGAAATTTGGTAAACAACTGCTGGTCTGAATTAATTACTTGCGAGATCAACCAGTGAATCTCAGAACATATTGTGCTTAAGTTCTTGTATGATTCGTAGTGAGAAATTGGTGTTCTTCGCGTAACCAAACAAAAGGAAACAAAAGAAACAAAGAATTGCCTTGAACGCCAAGGAATTCGTAAAAAGGAAATAAAATAAAAGGCAATTGAAAATTAAAAGAAAGGAACTTAAATTGCAAGAAAATAATTCAGACCAGCGCTTCTTGCGCTCAGTTTTCTCTAGCGCTGGAAGTTTGAGCGTAAGAAATTATTGTATGTTGGGATTGTGACCTGTTTTCCATATGGAAAACTAGTATATATACTGGGAGGGAAACAAAGTAACTGAACAATTTGAATTTAAAAACACTAACTGATCAAATAAACTGCCCAGTGCTTCGACAACGTGAAAATCACGCCCTTCGACCGCATCTTCAAAACACAAATCGACGGTGTCTGTAACACCCTCTTCTAACATAAACTACTATTTAATTAATTGAAAATCTGAGTCTACAAAAATTTTTAGTGCGACCACTCGAGGGTGCCACATTTAAACAACCATATTCAAAACTCCCAAATATTAATCAAAATAAACTCCGATATCAGATACATAGCACCAAGTGAATCCGAGGATAAAATACCATAGCAGCGGAAAGTAACAAAACTTAAAACAATGGTTTGAAACATAAAGGAAATGACAAAATACTAAACGTCCCCCTCGGTGGTATGTATCAGAGCTGACTCGATCATATGCATGTGGATCCATCACCAAATTGCCTTGAGGGCATTCACCAAATATTTTATGAGGCCGAGGCCTATTCACCAAAAATATGCATATGATTATGCGACACCATGACTATGCACCACACCAGAACACCAATTAATGCATTAATATGCTCACCAACAATTATGTACTCACCAATCACCAAAGAGAGTCATAGACCTCTCATCACCACAATATAATCACCATTAATATACATCACCATAAATAATAACCCTACAGGGACTAAAACGACACCCTAAGGGACTAGAAGAACACCAAGGACTAATTCCACACCAAAGGACTAAAGTCACTCCAAGGACTAAAGTCAACGCCAGGGACTAAACCAACACCTAGGGACCAAAACACCTCCTAGGAACCCTTTCAACACCCAGGGACCATTTTGACACCTAAGGACTAAATTGACACCTCGAGGACTAAATTGACACCTCGAGGACTAATTTGACACCTCGGGGACCAATCTGACACCTAAGGACTAATTTTACACCTCGGGGACCAATTTGACACCTAAGGCTAAGAACGCACCAGGAACTGAATCCCACACCTAGACTCAGGCGCATGGGGTTGCGCCTTGGGCTGCCAAAGTTGGCGCCCATCACCTAGACATAGGCGCCAAGTTGCGCCTTGGGCTGCCAAAATTGGCGCCCATCACCTAGACATAGGCGCCAGGTTGCACCTTGGGCTGCCAAAGTTGGCGCCCATCACCTAGACACAGCAACACACAGTGACACAGGGCAGCCAATTTGGCGCCCTGTCACTAGACACCAGCACCAAACAGTGTAATTTGGGCAGCCTATTGGCGCCCTGCACTAAGATAGGCGCACTTGGACAGCCAAAGTGGCGCCCTTGTGCGCAACACAACACACCCACGCCACACACCAGCACATTTGGGCAGCCAAAATGGCGCCCTTGCGCAACACAACACACACACACACACTAGAACACAAAACGCACCTACACCAGCACCACAGGCGCGTAGGGCATGCCAATTTGGCGCCCTGCTGCGCAACACAGCACGCACTGCACTCCCACACCAAGCGCGCAGGGCCTACCAATTTGGCGCTCTGCTGCGCCACGCCCCACGCAGCCAACCCCAAGCACAACAGCCAAAAACACAGCGCACCCAGGCGCATGATTCCCACCAATTTGGTGCCCCTACCCCTGTTCATGCACAAACCCGATACAACTACCCACCTGCACACACCCAAACAGTGACCTAGGCGCACTGGGCACGCCAAAATGGCGCCCAGTCTTGCGCCACCCCCCACGCACCCACACTCAGAATTCGCAGGCGCCACTGGGCGCATCCTGCAGGCTGATTTGGCGCCCTCCCCACTGTTCACAGCCCCAAACCGATCCCAAACCCCACCAAACGCCATGAAAATAGCTTTCACTCAAGCAATCTCACAAACACCTATTAATCACCATAATTCTCCCTATGGTTTTTCATTAAATTCATGCTATAACACCTTAATATCAACAATCAGGGACTTATCAATTCAATTTTTGTATAATAAATCAATTTAAGCACATCTCATTCAAACAATCACCAAATCAATCAAAATAATCCATAAATCAATTAAAACTAACTCTCCTAACACCTAATCCCTATGGTTTCATGTTCTATGAATCATTAACTACGAAAGAGAGCCCCCTTACCTTTGTCAATTGAAGGAAGACACCCAATCTTTCAAGAAGAACCCTCCAAGACACCAACACTCCAAGCTTTTCCTCCTCTCCTTGAGTTTCACGCAACTCTCTCTCTTTTCTCCCTCTCCTTGCCGTCGCAACCCCTCTCTCACTCTTCTCACTTTCTAATTTTTGATTTCTTTGCTCTAATGAGGGTTTCTCCTAAGACCCAAGGGTTTTACTAATTGGGTTTGGGCCACTTAACACTAATGGGCCCTATTTGCACACCCTTAATTACTTTCTCATATCCCTCCCTATTTAACTAAAATACTCCCCATTTATTCACTACACCCCACTCCTTATTTAGATTAAATACCCTATTATTATTTTAATATGGCCAACTAAAAATACTGCTTAATTAAATTAGTTAGATAATTACTTGATTATTTTTGGGGCGTTACAGTGTCCTCCTTGCGCGAAATCACTTCTAACTTTTAGTTCTTCGTCGAATTGTAGCCCTCATGTCTTCGCTCTTCGCCAAGTCCCTGTGATGGTCGAAAACTATCTTTGAGTGTCGAAGGCCACCAATCTTCTCTTCAAAGCACCTAAGTCAACTTTATTGACTGCATTTATTTAGCCTGTTGAAAATACAGGCTAACAGTCTTGTGTTTTAATTTGCTTATTTGTTAGTGGTTGATGATAGGCAAGTTGATTCTCACTAATGCCTAGTGCATTTTGATTAGAGTGAGAGGATTGCTCTATGTGATTCAACTTTGTTTATGTGTTCTTGTTTTACTTTAGTTATTGTTAGTTGTTGATGATAGGCAAGTTGATTCTCACTAGTGCCTAGTGCACTTTTTCTCAAAGTGAGAGGATTGCTCTATGTGATTCAACCTAGTTTTTTGTGTTTATTTAAATCTTGTTTTAGGTTGCTTATTGTGAGTTGTTGATGATAGGCAAGTTGATTCTCACTTGTGCCTTGGGCACTTTGATTCAAGTGAGAAGATTGCCCTATGTGATTCAACTTATTTGTGTGTTTAGTTAATCTTTGTATTTTAATTTGCTTGTCGTTAGTGGTTGAGGATCTAGCAATATGATTCCCACTTGTGCCTAGTGCACTTTGATCTAAGTGGTGAAGATTGCTAGAAAGGACTCAATTTAGCTTATGTGTTCATTTGTTCTTGCATTTTAGTTTGCTTATTGTTAGTTGTTGATGATAGGCAAGTTGATTCTCACTTGTGCCTATGGCACTTTGATTCAAATGAGAAGATTGCTCTATGTGATTCAACTTGTTTTAGTGTTTATTTACTTGCTCTTGTATTCTAGTTTTATTATTGTCCATTGTTGATGATAAATCATATGATTCCCACTTATGCCTAGTGCATCATGTTTTAAGTGGTGAAGATGATTTTAGATGATTCAACCTTCCCCTTTTAATTTCTTAGTGAATAACAAATGAGATGGTATGTTTAGGGTTTAGGGTTCGTGAGGTATTGCAAAGGATAGGCTTACCTTAGCCTTGATGCAATTCCTCTTTGTTCATGTTATTAAGAAATCATTGCTCACATGTCATTAGTTTAATTAAGATCATTACATGCCTATGATCAATTGTTTACTTGTTTTTGATGCTACTTAAATTGTCTTGATTTAATTGTGTGTCATTCCCTCCATGTGTATGACCTCCTAATGAAGACGTAAGTTGTAACACCCCAAATAATTTAATTAAGAAATTGATTAAATTGTTTAGGTGTTGCACTAATTTTAATTATATTAAATTATAATATGGTGTTTATAATTTAGTAAAATATTTTAATTGAAGGGAGTGGTGGAAGAAATGGGCCAGGGGTGTAAAAAGGGCCCAAGGTGCACTTGGCCCAATATACATATACCCAAAAGTGGAATTTTCTTTCATTTGTGAAAGAAAGAAAGAAAGTTGCGAAGGAAAGGAGAGAAAAGAGAGAGCCACGGCGCAAACCCTAGGAGAAGAGGAGGAGAAGAGCAATTTCGTGGCTTGAAGCTTGGATTGTTGCGGTGGTTTTGTTCGTGACTCGATTCAGGTGTTTCTCTACGGTGAATTTGAGGTAAGGGGAGTCTCACTCTATAATAGAGGAGATAATGGGTATTATATGTGTCATAGGGGCTGTTTTGATAGTAATTGATGATTGCATGTTGATTGATTCTTGAATTTGATGAAATTGTTGGTAAAAATTGATTTAAGTGTGAGTTAGGGTTTTGTAATGTATGAATTGGTGATTTTGATGTTAATTGATGATTTGAATATGCAATTGGTTGTTTGATTATGCAATTAGGAGTGTTAGAAGGATTATTGGGTGAATTGGTTTGGAAGATTTTGGAAAAATTGGGGTTTTGGTGTTTGGGGCGCCAAGATGCTAGGATTCAGCGCCACGTATGCAATCGTTTCACGGGTGAAATTTGGAGTTTGTGCGGGAATGCTACGCTGTGGCGCCACATTCTTTGGGAAAATGGCGCCACGTGCAATTGTTCATGTGCGAGAAGGTGTTCTGCAGTGTGTTCGCCGGGCGCCAAGTTCTTTGGGAAAATGGCGCCACAATGCAATTGTTTGTGTCTTTGGGTGTGGGTGTGCGATGATGAGGGCGCCAAATGCTGCCCGTGGTGCCGAATGGCGCTGTGTCAGCGTATGTGATGTCTGGGTGAGTGAGTTCTTTGCTGGGCGCGAGAATGTGGGTATTTTGGAGCCCGGGAGTGAAACTTGCATTTCGGGCACATTTCCTCGTGCCAACTTTTGTATTCACCGCCAACTTTCAATTTTAAACATTTTGGCTCGAGTGGTTTTCTCGATTGCAAGTGTATTTTTGAAAATGTTAAGTAGGGCTCGTTTTGGGTGTGTTTTGGAGCCCGGTGAGTGCAACTTGTATTTCTAAACATATTTTCTCGTACAACTTTTGCATTCACCGCCAACTTTCAATTTTAAGTGTTTTGGCTCGAGTGGTTTCACGAGTTCAAGTGTATTTTTGAAAATGTCCCGGTAGGGCCTCGTTTTATGTGTGGTTTGGAGCAGGAGTGAAACTTACTTTTCTAGGCATATTTCACTTTGCCAAATTTTGTGTTTACACGCCCAAATTCATTTTTAAACATTTTGGCTCGGGTGGTTTTTGGTTTGAAGGTCTTTGGGTGAGCTGGTCATGTGGGGCGCCAATCTGTGGCCGCTGTGTGTTCGAAATGGTGTCTTTCTGCGCAAGAAAGCCAAGGCTTGATCAAGGCTGCGCGCCATCTTGCTGTGGCGTCCTGCGCGTAACCTCGTGCGCACACCTCATCATGATGACGTAAACTTTGAGAGTTAGAGCGACTACCGCGCGCGCTTCTTGCGCGCCTCTCTTCTCAAGGCGCCGGTGTGTGCGCCTCGGTGAGGATTTTCCCAAAACCTTGTCTTTGTTGAATTCCTAAGTTCTTAAAGGTCTTTTGCAAGTGCCTAAGAGGGTCTTTCATTTGGTCCCTAGGTGACAGTTTGGTCCCTAGATGATTGTTTTGGTCCTAAATGGTGGTTTAGGACTCGAGTAAGGTTGAGTACCCTAGAGGAGGGACGGTCAGGTGGGACATAATGGTGTTGAGGGTTATAATGAGGTGATTGAGCATGCCATGGGGCATGGGCGGTGGGGCCAAGCCGGAGGGCTATAAAATGAAGTTGATACCGAGGTAAGAGTAATTGGGTGTATTGAATTGTTTGAAATGATGTTTGTGATGTACATGGAGTCTCATGCATACATTGGCTGCGGTCGTAGTGTTTATAATATGATTGGTGAAGCTTTGAGGCGCCGGGGCCTTATAAAGTGATTGTGAAGTTCTGCGGGCACGGGGCCTTGTATGATGATTGTGAAGCTCGAGGCGTACGGTGGGCCAATGGTACCACATGCATGATGACATTGCATACATCCTCATTAGTGCATGAATATTATTGATTAGTGATTAGTGTGTTTGAGTCTTTGTACACTATGCTTGTATATCGCTTATTATCGCCTTTATTATGTAGTTCGAGACTCACCCCTTTCGTTGTTATTTACCACGGTAGTCGGGAGTGAGGGCTTTCCACCTTCACTACTCCCCGAGTCGTGCCGCTCACGATCACGTAGCACCTAGGGGCGGGGTTTAGACGATTGTTGCTGCTTTGCTCCTTGTTGAGCCTCTATGTATTGTTTTGATATTCTTTGGATTATGCCGTTGAGATAATGATTTGTTTTCATTGCATTATGCGAAACTATATTTCTATGAGTTATCTCTTTGGTGTTACGTATTTGGTTTTTGGTTTATGATAAAGAGTCGTGGCGCTCCATTTCGTTGATTATTAAATTTTGTTATACTATTAGTGTCTTTGAATGACTATGGCTAAACCGTGGTTCGCCACTAAGGCTAGATTTTCTTTATTTGGTGTATTTACAAGGGCATCATGAGAGCCTTGCAAAGGTGGCCGATGCTCATTGCAAGTAGTATCGATTACGAGTAATCCCATAGTCACCAATTGCACTATTTTATAACACACTAAACTAGAAAATGATTGAAAAGATTTTTGTACACTCGATTTTTGATTTAAATTACAGGGTAGAAATGGGGTGTTACATTAGTGGTATCGGAGCGATTCGGTCTGTCCGGCCAAGTGTGTCGATCATCATAGTGTGTATGACAACTAGGTGTCTTAAAGTACTCAGGCCCGGTTGTTTAATTTGAGTGTTAGGTTGATATGGCCAGAAGGATCGATGCTGCTTTTCTTGAGGCCTTGCAAGCCATAGCGCAGACTGTGGGTACCCAGCAGAATGCGGAGGCCCGCAGTTTGGCTACCTTTCGAGAGAGAACCCTCCCACCTTGAGGGGAGGTACAATCCGGATGGTGCAATGGCTTGGTTGAAGGAGATCGAGAGGATCTTAGGGTAATTGGGTCAGTAATGATGAACAAAAAGTAAGGTATGGAACCCATACCCTATCTGAGGAGGCTGATGAGTGGTGGTTGGAGACCAGTGAGAGACTAGGGGCTGCCCATGAGGAGGTTACAGGGTGTATTCGAGAGGAGTTCCTAAGAAAGTATTTTCCAGAGGACGTCGGAGGACGAAAGAGATAGAGTTTTTTGAGTGAGCAGGGTAGTATGTCGATCCACAGTATCTTTGCTAGATTTCTCGACCTTGCTAAGTTCTACCCACATTACTCAGAGGCTGGGGCTGAATTCTCAAAGTGCATCAAATTTGAGAATGGTTTGAGAGCTGATATCAAGCAGGCTGTAGGGTATCAGAAGATCAGAGTGTTCGCTGATCTGGTTGACTGTTGTAGGATCTATGAGGCTGATAGCAATGCCCGCTCTAGGGTCATGAGAGACCGAGGGGAAATTTCATCACGAGGTAAGCCTTATGAGAAGTCTGGCGTGAGAGGAAGCAAAGGTATTCGGGTGGTAACAGGTACAATGGTGGGAACAGGTCTGCTGAGGGTAGGAGACACCATGAGGGCAAGAAGCCAAGTGGGGGAGACGCCCCATCTGATATTGTGTGTTTCAAATGTGACAAGCCAGGTCACAAGAGTTTTGACTGTAAGGTGGAAGTGCAGAGATGTTTTAGGTGTGGAAAGAGTGGTCACATGGCATCTGGGTGTGATCGCAAGGAACCGGTATGTTTCAACTGTGGTGAAGCTGGTCACATTAGCTTCAAGTGTCCCAAGCCTAAGAAGGAAAGATCTACTGGGAGGGTGTTTGCATTGGCAGGTTCAGAGGGACCTAATGATATCCGAGGTACATGTTTCATCTCTGGCACTCCTTTAGTTGCTATTGTTGACACGGGTGCTACGCGACTTTTATTGCATCTGTTTGTCTTTGAAAAGTTAAATTTAGTAATGTCTACTATGGAGAGAGGATGGTTATCGACACTCCGGCTAAAGTCAAGTAACTACTTCTCGATGTGTGCTAGGTGTCCTCTGTCGGTCTTGGCGAGAGATTTTCCGTTGATCTCGATTTGTTTGCCTTTGGGTGGGTTAGATGTGATTCTCGGGCATGGATTGGTTAGTAGATAACCACGTGCACACATCAAGCTGATACGATAAGTCTATTAGTTTTCTCCTTCACGAAGAGGAAGAGTCGCTTTCTTTGTCTGGCGAGCAATTGCGCGCAGGTAATGAAAGAGGGTGGTCGATTGTTTGCTTTGATGGCGTCTATGTCTGCTGAGAACAGTGTGGTTGATGGGTTACAGGTGGTGTGTGAGTTCCCTGAAGTGTTTCCGGATGAGATTCCTAGTGTGCCCCCAGAGAGGGAAGTTGAGTTCGGGATTGAGCTTGTGCACAGTACTAGGCACGTGTTCATGGCACCGTCTGGGATGTCACCTCACGAGTTAGGTGAATTGAAGAAGCGATTAGAGGAGCTTCTTGAGAAGAAGTTTGTGAGGCCTAGTGTATCACCATGGGGAGCTCCAGTTTTGTTGGTGAAGAAGAAGGATGGAAGTATGCGTCTGTGCGTAGACTACAGACAGTTGAATAAAGTGACTATCAAGAATAAGTATCCTCTCCCGAGGATAGATGATCTAATGGATCAGCTGGTGGGTGCTAAAGTGTTTAGCAAGATTGACTTGAGGTCCGGGTATCACCAGATTAAGGTGAAGGATGAGGATATCCAGAAGACAGCATTCAGAACAAGGTATGGGCACTATGAGTACTCTGTAATGCCGTTTGGTGTCACCAATGCACCAGGGGTGTTTATGGAGTACATGAACCGAATTTTCCATAGTTATCTGGATCGGTTTGTGGTGGTCTTCATTGATGATATTTTGGTGTACTCCAAATCAGAGGAAGAGCATGCAGAGCACTTGAGGTTGGTGCTAGAAGTCTTGAAAGAGAGAAAGTTGTATGCCAAGTTGTCGAAGTGTGAGTTCTGGTTGCATGAGGTGAGCTTCTTGGGTCATATTATTTACGGTAATGGTATTGCGTGGATCCCGGCCAAGGTTGATGCGATGTTACGATGGGAGAGCCCAAAGTCTGCAACTGAGATCAGGAGTTTCTTGGGGTTGGCTGGGTATTACAGGAGGTTCATTGAAGGGTTCTCTAAGCTAGCCCTTCCATTGACCCGATTGACCTGTAAAGGGAAGGCATTTGTGTGGGATGCAAAGTGTGAAGAGAGCTTCCAAGAGCTAAAGAGGAGGTTGACCACGTCTCGGTGTTAGTGTTGCACTGTGCGGAGCAACCATTTGTTGTGTCTTGTGATGCTTCCAAGATGGGTTTGGGAGGTGTTTTGATGCGAGGATGGGAAGGTGGTGGCTTATGCGTCCCGACAGTTGAGGACCCATGAGAGAAGAACTATCCTACTCATGACTTAGAAAGTCGGGCTGCGATTGTGTTTGTGTTGAAAATGCGAGGCACTATCTCTATGGTACTAGATTCGAAGTGTTCGGTGATCACAAGAGTCCAAGTACTTGTTTGATCGTAAGGAGTGAATATGAGATGCAGGCGTTGGTTAGAATTTGTTGAAGGACTATGATTTCGGCTTGAACTATCACCCCAAGCAAAGCTAATGTCGTGGTCGATGCTTTGAGTCGGAAGACTTTGCATATATGTCGGCTATGATGGTGAGGAGTTGGAATTGATTGAGCAATTCCGTGACTTGAGTTTGGTGCGTGAGGTGACACCTCGTGAGTGTCGATTGGGGATCTTTGAGGATTGGGAGCGACTTCTTGGTTAGTATCGAGACGCCTTGGAAGTTAGATGTGAAGTTGGTAGATTTGTTGGTTCTTTGGTGAGCAAGGCTGCAGAGGATTACTGAGTTGGATTCCCAGGGTGTTTTGAGATTCAGGGACAGAATCTGTGTTCCAGATGATGTTGAGTTGAAAAAGATGATACTTGAGGAGAGTCATAGGAGTAAGTTGAGCATTCATCCAGGTGCCACTAAGATGTATCATGATCTGAAGAAACTGTTTTGGTGGCCTGGTATGAAGAGAGATGTTGCGCAGTTTGTATATGCATGCTTGACTTGCCAGAAGTCAAAGATTGAGCACCAGAAGCCTGCGGGGTTGATGCAACCTTTAGAGATTCCAGAATGGAAGTGGGACAGCATTTCCATGGACTTTGTGACTGGGTTGCCAAGTACTGTGAGGGGGTCTGACACTATTTGGGTGATTGTGGATAGGTTGACCAAGTCTGCTCATTTCATTCCTATCAACATCACCTTTCCTGTGCCAAAGTTGGCTAGAATTTACATTCGGTGATTGTGAAGCTTCATGGGGTCCCGAAGAGTATTGTGTCGGATAGAGATCCGCGGTTTACATCCGAGTTTTGGGGTAGCTTGCGAGAGGCGTTGGGGTCCAAGGCGAGGTTGAGTTCAGCTTACCATCCTCAGACTGATGGTCAGACAGAGAGAACCATCCAGTCTTTGGAGGATCTTTTGAGAGCTTGTGTACTAGAGCAGGGAGGTGCGTGGGATACACATCTTCCACTGATTGAGTTCACCTATAATAACAGCTACCATTCGAGCATTGGGATGGCTCCTTTTGAGGAGCCTTTGTATGGGCGGAGGTGCGAGAACTCCTTTGTGTTGGCATGAGTCCGGGGAGAGTGTTGTCCTTGGACCGAGAGTTGGTTAGGAGACTACTTGAGAAGGTGAAAATGATCCGAGAGAAGATGAAAGAGTCTCGAGTCGCGAGAAAAGTTATCATGATAAGAGGAGGAAGGACTTGGAGTTTCAGGCTGGTGAGCATGTGTTCTTGAGGGTCACGCCGATGACTGGTGTTGGGCGTGCTCTGAAGGCAAGGAAGTTAACTCCAAGGTTTATTGGACCGTACCAAATCACTGAGAGGGTTGGAAAGGTTGCTTATAGGGTGGCCTTGCCACCCAATCTTTCGAACTTGCACGATGTCTTCCACGTGTCACAGCTTCGGAAGTATATTCCAGACCCGTCTCATGTGATTCACATGGATGATGTAGAGGTACGTGAGAACCTCACTGTGGAGACTATGCCAGTGAGGATTGAGGATAGAGAAGTGAAGGTGTTGAGAGGGAAAGACATTGCCTTGGTCAAGGTAGTGTGGTTGGGAGCTGCGGGGGAGAGTATGACTTGGGAGCTGGAAAGCAAGATGCGGGAGTCCTATCCAGAGTTATTTGACTCAGGTACGAATTTCGAGGACGAAATCTCCTAAGTGGGGGAGAGTTGTAACACCCCAAATAATTTAATTAAGAAATTGATTAAATTGTTTAGGTGTTGCACTAATTTTAATTATATTAAATTATAATATGGTGTTTATAATTTAGTAAAATATTTTAATTGAAGGGAGTGGTGGAAGAAATGGGCCAGGGGTGTAAAAAGGGCCCAAGGTGCACTTGGCCCAATATACATATACCCAAAAGTGGAATTTTCTTTCATTTGTGAAAGAAAGAAAGAAAGTTGCGAAGGAGAGGAGAGAAAAGAGAGAGCCACGGCGCAAACCCTAGGAGAAGAGGAGGAGAAGAGCAATTTCGTGGCTTGAAGCTTGGATTGTTGCGGTGGTTTTGTTCGTGACTCGATTAGGTGTTTCTCTACGGTGAATTTGAGGTAAGGAGTCTCACTCTATAATAGAGGAGATAATGGGTATTATATGTGTCATAGGGGCTGTTTTGATAGTAATTGATGATTGCATGTTGATTGATTCTTGAATTTGATGAAATTGTTGGTAAAAATTGATTTAAGTGTGAGTTAGGGTTTTGTAATGTATGAATTGGTGATTTTGATGTTAATTGATGATTTGAATATGCAATTGGTTGTTTGATTATGCAATTAGGAGTGTTAGAAGGATTATTGGGTGAATTGGTTTGGAAGATTTTGGAAAAATTGGGGTTTTGGTGTTTGGGGCGCCAAGATGCTAGGATTCAGCGCGCCGTAATAATCATTCACAGGTGAAATTTGGAGTTTGTGCAGAATACTGCTGCCGGCGCCACATTCTTTGGGAAAATGGCGCCTGTGCAATCGTTCATGTGCGGAAGGTGTTCTGTGCGGTGTGTGTTCGCCGGGCGCCAAGTTCTTTGGGAAAATGGCGCCCTGTGCCTTTGTTTGTGTCTTTGGGTGTGGGTGTGCCGATGTGTGGGCGCCAAATGCTTTGCCCAGGTGCCCAGAATGGCGCTGTGTCACCTTTATGCTTGATGTCTGGGTGAGTGAGTTCTTTGCTGGGCGCGAATGTGGGTATTTTGGAGCCCAGGGAGTGAAACTTGCATTTCGGGCACATTTCCTCGTGCCAACTTTTGTATTCACTCGCCAACTTTCAATTTTAAACATTTTGGCTCAGTGGTTTTCGATTGCAAGTGTATTTTTGAAAATGTTAGGTAGGGCTCGTTTTGGGTGTGTTTTGGAGCCCGGTGAGTGCAACTTGTATTTCTAAACATATTTTCTCGTGCCAACTTTTGCATTCACCTGCCAACTTTCAATTTTAAGTGTTTTGGCTCGAGTGGTTTCCTGAGTTCAAGTGTATTTTTGAAAATGTCCCGGTAGGGGGCTCGTTTTATGTGTGTTTTGGAGCAGGGAGTGAAACTTACTTTTCTAGGCATATTTCATCGTGTGCCAAATTTTGTGTTTACCTGCCCAAATTCATTTTTAAACATTTTGGCTCGGGTGGTTTTTGGTTTGAAGGTGCTGGGTGAGCTGGGTCAACAGGGGGGCGCCAACTGTGCTGCCTGTGTCTGGAAATGGTGTCTTTGCGCGCCATCTTGCGCGTGCGCGCAAACTTACGCGCAAGAAAGCCAAGGCTTGATCAAGAGGCTAGCAGCGCCATCTTGCGCAAGGCGCCCCTGCAGCGTAACCTCGTGCGCACACCTCGTCTGAAGGACGAAACTTTGAGAGTTAGAGCGACTACCGCGCGCCTTCTTGCGCGCCTTCTCTCTCGCGCGCCGGTGTGTGCGCCTCGGTGAGGATTTTCCCAAAACCTTGTGCCGTTGAATTCCTAAGTTCTTAAAGGTCTTTGCCAAGTGCCTAAGAGGGAAGTCTTTATTTGGTCCCTAGGTGACAGTTTGGTCCCTAGATGATTGTTTTGGTCCTAAATGGTGGTTTAGGACTCTGAGTAAGGTTGAGTACCCTAGAGGAGGACAGTCCGGTGGGACATAATGGTGTTGAGGGTTATAATGAGGTGATTGAGCATGCCATGGGGCATGGGCCGGTGGGCCAAGCCAGGAGGGCTATAAAATGAAGTTGATACCGAGGTAAGAGTAATTGGGTGTATTGAATTGTTTGAAATGATGTTTGTGATGTACATGGAGTCTCATGCATACATTGGCTGCGGTCGTAGTGTTTATAATATGATTGGTGAAGCCTGAGGGCGGCGGGGGCCTTATAAAGTGATTGTGAAGCCTGCGGGCGGCCGGGGGGCCTTGTATGATGATTGTGAAGCCTGAGGGCGGCCGGTGGGCCAATGGTACCACATGCATGATGACATTGCATACATCCTCATTAGTGCATGAATATTATTGATTAGTGATTAGTGTGTTTGAGTCTTTGTACACTATGCTTGTATCACGCTTATTATCGCCTTTATTATGTAGTTCGAGACTCACCGCTTCTCGTTGTTATTTACCACGGTGTAGTCGGAGTGAGGGCTTTCCACCTTCACTACTCCCCGAGTCGTCTGCTCTCGATCACGTAGCACCTAGGGGTCGGGGTTTAGAGCGATTGTTACTGTTTTGCTCCTTGTTGAGCCTCTATGTATTGTTTTGATATTCTTTGGATTATGCCGTTGAGATAATGATTTGTTTTCATTTGCATTATGCGAAACTATATTTCTATGAGTTATCTCTTTGGTGTTACGTATTTGGTTTTTGGTTTATGATAAAGAGTCGTGACGCTCCATTTCGTTGATTATTAAATTTTGTTATACTATTAGTGTCTTTGAATGACTATGGCTAAAGCGTGTAGTTCGCCACTAAGGCTAGATTTTCTTTATTTGGTGTATTTACAAGGGCATCACCGAGAGCCTTGCAAAGGTGGCCGATGCCTGTTGCAAGTAGTATCAGTTACCTGAGTAATCCCATAGTCAGCCAGTGCACTATTTTATAACACACTAAACTAGAAAATGATTCAGAAAAGATTTTTGTACACTCTGATTTTTGATTTAAATTACCGGGTAGAAATGGGGTGTTACATAAGTCTCCTTGCTTGTTGTAGCATAGAGTCATTAGGGTAAATGCACTCCTCCTCACACACACGCATTTGTTTTGAGAAATTCACCTTGCATCCTTGACAATTGAATCTTTGATTGTATCGGCATGTTTAGTCTTAGTTGATGTTTGACATATGCATGATTACTTGATTATTGAATGTGTTTGAATTTTGTAACCAATCATTGATAATAACTTCACCCTTTTCCCAAAAATCTTTCAAACTCTTTTCTAATTAATGTAAGTTATTAGTGACTATCACCCAAAGCCTTGGCTTGTTTGATTGTCATGAACGCTATCAAGAGTTATTAGTAATGATCACTCAAAGCCTTTGCTTGCTTGGTCATTATGAAAACTCTTCCCCTTTCCAAAACCCTTTCAAAAACATTTTCATCTTCAAATTAGAACTACGTCGCTTTGATTCCCATTTGGGATACGTAGGAGCGAGCCACGTTCTCGTCAAGCGCAAGAAAAAAAATCCTTTTCGTAACCATAAACATTAGCATTTTTCATAACAAAAAAGAATCATTTCTAAACCCATTGTTGCTAGTGGCTAATTAGAACCTTCGTTCGTCTAGCCATTGGTGGCAATGTCTTTTTCCAAAGAACAATAAGCGATGGTCACCCATAACTTTGGTTAGTTTGATCATTCGTGCCAATTAATATCTTTCGAAAACCATTTTCAAAAAGATCAAATAAAAAACGAGTCGCTACTAACGGTCAATCAGAACCTTTGTTCGTCTGGCTAGTGGCGGTGACTCCCATTTTTCAAGAGTACTTAGCGGCGTTTACCCATAAACTTTGTTAGTTTAATCATTCGCTGAATACTCGTCCTATTTCGAAAACTCACTAAAAAGATAAAAAACAAAAACCCTTTTCATGACAACCAAGAACTACGTAGCTTTGAATTCTCCATCGCACCAGGAGATACGTAGGAGCGAGAAGCCAACTCTCGTCAAGCGCCAAAAATAAAAATTTTCATTAAGTTTTCCCATTCATCTTCTGTTCCTGGGTGTATCAGCAATTACAAGGACTGCCAACAGCAAGTGGGCCGTCATCCCCCTCAGCTTGATTGATAGGGTGATCAAAGTCAAAATATGGACTGTCGGCTCTGTTATTTTGAGAGACAATTGCTGTGGATCTGCATTTTGCCGAATAATAAAGCAAGCAAGCAATAATAAAGCAAGGAAAAGGCACATGAAATGAAAAGGAATTGATTTTTATTGATTGAAATTAAAAAACAACGTTTTATTAATGATGATGATTCTGAAAATAAAAACATGCTTGCCCTTAACAACTTGTCCTATGGCCTTGGGCAGATCCACAGGGTTGCATTACAATGATTACATTGAATTAAAAGCCACAGGAAAGGCAGCAGCTTCCCAATTCTTCAACTCTTCTCCAAAGAAGGCGGCGACGAACGGACCGATCCTACCTTAGCGGCCGGATCCATTACCGATGACAGCAATTTGATCGTGATCAAGCAACCCAGCACTCACGAAGCTCTGGCGGATATCACAAACAGGAATGCTCCGGGGCCATGGATCTTGGCCTTTTGACTTGGCCAACCATCTGCCCTTTCTTTCCTCCGCCATTTTCCTTCTTTCGGCCAGACTTGGATTGTATCCCAATCCGCAACAATCTCTATTCTCCTTCAGCTGGATGGGCGCAAGAACTCCTTGCCCAGATTTTCCCAAACCAGATCCAACCTTATACCCTTGATCTATCATGATTTTAGCAACCTGCTCCTCTTTCTTGGTCTTCCCAAATACAGCGTTTGCAATCTCCAAGGATTGAAAGGCGGTTTCCAGAGATTCTTCGGCGGCCTCCACATACTTGAACGGTGATGGCTTCTTAACCAGTGTTTCCTCCTCGCCAAACACAACAACAACTTTATCGTCCACCACAAATTTTACCCTTTGATGTAAGGAAGAAGGAATGGCTCCTGCTGTGTGGATCCATGGTCTTCCTAGCAGACAGCTATATGAAGAGGTAATGTCCATGATTTGGAAGTTGATATAGAAGACCTCAGGACCAATCTGGATGGGGAACTCCATCTCCCCCAACACTTCCTTTTTAGACCCATCGAAGGCTCGCACCAGAGTCGAGCTTGGCTTCATGTAGGAACAATCCACGTCCAACTTATCCATCGTGGATTTCGGCATTACATTTAATAAAGACCCGTTGTCAATCAAAACTCTAGCCAGCACATAGTCCCCACACTTAACTGAGATATGCAGAGCCTGATTATGTTCTTTTCCTCCGGAAGGCAACTCATCATCAGCGAAAGTCAGGTGGTTTGCTGCCACGATGTTTCCCACTATTCCATCAACTGATTCACTGGGATATCTTGGGAAACATGAGCATCGCTGAGAACCTTCATCAGCGTAGTCCTATGGGCTTCCGAACTGAGTAGCAATGACAACATAGAAATTTTGGCTGGAGTTTGCTTCAGCTGATCCACAACTTGATAGTCACTCTGCCTGACAATTTTCAAGAATTCATTGGCCTCCTTTTCTGTCACCTTTTCTTGGGCGACTTCAGGCTCTTTCCCTTTATCCTTACAACCTCTCTGTTATGCATCTTTGGAAGTTTCAGCCCGGAGGGTTTCTGGAGCGTACACTCTCCCACTTCTGGTAATCCCACTTGCTCCCACGATATTAGTCACCGCAGTGGCACCTGGAGAGCGTTCCGCCGAATGGGAAAAGGAGCAGGGACTTCAATAACTATTGGTTGAGCCTTGGGTTGCACCAACCTTGGAATGTAATTGTACTAAATTTCAACCGGCCTTTTGACCTCTCTACCTTTGTCAGAATTTAGAGTCAACACATCATTTTCGGCAAGGGTTCCCACCTATACCACACACCGATCCATCAGATCTTGCAAAATCATCTTAAAACGCTCACAGTTTCCCACACAAAAAGAATCGGCACACCCATCTCCTTGACAACACCCTTTCTTGACAACTCCTAACCGGCATAACTTATCATAAATGGTACTCAGAGGAGTCCTGATTTTCTCAACCTTTCTTATCACTTGCCCAACAGAATCTTCTATGGCATTAGTGGACGGCCTCTTGTGTCCCGACAATGGATTTGCAGTTATGCTTGGACTATTTTGCTTGAATGAAATCCAACTGGCATCGATTAGGTCTTGAACCACATGCTTAAAGGCCTTGCAATCCTCCACAGTATGACCGATTCCACCCTCATGTAAACTACAGGTAGCGTTAGCATTATAATTTTTGGGGAATGGAGGCTGAAGAGGCTTCATGGACCGAGTATTGATCAGGTTCTTTGAGATCAGATGGTTGAATAACTCAGTATAAGTCATCGGAATGGGATCAAAACTTGTACGCCTCTTGTATTGGTAATTCTGGGCTTTAGAGCCATCACTGCATTGCTGGGGTGATACAGGAGCAGAAAAGGCATCACATGTGGTGGAGTACTAAGTGATGGATTTCCTCCAGAGATCACATTAGTCTCCTCTTCTTTCCTTTTTGGGAAATGCAGGGAATGCTTCTTTGGTCCACTTGAACTGCCCGAATTTCCAGAATTACCAAAGTGATTTGCTATCTTGCCACTGCGTAGACCATTTTCAAGTCTTTCCCCGAAAATCACCATATCAGAGAAGCTGGACGAGACGCTTGTAATCAACCTGTCATAATAGACCGCTGGTAGAGTTTCCAAAAACATGTAAACCATCTCTTTTTCTGTTAGAGGCGGTTTTACCTGCGCAGTTGTACTCCTCCATTTCTGGGCATATCCTCCATTTACCTGCGCGGTTTTACCTGTAATTCCCCAAATACTCTAACTTGAGATATTTAGGTATTTTATTAGTATAGTTATATTAAAATAATAATAGGGTGTTTCATTTAAATCATGGGGTGGTGTTAGTAACTAAGTAAGTAAAAGGGCCCAAGACACTAGAGCCCAATGATATGAGTACTAAGGGTTAGGGTTATTCACACAATGGGAGAGTAAAAGAGAAAGAAAGAAAGAAAGAAAAAGAGAGAGGGAGCGCTAGAGAGGAGGAAAATCGGCGCAAGGAGAGAAGAGAAAAGGGAGAGATTGCGCAAGGGAGAAAGAAGAAGAAGTAGAGGAAGTTTGTTGCCGTGGTTCTTAGAGTTCGTGGAAGAGTTCCTTATTCGACGAATTTCCAAGGTAAGGGTGGGTTCTAATATTATAATGGGTTGTATGATGGGGTGTATGTGGGAGATTAGGAACTATAATGCATGTTAGGTGTTTGATAATATGATTGAATGATTCTTGCATGTATATATGTGGTGTTTAATTTCGTTTTGGTGTTAATGACTTGTGTATGATTTGATGGTGAATTGATACACCTTAGGTGATTTGATTATGTTTGATGTGCTATTTGATGATTTTGATTGTATTAGTGACGATTATAATTGGTTTTGGTGATTGATCATGATGAGTTTTACTTGCTTGGGATTTCTGTGCGTTTCTGGACACTGTTTCGGTCTTTCAGAAACTGGTACTGTTTGGTTGATCCAAAAATTGTGTCGCTGATTGTTTTTGAAAATAGACTTAAGGCCAGTCGTTTTGGCACTGGTTTCGTTCAATTTAGAGTTGTGTAGCTCAAGTTATGATTCTCCAAAGTTAGGTCAAATTTCTGAAATCAAATTGTGAGTAGGTTTGGTTTTTGCAGGTTGTGTTCTCAATTGAACTCCGTTTTGAATGATTCCTGTTTCATTGAAAAGTAGACTTAATTCTCTACAAAATAGGCACTGGTTTCACGAAATTTCATTAAGAAAGGAGAAAGAAAATTTGGTTGCAAATTGGGTAAAGAATTCTGTCCGATTTTGGTACCTCAGTGTAGTGTTTTGAAAAACTGTACCAACGGGATACTTATTTTGAAAAACGCAAATCATAGGTAGAAACTACACTCAGAGAGATTTCCAATGAGTGGTCTTTTGTTGAAATCCGATGTCGTTTGCTATTTTAATTAATTCTCCGAAGTAGGTGCACTACTGTAGCAATTCAGCACTTGTGTTGTGTTGCTGCCTGGGTGTGCATGTGTTGCCACCAGGCGCCATTTTATGTGTTGTTTGGCGCCAGGGGGTGCTGAGGTTCCCCTAGGCGCCAGTTTCTTGCTGTTTGGTGTTACACCCCCTTTTCTCAACGGTAATTTAATTTAAAATTAGAGTTCAAAAATCGTTTTTCTTTTAAAAAGATACATCCTCAAAGGAATGCTACGTTTACACCAAACTTCACTTTAATCTAGTCAACAATACTTTTCACTAATAAATATAATTGTGTGATACATAGCACGACTTAAATGGGGCGAACCCTCAAAACACCGGTTCCTTAAGCAAGTCATACATCACCAATCTATTTAAATCTAACTAAACAATAACAAGACAACTATAATTGGCTTTTGTTTTCCCCCAGGTGCTACGTATCAGAGCCAGACACAACCGACTAGAAGAGGGAAGGTACAACCTTCACTCGGGAACCTCTAACACATATAATAGGATGTATGATAAACATCATGTTAGAGAAAGGCAACTAGAAACACCGCTGCTCAATAAACAACCACAACATCACCAATCGCATGAGTATATGCATGAATGCAACCCAACACCAAGGGTATAATGCATGTGGTACCATCACCGTCATTATTTTGCCATTCGGGCGTCTCCGTCACTAATGATATTAAGGCCGAAGCCTGTCTCCGTCCTTTAATGCATATGAAGCATGTGACTCCGTGAACAATGCATCAACCACAAACAATCATACCATGTATGAATTGACACCGTCACTGGATTTACCTCCGTCATTTAATCCACCGACATTACACCGTCATTACACCGTCATTTAATTCACCCACTCCTCATCAATAACTCTATGGCTAACATCAATACATCAGTCAATAGCTATATGGCTAACATCAACCTCACCGGACACATCGACACCAAAATCAATAGCTCTATGGCTAACATCAACTTCACCGAACACATCGACACCAAAATCAATAGCTCTATGGCTAACATCAACCTCACCGGACACATCGACACCAAAAGAAGTGGACTAGACTGTCACTACAAGGACCAAACCGTCACATAAGGACTAAACCGTCATATAAGGACTAAACTGTCACGTAAGGACCAATCTGGCTTCACAATTCAACAACTTAGACGTGCTCTGCACCAAACAGCACCCAAAATTGCACCTGGCAGCAACCTGCGCTACACTAGGTGCCCAAAACAGCACCTCGGCACACTCACACTGCACCTCGACACACAAACACTACCCTTCGTCACACCACACTGCACTTTGGCACACCACACTGCACCTCGGCACACCTACACTGCACTTCGGCACACCACACTTCGACACACACACCTTCGACACACCTACCTTTTGACACATCTATACTTCAACACCTACACCTCGACACATCTACACGACGACTCCTATATACTTCGACACATCTACTTGTCGACTCCCATATACTTCGACATACATACACTACACTTCAATACATCTGCACCTCGTCAACACTACCTCAGTATATATACACTATACCTCGACAACTACACTTCGGTATATATACACTATACCTCGACCACACTGGCTTCGACAACACTGGATTCGACATACCTACACTTCACTTCGATACATCCACACATCGACAACACTAGCTTCGACATACTTACACTACACCTCGGTATATCTACACCTCGGTAGATATACACTATACCTCGACAACTACACTTCAGCAACTACACTTCGGTATATATATACCCTAGGCAACTACACTTCGGTATACACACGCTACACTTCGGCAACTACACCTCAGTATACATACGCTACAGTTCAGCAACTACACTTCGATATACATCTATAGTTCGGCAACTACACTTCGGCTCACACACACTTACACTTCGTCACCTACACTTCGACAACTACATTTCGGCTTATATACACTATCTCGGTTACACTTCCTCACTTAACCATCACTCACCTCGGTTACACTAGCTTTGACATACATATACTACACTTCATCACATACTTCGACACACATATCCTTCGACGCACACATCCCAACGCACCTTCCCTTCTCGGCACACAATAATACTTCACTTCGAATGGCGCCCTAGAAGCCCCCTCATCTTCCCTCTTTTCTTTCCTTCTCATGCTTTGATCAAACTTAACCCACAATTACAACAACGCATATTCATTCGAAATTTACCCAACGCACATCAAAGTAACAGCGAAGGTGTAACGCCCAAAATAATTTAATTATTTAATTAATTAAGTTATTTAAGGCTTGCAACATTTAATTAAGTTAATTAAATAGTTGAGTTCATTTTATCAAAAAGGGGTCTAATCTATTTAAATAGGATACTTAAGTTGGATTTATTTTTATTTCAGGAGGTGGAATAAATTAATTGTAGAGGTGGGAATAAGGCCCAAGGGCCATTAATGGGCCCAATGTTAGTCTTAAAACGTAGGGGTTCCCAAGCTAGGGTCTCATTACCCTCATTTGTGAAAGAAAGAAAATAGAAGAATAGAGAGGAGAAGGAGAGAAGCACGACGGCGTGAGGAGGGAAGAAGGAAAGGTGGAAGCTTTCTTGAGTTCTTGGTTGGGTAAGTGAGATTTTAGTCTCAATCTTCTTCATTTCTTTTCCCCATTCCATTTCCTTAAGTTCCATAAGCTCATTCTTGTCCATTTTTGAATTTCATTTTCACCCCAAGAGAGGAGACATTTCGGTTTGGGCTGGAAATCAAAGGTGGGGGTCTTGTTTTGTTGATTCTTGGTGGTTAGTTGAAGCTTTGGCTCACTCAAGGTTAGGGGATTCTCCACTACATTTATAATAAGTTGTAGGATATGTATTGTGTATGGAATAGCTCTAGGAATGACTTGATTGTGTGAATTTAATGTTGTTTATGTGTTGGTTGTTGTATTTGATGCTTAATTTGGTGATACCATGTTGCTTGTTGTTGGAAATATATGAGTTGTCAATTATGCATGTTATGTGTTTGATGAAATGTTTCCATGAGAAGAAGTATGTGAATATGATGATTTAATGGTGTTGATTAAATGTTTAAATGAGTGATGTTAAAGTGGTAATTGGATTGTTGAGTAAAAAGTAGGTTTGAAGTGGTTTGGTGTGAGTGTTAGAGGGAGGAGCGCCAAATGCCTAGGCAGATGGCGCCTAGCAGCTGTTTTTCTGGTTGGGCGTGGCTAAGTGCAGGGGAGGGGCGCCATTTGCTAGGCAAAGTGGCGCCCAGTTTACTGTTTGGTGGTTGGCAGGGTACAGGGCGCCATTTACCCATGAATCTGGCGCCTGGTGTGTGGATTATGCGCACGGTGCTTGTGCAAGTGCAGGGGGGGCGCCAATTCCCTGGGAATTTGGCGTCAGGGGGTGTGTGCGTGCGTTAGGGAGAAGGGTGTGGCACGGTGTGAGTATGGGGCGCCAATCCCTGAGTATTTTGGCGTCTGGGTGCGTGAATGGGTGTGTGTGTGTGCTGCAGAGTGAGTGTCACGGTAAGGGGCGCCAGTTTCCTAGAAACTTGGCGCCCAGTGGGTCAATAGGTGTGGGTGTGTGGAGGGCTGTGCACAGGGCGCCATTTGCTAGAAACTTGGCGCCTGTGGGTGTGTGGCGTGCTGTGTGTGGGTGTGTTGCGCTAAGTGGGGCGCCAAAGTGGCTGCCCCTTGGCGCCTAGGGTGCTTAAATGGAACCTAAGTGGTGTTTTTAGTCCCTAAGAATTAATTTAATCCTTGGTGTGACAAATAGTCCCTAAGAATTAAATTAATCCTTGGAGTGACAAAATAACCCCTTAGTGTCCAATTAAGCCTAACATGTCAAAATAATTTCCTAAGTACCAAATTAACCATAATGTGTCAAAATAGTCCTTAGGTACTAGATTAATCTTTGGTGTGTCAAAATGGTCCTTAGGTGTGGAAAAGGTCCTTATGGGGTGGTTTGGTCCTTAGGTGGGATTTAATTTAATAAATGAGTTGTGGTGGTGAGGTGTTGATAACGAGGTGGTTAATAAATGATGTGGGCTTCGGCCAACGAGGTGGTTAATAATTGATGTGATGTATTTATTGTGTTGTGATGCATTTGTCATGGTGTCACATAAATCATATGCATATAAACGTGGTGGTATGGCTTCGGCCAAAATGTGGTGGGTGGCTTCGGCCAAACGTGGTGGTTGCCCGACGGGGTTATTGAGGTGGTTATGGATCCACATGCATATTGCATACATGCATATACTCATACATTCTTAGAATTCTTGTTGATGCTTAATTAATTCATTATTAATTGTTTATTGGCATTTTAATTGAATGGTAAATGTCTTGATTACTGTGGATTGACGTTGCTAGATGCTTTCCTAATATAATGCTTATCTTACTTGTTATTATTTATGTAAAGAGACTCACCCTAGCATTTTTATGTTGCCTGCTCTCGTGGCGACATGCAGGTGATTCTGAGTGAAGGTGTCCATGCCTTCTTGGGATTATTGTGTCAGCTCTGATTTAGTAACACCGGGGATGGGGTTTTAGAGTCATTATTTTATGTTATGTATTAAACTGATTTGGACTATGTATTGAGTATGTTGAACTCAGTTTTATTTCATTGTCTTCGCGAACTACTTTCTGGATTATTGTAAACACTAAACAGGTTTTGAGGGTTCGTCCCATTTGGATTTGACTTATATTTCACGCACTAGATGCGTTTGAATTTTAAATATGCTTTGATGAGGTTTTATTAAATGTAGCACTCTCTTTGAGGTGCATGGAAAAGATTTTTTTTTTAAAACTCTGATTTTTATTAATTAAATTAGTATTAATTGGAAGGGGGTGTTACATTAGTGGTATCAGAGCAGTTCGGTCTGTCCGGCCAAGTCTGTCTGTCATAGTATCTATGACAGTTAGGTAGCATTAGTTTGTTTCTTAATGGATGTTAATGCTGCAGTGTTAGGTTGAATGGCTCGAAGAATTGATGCCGCTCTTGCTGAGGCTCAGCAAGCCATAGCTCAAGCTATGGGGGAGCAGAGAGGTGGTAGGGAAGATGCTGAGGATCGCAAGTTGGCTACATTTCAGCGTGAGAACCCACCTACCTTCAAGGGTAGGTATGACCCAGATGGAGCATTGACCTGGCTGAGGGAGATAGAGCGTATCTTCCGTGTTATGGCGTGTACCCCCGCGCAGAAGGTGAGATTTGGGACTCATATGCTGAAAGAAGAATCTGATGATTGGTGGATGAGGAAGAAACAGAGGCTAGAAGCTGCGGAGGAAGAGATCACTTGGGAGGTATTCAAAGAGGAGTTCACAAGGAAGTATTATCCGGAAGACGTGCGGGCTAAAAAGGAGGTGGAGTTTCTAGAACTAAAACAGGGAAACAAGTCTGTGGCTGAATATGCAGCCAAATTTGAGGAGCTAGTCAAGTTCTGTCCTTACTATGATAATGAATGCAATTCTGAGTTTTCCAAGTGTGTGAAGTTTGAGAATGGTCTGCAGCCAGAGATTAAGAAAGCTATTGGATACCAGGAGATTCGGGACTTTGCCAAGTTATTGGACAAGTGTAGAATTTTTGAGGAAGACAGTGCTGCTGCCTACAAGATTGTGAGAGAGAAGAAGAATGCTCAATTCCGGGGAAAACCATATGACGTGGGTGGAGGTAAAGGAAAGTGGAAGGCAAGTGGGGGTAAAGGTTCAAGTGGGGGAGGTGAATCTGCAGGTGTTGTGTGTTTTGCTTGCAAGAAACCTGGTCATAGGAGTAGTGAGTGCACTGAGATTCGTTGCTACAAGTGTGGTCAGAGGGGCCACAAGTCTATTAACTGTGAGAAGAAAGAAGTGGTTTGTTTCAACTGTCATGAAGCGGGACATGTTAGCACTAAATGTCCTAAGCCCAAGAAGGAGAAAGCTAAAGGGAAGGTGTTTGCTTTGGCGGGATCCGAGGATGCTAATGAGATTAGAGGTACTTGCTTTATTAATGGTACTCCTTTGATTGCTATAGTAGATACTGGTGCTACTCATTCTTTCATTGCTGCTTTGTGTGCTGAGAAATTGGGTCTTGTTTTGTCTACTATGAGAAGGGACATGGTTATTGATACTCCAGCTAAGGGTTCAGTAACTACTTCCCTAATGTGTGCTAGATGTCCTCTGTCAGTCTTTTGCAGAGAGTTTCTTGTTGATCTTATTTGTTTGCCATTAGGAGCTTTGGACATCATCCTTGGTATGGACTGGTTAGTTGATAACCATGTGCATATTAATTGTGCTCGTAGATCCGTGAGTTTTCCTTCTTCCAAGGGGGAAGAATCTGCATTGTTGCATTCTGGTCAGTTGCATAGGGCCATGAAGGAGGAAGCTAAGCTGTTTACTTTGATGGCGTCTTTGTCTGTTGAGAGCCAAGCCAAGATTGAAGAGTTGCCTATAGTTCGTGGATTTCCTGAAGTATTTCCCGACGAAATTCCTGATGTGCCACCTGAAAGAGAAGTTGATTTTGGTATTGATCTAGTGCCCGGTACTAGACCCGTGTCTATGGCACCCTATAGGATGTCTGCATCTGAATTGTCTGAGTTGAAGAGTCAACTAGAGGATTTGCTTGAGAAGAAGTTCATAAGGCCTAGTGTGTCACCTTGGGGAGCGCCAGTGCTTTTGGTGAAGAAGAAAGATGGAAGTATGTGGCTTTGTGTGGATTATAGACAGTTGAACAAAGTGACAATCCAGAACAACTATCCACTTCCAAGAATTGATGATTTGATGGACCAATTGGTGGGAGCTAGTGTGTTTAGCAAAATTGATTTGAGGTCGGGCTATCATCAGATTAAAGTGAAGGATGAGGATATTCGTAAGACGGCTTTTAGGACTCGGTACGGTCATTATGAGTATTCGGTTATGCCATTTGGTGTTACGAACGCTCCAGGAGTATTCATGGAATATATGAATCGTATTTTTCATGAATATCTTGATCGTTTTGTGGTGGTCTTCATTGATGACATTTTGGTGTATTCTAAGTCTGAGGAGGAGCATGCAGAGCATTTGAGGCTAGTGTTGGAAGTCTTGAGAGATAGGAAGCTTTATGCTAAGTTGTCTAAGTGTGACTTTTGGTTGAAGGAAGTGAGTTTCCTTGGTCATATCATTTCTGGTGATGGGATTGCAGTAGATCCATCTAAGGTTGATGCGGTAATGCAGTGGGAGGCTCCTAAGTCAGTTATGGAGATTAGAAGTTTTCTTGGATTAGCCGGTTATTATAGAAGATTCATTGAGGGGTTTTCTAAGTTGGCACTTCCGCTAACTCAGTTAACTTGTAAAGGAAAGGCATTTGTGTGGGATTCCAAATGTGAAGAAAGTTTCCAAGAATTGAAGAGGAGGTTGACAACTTCACCTGTTTTGACATTGCCTAAATCTGGAGATCCTTTTGTGGTATATTGTGATGCGTCTAAAATGGGGCTAGGAGGTGTTTTGATGCAAAATGGTAAAGTTGTGGCTTATGCCTCAAGACAGTTGAGAATTCATGAAAAGAATTACCCTACGCATGATTTGGAGCTTGCAGCAATTGTTTTTGCTTTGAAGATTTGGAGGCATTATTTGTATGGCTCTAAATTTGAAGTGTTCAATGATCATAAAGGGTTGCAGTATTTGTTTGACCAGAAAGAATTGAATATGAGGCAAAGGAGATGGTTGGAATTGTTGAAAGATTATGACTTTAGTTTGAACTATCACCCGGGGAAGGCTAATGTGGTAGCTGATGCTTTGAGTAGGAAGTCCATGCATGTGTCTGCAATGATGGTGAATGAACTTGAATTGATTGAGCAGTTTCGTGATTTGAGTTTGGTCTGTGAGGTGAGAGTGTTAGATTAGGTGTGCTGAAGATCCATAATGAGTTTTTGGATGTTATTCGGGAAGCTCAGAAGCGAGACATTAAACTAGTTGAATTGGCAGTTGGGCTTGATCAATCCGAGAGTAAAGATTATGAGATAGATGCGCAGAATGTGTTGAGATACCGTGGAAGGATTTGTGTTCCTAGTGATGAGGAGATTAAGAAGGCAATTCTTGAAGAGGGTCATCGGAGTAAGTTGAGTATTCACCCGGGAGCTACAAAGATGTATCAAGATTTGAAGAAGCTGTTTTGGTGGCATGGTATGAAGCGTGAATTGGCTCAGTTTGTGTATGCCTGTTTGACATGTCAGAAATCGAAGGTGGAGCATCAGAAGCCAGCAGGATTGATGCAACCATTGGATGTTCCAGAGTGGAAGTGGGATAGTATCTCTATGGATTTTGTGACCGGTTTGCCGACTACAGCGAGGGGATTTGATACTATATGGGTGGTTGTTGATAGGTTGACGAAGTCTGCTCACTTTTTACCGATCAATATTACTTATCCAGTTCCGAGGTTGGCAGATATCTATGTTAAGACGATTGTGAAGCTGCATGGTGTGCCTTTGAGTATTGTGTCTGATAGGGATCCTAGATTCACTTCTGAGTTTTGGAAGAGTTTGCAAGAGGCTTTGGGTTCCAAATTGAGATTGAGTTCAGCGTATCATCCCCAGACAGATGGGCAGACAGAGAGGACTATTCAGTCATTGGAGGATTTGTTGAGGGCATGTGTTCTTGAACAAGGAGGTTCATGGGATTCTTATTTGCCATTGATTGAATTCACTTACAATAACAGTTTTCATTCGAGCATTGGGATGGCGCCTTTTGAGGCATTGTATGGAAGGAGATGTAGGACTCCGTTATGTTGGTATGGAACTGGAGAAATTGTGGTGCTAGGTCCCGAGCTTGTGCGTGAGACCACAGAGAAGGTGAAGATGATTCGAGAAAAGATGAAAGCTTCGTAGAGTAGACAGAAGAGTTATCATGATAAGAGAAGGAAGGATCTAGAGTTTCAAGCTGGTGATCATGTATTTTTGAGAGTTACTCCCACGACAGGTGTGGGTCGTGCATTGAAGTCTAAGAAGTTGACCCCACGTTTCATCGAACCATATCATATTTCAGAGAGAGTTGGGAAAGTTGCTTATCGGGTGGCCTTGCCACCTAATCTTTCTAATCTACATGATGTATTCCATGTGTCCCGATTCTTGGAAGTATGTTCCCTGACGTCGCGCATGTAGTTCGGATGGATGATGTGGAGGTGAGAGAGAACCTTACGGTGGAGACTATGCCAGTTAGGATTGAGGACCGTGAGGTGAAGGTCTTAAGAGGCAAAGAGATCAATTTGGTGAAGGTAGTTTGGTTAGGAGCTGTGGGCGAGAGCATGACTTGGGAGTTGGAAAGCAAGATGAAGGAGGCTTACCCAGAGTTGTTCGATTCAGGTAATTTCGAGGACGAAATTCTTTAAGTGGGGGAGAGTTGTAACGCCCAAAATAATTTAATTATTTAATTAATTAAGTTATTTAAGGCTTGCAACATTTAATTAAGTTAATTAAATAGTTGAGTTCATTTTATCAAAAAGGGGTCTAATCTATTTAAATAGGATACTTAAGTTGGATTTATTTTTATTTCAGGAGGTGGAATAAATTAATTGTAGAGGTGGGAATAAGGCCCAAGGGCCATTAATGGGCCCAATGTTAGTCTTAAAACTTAGGGGTTCCCAAGCTAGGGTCTCATTACCCTCATTTGTGAAAGAAAGAAAATAGAAGAATAGAGAGGAGAAGGAGAGAAGCACGACGGCGTGAGGAGGGAAGAAGGAAAGGTGGAAGCTTTCTTGAGTTCTTGGTTGGGTAAGTGAGATTTTAGTCTCAATCTTCTTCATTTCTTTTCCCCATTCCATTTCCTTAAGTTCCATAAGCTCATTCTTGTCCATTTTTGAATTTCATTTTCACCCCAAGAGAGGAGACATTTCGGTTTTGGTTTGGAAATCAAAGGTGGGGGTCTTGTTTTGTTGATTCTTGGTGGTTAGTTGAAGCTTTGGCTCACTCAAGGTTAGGGGATTCTCCACTACATTTATAATAAGTTGTAGGATATGTATTGTGTATGGAATAGCTCTAGGAATGACTTGATTGTGTGAATTTAATGTTGTTTATGTGTTGGTTGTTGTATTTGATGCTTAATTTGGTGATACCATGTTGCTTGTTGTTGGAAATATATGAGTTGTCAATTATGCATGTTATGTGTTTGATGAAATGTTTCCATGAGAAGAAGTATGTGAATATGATGATTTAATGGTGTTGATTAAATGTTTAAATGAGTGATGTTAAAGTGGTAATTGGATTGTTGAGTAAAAAGTAGGTTTGAAGTGGTTTGGTGAGAGTGTTAGAGGGAGGGGCGCCAAATGCCTAGGCAGATGGCGCCTAGCAGCTATTTGGGCGTGGCTAAGTGCAGGGGAGGGGCGCCATTTTCTAGGCAGTGTGGCGCCCAGTTTAATGTTTGGTGGTTGGCAGGGTACAGGGCGCCATTTACCCATGAATCTGGCGCCTGTTGTATGAATTATGCGCACGGTGCTTGTGCAAGTGCAGGGGGGGCGCCAATTCCCTGGGAATTTGGCGCCAGGGTGCGTGAATGGGTGTGTGTGTGTGTGCTGCAGAGTGAGTGGCACGGTAAGGGGGGGGGCGCCAGTTTCCTAGAAACTTGGCGCCCAGTGGGTCAATAGGTGTGGGTGTGTGCGGTGTACACGGCGCGCGATTTGCTAGAAACTTACCTGTGGGTGTGTGGCGTGCTGTGTGTGGGTGTGTTGCGCTAAGTGGGGCGCCAAAGTGGCTGCCCCTTGGCGCCTAGGGTGCTTAAATGGAGCCTAAGTGGTGTTTTTAGTCCCTAAGAATTAATTTAATCCTTGGTGTGACAAATAGTCCATAAGAATTAAATTAATCCTTGGAGTGACAAAATAACCCCTTAGTGTCCAATTAAGCCTAACATGTCAAAATAATTTCCTAAGTACCAAATTAACCATAATGTGTCAAAATAGTCCTTAGGTACTAGATTAATCTTTGGTGTGTCAAAATGGTCCTTAGGTGTGGAAAAGGTTCTTATGGGGTGGTTTGGTCCTTAGGTGGGATTTAATTTAATAAATGAGCTGTGGTGGTGAGGTGTTGATAACGAGGTGGTTAATAAATGATGTGGGCTTCGGCCAACGAGGTGGTTAATAATTGATGTGATGTATTTATTGTGTTGTGATGCATTTGTCATGGTGTCACATAAATCATATGCATATAAACGTGGTGGTATGGCTTCGGCCAAAATGTGGTGGGTGGCTTCGGCCAAACGTGGTGGTTGCCCGACGGGGTTATTGAGGTGGTTATGGATCCACATGCATATTGCATTCATGCATATACTCATACATTCTTAGAATTCTTGTTGATGCTTAATTAATTCATTATTGTTGTTTATTGGCATTTTAATTGAATGGTAAATGTCTTGATTTCTGTGGATTGACGTTGCTAGATGCTTTCCTAATATAATGCTTATCTTACTTGTTATTATTTATGTAAAGAGACTCACCCTAGCATTTTTATGTTGTCTGCTCTCGTGGCGACATGCAGGTGATTCTGAGTGAAGGTGTCTATGCTTCTTGGGATTATTGTGTCAGCCCTGATTTAGTAACACCGGGGATGGGGTTTTAGAGTCATTATTTTATGCTATGTATTAAACTGATTTGGACTATGTATTGAGTATGTTGAACTCAGTTTTATTTCCGCTGTGCTGCGAACTACTTTCTGGATTATTGTAAACACTAAACAGGTTTTGAGGGTTCGTCCCATTTGGATATGACTTATATTTCACGCACTAGATGCGTTTGAATTTTAAATATGCTTTGATGAGGTTTTATTAAATGTAGCACTCTCTTTGAGGTGCATGGAAAAGATTATTTTTTTTAAAACTCTGATTTTTATTAATTAAATTAGTATTAATTGGAAGGGGGTGTTACAGAAGGTGACAACACCAAAAATGGCGCCCTTGCGCCTAGGGTTCCTCAAACCCATTTTCTTTTCTAGGTCTTTCATATGACCAATCATCAACAACACATACACACATCACAATTTCACCAAATTGACTCAACCACAACATCAATCACACAAACAACTCAATAACCATCCTAGAGTCTAACCCATACATAATACTCATCATATACTCCATTATAGGTGAAAGAGAGCCCCCTTACCTTATTGAAGACACAAGCACCCTCTCCACCAAAAATCACCAACCATCACCAACAATCAAGCTTCTCTTCCTTGCTTGAACTCTCCATGCCAAGATCTTCTCTTCTTCTTCCTTAAGTTGTCGCACCTCTCTCTTACTTTCTCTCTCTCTCTCTCTCTCTATGTCTTTTCTTTGTTTTTGGTTGCAAATGAACTCTCTCACCATCGACACCCAAACTTATATCATGGATATGGGCCTAACTATCATGGGCCTCTATTTACACCTCCTCATTTACACAAACACCTCCTAAATAAAATAAAACTCTAAATTAATTATTTGACTTAATAAAATGTTGTAAGCCTTAAATAACCCAATTAAATAAATAATTGAATTATTTTTGGGGCGTTACAACTCTCCCCCACTTAGAATATTTTCGTCCTCGAAAATCTCATCGATTATATGAACACACCAATTCCATCAATCTTATTCCTGCTCCCAACTATCAGCAACGCCTTCTGGTACACTAAGTACTAGGACATACACACCTCTCTACACCCTTACCTTGTAACGAAACTCTATTCTCAGGGTCACCAAAGTCTCACTCGATTATCCAAACACTATTAATCTATCGTTAGGAAACTACACTATAGCAATTACTTAAAGTAGTAATGCTCATCTCTTACGTCAATCTATATCCAAACTACGAACAATGCTCTCCCCATCTCTGCATTCCTATTCCCCGTACTGAATTCTAATCATTTATTCACCAAAGTTACACACGACCACCCAGATCCTATATAGGTACTTATTCGACTACCATACTCTTAATAACAATTATTCCACCTCAGGTTTCCCAAAAACCGCATTTCTAAACTCTTTCCAAAAAGGCATGCTTTATCACTTTGCATGAACTTCAAACTCAAAGTGGTGATCCATGTCTTTATATTTCCCTACTATCAACCCCCAAATCAAACACACAAACATCCATAAGGCACCTAATTATCTAAAAATTAAGAGTCAACCAAGCTTGCACACACCACTCAATTAATCAAGTTAAAATTAGTACATATCCAAAATTTATAATAACAACGAGTTATTGTCGCCTCTTTCATTGGGGATGAGTTATTGGGGTGATCAGTCCCTCCTACTCACGCAACCAATTAGTTAAGGTCACAATACTACTTCCTTTCAAATTTACACATACCACACTTTGAAAGACTTTTAACTTGTGATCTAGAGTGCGAAGGCGTCGTCCACGACTCCCACTCTTTTGACGTCGTTAAAACCCTTTTTAATCACACATATCTCAAGGATACAATCAACAGTTGCAAACAACCAAACAAAATCTACAACAAAGTCTCTATCGGAGATCGACAAGGGACTCTAAGACACTACGACTGGACAACTTGGTCGGACAGACCGAACTGCTCTGATACCAACTTGTAACACCCCCTTTTCTCAACGGTAATTTAATTTAAAATCAGAGTTCAAAAATCGTTTTTCTTTTAAAAAGATACATCCTCAAGGGAATGCTACGTTTACACCAAACTTCACTTTAATCTAGTCAACAATACTTTTCACTAATAAATATAATTGCGTGATACATAGCACGACTTAAATGGTGCGAACCCTCAAAACACGGGTTCCTTAAGCAAGTCATACATCACCAATCTATTTAAATCTAACTAAACAATAACAAGACAACTATAATTGGCTTTTGTTTTCCCCCAGGTGCTACGTATCAGAGCCAGACACAACCGACTAGAAGAGGGAAGGTAGAACCTTCACTCGGGATCAACTGCACGTTGCCGACATAAGAAGCAACATATAAAGCAGAAGGGTGAGTCTCTAACACATATAATAGGATGTATGATAAACATCATGTTAGAGAAAGGCAACTAGAAACACCAATGCTCAATAAACAACGACACATCATCAAGTTATAACACATCAACTCATAATCAACAATAAACATCACCAATCGCATGAGTATATGCATGAATGCAACCCAACACCAAGGGTATAATGCATGTGGTACCATCACCGTCATTATTTTGCCATTCGGGCGTCTCCGTCCTTTAATGCATATGAAGCATGTGACTCCGTGAACAATGCCTCAACCACAAACAATCATACCATCTATGAATTGACACCGTCACTGGATTTACCTCCGTCATTTAATCCACCGACATTACACCGTCATTACACCGTCATTTAATTCACCCACTCCTCATCAATAACTCTATGGCTAACATCAATATTTAGGTATTTTATTAGTATAGTTGTATTAAAATAATAATAGGGTGTTTCATTTAAATCATGGGGTGGTGTTAGTAACTAAGTAAATGGTAAAAAGGGCCCAAGACACTAGAGCCCAATGATATAAGTACTAAGGGTTAGGGTTATTCACACAATGGGAGAGTAAAAAGAGAAAGAAAGAAAGAAAAAGAGAGAGGGAGCGCTAGAGAGGAGGAAAATTGGCGCAAGGAGAGAAGAGAAAAGGGAGAGATTGCGCAAGGGAGAAAGAAGAATAAGGAGAGGAAGTTTGTTGCCGTGGTTCTTAGAGTTCGTGGAAGAGTTCCTTATTCGATGAATTTTCAATGTAAGGGTGGGTTCTAATATTATAATGGGTTGTATGATGGGGTGTATGTGGGAGATTAGGAACTATAATGCATGTTAGGTGTTTGATAATATGATTGAATGATTCTTTCATGTATATATGTGGTGTTTAATTTCGTTTTGGAGTTAATGACTTGTGTATGATTTGATGGTGAATTGATGCACCTTAGGTGATTTGATTATGTTTGATGTGCTATTTGATGATTTTGATTGTATTTGTGATGATTATAATTGGTTTTGGTGATTGATCATGATGAGTTTTACTTGCTTGGGGTTTCTATGCGTTTCTAGACACTGTTTCGGTCTTTCTGAAACGGGTATTGTTGTTTGTATTATTGAGGTATGTGTGATTAGAAGGGTTTCAACGACGTCAAAAGAGTGGAGTCGTGACGACGCCTTCGCACTTTAGACTGCATTAAAAGTCTCTTAGTGGTGTAAATTTGAAAAGACGTAGTTTTGTGACCTTAACTAATTGGTTGCGTGAGTAGGAGGGACTGATCACCCCAATAACTCATCCCCAATGAAAGAGGTGACAATAACTCGTGGTTACTATAAATTTTGGATATGTACTAATTTCAACTTGATTAATTGAGTGGTGTGTGCAAGTTTGGTTGACTCTTGATTTTTAGATAATTAGGTGCCTTATGGATGTTTGTGTTTTTGATTTGGGGGTTGATAGTAAGGAGATGTAAAGACTCTAGGATCGACACTTTGAGTTTGAAGTTCATGCAAAGTGATAAAGCATGCCTTTTTGGAAAGAGTTTAGAAATGCGGTTTCTGGGAAACCTGAGGTAAGATAATTGTTATTAAGAGTATGGTAGTCGAATAAGTACCTATATAGGATCTGGGTGGTCATGTGTAAATTTGGTGATTAAAGGATTAGAATTCAGTACGGAGAATAGGATGCATAGATGAGGAGAGCATTGTTCGTAGTTTGGATATAGATTGACGTAAGAGATGAGCATTAGTACTTTAAGTAATTGCTATAGTGTAGTTCCCTAACGGTAGATTAATGGTGTTTGGATAATCGAGTGAGACTTTGGTGACCCTGAGAATAGAGTTTTGTTACAAGGTAAGGGCGGAGAGAGGTGTGTATGTCCTAGTGCTTAGTGTACAAGAAGGTGTTGTTGATAGTTGGGAGCAGGAATAAGATTGATGGAACTGATGTGTTCTATGTGTAAGAGTTTTACTCTTCTTCATGCCCCGAGGCCAACTTATTCATAATGCAACTGATTTGTCAATGAAAATTATTTCACTTCTAGATTCATTTGCTAGGTAGTTACAACTCTTTATATTACTAAACTTTTGCTTTTGCAATAAAAATTGAATGTAATATTTTGGGCAGAATGGGTTGAAGAATTAAAATTATGATTTAATTTTTTTTAATCTCTTCGAGTTGATAATGTTCTCCCCTTGCGCAGGAGGGTCCAAAGCGAAGGATTCGTAAAAGAGGTTAAATACACCACATGGTTGTCCAATATTGTACATGTTGGTAACGAAAAACAACTGAAAATGGAGGATGTGTGTGGATTACACGGATCTCAACAAGGCCTGTCCGAAAGATGCCTTCCGCCTCCTGTCCTTTCTGGATGTGTATTCCGGTTACAACAAGATTGCCATGAACCCAAAAGACCAATAAATGACAGAATTCATGACAGACCGAGGTAACTATTGCTACAACGTCATGCCCTTCGGCCTCAAGAACACTGGGGCCACCTAACAACGAATGATGAATAAGGTATTTCAAAACCAAATTGGTAGGGTCGTTGAAGTATACCTTGACGACGTGATTGTGAAAAGCAAAGTGGACAAGGGCCACCTAGCCGACCTAACTGAGATATTCGCAAAGGCCAAGAAGAACAACCTCAGGTTCAACCCGGAGAAATGCACTTTTGGTGTCTGATCAGGAAAGTTCCTCGGATTCTGCCTCACAAAAAGGGGAATCGAGGCTAATACCTGGAAAAATGCATGGTCGTGACTGACATGCGTCCACCTACCACTAAGAAAGAGGTACAGAAATTGATGGGTATGATAGTAGCATTGTCGAGGTTCATGTCGAAGGCGTCTAATAGGTCACTCCCTTTCTTCAGAATCTTGAAAAAGGGTGTCGAATTCTGCCAGACACCAAAATGTGAGCTGCAAAGCCTAACTGGGAAGATTTATTTTTATATGAGTTTTATTTCTATTTTGATTGGAAAGACGAAGAGTTTTGCTCCTTTGTTATGGATCAAGATTTCTCAAGAGATGGTTTCAAGGCCAAATAGCAGGAAGGAGTTGAGGTCTTTCTTATCTTAATCATGAAGGGCAAAGTAAATTTTATATTAAGAAACTATGATAACAATGTGAGAAAAAATAACACGCTACTATAAGCTTGCTACTTATTAGTTATTTAATTGACTAATTATTTTCATGATTGATTAGAATAGATCATCATATAAAACAAACAAGGAAGATTTATACTAGGATAAGTGAATTATAAAAATAGGAAATAGGAATTATGAATAAAAACTAATTTATTCTAGTTTAACATAATTGTCAATTCTTCTAAGTACACTTTCTTAATTAGAGTCTCACTAGCATACAAATTACTTATTTTTGTTTGTTGTAAGCCTCCAAGCTAAAACCAGTGTATGTCCGCACTATGCGAGGCCCTGTTAAGACAAAACCAACAAATTAATTTAGTAGTAAAAAAATATTTAATTTTTTTTTTACATAAAAATAATTAAAATTGTCGCAAAAGACTAGATATAAGATGAGAAGAACCTTAAAAGGTCACATCAGCAAATGCCTGCACTCATTTCGACAACGGTTAGCGCATTTGTCCAAAACAACTAGATTCTTTTCAAGACATGGTGTGACACACTTAACCAGACACTGAGTAAAAGGACTATAATATTGAAGAACCTTAAAAGGTCTATTTGGCTTAACTTCTTGATATTGTTTGATATCCTTATGAGCTTGTGATACAACTAGCATAATCATTAGCATGATCACAATACATTTTTTCACATCACTCACTGCCATAACTCTTCTCTATTGAGTTCTCAAGTTTGGGATAGCTTCTATTTTACACAATAGCTTTATTTATAGCTAGTCATGAACAACCAATTCCTTTTTAAATATTTTCTAAATACTTAATAAAATGAATTAATAATATGATTTAGAAATACTTGTTTTTTCTAAAAAAATTGGGGAAGGGGAAATTTTTTATTAGTCAAAGTGGCACTAAGGGCCATTTTACAACTATCCCCGAAGGAATTTGAACTCAGCACCTTGAGAAAACACGGCTAGCTCTTTCCACTGAGCTAGAACCTCAAGTGTAATTTAAAAAAACTGGTTTGAAACAAAAACAATAAGTAATTACATATAATTTAAACAATAAGTAATTACATACGCAAATATTCTAAGATGTGTAATTATTAAAATTTCAAGAAAAGACAAATTATTTTACATTGTACGAAAAAATCTATTTTAAGAAGATTATACATTTTTTCGTAAACAACATAAAGTGACTTCTCAAACTAATGAAAAAGGTGATTATCTTTAAGAGGTTGAAAAGGCGCGTTAAAAATGTTAAAAAAACCAAATACACTAAAAGTTAAACTAAAAGCGAAAACTAATCCATTATTAGATTAATTGAAAGATTAAGATGTTTACGCAAGAGATAATGGACTGTCATGTACATTCAGTTTTATGGCATTAGACTATGCAAATGGGTTAAAACTAATAAATTAATAGTTCAAGATGTTTGTGGCTATTGCAAGAGATAACGAGCTACGCTGTACATTCAATTATCTTAATTAGTGGCTTTAGACTATGAAATCTAAATTAGTTGGTGTTTCAAAAAATATAGTGTTCATAAATTTTTTACTAATTTATTTTTAAAAGATTGAAAAGAGGTGTTAAGACATTGTTCCATGTGGCGAAGACATGGAAGGCGACACCTCACAAGACAATCAGCAGAGGAATCTGGACTGTTTGATTCTACTTCTTGAGATTAAAAGATATCTTTATGAGCTTGTTATACAACTAGCATAATCATTAGCATTATCCTAACACTTTTTTCATATCACTCGTTGCCATAACTCTGTTTGAATTCTCAAGCTTGTGATGTCTCCGATTTTACAAAATAACTTTATTTATAGCCATGCATAATCAATTTCTTTTATAAGGTTACTACATAATGAATAATAACATAATTATGGAGAAATACTTGTTTGAAACTTCAAAAATATGTAATTATATAAACAGTGAATTAAATGAGTTTTATAAAAAACTAGAAAAAATAATCAACAACAATAATTATTAAAATAAATAAATATCAAGTTTATATTTTATATTTGAAAAAAAAATGTTACTCTTTCTTTTGGTATACATAAAGGGGAGAATTGCTTTATTAGATTCAGTTCTTATTACTTAAAGATAGGTCATACAGACTCATCACCTCCATTACTTACTGATTTATTTTGATAAGTCGTGAATTCGATAATAATTGTAGTTAATAGAATATTAATTGTAGAAGTATGTTGCTTTTAATGTGAAGTTATCAACGGTTTTCTAAAACAATTTTTGAGGTTATAGAAGTCATTGGATCACATCAAGATAAAATTATACTCTTAAATTAATAAATATAATTAATTCATGATTCAGAAATTATCAAGAGGGAACAAACTCAAATTTACTAGAGTAATTAGATACTCTAAGATTTGTAACTATATTAAAATTTCAACAAAATACAAATTATTTTACGTTGTTTATAAAAACCAATTTTAAGTACAGGTAATCTTTGTTTGATTTTAATTATAAAATAATATTTATAATGTCATTTTCTTTTTTTTTCATAAACATCTTAAAGTGAATTGCCAAAATAATAAAAACTATGATTCTCTTTAAAAGGCTGAAAAGATGTGTTAAGACAATTAAAAAACCAAATATTCTATAAGTCAAAATAAGTTCAGAAACTAATGCATTAATACATGAATTATTAGTTTAACATGTTTATTGCTATTGTAAGAGATAACCATATACATTCATTATTAATGGCTTTAGAATATGCAATCGGCTTGACACCAATCTTTTAATAGTACAAGTTGTTTATGGCTATAGCAAGAGAAAATGGGGTGCCATGTACATTCAATTATTTTTATTAATTGTTTTAGACTATACAAATGACACTAGTTGGTGTTTCGAGAAATACGGTGTTCATAAAAATTCTATTTCTATCTAGCTCTCAAAATGATAACGTAGCACTTTGGGTGATTTCTTTGAATGATGAAAATGATTATTTTTAAAAGATTCGGAAAAATGTGTTCAAAAAGCTAAAAAAAACTAAATATCCTAAAATTGAAAGTAAAAAAGAAAACCAATCAATAATCAACTTAAGATGTTTATGGCTATTGTAAGAGATAATGACCTGTCATGTAGATTAATTCAATTACCTATGTGTTCCGGCCCAAGCCAAAAGCACTTTAAGGCACATTAGCACAGCCCAAAGCATACTTCCAAATGAGACACGACACGCCTCACTTGGGTATCCGGGTCTGACGACCAAGATCACCCGAATGGATCCGACGGTCTAGACTGAGGCACTTCGTCTATAAATAGAGGTGCAGGCCATCAATTCCAGGTACTCTATCATTTCATGCACATTCCGCCTTACTCATATACTGACTTAGGCATTAGAGTGTGTGCAGGTACCCCCTACCTGACGTGGGACGAAGACTAACTCGGAATGCCCACTCTCAATCTTCAACGAGCCGACTCCAATCTTCAAGGACGACGACGCAAGACTCTCAAGCTCCTCGGACAAGGTATATCCGAATTCCAGAACCGAGCCACCTGGCGGCGCGCTTGAAATCCCTGCGGCGGCGATCCCGCCAGAATAGTCAAGATCGAAGCCGACCTCAGTGACACAGTGAGAGAAGCTCTGACCGCATGCTTGCGGCGTAACGCCGACCTCTTTTCATGGTCCGCTTCGGAGATGTCTGACATTCCCCTCGAAGTAGTGTGTCATCATCTGGAAGTAAATCCCAACGCCAAGTACGTAGCCCAGGGGGGAAGAGGTTAAAGGGAAGAAAAGGCAGAAGCCGCCTCCAAAGCCGTAGATGACCTAATCTCTGCAGCGTTCGTTAAGGAGGTAAAATACACCACCTGCCTTTCTAATGTGGTTCTAGTAAAAAAGAACAACGGGAAGTGGAGGATGTGCATTGACTACACCAACCTCAACAAAGCTTTCCCGAAAGACGCATTCCATGTTCCAAGTATCGACAGGCTGGTGGACAACGCTTCTGGTTTTCGTCTACTCTCCTTTTTGGACGCTTACTTCAGCTACAACCAGATCACGATGAACCCACCGGACCAGGAAAATATGGCCTTCATGACTGACCGGGGTAACTTTTGCTACAGGGTCATGCCTTTCGGTTTGAAGAACGTTGGAGCAACGTACCAACGCATGATGAACAAAGTCTTTCGAGACCAGTTTGGCAAGGTTGTTGAAGTCTATCTCAATGATATGACCGTCAAAAGTAATGGAGATGAGGTACACAAGGCCGACCTTGAGGAGATCTTCGTAGAAGCCAGAAAGAACAACCTCAAGTTTAACCCTGAAAAGTGCACTTTCAGGGTAAGGGCAGTGAAGTTCCTCGGTTTCTGTCTTATCGAAAGGGGAATCATCGAAGCGAACCCAGAAAAATGCAGGGCTGTGACTAACATGCGTCCCCCGACGACCAAGAAAGAGGTACAAAAGCTTATCGGGATGATTGCCGCCCTATCAAGATTCGTCTCAAAGGAAGCTAATCGGTTACTCCCTTTCTTCAGAATTCTGAAATAGGGAGTCGAATTCAAGTGGACCCCGGACTGAGAAATTGCACTGTCCGAGCTTAAACAAATACTTTCTGAACCTCCAATACTGCTGAGGCCGGAAGAAGGAGAGACTCTATACTTGTACCTCGTCGTGGCCGAGGAAACTGTCTGTGCGATCTTAATCCGAGAAATGGAGGACGGGTAGCGCTCCGTATATTTCGTGAGCTAAGTGTTGTAGGGGGCTGAGTCCAGATACCAAAAAATTGAAAAAGTGGCACTCGCCTTGGTGGTGCAGCCCGGAGGTTGAGGCCATACTTCGTCGCACACAAAATCGTGTTGACGACAGATCAGCCCATCCGCTAAATCCTACACCGCCCCGACTTAGCAGGAAGAATCATCAAGTGGGCAGTGGAGCTCTTTGAATTCAACATTAAGTATCTTGGGGGCGTGAATCATCCCGGTCCGCCCTCAAAGCTCAAGCCATGGCCGATTTCATCGCCAAAATGACTCCGACTCCTTCCAACCTAGAATCCTTGCGGTGGACTCTCCACGTCGACGGTTCTTCGAACTCGAAAGGGAGCAGGGTCGGCCTAATCTTGGGGAACTCAGAAGGCCTAATGATAGAAGACCACGTCTCTCAAGTCAAAAAAGATTTTGTAGCCAAAGATCCCGTCTTGCAACGCTCTGCGCTCGGGTAAGAAGTGCTCCTTGATTCGAGCGGTAGAAGTGAAGAATGTACCCCGGTCTGAGAATGCCCAGGCAGATGTCTAGGCAAAGTTAGCCAGCACGAAGCCGACAGGAAATCTCCGAAGCATAATCCAAAAGAGTTTGGCGAGGCCCAGCGTCGACCTTACTCCACCCTCCATGACTGATGTCCACGCAGTGGCTGAGCAGGAATGATGGATACAGTCAATCAAAATATATATTGACTCAAGAAGTCGCCGCCATTCGCAAGAGAGCCGCCTCTTTAACAGTAGTCGATGGCAAGCTATTCCGACGAGGACATTCCTCCCCTTTGTTGAAATCTGTGGAAGGGGAGGAAGCTGATTACGTGCCCTGAGAAATCCATGAAGGCACCTGGGGGCCCGAGCTCTCTCAAGAAAAGCTATCAGAGCCGGTTACTTCTGGCCAACTATGGTGAAAGACTCTGCAGAGCTAGTCAGGAGATGTGACACATGTCAACGATACGCCGACGTACACAATGCTCCCATGGCCGAGCTCACCTCGTTGTCGGAACCATGGCCTTTCTCCCAATGGGAAATGGATCTGCTCGGACCGTTTCCGGTAGCCCGCGGCGGGGTCAAGTTCCTCATCGTAGCAGTTGACTATTTCACCAAGTGGATTGAGGCCGAACCACTTGCGCAGATAACCGCCAAGAATTGCATCAAGTTCGTTAAGAAGAACCTATTGGCCAGGTTCGGTATTCCTACTACCATCATCACCGACAACGGAACGCGGTTTGCCGACAACGGATTTTGACAATGTTTGGCGGAACTCAACATAAAGCAACATTTCACCTCCGTTGAGCACCCGCAAACCAATGGCCAGGCCGAGTCAACCAATCGCGTGATGCTGAAAGGTCTGAAGAAAAGATTGAAATGGGTGAAGGGGGCGTGGATCGATGAGCTACCATACGTTTTATGGGCGTACCCGACGACGCCACACTCAACCACTGGCGAGACGCCCTTCAGACTGATGTACGGAACGGAAACAATTACACCCGTTGAGGTTAATGAATCCACCTGGAGGACATTGTACTCTCTCAACAAAGAAGAAAACAACAAAGTCATCAGAGAAGAGCTTGACCTGGTTCAAGAAGTTCGGGACAAGGCCCGACTGGGCGAGGCCGCAGTCAAGGATCGGATAACTCGGTGCTACAACCAGCAAGTCCTCACAAGAGACTTCAACGTTGGAGATCTCGTCCTCCGGCGTGCCGACGTAGGGAACAAGAACGCCCGTGAGGGAAAATTGGCCTCAAACTGGGAAGGCCCCTACCGGGTCATATCCAAAACTGGCAGAGGAGCATATCAATAAGGAAGAAAACAGCAAAGTCATCAGAGAAGAGCTTGACCTGGTTCAAGAAGTCCAGGACAAGGCCCGACTGGGCTAGGCCGTAGTCAAGGATCGGATACCTCGGCCCTACAACCAGCAAGTCATCACAAGAGACCTCAACGTTGGAGACCTTGTCCTCCGGCGTGCCGACGTAGGGAACAAGAACGCCCGTGAGGGAAAATTGGCCCCAAACTGGGAAGGCCCCAACCAGGTCATGTAACGCCCCAAAATGATTTAATTAATTATTTGATTAAGTTATTAGAGGCTTACAATATTTATTTAAGTAAATTAATTAATTAGAGTTGTATTTTGTTTCTGGAGACGTATAAGTAATTATGGGAGTGTAAATAAGGCCCATTATTGTTAAGTGGCCAAAACCAAGTTAGTAAAACCCTTGGGTCTTAGGAAAACCCTCAATTGAGAGAAAACAAACAAATTAGAAAAGTGAGAAGTGGGTGAGAGTGAAGCGAACGGCAAGGAGGAAAAAGAGAAAAGGGAGCGCGAGAAGCTTGAGGGAGAATAAGCTTGGAATCGTTGGTCTTTGAGGAATTGCTAGAAGCTTGGGTGTTTTCTTCAATTAACAAAGGTTAGGGGGCTCTCTTTCATTCTTAATAACTCATATGACTAGTAACCATAGGAGTCAGGTTTTAGGAGAGATTTTCTTAAAGTGAATTGTGGTGTTTTTGATTGATTGGTATTGTTGGTTAAATGAATATATTGTTGGGTTGAATATCATGTGAACTGAATTATTGGTGCTATTGTAATTGGTGTTAATGTGTGTGTTATATTGATTCAATGAAATTAAATAGGAAAGAATATGTTGATTGTTAGGTGTTTGTCAAATTGCTTGAATGATGATGTATTTGAAGGTGTTGTGTTGGTGTTGCAATCGTGTGTATGTTGTGGGAAGGAGGGCGCCAAATTGGCATGCCCCTGCGCCTATGTGCGCCTGTGTGTGTACTGCGTGGGAAGGTGGCGCTGACAGGGGCGCCAAATTGGCGTGCCGTCTTGTACGGGTGTGTTCTTTGTATGTTCTTTGGTGTCTAGTGCAGGGCCCCAAATTGGCTGCCATGTGTGCTGTGTGTTTCTGGTGTTCTAGTGCAGGGCGCCAATTTGGCTGCCCTGTGTTGCTGTATGTTGCTGGTGTCTAGGTGCAGGGTGCCAATTTGGCTGCCCTATGTTCTTCGTGTGTTCTTTGGTGTCTTAGTGCAGGCGCCAATTTGGCCATACTGCTTGTGTCTTTGTGTGTTGTGTCTAAGTGTTGGGCGCCAGTTTTGGCTGCCCATGGCGTAGCATTGTGCGCTTGTGTCTAGGAGCAGGGCGCCAGTTTTGGCAGCCCATGACGCAGCATTGTGCGCCTGTGTCTAGGTGAAGGGCACCAAATTGGTTGCCCGTAAGCGCGAGAGGATGCGCTGTGTCTAAGTCTGAGCGCCGTTTTGGTGCCCTGTGTCTTGATGTCTAAGTTAGTCTTTGTTTTAGTCCCTAGGCCTTTATTTTAGTCCCTAGGTGTTGTTTTAGTCCTTTGGTGCTGTTTTAGTCCTTGGTGTTGTTTTTAGTCCTTTGGTGTTGTTTTAGTCCTTTGGTGCTGTTTCAGTCCTTTGGTACTATTTTAGTCCTTGGTGTTGTTTTTAGTCCTCTGGTGCTGTTTCAGTCCTTTGGTGCTGTTTTAGTCCTTGGTGTTGTTTTTAGTCCATGGTGTTGTTTTTAGTCCTTGTGGTGCTGTTTTAAAGGTGATGTGTACTAAATGGTGTGAATAAATATTGGTGATTGGGGTCTATGACCTCCTTTGGTGTTGGTGAGTCAATAAGACTATTGGTGAGTATGCTATTGCATAATTTTGGTGATTTTGGGGTATATGGTGCATTTTCATGGTGTCGCATAATCATATGCATTTTTGGTGAGTAGGCTTCGGCCTTAGTATATATTATGGTGAATGCCCTCAAGGCTATTTTGGTGATGGATCCACATGCATATGCCCGTGAAGTTTTGGGTTGCATCTCATACACCATGCATCTGTTGATTTCTTTTGGTGATTATGAATTAATGGTGTACTTGAATAAGACTGTGCTTTGGTGTGTTTAGTTGCCTTCTCTAATGTGTTGCTTGTCTTATTTGTTATTACTTATGTAAAGAGACACACCATACTGCTTTATGTTGCTTCTCATGTCGGCAACGTGCAGGTGACAGCGATTGAAGGTGACCTGGTACCTTCTTCTAGTTTGGTCGAGTCAGCTCTGATACGTAGCATCAGGGGGCGACTTAGTTACTTTGTCGCTTTATTTTACGTTTTAAGTTTCCATGTGGTTTTGGATTTCTATATTTTACGTTTTGTTTTATTTCCGCTGCGATGGTTTTACCTCATATTGACTGTGGTACTATGTATCTCGTACTTTAAGTCTTTATTAATTAATTTGGGGTTATTAAGTGTGGTTTTGCTTAAATGTGGCACCCTCGTGTGGTCGCACTGAAATTTTTCTGAAACTCTGATTTTAAATTAATTAAATAGTAGTTTATTTAGAAGGGGGGTGTTACAGGTCATATCCAAAACCGGTTGAGGAGCATATCAGCTGGAGACGCTCTCCAGCGAACCAATTCCCAGGACGTGGAACACAGCACAACTTAGAATCTATTACAGCTAGTTGTACATTTGATTCCCAAATGTAATAGTTCATGATGTTTCCGACATAGAATGAAATAACTCTTGTTTCAAATACACACTAGCTCCCGACCTATAGCAACGCCCCTCTCCTTGACTCTGACACCGAGCTGGCCACTCGGCGGACGACGGGATGAGGCGAGGCCGACAAAGAAAGCCCTCTGTGGTTCCGAGCACATACCCTCCGCCACGGAGTGCAGGCGAGGCGCACAGCGGCTCAAGTCCATAGTGACCCTTATTGCTTCGCGTCGTAGACCCCCTTTGACTCGCGCTGGAACGCCGAGACGGGGGAATGGCGGCGCGAACCAGACTCCTCTTTGGCTTGCCTTGAATGTCAAGTCAAAGACCGGAGGAAGAAGGCCAAGGGCGGCTTCGACCCGTGCTCTCACGAGCACAGCTTTCTCCCGTACTGCGAACTTCAACGTTCAAATTCAGAACCGAAGGAAGAAGTTCACAGCGACTTCACCTCTCTTGATTCCGAGCTTAAATGCTCTGTCAGGACCTTCTTGATTCTGAGCTTAAATGCTCCGTCAAGACTTAATTGACTTCGAGCTTAAGTGCTCAGTCAAGATTTACTTGTTTGTATCATGACTTTCAATTATTCAAATAAAATTTCACCATCAAGATCATTAGAATCATCATGCTATAAGCTTCAAGAGGCTTAAAATACTATGGCAAGTCATTAACATAAAATAATTTAAGTAAATACTTAAAAATATAGAAATTTACTCACATATATTTGATCAAATATATACATTTATTTGGGCTTTTATATATATATGGTATTCTTAAAAATTCGACTACTATTGCTCTTAAAGTGATAACATAACATAATAGTTTAGGTGACTTTTCCAAATGATAAAAGAATGATAACTTTTAAGAGACTGAAAAGATGTGTTTAAAATGTTAAACAAAATAGATGCACATTCAATCACTAGTATAGGAAATAGATGCAACACCGGTTATATCGTACTTTCCACATTAGTTTTAGAGAGGTGTGGTTTCCAAGAGTTTAGTAAGTTAGACTTTTAATGTCAGTTTGTTTAACAAACAACATAATTTTGATGTTTATAATGCTTAAAAAACTCACAATAATATGGTTTATAAGTTGGTTATTTGTGAAAAACCAGCAGTAAAAAGTTTCTTTTTTTATTTTTAATAAATAATATTTTTTTAGTTTCCCAATTCAACAACAATTTTAGAATCTAAAGCATACACATCAACTATATCTTTTATGAAAACACTCACTACCAAAAATACCAAACTACCCCTTCTCTTAAACTAATATATCTTTTATCAAAATACCCACTACCAAAAATACCAAACTACCCATCTCTTAAAGTAACCTTTTTTCCTATCTCACTTTTTATCAACTATATCTTTTATCAAAACACTCACCACAAACTACGATTCTACCCTTCTCTTAAACTAATCTATTAACAAAACACCCATACCATAAATACCAAACTACCATACTCTTAAACTAATTTTTTTCTGTCTCACTTTTTATCAATCAACTATATCTTTTATCAAAACATCCACTACCAAAAATACCAAACTACTCATCTCTTAAACAATAAACTAATATCTTTTATCAAAAAAACCAACTACCAAATTTACCAAACTACTATTCTCTTAAACTAACTTTTTTTTTTCTACCGTACTTTTTTATCTACTATCTATCTATTCAATTAACCTACTACCAAAATACCAATTTTACCCTTTTTTCAACTAAACAATTTTAGGATATTTATGTAATTTCAATTTTTTAAAATTTTTCAAACTTTCTAACTCTCTCACGTACTTTTTCACTCTCTCCTCTTTTTCTTTCACTAGCTCTATCTCATTTTTCTATTTTACACAATATATATATATATAGACACTTTAATTTCATTTTATTATATCATTTTTCTCTATCAATAAGTTTTATTAGGCCGTGGGCTTCTTCTACCCACATCCTTTCCTAACTTAGACATTTTCCTAAAGAGTAACACATGCTTAACCTTCACTTAATGAATTACTTGACTTAAAAGTAAAATGTTGCAAACCCTTCATAACTCAACTAAGTTAATTAATTTAATTATTTTGGGGTGTTACACCAATCCCGGAGGATTTTGGCGCCTGGGTGCGTGAATTGGTGTGTATGTGTGCTGCAGAGTGAGTGGCACGGTAAGGGGGGCGCCAGTTTCCTAGAAACTTGGCGCCCAGTGGGTCAATAGGTGTGGGTGTGTGCAGGGCTGTGCACAGGGCGCCAGTTTGCTAGAAACTTGGCGCCTGTGGGTGTGTGGCGTGCTCTGTGTGGGTGTGTTGCGCTAAGTGGGGCGCCAAAGTGGTTGCCCCTTGGCGCCTAGGGTGCTTAAATGGAACCTAAGTGATGTTTTTAGTCCCTAAGAATTAATTTAATCATTGGTGTGACAAATAGTCCCTAAGAATTAAATTAATCCTTGGAGTGACAAAATAGCCCCTTAGTGTCCAATGAAGCCTAACATGTCAAAATAATTTCCTAAGTACCAAATTAACCATAATGTGTCAAAATAGTCCTTAGGTACTAGATTAATCTTTGGTGTGTCAAAATGGTCCTTAGGTGTGGAAAAGGTCCTTATGGGGTGGTTTGGTCCTTAGGTGGGATTTAATTTAATAAATAAGCTGTGGTGGTGAGGTGTTGATAAAGAGGTGGGTTAATAATTAATGTGTGCTTCGGCCAACGAGGTGGTTAGTAAATGATGTGGGCTTCGGCCAACGAGGTGGTTAATAATTGATGTGATGTATTTATTGTGTTGTGATGCATTTGTCATGGTGTCACATAAATCATATGCATATAAACAAGGTGGTATGGCTTCGGCCAAAGTGGTGGGTGGCTTCGGCCAAAAGAGGTGGTTGCCCGACGGGGTTATTAAGGTGGTTATGGATCCACATGCATATTGCATACATGCATATACTCATGCTTATCATACTTGTTATTATTTATGTAAAGAGACTCACCCTAGCATTTTTATGTTGCCTGCTCTCGTGGCGACATGCAGGTGATTCTGAGTGAAGGTGTCCATGCCTTCTTGGGATTATTGTGTCAGCTCTGATTTAGTAACACCAGGGGTGGGGTTTTAGTATCTTCATTTTATGTCATGTATTAGACTGTTTTGGACTGTTTATTGAGTCTGTTAAACATTGGTTTTATTTCCGCTGTGCTGTGAACCAATTTCTGGATTATTGTAATACTTAAAACAGGTTTTTAGGGTTCGTCCCATTTGGACATGATTCCTATTTCACGCACTAGATGCGTTTGAATTTTAAATACTCTTTGATGATGTTTTATTAAATGTAGCACTCTCTTTGAGGTGTGTGGAAAGGTTTTTGAAAACTCTGATTTTTATTGAAGTTAATTAGTAATTTATAGAAGGGGGTGTTACACCATACCTCCAAATTGAAAACCCAAGAATTCCTTTCTCCAACAACCCAAGAACCACCACTTAATAGCTTTTCTCCTACACTTGAGCTTCAAACTCATCCATGGAAAAGAGAAAAAGGAGCAAAATTAGGGTATGAATCTTATACTAAAGAATAGAGGAAGAAAAATGGAGTGGATTGGCATCAAAATCACTTACCCAAAACAAGAAGATGAATTTCTCTCCTCCCCCCTTTGTATGTGCAGCCGTGTGCCCTCCTCCTCTCTCCCTCTCTTCTATTTTTTTCCTTTCTTTGTTCTAAGGAGACTAAAACCCTATCCCTAACTTAAGTCATGTATTTGGGCCTATTTAGTGGGCTTGGGCCCCTTATTTACACCCCTTAGGTACTTACACACATCCTCCCAATTTAACTAAAATACTCCCCATTTATTTTAACTAAAATACTCCCTATTTATTTTATTACACCCCACTCCTTAATTAAATTAATTACCTTATTATTATTTTAATATAGACAACTAAAATATTACTTAATTAAATACGTTAAATAATCACTTAATTAATTTTGGGGCGTTACAGCCAGACTCGCCATCCATTGAATCCGTCTTTGTTTGTGATTTATTGGCACAGGATTTATACGTCAATTGTAACGCCCCAAATATAATTCAATTATTTATTTAGTGGGTTCTTTAAGGCTTACAACATTTGGTTAAGTCAAAGGATTAATTGGAGTTTTAAGGTATTTAGGAGGTATTTGATTTAAAAGGGGAGTGGTAATTTAATTAAAAGAGGGAGTAGTGCAAGTGATGGAGGGAGTGTAATTAGAGGCCCATGAGAGTTAGGCCCATGATCCATGAATTTAGCCCAATTGCATGCCTTAAAGGGAAGTGTCGAAGGGGAGACATGCATTTTCCAACCAAAATCTTAGAAAAGTCAAAGGGAAAGTAAGAGAGAGAAGTTGGTAGGTGAGATCACTTTCTAGAGAGAAGAAGGAGAACGTTGGCGTAGGAGGAGCTCGGAATCAAGGGAGAAGAGTTCTTTGTGGGTGTTAAGCGGAGGGTTTGAGTGAAGAGAGTGTGTTCCACTCAACCGATCGAGATATGCCGAGTAGAGCAAGTGAGATAGCTTTAGGGGAGAGGAGAGGAGAGCTTGTTCTTTGTGGTTATTGGAGAGTGAAGGGTTCTCATCTTCTCAAGTTATTAAGGTAAGGGGGCTCTCTATTCATTTATAGTTACTGTATGTATGATAGACTTTGTGTATGAGCAAGCATGTGTTTGTATTCTGAGTTGTAGGTGTGTTATTTGATGCTTGTGTTGACTGTGTTTCATTCATTTTGGTGATGTTGTGATGAGTTGATCATCATGAGATGCAAGGAGAGACAGGGAGGCGAGAACTCTCGGTCCCAGTGAGCTAGGCTTCTTTGTATCACCGTCGTTGAGGTCGGTGATGAGTTTATTGGATTAGCTACGTAGAGGAACTTGTGTAATAGTGATGTGTAGGTTTGATCATAGCCGAGAACTAAGGAGAAAGAATAGGAGAAAGACTAGGCGCACTGAGAGAGACTTAAGGGTTGAAGTGCAATTGGCTAACCAAAAGAGTGTTGGAGTCGGTGTAGTTGAGGCGTGTATAGGCTGAGGTCGGTGATCCTAGGTGTTGACAGGTAACGTAATCAAATGAAGCGTGAGTGAGGGTTGGAAGATGAGGTAGTGCGTAAGTAAGCTAAGTGATGAAATCGTGAATTTGAAGCCAAGCGTAAGGCCGGTTTGTGGTTTTAGGTGTTTAGAGTAGGTAAGCCGAGGTGTATATGCCGAGTTGGGCGTGTGTATGCGTAGGTGGAGTTGCTATAAACTAGTACGATCGAAGTTAGGCTTATCCGAGATCAACATAGTCGAAGTCAGTATAGGCGAGACTAGTGTGGTTGAACTTAGGCGCAATTCCAAGCGAGTGTAGTCGAACTAGCGTAGCCGAAGTCTTGCGCATTCGAGTCTAGCGTAGTTGGAGTCGTTAAATAGGCGAAGTAATGCGTAGGTTTCACGTTAGGAAATGTCGACCATAGCGTAATCGTAGTATGAGTATGACGCGAGGCGAGAGGTGTCGAAATAGTAGTAGTGAAATGAGGAATGCGATCGGTGTCTTGAGGTGTTGTGTCTTCGTCGAGGTGCCAAATGGGGTACCGAGGTGCTGCGTATGAGCTATGATTGGCGTATTTCGCTGCGAGAGGCGGACGGTCGGTCGCGTGATCAGTGACGTTAAGTCCAAGCGATGGGAGCGATAGGTGTCGTTTTGGTCCTTAGGTGTCGTTTTGGTCCTAAGTGGCGTTGGAGTACTCGGATTATTTGTTAGTCAAATGCTTGAGTGTCGAGGTGCTCGTTGAGTCGGGCGGCGACTATGGATGGAGTGTTGGCCGATGTAGAGACGTCGGCCTTAGCACGAGAAATGATATATGTGTGTTTGTTGGCCTTATGGCTACGAGTAGAGGAGTAATAAATGATGAAGTCCACGAGGGCATTAAATAAATGAAAATGGTGAATGCAGAGAGGACTTGGTCCTAGAGGTGAGCAGAGGACTTAGGTCCTATTTATGAATAAAAGGTCATGGTCTAATTGGTGAGTTATTGGAATTGTGTTATGCCTTAATTGAATAATGTATATGTTGTGTGTTATGCATTGTTCATGGTGTCGCATAAATCATAAGCATAAAGGTGATAGCAGAGGACTTGGTCCTAAGGTTATAGCAGAGGACTTGGTCCTAAGGTGATAGCAGAAGACTTGGTCTTAATGGATCCATCATGCATATGCCCTTGGAGTTTGGGTGCATCATTCATATAAATCATGCAATCGATTGTAGTATTATTTTGTGGTATGAAGCGAGGTGTCATAGCTTTCTTGGTGATTTGTTTTGTGTGAGTTGAGGTGTCTTTGTTTGTGTTTGTTTTAGCATGAGGTTTGTTATAAACATTGCTATTTGTGTTTAGAGACTCACCCTACTGCTTTTATGTTGCTCTCATGTTGGCAACTTGCAGGTATTCCCGAGTAGAGGTCAGTCCTCACAAAGTGTCGTTTGGCGTCGTCATTGCTCTCGGTAGTGTAACATCGGGGGGCGAGTAGCGTAGTGGTCTGCATTATGTAGTTTTTATTTTGAGTTATAAATCTATGTCTTTTTGGAACATGTATTATTTTGACTGTGATGTAACTAATAATCTGTTACTTGTTGAGCTCGGTTCCTTCTTGGCCGAGGTGTTGTATGTACCTCACACTACACTGTTTAGCTGCGCAATTATGTATATTGTTTTGCTTGGTTGAAATTCATGTAGAAAAATGTAGCACTCCTTGAGTGGTTTTTGAAAACTCTGATTTAATTTGCTAAGTAGTATTAAAAAGTAAGGGGGTGTTACATCAATAATCTATCGTGCATATTGTATTACAATAAAATATAATACACAATGAAATTTGATAACGCGGGTGATCGAAACTAGAGAACCTTGGAGCAGAGTCTAGGTGATGCAGATGTTAGAATTACCCTAGAACCAATAATTTTTTCATGGTTATTATTAGTATCAGGACATTTTTTTCACAAAATCTTTATATTTATTATTATTCATTTATATATTAATATGAGTCATTTTATTTGCTATGTGGCTTTATTTAGAGCACAATAAAGTCCTTAGAATAGTTAATCAGTTTAATTAATTATTATGTGTAACTTATGAGTCCTTAAAGTAGTTAATTAGCTCATTTATTATTGCTAATTTGGACAACAGTAATGTATAAAAACTATTATGTGAGTGGACTCGTGACCTTATCTCACGGGTTATGGATACGAGATATCAAGTCTTCACATAAGTATAATATTTGGAGTAATATTTGTACCTGATCGGAGGTAATGCCCAATTTAGTCCCTAAATTTTCAAAAATATTCAATTTAGTCCTTGACTTTTCACATATATCAATTTAGTCCTCAACATTTACAAATGTGTGTCAATTTGGTCCTTCTGTCAACCATGGTTAGTTAAAAGCTGATGTGGAAAATGTTAGGGACCAAATTGGCACTACCAAAAAAAAATCCATGTCAGCATGCCATGTCACACAAATATTGGGGACTAAATTGATACTTTTTTTTTTTAAAAAAATTGTTTGTTATGAGGACCAATTTGATACTAAGTTATACAAGTCAGGGACCAAATTGATACTAAGTTACATCAGTCAGCGACCTAATTGATACTAAGTTACATAAGTCAGGGTCCTAATTGATATTTGTAAAATAACATGCATTACATGAAACTTAGTATCAATTAGGTCCCCGACTTATGTAACTTAGTATAAATTTTATCCCTGACTTATATAACTTAGTACCAATTTGGTCCACGTAACAAACTATTTTTTTTAAAAAGTATCAATTTAGTCCCCAACATTCTTGTGACGTGGCATGCTGACATGGATTTTTTATTTTTTTGGTAGTGTCAATATGGTCCCTGACATTTGCCACGTCAGCTTTGTAACTAACCATGGTTGACAGAAGGACCAAATTAACACACATTTGTAAATTTTGAGGACTAAACTGACCAATGTGAAAAGTCAGGGACCAAATTAAACAATTTTAAAAAGTCAGGGACTAAATTGGGTATTACCTCACCTGATTGACCATGAGAATGCTACATGTTAGTTATGCAACTGTCATTACTAATTCTCATGTGAACCATTGTGTGTAGTTCTTCAACTCGAAGTCATTACGATCCCTACATAGAAAGTTGCAAACATAAGGTCATCAAACGTGTTTGTAATAGGACAATTATAGTAGTGGACAGTTGGCATACATTAACCATGTGGAGGGGGTGTGATCAATGTAGATATAATTCATCTCTCTTACATAAAGGTAGCTATGTCTTCGGCTTCCCAATAGAATCATATGTAAAATATGTGTGGTCATTCCAAAATGGACCAATATAAGATATTTTACCTACTAGTGATCAGCGACTTTCTCCTAAAGCTGTCGTTACGTCGTCAGCGACTGTTCACGTCTCTCACTTGTTTCCTGAACAGTAATATGCGACGGGCCAATCACAACAACACTGCGCGGCGACGCTGCGAGGTGCCACCAATCGAATGGCGCCTGCGTCGGTGTCAACTCTGCTGCACCTCTTGCCTTTTCACAGCGCAGTGCTGAATCGCCTCACAAGACCAATTTGATGCCACCTGCAGCGTGCATCAGACCTGCAGCGATTCCTGCCACTGCACTAACGGAATTGCAGAATTTGTTCCCCGAATTTGATGCCTGTATCTGCGGAGACTACTAATCAAGTGCCCCTAATCTTTTGCACAAGTTTTGATAGAGGCCGAAAACAATACTTGTGATATTCCTATTAGTCAACTCCCTCGCCTGTTTATCAAAGGAGGCGATTTATCAATCTCAATTCCTGAAGAGGAATATATGACAGGTTTGGCAGAATACAAAACACACCTTCAAGGTAGAATTTTACTTTCAATGGGAGACACTCCAATCAAATTAGATGCTTTGAAATCCAAACTTCAAGCTCTCTGGAAACCAACAGGTAAGTGGGGACTGATCTCTTTAGGGAAAGAATATTATGAATTCACTTTTTCTTGTGTCAGTGATTTAAAAAGAATTCAGTTGCAACCCTCTTGGCAGTGCAAGCCAGGTCTGCTTCATCTATTTGCCTGGCAGCTTGATTTTAATCCTTCCAATATCAAACATTCAAATGTTCAATGTTGGATTAGGATTATAGGACTGGCCTAAGAATATTGGAGACCCGAAATTCTCTTTGCAATTGCTAGTTGTGTTGGAACTCCACTAAAACTAGATGATACAATAAGCAAAACTTCTTTTGATAGATCTTTTGGTTATTTTGCTCGTGTCCTGGTTGATATTGACCTGATATCAGAACTTAGGGATCACATCCTAGTTGAGAGGCCGGGCTATGCTTTCTCTGTTGGCATCGAGTATGAAAACCTGCCTTCCTTTTGTTCGAATTGCAATACTGTTTGTCATACCACTAGTGCTTGCAAAGGAAGGTGTAACACCCCCTTTCTACATACGCTACTATTTTAATTAATTTAAAATCAGAGTATAAATACAACTTCAGTGCGACCACACGAGGGTGTCACATTTAAACCACCACAGTTAAAACTCCAAAACAATAATTAAAAATGAACTCCAATATATATATGATACATAGCACCAATCAAATCCGAGGATTAAAGTACTACAGCAGCGGAAAATAACAAAATTAACATAATAGTTCAAAATATAATGAAATAACAAATACTAAACATCCCCCCGGTGCTACGTATCAGAGCTGACTCGACCACACTAAAAGAAGGTACTCTAATCACCTTCAGTCACCGTCACCTGCAGTTGCCGACATAAGAAGCAACATAAAGTAGTAGGGTTAGTCTCTTTACATAGGTAATAATAAATTAAACAAGAAAGCACAGTGGAACAGGCAAGCTAGCACACCATCATACAGTCAAGTCAAGTACACCATTAGCTTATGAACACCCAAATCAATCACCAAAACAATGAATGTAATGCATGAGATGCAACCCAAAACTCCACTGGCATATGCATGTGGATCCATCACCAAAATAGCCTTGAGGGCATTCACCAGTAATTTATGAGGCCGAGGCCTATTCACCAAAAATATGCATATGGATATGCGACACCATGACTATGCACCATAAACACCAGAACACCAAATAATGCATTAATATGCTCACCAATAATTATATACTCACGAATCACCAAGGAGAGTCATAGACCTCTCATCAACACAATATAATCACCATTTAATATATAACACCATAAATATTAACTCTACCGGGACTAAAAGAACACCAAGGACCAAATCCACACCAAAGGACTAAAGTCAACGCCAGGGACTAAACCAACACAATTATATCACCCCATCATCATAAACACCACATTTAAAAATTGAGGAAAAACAACACCTTTAGATTTTTAGTAACAACACATTTTAGATTTTAGAAAGAAACATCAAATTTATAATTTAGGAAGAAACACCACCTTTAAAGTTGAGAAATTAACCCATTTAGAATTTAGTAACAACACATTTAAAATTTAGAAGGAAACATCACCTTTTATGCGCCAAAACAGCAGAATTTTGCGCGCTAGCACAACAGTGAAACAGTGTGAAAACAACAGCATTTTATTTGTATAAACAGCGACACAAAACATTTTATTTTTCCTTAAAAATAGAATATTCAGTTAGGCCTTTGAATAGGCTTTCCAACGCATTTCAGAACACCTAAATCGGGTTCCCGGTTCGAAAGATATCAACTTTACAAAAACAGTACAACACTTTATTTTTAGACAAACAGAAGCTCATGTTTCAATAAAAAAAACAGCATTATTGATTTATGAAAAACAGCAACCCCTTATTTTCCAAAACAACAAACAGACACATAAATCATAAAAACAACACCCTTTTTATTTTCCAAAACAAAGAAAAACGACACCATAAAACATGAAAAAAAAGCAACCTTTTATTTGTCCAAACAAAGAAACAAAGACAACATAAATCATAAAAAAAAGCAACCTATATATTATTCCAAACAGCAACATAAAACATGAAAAATAAAGCAACCTATATATTATTTCAATAAAGCAACAACAACATAAAACATGAAAGCATGAGTATAGTCATTCAAATCAATCATTCAAGCACACCAAGAATCAATTATACAATTTCTCCTAACACCTAATCCCTATGGTTTCATGTTCTATAAGCTATTAACTACAAAAGAGAGCCCCTTACCTTGCTAATCGAAGAAGACGCTCAAGTTTTCCAAGAAAGATCTCTCCAAGACACCAACACTCCAAGTTCTCCTTCTTTCTCCTTTGAATCAAGTGTTTCTCTCCCTCTCTCTCTCTCTATGGCCGTCGCGCTCTCTCCCTCTCCTCTTCTCACTTTCTAATTTTTGATTTCTTGCTCTAATGAGGGTTTCTCCCAAGACCCAAGGGTTTTATTAATTGGGTTTGGGCGATTAACACTAATGGGCCCTATTTGCACACCCTTGATTACTTTCTCATCTCCCTTCCTATTTAACTAAAATACCACCCTTTTATTTGTTACACCCCACTCCTTAATAAAATTAAATACCCCATTATTATTTTAATAAGGCCAACTAAATAAACTACTTAATTAAATTAGCTAAATAATTACTTGATTAATTTTGGGGCGTTACAATTCTCCCCCACTTGGGACATTTTCGTCCTCGAAAATTTGACCTCAAAACCATGAAACAATATTGAATCTAGTTATAACTATACAATTAGATGAAGACAATTTATCTAACACTCAAGCAACAAAATTATAATTCGGAGTTAGAACATTACCACACTTTAGTAACGAGGAAGCAACTTAGAATAACAAACATAGCAATTAAAGAAAACACTTGAGCAGTCACACACAAATTCAGAGAACACAACACAAGCAAGACATTCACACAACTCACCGGTCATTTCAGCTAATCACTGCAACATAAATTATAATTAGAAACGAGTACCAAGACTTGAGAGTTAATAGACTCGACGACTCGGCAACAACAGTCGGACAGGCGAATCGCTCCGATACCACTAATGTAACACCCCCTTTCTACATACGCTACTATTTTAATTAATTTAAAATCAGTAGTAAAAACAACTTCAAGTCATGCGACACACGAGGGTGTCACATTTAAACCACCACAGTTAAAACTCCAAAACAATAATTAAAAATGAACTCCAATATATATATGATACATAGCACCAATCAAATCCGAGGATTAAAGTACTACAGCAGCGGAAAATAACAAAATTAACATAATAGTTCAAAATATAATGAAATAACAAATACTAAACATCCCCCCGGTGCTACATATTAGAGCTGACTCGACCACACTAGAAGAAGGTACTCTAATCACCTTCAGTCACCGTCACCTGCAGTTGCCGACATAAGAAGCAACATAAAGCAGTAGGGTGAGTCTCTTTACATAGGTAATAATAAATAAAACAAGAAAGCACAGTGGAACAGGCAAGCTAGCACACCAACATACAGTCAAGTCAAGTACACCAGAAATACAGTCAAGTCAAGTACACCATTAGCTTATGAACACCCAAATCAATCACCAAAACAATGACTGTAATGCATGAGATGCAACCCAAAACTCCACGGGCATATGCATGTGGATCCATCACCAAAATAGCCTTGAGGGCATTCACCAATAATTTATGAGGCCGAGGCCTATTCACCAAAAATATGCATATGGATATGCGACACCATGACTATGCACCATAAACACCAGAACACCAAATAATGCATTAATATGCTCACCAATAATTATATACTCACCAATCACCAAGGAGAGTCATAGACCTCTCATCAACACAATATAATCACCATTTAATATATAACACCATAAATATTAACTCTACAGGGACTAAAAGAACACCAAGGACTAAAGTCAACGCCAGGGACTAAACCAACACAATTATATCACCCCATCATCATAAACACCACATTTAAAAATTGAGGAAAAACAACACCTTTAGATTTTTAGTAACAACACATTTTAGATTTTAGGAAGAAACATCAAATTTATAATTTAGGAAGAAACACCACCTTTAAAGTTGAGAAATTAACCCATTTAGAATTTAGTAACAACACATTTAAAATTTAGAAGGAAACATCACCTTTTATGCGCTAAAACAAAGTGAGATTTTTGCGCTAACACAAAAGTTGATGAAGCAGTGTGAAAACAACAACATTTTATTTGTATAAACAGCGACACAAAACATTTTATTTTGCCTTAAAAATAGAATATTCAGTTAGGCCTTTGAATAGGCTTTCCAACGCATTTGAGAACACCTCAATCGGGTTCGGTTGAAAGATATCAACTTTACAAAAAAGCGATAAAGACTTTATTTTTAGACAAGCGAAGCTCATGTTTCAATAAAAAAACAGCATTATTGATTTATGAAAAACAGCAACCCCTTATTTTCCAAAACAAACAAACATCACATAAATCATAAAAACAACACCCTTTTTATTTTCCAAAAGCAAAGAAACAAAGACACCATAAAACATGAAAAAGCAAAGAACCTTTTTATTTGTCCAAACAAAGAAACAAACAACATAAATCATAAAAACAAGCAACCTATATATTATTCCAAACAAGCAACATAAAACATGAAAAATAAGCAACCTATATATTATTTCAAAGCAACAAACAACATAAAACATGAAAAAAAGATAGTATAGTCATTCAAATCAATCATTCAAGCACACCAAGAATCAATTATACAATTTCTCCTAACACCTAATCCCTATGGTTTCATGTTCTATAAGCTATTAACTACAAAAGAGAGCCCCCTTACCTTGCTAATCGAAGAAGACGCTCAAGTTTTCCAAGAAAGATCTCTCCAAGACACCAACACTCCAAGTTCTCCTTCTTTCTCCTTTGAATCAAGTGTTTCTCTCCCTCTCTCTCTCTCTATGGCCGTCGCGCTCTCTCCCTCTCCTCTTCTCACTTTCTAATTTTTGATTTCTTGCTCTAATGAGGGTTTCTCCCAAGACCCAAGGGTTTTATTAATTGGGTTTGGGCCAGTTAACACTAATGGGCCCTATTTGCACACCCTTGATTACTTTCTCATCTCCCTTCCTATTTAACTAAAATACCACCCTTTTATTTGTTACACCCCACTCCTTAATAAAATTAAATACCCCATTATTATTTTAATAAGGCCAACTAAATAAACTACTTAATTAAATTAGCTAAATAATTACTTGATTAATTTTGGGGCGTTACAATTCTCCCCCACTTGGGACATTTTCGTCCTCGAAAATTTGACCTCAAAACCATGAAACAATATTGAATCTAGTTATAACTATACAATTAGATGAAGACAATTTATCTAACACTCAAGCAACAAAATTATAATTGTGGTTAGAACATTACCACACTTTAGTAACGAGGAAGCAACTTAGAATAACAAACATAGCAATTAAAGAAAACACTTGAGCAGTCACACACAAATTCAGAGAACACAACACAAGCAAGACATTCACACAACTCACCTGGTCATTCAAACTAATCAACGCAACATAAATTATAATTAGAAACGAGTACCAAGACTCGAGAGTTAATAGACTCGACGACTCGGCAACTTGGTCGGACAGACCGAACTGCTCTGATACCACTAATGTAACACCCCCTTTCTACATACGCTACTATTTTAATTAATTTAAAATCAGAGTACAAAAACAACTTCAGTGCGACCACACGAGGGTGTCACATTTAAACCACCACAGTTAAAACTCCAAAACAATAATTAAAAATGAACTCCAATATATATATGATACATATCACCAATCAAATCCGAGGATTAAAGTACTACAGCAGCGTAAAATAACAAAATTAACATAATAGTTCAAAATATAATGAAATAACAAATACTAAACATCCCCCCGGTGCTACATATCAGAGCTGACTCGACCACACTAGAAGAAGGTACTCTAATCACCTTCAGTCACCGTCACCTGCAGTTGCCGACATAAGAAGCAACATAAAGCAGTAGGGTGAGTCTCTTTACATAGGTAATAATAAATAAAACAAGAAAGCACGCGATGGAGCAGTGCAAGCTAGCACACCAACATACAGTCAAGTCAAGTACACCAGAAATACAGTCAAGTCAAGTACACCATTAGCTTATGAACACCCAAATCAATCACCAAAACAATGACTGTAATGCATGAGATGCAACCCAAAACTCCACGGGCATATGCATGTGGATCCATCACCAAAATAGCCTTGAGGGCATTCACCAATAATTTATGAGGCCGAGGCCTATTCACAAAAATATGCATATGGATATGCGACACCATGACTATGCACCATAAACACCAGAACACCAAATAATGCATTAATATGCTCACCAATAATTATATACTCACCAATCACCAAGGAGAGTCATAGACCTCTCATCAACACAATATAATCACCATTTAATATATAACACCATAAATATTAACTCTACAGGGACTAAAAGAACACCAAGGACTAAAGTCAACGCCAGGGACTAAACCAACACAATTATATCACCCCATCATCATAAACACCACATTTAAAAATTGAGGAAAAACAACACCTTTAGATTTTTAGTAACAACACATTTTAGATTTTAGGAAGAAACATCAAATTTATAATTTAGGAAGAAACACCACCTTTAAAGTTGAGAAATTAACCCATTTAGAATTTAGTAACAACACATTTAAAATTTAGAAGGAAACATCACCTTTTATGCGCCAAAACAGCAGAATTTTGCGCGCTAACACAGCAGTGAAACAGTGTGAAAACAACAACATTTTATTTGTATAAACAGCGACACAAAACATTTTATTTTGCCTTAAAAATAGAATATTCAGTTAGGCCTTTGAATAGGCTTTCCAACGCATTTCAGAACACCTCAATCGGGTTCCCGGTTCGAAAGATATCAACTTTACAAAAACAGTACAGCACTTTATTTTTAGACAAACAGAAGCTCATGTTTCAATAAAAAAAACAGCATTATTGATTTATGAAAAACAGCAACCCCTTATTTTCCAAAACAGCAAACATCACATAAATCATAAAAACAACACCCTTTTTATTTTCCAAAACAGCAAACAGCACCATAAAACATGAAAAACAGCAACCTTTTATTTGTCCAAACAAAAACAACAACATAAATCATAAAAACAGCAACCTATATATTATTCCAAACAGCAACATAAAACATGAAAAACAGCAACCTATATATTATTTCAAACAGCAACAGCAACATAAAACATGAAAACAGTAGTATAGTCATTCAAATCAATCATTCAAGCACACCAAGAATCAATTATACAATTTCTCCTAACACCTAATCCCTATGGTTTCATGTTCTATAAGCTATTAACTACGAAAGAGAGCCCCCTTACCTTGCTAATCGAAGAAGACGCTCAAGTTTTCCAAGAAAGATCTCTCCAAGACACCAACACTCCAAGTTCTCCTTCTTTCTCCTTTGAATCAAGTGTTTCTCTCCCTCTCTCTCTCTCTCTATGGCCGTCGCGCTCTCTCCCTCTCCTCTTCTCACTTTCTAATTTTTGATTTCTTGCTCTAATGAGGGTTTCTCCCAAGACCCAAGGGTTTTATTAATTGGGTTTGGGCCAGTTAACACTAATGGGCCCTATTTGCACACCCTTGATTACTTTCTCATCTCCCTTCCTATTTAACTAAAATACCACCCTTTTATTTGTTACACCCCACTCCTTAATAAAATTAAATACCCCATTATTATTTTAATAAGGCCAACTAAATAAACTACTTAATTAAATTAGCTAAATAATTACTTGATTAATTTTGGGGCGTTACAATTCTCCCCCACTTGGGACATTTTCGTCCTCGAAAATTTGACCTCAAAACCATGAAACAATATTGAATCTAGTTATAACTATACAATTAGATGAAGACAATTTATCTAACACTCAAGCAACAAAATTATAATTGTGGTTAGAACATTACCACACTTTAGTAACGAGGAAGCAACTTAGAATAACAAACATAGCAATTAAAGAAAACACTTGAGCAGTCACACACAAATTCAGAGAACACAACACAAGCAAGACATTCACACAACTCACCGGTCATTTCAGCTAATCACTGCAACATAAATTATAATTAGAAACGAGTACCAAGACTCGAGAGTTAATAGACTCGACGACTCGGCAACTTGGTCGGACAGACCGAACTGCTCTGATACCACTAATGTAACACCCCCTTTCTACATACGCTACTATTTTAATTAATTTAAAATCAGAGTACAAAAACAACTTCAGTGCGACCACACGAGGGTGTCACATTTAAACCACCACAGTTAAAACTCCAAAACAATAATTAAAAATGAACTCCAATATATATATGATACATAGCACCAATCAAATCCGAGGATTAAAGTACTACAGCAGCGGAAAATAACAAAATTAACATAATAGTTCAAAATATAATGAAATAACAAATACTAAACATCCCCCCCGGTGCTACGTATCAGAGCTGACTCGACCACACTTGAAGAAGGTACTCTAATCACCTTGATCCATCGTCACTGCGATTCTTGACACAAGAAGCAACATAAAGCAAGAGGGTGAGTCTCTTTACATAGGTAATAATAAATAAAACAAGAAAGCACGATGGAAGCAGCAAGCTAGCACACCAACATACAGTCAAGTCAAGTACACGTAAATACTGATCAAGTCAAGTACACCATTAGCTTATGAACACCCAAATCAATCACCAAAACAATGAATGTAATGCATGAGATGCAACCCAAAACTCCACGGGCATATGCATGTGGATCCATCACCAAAATAGCCTTGAGGGCATTCACCAATAATTTATGAGGCCGAGGCCTATTCACCAAAAATATGCATATGGATATGCGACACCATGACTATGCACCATAAACACCAGAACACCAAATAATGCATTAATATGCTCACCAATAATTATATACTCACCAATCACCAAGGAGAGTCATAGACCTCTCATCAACACAATATAATCACCATTTAATATATAACACCATAAATATTAACTCTACAGGGACTAAAAGAACACCAAGGACCAATTCCACACCAAAGGACTAAAGTCAACGCCAGGGACTAAACCAACACAATTATATCACCCCATCATCATAAACACCACATTTAAAAATTGAGGAAAAACAACACCTTTAGATTTTTAGTAACAACACATTTTAGATTTTAGAAAGAAACATCAAATTTATAATTTAGGAAGAAACACCACCTTTAAAGTTGAGAAAATAACCCATTTAAAATTTACTAACAACACATTTAAAATTTAGAAGGAAACATCACCTTTTATGCGCCAAAACAGCAGCATTTTATTTGTATAAACAGCGACATAAAACAGTTTATTTTGCCTTAAAAATAGAATATTCAGTTAGGCCTCTGAATAGGCTTTCCAACGCATTTTAGAACACCTCAATCGGGTTCCCGGTTCGAAAGATATCAACTTTACAAAAACAGTACAACACTTTATTTTTAGACAAACAGCAGCTCATGTTTCAATAAAAAAAACAGCAACATTGATTTATGAAAAACAGCAACCCCTTATTTTCCAAAACAGCAAACAGCACATAAATCATAAAAACAACACCCTTTTTATTTTCCAAAACAGCAAACAGCACCATAAAACATGAAAAACAGCAACCTTTTATTTGTCCAAACAGCAAACAGCAACATAAATCATAAAAACAGCAACCTATATATTATTCCAAACAGCAACATAAAACATGAAAAACAGCAACCTATATATTATTTCAAACAGCAACAGCAACATAAAACATGAAAACAGTAGTATAGTCATTCAAATCAATCATTCAAGCACACCAAGAATCAATTATACAATTTCTCCTAACACCTAATCCCTATGGTTTCATGTTCTATAAGTTATTAACTACGAAAGAGAGCCCCCTTACCTTGCTAATCGAAGAACACGCTCAAGTTTTCCAAGAAAGATCTCTCCAAGACACCAACACTCCAAGTTCTCCTTCTTTCTCCTTTGAATCAAGCGTTTCTCTCCCTCTCTCTCTATGGCCGTCGCGCTCTCTCCCTCTACTCTTCTCACTTTCTAATTTTTGATTTCTTGCTCTAATGAGGGTTTCTCCCAAGACCCAAGGGTTTTATTAATTGGGTTTGGGCCACTTAACACTAATGGGCCTTATTTGCACACCCTTGATTACTTTCTCATCTCCATTCCTATTTAACTAAAATACCACCCTTTTATTTGTTACACCCCACTCCTTAATTAAATTAAATACCCTATTATTATTTTAATAAGGCCAACTAAATATACTACTTAATTAAATTAGCTAAATAATTAATTGATTAATTTTGGGGCGTTACAGAAGGACTCTTCAGGTTAGACAGGTTTATATCCCTAAGAGTAAGCAGCAAGGGGATCCTGAGCAACCTTCCCCGATTAATGAGCAACCTCAACAGCAAGGGTTATCTTCTAATAATGAGCAACCCTCCCAGACTCATCAGCAGCCATGGAACTATTCTATTAATGAGAAACCTTCTCAGTTACATCAACAACAAGGGGATTCTTCTCCGATTGAGACTAGAGAAAAGGCCACACATTCTACGAATGCATCAATTATCCTAGCCTCGGTTACTGCGGTGTTGGTAAGCCTTTGACCCGAAAGATGGATGGGGCTGTTGTCCTCAAGAAGTCGACTAGCACATCTGAAGCTAGCGGAATTGGTAGTGACTCTACTCAACTTCCCATTACCAGACTTGATTCACTTTTTGCATCAGAGTCTGATCCATCCGACATGAGCATTTCAAGGAAGCATTGGGGTGATGTGTCATATTATGCAAATGACCACAAGATACAGGAATCTGTTGTAGATAAGTCCAGTCAGGTGGTATCTACATCCAGAAAAAACAAGAAACACAAAAGGGTTCGGCCCAGAAAACAGTAGGGTATAACACTCGATCAAAGACTAATTCTGTCTCTGTTTCTTTTTGATCTGATTAGAGGATTATTGGATCGTCTAAGCATCTTCTTCTAGCCAAAGCTTGGTTGGGTGTTCCGTTCTCTAGATTTTTTATCAATCTTTTGTTAGTTAGTTTGTTATTTTGGTTTTTTGTCTAGCCTGTAGGCTGCAGTGTTCTAGGGGCCCTTTTAGGGGCTCTCTATTATTTTTTGATTTTCTCTGATGGCAAAGGTTTTGGTCTAGTCCCCCCTTCACTTTTCTCTGTCTTTTTCCTTTTTTTAATAATAATTTCGGGCACTCTGCCTGTTTGTTTAAAAAAAAGTATACTGGGCAATCAGGAAACAAATAATTTAACCTAGCAAGAAAAACACAAATTATGCCTTGTGTTCAATAAAGACATTTGAAATAATTGAAAATTACAACAAAGTAAATGTGGTCGTGGTAAGGTTAATATCAGATCACTGATTTTCTCATTTATTGAGCAACAATAATGTATTACTAGATGCCGCTCATTTTACACCTTTTCTACAAGCAGTACTTCCCCTCTCGGATAACATGCAGTACATTGAGTTTCTTCTGTCTAGGTCTGGAGGTCGGTCAATGTCATGAGCTAGATAAATCCTCGCCTCACCTCGGTCGAGGATAATTGGAAGGTCCTCGAGGATACTCGTGCTCTTGTGGGGGCTTGGGTGTTGGTTTGGAGGGACCTCAGTTGCTTCTAGAGCTCTCGTTCGTGGGCTTCCATGGCCTGTGTGCGAAGGAGATGCTTCTGGTGTCTGCGTTATTATTCTTCATTTTTCTATTCCAACACCTAAATAGCATCTTGCATCTAGTGCACCTCTGTTCCTGGGTTTTTCACTTTGTTATCTGTCGTTTAATTCGAACGTCGTGTTCCCAACATAAATCACATAGAAGCAATTAGCTCTTCAACGTTGTGAAGCTGCCGGGGAAATATTTTTTACCGACGCCCCTACGGTGGGCACCAATATTCTTGTGGAAAACCGAACAAGGTTGATGTAAGATGGTGGCTTCGTTAATCTTTGATGTGGTGGTACCACCAGTTGGGTTTACCTACAAGGACACTTCGATGCCAAAGTTAGGTCACCATAGTCTAATAGTGAGATAGGGTTTTGATAAACTCTAATTTGATGCATTTTTAGAGATACATTTGAGTCTTTTTTTAGAGTAATTATATAAAGAAATATGGCTTGTGGTGGCTCTCTATATAATTTTATTCTTTTTTTGCAGAAAGAAAGAAAATATAAAAAGAAAGGAAATAATTTATATTGTTAATATATATATATATATATATATATATATATATATATATATATATATAAGGGGAGGATGAAGAAAGAAAATAAAGGAGTTCTTCTTGGCCCATTTGGATGAAGTTAGCCAGCCCATGAAAGGAATAGTGCCGTGGGAAAAAAGAATGGGAGTGGCACGGAACCCTAGGCATCAAGTTAAAAGGTTTGCAGCATGAATTGAAAAAAACGTGATTTGAAGGAGGGATCTGAGGCAAGTATATTAAGAGAAAGAGAGCAGCCGCACAGTAACGGAGAAAAAAACAAAAAGGAAGACCAGCACGGAAACCGAGAACGGGAGAAGAACAGCGCCGCATACGGGGACTGAGTGAGAGAGATTGAAGAGTTTTGAGTACCTGTTTTTGACACCGTGAGAGAGCTTTGGAGCAGAATTTAGAGACTGAATACAGGATCAGAATTTACTCAATCTTCGGGTTATTTTTATTCTGTAATTCATGACTTTTAATTTTATTCCAATGTTCTTGAACACTATGGATAGCTAAATTCTTTTCTGGGGTCTTAGGTGAATCTTGTTTGATTAGTGACCTTTTTATGTTTTAATTTATACTTTGAATTCCCAATTTTTATTTCAATTAATATTATCCTATTGCTTTATCACATAATTAGGATTGACAACCCTTTGCATGTTTATAATCAATTAGTTGATTAGCGATCGTACTACAACTAGTTGGTGGACCTATAGGATAATTGAGACTGTAATTAATGAATGACCAAACTTTAATTTAGTCTTCCAATCATTCAACCTTTTTGTACTTTATGCTTTTCTTAAATTTAATTTCTAGCATGACCAAACTAGGGTTAATTTAGGGAAAAAAATATTAATCACGAATGACCAAACGGGTTAATAGCTTTAGTAAAGGGGTTGGTAATTGAATAAAATAAGGGGATTCAGGTAGGATTAGACATAGAGGAATCTAACCTTGCAAGTGAAACCGTGACCTAGGCTTCTCTCCGTTGATCAAACTTTACAATTTAAATTCTTGCTATTTACTTCTTGTTATTTTAGTTTTTACAATCACCAAACATTTGTTCGTCTAAATAATAACTAATCTTAAGTAGTTTGGTACTTATTAATTAATCCTTGTGGAAACGATATTTTTTATACTACTTCCGCGATAGAGTACACTTGCTCTAGGTGTGTCTTTGACGCAACAAGTTTTTGGCGCCGTTGCCGGGGATTAATTTAATAATATTAAACAAAAGAGATTTTTTATTGCTTTAGACATTTTTTTTTCTTTCTTGTTTTAGTCTGTTTTATTTTAATTTAATAAAAAGAAAAAAAAATATTTACATATTTTCGTCATTTAGTTTATTAGTTTATTTTTATTTGTTACTGTTATTTTTATTATTACTTGTGCATGCTCACCCGCTCCCAGGAGCCTATTTTGGTTTTTGATCCAGAAATTGAAAGAACTGCTCGAAGGATAAGAAAAGAGTGAAGAGTAATGGGTGTCAATCCAGGAAGAACTCTTCGGGACTACTTTACTCCCACAGCGAATATCACTACAAGCATAGTCAACCCAACTGTGCAAGCCACCAATTTTGAGCTCAAACCAAGCTTGATTCAAATGGTTCAGAACTCCACTATGTTCAGAGGTACACCAACGGAAGATCCACACACTCATCTCAGAAACTTTTTGAAGGTGGCAGACTCGGTAATTTGCAATGGTGTCACCCCTGATGCTATTAGAGTGAGATTGTTTCCAAGGTCCTTGGCTGACAAGGCATCTGCTTGGCTAGACTCTCAACCTGCTGAGTCCATTACAAGTTGGGATCAGCTGAAACAAAAATTCTTGACCAAATATTTTCCTCCAGGCAAGACTACTAAGATCCGAGGTGCAATAATTAGCTTTGCTCAAGTCGAGCAAGAATCTTTACATGAGGCTTGGGAAAGGTTTCAAGATTTACTCTGAAGTTGTCCTCATCATGGATTTGAGAAGTGGCAACTACTTGAATAGTTTTGCAACGGATTATCTTCTCAAAATAGGGGAATTGTTAATATGGCTTGTGGTGGCTCTCTATTGAATGGGGAGCCTGCGACAGTATATGACTTGATTGCACAGATAGCAGCAGATAATGCCCAATGGGAGACAAGTGATAGACACCTTAAGAAAGCAGCTGGTATGTACAAGGTGGAAATTGAAACTAGTATTGACATAAAGTTGGATACCCTATCTAAGCAGATGCAATCTTTGATGAAGGCACAATCTCAATCTTCTCACATAGCTCCCTCTACTAGCGACAACACAGATAATCTATGGGGAGGTCTATCTGAAGAAGCCAACTATCTTGGTCAGAAGAAAAGTGAGTTAAGGCCTGGTATGCAAGATTCTTTAGTTAGATACATGGAAAAAGTTGGACATCCGTGCATGGGTGTTTTAGCCAATTACATGGACAAGACTGATGAGAGGTTACAATCTATTGAAGATCTGATAAAAGCACAAAATCGACCAAATGCTTCAACTGAGGAGGCCAGTTATGTTCAGAATTCCAACCGGAGCCAAAATGATCCTTATTCAAACACTTACAATCCAGGTTGGAGAAATCACCCAAATTCCTCTTGAGGAGGACAACAAAAGGGGAAAAACTCAAATTCCTATAAGCCCCCACATGTGCAAAGGCAGGAAGAATAAGGTGTGATGCTAGCGATACTGCTGTGGGGGTTGTTTTGGGACAAAGAAAGAATAAGGTATTCTATACCATTTACTATGCTAGTCGCACTCTTGATGATGCTCAAAGAAATTACACTACCATAGAGAAAGAGTTGCTAGCTGTAGTATTTGCATTTGATAAGTTTCGTCATTACCTTGTTCTTTCTAAAGTTATTGTTTATACTGATCATGCTGCTATTAGATATTTGCTTGGAAAACAGGATGCCAAACCCAGAGTAATCAGGTGGATTTTGTTGCTACAAGAGTTTGACTTGGAGATTAGAGACAAGAAAGGCTCAGAGAACTTTGTAGCTGACCACCTCTCAAGGCTCGACCATAGTGTGATGCAGGCCTCAAATGATGGGGAGATCAAGGAGGTTTTCCCAGATGAGAAACTTTTAGCTATTTCTATTATTCCTTGGTTTGCAGATATTGTGAACTACTTGGTGGGTAAGGTTGTTCCACCTGATTTTTCATTTCAACAAAAGAAGAAATTAATTTCTGATGCTAGAGACTACTTGTGGGATGACACTTACTTGTTTAAAGTATGTGGAGACAAGGTAATTAGGCGTTGTGTGCCCATAGAGGAGGTAACTTCTATCCTTGAGCATTGTCATTCTAGAGAGGTAGGTGGCCACTTTGGCCCAAATAGAACTGCATATAAGGTTTTACAATGTGGTTTTTATTGGCCTACTATATTTAAAGATGCTCATGAATTTGTGAAAGCTTGTGATAGTGTTGTCAAAGGAGTGGCAATATTTCTAGGCGTCAAGAGATGCCCTTAAACAATATTTTGGTTTGTGAGATATTTGATGTATGGGGTATTGATTTTATGGGGCCCTTCCCTAAATCTTTTTCAAATCAATATATTCTTGTTCTTTGTAGATTATGTGTCTAAGTGGGTAGAAGTCTGTAGCCTTACCCACTAATGATGCTCGGGTAGTAGTGAGATTTTTAAAGAAAAATATTTTTACCAGATTTGGCACTCCCCGAGCAATTATTAGTGATGGTGGCACTCATTTTTGCAATAAACAATTTGAAAATATTTTGAGCAAATATCGTGTCACTCATAAGGTAGCAACTCCTTACCACCCACAAACCAGTGGACAAGTTGAAATTTCAAACAGAGAGTTAAAAAGGATTTTAGAGAAGACAGTTAGTGCATCAATAAAAGATTGGTCTTTGAAACTTGATGATGCACTATGGGCTTATAGAACTGCTTTTAAAACCCCCATTGGGATGTCTCCTTACTGTCTTGTTTTTGGAAAAGCATGTCATTTGCCTGTTGAATTAGAGCATAAAGCACTTTGGGCCTTAAAATTTCTAAACTTTGATGCTCAACTTACAGGTGAAAATAGGTTGTTGCAACTCGATGAATTGGATGAGCTCCGTCTCGGAGCTTATGAGAATGCCAAGTTACACAAGGAGCGGACTAAAAAGTGGCATGATAAGCGCATTCAGCAGCGTGAGTTCCATGTTGGTGAGAAGGTTTTAATTTATAACTCACGTTTGCGTCTTTTTCCAGGAAAGTTGCGCTCTAGGTGGTATGGACCCTATACTGTTACTCAAGTTTTTCCTTATGGAGTGCTTGAGGTATCTCATGAAGATGGTACCACTTTTAAGGTCAATGGTCAGCGTGTGAAGCATTTTGAGGAAGGGTTGCTACAAGTGAGCTATGTCACTGGCCTCAAGGATTGACCGTAGTACCGTCAGGCTCGAGACGTTAAACAAGCGCTTCGCAGGAGGCAACCTGTGTTTTATTTTCTCTCACTTTTGTTTGTTTGTTTTTCTATTTTATTTAGGAATTAACTCAGTTTGCAAAGCTCTCTCAGGGAAGTCACTCTTACTCTCTCTCTCTCATTTATTTCTTTTTGTGCCAATTTGATATTTTGCATTGAGGACTATGCTTCATGCTAGTGTGGGGGAGGAAAGTATATTTTGTCACTTGATCTATATTAATGCACATACCCACTAAATATGTTGATAGCATTTTTCTGGCTTGTTTTGTATGAATTATGCGTCAATTGAAAACAATAGAGATTATGTCTTTTTGGGACCCCATAATTGATTCATTTGACAGACTTGTGCTTAATAGTAACTGTGAGGTTGTCCTTAGGAAGCTAATAATTAGCATTGGTGCCTGTTGAATACTTTTTGTGAACCAGCTTCTAAATGTGAGATCTGAGCCTTCATAAGGGGATTGATACTAAATCATAAATTTTTACCCCTTTTCTTTCTATGAGTGTGTTTCCCAATTTGCTACATTCTAGAATTTGTCTTTTGACCATTTCAAGGCGAAAAGTGATTTGCATCATGTAAAAAGATTTGGGGAATTTAGGTATTTTTCTGTCCTCAGAGTTGTTTGTTGAATTTATCCATTAGTTGCCCCCTTTGAGCCTAATTGTTATATTTTTCTTCTTTGGTACCCAGATATAATTTTTTCTTTTTTTGTGGTAACCATTTGGAATTAAATGTGGAGCAACTATTGAAAATTACAATTACGTCCTATATTTTAGTGGTCTATATTTTCAGGACTGAAATTTCGTCACCTACTTTAGTTGTCTATCTTGTTAGGATAAAATAAAAATGAGTGAATCATGTGCTCATAAGAACATCTTCCTACAAAGGAAACAAAATAGAAGTTTTCATGTACTTACCTTTTCCTCCTAAGAAAAAAAAAAGAAAAAAAAATATAAAAAATAAAATTTCAAAAAAAAAGGGAAAAGTAAAGGAGGAAAAGACACATCAAAAGAATGAAAGAGCCAAAGGGAAAATCCAAAAAAAAAAAGGTCTGCTCAAGAGAGAAGGTAAATCAAAGAGAGCTGATTCAATAGAAGAAGAGTGAAGAATGAAAGTGAAATTAAGTTGGAGTTTGGACAAAAACTGTAAAATAGATAGGAGCTCCATATTTGGTTTCAATGGTTACTGTTTGCTTCTTGTTTTTCTTTTAGCCATTTGATTATCTCCCTCTTCTTATTTCCTACCCTGCATGAATTCACCCTGGCCCCATTACAACCCATGAAACCCCATCTTTTGCATGCATGTGAACTATTTAGTGGAGATTTGGTCAAATTACAAACATATGGTAATGTGCATTTTGTGGAAACTTGAGTGTATATTTTCACTAGTCCCTAAACACTTAGAGAGATTGTGAGCGAGTGCCATTGTTCACAGAAATGTAATCTTTAGGGACTTGAGTCTCTAATTGGGCAACCTTTTGACACCTCATATGTTCTATACTATCTATTGGCTGTCATTGTGCTTCTAACTTTGGGTTCCTTATTTGACTATCTCTATTACTTATTTGAAAAGTTTTTGAGCCAGAGAATTTGCTTGAGGACATGCAAATGTTTAGTGTGGGGGAGTTGATAAACTCTAATTTGATGCATTTTTAGAGATACATTTGAGTCTTTTTTTAGAGTAATTATTAGCAATTATATAAATAACTAACTTAATTTATTCTATTTTTGCAGAAAGAAAGAAAATATAAAAAGAAAGGAAATAATTTATATTGTTATATATATATATATATATATATATATATATATATATAATGGGAGGTTGAAGAAAGAAAATAAAGGAGTTCTTCTTGGCCCATTTGGATGAAGTTAGCCAGCCCATGAAAGGAATAGTACCGTGGGAAAAAAGAATGGGAGTGGCACAGAACCCTAGGCATCAAGTTAAAAGGTTTGCAGCATGAATTGAAAAAAAAGTGATTTGAAGGAGGGATCTGAGGCAAGTATATTAAGAGAAAGAGAGCAGTCGCACAGTAACGGAGAAAAAAACAAAAAGGAAGAGCAGCACGGAAACCGAGAACGGGAGAAGAATAGCGCCGAATGATGAATAAGGTATTTCAAAACCAAATTGGTAGGGTCGTTGAAGTATACCTTGACGACATGATTGTGAAAAGCAAAGTGGATGAGGGCCACCTAGCGGAACTAACTGAGATATTCGCAAAGGCCAGGAAGAACAACCTCAGGTTCAACCCAGAGAAATGCACTTTTAGTGTCAGAGCAAGAAAGTTCCTCGGATTCTGCCTCACAAAAAGGGGAATCGAGGCTAATACCTGGAAAAATGCATGGTCGTGACCGACATGCGTCCACCTACCACTAAGAAAGAGGTACAAAAATTGATGGGTATGATAGCAGCATTGTCGAGGTTCATGTCGAAGGCGTCTAATAGATCACTACTTTTCTCCGGAATTTTGAAAAAGGGCGTCGAATTCAGCCATACACCAAAATGTGAGTTGCAAAGCCTAACCGGGAAGATTTATTTTTATATGAGGTTTATTTCGATTTTGATTGGAAAGACGAAGAGTTTTGCTCCTTTGTTAAGGATCAAGATTTCTCAAGAGAAGGTTTCAAGGCCAAATAGCAGAAAGGAGTTGAGGTCTCTTTCTTATCTTAATCATGAAGGGTAAAGTAGTTTTTAAATTAAGAAACTATGATAACAACAATGTGATAAAAAATAACACGCTACTATAAGCTTGCACACGTCAGGAAAACACTTTAACTAGTGAAAACAAATCATACGAGCTAAGTGAGAAAGTTCACTTGCCAAATAACTCTCGCGTTTTCATAAAAGAGCTACCAACCATTAATTAAATTCATTAAATTAATTTTTTATAATTGAATTTTCATATGATACTTTCGTAAATTATATAAGACCACTTAAAAAAGTTTATCTAGGGTTTAATTTTCATTTTCAGTATTATTTCTATAATTTTGAACTATGAAGATTGATTTAATATAATACTAAAAATATAAAAAATTTAATTGTTTTATTATTTTGGTGTAACGACTATTACTTTTTAAACCGCTACTTATTAGTTATTTAATTGACTAATTATTTTCATGATTGACTTGAATAGATCATCATATAAAACAAACAAGGAAGATTTATACTAGGATAAGTGAATTATAAAAATAGGAAATAGGAATTATGAATAAAAACTAATTTATTATAGTTTGACATAATTGTCAATTCTTCTAAGTACATTTTCTTATTTAGAGTCTCACTAGCATACAAATTACTTATTTTTGTTTGTTGTAAGCCTCCAAGTTAAAACCAATGAATATTCGCACTATGCGAGGCCCTGTTAAGACAAAAACAACAAATTAATTTAATAGTAAAAAAATATTTAAGTTTGTATTTTTACATAAAAATAATTAAAATTGTCACAAAAGACTAGATATAAGATGAGAAGAACCTTAAAAGGTCGCATCGACAAATGCCCGCACTCCCTTCAACAACCTTTCTCGCATTTGTTCAAATTAGCTAGATTCATTCCAGCACATAGTGGGAGACACTTAGCAAGACACTCAGTAAAAGGACTATAATATTTAAGAACCTTAAAAGGTCTATTTGGCTTAACTTCTTGATATTGTTTGATATCCTTATGAGCTTGTGCTACAACTAGCATAATAATTAGCATGATCACAATACATTTTTTCACATCACTCACTGCCATAACTCTTCTCCATTGAGTTTTTAAGTTTGTGATGTCTTCTATTTTACACAATAGCTTTATTTATAGACATGCACAACCAATTCCTTTTTAAATATTTTCTAAATACTTAATAAAATTAATTAATAATATGATTTAGAAATACTTGTTTTTTCTTAAAAAATTGGGGAAGGGAAATTTTTTTATTAGTCAAAGCTAGCACCTCAAGTGAAATTTAAAAAACTTGTTTGAAACATAAACAATAAGTAATTACATACGCAAATATTCTAAGATGTGTAATTATTAAAATTTCAAGAAAAGACAAATTATTTTACATTGTACGAAAAAAATCTATTTTAAGGAGATTATATATTTTTTCGTAAACAACATAAAGTGACTTCTCAAAAAAATGAAAAAGATGATTATCTTTAAGAGGTTGAAAATGCGTGTTAAAAATGTTGAAAAAACCAAATACTTTAAAAGTGAAACTAAAAGCGAAAACTAATCCATTATTAGATTAATTAAAAGTTTAAGATGTTTACGCAAGAGATAATGGACTGTCATGTACTTTCGGTTTTAATGGTGTTAGACTATGCAAATGGGTTAAACTAATAAATAATAGTTCAAGATGTTTTTGGCTATTGCGAGAGATAACGAGCTACGCTGTACATTCAAGTATCTTAATTAGTGGCTTTAGACAGTGAAATCTAAATTAGTTGGTGTTTCAAAAAATATAGTGTTCATAAAAATTTTAGTGATTTATTTTTAAAAGATTGAAAAGAGGTGTTAAGAAATTGTTCCATGTGGCGAAGACATGGAAGGCGACACCTCACAAGACAATCAGTAGAGGAATCTGGACTATTTTACTCTACTTCTTGAGATTAAAAGATATCCTTACGAGCTTGTGTTACAACTAGCATAATCATTAGCATTATCACAACACTTTTTTCATATCACTCGCTGCCAAAACTCTCTTTGAATTCTCAAGCTTGTGATGTCTCCGATTTTACAAAATAAATTTATTTATAGCCAAGCATAATCAATTTCTTTTATAAGGTTATTGCATAATGAATAAAAAAATTTATTAACATATATAATTATTGAGAAATACTTGCTTGAAACTTCAAATATATGTAATTATATAAACAGTGAATTAAATGAGTTTTATAAAAAACTAGAAAAAATAATCAACAACAATAATTATTAAAATAAATAAATATCAAGTTTATATTTTATATTTGAAAATACTTTTTACTCTTTCTTTTGGTATACATAAAGGGGAGAAAAATATTTTTTCATATCACTCGCTGCCATAACTCTCTTTGAATATCAAGTTTATATTTTAAGTACAGGTAATTTTCGTTTGATATTAATTATAAAATAATATTTATAATGTCATTTTCTTTTTTTTTCAAAAACATATTAAAGTGAATTGTCAAAATACGGTGTTCATAAAAAATTCTATTGCTATCTAGCTCTCAAAATGATAACGTAGCACTTTGGGTGACTTCTCTGAATGATGAAAATGATTATTTTTAAAAGATTGGAAAAATGTGTTCAATAAGCTAAAAAAAAATCTCCTAAAATTGAAAGTAAAAAAGAAAACCAATCAATAATCAACTTAAGATGTTTATGGCTATTGTAAGAGATAATGGGCTGTCATGTAGATTCAATTACCTATGTGTTCCGGCCCGGGCCAAAAGCCCTTTAAGGCACATTAGCGCAACCCAAAGCATGCTTCCAAATGAGACACGACACGCCTCACTCGGGTATCCGAGTCTGACGGCCAAGATCACCCGAACAGATCCGACAGTCAAGACCGAGGCACTTCGTCTATAAATAGAGGTGCAGGCCATCAATTCCAGGTACGCTCTCATTCCATGCACATTCCGCCTTACTCAACGAGCCGACTCCAATCTTCAAGGACGACAAAGCAAGACTCTCTAGCTCCTCGGACAAGGTATATCCGAATTCCAGGACCGAACATTGGCGACTCTGCTGGGGAGATAATCAATTGCTTTCCCCCTCCGCCCGACATACAGATCGAGAGAAACGTCTGTCATGGAACTTGCTGGAGGCTACTCCGTCTCATCAGGCCTATCTAAGCATGCGGAAAAGCGGGAATGGCGGGAAATTTCTCGCCTGACTTCTACTTCTCACCAGACAGAGTTAACCAATCGCATGATGCTGAAAGTTCTGAAGAAAAGATTGAAATGGGCGAAGGGGGTGTGGCTCGATGAGCTACCATACGTTTTATGGGCGTACCGGACGACGCCACACTCAACCACTGGCGAGACGCCCTTCAGACTGACGTACGAAACGAAAGCAGTTATACCCGTTGAGGTCAGTGAATCCACCTGGAGGACATTGTACCCTCTCAACAAGGAAGAAAACGACAAAGTCATCAGAGAAGTCTGGGACATGGCTCGGCTAGGCGAGGCCGCATTCAAGGATCGGATAGCTCGCCTCTACAACCAGCAAGTCATCACAAGAGACTTCAATGTTGGAGACCTCGTCCTCCGGCGTGCCAACGTAGGGAACAAGAACGCCTGTGAGGGGAAATTGGCCCCAAACTGGGAAGGCCCCTACCGGGTCATATCCAAAACTGGCAGAGGAGCATATCAGCTGGAGACGCTCTCCAGGGAACCAATTCCCAGGACGTGGAACGCAGAAAAACTTAGAATCTATTACAGCTAGTTGTACATTTGATTCTCAAATGTAACAGTTCATGATGTTTTCGACATGGAATGAAATAACTCTTGTTTCAAATAACCTTATTTTCTAACAAACAGGATACGCAGCGACCCTAGCTCCCGACCTATAACAAGGCCCCTCTCCCTGACTCCGACACAAAGCTGGCCACTCGGCGGACGACGGGATGAGGCGATGCCAACAAAGAAAACCCCCCATGGTTCCGAGCTCATACGCTCCGCCACGGGGTGCAGGCGAGGCTCCCAGTGGCTCAGTCAATAGTGACCCTTATTGCTTTGCGTCGTCGACCCCCTTTGAGTGGCGTTGGAATGCCGAGACGGGGGACTGGCGGCGCGAACTGGCCTTTTCTTTGGCTTGCCTTGAATGTCAAGTCAAAGACCGGAGGAAGAAGCCCAAGGGCGGCTTCGACCCGTGCTATCACGAGCACCGCCTTCTCCCGTACTGCGAACTTCAACGTTCAAATTCGGGACCGAAGGAAGAAGTTCACAGCGACTTCACCTCTCTTGATTCTGAGCTTAAATGCTCTGTCATGACCTTTTTGATTCTGAGCTTAAATGCTCTGTCAAGATTTAATTGACTTTGAGCTTAAGCGCTAAGGCAAGATTTACTTCTTTGTATCATGACTCTCAATTATTCAAATAAATTTTCACCATCAAGATCATTAGAATCATCATGCTATAAGCTTCAAGAGGCTTAAAATACGATAGCAAGTCATTAACATAAAATAATTTAAGTAAATACTTAAAAATATAAATTTACTCACAGATATTTGATCAAAAATATAATTTAATTTAATTTATATATGGTTTTCCAGTCTCGCCCATCTCAGAGACCACTGGTATGTATGACATTTATTTTATATTATTTATATATGGTTTGCGTGTCGTGACAAGTTGTTCATATTCTTAAATTAATTTACCGTCGTGTCTTTTATGATTTTTATATGTGATGTATGATGTGTATGAGATGTATGTTTAATATGTTTTTAGTGTAAGAGATATATGCATATGTAAGTTTTATATAATTGGATGCATGAGATGAGTGTTATCCCCCAATTTTTTCCGTCCTTTTTTTTTGTTTCGATCATTTTTATTATTTAATTTGCGTGTCATAAGTCTGAGGTTATACTATTACGAAAACTTTTTGAACTCATTCGATGATGTCTCGTTTTCTAATCTGAGCCAACACTTATTATCTTGTTTAGGCCGAAATACCGTTTTATCTAATCTGGATGTGTACTATGTATACATATGGTGATTTTAATGTCAACAACGTTTTTCTAAAAATGCTTTTTGAGAATAAGGAGAGTGATTGGATTACAACAAGAAAAATGATACTCTAGAATTAGTGAATATCGTTAAGTAATGATTTAAAAATCGTCAAGAAATGCTAATAGAGTTTTGTTGCATTTTGACCCATTGAGGTAAATTTAACCGAGGTAAAGTTTGAAATGATTTCCAATTTTTATGAAAATCGATACGTGTTTGTTATCAAGGACAGATATAGAAACTTATGAAAGAGGGGGAAAACTCCAAGTAGCTAGACTAACTAAATATTCTAAGATTTGTAATTAATTTAAAAACTGCAAGGAAAGGTAAATTATTTTACACAAGCACAATTTTTGTTTGATTTTGATTATACAAAATGTTTTAAAGTGATATAATTTTTTTTCAAAACAACATAAAGTGACTTCTCAAATGATAAAAAAGTCATGGTTTTAAAATATTGAAAACTTGTGTTAAAATGTTAGAAATAAATATACAAAAAGTGAAAGTAAAAGAGAAATTCAATGAATTAATAGTTCAAAAATGTATATGGCTATTGCAAGAGATAATGAGATTCCATCTGCATTTAGTTATCTATATTAACAGATTTAGACTATGCAAACAGCGGAAACCAAGCAATTAAATGGTTCAAGATGTTTATGGCTATTGTAAGAGATAATGGAATGCCATGTACATTCAATTATCTATATTAAGGGCTTTAGAGTATGCAAATGACATTAATTGGATCTAGTGCTTATAGCTCCAAATGATAAAACAATGATAATTTTTAATAGAGAAAACCAAATATTCAATAAGTAAAAGTAAAAGAGAAAACCAATCAACTAATAGTTCAAGATGTTTATGGCTATTGCAAGAGATAATGGGCTGCCATTGCACATTCAATTATATGTAGTAATGGCTTTTGACTATGACAATTACATTAATTGACATGGTATTCTTAAAAATTCGACTACTATTTCTCTTAAAGTGATAACATAACATAATAGTTTAGGTGACTTTTCCAAATGATAAAAGAATTATAACTTTTAAGAGACTAAAAAGATGTGTTTAAAATGTTAAACAAAAGCTAAATATTCTCTGAGTGAAATTAAAAGAGAAAACCGATAATGCAATAGCTTAAGATGTTTATCGCTATTGCAAGAGATAATCAGCCGCCATGCACATTCAATCACTAGTATAGGAAATAGATGCAACACCGGTTATATCGTACTTTCCACACTAGTTTTAGAGAGGTGTGGTTTCCACAAGTTTAGTAAGTTAGACTTTTAATGCCAGTTTGTTTAACAAACGACGTAAATTTGTTGTTTTTAATGATTAAAAAACTAACAATAATATAGTTAGACTTTTAATGCCAGTTTGTTTAACAATGTGTTTTGATGTTCACGGGGTAATTTTGGACTAACTCAATTACAGTTTGAAACATTTTGTTTATCTACATTAAATTATTACCAAAACACTCACTACCCTTCTCTTAAACTAATCTTTTTTCCTATCTCACTTTTTATCAACTATATCTTTTATCAAAACACCCACCACAAACTACATTTCTACCCTTCTCTTAAAGTAATCTATTAACAAAACTCCCATAACATAAATACCAAACTACCATACTCTTAAACTAACCTTTTTTCCGTCCACTTTTTATCAATCAACTATATCTTTTATCAAGACACCCACTACCAAAAATACCAAACTACGCTTCTCTTAAACTATAAACTAATATCTTTTATCAAAAAAGCCAACTACCAAATTTACCAAACTACCATTCTCTTAAACTAACTTTTTTTTTCTACCTCACTTTTTTATCTACTATCTATCTATACCATTAACCTACTATCTATCTCAATTTTTCCAACTAAACTAATTTTAGAATATTTATTTAATTTCAATTTTTAAAATTTTTTCAAACTTTCTAACTCTCTCACGCACTTTTTCAAACTTTTTCACTCTCTCCTCTCTTTCTTTCACTAGCTCTATCTCATTTTTCTATTTTTCACAATATATATACTTTAATTTCATTTTAATATATCATTTTTCTCTATCAATAAGTTTTATTTAATCTCTACGGGAAACATTACAATTTGGAAATTTTGAATCTTTAGTACAATTTTGTTTTCTAATCTCTACGGGAAATATTACATATTGATGGTGAATGTTCACGGGGTAATTTCGGACTAACTCAATTACAGTTTGAAACATTTTGTTTATCTACTTTAAATTAGTTTTGATTTTCACGGGGTAATGTTCCGACTAATTAAATTATAACGCGATAACACCCCTGCTTATGCATGGGTATACTCCTAGTAAATTATAAAAAGAAGAACATCGCAAGTAATAAAAACTATAATCCAATATTAAGGAACAACTTTATTGCCAGGAATTCTCATAATATACATCATGTCGGTTTACAACATAAAAGTACCAAATACAGACTTACAATGAGAAAAATATATATCAACCTAGATAGCGTGTATCTTTCGAAACAAACCCAACAAGTAGACTGACGTTGAAGAAATTTTAAACCATGAATTTGTATACCGTTGCATTTTGACATGGATTTTATTATTCATTGACCGATGGAGGGGATAGATGGAAGTGAACTTCCAGATCGTTAGAGACTATTAGAGTCTACACGGGAATATACATATAGATACTAATAGTATCAAACAATAGAAGTTCAATTCCCTAAATTCCATGTATCTATAAATGGATAATAAAATTCATGCCAAATTATATAAATACATGTTTTATAAGATCTTCAACGCCATCCTACTCTTTGGGTTCGTTTTGGAAGTCACGCAAGTAAGGATCGATTAGGTGGTGTAAAGAAACCATACTAATCTGAGTTAGATGATTGACTGGTACTAAGCCTATACTAGTCTAACTAGGTTTATTGGCAGGTAGTAAGCGTATTGGGTTTATTAATTCTAGCAAGGATGAAAGATTGTGCTGCCCATAGAAATTGCTCAAGCACCTTAAGCAGGCGAGATTGGAGCAGGAGTTTGAATAACTCCACAACTTGAGCAGAGCAGAGTGAAATTCACAACAATGTTTGCAAACTAGGCTTGCAAGAGGTCAGAGAAACTTGGAAAACTATGTTTACAACAGATGCTGCAAAAAAGATACAGTATTCATAGTTAAAACATATATAATAGATCCAACACAAACATTGGAAGTCTAAATTAAAAAACTAACTTGCAAAGATGAATGCAGCACAATAGAGCCGCAATATGGCATATATATGCATCTTTTATATTCCCTGTAAATGGGAAGATGAAGCATAGAAAAGAAGCATTTATGTACCATGTTAGTGTCCTTTGAGTCCTCAGGTCACTTGTCCTAATTTGGTACATCAAGCAGAGCAAAAAAAGTTCGATAACGATATATGACACATAATTGCATTGCAATCGTAATGATATTCAAAAATTAAAACTTAATACCCAATGGAAAAAACATAAAACATAAATTGAATATATTAATATAAAAACATAAAAAACATATAGATCCATAAATCCTAAAATATATATAGTTATTTATAAGTTATATGAACACATATAACACATAACACCACAAAATAATGCTTTACTGTATGAAATGAATAGATAGAGACAATGAAAGGAAAGCCCCATTGATGCTTTAGTATATAGAACTACTCAACAGAAGAATATACAATGAGATCTATATTTTTTATGTTTTCAACCCTACATTGAATCAAAACAAAAAATTGTATGTATCGGGAAGAAGAACCAAGCAAACTAACCTTGCAAAGAAGAATCCAACACAAATCCACTGAAAAGTGAACCTTCGAATTTGGTAACCTTCATTGTCTTCCTCATAAACCATAGGTGGATGTAAGGGAGACAACATCCATCGAGGTTCTACCAGTGACAATGAGTTCGCTCGAGAATGGTACCATGACAATAGACAGCGACTACGAGAATGATAAAAAGCAAAGACGAGAATAAAGAGCATGAGGGAGAGAGACAGAGATAACAAGAGAGACACAGAGAAGGAGGGCTAGGGTTTGAGAGTCTCGTCGAAAAAAGAGTGAGAAAATAGACTAATTAAATAAAAGGTAGGGTGGATTGATGTTAATATTCGTGTAAAGACTATACCAACCGATTGTTAAAACGATAACATAATACATTGTGAGGGGAGGAGGAGATAGCCAGACTCGCCATCCATTGAATCTGTCTTAGTTTGTGATTTTATGGAAAAGGATTTATACGTCAATAATCTATCGTGCATATTGTATTACAATAAAATATATTTACCCAATGAAATTTGATAACGCGGGTGATCGAAACTTAAAAACCTTGGACTAGAGTCCAGGCGAGGCATGTGTTAGAACTACCCTAGAGACCAATAAAGTCATTATATTTATTATTATTATTCATTTATATAATAATGAGTCATTTTATTTGCTATGTGGATTTATTTAGAGTACAATAAAGTCCTTACAATTGTTAATCATTTTAATGAAATATTATGTGTAACTAACTCGTCCTTAAAATAGTTAATTAGCTCATTTATTATGGTTAATTTGGACAGCAATAATGCATAAAAACTATTATGTGAGTGGACTCGTGACCTTATCTCACGCGTCATGGATACGAGATATCAAGACTTCGCATAAGTATAATGTTTGGAGTAATATTTGTACTTGATTGGAGGTATTACCCAATCAATGGCAACGTTTTTTTGAAGCCGTTGCCGTTTCATTTTTTTTAATTTTTTCAATGACAACGGCTCAAAACCGTTCCCATAAAGTATTTCGCAACGGTTTTTTGTTTAGGGTTTAGGCAACGGTCCAAAAACGTTGTCATAGAACAATTATTAAAAAACAAAAAAAATTGGGCGCTAAATAATAGCGCGTTATTTGATTCCCCAAATTTTTGGGTGCCAAACCAAAAATCAAAAAAACAAAAACACCCCAACACACTTCGTCTCCCTCACAACTCAGTTCTCACGCAAAACCACTCTCAGAAACGCAAAAACACTTCTCTCCCTCTACTTTGTTCCATTCTATAAATCATGAACCCTCTCCAAACCATAAATTGTTCAACCCTCTAAATCGTTCCAACTTCTCCAAGCCATAAATCGTTCCACCCTTAAAATCATGAACCCTAAATCATAACAATTTCAAGCTATCAACGATTTCAATGACTTCAAGCTCGTCCCTCTTAACGATTTCAAGCTTTAGGTTCATTTCCCTCTCTCTCTCCTAGTTTTTCTCTCTCTGGTTCGTCCCTCTCCTAGTTCGATTTTTTTATTTTAATTTTATGAAATTGAAGATGGTCACAATGCTTTGAAAATAAGATAATCAGTTAGGTAATTCCATAGAAGGCAAACAAACTCCATTGAAGCAAACAATGCTTCAATATGTGAAATACCAAGTGTGATGCTTAATTTGGAATGGGAGAGTGTTTTTGAGTGGGACAGAGGCCCAACTTAGCGAAGAAGGCCCAGCGCGGCCCAACCCATTGGCGTGGAGCGCAAATATCACCTTGTGGCCACTTATCTATCTAGGGCGCCGATTATCTCGCAATGGCCAAGGCACCACGCGCAGTATAAATACACAGTACAATCTCATTGTCAGGTACGTAATCTACACCTTGTGACCCTGCTCGACCACACACCGATGACTTGAGTGTCGAATATTGCAGGTACCACCCGCGTGCCGTCAAGACCCCGGTGCTCACCTACCAGCAACGACCGGGCCAACTCACCAGAGCAACTCAAAACACATTGGACAAGGTACGATCAATTGGCGACCACAGTGGGAGATCCCTAGCGCAATCCTACCCATAATATGACCAAGCGTGGACGACCGTTAACGCGTGCTTCCTCTAGGCACGACCCCTCCGCCCTAGATGGTCAACGACAGGAAACCCCTGAGGGTGTTCCTATGACCGTTCATGAATCTCAAGAGAACCCCCGACAATCCCCTACTGTGCAGGGGGTGTTCTGGAGCCCGTGCTTCAGCCCGTCCAACAGCGGGCACTCCCGGCAGAATTGGCCGAGGCCGGCATTCCGAATCCCTGCCAGTGAATATCACACAAACGGTCCTTAAATTGCTGCAGGCAAAGGACCAAATCATAGTTGATCGAGACACTTTCATCACCTAGTACGAACAAGGTGAAACTTCGGCCCGCCCGCGAGCGGCCTCTGCCCCAAGAAATTGACGCTTTCAGGAAGCAAGGCTACCATCCGCAAGGCATTGGACGCCTCCTCGAAGGAGCGTCCCACTACGCGGGCGCCGTCACCACTTTCCCTCATATGACTACGCGGCTGACTACAAAGACCCAAGTTATCATCCTGAATCGGGTTATTTACCTACAAGGTATTCTTCATGTGAATCTTCCGGATCTCGCCGGTCAAGAAGTCAATTTTGGGATCCATACAACGAGTTTGTAGACTATGGGCGTGCTGGAGAAATTTCTGATGTATCACACGTCGGCCCTAGGTACTCTAAGCGGCCTATGGGACACTACACTGAGAGGCCAAGGAGGCACGAACCTCGGCCGGCCAACAAAGCGATTCTCGCTCATCATTTACCTCCACAGGTACAGCAAGTCGCGCCTATCTACAACCCAAATGACAAAGGCCCATTCAGGAGGGAGATCAGTCGATATCGAGTCTCGATGGAGCTGAGGAAACCTCCCCCCATGAAATTGTTTACCGGCCACGGAGATCCAGACAAACATTTGAGATATTTCAACAATTTCTACAGATACAGAGAGGTGAACAAAATAAAGAAGTGGACACTATTCCCACAGCCGCTCGATGAGCGGGCGCTGGAATGGTGGGACACTCTCCGACCAAACACCATCTCCTCATGGAACGACCTAGTCAGGATCTTCCTATCACATTACACGGCGAACAAATGCCAAGACCGCTATGAGGAGGTGTTGGATAGTATCGTCCAAGGAGAGAACGAAACCCTAAGGCATTACATTGATCGGTTCAAAGAAGAGGTCGAGATTGTCTGAGACTTGGAGAACAAGGATAGATTGAAGTGTTTGAAACGCGGACTTAGGCCGGGCAGCCTATTCGCACAAGAGGTCGGATTTAATCGACCGCAAGACTTGATCACCTTTCTCCAAAGAGCAAACAATCACATGGCTTACGAAGAATCATTGTTGGCAAGGATAGGCGCCTGCGAGCAACCTCGGAAGGAACATAACAGGGCAAGCAGAAATCAAGATAACTCGTCTCGCGATTACAAGACAGAGTATAGGCCAAGGAAGTACGACCAGAGTACCAGACTCAACACTTAAATAGCACCAATTTATTCTGAGTGCCAAAATAATGAGTTCTTGAAGGTGAAGCGACCTGACCCCCTCGTTTAGAGAGGGGTCACGTCCGACCAAGAAGTACTGCCGTTATCACCGCAGTAAAGGGCACGACACGAACAATTGCATGGCCCTCAAAGATGATATTGAAGACCTTATTCGGAAAGGAAAGCTAAGGCAATATGTTGGAAAGGAAGACAAAGGTCAGCCCGAGGAAAAAGCTGTTGAAAGGCCGGTCGCCCGGGATCCTAAAAAAGGTAAAGCAACCACCACCAAATTGATTGAGCTCCAAAGGACAACGACGACTCTGAAGAGGATCCTGACACTAGACAGTCTAGAGGTCGCAATGTAGTTATGGTCATCCATGGGGGGAACCCATTTGAATCTAACAAGTCCAATAGGTCGCCCAAACGAAAGTGGAACGAAATACTAAGCGTAGCCACTACCTCCGCCCCAAGGCCGCCCATCTCATATGGGGACGAAGACCTATTGGATGGAAAGAGTAACAAGTACGTCCCCCTCTGACCAAGGCATATCGTCTGACATCATGTTCGAGGATCTGATTGATGTGTTGAAGATTGATAGGAATGAAATAATCCCTCAAACAGAAGTAGCCCCTCAGACCGGCTTCAATGGGGCGGCCACCTACCCTCTTGGAACCCTTAACCTATGAGTCACTTTTGGGGATGATACAGATGGAAAGAATCTCTATAGAATGGTCAAAGTGTCATTTTTGGTCCTCCCATGTAAGTCAATCTACCTGTGCATCTTGGGCCGGCCTACACTTGGGAAACTGGAAGCGGGCGCTTCCACAATTCACCCTTAAGATGAAATTTAATAGCAAAGACGATAAGGTAGTAAATTTATTGGCCGATATGAACTCAGCCAGAAGGTCCCATTACCTCCATCTAAAAGAAACTTTTGAAGGCTCAATCATAAGAGACCCACCTAGAGATAAGGGCGAAGGCCACCAAGTCAATGTGACCGACCTAGATGCTCGCTATGATCCAGACAACGATGAAGAGGAAGATGATGATGATTTAGCCCGCGAGCTAAAGAACAAACTCAAGCGACCTGAACCACATGGGAGTTGGTAGATGTTCAGTTAGGGGACGACCCTGCTAAGACAGTAAAGTTAGGGACCGACCTACCTGAGCAGGTGAGGCAAGACTTGATCGGCTGTCTGAGAGACTACACACTTGGAATGCATTGAACATGCCTGGCATTCCAATAGAGATGGCCTGCCTTCACTCAGATTCTCTGTTGGTCGTCTCACAAATTCAGGAATTGTTTGATGCCAAAGATAAAATTCTACAAATGTATTTGGCAAGAGTGAGGGAGCTGCTCAAGCAGTTCGACCACGCTGAAGTAAGGCATGTGCCAAGGACCGAAAACGTCCGAGCTGATATACTGTCCAAGTTTGCCAGCACAAAGAATCCTGGAAACCATCGAAGTGTGATCCAAGAAACTCTGACTCGACCAAGTGTATCAACAAAGCCGGTCTGTCATTGGGCATTTTCTCTATTGACTTGGAGGAAGATTGGATCGCTCCTATTTTACGATACATCCTGACGGGCGAAGAAACGAACGACCCAAAGGAGGCAAAACTGCTAAGAAAGTGGGCGACCAAATACTTTGTTGTAAAGGGGAAGTTATTTTGGAAAGGATTCTCAACTCCACTACTCAGATGTCTGAAAGTTGTCGAAGTAGACCATGTATTGAGGGATATACATGAAGGCATATGTGGAAGCCACCAAGGTGGTCGGTCGCTAGCCAAGAATGCGCTAAGGGCCGGTTATTACTGGCCTACAATGGAAGAAGATGCAAAGAAACTTGTTCAGAAATGCAAGAAGTGTCAGGTCCATGTTGATGTGCATGTGGCTTCAGCGAAAGTGATCAAGTTCTTCAGCAAGAATGTGCTTGCTCGCTTCGGAATACCCGAGTAATTGGTGACCAATAATGGCACTCAGTTTGCCGACAAGAAATCCAGGGCTATGTTGACTGGCTAGAGGTTAAACAACGCTTTACCTCGGTCCAACATCCTCAGACCAACGGGCAAGCCGAAGTCGCAAATAGGGCCGTGTTACGTGGCCTGAAAAGAAGTTTGGATGAGGCTAAAGGCAATTGGGTGGAAGAACTTCAGTCGGTCCTGTGGGCGTATAGGATGACCCCTCACTCGTATACTGGAGAATCCACTTTTAGACTCGTTTATTAGACGGACGCTGTTATCCCCATAGAAATGGGCGAGAGATAACTATCATTTATGATTGTTATTACTTGCTTTCTAAGCTTGATTTTAGGTGAATTAATAAGCTTATTGTGTGAATTATCTTGTAATTAAGTGTTTAGGTTAGAAATAATGGTGCAGGACTGAATTGGTTTTAATTGGGCATTTTAATGCCCTTTGTGCATTTAATTGGGTTTTGTGTAAGTGTTGCAGCAACAGGTGCGTGCGCAATTGTGAAAATGTGCTATATGAGAGAGAAAGATCATGGAAACGCGGAAAACACGGAATGGACAAGTGTTAGAGCTGGAGGAGTACGAAAAGATATGATATCATGTGGATTTCCCATAAATGCCCTTTAACCTAGTACGCGTGCCCAAAAAGAGATCATTTTAGGGTTGTGTGCAAGGAAACACTATATAAGGAAGTTTCCCATTCTTCTTTTGTATGCTCTGCCGTTAGGAGGAAGTTTAGAGATAGCTCCTTTTTAGCGTGCAAGCTCACCTTTACATTACCAAATATTTTCATTGCTGAGATTAATGTTGCAGCATCACTAAAATCACATTTCTCTTTGTGGATTCTACTAGGAAGAGCTGGATCAGTCCTCCATTGTCATCTTTGGAGCTCTGCTACTTTTCTCCTTAGTAGTATCATTCCTTACCTTGAAATTTGTAATATGACTTCTACTCTTTTGTTTAAGTTATTTTCCATGTTTTGTAAGCTCAATATGAGCTAAATACTCATAGTTGAGATGCTGGATCTGATGTAGCTAGATTTATTTTGTGATTAATGAAGTATGTTTAATGTTGTGCATTTTACCTTGTGTGTGACAATATTTCCATTTTAGAGTAGGATTGGCCGTCTATTCTAAATAGCATTTATAAATTCAGAGATGGTTTGTAAATTAATCGCACAAGGTAATATGGGTAGTGATCATTAAAGAGAGATCTTGATGTTCCCTGCTTAAACCCTAGAGATAGGAGGGCATAACCCATAAGGTGAACACTGTCGGTGCTCAATCCACCTAGGAGGTACTTCTTTAGGGTTTAGAGATAAACTCTTGAAAGGAAACCTAGTGTGAAGTATTCGAGAGAATAACGTCTTATTGCTGCAGCACCTAATGTTGCAGCATTGTACATACCCTTAATTGCCTTTTAACGAAGCTACTGAAGTGAATGCATCTCAGCTTGTTCTCATCACTGATTTCCATTACCCTTTACTTTTTACTCATGTTTATGCTACCCAAAACTTGTGTGTCATTTACTTTCCTCACTAATTTGTTAATCAAACTAAACTCTCAAAGTTAAGCATAATTCCTCGTGGGAATGATCTCACTTACTCTTTATTAGTTGTTGATAGTGTACACTTTCACTATCACACATTTTTCACAACAAGTTTTTGGCGCCGTTGCCGGGGAATTATAGTTTAATAGACTATTTAATTAGTTAGCAACTTAGTTCCTTTTGTTACTAATTCTGTTTGTGTTGTTTCTATTGCTACAAAATTAGATTGCTGTAACACACCAGAATTCCAGTTGCACCCAGAGATAGAAAGACATTTTAGAAGTAGATTGAGAAGAGTTCATAGTACTCCAGGACTTATTGAATTAGGAAGAGATGCTACTATGGCTAGTCCTCACAATTCTGAGAATGGTGATCCTACTCCACCACCTACACCACCTCATACAATCCAAGGTGGAGGGGAAGGAGACTTTAGAAGACAAGTTCTTGAAATGGGCGTTATAGGCATGGCTAATGATTGGAATAGACCTATGAGGGACTATGTAGTTTTTGACCCTCAAACTATGCAAACAGACATAGTGAGGCCAGAGATTGCTACAACTCATTTTGAATTTAAGCCTATGATGTTCCAAATGCTTCAAACAATTGGGCAGTTTAGTGGTGGTCCCATTGAAGACCCACATTTGTCATTTGAATTATCTTTGGTGTTACAGATGATGCTCTATTATCCCTAGAGCCTAACTCTATTGTTACTTGGAATGAGATGGCTGAAAAATTTATGACAAAATATTTTCCTCCAATTAAGAATGCCAGCATGAGAAATGAAATTACCTCTTTCAAGCAAACTAAATTTGCAACCTTGTTTGAAGCATGGGAAAGATACAAAGAACTTTTGAGAAAATGACCTCACCATGGTATTCCTATCATTATCCAAATGGAGAAATTCTACAATGGATTGGAACCTCAAACTAGGCTCATGCTTGCTGCCTCATCTGGAGGAGTTCTTCTGAATGGTTCTTACAATAATGCATATAACTTGATTAAAGATATTGCTGCAAATAGCTACCAATGGCCTACTGCTAGGTCAAGTGTTCAAAAGAAGGTGGCTGGTATACATGAGGTGATGTCACTGCCTTGTCTGCTCAAGTGGCTTCCCTCTCCAACCAAATCAAAAATATGACTACACTAGTCTTGCGGCGACCGCAGCTGCGACCACCGCAAGCAAAGAATCAAGCAAAGCGAGCAATTGAGCCAGCTCCATATGGTTCCTCTCCAAGTTGTGTCTACTGTGGGGGAGGTCATCTTTATGAGGAGTGACCTTCGAATACCTACAATCCATACAAGGGTAATAATCCATACTCAAATACCTAATCCTGGGTGGAAGAATCATCCTAATTTCAGGTGGAGCAACAATGCTAAAAGAACACCGCAAAGAACTACTACTCGTAACCCGATGTGCCACCAGGATTTCCTGCTCGATCAAAGCAAGCTGCTCCTATTAGACTCGTCTATGGGACGGACGCTGTTATCCCCATGAATGAAGCAAAGACTCAATATCAGACACAGGGAGCTGCAATTAAGAACTTAGAGAACCAACTTGGTCAAATAGCTACTGCTCTAACCCAGAGACCTAGTGGGGCATTGCCCTCTACTACTTAAGCATCATCTTCTAAGGTAAATGAGCAATGCAAGGCTATAGCTCTTAAGAGTGGGAAATATTTGAGTGGGCCATCACTTGATACAGGTGGTGGTGACAAAAGAAAAGAAAAATATTCTGAAAAAATGAGAAAAAGAGTTAGATGCGACAGCAACTGATGCTGCAGCATTTGATAAAGGTAGACAAATTTGTTTTTCCTGCTGACTTGGTGATTTTAGATTTTGATGCAGATAAAGAAGTGCCTATCATTCTTGGAAGACCTTTCTTGGCTACTGGCAAGACTTTAATTGATGTGTAGAAGGGGGAATTGACTATGAGAGTCAATGATCAAGAGATCAAATTCAATGTCATGAATGCTCTTAAGCTTCCTGATAAAGGAACTGAGGAGTTCTCTTTTGTTGTATCTCTAGACTCTATAGTGCAGAAGCAATTCAACAAGCAAAGTGACCACTTGGTGAAAGCTCTTTCCCAAATTGATAAAAGTGAACTTATGAGTAAGGGATTATTGCATGAGGAGGCTACTGTCAATGAAATTTGGACCAAACAATATGAGTCTCTTGAACTTGGAGATTCTACTCTCAAGAGGAATGTGCCTTCTATAGAAAAACCCCCTGATCTTGAATTGAAAGAGCTACCTAAGCATCTCAAATATGCCTACTTAGGAGAAAATGATACATTGCCTGTGATCATTGCTTCTGACCTCTCCAAAAGTCAAGAGTATGATCTCATTACTACCCTAAGGAGGCATAAGAAGGCAATTGGGTGGCAAATGGCTGATATAAAAGGGATTAGTCCTACCAACTGTATGCATAGGATCATTCTTGATGAAGGTGCTACAAATGGTATTGAAGGACAGAGGAGGCTAAATCCTATCATGAAAGAAGTTGAAAAAAAGGAGATTATCAAGTGGCTTGATGCTGGCATTGTGTATCCTATATCTGATAGTGCATGGGTGAGTCCTGTGCAGTGTGTTCCAAAGAAAGGAGGGGTCACAGTGGTAGCCAATGAAAAGAATGAGCTTATTCCTACAAGAACAATAACTGCTTGGAGGATTTGCGTGGATTATAGGAAGCTCAATAAGGCCACAAGAAAATATCAGTTTCCTTTGCCGTTTATTGATCAAATGGTTGATAGACTTGCTGGGAGGAGTTCTATTGCTTTTTGGATGGTTACTCTGGTTATAATCAAATAGCCATAGTGCCTGAAGATCAGCAAAAGACTATTTTCACTTGTCCCTATGGTACTTTTGGTTTTAGGAGAATGCCATTTGGCTGTGCAATGCACTAGCAACATTTCAAAGGTGTATGATGTCCATTTTCTCTGAGTTCATTGAAAAATCCATGGAGGTTTTTATGGATGATTTCTCTGTCCTTGAATTCCAATTATGCCTTGATAACTTAGAGAGAATTCTGGATAGATGTGAAGAAACCAACTTGGTGCTTAATTGGGAAATATGTCATTTCATGGTCTAAGAAGGCTTTGTATTGGGTCACAAGATTTCTAAGAAGGGAATTGAGGTTGATAAAGCTAAGGTGGAAGTTATTGAGAAGATGCACCATCCAACCAATGTGAAGGTGTTAGAAGTTTCCTTGGGCATGTTGGGTTCTACAGAAGATTCATCAAGGACTTCTCCAAAATATCTAAGCCTCTGTGTCAATTGCTGCAGCATGACACTCCATTTGTCTTTGACGAGGCTTCAGGCCGCAAAGATTTCGTAAATTGCGAGAATGCCTTGGTTACTGCATCTGTGATCGTGTCTCCAGACTGGAGCAAGCCTTTTGAGCTCATGTGTGATGCTAGTGATTATGCCATAGGTGTTTTTCTTGGCCAAAGGTATGAAAAAGTCTTTCATTCTATTTATTATGCTAGCAAAACACTTGTAGATGCTCAATTGAATTACACTACTACTGAAAAAGAGTTGTTAGCTGTGGTCTTTGCATTTGATAAATTTAGATCATACTTCGTTGGCACAAAAGTAATTTTTTACATTAATCACTCTGCCATTAAGTATTTGATTGCTTAGAAAGATGCAAAACCTAGGCTAATAAGAAGGGGGTGGAGAACCAAGTTGCTGATCATTTGTCTAGATTGGAAAATGAAAGTGCAGGTACATATAGTGAAATCAAAGAACCCTTTACTGACGAGCACTTACTGGCTGTAAGTGTTGCAGCACCGTGGTATGCTGATATTGTTAATTTTCTGGTTAGCAAGGTGGTTCCCTGTGATATGAACTACCAACAAAAGAAGAGGTTCTTCTATAGTGTCAAGCAATATTTCTGGGATGAACCCTTCTTCTACAAGATGTGCCCTGACCAATTGTTTAGAAGATGTGTGGCTGATGAAGAACAGCAGAAGGTGTTGCAGCAATGCCATGCTGCAGCATATGGTGGACACTTTGGAAGAATGAGAACAGCAACAAAGGTGCTGCAATCTGGTTACTATTGGCCTACCATTATCAAGGATGCCCATTGTAACACCCCAATTCTACCCGGCAGTTTAATTCAAAAATCAGAGTAATAAAAATCATTTTCTCATTAAATGGAGTGTTACGCTCCTCTCTTAAAAATACTGAAACAGTCGATTCAGCTCAGAAATATGCATAGATACATAACACCATACAAAACGTGGGATAAAATCTCATGTTACGCAGCGGAAATAAAACTACATCTCAAAATAAGTGCTCAGCAATCTCAAATAGTACACAATACACATAAAGGCTCAACAATGAGCAAAACAAAATCAAATGACAGTCTAAACCCCAACCCCTAGGTGCTACGTATCAGAGCAGACCGACTCGGGGAGTAGTGAGAGTAGAAGGCCCTCACTCATGGCTACTTGTGGTAAACAAAAACAGAAAGGGTGAGTCTCGAACTATATAATAAAAGTGATAATAGGCAATATATACAGTCACAGTTCACAGCACAATCAAACATACCAATCATCACTCAATAATATTCATGTGTTCATGAGAATGTATGCAATGTAGTTATGCATGTGGTACCAGTTGCCCTCATGGCAGTATCATTCTCAAATTGAGTCCTCATGACTCTGGCCCTCATGGCCTGGCCCTCATGGCCTCACAATCATGTTATAACGTCGCGACCGCAACCGAATGTATGCATGAGACTCCATGAATACAACACAAGCACATTTACAATATCACTTCATATATTATTTTCTCACCTCATATTTAATCTCGTTTATAGCCCTCATGGCTCTAGCCCCCATGGCTCATGCCCCCATGGCATCCTCAATCATCTCAGTTACTAACTCAACATACTCACGTCCCAAGGACATATTCACAATTGGAGGACTGATCTCACTCAGGGACCTAAACCACCATTTAGGACCAAAACAATCACCTAGGGACCACACTGTCCCCTAGGGACCAAAACAGCACTCACTTAGGCGCCATTTTCCCCACATTCTGGCGCCCCCTGGTGCAACATAAAGACTAGGCGCGAAACTCAAGCAATGGCGCCCCTGTGGCAACACTGACCATCTGGCGCCACTTTTCTAGCAATCTGGCGCCCGCAAAGACACGATCCTAGACACAAACTCGAGACACAAACTCGGACACGAGCGCGCTGCCGAGGCACCGGGCAAAGACATTTGGCGCCTACACTGACCCAAAGACACACAAAACACGTTTAAACAGAAAACCACTCGAGCCAAAATGCTTAAAATTGTACCATATTTCTGTTTGGGTCGTGTTTGGTGGTAGAAGACTCATTGGGGAAACTTGGTTACGATTTGGGAGTGTTTCGACGCGTTTGGGACCCGTTCGGAAAGTTTCGGAATCGTGAGCATTTCCAAGTATTGGTTGTTTCATGATTTTCATCACGATAGGTGAGTCTTACTCACGCTTAGGAAATTTAAATGTTGTTTGTGTGATTGGTTTTAATTGTTTTTGAAATTTCGTGTTTCGTTAATTTTTAGTCAAAAACCGTTTTCCGGAAAATTTACGTTTTTCGGTTTAATTGTTAATTTATATGTTGATTTGTGGTATGATTGGATGATTGATTGGATAGGAATAGTATGTATAAAATCTGCTTTAGTGTGGAATTGGGATCAGTAAAGGTTTGATCACGAATGGATTGAAGGAAAAAGTATTGAAAATGGAAAAATAGGCAAGTCTGCTAGAAGGACACGACCAGTGTCCAAATGACACGAGTGGTCGTGTCCCACTCTGCACTTCATGAAAATTTTTAAAACAAAGGGACACGACTAGTGTCCCAGATGACACTGCCAGTGTCCCACCCTGCAGACTTTCCATTTTCATGACAAAACCCTCAATTCCCTTTCTTGTCAACCCTAATATCCTCCGAATTATATGGTAAAAACTGTGTGTTAAAAACCGTAATTTAGAACGCGAGAGACAACAAATGATTGATGTGTAGATGCTTTATTGGCTTATTATATAAGTTTATAAATGTGATAATATGATATAAAAACATATTATACATTGAATTATGCTTTCGGTATATAAATTATTTCAAATATAGAAGACGGCCCAATGCGGGTATGATATATAAATTATATCAAGTATAGGAGACGGCCCAATGCGGGTACGATATATAAAATATATTGGTTTGGGGTGACGACCCTATGTGTTAGCATGCTAGGGAGGAAAGTCATGAGCCCTTGACCTAGGCCCCGTTTCATATATTTATGTTGCTCTTAGGATTTGCGCTCCTTTTCTTTCTAGTAGGCTACCCCAGCACTACACATCATGACCTTTTCTACCCCCCATGTAGAGTTTTTGCCTTCTGTGGGAATCAAACCATGTACCCTGGGGCTCAAGCACATGCTCAATGCATTCCCACTACCAATTGAGCTACAAGTAAATGATGAAGAAAAAGAAAAAGAAGAACAAAATGAAAAGGAACAAGTAAAAAGAAAGAGAGTGAATAGAAAGCAAGTGAAAGGAAAGAAGAAGAAAGTAATAGAGAATGAAGTGGAGGAACTATATGATACAGATATTGAAGAGGATGAAGAAGTTCAAAAAGCTGTCAAAGAAATGGAGAAGGATGAAGAAGAGGAAGATAATGACAGTGAAGAAGCGAGTGACAAGTCAGAGGAAGGAGGTGTAGACATGGAAGCAATAGCAAGACAAAAATATGCCAAGACACCACCATCAGTACAACAACAAACCACTCCCCTATAATAAACACCATCACCAATTCCATCACCTACTCACTCATCTCTCAAAGAAACACCATCCCACCCAAAATCACCAACCATTCCCCTCCACAAAGTGAACCAATCATTCCAGATCCTACACCAAATATCACTGAATTACTACAAACAGAACCAACCATTCCAACAAGCCCAAGTACAATTATTTCTAATGTTGTTTCTTCTGTTGAGAAGGAATCATTACAAAAAAATGAAGAAGAACCAGAGGAGGAACGTGATCCAGAGGACTCAGGTGATCAACAAGTTGTTAAAGAACCAGTTGAGATGCAAAGTAATGCAACTGCATTAGATACTGGTGCATTAGAAACTGCAATAACCACCATCATTCCAAAAAACAAGGAGGCAACAATACAAATGGTACTAGAGGAATTGGCTGCCAAAAAGAGAGAGGAACTTTGCAACACTCAGACATTTTTCAAGAAGACGCCTAAGAGGAAGATGCCAACTGATGTTGTCCACAGTGATGCTGTTGCACCAGTGCCTAAATAAACACCTGAGAAGAGTGATGCATCTGTATCAGTAGTAGAAACACCAGCCTTTGCTAGCCTGCCAAAACAGAAGAAGATGAAAGTCAAGCACACACCTCCATCAAGGCACAACACTAGACTCAAGAGTGGAGCCAAGAAATGAGTATCAATTTGCTTACTGCTTGTGTGTTTCCTTTCCATGTTTTGAACTTAAGTTTCTACAACTCTTTTCCCGGGATGTTTTAACTACCCCCTCCCCTAATTTTGAGAGTTTAGAGTAGTCAATGTTATCGGTTACAATGTTGTATTACAAAGAGTTCCAAAATAAACAACATATATATACCTGTTTTAAAAAATATTTTGAGCATGACTTCCCTTTTACACAACTAGCTAGACCACCTGTATTGACATATTCAACATATATATACCTGATGCTCAACCAGACCAATAATAAACAAATAATTGCATAAATTTTCGTTGATCAAAATTACATATATACCAAATATCCAAATTTACGTCAAGTTTAGCTGAATTCAAATAACCATAGACACGAATTTTAATCAACAACAAAATAACAACATTCAAGTACATATATCTCTAAGTATCCACAAAAAACCATTATAAAAACATATTTTTACTCAGTTTTCTCCAAACCACCGCTGGTGAATAAAACTGGTAACATACTAACACCACTCTTCCTTAAGCTCAGCAAGTTGATCAACATAGTATGATTGGAATCGACATTCAGGAAAATACTGCAAAAATAAAATTAAGTCAACTTAGAATTAAAGTGGTCAAATGTATGAGTAATATTTAAATACATAAGCTAGAACTAAAATTATGTACGTTATTGCTTGATTTTGTCAGTTGGTGAGAGTTCTGCACTGCCTTGGAGATTGCTTGTCATTTCTCTCTGCGTTTTGGCTCAGCAGCAACACATCTCTTCAATACATCCTTATGTTTGTCACAGCCCTATTAAGCCAAGTCCCATGCTGCAGTTCAAATTTGTAGCACAAGGCCCAAAAATCACTAACGTAAGGGGTAAGTGCCCCAGCCCTATTCAGCCAAGTCCAGGCTTTATCTACCTTCCTATCATGCCAGAACAATTTGGCCACAACAGCTAGATTTCAATGCGATCACTACGAAGCACTTTTCCGAGATTTCAAGGAACAAAGATGTCACATCTAGATCATCAAACTTTATCTACCTTATAAATCTTTGACAAGAAGCAGGAGCCAATTTCCAAATGCCAATTGTCTAAGAACAAAGGGAAAGGATTTGCAAATTAAGTACTCACTTGCAAATCCTTAAAATGGAAGTCTTGATATCCTTCTTAAATGAATGCTAAAGATAGAACTAAAGATTCCTTTGAAATATAAGCAAGCCTGCAAGATTATTTTTTAAATAAGAATTTAATAACAAAACACAAGATAAAGAGAGAGGAAGTAAAACACAATTCACCAAAAATAGAAAAAAGAGCAAACCTCCTGTCAAAAAAAGAAAGAATGGTTGCAGCAACCTTGCCTAAAAAATTGCAAGGTCCTCAACAATCCATATAGATGTTCATAAAAAAAGCTTTAGATTTTGATAGAGTAGGTTAATTAGTCATTAGTTAAACTGTAAACACTGTACAGTCTGTTATTTTCTGTTCTGTTAACTACTAATTGTTAGCAAATCAGTTAGTTAGTAATCTTGTAAAATGATCAGAGTATAAAACTCTCTACACTTTGTACAATTCAGTTAATCAATGGAAAAATCATTTTACCAATACTTCCCTATATTCTACAGATTTCCATATGAATTCAGCACTATATTTGTGCTCATGTATTTGACTAATTAAGAACCTTAGAAAAAAAATCAGCAAGTTGTCCCTTGGATGATATAGGTAGTAATTTCATCAATCCTCCTTGGAGTTTCTCTCTCACAAAGTGACAATCAATTTCAGGGTGCTTAGTCCTCTCGTGAAAAACAGGATTAGCAGCAATATGAATTGCACTTTGATTGTCACAGTATAGTACTGGTGACCTGTCACATGTAATCTTCAATTCCTCAAGAAGGTAAAGTAGCCATTGTAGTTCACAAGTAGCTGTAGATAATGCTCTGTATTCAGCTTCTGAGGATGACCTTGATACTGTTTGTTGCTTCTTGGTTCTCCATGACACCAAAGATGATCCTAGAAAGAAACAATAGCCTGAAACAGACTTTCTAGTATCCACACAATTAGCCCAATCAGCATCAGAAAAACCAAAGACTTGTAGGACTGAATCTCTTGGATAGAACAAGCCTCTACCAACTGTTCTCTTCAAGTATTTCAAGACTCTACACACAGTGTTATAGTGAGTGACAGTAGGTGAATTAACATGTTGGCTAAGTTGTTGGACTGCAAAAGTAATATCTGGTCTAGTATTGGTCAAGTATAACAGTTTCCCAATCAACTTCCTATAAAGACCCGTATCAGAAAATGGCTCACCAGAGTCTTGGCTAATTTTCATGTTTGAATCAAGGGGAGTAGAACATGGTTTAGAGGCAAGTTGTCCTGTTTCATGAAGAAGGTCAAGACAATACTTCTTCTGACTAATAGTGATCCCCCTTTTGGATTGAGCTGCTTCGAGTCCAAGGAAATATTTCAAAGTGCCAAGATCTTTGATTTTAAAAGCATCATTCAATATTCCCTTGATTCTGTCAAGTTATTCCAAGGAGTTTCCTGCTAGTATAACATCATCAACATAAACTAATAACACAGTGAATTGCTCATTCTTAGCATACGTGAAGAGAGAATAGTCCGAGGTAGATTGTTTGTATCCTTGGCTAAGCAATAATGTAGTTAATTTCTCATACCATTTCCTACTAGCTTGTTTAAGACCATACAAGGACTTCTGTAACTTGCATACTTGATTAGCTTGATTAGAGACCACACCTTTAGGAATTTCCAGATAGACATCTTCCTTGAGATCACCATGTAGGAATGCATTGTTCACATCAAGTTGATGAAGATTCCAATTGAGCATAGAAGCCACTGCCAATAATAACCTTACTGAAGTGAGTTTAGCAACAGGGCTAAAAGTGTCAAAGAAGTCCAAGCCTTCAATTTGGTTGTATCCTTTAGAAACTAATCTGACTTTGTGTCTTTCTATTGTTCCATCAGCTTTGTGTTTTACTTTGTAGACCCATTTGCATCCAATTGGCTTCACATTTGGTGGAAGATCAACAATTCTCCAAGTTTCATTCTTAGCCAAAGCTTCTAATTCAGTTTCCATGCCTCATTCCAACATTTCTCCTTGCAAGCCTATTCATAAGATTGTGGCTCAACAACAGAATTTAAAGCTAAAGAAAAACTTTGTTAAGCACTAGACAAATTGGTAAGAGAGTGATAGCTAGAGATAGGATAGACAATACCTGGAGAGATTGAGTTGTCATGATCTTGAAAGGAGCTGCCACACATGTATTCAGATAAATGAGCCGGCTGCTGCTTTTCTCTTGATGATTTTCCTACCATTGGCACAGGTTTTTCTGATGTGTTTGTGTTTTGGTAAGTGTTTGATTCTGTCTCGGGTTGTGCAGAGGCATTTTGTGGGGAATTTGAGCTGTGTGAAGTGTTTTGGGAGTCAAGGGAAGGCTCAATGTGTTGAGAAGGTGTGAGAGGAGGTGAGTGAGGGTTAGTATGGTTAGTGTTTTGGTTAGGAGTGGAGTTAGATGCAGAATCAGCTACTGATATATCAGTAATGCCTGCTATATCAGTGGGTTTAGTTTCTGTTGACTGAGATAAAGAGGGTGAAAAATAATTCCATGTTCATGGAACACAACATTTCTAGAAACAAATATCTCTTTATTATTTAAATCAAGGAGGACAGTGCCTTTGACAGAAGGTTTGTAACCTAAGAAAACACATTTTCGTGATCTTGGATCAAGTTTTGTTCTATGCACCTTTAATGTGGATGCATAGCACAGACATCCAAACACTTTGAGAGTATCTATATCTGGCAATAACTTCTGTTGAAGAAAATAAGGTGATTTGATTTGAAGTATAGGACTAGGGATTTTGTTGATAATGTAGGTAGCATGAACAATAGCATATGACCAAAATTGTTTGGGTAATTTTGACTGAAACAAAAGAGCTCTACCTACATTGAGGATGTGTTGATGTTTTCTTTCAACCCTCCCATTTTGTTCAGGAGTTTCTACACAAGTGGTTTGGTGAACTATCCCTTTCTTAGGATAAAAATCTTGTAAGAGAAATTCAGGACCATTATCTGTCCTAACTGTCTTGACAGTGGAGTCAAATTGTTTTTCAATAGTGTTTATGAAATTTATGACATGGTTGCTTACTTCCCCCTTTGATTTTAGAAGAATTATCCAAGTAAATCTACTAAAATCATCTACTGCAGTTAAGAAATATTTGTGTCCATGAACATAAACAGTGGAAATAGGACCCCATATATCAAAGTGAATCAATTCATAACATTTTGAAGCTCTACTAGAACTCAATTGAAATTGTAACCTTTTTTGTTTAGCATAATAACAGATATCACATATAGAGCCCTCATCAACAAGGATTGAAGGAAATTCACTATGCATGGTTTTCATTCTTTGATTTGAAAGGTGTCCTAATCTAAAATGCCACAAGGCAGATTTAGGTAAAGTGTCTAGGGTATTTTTAATGGTAGGAACAGCAGCAGCAACCTCATTTTCTGAAATTTCCAAATATACCAACCCCTCAAAGATCATACCTGAACCAATCATCTCCTTGGTCACCTTGTCTTGTATGATACACTTAGGAATATCAAATAGAACACTAGCATTCAAATATACCATTAGTCTAGGCACAGAGATTAGATTTAGATAAAATTCTGGTATATAAAGCACATCTATGATATATAACTTAGGAGAAAATTCAACAACTCCTTTTATAGTAGCCAAAACTTTTTGACCATTTGGAAGCTTAATACTGACTGGTTTAATGGAAACATAGCTCTTAAAATATTTAAGACAACAACATATATGTATGCTAGCACCAGAGTCAACGATCCATAATCCTAATTGTCTTGCAGTCAAGGAACAAATATGAGAGAGACTACCTGTGTTATAGTTCTCAAAGGAGGAGGAAGAGGCTCTTCCAATCATGTTGACAAACTTTGTGTTAGCAGAATTTGAATTAGCAACTCCTTGTATCATGTTCACGAATTTTCCATATTGATCTTTGGTAATTCCAATACTCCTAGCATCTTCATCTTCCTTCTGCTCCTCACCTCCTTCACCAGAAACATTTGCAGCACTCCTTGGCCAATTAGGTGGAAAACCATGTTTCTTGTAACAAGTTTCAACAGTGTGTCCTACTCTGTTGCAGTAAGTACACACCCTAGTTTTGTTTCCTTGGAAACCTCCTTTTCCTCTACCAAAACCTTTCTTAGTGTCAACATTGGCAACTACAATTTTGCCTTCATCATTACTGCAAAATTGCCTTTCGTGTTGAATTACCATGGAGAAAATTTTGTCAAGTTTTGGTAAAGGTTCTGTGATGAGGATTTGTGATCTTATGACAAAAATTTTTTCATTCAAACCAGTAAGACAGACACATTTCCTAGGGCAAGCACAAGTAGGTTCAGGTAGGTATGACTCCAATTCTTCCCACAAAACTTTTAACTCAGAAAAATACTCAGTCACAGACATTGATTCTTGCTTCAAAGCATAAATTTCAAACTGTAATTCGGAAATCCTAATGAGATCTGTAACACCCCAAATAATTTAATTAAGAAATTGATTAAATTGTTTAAGTGTTGCACTATTTTTAATTATATTAAATTATAATATAGTGTTTTATAATTTGGTATTTTATTTAATTGAAGGGAGTGGTATTGGAGATACCGGAACTGCAAGGATTGGCCCAGGAGCCCAAGCCCAATGACTTAGGCTCCTTGGAGTGATGCATTTCGCATCATTGTGCAAGAGAAAGGAAAAAGAAAGAAACTTGCGAAGAGAGAAGAGAGAAAGGAGAAGAAATACGGCGCAAAACCCTAGTGTGGAAAGAAGGATTGGATCTCACCAAGGAGAAAGGAAGGAGAAGGAGATTTGTTGCTGAGGTTTTGTAGGTGACTGCGTGAAAGAGCTTCTCTACGGTGTAAAATAAGGTAAGGGGAGTCTCACTCTATAATAGAGGGTATAATAGGTTGTATAGGAGTCATAGTGTCCCTAATTGTTGACAATTGAATGATTGATTGAATTTGATTGAGTGAATTTGATGAAATTGCATGAGAAATTGATTTAGGGCTTAATGTTAGGGTTTATGTGCTTGATTTCGTGTTTTGGTGTGAATTGATGTTTGAAATGTGAAATTGAATATGTTAAAATGATTATAGAGTGAATTTGAATGATATATGGTGGTTAGAATTGGAAGGAATTGAGAATTGGGGATTTTTGTGGTATAGGGTGCCAAAGGGCTAGGATTCTGGCGCCACGTGTAATCGTAGCAATAGGCTATGGTCTTTGTGTTCTTTCGCTCGGGCGCCACTTTGTTTGAGGAATTGACACAGGTTATCGTTCACGTCTTTGGGATTGTGTCCGAGTGCGGGTGTGTGTCGGTGTCTGGCGCGAGAATGTGGGTGTTTGGGGCCGGGAGTAAAACTTGTATTTCTGGGCACATTTTCTCGTACAAATTTTGTATTCACCGCCCAAATTCAATTTTAAGTGTTTTGGCTCGAATGGTTTTTCGATGGCGGTGTTATTTTACAAATGTCCGGTGGGGTGGTTTTGTGTGTGTAAATGGGGTGGGTTGAGTAAAACTTGTATTCTCGGACATATTTTCTCGTACAAATTTTGTATTCACCGCCCAAATCCAATTTTAAGTGTTTTGGCTCGAGTGGTTTTTACAGTTGCGGTGTTATTTTACAAATGTCCGGTGGGGTGGTTTTGTGTGTGTAAATGGGGTGGGTTGAGTGAAACTCACATTTCGAACATATTTTTTCGTGCCAACTTTTGCATTCACCGCCCAAATCCAATTTTAAGTGTTTTGGCTCGAGTGGTTTTCGGTTTGCAAGTGTTGTGTGTGGTTTGGAGGGCGCCTAAAGCGGCCGCCTGTGTGGCGCCAGCCGGTGCCTAAGTGAGTGCTGTGTCCGAGTTGTGTCCGAGGTGTGTGCAGGTGTGTGTGCAGGTGCCTGCAGGCGGCGCAGATTGCTAGAAAAGTGGCGCCCGATGCATGGTGCGTGTTGCTGTGGGGCGCCAAATTCTTGAAGTTTCTGGCGCTAGTCTTTGTGTTGCACCGAGCGCGAGAATGTGGGGAAAATGGCGCTGGTGCTGCCAAGTGCCTGAGCGTGTGTTGTTTTGGTTCCTAGGTGACAGTTTGGTCCCTAGATGATTGTTTTGGTCCTAAATGGTGGTTCGGTCCTTGAGTGAGGTTGAGTCCTCTAGATGAGATTAGTCCTTGGGACTTAATGGTGATGAGTGTATCTTGAGATGACCGAGGATGCCATGGGGGCATGAGTAGGAGGCCAAGCCATGAGGGCTATAAAATGAGATTAATAATCGAGGTAAGAGTTAGTGCGTGGAGTGAGGTGTTTGAGAATGTGTTTGTGTTGTTACATGGAGTCTCATGCATACATTCTACCGCTGGTCGTAGAGCTTATAAACCGATTGTGAAGCTCGAGGGCGCCGGAGGGCGCAGTCATGAGGACTCCATTGATGATGAGAATTGGGAGGGCAAATATTGAGAATGCTTGGGAGGGCAAATGGTACCACATGCATAACTACATTGCATACATTCACATGAATGCATGAATATGATTTGAGTGATGATTGGTATGATTGGTTGTGCTGTGAACTGTGATTGTATATATTGCCTATTATCGCTTTTATTATATAGTTCGAGACTCACCCTTTCTGTTGTTGTTTACCACAGGTAGTCATGAGTGAAGGCTTGTCACCTTCATTATTCCCTGAGTCGGTCTGCTCTGATACGTAGCACCTAGGGGATGGGTTATGAACTATAGTTGTTCTGTTTTGCTCCTTGTTGAGCCTTATATGTATTGTTTTGAGACGGCTGATTATTCTGTTGAGATTATGATTATTTTCCGCTGCGTTATGTGAAATTATATTCCCACGAGTTTATTCTATGGTGTTACGTATTTGAACTGCTATTGTGAGCTGAGATGATTGTTGAATGATTTTTAAAGAGATAAGTGTAGCATCCCATTGGATGGTTTAATTGAGAAATGAATTTTTATACTCTGATTTTTACTATAAATTACCGGGTAGAAATGGGGTGTTACATTAGTGGTATTAGAGCAAAAGTTCGGTCTGTCCAACCAAGTGTGTCTGTTTATCATGTTGTGTATGACAGTTAGGAGTATTGAATTAGTTCTAAATTGTTGTTCATGCTGCTGATAGAGGTGAGTTCCAGAACCGGAGTAAGCCATTTGAGGTGTCTGTTGATTGAGGAAAACAGAGGTATGCTGGTGGTAGTAAGTCTGCTGAGGGTAAGAAGTCTGCTGTGGGCAAGAAGCCAAGTGGGGGAGGTGCTCCCGCTGATATGGTGTGTTTCAAGTGTGGCAAGCCGGGTCACAAGAGCTTCGATTGCAAGTCAGTAAGTTTCCTTCCTCCGGAAGAGGAAGAGTCCGTTTTGTGGTCTGCGGGTCAGCTGCATAAAGTTATGAAGGAGGGTGGTTAACTGTGGCGTCTATGTCTGCTGAGAACCAAGCTGTGGTTGATGGGTTGCAGGTGGTGTGTGAGTTCCCTGAAGTGTTCCCAGATGAGATTCCTAGTGTGCCCCCAGAGAGGGAAGTTGAGTTCGGGATTGAGCTTGTGCACAGTACTAGGCTCTGTGTCTATGGCACCGTCTGGGATGTCGGCTTTCGAGTTATGCGAATTGAAGAAGCGATTAGAGGAGCTTCTTGAGAAGAAATTTGTGAGGCCTAGTGTGTCACCATGGGGAGCTCCAGTTTTGTTGGTTAAGGAGAAGGATGGGAGTATGCGTCTGTGCGTGGATTACAGACAACTGAACAAAGTCACTATCAAGAATAAGTATCCTCTCCCGAGGATAGATGATCTGATGGATCAACTGGTGGGTGCTAAAGTGTTTAGCAAGATTGACTTGAGGTCCGGGTATCACCAGATTAAGGTGAAGGATGAAGACGTCCAGTGTAACACCCCTTTTCTACCCTTATTTTACACGTCATTTATCAGAGTAATTCTTTCTCAAGATATTTATTTTAATCGATAGAAAAGAAATGCTACAACTTCATTAAAGCAAACTCATCAATTGCACTCTTCAAAATTTGTGCAACAAAACATCCGTTAAGGGAAATCAAATCCTCATAAGTCACATCACAGCGGAATAAACAACACCTCACTAATAACTCTCAAACACGTCGCAATGTAGCAATAAAATCATTATTCATCTAGTTAAACATTTTAACAAACTACACCCACGCCCCCTAGGTGTTACAGTATCAGAGAGCGACACGACAAACATCCCAAGAGCTAGTAAGGAAAGCAGCAGATCCTTCACTCGCGGTTACCTGCAGCGTTGCCACAATAGAGCAACATTCCAAGCAGAAGGGGTGAGAATTTCAATAAAACATAATCAAGTTCATAGTAGAGAAATGAGAGCAGGCAATCGCACAATATTATCATCATCACTACATCGTAATCACGCAACACCAGCTCCAATCACAAACAACAACAATACATAGTCATGATTATGCATGAAGATGCAACCCCCACCAGGGCATATGCATGATGGTACCATATCATCACAAAATGGCCGAAGCCTAAACATCGCAAAAGTGGCCGAAGCCTATACATCGCAAAATGGCCGAAGCCTATCCATCGCAAAAGTGGCCGAAGCCTATACATCGCAAAACATCGCAAAATGGCCGAAGCCTATCCATCGCAAAATAATGCACATGCCATGAGACTCTATGAAACACATGTGCAATTCACCAAAACTCACCTAGAGTGCTCTTCGTCATCGTTATAAAACACTCATAGAGTGTATCCTTCGCAAATCATCACATCATTATACATCATCACTATAATTATACTCATAGAGTATACACATCATCAATCATCACAAATCATAATGCATCATCATCAAGCAATTACTCATAGAGTACACTCATCGCAAAAACATCGCTATTCATAGTACATCATCATAAACACACATATCCTCATCATCATTCAGTACATGTATATACTTCATTTGTCTTTTAGCTTAGTGTGTCATAAAATAGTAGACTGATTGACTATGGGATTACTCTGGACCAAGTTACAACTCACCACAGGCATTGGCCACTCCAGAAGAATTTATCTCCCGAAATTTGGTGGGGTTCACGTGGTAGCCAAACAGAGCAAATACATCAGCGAAAGAAATTCTGACCTTAGTGGTAAACCACAGTCTAGCCATAGTCAATTAGTGTACTAATAATATAACGTTTCATAGTAATTCACTTATATAAACATAGTATCGCAATTTTCATAAAACATCACCATTTACTTAGTAAATACAGCCACAATAAACATTTTATTTTGCCTTAAAAATAGAATATTCAGTTAGGCCTCTGAATAAGCTTTCCAACGCATCTTAGAACACCTCAATCGGGTTCCTGTTCAAAAGATATTCGATTTTCAAAAACAAAGTGACAAAACAAAGTGAAAAAATGTTGAGCTTGATCAACATGGCGCATGAAGCGCCGATGAGGCGACGATGAGGCGCCATTGGGACGTAAAACACGCAGAATGTGGGCATTGCACCTTTGGCGTGTGAAGCGCCACTTCAGCGCGCGATGGCGCCAATCCGCTATAACGATGTATTATGCGAAATTTTCCGAAAATGTGCGCTTTTTCACCCAACTCGATCTTTCTCATCTCTTACTCATTTCCTTAAAAATCTTTTCCTCATTACATCCACATAAAAACACATTTGTTCATCAAACCACTCAACTAAATTCACCAAGAAATCATTGAATTCATCAAGTAATCACCACAAATCATTAACTTACTCAAAACCACATCAAATTCAAAGAGAATTCGATTTCACCAACTCATCATGAACTAGGTCATTACATTGCCAATTTTAATTTCACCAAAACGTCACAACCCAATTTCATCAAAACATCATCAAAATTTCCTCAAGAACATCATCAAAATTTCACCAAGAACATCATCAAGATTTCATCAAGAACACCATCAAAATTTCATCAACAACCTCAAATTCATCAATAACATCAAATTCATCACTATCAACGAAAATTCATCAACCACATCGAATTCATCAATAACAACAATTCATCAATGACACAAAATTCATCAATATCATTAAATTTATCAACAACATAAAACCCCAAAACCCCACTACATACCCAATCATGTTAAACCGAAACGCTCACCCTTACCTCTTAAACGTAAGTCTGTAGAAGATGAATGAGGGTACGAACGAAACCACAGCAACAATCATCGCGATCTACACTTCTTCTCTCCTTCTCACGATCGCGAGTTCTCTCTCTCTTAGATTGTAGGAGATCAGTTTTCGTTCTCACCACTTCTGGATTCTAACTCTGGAATTGCTCTCCTATTGAAGCCCTCTGCGATACGAGAAGAACGCAACAAACGGCGCCACAATCGGAGCTCCAGAGACAAAGATATGATAAAAAGAGTGAAAACGGCAAGAAAATGCCCTACCGCGCAGTAAACGCAGACTATATCATGAACTCGCGCGGGCGCGAGCCAGCGCGACTTAGGCGTGAGTCAAGCGCGAAACACCCTACACCTGCTTCGGCGAATTAATTAAAATAGCAAACGACGTCGGATTTTAACAAATGACCACTCGTTGGAAAGCTCTCGCAGTGTAGTTTCTATCTATGATTTTTAATTCCCAAAATAAGTAACCAATTCATCTAAAAATAAATTTAAATAAAATTGGGGCGTTACATCCAGAAAACAGCATTCAGAACGAGGTATGGACATCATGAGTACTCCGTAATGCCGTTTGGTGTCACAAATGCACCAGGGGTGTTTATGGAGTACATGAACCGAATCTTCCATAGCTACCTGGATCGGTTCGTGGTCGTTTTTATTGATGATATTCTGGTGTACTCAAAATCTGAGGAAGAGCATGCAGAGCACTTGAGGTTGGTGCTAGAGGTCTTGAAATGTGTAACGCCCCAAAAGTAGTTCAATTATTTATTTAATTGGGATATTTAAGGCTTACAACATTTTAATTAAGTCAAATAATTAGTTTGGAAGTTTCATTTCATTTAGGAAGTGTTTGAGTAATGGAGGAGGTGATTAGAGGCCCATGATCCATTAAGAGGCCCATATCCATGATATAAGGAAGGTGTTGAAGGAGAGAGTTCATTTGCAACAAAAATCAAAGAAAAGTCAAAGAGTAAAGTAAGAGAGAGAGAGAGAGGTGCGAAAGCTTTAAGAGAGAAGAAGAGGAGATCTTGGCGTGGAGAGCTCAAGTTCAAGGAAGAGGAGCTTGTTTGTTAGTGGATCGTGAAGTCTTGGTGGAGAGAGTACTTATTCTTCAATCTATTGAGGTAAGGGGGCTCTCTTTCATCTATAATAGTGTATATGATAAGTATTATGTGTGAGTTAGACTCTAGGATGATTGATGTTGTGATTGATGTTGTGTTTGCTTCACTTTGGTGAAATTGTGATGTGGGTATGTGTTGTTGGTGAGTTGGTCAGATGAGAGACCTAGAAGAGAAATGGGAGTTGAAGAACCCTCAGTCCCTGGGCGACACTGTTGGTGTTGGCCCTTTGTTGAGTACTTTGATGTGTGTTGAACAAATTTCAAATGAATAGGTGTTGTAGTATTGTGGTTTAAGTTTGATCATAGTATGAGAATTAAAGAAAAGAGGGAAGATGAAGGTTAGGTACCTAGGGCGCCATTTGGAGCGATGGGTAGTTGCCTAAGTGTAGGTGTGTCGAAGTATATGGAAGTCGACGTATAAGTGTGTCGAAGCGTAAGTGTCGAAGCGTAGGTGACGAAGTGTAAGAGACGAGGTGTAAGGGTGTGTGAGTCGAAGTGTAGGTGTTGACTTGTAGTTACCGAAGTGTAGAGTATGTATACCGAGGTGTAGTTGCCGAGGTATAGTGTATATAGATAACTAAGTGTAGTTGCTGAAGTGCAGTTGTCGAGGTATAGTGTATATCTACCGAGGTGTAGTGTGGTGTGCCGAGGTGCAGTATGAGTGTGCCGATGTGCTGTTTTGACGCCAGGGTGGCGCAGGTTACGTCCAGGCGCAATTTTGGGTATAGTTTGGTGGCGAGTACGTCTAAGTGGCTGGATGGTGGAGCCAGTTTGGTCCTTAGGTGACGGTGTAGTCCTTATGTGACGATTTGGTCCTCGTAGTGACAGTTTAGTCCACTACTTGTGGTGTCGATGTGTCCAGTGAGTTAGACATTAGCCATAAAGCTATTGACGATGTCTTGGTGAATTAAGCGACGAAGGCTGCGGTCTTGGAGCTATGCTCAAAATGACGTTTGCGCCGAAAGGCTATTGTTGTTGTTGATTGTTTTCTGAGGTGATGAACATGGTGTCTCATGCAGGCCATATGCATTATTGCGACGAAGGCTGCGGTCTTGGAGCTATGCTCAAAGCGACGTTGTGCCCGAAAGGCAAAATAGCGACGATGGTGGTATGGTACCACATGCATTATACCCTTGGTGTTGGGTTGCATTCATGCATACACTCATATGATTGGTGATGTTTATTGTTGGTGTTGAGTTGATGTGTTATAACTTGATGTGTGTGTTGTTTATTGAGCCGAGGTGTTTCTAGTTGTTTTCTCTAACATGATGTTTATCATACATCCTATTATAATGTGTTAGAGACTCACCCTTTTGGCGTCTTGTTATGGCGTCTTGCTCTGATATGTAGCACTGGGGGCCGAGTAGTCTAGTGGTCGTTTTAATTAAGTTGTTGGACTGTAACTTAGTAATGTATATTGAATCATGTTTTATTCTGCTGCGTGATGATTATGTGGACTGCTATGTCCTTGAACCGAGGTTGTTGGGACATCGTCCCTTGACTATAGTTCTATATATCATACTGTTTGCTTGTGTATTGCGCCATTGATGTTTTGTTAATTTTTCATTGAAGTAAATGTAGCACTCTATTGTGAGTGATTTTCGAAAACTCTGATTTTAATAATTAAATATTAGTCTATTAGAAGGGGGAGTTACATTAGTGGTATCAAAGCAAAAGTTCGATCTGTCCGACCAAGTTGTTGAGTCTTGAGTTTCCAAATCCTCGAGTCTTGTGGCTCGTTCTGAATCGATCTTGTTTAAATGTTTAGTGAGATGGCCGGAAGAGCCGGAAGAGCCGGAAGGGATGACACTGCGATTGCTGCTGCGTTGGAGGCGATGGCGAATGTTGTGGGAAATCAGCAAGCTGCCGAGGATCCTGGAGCTCGTAGATTAGCTACGTTCAAGAGGGAGAATCCTCCTACTTTCAAGGGGAGGTATGACCCCGATGGGGCTCTTGCATGGTTGAAGGAGATTGAGAGGATTTTTCGCGTTATGGATTGTACGACTGCTCAGAAGGTGAGGTATGGTACTCACATGTTAGCCGAGGAGGCCGATGATTGGTGGCTGGAGGTTCTGCAGAGGTTGGAGACTGCTGGTGACGAGATCACGTGGGATATCTTCAAGAGGGAATTTATGAGAAAGTATTACCCTGAAGATGTTAGAGGCAAGAAAGAGATGGAATTTTTAGAATTGAAACAGGGGAACAAGTCGGTGGCCGAGTATGCGGCGAAGTTTGTAGAGTTGGTTAAGTTCTACGCTCACTACAATGGTGCGACTGCTGAATTCTCTAAGTGTATCAAGTTTGAAAATGGTCTGAGGCCTGACATCAAGAAGGCAATTGGATACCAAAGGATCAGGGTGTTCTCCGAGTTGGTTGACAGTTGCAGAATCTTTGAGGAGGATAGCAATGCTGCCTATAAGATTGGGAAAGAGAAGAGAAGTTCTCAGTATCGTGGGAAGTCTTATGATGTTTCTGGTAGTAAGGGTAAGTCAAAAGCTGGTTCGGGAAAGAGGCCTAGTGGGGGAGATGCTCCTGCTAGCGTAGTGTGTTTCAAGTGTGGGATGCCTGGTCACAAGCAGTATGAGTGCAAGGTCGATGAGAGGAGGTGTTATCGGTGTGGCAAGGAGGGTCACATGGCTGCTGACTGTGAGCTCAAGGGCGTAGTTTGCTTCAACTGTGGCGAGGTGGGTCACATTAGCACCAAGTGTTCTAAGCCGAAGAAGGAGAAGAGTGTTGGAAAGGTGTGTGCTCTCGCGGGATCCGAGGTGGCTAATGAGATAAGAGGTACATGCTTTATTAATGGTATTCCTTTGATTGCTATTGTTGATACCGGTGCCACGCATTCATTCATTTATGCTATATGTGTTAAGAATTTGGGTCTAGCCTTATCTTCTTTGATGAGGGAGATGGTTATCGATACTCCAGCTACGGGTTCAGTGACTACCTCTCTTGTGTGTGCAAAGTGCCCCCTGTCAGTCTTCGGCAGAGATTTCATTGTTGATTTGATTTGTCTGCCATTGGATGGGTTGGACCTCATCCTTTGTATGGACTGGTTAGTGGATAACCATGTTCATATTACTTGCTTTAGTAGGTTTGTGAGTTTCCCTTCTTCCGAGGTGGAAGAATCTGTTTTGTTGCCTGCTGGTCAGTTGCGCAAGGTAATGAAGGAAGGAGTTATGTTGTTTGCTTTGAGGGCGTCATTATTTGTCGAGAATCAAACTAAGATTAATGAATTGCCGGTGGTGCGAGAATTTCCCGAGGTATTTCCTGACGAGATTCCGGATGTACCACCTGAGAGGGAAGTCGAATTTACAATTGATCTGGTACCTGGTACTAGACCGGTGTCTATGGCACCTTATAGAATGTCTGCATCCGAGTTGTCCGAGTTGAAGAAGCAGCTTGAGAATTTGCTTGAGAAGAAGTTTGTAAGCCCAAGTGTGTCGCCGTGGGGAGCTCCGGTGTTGCTAATAAAGAAGAAGGATGGGAGCATGAGGCTCTGTGTTGATTATCGGCAGTTGAATAAGGTGACAATTAAGAATGAGTATCCACTTCCAAGGATTGATGATTTGATGGACCAATTGTTGGGTGCTCAAGTGTTTTCTAAGATTGATCTAAGGTCGTGTTACCATCAAATCAAGGTGAAGGATGAAGATATTCCTATGACGGAGTTTAGAACTCGGTATGGACACTATGAGTATTCGGTGATGCCATTTTGTGTTACGAATGCTTCGGGGGTATTCATAGAGTATATGAATCGTATTTTTCATGAGTATCTAGATCGATTTGTGTTGGTGTTTATTGATGACATCTTGGTTTATTCTAAGTCTGAGGAGGAGCATGCCGAGCACTTGAGATTGGTGTTGGAGGTCTTGAGGGATAGGAAGCTGTATGCTAAGTTATCTAAGTGTGAATTCTGGTTAAAGGAAGTGAGTTTCCTTGGTCATGTAATTACCGGTGATGGTATTGCAGTGGATCCTTCTAAGGTTGAGACCGTGTTGCAATGGGAGGCGCCAAGCCTGGTCAACGAGATAAGGAGTTTTACAGGGTTGGCGAGTTATTATAGAAGATTCATTGAAGGCTTTTCCAAGTTGGCACTTCCGTTGACCCAGCTGACTTGCAAGGGGAAGGCGTTTGTTTGGAATGCTCGTTGTGAGGAAAGTTTCAATGAGTTGAAGAAGAGATTGACGACGTCTCCTATCTTGACGTTGCCTAATCCGAGTGAGCCTTTTGTGGTATATTGTGATGCTTCTAAGTTGGGCTTAGGCTGTGTACTTATGCAGAGTGATAAGGTAGATATTTATGCCTCGAGGCAGTTGAGGACTCATGAGAAGAACTACCCTACGCATGATTTGGAGCTGGCTACAGTTGTGTTTGCGCTGAAAATTTGGAGACATTATCTTTATGGCTCTAGATTTGAAGTGTTTAGTGACCTTAAAGGATTGCAATATTTGTTTGATCAAAAGGAGTTGAACATGAGGCAGAGGAGGTGGTTGGAGTTCTTGAAGGACTATTGTAACATCCCAGACTGCTTCAGAACTTCCAACTGCCCCCACGAACCAACACGAGTTTTTTCAGCATTCTTTGTCCCTACTTGCATGCTTTCCGGAAAACTTCCCAGAAAGTCACCCATCCCACTACTACTCCAAGCCAAGCGCGCTTAACTATGGAGTTCTTATGGGATGGGCTCCCGAAAAGAACATGCACCTTGTGTAACGCCCCAAAATAATTAAAGTATTTATTTGATTAATTTAAGTAGGTGTTATAGTGGTTAGTTATATTAAAAGAATAATAGGGTGTTTAATATAACCAAGAGGTGTTGGGTAGTAAATAAGGGAGTGGTGATTTAATTATGTTCAGGTGGTATTTGAGTAAAATGGAGGTGTGAATAATAGGCCCAATGGGATTAGTGGCCCATGGCCCAATTTAAGTGCTTTGAGTAGGAGTAGTGTTAGGGGTTCAACTCATTCCTCACAATTCAAAGAAAAGAAAGAAAAGAAATAGAGAGAGGAAAGAAGAGTGGTGCGTGGCCGAATAGGGAGAAGAGGAAGAGGGAGAGCAAATCGTGATTCTTGGGCAAGGTTAGGGGGCTCTCTTTTCATCCATAATAGTGTGTAGAGTGTGTTTTGTATGTGGGTTAGGTTCTAGGATGTTCAATTGATTGATTGTGGTGTTGTTTTTATGTTAATGTCATGGGTGATTTCAATTTGGTGATTGCATGGTGATTGCTTGTTGAATTTGACATAATGTGAACTATGTATGCAAGGTGTTTGATAAATTGTTTCAATGAAAATGAACATGAATTATGACGCATATTTGGTGTTTGATGATATGTTTGAATGTGGCATGATTGAGATTGGTGGTTGGGCTACAATGTTCCCATGATTATTGGTGTCAAATTGGTGTTGTGATGTTGGGTGGTTATGCCACTATGTTGGTGTGTTGGTGTTGGCGTGGCACGATGTTGCCTTGTGCCCAAGTTGGGGCGCGCCATGTCCTTGATCAATTTTTGGTGTGTTGGTGTTGGGTGTCTAGGTGTGATTGTCTAGGGAAAATTGAATTTGGTGTTGAAATGTTGTGGTTTGGGTATCTGGCGCGTAAGTGACGCTTGCGCGCATCCTACGCGCAAGGGTCCCTGTTGGTTGGAGCGCAGGTCGCGCGTGAGTGGCGCGCCGCGCGCCAGTCCCCTGTGCTCTCTGTCTGTTGGCACGCAAGTCGCGCGTGAGTGGCGCGTCGCACTCCAGTTTCCAGCGCCCTATGTCTAAGTTTTGTGCGCTAGTTTTCTGTCTTAGGTATTTGTTTTGGTCCTTTGCACCGTCCCGGTCCTCAAAGTTCTTTGGTTTGGTCCTTTTACCTTTATTTGGTCCTCAAAGTTCTTTGTTTTGGTCCTTTTGCCTCGCTTTTGTCCCTAAAAATGTTGTTTTGGTCCTTTTGCACAGTTTAGTCCCTAAAAGTGCTGTTTTGGTCCTTGTGCACTATTGGTCCTTCTACTGTGTTGTTTTGGTCCCTATGTGACTGTTTAGTCCTTAGGTGACCGTTTAGTTCTTGTGGGTGTCAGTTTAGTCCTTATGTGACAAGTTGGTCCTTATGTGTCAGTTGGTCCTTGACATTGGTGTTAGCCTTAGAGCTATGTCTTAGTGTTAACCTTAGAGCCAATGGTTGATGGTGTCTTGGTGAATTTAAGGTGGTTGCTCAAGGTGGTTGCTTAAGACGGTTGTTCAATGGTGGTGGTATTTTACATATAATGAGATTGTATGTGATTGATGCATTGTTCATGGTGTCTCATACCTCATATGCATCAAAAGGTGGTTGTAGGCTTCGGCCTTGATATCAAAAGACGGTGGTTGATATATATATTAAGGTGGTTGTGCCCTCAAGGAAAAATTTAAGGAGGTTGATGGTACCACATGCATATGCCCTTAGTGTAGGGTTGCATACATGCACATATTCATGTAATTGGTGTTGCCTTTTGATGGTTGTGAGTTGATGTGCTATACTTAATGTCGTAGGCTATTTGTTGGAATGTGATTGTTGCTAGTTGCCTTCTCTAATATAAAGCTCATTCTAAATGCTATTATTTATGTAAAGAGACTCACCCTACTGTTTCGTGTTGCTTCTTATGTTGGCAACCTGCTCAGGTGATCCAGTGAAGGTATTCACCTTCCTAGTCCAGTTATGGTCATGCTCGTCACGTATACGGGGCGTTAGTAGACTAGTGTTTTATTTGTTGTTGTTTCAAACAGTTATTGGTGATGTATTGTCTATTTTGAGATACATGTTTTATTTCCGCTGCTTGATGACTGTATGGACCGTGTTGTCCCTAAACTGGTGTTTTGAGGATTTCCCGAATAATGTGCTATGTATTATGTACTTTTTATTTGATGAGCATGCAATTGTGTTGTTTATGTTGTTTGATGAAATGTAGCACTCTCTTTGTGGTGCGTAGAAAATATTTTGAAAACTCTAATTTTTAAATTGGCTAATTAGTAGTAATTAGAAAGGGGGTGTTACATGGGGAGTAAGAGTGTAGAGGAGATGTTTGGTCTGTTGTGTGTACGATAGAACATGGATGAGAACGGTTAGAGGTGATAAGGAGATTTGATGTTGATTTCATGAGTTTGGCGTAGATTTTCGAGGACGAAAATATTCTAAGTAGGGGAGAGTTGTAACGCCCCAAAACAATTAAAGTATTTATTTGATTAATTTAAGTAGGTGTTATAGTGGTTAATTATATTAAAAGAATAATAGGGTGTTTAATATAACCAAGAGGTGTTGGGTAGTAAATAAGGGAGTGGTGATTTAATTATGTTCAGGTGGTATTTGAGTAAAATGGAGGTGTGAATAATAGGCCCAATGGGATTAGTGGCCCATGGCCCAATTTAAGTGCTTTGAGTAGGAGTAGTGTTAGGGGTTCAACTCATTCCTCACAATTCAAAGAAAAGAAAGAAAAGAAATAGAGAGAGGAGAGAAGAGTGGTGCGTGGCCGAATAGGGAGAAGAGGAAGAGGGAGAGCAAATCGTGATTCTTGGGAAAAGAGAAGAAGAAGGAGTCTTGTTGATTTTGGTTCTTGGTGGTTTGCTTGAGGCTTTCTCCATTTTCTTCCATTGTCAAGGTTAGGGGCTCTCTTTTCATCCATAATAGTGTGTAGAGTGTGTTTTGTATGTGGGTTAGGTTCTAGGATGTTCAATTGATTGATTGTGGTGTTGTTTTTATGTTAATGTCATGGGTGATTTCAATTTGGTGATTTCATGGTGATTGCTTGTTGAATTTGACATAATGTGAACTATGTAACGCCCTAAAAATAACCGGTTAATTATTTAACTAATTAGAGGGAATTAGCTTGCGGAGAAATATTAGAAATAATAATATGGTATCTAGTTAGATCTAGGGAGTGGTGTTGACCAATAATTAGGTGGTGAATGTATTTGAAGGGGAGTGTTTATATAATAAGGAGTGGTGGATGTAATTTAATTGAAGGGGGTGATATTGGTAACTCCGGGGTGGTGAGGAATGGCCCAAGAGCCCAAGCCCAAGACTTAGGCTCCTTAGGCGCTAGGGTTAGGAAGGATGTGTCTCATTTGATGAGAAAAGAGGAAAAGAAAAGGAAAGGAACGAATGAGAGAGAGAGAGAGAGGGCACGGCGCTGAGAAGAAGAAAGGAAGAAGGAGGAGCTTTGTTAGATTGTGTTGCCGTGGTTTCAGACGTGACTTCTTCATCGTTGTTTAGGAACAATACAAATTCGAGGTAAGGGTGAGCGTTTCGTTTAACATAATTGGGTATAGGTAGGGTTTTATGGGGTTTTGTGAGTTAGATATTGTTGATGAATTGATATTAATTATGATGTCTTGATGAAGTCTGAAGTTGTTGATGATTGATGAGGTTTGTGACGTTTGATGAAATTGATGATGTGTGAGGAATTCATATTGTTGAAGGATTTTGGTATTGTTTTGATGAATTTGATGTATTGGAAGATTTTGATGAGTGATTTGGTGAATAAAATGTGTTTTTGGGGTTGATTTTCTGAATTTTCTGCACAATTTGGTGTTTCCTGCGCATTCGCGCCTCGCTCACGCTTGAGTGGCGCTCCAGGCGCAAGTGCACTGCGCAGAAACCTGAATTTCCTGCCCAATCGCGCCCTGTCGCGCTTCCGACTTCGCTCCGAGCGAGCGAGTCACTATTTTTCTTTATTTTCTTCTTTGTTTTCCTTACGTTTTGAAAAATTCATATCTTACAAACCGGGAACCCGATTGAGGTGTTCTAAGATGCGTTGGAAAGATTATTCAGAGGCCTAACTGAATATTCTATTTTTAAGGCAAAATAAAATGTTTTGTGGTAGCTGTTATACGAATGAAATGCTGCTGTATGCCTAAAAGTAAAGTGTTGTAATGTTTTTGGAAAAATTGATATCTTGCGAACCGGGAACCCGATTGAGGTGTTCTAAGATGCGTTGGAAAGCTTATTCAGAGGCCTAACTGAATATTCTATTTTTAAGGCAGAGTAAACTGTTTTGTGTTGCCGTTAATACAATAAAAATTTGTGATGCTATGTTTATATAAATGAGTCTCGGTGAAAGGTTATACTACTAGTGGGCTAATTGACTATGGCTAGACTGTGGTTTACCACTAAGGTCAGAATTTCTTTCACAGGTGTATTTACAAGGGCATCACTGAGAGTCTTGCAAAGGTGGCCAATGCCGGTTGCAAGTAGTATCAGTTACCTGAGTAATCCCATAGTCAATCAGTTCACTATTTTATAACACACTAAGCTGAAAGACAACTAAAAATATATATATATATATATATATATATATATATGCTCAATGATGATGAGAAAAAGTATGACTGTGATGATGTTGCTATATGATTTTGACGAATATGACGAGTTCATTCTATGAGTGATTATGATGTTGTGATATGACTTGTGATGTTTTGTGACGAATATACCCTAAGAGTATGACTATAATGATGAGGTAACACAAGTTATGATGAATTGTGAAGAATATACTATATGAGTATAGTTTTAATAATGTTGTTGTGTGATTGTGATGAATTGCGACGAATACACTCTATTAGTGTTTTATGATGATGATGATGATGAGTACTCCAGGTGAGTGTTTGATGAATTGCACATGTGTTCATAGAGTCTCATGGCATGTGCATACTAAGATGAATAGGCTTCGGCCTCCAGTGACGAATAGGCTTCGGCCTCCAGTGACGAATAGGCTTCGGCCTCCAGTGACGAATAGGCTTCGGCCTCTTTTGACGAATAGGCTTCGGCCTCTTATTATGACGAGTATGGTACCATCATGCATATGCCCGCGTGTGGGTTGCATTTTCATACATAAGCATGACTGTGAATTGTTGTTGTTTGTGATTTGAGCTGGTGTTGTGTGATTACGATGTGATGATGATGATACTGTGTGATTGCCTGTCCTCATTTCTCTATTATGTACCTGATTATGTTTTATTGAAATTCTCACCCCTTCTGCTTGGAATGTTGCTCTTTTGTGGCAACGCCGCAGTAGCCCCGAGTGAAGGTTGTGCTGCCTTCTTTGATAGTCGTTGGGATGTGCGTCGAAGTCGCTCTCGATCATTGTAGCACCTAGGGGCGTAGTTTAAGTTTGTTAGTTTATTAATTAAGCGATTAATGATTTTATGGTTGATGTGCGGCGTGTTTGAGTGGTTTTGGCGAGGATGATTCTTATTTATTTGTGACGAAAAATTCCTTTTGTTTTGGAGTTTAATTTTTATGACGGTGGTTTCTTTGCACAAACTTTTTAAAGTGCAAATGATGAGGTTTTTTTTTATGACGAGGTAGCATTTCTTTTCTACCAATTAAATTAATATTTTGAAAAGGAAATTACTATGATAATGACGTGTAATTTGAGGGGTAGAAAAGGGGTGTTACAAACTATGTATGCAAGGTGTTTGATAAATTGTTTCAATGAAAATGAACATGAATTATGACGCATATTTGGTGTTTGATGATATGTTTGAATGTGGCATGATTGAGATTGGTGGTTGGGCTACAATGTTCCCATGATTATTGGTGTCAAATTGGTGTTGTGATGTTGGGTGGTTATGCCACTATGTGGTTGTCGTTGTAGTCTTTGTTAATTGTTGGTGTGTTGGTGTTGGCGTGGCACGATCTTGCCTTGTGCCCAAGTTGGGGCGCGCCATGTCCTTGATCAATTTTTGGTGTGTTGGTGTTGGGTGTCTAGGTGTGGTTGTCTAAGGAAAATTGAATTTGGGTGTCTGGCGCGTAAGTGGCGCTTGCGCGCATCCTACGCGCAAGGGTCCCTGTTTGTTGGCGCGCAGGTCGCGCGTGAGTGGCGCGCCGCGCGCCAGTCCCCTGTGCTCCTTGTCTGTTGGCGCGCAAGTCGCGCGTGAGTGGCGCGTCGCGCTCTAGTTTCCAGCGCCCTGTGTCTAAGTTTTGTGCGCCAGTTTTCTGTCTTAGACATTTGTTTTTGGTCCTTTTACCTTTGTTTGGTCCTCAAAGTTGTTGTTTTGGTCCTTTTTGCAATTATTTGGTCCTCAAAGTTCTTTGTTTTGGTCCTTTTACCGCTATTTGGTCCTCAAAGTTCTTTGTTTTGGTCCTTTTGCAATCGTTTGGTCCCTAAAAATGTTGTTTTGGTCCTTTTGCACCGTTTAGTCCCTAAAAGTCTTTGTTTGGTCCTTGTGCACTATTGGTCCTTCTCATTGTGTTGTTTTGGTCCCTATGTACTTGTTTAGTCCTTAGGTGACCGTTTAGTTCTTGTGGGTGTTGATTTAGTCCTTATGTGACAAGTTGGTCCTTATGTGTGAGTTGGTCCTTGACATTGGTGTTAGCCTTAGAGCTATGTCTTGGTGTTAGCCTTAGAGCCAATGGTTGATGATGTCTTGGTGAATTTAAGGTGGTTGCTCAAGGTGGTTGCTTAAGACGGTTGTTCAATGGTGGTGGTATTTTACATATAATGAGATTGTATGTGATTGATGCATTGTTCATGGTGTCTCATACCTCATATGCTTCAAAAGGTGGTTGTAGGCTTCGGCCTTGATATCAAAAGACGGTGGTTGATATATATTAAGGTGGTTGTGCCCTCAAGGCAAAATTTAAGGAGGTTGATGGTACCACATGCATATGTCCTTAGTGTAGGGTTGCATACATGCACATATTCATGTAATTGGTGTTGCCTTTTGATGGTTATGAGTTGATGTGCTATACTTAATGTCGTAGGCTATTTGTTGGAATGTGATTGTTGCTAGTTGCCTTCTCTAATATAGTTGGCAACTTGCAGGTGATCCCGAGTGAAGGTATTCACCTTCCTAGTCTGGTTTTGGTCATGCTCTGATACGTAGCACCGGGGGGCGTTAGTAGACTAGTGTTTTATTTGTTGTTGATTCAAATAGTTATTGGTGATGTATTGTCTATTTTGAGATACGTGTTTTATTTCCGCTGCTTGATGATTGTATGGACTGTGTTGTCCCTAAACTGGTGTTTTGAGGATTGCCCGAATAATGTGCTATGTATTATGTACTTGTTATTTGATGAGCATGCAATTGTGTTGTTTATGTTGTTTGATGAAATGAAGCACTCTCTTTGTAGTGCGTAGAAAATATTTTGAAAACTCTGATTTTTAAATTGGCTAATTAGTAGTAATTAGAAAGTGGGTGTTACACCTTGTTGGTATAGGTAGTCTAAATCAATCCTTTTAAACCTTCCTTCAACATGCAGGTCCCATACCGCTGACCTCGGGATCCTCTCATTCGATGCGCGGTCGGTTCATTCACGCACCCCTTCGCTTTGAAGCTGCTAGGAGCCGCTCTTTGCCATGCCACCTTTTTGGGCACCGGCGATCACTCCCCGCCCTCGTCGGCCCCGGATGTCACATGCCCACCAGCTTCCGCTTGGTTCGTCCCCGAACCACACCGTACTGAGAGAGGTTTGCTGCTCTGCTACCATTTGTAACATCCCAGACTTCTTCCAGAACTGCCAACTACCCCCACGAACCAACACGAATATTTTCAGCATGCTTTCCGGAAAACTTCCCAGAAGGTCACCCATCCCACTACTACTCCAAGCCAAGCACGCTTAATTATGGAGTTCTTATGGGACGGGCTCCCGAAAAGAAGATGCACCTTGTTGGTATAGGTAGTCTAAATCAATCCTTTTAAGCCTTCCTTCAACTGTACAGTCCCATACCTGCACAGCCTCATGATCCCTCTCATTCCGATGTGAATTCCGTTCATTCACGCACCCCTTCGCTTTGAAGCTGACAGGAGCCGCTCTTTGCCATGCCACCTTTTTGGGCACCGGCGATCACTCCCCGCCCTCGTCGGCCCCGAATGTCACAACTATGACTTCGGTCTGAATTATCATCCAGGAAAGGCTAATGTTGTAGCCGATGCTTTGAGTCGTAAGTCTTTGCATGTGTCGGCAATGATGGTGAAGGAGCTCGAATTTATTGAGAAATTCCGAGATATGAGTTTAGTGTGTGAAGTGACACCTCGGAGTGTCCGGTTGGGAGTGTTGAAAATTACTAATGAGTTTTTGGTTAGCATTAGGGAGGCTCAGAAGCTAGATGTTAAGCTAGTGGATTTGGTGGTTGGAATTGGTCGATCTGAAAGTAAGGATTTTGAGTTGGATGCTCAGGGTTTGTTGAGATATCGTAATCGGATTTGTATTCCTGATGAAGAGGAGATAAAGAAAGCAATTCTTGAAGAATGTCATAGGAGTAGATTGAGTATCCATCCTGGAGCTACAAAGATGTATCAAGATTTAAAGAAGTTATTTTGGTGGCCGGGGATGAAGAGGGATGTAGCTCGGTTTGTTTATGCCTGTTTGACTTGTCAGAAATCAAAGGTGGAGCATCAAAAGCCGGTAGGGCTGATGCAGCCGTTGGAAATTCAGGAGTGGAAGTGGGATAGTATTTCTATGGACTTTGTAACTGGGTTGCCTAGTACGATGATGGGGTATGACGCAATTTGGGTGATTGTTGATAGGCTAACGAAGTCGTCTCACTATGTTCCTATTAACATCACCTATCCGGTGGCGAGATTGGCAGAGATTTATATTCGAGAGATTGTGAAGCTTCATGGAGTTCCTTCAAGTATTATTTCAGATAGAGATCCGAGATTCACCTTGGAATTTTGGAAGAGTTTGCATGAGGCGTTGGGGTCTAAGTTGCGTTTGAGCTCGGCGTATCATCCGCAGACTGATGGTCAGTCAGAGAGGACCATTCAGTCGTTAGAGGATTTATTGAGGGCTTGTGTTCTTGAGCATGGTTGTGTGTGGGATTCTTATCTTCCATTAATTGAATTTACCTATAATAATAGCTATCATTCTAGTGTGGGGATGGCACCCTTTGAGGCGTTGTATGGTCGGAGATGTAGGACTCCATTGTGTTGGTATGAGTCGGGAGAGAGTGTGGTGCTTGGACCCGAGATCGTTCGAGAGACCACTAAGAAGGTGAAGTTGATTCGTGAGAAGATGAAAGCTTCACAAAGTAGGCAAAAGAGTATTCATGATAAGAGAAGGAAATATTTGGAATTCCAAGCCGGTGATCATGTGTTTTTGAGAGTCACCCCTGTGACTGGTGTTGGTCGTGCTTTGAAGTCTAAGAAGTTGTCTCCTCGTTTTATTGGGCCATATCAGTTTTTGGAGAGAGTTGGGAAGGTTGCTTACCGAGTGGCCTTGCCACCTAAACTTTCGAATTTGCATGATGTGTTTCATGTGTCGCAGCTGAGGAAGTATGTTCCAGACCCGTCTCATGTGATTCATATGGATGATGTGCAAGTGAGAGATAACCTCACTGTTGAGACAATGCCGATTAGAATTGAGGACCGAGAAGTGAAGATTTCAAGAGGGAAAAAGATCAAGTTGGTAAAGGTAGTTTGGTTGGGAGCTGCTGGTGAGAATGCGACTTGGGAGTTGGAGAGTAAGATGCAGGAATCATATCCAGAGTTGTTTGATTCAGGTAAGATTTCGAGGACGAAATATTCTAAAGTGGGGGAGAGTTGTAACGCCCCAAAAGTAGTTCAATTATTTATTTAATTGGGTTATTTAAGGCTTACAACATTTTAATTAAGTCAAATAATTAATTTGGAAGTTTCATTTCATTTAGGAGGTGTTTGAGTAATGCAGGAGGTGTGATTAGAGGCCCGTGATCCATTAAGAGGCCCATATCCATGATATAAGGAAGGTGTCGAAGGAGAGTTCATTTACAACAAAAATCGAAGGAGAGGTGCGAAAGCTTTAAGAGAGAAGAAGAGGAGATCTTGGCGTGGAGAACTCAAGTTCAAGGAAGAGGAGCTTGTTTGTTAGTGGATCGTGAAGTCTTGGTGGAGAGAGTGCTTATTCTTCAATCTATTGAGGTAAGGGGGCTCTCTTTCATCTATAATAGTGTATATGATGAGTATTATGTGTGAGTTAGACTCTAGGACGATCTTTGAGTTGTTTGTGTTGTTTGTTGTGTGATTGATGTTGTGTTTGCTTCACTTTGGTGAAATTGTGATGTGGGTATGTGTTGTTGGTGAGTTGGTCAGATGAGAGACCTAGAAGAGAAATGAGAGTTGAAGAACCCTCAGTCCCAGGGCGATACTGTTGGTGTTTGCCCTTTGTTGAGTACTTTGATGTGTGTTGAACAAATTTCAAATGAATAGGTGTTGTAGTATTGTGGTTTAAGTTTGATCATAGTATGAGAATCAAAGTAAAGAGGGAAGATGAAGGTTAGGTACACTACAACATTTTTACTTTATGGCAACGGTCAAAAAGCGTTCCCTGAAGAAGCAAAACCGTTGCCTTAACCTTAGGCAACGGTTTAGAAACCGTTGTACCCGCGGCCGTTGCCTATACCATAGGCAACGGTTTTTTGGCCCAAAGGCAACATTGACATAAAACCGTTGCCACTGATAGATGAAACGCAACGGTTTTGGTTTTCAGGCTATGGCAACGGTTTAAAAGTGTCCTCTCTTTTGGCAACATGTAATAACCGTTGCCGGATATGGCAACGGTTTAAAAGCGTCCTTTATTTTTGGCAACATTTAATAACCGTTGCCATATATGTTCAAATGTTACAATTTAAAACTGTTCCATTGATTTTAGTAAAACCGTTGCCGTCTTTGGCAACACGAAAAAACCGTTCCCTCTTTATAAAACCGTTGCTATAAATGACAACCACCAAAACCTAGCATTATTATATATGATGTGAAATTGTACACATCTCAATCGGATCACATACTTCTTAATATAATTTCAATGGAGAAACTAAAGTTGTACCTAAAATGTAACAATTTAGAAGACATAATGTATCCTTATATTGATACTTCAAGGACATAATTAATGTTATATCATAAACGGCATACTTTTGTTACATCAATAAGTACAAAAAAACACAACAAAAGTTATATTGCAACAAAAGATGTCTCCAACACATGTCTTCAACAAAAGTTCCACTTCCGACTCAAGTCAGTCTTCAAACTCTTCATCATCCAAGCCATCAACACCAAGATCTATACCTTCATTTTCCTACAAAATATACAATAGTTAAAATACAATACTATTATGCAGTACTCATTTACAGCAAGGAAATAAACTGGGCAATGGAACAGTACGTATATTAGCTAGGATCGGTGTGATTAACTAGCAAGGAAACAGAGTACTACATACAAAGAAGGAAAATAAGAAGAATCCCAAGTACAGTGACACAGAGTGTGCACACTGACTCCTACCCAAATGGCCCAATGCAAGCCTACCTCTGGTTCTCTCTCTCTCCTACCTTTTATTCTCACAACTCCAACATGAGGTCACACCCCACACTCTCTCTCTGCTGACTCAGCAGAATTAGTTACATAATTCCTCTCCACTACTTTTGTGAAATACCCTTTCTACCCTTCTTGACATAAACCTTTCCAGACCTCTTAGCTTGACCTCCTCCTTTCATTGTTGCGTGCTCATCAAATAATCATCAGGCCCCATTTTATTCTGTTGGCATATTTTAAGTTTAATTGTAAGATATTTCATGCAATCTACACCATTTATTTTAAACTAGTCTTTCTGGGACTGATTTCCTTTCTACCCTACCTCGTGTTTTTGCTAACCATATAGGGTTAGGGAGCAAACAAATGTTGGCTGCATCCACAATTAAGTTTGTTTTAACTTGTTATCATGTACATATTGTTACTAATATTTAGTTCTAATTTTGAAAATGACATGTGATTACAGTTAACTTATGCTTTCAACCAGGTCATCTTGCTTCAAATAAAAAAACCAGGTCATAATTTAATTTTGTAAACATGTACCAATATCATTTCCTAGAAAGACAAACTTTGCAATAAAGCGACTCTTACCCTATGAGCTACTGGGGCATGTGTTGATGTCGAAGAACGTGGAGCACTAGTAGCATCAGGCGGAGTTGAAAACATAGCTGCCAAAGCCTCCACATTCAACCTTGACGCTTTCATATAGTAGTCCATCAACATCATCAATTCCGTCATCTTCATTTGTGGCACCATCAATATCATTGGCGTCTTTACGCTTTTCACCATGACGAATCCAAACATGATATCCTCTTTCAAATCCGAAATATACCAAATGATTAAATACAACTGCCCTTGTCTTCCAAAAATCATTGTGACACTCAATACAAGGGCATAGAATCTCTTTTCCTTGGGGTTTTCCTATGGTGTATGCAAAATTTAGGAAAAACTCAACACCAAGAATGTAATCTGGGCTATCTCTTGCTGAATTCATCCACTCTTTATCCATCGAGTTTACGAAAATAGTCAAAAATTGGAAGGTTGAAGATCGACTAAGCTGTTAACAAATACATAAAAAAACTAAGAGTTTGGCTTTCACCATGAAATGAAATATGCAGAGTATATCTGATTGAAAGCTATTAAAACCTATTTATATATTACCACTTCTATATATTACCATACAACACAAAAAGCTATTAAATAAATCGCTATCTTTATTGGGTGTGTTGAGAATTGAAGTGTTATATATAGCCTATGTCGATTGATGATAGACACTAAATCGCTATTAATGTTGCCAAAAACCCGGTGTCTCGGAAGAAGTAAACACGTTGAGAATAGATTTCATTTATTAAAGGGATCCATCAAACTAGCCTATTGTCCTACTAAAATGAAAACAACGGATATATTAAGACTAAGTATTGATAGCCGATCGATTTGAATTGCTTAGAGGGAAGTGTTCCTGGGTGTATTAGCAATTACGAGGACTGCCAACAGCAATTGGACCTGCGGCCCAGCCCAACTCGATCGGCCCAAACACGCTGCTTGGAGCGCAATTCTCGCCGGCCGAAATCTTCGCAGAAAGCGGTCGGACCTCGCGATATATATCGCCATTCGCATATGGTGTCGCACGTTCTCTAACCTTGTGCTATATCGCCCGGCGACCTCTCACTAGATCGTCGGAGTGTCTTTGCAGTACCACCCGAGGCGTTCAACCGCGTGAAGCTAGGACCGGTCCTTTCACTCATTCAACGACCGGCCCATTTGACGAATCAATCAACACTTCAACTCTTCATTGGTCAAGGTGCGATCAATTGGCGACCACGATGGGAGACCCGTGCGCTATCCTACCTCTTTCATGGCTCCACGCGGCCGGCCCCGACGCGGGCCACTACTCGACTCAATCCCTCGGCGAGAATCGCAGCAGAACCCGGGCGTGGCGTCACGATCCACGAGTCTCAAGGACTACCACGACAAAAGCCTTGATTGCACAACGGTCGCGGACCTATCCTCCAACGAGTTCAACCGGCCGTTCTCGGAGACTTCGCCGCCGAGCTGGTTGAAGCGGGCATTCGAGAACCTCTACCGATCATGTCACTCAAGCCGTTTTGCAGATCACGCAAAACAAAAATCAAGTGATCGCATGAGCCCGAGATGCGCTCATCTCTCGATCAGAGAGGTTCGATTCGGGCGCGCCACGCAGGCGGAAGGCGGAGAACCTTACGCCGTCGCCGTCGCCCGGCCGGCAAGACACCGCTCCCCTCCTCGAAGGAGCATTTCGCCGAGAAAGCACTACTCATCGCTCTCCGGCAAGAAGAAGCGGGCGCATAGGTCGCCCCGGCGGCGAACGCGCGTAGACGCCCGTTCGATGTCCGATGACTATGAAGATTCCGATTCACGCCTCGACACGGCCGCTCGCCTACAGTACTCCTCCAATGAGTCGTCCGGTCACGTCGGTCGAGAAGCGAGATCTTGGGATTCTCGTGAAGAAGTGGAAGATTACGAAATGGAAGAATTAGGGGCGTTTCGCGATCGGCCAAGGAGAGGCCAAAGCGGCGACCCGAAGGCCTCCTCGGCTTCCACCAACCGCCCATCGGAGGATTCTATGGAATGCCGGCAACGAGGCGTGCCTCGCAATGCAACCCTTTGGGTCGAGCGGCATTCGAGAATGAACACGCCCCGTTCTCCGGGAGATCAGCGCTACAAAATTCGAGAGACTCCGCAAGCCGCCCAATCTCAACAAGTTTGACGGCCGAGGAGATCCAGACAAGCATCTCCGTTACTTCAATAATTACTGCTGCTATAGGGAATTGGGACCGACCATGAAATGCAGGCTTTTTCCCCAGTCTCTGGACGGCCGAGCATTGGAATGGTGGGAGTCTCTGCGACCCAATTCCATCTCCTCGTGGGACGACCTGATCAGAATATTCTTGTCTCACTACACTGCAAACCGCTGCCAATATCGGTATGAAGAATACTTGGACTCTGTTGTTCAAGGAGATAATGAGACGCTGAGGCAGTATATCGACCGGTTTAACACCGAGGCCGAGTCCGTTCGTGACTTGTCAGACAAGGACAAGCTAAAATATCTGAAGCGTGGTATTCGACCGGACCACCGGTTCGTAGAAGAATTCACTCTTAACCATTACCAAGATCTCAGCTACTTCTTAACGAGGGCTAACGTCCACATGGCGTACGAAGAAACCTTGGCAGCAAGAAAGGCCGTCCGTGCACGACCTAAAGAGGAAAGCAAAGAGGCGGCCAAAGGGCATGAAGGTCGCGCGACAATCGGGCGACTTTCGAGATAAAAAGTTTGATCATCGCACTCGACTCAACACCTCTATTGCGCGGATCTACGGCGAGTGTCGAATAATGAGTTTGTGGGGTTAAGCGGCTGAACCACTCGTGCTCGAAGAGGGGCACGACCGACTAAAAGATACCGCCGCTACCACAAGAGTAAAGGGCACGATACTAACGATCGTATGGGCCTCAAAGATGATATTGAAGAGCTTATTCGTAAAGGCAAGTTGGGAAAGTATGTGAGGTCGGAGGAAGGCGACCGACCTCAAGAGAAGCGAGAAAGAAGCTCGATCAGACAGAGGAAAGGGGCCTGCGCCCAGAAAGCACCCAAAACAAGGATCGATCGAAGATCGTGACACTCGGCGATCCAAAGGCCGTAATGTTGCGATGGTTATTCATGGTGGAAACCCCCGGATCGCGAGGAATCTAACAAAGCCACCAAGAGAAAGTGGGGACGAGTTGTTAATGGTCGCATCCACTTCAAAGGCACCCACCGGTCTCGGCGGACCCCATCTCGTTCGGTGTGGCGACCTATACGACGGCAAGCCTAATAGTTATGTTCCATTGGTAATCGTGAGTGTCATGGCAAACACAGAGTGCGAGAGAATCACAGTCGATCAAGGTAGCTCGGCCGATATCATGTTTGAAGACTTGATCGACAAAATCAAGGTTGATCGGAGGGCGAGATAATTCCCGTGCCGAGCCTACCCCTCTAACGAGTTTCAATGGGGCGACCACCCACCCGTTGGGAACGATCGAGTGCGCTAGTCACGTTTGGTGGCGACACGGGGATAGTACTGCAGACGGGGCCGGTCGGACGGCGTTCCTCGTACTCCCCTCAAATCCTCGCTATCAATGTATTATTGGTAGGCCGACTTTGGGTAAGCTAGAGGCCGTTACATCGACGGTGCATCCGAAAATGAAATTCTCTGAAAGACGACCAAGTGGTTACCCTGGCGGCCGACCTCGAATCGCAGAAGAAGAAGCCACGCTCTATACCAAGAAATATGTGACGAGGTAGACCGTGGTGGCGAACGCTCGTGAGCACTAGTGAAGGCCATCAAGTCAATGTCACGATTTGGGCGCTCGGTATGATCCGCACGGCGACCCAGAGGACAATGATGATGATTTGGCTCGAGAGTGAAAAAGCAGTGAAAAGACCGAGCCCCATGGAGAGTTGGTAGATGTTCAATTGGGTGACGACCCATCCAAAGCGGTAAAGCTCGGTAGCGACCTACGAGAGCAAGTGAAGCAAGATCTTGTGCAATGTTTGAGAGACTATCGACTGCTCGCATGGCGGGCATCGACATGCGGCATTCCTATCGAAGTAGCACGCCATCAACTTTCGATCGATGGCGGGTCGGCCGGTCGCTCAAAGAAGGCGTACTCGTAAGCGAGGAAAAATCTCAAGCCATTGCAAAGGCCGTTGAGGACCTCATAAAGGCCAATTTCATAGAAGAGATCAAATACACGACTGGCTATCCAATGTCGTCTTTGGTTAAGAAGAAGAATGGAAAATGGAGGATGTGTGTAGACTATACCGATCTAAATAAGGCATGCCCGAAGGATGCCTTCCGTACTCCAACATCGACAAGGTGGTCGATGGGGCCTCGCTACAAACTACTCGTCTTTTACGGGCGCCTACTCGTGGTACAATCAGATCACGATGTATCCCCGATCGACACAAGAGCGACCTTCATGACGGATCGGGAAATTTTTGATACAAGGTGATGCCTTTCGGCCTCAAGAAGCGCTGGGAGCGACCTACCGGCGAATGATGAACAAAATTTTCAAGAGGCGGATCGGTCGCATCTCGAGAGGTGTATTTGGACGACATGATCATTAAGAGCGTAGCCGACCCGAGATCATGTGGCGACCTCGTGGAAATATTTGAAGAAGCTAGGAGGAACTCCCTTAGACTGAATCCTGAGAAGTGTACCTTTGGGGTGAGGGCCGGCAGATTCTTGGGCTTTCACCTGACTGAAAGAGGGATAGAAGCAAACCCTAAGAAGTGCAGGGCGGTCGCCGATATGAGGCCGCCACGACTAGAAAAGAGATACAACGGTGAAGCGGCATGGTAGCTGCCTGTCTGAGTTCATTCCCAAGCGACTGCAGAAGTCGCTCCCCTCTTTAGACTGTTGAAGAAAGAGGTGGATTTTGAGTGGACCGACCAATGCCAGCGAGCGTTGGATGAGTTGAAGCAAGCATTGATCAACCCGCCGATTATGACTAAGCCGCTGCTGGGCGAGACTTTGTATTTGTACTTGGCCATAACAGAGGAGGTGCTAAGTGCGGATTAGTCGAGAAAAGCGATCCAAAGCGAGAATCCAGTCTATTTCATAAGTAAAGTACTTCAAGGCCCGAGTGAGATACCGGAAGATAGAAGTTTGCCCTTGCACTCCTAATAGCCGCGGAAGGTTGAGACCCTACTTTGTGGCCCATCAGTCGTGGTAAGGACCGACCAGCCTATCAGGCAAGTCCTACATCGGCCAGACCTAGAGGGACGGATGATAAAGTGGGCCGTGGAGCTCAGTGAGTTTGGAATCAAATTTGAATCCAGATCGGCCGCAAAAGCACGTGTGTTGGCCGACTTCATATTTGAAATGACTCCTATCGGAAAGCGGGTGAGACGACACGGATCTTGCATGTAGATGGGTCGTCCAACAAAGAAAGGAGTGGAGCGGGCCTAATATTGGAAAATTCGGAAGGACTTGCGTTGAAGTCTCTTTAACCTTTGCATTCCACACTTCAAACAACGGCCGAGTCACGAGGCATGCATAGTGGCGCCTTCACTCGCGGAGAGATTTCAATGTCGACCGGGTTGAACTCGGATCGATTCCCTACTCGTAGTCTCGCAGATCAAAGAATCATATGATGCTAAAGACGACGTCTTTGAAAAGTTATCTAGCAAGAGTGAGAGAAGCGCTCAGCGATTCGACCGAAATGAAAGTGGTACATGTGCCTCGGACCGAAAATGTTCGGCGGATATATTATCAAAGCTTGCAAGTACCAAGACTCAGGAAATCACGGGGAGTTTGATTCAGAGAGCGTTAAATCGGCCGAGTGTGTCGACCAAGCCAACCCAGTCACTGGCCATTCTTTTTGTCAATTCTGATTCAGATTGGATCGCCCCTATCCTAAGGTACATCGTTGAAGGTGAAGAACCGAAGCGACGTAAGCGAGCTAAATTGGTGGGCTCGGGCGACCAAATACTCGTGATAGAAGGAAAGTTGTACAGAAGAGGATTCTCCTCTCCGTTGTTAAGGTGTCTTACGTCGGTCGAAGCCGACCATGTGCTAAGGGACATTCATGAAGGTGTTTGTGGGAGCCACCAAGGGGCACATTCCATAGCAAAGAAAGCCCTCAGGGCCGGCTATTACTGGCCGACCATGGATGAGGATGCCAAGAAGCTCGTTCAGAAGTGCAAGAAATGCCAAGTACATGCTGATGTCCACATTGCACCTTCCTCAGAACTGCAAAGCCTTGTCTCACCTTGGCCGTTCGCCTGGTGGGGCATGGATCTTCTAGGCCCGTTTCCACCCGCTCCAGGCCAGTTCAAGTTCTTGATCGTGGCAGTAGATTACTTTACTAAGTGGATCGAGGCCGAGCCGCTTGCAACAATCACATCGGCCAAAGTCGCAAGTTCTTGGACGGTGTCGCGCTGGCGTTTTGGAATCCCCCAAACAATTGATAAGCGACAACGGTACCGGTTTGTCGATAAAAGATTTAGAGAAATTTTGGCCGACTTAGGGGTTAAGCGGCGCTTTACCTCGGTCGAGCATCCTCGCAACAAGCGGCCAAGTCAGGCGGCCAGCGAGTTATCCTCCACGGTTTAAAGCTTAAGACCGGATGAAGCGAAAGGAAGCGGGTCGAAGAGTGCGCATCCGTTCTATGGGCCTACTGGGGCGACCCCTCATTCATCGGCCGGAGTCGCCGCGATTGGGTACTGAATCGGAGCGTCTTTGTGATACCCATAGAAATGGGCGAGGTGAATCGAGGACTTCAAACCCCCTACGGTGGTTGACAACGCACCGAGCTATCCGAGAAGAATTGGACCTAATTGAAGAAGCTGCGCACCCAAGCTTCGCTAAGAGAGCAATTGATCAAGCAGAAGGTCGCGGCCAGTACAACGCTTCGGGTTCAAAAAGAGAATTCTCGGTCGGCCGGCTCGTTCTAGAAGCGGCCGACGTGGGAAATAAGAACGCACGCCGAGGAAGCTCGCACCAAATTGGGAAGGTCCATACAGGTCATCAACAAGATCGGAAAGGGGCTTACGAGTGGAAACCATGGATGGGGCGACTATCCCGAACATGGAATGCGAGAAAAACTCAGGAAATATTACGTTTGAATGTAACAAAGATTTGAATGTAATATCGACCGACCTATTAATGAAAAGCAGGCAGGCGCTCTTTTTCCCATCGGGTTTTTACAGAGGGCGACCTTTAGAAATATGATGTGTTATTTACTTTCTCGCAAGGATGTATGACCGGTCGCTCAAGATTGCCCGTGGCAAAGGAGCGATCGAAGATTTATCAAAGTTGATTAGATCGTCGAAACGATTTAAACCGAGCGACCATCGAAATGGTCTCAATCGAGTGCCATCGAAATGGCCCAAGGGTTAAAACCGCGAAACCTTAGATCGTCGAAACGATCTAAATCGGCGACCATCGAAATGGTCCCAATCGAGTGCCATCGAAATGGCCCAAGGGTTAAAACTCGCGAAACCTTAGATCGTCGAAACGATCTAAATCGGCGACCATCGAAATGGTCCCAACCGAAAGTGCCATCGAAATGGCCTAAGGGTTAAGCAATAACCCATCCTATTAGGCCGTCGAAACGACCTATCTCGGCGACCATCGGTATGGTCCCAATAAATGCCATCGAAAGGGCACGATTGGGGTCGCCGAAGCGATCAAGGCCCCGTGGGGATATTAAAACTTACCAAAGAATGAGTGCTTTCGAAATGAGCGCAAACGATGACCGAACGGTCTTGAAACTCGAAGTAGCACGAAACGGCCACCAGCGCCATCGGTAGTAGCGAAAACGCCACCGAGCGGCCCACAAGTTCGAAATGACTAAGGCGAATGAATGCAAGAAGTACGCGGACATAGCAATATAAATTTGAACAGGCGTAATTAAACAGAAATAAATTGTCATTACAAACACGGGACGCCCGGTCGATGTCGAGCGCCCACGAATTGAAAAACTGCACGAAGGCAGAGAAATTGTTGGGCCCGAAGGCAAGTTAAACGGTTACAAAAATTACACCGCTCGCAGGCGGGCTTTAAAAGAGAATGGTGGCCGGGCGAACGACATTGCCTTGCTCGTCGACCTGCGCAGCAACATGATCTTGTTGTTGTCAACGTAGTGCGTGGAAGCGATCATGTTTTCATCGAAATTGATCTTGGATCTCGAATTCAATACCCGCGCCTGGCCAAGAGCATTGTAAAATTGCTCAATTGCAGCCTCCTGACCGGCCTGGGCCACCTTTCGGATCTTTTCCTCCAGCTCGGCCTTCTCTGCCACCCAATTGGCCTCTCGCTTCCCCATGGCCTCGAGATCGGTTTTCAGAGTTGTGACCTGAGCAAATAGCTCCTTGTTCCTCTTTGCCAGCTTGGCCCGGTCGTCCTCCCCCCGTTTGAGGGCCTCCTTCGACTGGGCAAGCTTGTCATATTTTTGCTGCGCCTCAGCTAAAGCCTTGTCTTGCCTGCAAAATTCAGGTCGACGGGTTATTAGTCGGTCGAACAAAGGTAAGATGAAGAGTACAAGACTAAGAAAATAGAATTACCATCGGATTCGCCCACTCGGCTCGCCATGAATTTCTCGACCCCATGCAGAGAAGCGCAGAGCGCCATGGGTTTTCTTCAGATTGTTCCCGGATCGGCCGTACCCAAGCTTTCGAGCGAGATGATGGGAATCTCCTCCGTTGCTGTGGGCCGGACCCGACCATCACGCTTGGCGCTTGGGTGAGCGATCGACAGACTGGGGGAGGCGACCGGGGCCCGCCGACCGCTTCTTCCCTTGGCTCTTAGGAGTTTGGGGACTTTTGAGGAAGATTCAGGGTTATCCCCCGACCAAGAAACGTCAAATCTCTTAGCCCTCCTTCGGGCTTCGGCGGGGCCAGGCGAGCGAGTCCCGATTTTGCGGCCATTCTTTACGCAAAATACCGAGTCATGAGTTAAAAGAAAAAATCAATGACAGAATATAAGGACAAAAAAGTTCAAAAGCGAACCAATCTCGGCCTCCAAGGCTTGGCCTTCGTACAAGACAAAGGGTCGGCAGGGTATGTCGCTCTTAGGATCTGGACGCATCATACTCGCCAACGACTTTATCATCTCCAAAGTCTCCAGGTCGGCCTCGCCCAAGTCTTTCACTGAGTAGATGTAGTCGCCCGGCCGCCTCGGCCTCATTCCACATGATTGGGAAATAAGGGGGACCTAGCATCCCGTCCGGTTGAACTTCAGAAACGGCCTTCCCGGCCTCCTCGGTGGGAACGATCCAGAAGTAGTAGCTTTTCCAGGCCGCTCCCAACGACTCCTGGAATGCTTTGAAAAACCGGTGGTGGGTCTTCTGCATCTTGAAGGAGACTTGCTCCCTCTTCTCCTTGTTGGCCTTCTCAGGCGAGCCACTCACTCAAAGATAGCAAAGAAAAGCATCATTGACACCGGCCGACCCGGCAGTCAAGAAAGACCTCAAAAGTCTTTAAAACGCCCATGCGTTTGGATGAAGCTGGGAAAGGCGACCCGATATATGGCGCAGGACGTCGCGTTGGAATTCGGTAAAAGGAGGGGTAATCTTCATCTTCTCGAACACGAGCCGATACATCGTGAACTTGAAGTTGGAAGAATAAGTCGCGATATCTTCGCCCTCCTTCATGCCTCTTACCCTCCAGCCCGGTGAGTCTTCAAGACGGCTCCGTAGATCGGGCAAAGCATCGTGGCCGACTGTAATAATGCTCCTGTTAGAGCGAAGAGTCTCCGACACCCAAGACATGTCAGATATATCTCGAGCTACATCAGCTTGGACTTCGGCCGACCCTTCGTTCGACCCTCCGATGTTGGCTTCCAGACCAGAAATATCGACTTCGGGCTGAATCACCTCTTCTCCTTGGACTTCTTCGGCTCGGCCGCCTTCGGCCTCCACCATCTCCTCGTCCACGACTGGGACGGCGCTAGACTCTTCATCATCAATGATAATCACATCAGCGTCCTCTTCTTCTCCCTCCACTCGAGAAGCAACATCCTCGGGCGGTGGAGAGTTGCTCGGCCGCTCAGCAGAATGGACGGACTTGGAACCAGTACTCTTGGAGCTGGCCGATCCTCGACCAGAAGAACGAGAGCTCGAGCCCGTCTTTGCTCGAGGAAGCGCTGAAGAGCTAGAACCTTTGTCGCCGAAGGCGACTTAGACTCCGCCGTGGGCATTGGGCTCGCCGGCCTCGACATGTATGTAGCGAAAGATTGCGGTGGTTTTCCGGGAATACGGGCGGTCAGTTTCGTCCGTGGCATGCAAATACACCTGTGATAGAGGGAACGAGTCAGGTCGTTCGAGCAGAGCACTCATGAGAGGGGGCGATTTGGCCATCCCTCGACCTGACACCCCCTATCACGAGGCGTGGAAAAACACGAAGTACTTTCAAGTAAAAACTCAAGTTTAAAAAGTAAAGGGAGAGATCGATTCATACCTTAGCGGATGTGGTGGATCGGTCGCGCTAGTAAACAACTTGACTGCGGATGCGGTCGGCGCAGACAAGTCGGTCGTTGGCAGAGCAATTCTTGGAAGTGTGAGAAATGAATTCTGCAGAAGGGCTATTTATAGTGCAAATTTCTGGCGCGAAGGGGACCGGGATACGAAGAGTCACTGGCAGCCGTCTTCACCAATGGTTGTCTCGGACGGCCTCGGAAACACCAAACGTCGCGTCTTAAATGTCAGTAAAGACCAACCGTCACGACAGCACGGCCGATGGTTGACAAGCGGTCGACACCGCCCTACAGTGAAAGCGAACGGCCGCGCCCGTTTCGTCAAGATAACTTCACTCCTGGGGGCATCGATTCAAGCCTCAGCCCGCTCTTAAGCGACCTAGGCTTGGGGGGCAACTGTTCCTGGGTGTATTAGCAATTACGAGGACTGCCAACAGCAATTGGACCTGCGGCCCAGCCCAACTCGATCGGCCCAAACACGCTGCTTGGAGCGCAATTCTCGCCGGCCGAAATCTTCGCAAAACGGTCGGACCTCGCAGTATATATACGCCATTCGCATATGGTGTCAGGTACGTTCTCTAACCTTGTGCTATCTGCCCGAGCGACCTCTCACTAGATCGTCGGAGTGTCTTTGCAGGTACCACCCGAGGCGTTCAACGCGTGAAGCCAGGACCGGTCCTTTCACTCATTCAACGACCGGCCCATTTGACGAATCAATCAACACTTCAACTCTTCATTGGTCAAGGTACGATCAGGAAGCTATGTGTTTTTTCCTTAAGCATTTGAATTAGAGGAAAGTGTTAATTAGTGAGTAATTCAAATATAGTTAGAGTTTGAGTTAGCTGTAACTAACTAAAAAAGTCATTTAGTTACTAAACTTGTTGTTACAACGTTTTAACCGAATTAACTATTAAAACTGCACCAAACAGAGTTGCTAAATAGCAGTAGCAGGAATAAAATAAATAAGAGAGAACTCACAATGATATTACGAGATATGCTGCAACATCAAACCCCAACCAATGGTGAAATGCTTCAAGTGATGCTATACCACTAACAAAGTCCAAGCAGAATGTATATGATTGATGCTACAACACGCTAATAAAACAAAGCAAGTGAACAGAATAGCTAAGCTTATCTTCGCAAATATATATATCAATATTGAATTCTTTAAATACTCATCGTTGAGCAGGTCTACCATTTCAAACAGCAAATATTGAAAATGAAAGTCAGCATAATTAAGAAGAAAAAAAAGTACCTTGTTATCTTCGTTGATTAGTTGAAGTTCTTTCTTTGATGAACATGGCAGTGGGGGAGAAGCCAAAATTCCTTGACAATCATGTGGCAATTTTTTTCCCACAAGACTACAAAGCTTGGAGATCAGATCTACACACATCGAGAGGCAGAATAAGATTCACAATAAATAAATAAGCCCAGCACCAATTGCAAAGATAGCTAGGAAGTCCCTGAAAAGGAAGGCAGAATAAGATTCACAATAAATATATAAATGAAAGGTATAAAGTATAAACTAACTAAGTCATATAATGATAATTAACAAATCCAAAAACAGTACATGCACCTAATGCTTTAATTGAACTTTTATGACAAGCAAGCTCTTCCATTAAGGCAAAATTAAGATGAGATAGAATGACAGAAATATCATGTTTGAGAATAAGCACACACCTGTCTGTATAAATAAGGAGGAACAATTGGTTTCTGAAAAATGAATGATCAATCAAACATATGTTGAAGGAAGATACACTATGCTATGTTGCCATTATTTTTACAGTAGCAAAACAACACACACACAGAAAGGAGCAAAACCCCCAAATCCAGCACAGTACCGCAAAATTCCTTCCTCACCATTAATGTGTATAATTAACTTTAATACATTCTCTATAGCACCTAATATGGCCTAAACCTTACCATGTATCAAACCTGAATTGGATTGAAAAAGTGATAGAGCAAAAACAGTATTTTTTTGCATCAGCTATCTAACACCATTCAATATGGGCATTCCCAAAAGGTTAATGTGAAAACATTAAGAATGTTCTGAATAAAACAATCTTTTGTGTTAGAAATAGAATATGGTTAATTCAAATTAAAATTATCTTATATCATCTAAACTCTCAATGTGACAGAGCCAGAACACTTGAGATAAGTCAGAACAGAGCCGCAGCATCGAAACATTATTTTCGTCGTGGGCCCACCAGAGCTATTGAAAGTGTGTTGGACTTTCTATTATATTTTTTTAAATATTTTTTTCCAACAACCTTGCATGACACACACATGACATCTGAAAATGAATAGGTATATGTTCCTTCAATCTTAAACTTCGATCTTACCAACCGTTTGTTGTAAAAGGGTAAGTTTCAAATTATTTTAAGTTGAAGGAAACTATACAAACGAAATCAAATGTCTCTAACTAAAATTACAAAAATCTTAGCACTTTCCATTTCCTTCAACAATTCCATGTCAATGCTATCTTTCAAGTCCTTAATTGATCGAAAAATCCAATCACTCTTCCCAATTTTATTGTATTCAATTCTAATATTAGGAGCTACAAGGTTAGTTTTAGATAGTTTATGGACTTTTTAAATGACTTAGTTCCAAAAATGTAGTGTACAAATGAATGAAACTGCAGAGACGAAAAGCAAATATTTTTGCAGCATGGAAAACAAAACCCTTATATTTTCTGGGATGATAACATGTTTTAGCATAAAACATAAAAGAAACTTAAATGTGTAAAAAAAAAAGAAACTTAAAATGCTTTGTGAGTTTGGGATATTTGTTTCGTTTTAATTTTCAATATTTAATATGAAAAATTTCAAAGCTGATAATACTACAGGTTTTAAAAAATTCAAGTTTTTTTTTATATGATGTCAAAAAACAGAGATATGTCAACTCATTCAAATACAACATTCACATTATTGTGTGGCATGACTTCCTAAAATGAATTCACATTAAGAAAACCACTGAGACAGTAGTTCTAAAAACCAGAAACAAAATGAATTGATACTGGGATATACTTGTTCCAAAAACTTAGAGTAACTGAGAAACCCTAGAAAGTAGAAAGAGGGGTACCTGAAAAGAGATTGTCGCTGGGAAGAGGAAGAGAGCAAGAAAGGAACATGAATCGCTTGTTGTTGAGATTGCGATGGAGTGAGAGTGATGCTTGAGAGATTGCTATGGAGTGAGAATCGCTGCGATGGTGTGAGGCTTGAGAGATTGCGATGGTGTGAGAGTGATGCTTGAGATATTGCGATTGAGGGAGAATGATGAATGCTGCGATTGTGTGATTTAGGGTTCGGCAAAATCGCTACAATGGAGTGAGAGTGTTTCAGTGTTTTTGGTTTTGGGTTTTTTTTTGGTTTCTGAGAAAAAAATTTCCTTTGCCGCCAAAAAATCTATGTTAATCTATTTAGCGCCCAAATTTTTTACTTTTTAATAATTGACCCTATGGCAACGTTTATAAACCGTTGGATAAAGCTTAAGGTAAAAAACGTTGCCGTAGACCTTATGGCAACAGTTATAAAACGTTGGATCAAGATTAAACAAACAACCGTTGCCGTAGACTCTATGGGAACGGTTTACAGCCGTTGCCAGTAAAAAAAATTAAAAATAAAATAAATCACCAACGGGTTCAAAAAACCGTTGCCATTTTTGGCTAAGGCAACGTTTTTTTGGCCGTTGAAATTTTAGGCGTTGCCATAGGGTCTAAATGTTGTAGTGGTACCTAGGGCGCCATTTGGAGCGAAGGGTAGTTGCCTAAGTGTAGGTGTGTCGAAGTATATGGAAGTCGACGTATAAGTGTGTTGAAGCGTAAGTGTCGAAGCGTAGGTGACGAAGTGTAAGAGACGAGGTGTAAGGGTGTGTGAGTCGAAGTGTAGGTGTTGACTTGTAGTTACCGAATTGTAGAGCATGTATACCGAGGTGTAGTTGCCGAGGTATAGTGTATATAGATAACTAAGTGTAGTTGCTGAAGTGCAGTTGTCGAGGTATAGTGTTTATCTACCGAGGTGTGGATGTACCGAGGTGTAGTGTGGTGTGCCGAGGTGCAGTATGAGTGTGCCGAGGTGCTGTTTTGACGCCAGGGTGGCGCAGGTTGCGGCCAGGCGCAATTTTGGGTACAGTTTGGTGCCGAGTACGTCTAAGTGGCTGGATGGTGGAGCCAGTTTGGTCCTTAGGTGACGGTGTAGTCCTTATGTGACGATTTGGTCCTCGTAGTGACAGTTTAGTCCACTACTTGTGGTGTCGATGTGTCCAGTGAGTTGGACATTAGCCATAGAGCTATTGACGATGTCTTGGTGAATTAAGCGATGAAGGCTGCGGTCTTGGAGCTATCCTCAAAATGACGTTTGTGCCGAAAGGCTATTGTTGTTGTTGATTGTTTTCCAAGGTGATGAACATGGTGTCTCATGCATGCCATATGCATTATTGCGACGAAGGCTGCGGTCTTGGAGCTATGCTCAAAGCGACGTTGTGCCCGAAAGGCAAAATAGCGACGATGGTGGTACCACATGCATTATACCCTTGGTGTTGGGTTGCATTCATGCATACACTCATATGATTGGTGATGTTTATTGTTGGTGTTGAGTTGATGTGTTATAACTTGATGTGTGTGTTGTTTATTGAGCCGAGGTGTTTCTAGTTGTTTTCTCTAACATGATGTTTATCATACATCCTATTATAATGTGTTAGAGACTCACCCTTTTGCTTTTATGTTGCTTCTCATGTCGGCAACATGCAGGTGATCCCGAGTGAAGGTTCTTCCTTGCTCAGTCTTGTTATGGCGTCTTGCTCTGATATGTAGCACTGGGGGCCGAGTAGTCTAGTGGTCGTTTTAATTAAGTTGTTGGACTGTAACTTAGTAATGTATATTGAATCATGTTTTATTCTGCTGCGTGATGATTATGTGGACTGCTATGTCCTGGAACCGAGGTTGTTGGGACATCGTCCCTTGACTATAGTGCTATATATCATACTGTTTGCTTGTGTATTGCGCCATTGAGGTTTTGTTGTTTTTTCATTGAAGTAAATGTAGCACTCTCTTGTGAGTGATTTTCGAAAACTCTGATTTTAATAATTAAATATTAGTCTATTAAAAGGGGGAGTTACATGATGCACCTGCATTGCTAGGAGAATTCAAGCGAAGGGCTTCAACTTGTGTAACTTCTATCTTGTTTTTTCTCTTTTGTGATTTCAATAAACATCATATATTCAGTCTATATATACCTTCCAATGTCTATCATGAGCTAAATCTCTCTTAGTTGGAATGTTCTAACCATTTAATGATCTTTTAAGTAAGTTTGGTGTATGTATGTGATGTGTGCACTTTAGTTCCAGCTTGATAATTCTTTCAACACTTATTTTGGGATTGATCACTTAGAATAAGTATATTTGTAAAAGCATACATGGTTTACAATTAAGAACTCAAGAACTAATATGGGTGAGTGTTTTCAATAAAGGAAACTTTGTTAAAACCATGCTAAGTCCTAAACATAGGATAGTATTGTCCATAGGGTGCCACTGTGGGTACTTCAAAGACAAGAGTGAACATATTTAGCATCTTAGACATAAGAGCTTGTAATGAAACTCTGAAGACACATTACAATTGCAACAGCATTCAGTGCACCTGCATCATACGAGGATTAGTAGAACACAATTTTATCAACAAAGAGTAAGTAAGATAAAGGATTAGTAGAAATTTAGAAAGAGAGTAAACTGGAATGCCTTTCACTATGCAATATCATCATAATGTATTAATGTTGTATCTAATGCTGCAGCATTGGGTGCTGCAACAATAGATGTATTTTCTCAAATACTTCACACTAGGGTTTCTCGCAAGAGTTTATATCTAGACCCTAAAGGAGTACTCCCTAGGCTGCTTAGGCACCCGCAGTATTCATCCTATGAAATATGGCCTCCTATGTCTAGGTTTTAAGCAAGGAACATTAAAATCTCTTTTAATGAACACTATCCATATTATCCTTTGAGATCACTTTATAAACCATGTCTGAATCTATAAATGGTACTTATATTAGGTGTCCATTCTAAAATAAGTTTGGAAATAGTATCACACAAAGGATAAATTCTTTTCTATATTTAATTAGCAAGTGAGCTAGTGAGTAAAAGCAAAGTAAAATAACAAGTTGTAGAACACAATTTTATCAACAAACAGTAATATAAAGGATTAGTAGAAATTCAGAAAGAGAGTAAACTGGAATGCCTTTCACTATGCAATATCATCATAATGTATTAATGTTGTATCTAATGCTGCAGCATTGGGTGCTGCAACAATAGATGTATTTTCTCAAATACTTCCCACTAGGGTTTCCTTCCAAGAGTTTATCTCTAGACTCTAAAGGAGTACTCCCTAGGCTACTTAGGCACCCGCAGTATTCATCCTATGAAATATGGCCTCCTATGTCTAGGTTTTAAGCAAGGAACATTAAAATCTCTTTTAATGAACACTATCCATATTATCCTTTGAGATCAATTTATAAACCATGTCTGAATCTATAAATGGTACTTATATTAGGTGTCAATTCTAAAATAAGTTTGGAAATAGTATCACACAAAGGATAAAATGCTAAACCATCAAATACATGAATTAAACACACTAAGACTTCCTTACATAGTTACTAGCATCCCAACTAAGAGTATTTAGCTCATGATGAACAACAAACACAAGAAATAAAGCCTAGATGCAAAATATAAAGCCATAAAACCAAAATTACAAGGAAGAAATATACTAAGAATAGGTAGACTAGAGTTTGGCTCCAAGTTAAGTGATAATGGAAGTACAAACATCCAAATCCACGATAATCTTCAACTAAGTCATCTTCTCGTATTCTTTGTGACATCACCCCAAAGATTGTGCAGAATTTCTACTTTTATTGTGAAAATGGAGCTTGGAACGAAAATGGAGAGAAAGGCTATGTCTAAACCTAGCCTCCTTTTCTGAACCAACCTCCCAAATGAGGAAGATGAGCCTCCTTAAATAGTACTAGGGTTTAGTGATCCAAGAAATATGCTAATGTGCCCACAAAAGGGAATATTTTGAGCATATGACAGCCTGGTACCAGCAATAGGACGTGTCCGTCCTTTTTGACAGCTTGCCTCAGCATTTTCTCTCTCATCTTTCGCAAGAACACAATGCTGCGACACCTGATGATGCAGCAATAAAATACACACATAAAAGCACAAAATGGGGCACCAAAGTGCCAAAATGACTTCAAACTAGAATTAAATCTTCTTTTACACTAAACAACCTATTTTAATTAATTAAACACATTATTACTTAGAACTCCCAATAATTTAAGCTAAAAAAACATAAATAACTCTTATAAATAAGAGTTAAATAAGAGTTATCACACCCCCAAACTTAAACCAGTGCTTGTCCTCCAACATTGATGCTTGACAAAGTCAAACAAACAAAGAAACACAATATCCAGCTGCATAGATTGATTCAAACAGATTTTCAAAAATGTTCAAGTTGGGCATGAACTTTAAGATCCTTAATCTCTCATATACACCTGAAGTTGATCAAGATTCAAAGAATTGCATACTGCTCAAGGTGTGTGTGTGTGATCACTAGGCTCAGTTCAGTCCTTAGCAAGTTTCAAAAGTTCTCCTAGCCTTGGAAAGCATTTCCTTTTGGTTATGCCAAATGTAGCGACTGAAAAATCCGAGGAAAGGATTCTTCGAAAGGTTCTTAGGAAGCCGCCACCAAATTTTAGTTTAAGGGCAAATTCGGAAAATCCCTTTATGTTTTAGGATGAGGCATTGTTAGGGTTCGGGAGTCGTTATGTGTGGGGAAGGTATTAGCACCCCACGACATCCATTGTCTAATTAATCAAGATTTATTTAATAATTACCCTTTTATTTGTAGGAAAAGACTTATTTAAATTTTTTGTTTTTAGTGCTTGACAAGAGTTGAATCTTGCTCCTACGTACCTCCAGATGCAATGGAGGAATCAAAGCTACGTAGTTCTTCCTGAAAAGGTTTGTGGGTTGGTGTTTTTTAGTGTAGGGGTCCTAGGATTCCTTGAATGCATGCACTCATCGATTCTAGGGCGTTGACTAACCCGATTGCACAACCGAGCTTAGTCCCTAATTTTTGAAAATGATTTTTGAATTTTTGAAAGGAGATGTGAGATGGGTTGATTTTAGAATAGGTATTCTAGAACTCCTGAACTGTACAGCTCATTAGTTCTAGAACGCTGACTAACCCGGTTGTACAACCGACTTAGTCCCCTATTTACGGAAAAATAATTTATTTCTATTTTATTAAGTTTTTTGTAGGATTACAGAACTGTACAGCTCATTGGTCCTAAAATGATGACTAACCCGGTTGTACAACCGACTTAGCCGTTTATTTTTAGAGAAAAATAGTTTATTCGTATTTATTAAGTTTGCAGGGTTACTGAACTGTACAGCTCATTGGCCCTAAAACAATGACTAACCCGGTTGTACAACCGACTTATAATTAATCGCAGGGAGTCGTATAATTAATTGGAGGTGCAAAAAGGAAAGCCCAGTTCGCATTGGAGAGGCCAATATACGAAACTGGGCTTAAGTGGGGGGAGGCGTGCACATGAATAAAGGGGGTGCGAGTAGCAATCTGATTACTAAAATAAAAATTAAAAAAAAAGGCACGGTATATAAACCTAAACTGAAAAAAAGGAAACCCTAAAAACACAAACCCTTCCCTTCCTTCTTGCTGCGGCGCCGACCTAGAGGGAGGGATTTCCGGCGCCATTCTCGCCGGTTCTCGCGGAGGGAGAGAGGGCATCCTTGGCGCGATTTGCGCCGGTTTCCATGGGGAGCTGTTCGGTTTCGGGTTGAGAGGGAGAGAGAAAATTCGGCGAGGTGTTCGCCGATTTCCATGTAGGTGAGCTGCTCGGTCTTGGGTTGCTGGTGGGGTTGCCTCGCGACGAGGGAGAGGGAAGGACGACGGAGCTGACGCCGGCGAAGGGTATCCCGCCGGTGAGCTTCGTTTTTTGGTTCTTGTTTATTTTTTATTTCTCTTCGTTCCCTTGTTAAGAAACACGCTGCTGATCTATTGTCTTTTTTTTTAAGGGGTGAAACCGTGGTGGTGATGACCACCGTACGTGGTGGTCGGAGAGGATTTCTGTCAATTTTTGGATCTGTTCAATCTGTTTTTGGTCCCTCCCTTCATCTTTATGTGTGGGGACGGGTCTAAATCTACATCTAAATCACTACAAAACCAGAAACTGAAGAAGATGTTTTCTAAAAAAAAATGGGACGGGTCTGATTTATTCTACACCGGCATTTTTTTTATTAGGACAACAAAGGTTTGATTTTTTTTAGAACAGAAAGAACACAATTTTCAGATTCTGTATTGCCTTTAACAGTTAACCTCTAGCTTAAATTATTTTCTAAAACTTGATTTGATTACAGGAAAAACTTATCTACGATTTATCAAGACCATTAACATCTATTCTTACAAACAGTTTTCATTAGATGCAATTTTAAAGAAAATAAAATTTTAAACATAGAGACTAACTCAGAATCGATTGCAACTACTACAACGTGGATTGCACGATTTATTGCTCATCGCTTCTTTAGATCTAAAAAAAAATAGCTTCAGAACCGTGTTTAGTGGATTAGGGTTTCAATGTGAAACTCTAATCCTATTTTTTGGTGATTTTTGCAGTCTCTTTCTGCCTTGGTTTCTGTGTTTTGACTGTTATTAGACTGTTTATTTATAGTAGAAAACTAGGTTAAGGCATTTATGATTTTTGACCAGGCTTTGACCCTATTTCAGGTTGGAACCCAGGCCCAACAGCAGCTCCAGCAGCTTTTGGGAGATCAGCTGAAACCCTAATTTGCTATTTATTTGCCTATTTTCGGATTCTATTTTTTTTTTGTATTTTTAGTATTATTATTTTTTGTATTTTTGGACTTTTTGGACTATTAAGGGCTCTTAAATTGTAAATTAAACTAAATAGAATTTTTTTTGACATTTTTGGACTGTATATATGCTTAAATAAATTAAATAAACAAAATAAGAATAAAAATAATAATAAGAAAAATGAGTCAGGCCAAATACAAAGACGAGAACAGGCCTGACTTGACAAATACGCTAAAGCGAGACCAAAATGGGCGCGTTAACTAAAATCATTAAAATTAACTCGGAATCGCATTCTTAAGTCTGAATTTAAACCAAAATTTTGAGAAAAATGACTTTAGGTAGACCTGCTCATGTATGACTAAACTCAAATACGGATATTAAATTGAAGAACGCACGAAAAGATCGATCATTCGCGCGCGTGCCTAATTTAAACAACGGCATTTCGATTTAGTTGAACAAGGTGATTGAAATTGGTTCGGGTTAGTAGCCGAGACGCTATACTAATAATTTTCGTAATCATGCGACTCCGAAACACGACCCTAATAACAATAAACGACTAAAACAAGAAAAAGAAGACGGACAAAATTGGGGTATAACACCAAAGAATTTTCAAAAAGTAGGGTAGACTAACAATTTCCACAATAAAATAGGGGTATAAGCATGACAAATGGCTTTGATGTAGCAATCCAGAAATCTAGGACAATGCACTTATTACAATTTGACATAACAGTGCTGCAGCAACATAGACTAACACAAACTTTATGTACAGACATTAACTTGCTACTATGCTGCATTGCCCTTATTCTTTGAATTTCTTTTTGATAGCATTTTTGCTTTTTCATTTGTTTTTCTTTTGTTTTGTTTTTTTTTGTTTTTTTCTTTTGACTTGATGTAATGGCATATACAGCATATTTCACTTATTTACAGACACTGGTACTTTACATCATAGTACCTTACATACAAATTTCATTCATATTCCTAAAACTATATGCACATGACCAAACTCTATTCCTTCTTGCTTTGCCTTAGTATATCTTAAAGAACCTCCAAACTTAGTTTCTTATGCTACCCTAAGTTTTTAGTAGAAATTTGGCAAAACCTTGGTCTACCAACATCTAACTTCAGCATAAGATTGTTTCTAGCTTACTAATTTCCAACATAAACCTAGAGTATGAGTGTGAGAACAATAGCAATCTAATCACCAATCTAAACCAGGCTATCCTCACTTAAACTCACCATAATCATCATTAAGTCAGCCCAAAAAGAAGCATAATCTATTACTGATTAGAACAAAAGATACAACTAAACATGCCTTTTAAAAACAAACAAAACAAGGTCCTCCCCCCAATTAAAGCCTCAGCAGTGTCCCCACTGCTCATGCAATTACTAATGGGAGAGGCCTTAGACACAATCAAAACAAAAATTAGACACTTAACACAAAAACATGAAAACATTTCTAAACAACTGTTGGTTGCTATTACGGATGATATAGTGCAGGCAAGGAGTTTTACTGTTTTTTAGATGGATACTAAGGCTACAACCAAATAGCCATAGAGCCTAAAGACCAACAGAAAACCACCTTTACATGTCCTTATGGAACCTTTGCTTTTAGAAGGATGCCCTTTGGATTATGTAATGCACCTGCAACATTCCAAAGATGCATGATGTCATTATTCTCAGATTTCATTGAGCAATCAATGGAAGTATTCATGGATGATTTCTCAGTCTTTGGAGAAACATTCCAACTTTGTTTTTATCAAACTTGGAACAAATTCTCAAAAGATGTGAGGAAACTAATCTAGTTCTGAACTGGGAAAAATGTCATTTTATGGTACAAGAAGGCATTGTGCTAGAACGTAGAGTTTCAAAGAAAGGTCTTGAGGTAGATAAATCCAAAATTGAGGTCATTGAGAAACTACCACCACCAACAACAGTCAAGGGCATTAAGAGCTTCTTAGGCCATGCAGGTTTCTATAGAAGTTTTATCAAAGATTTCTCAAAAATATCAAAGCCATTATGTATGCTCTTGCAACATGATGTACCTTTTAACTTTGATGGATCTTGTATGGAAGCTTTCCAAAAGCTTAAAAGAGCGTTGGTGATAGCACCGGTAATTGTAACACCGGATTGGACCAAGCCATTTGAATTAATGTGTGATGCTAGTGACTTTGCAGTAGGAGTTGTCCTGGGGCAAAGGTATGATAAAGTTTTTCATTCTATTTATTATGCTAGCAAGACATTTATTGAAGCTCAAATGAAATACACAGTTACAGAAAAGGAATTATTAGCTATAGTCTTTGCTTTTGATAAATTTAGCTTAGTTAGCACTAAGGTAATTGTTTATACTGATCATTCTACCATTAAGTATTTGATTGAAAAGAAAGACGCAAAGCCAAGGTTAATAAGATGGATTCTCCTCCATCAAGAATTTGATATTGAAATAAGAGATAAGAAGGGGATGGAGAATCAAGTTGCTGACCATTTATCAAGATTTGAAGGTGAAGGTATAAGTATAGAAGAAATCAAGAAAAGTTTCCCAGATGAGAATTGTTAGCAATCACAGTGACAGCATCTAATGCACCTGCACTGGATATATACAGTGCAGGAGCATTAAAAGCAGTTGCACCATGGTATGCTGACATTGTCAATTTCCTTGCAAGTAGAGTTGTACAGGTGAACATGACATATCAACAAAGGAGAACGTTCTTCCACATAGTTAAGCAATACTATTGGGATAATCCATTTCTTTATAAGATGTGCCCTGATCAATTAATGAGGAAGTGCATACGTGAAGAAGAACATCAAGCAGTGTTTCTGCATTGCCATGCTGTGCCATATGGACGACACTTTGGAAGCACAAGAACAACAGCTAAGGTATTACAGTCTGGTTATTATTGGCCAACGTTATTTAAAGATCCATATTTTAAGGTTAAGAACTGTGACAAATGTCAAAGAGCTGGAATTTTTTTTGAAAAACATGAAATGCCAAGAACCAATATTTTAGAAATTGAACTTTTTGATGTATGGGGAATGGATTTCACGGGACCTTTTCCACCCTCTTTTGGCAATTTGTATATCTTAGTAGCTGTTGATTATGTGTCCAAATGGGTAGAAGCAGGAGCATTACCTAATAATGATGCAAAAACAGTAAGTAAGTTCCTTCAAAGGAATATTTTGCTAGATTTGGAACCCATAGAGCTATTATTAATGATGAAGGTTCACGTTTTTGTAATAAAATCATTGAAACCCTTATAGCTAAGTATGGGGTTAAACATAAAATTGCTACAGCTTACCACCCTCAAACAAGTGGAAAAGCAGAATTAGCTAATAGGGAAATTAAGAGAATGCTAGAGAAAATGGTAAGTCCCACTAGGAAAAATTGATCAAAAGCATTTAGATGAAGCATTGTGGGCAAATAGAACAAGATTCAAGACACCATTAGGAATGTCTCCCTATAGGATAGTCTATGGAAAAGCATGCCATTTGCTTGTGGAGTAAGAGAACAAATCATATTGGGCTATCAAGAAGCTCAATTTTGATCTAAACAAAGCAGGTGCACAAATGTTTTTAGAGCTCAATGAATTAGAAGAAATTAGGCATTTTTCTTATGAGAATGCGAAAATTTATAAAGCTAAAACCAAAGCATGGCATGACAAAAGAATCCAAAGAAGAGAATTAAGAGAATGGATTGGTCATACTATACAATTACAGGTTGAAATTTTTCCCTGGTAAGCTAAGATCAAGATGGTCAGGACCTTCCAAATTAGTCAAATATGGTGCAGTTGATCTGTTAGATGAAACCTCAAACACCATTTTCAAGGTAAATGGCCAAAGAGTGAAAATGTACTTTGGTGAACATGTGGTGAGAGATATAATCACCACTCATCTTCAAAATCTCTAGAGGAAAGAGATAGTCAGACTAAGAAGACTCTTAAAACAAGCACTCAATGGGAATGCAGGATACTCAGTGCAGCTGCATTGCAATGCACATGCACTGCAGAAAGACAGTGCACCTGCATCAAAGTTTCACACTTAAGAAAAATGTTCAATTACTCAAAAAATTGCCAACTCATCAGAAGGGTGATCAGCAAATTGGAGATTTAATGATGTGTTTAGAGACTGAATGGAACACATGGAGGCTTGCATGTCTCCCACGCCACACCTAATGACTACTAAACCATCAAATCACCCTCCACCAGCTTCTCTCGCTACCATAAAAACCACCCTCAAATGACTGTTACCCCTTTCATTCTTTCCTTACCCGAAATACAACCAAACAGTTACCCTAAACAATTCCCTCAAAGATCATCCATCTTCTCCATTACGCATCATCCAATTTCTCTACAATTTCAACAAACACCATAACAAAGAAGCAACCAACATCCAAATCATCGGGCAAGCGTGCCACAATTGTAGAAGCTTCATCTCTAAAGGGCAAGAAGAAACAAGCCAGTGCACCTGCACTGATGAAGGATTCAAATGAAAACTTGTGGAAAATTCAAATGCTTCCTAAGTGGGGTTACAATCTATAGAAAGTAAGCCCTTCATTCATGTCAACAGTGGCAGATCTACATTGGGACAACTTTGTGCTGCCTAGAGGAGCATACATTGAAGCCATTTTCAGAGAGTTCTATTCAAGGATCATTGAAGTGGAAGGAGTTGAACCATCTTATACTTCGATGGTGAGAGGTAAGAAATTCAATTTCAATCCTAGGAAGATTATTGAGCATTATGTGTTAAAGTATAATGGGGTTGAATTTGAAAAGAGGGTAGAAAAGGATACTAAGAAGGATATACTAGAAATTAAGGGTAGGATAGCAGAAGAAGGCGCTATTTGGGAAAAATTCACAACCAATGAAATGAACATGAGGAGAACATATAAGATTGATGAACTAGGAAATCGACACTTGTTCATAGCTGCATCAATCTTCCCAACATCACACACATATACATTGACCAAAGAGAGATTGATCCTCATGGACACAATTCTCTCTGAAGGCAATGTTGATGTAGGACGATTGATAGCTAGGAAAATCCTTACATGCAAAGCTAAATCAAAGAGATACCTATTTTTCCCTATCTCATTACTGAGCTTTTCATGAAGCTTTGTCCTAATTTAGCTTTTGTAAAAACACCTGTGTTCCCTAGTTGGGTGATCAGAACAGCAGAGGAATGAGTGAAAGAAGTTAATGATAAAGAGGAAGAAAAGGAAGAGGAAAAAGTAAAATGAAAGAGAGTGACTAGAAAGAAAGTGAAACGAAAGAAGAAGAAAGTAGTAGAGCCTGAAGTGGACGAACTATATGATACAGATACAAAAGAGGATGAAGAAGTTCAAAAAGCTGTGAAAGAATTGGAGAAGGATTAAGAAGAGAAAGATAGTGACAGTGAAGAAGAGAGTGACAACTCAAAGGAAGGAGGTGTAGACATGGAAGCAATAGCAAGACAGAAATATGCCAAGACACCACCACCAGTACAACAACAAGCCACTCCCCCATCACCAACACTGTAACATCCCAGACTGCTTCCAAAACTGCCGACTGCCCCCACGAACAAACACGAGTCTTTTCAGCATGCTTTGTCCTCACTTGCATGCTTTCCGGAAAACTTCCCAGAAGGTCACCCATCCCACTACTACTCCAAGCCAAGCACGCTTAACTATGGAGTTCTTATGGGATGGACTCCCGAAAAGAAGATGCATCTTGTTGGTATAGGTAGTTCAAATCAATTCTTTTAAGCCTTCCTTCAATCATGATACCCCATACCGCACGACCTCGGATCCTCTCATTCCGGGCGTATTCGGTTCATTCACGCGCCTTCGCTTTGAAGCCGCCAGAGCCGCTCTTTGCCATGCCACCTTTTTGGGCACCGGCGATCACTCCCGCCTCCTCGGATCCGGATGTCACATGCCCACCGGCTTCCGCTTGGTTCGTCCTCGAACCACACCAGTCTTGGGAGAGGTCTGCGCTCGATACCACTTGTAACATCCTGCATCGCTCAGAAAGCCGCCGATCGCCCCACAAACCAACACGAGTCTTTTTCAAAGATGCTTTGTCCTCACTTGCATGCTTTCCGGAAGCTTTCAGAAGGTCACCCATCCCACTACTACTCCAAGCCAAGCACGCTTAACTATGGAGTTCTTATGGGATGGACTCCCGAAAAGAAGATGCATCTTGTTGGTATAGGTAGCTCAAATCAATTCTTTTAAGCCTTCCTTCAACTGCATGCGATCCCATACCGCATGACCTCGGGATCCTCTCATTCCGGTGCGTATTCGGTTCATTCACGCGCCCCTTCGCTTTGAAGCTGCCAGGAGCCGCTCTTTGCCATGCCACCTTTTTGGGCACCGGCGATCACTCCCCGCCCTCCTCAGCCCCGGATGTCACAAACACCATCACCAATTCCATCACCTACTCACTCATCTCTCAAAGAAACACCATCCCACCCAAAATCACCAACACCCTCCCTTCAAGAGCCACAAATTCAGTCACCACCACCACCATCACCTAGAGGAATTGGCTGCCAAAAAGAGACAGGAACTTGGCAACACTCGGACATTTTTCAAGAAGCTTGTAGAGAAGATGCCAACTGATGTTGTGCAGAGTGTGCAGCTGCACTAGTGCCGACATCAACACCTGAGAAGAGTGATGCATCAGCATCGGCAGTAGAAACACCAACCTCTGCTAGCCAGCCAAAGCAGAAGAAGATGAAAGTCAAGCACACACCTCCATCAAGGCACAACACTAGGCTCAGGAGTGGAGCCAATAAATGAGTATCAATTTGCTTACTGATTGTGAGTTTCCTTTCCTTTCTACAACTCTTTTTCCAAGATGTTTTAACTACCCCTCCCCTAATTTTGAACACAAAAACTTCTTTTGGATACCTTCAAACAAAGCAGTGAGGACACTGCTACCTTTTAAGTTGGAGGGGACTTAAATTATAAGTATGTTTGTTTTATATGTATGTCTGTTTTGATTTATGCATGTTTTTAAATAGTTAGTATTAGATGTACTTAACAAAGTAGTATTTTAATACATAAACTATTTCCTAAAAAGAATTTCTCTTTTGAAAATAGTAGAAAGTATGAAAAATACTATGATTTTTTTGATAATTTAGAAGAAAAGATCAACTTGAAAATTTTTAGAAAAACAAATAATGCCATTCTATGAATTTACTTTTAATGATGAAAGGAGAAAAAGAAATGCCTTATTTGAAGACATTTGAAGACAACTGTACTTTTAATCAAGTTTATTTTAACTTCAACACCTCAAAACTGAGTTTGTGAAAAGAACCTTGCTATTTAAAGACCAATCTAATGCAAGGGGAAATTTTGGTGAGCTTAGGTCATATCAAATTTTTATTAAAAAGTTGGAATAGCTTAAAGAATAAGTTTGAGGGTGTTTTATGAAAATTAAGGCTTAGTTTTAAGAGTTTAGAGTAGTCAACGCTAGTAGTCAGTGCGGGAGCACAATGCAACTGCACTGAAGAAATAGTGATGCAGGAATACTCAATGCACCTGCAGTTCAATAAAGTGATGCACCAGCATCAAAAGAACCACAAAAATAGGACATAGCGCATTTACTCAATAGCTTTGAAAAACCCAACCAAGTCCTTTGTTGTACTTAGAACCTCCCAATACTTGAGGTAAACTAATCTTTTCAAAAGCTAGGAAGCAATTTTCACTTAGTCTTGGAACTAATCTCAACTCAGTGGGACATGTAACACCCTAAATGATTTAATTAATTAATTGATTAAATTATTTAAAGTGTTGCACTATTTTTAATTATAATAAAATATTTATGTTAATTTATTTATAAATGAAGGAAATGGTATTGCTAATTCCGGGACTGCAAGTATTGGCCAAAGAGCCCAAGCCCAATGACTTAGGCTCCTAGGGTTGGTGCAAGTCGCACCATTTGGTGAAGCAAAGAAGAAAAACGAAAAACAAGAAGAAAGAGAGAAGAGAGAGTGAAATCGGCGCACCCTAGGGAGAAAAGGAAGAGTTTGGATCGCACAAGAGGAGAAGGAAGGAGAAGGAGCTCTAGTTGCTGTGGTTTTGTGGGTGACTCAGTGGAGAGAACTTCTTCTACGGTTTATACAAGGTAAGGGTGGGTATTGCTCTATAATAAGGGGTATAATGGGTTGTAGGTTAGAAATAGAATGTCAATTGTATTGTTTTGATGTGTTCTTGATGTTAGAATGTGTTTTTGGAGCTGTTTTGAATGATTGAAGGATTGAATGAATTGTGAAATTTTCATAGGAATCGATTTGTATGTGGTTGATTTGATTGTCTGTGAATGATCCTGAAACTGTGATGTATGTAATTGGAATAGGCCAAGAATCGATTGTTTGACTCTAAAATGAAGCTTGAAATCGATTCTTAGCTCTACACCAGGAGCTAGGAATCGATTTCCCTCTTCAAAATAGAAGCAAGGAATCGATTCCTCTCTTTAGAAATGAAGCATTGAATTGATTTCCCTCCTTTAGAACTGAAGCATTGAATCGATTTCCCTCTTTGGAAATGAAAGCTATGAATCGATTCCTCTTTTGAAAACAAGTAGCTATGAATCGATTCCTCTTTTGAAAGCCTTAGGTGCTGTTGTAGTCCTGATGGAGTTGTTTTAGTCCTTAGGTGATGTTGTAGTCCTAATGGAGTTGTTTTGGTCCTTTAAGTGCTGTTGTGGTCCTTGATGTGCTGTTTTGGTCCTAGGTGTGCTGTTTTTGTCCCTAGGTGATGGTTTGGTCCCAGGTGTGCTGGTTTAGTCCCTAGGTGATGGTTTGGTCCTAGGTTGGCTGTTTTAGTCCCTAAGGGATGTTTAGGTCCTTGAGTGAGGTTTTGGTCCGTGCGACATAATTATTAATGACGTAGTGGATGATGAGTGAAGTGATGATGATGCCATGGGGGCTAAAACTAAAAATGATGATGATGTTATTGACAATAATGCCATGGGGGCTAAAACTAAAATTGATGATTAGGTGAGAAATGATGTTAATGATGTATAGATTGTGCTTGTGGTGTGTTCATGGAGTCATGCATACATTCGGCTGCGGTCGCGACGTACATTTATTGATGAGGCCATCGGGGCTAAAATTATTGACGATGATGCCATGGGGGCTAAAAATATTGACGATGAATGGTACCTGTAATACCCTAATTTTGTCTGTCCTTTTTAAACTTAAACCAATTTCAGTGATACAACTCAACTAAATCGAAATACTGTTGTTTAAATTAGGCAGACACGCGAATGATCGATCTTTTCGTGCGTTCTTAAATTTAATCTTCGTATTTGGGTTTAGTCGTACATAAGTAGGTCTACCAAAAGTCGTTTTTTCTAGAAATTTAGTTCGTCTTTTCAGTTCAGGCTTAAGAATACAATTCTGAGTCAGTTTTAGTGTTTTTAGTTAATGAGCTCATTTCTTCTATTTTGGGTTTCGTTTTAGCGTATTTGTCTGGTCGGGCCCGTTCTCGTCTTTGTGTTTGGCCCGACTCTTTTTCTTATTATTAATATTATCTTGTGCAGTTAATTTATTTTGAGTATATATGTATAGTCCAAAAATGCCAAAAATTCTATTTAGTGTTATTTACAATTTAAAAGTGTTATATAATCTAAAAATGTCAAAAAAAATCTATTTAATTTTTATTACAAATTAGAAGTGTTCAAATGTCCAAATGTCCAAAAATACAAAAATAATAATGAAATATACAAAAATAAATAAATCCGAAAATACAAAAAAACATATAATAAAAAGGCAAAGCAGCAAAGAAAGAGGTTGGGCACAGGTTGATCCGCTCCAAAACACGAAAATAATTCAAGGCCAGTCAAAGAGTAATTAATGCAAAAAAACCTAGAATTTTAGTATAAAAGAGCGATCAACACACACGATAAAAGGGGAGAAAAGCAGGCGAGACAAATCATTTCACAAAAATTAGGGTTTCAAACCAAAACCCTAATCATCCAAACAGAGAGATCTCGAAACAAATTATAGAGTAGAGAAAAATCAAAAATGTAGAAACAAGCTTCTCCTCCTCCCATCACCGTGACTAGCCACCACCAATCACCATCCAAACAACCACCATCACCAACAACAACCACCAATGACCATCTCCAACCACCACCACAACTCACCCTCCAATCATCACAAATCATCGTCCTCCCATCCCAAACCGAAACCCCCTTTCTCCATCCGCCTTCCCTTCGCGTTTTTATCACCCTCATGGAAACCCTCTTTGAACCACCGAACCAACGCCTTTGTCTTCCCCAAACCGTCCCCCCTTCACCCAATCTAAACCAGAAAATAAGAAAGAAGAGTCTGAGAGGCGAGGGACCCCAAAACTATAATCTATCACCAAACCCTTCTTTTCCCAATCCAACAGCTCCGATCTTCTCTAGTTTCCTCATCACTTCACAAGAAGGATAAATACACAAACTCAGAAGGAGAAAGAGTTATTAGAGAGAAGAAGAAGAGAAACGAAAGCAGAGAAGAGAAAATAATAACCCTCAAAACTCTGCTTCAGTTTTAGAGAATAGAAATTAAGAAAGAAAGTGCTGCAAATTTCCATCATTTTTTAATTAGTTTCTGCAAAGGATTGATTTCTTCTAAAGCATAGATCTTGAGTTTGGAGGAAATTCTTCAACACTTTGAGACCGAAACTAGAGAGAGGAATGAAAGAAACGCGAACCCGAAGGTCCCACACCACCGCCAGCGAGAATCCCTCTCTCTCCCTATCGTTAATGTCTCCGCGAATCTCTCTCCCTCTCTTGAATGGAAGTCGGCGAAGCTGGAAAGTTATGGAAGGAGAATGAGTTTTTTTGGTTTTGGAAATTTAGGGTTGGGTATATGGGCCTCCGAAATCATGTAGTTTTTTTTTTAATATTCAGAATGCTATTAACACCCCACCAATTCACGCGCACCTCTCCTCACTTAAGCCCGGTTTCGCATCTTGGGCTCCCATATCTTGGCCAGGCTTGCTTGATTACACCCCCGCTTAGTTATACAACCCCCGTAACTAGTAACACCCCCCACTTTGCAATTTTCACCTTTTTCTCGTTTTAATTCTTTTTCGACTCAAATAATTTCTCAATAAATCAAAAAAAACTTTGTTAATGGTTTTGCGAAGCCTCTGCTTGCATAATTATTAACAATGGGGAACTAGTGGTGATCACTTGGAGTCTTTGCTCAATTGATCATCATGAACGCCTAATTTTCCTAAAAAACTTTTCATTAAATCAAAAACTTTGTTATTGGTCCTGCGAAGCCTTTGCTTGCACGATTATTAACAATGGAGTGCTAATGGTGGTCACTTGGAACCTTCGCTCGATTGATCATCACGAAAGCTCAGTTTTCACAATTAAACAACAATAATAAAAACCAAAAACCTAGAACTACGTAGCTTTGAATTCTCCATCGCACCTGGAGATACGTAGGAGCGGATCCCCTCCATCAAGCACAATAAACTAAAAACATTTTTTCCTTTTGAAAAACCAAAGCGGCTAACTCTCGTCGAGCGCCGCAAATAAAATTTTCATTAAGTCTTTTTCAATTAAGAGGCAAAGTTAAGTATTTTTCAAATCAACACTTGAAATCACACGATTAATTAAAGGTTCCCTTTCAGTAGAAAGGAGGTGTGGGGCGCTAATACCTTCTCCATGCCTAACCAACCCCCGAACCCAAATCTTCCGGTTTTCCAAAAGACCATCTGCCTTCCAAAAAGGTTTTTCTTCAATATTTTCCTTATAAAAAATATTGGTGGCGACTTCATTGTTTTAAAAAGTTGTAAACGAATAAAAACCCCTCGGGGACTTTTTCGGGTGCAACAGCTGGCGACTCCACTAGGGACTTTTCTTTTTTTTTTAAGTGGGTCAAGCCTAACTAATTAAATGTGGTTTGTGATTTGATTTGTATACCTTGTTTGCCTCCATCTCTTTTGGTTTCCTTTTCTTTCTTATCATGTTGTATGCAGGTGCATTTGTTTTCTCTTCATCCAGGTTTGTTTTTCCTTCCTCCTTTTTGCTATGTGCTTAATACCCTCATGCATTTCCCCCCAATTCTATCGTGATCCCCTCTTCTTGGCTCCCTTTCTTGAGGTAAGCAATGCACTTGATTATTGTTGAAACCCTAGGCTAGTTTATTTGATATTGAACCCTAGGATAGACGACATGTTATTGCTTGCTATTGTCTGGACTGTTCTGGTTTTTTCTTCGCAGGTGAGGGTATATGTGGGTAGTTTTAGGCGTTATGTCCTCGCTACACACACTCACACCTTATGCTTACTATGTTTTGAGTGGGGCCTAAAACCCAAGGTCTGAACGAAAACCTAGGAGAGTGGGAACGATTAGTGACTGCCATTCGTAGACCTTTGTCTGTATGGCTCTCATGAAAGTTCCGCCCAAGAGTGCGCTTTGTTATGATTCCTCACACTCGGTAGCTTTCTACGATTGTGGGTGTCATCATGAGAGAGACTTTAGCTCTTGGTTGCCATTGTGAGGAAGTGATCAGAACCTACATGGGAGGATTACCCTTTTCGTCGACTTTAGACCCTAGGATTCCCACCCTCCGTAGGACACAAGGGGCATACCAAATTGTGCGTTGCATTGTATTCTAGGCATGTTTTAAAAAAGGAGAAGGAGATTTTTCAAAAAAAGAAAATAGAGAAAGAGCTGCCGTCGTAGCCTTTCATCTGTCGGTCCGTACGGGGCAGCATGTGGTTCACTCTTTTCAAAAAAAAAAAAGAGAAAGAGCTGCAGTTGTAGCCTTTCCCTTACTAGGTCCATATGAAGCCACGTACGGCCCGCATTTTTCAAAAAAAAACTTGAATCATTGCCAATAAAAACTCTTTCATTTATCTTGCATGCACATAGAGCATCATCATCATTTGCATACATCCTTGCATTGTGAGTATCATGCATTTCATTTCATTGCATAAAAACAAAATAAAGCAAGAAGCAACTATCATCCGCATTGCATAAGTGTAACGCCCAAAAATAATTCGGGTATTTATTTAATTAAGTTAGTTAGGTGTTACAGTGGTTAATTACGTTAAAATAATAATGGAGTGTTTGATTTAAGTGATGAGTGGTGGGTAGTAAAGAAGGAGTATGGAAACAATAAAAGGAGGTGTAAAAAGGGCCCAATGTGCCTGGGCCCAAGAGAAGAATGCCTAGGGTTTAGGTTTGGTCTCAATGCACAAAGAAAAAAAAAAGAAGGAAAACTAGAGAGAGAGAGGAGAGAGAAGAAGGCACAATTTGGGAGAGGGAGAAGGAAACGAAGAGGAGGGAGAAGAAAGGAGAGAGAACACGGCGCAAAGAGAAGGAAAAGAAAGGGAAGCTGAGTTCGTTGTGTTGTCGTGGTTTCGTACGTGTCTTCAATCGTCTTCTACGGAGCTTACGTTTAAGAGGTAAGGGTGAGCGTTTCATTTAACATAATTGGGTATGTGATGTGGTTTGTGGAGTTTCTTGATGTTGTTTAATGATTTCTGATGTTGTTTGATAATTTTTGATGATGTTGATGATTTTGATGAGGTTTGATGATTTCTGATGTTGCTTGATAATTTTTGATGATGTTGATGATTTGATGGGGTTTGATGATATTTGATGATGCTGTTAACAGTACGTGGAAATGAAAATGTTGTGAGAATAATTTTAGGTGAGGAATCGATTAGTAGCTTGAGTGATATAGGTGAGGAATCGATTATTAGCTTGAATGACATAGGGAAGAATCGATTGTTGGCTTTCCAAAAGAGATAGGAATCGATTCTTTGCTTCAAAACAAGATAGGACTTTCAAAAAGAAGGGAATCGATTGTTGGCTTTCCAAAAGAGATAGGAATCGATTCTTTGCTTCAAAACAAGATAGGACTTTCAAAAAGAAGGGAATCGATTGTTGGCTTTCCAAAAGAGATAGGAATCGATTCTTTGCTTCAAAACAAGATAGGACAATCGATTGTTGGCTTTCCAAGAGATGGGAATCGATTGCTTGCTTTTAAAACATATAGAGGAATCGATTGCTTGCTTTCACATTATAGAAGAATCGATTGCTTGCTTTCAAATTATAGAGGAATCGATTGCTTGCTTTCAAATTATAGAAGAATCGATTGCTTGCTTTCAAATTATAGAAGAATCGATTGCTTGCTTTCAAAATATAGAGTCAATAATCAATTACTTGCTTTCATAATCGATCACTGTTTCTTCACGTTTTTGAAAAATTCATATCTTGAGAACCGGGAACCCGATTGAGGTGTTCTAAGATGCGTTGGAAAGCTTATTCAGAGGCCTAACTGAATATTCTACTTTTAAGGCAAAAATAAACTGTTTTGTGGTAACTGATGTAAGAATGAAATGTTATACTATTAGTGTGCAGATTGACTATGGCTAGATTGTGGTTTACCACTAAGGCCAGAATTTCTTTCACTGGTGTATTTACAAGGGCATCACTGAGAGCCTTGCAAAGGTGGCCAATGCCTGTTGCAAGTAGTATCAGTTACCTGAGTAATCCCATAGTCAATCAGTTCACTATTTTATAACACACTAAACCAAAAGATAACTGAAAAATATATATACCTTAAATGATGTTGGTGGGGATGGTTTTGACGAGTTGCGGTAAGTGTTCCCTATGAGTATAATTAGGATGGTGTTGTAGTATGATTTGGGTGAAAGGTGACGGGTTCACTCTACGAGTGATTAAGATGTTGTGATATGACTATATGATGTTAATGAATGTGTCGATTCATGCTATGAGTGATTTTGATGATGTGTTATTGAAGATTGTGATGTGAATGACGAATACACTCTACGAGTGTTTTATGATGACATGCCTTGAGTGGTTATTTCTTTTATGATGACATGCCTTGAGTGGTTATTTCTTTTATGATGACATGCCTTGAGTGGTTATTTCTTTTATGATGACATGCCTTGAGTGGTTATTTCTTTTATGATGACATGCCTTGAGTGGTTATTTCTTTTATGATGATGATGATGAGTACTCCGGGTGAGTGTTGATTGAGTTGCACATGTGTTATAGAATTTCATGGCATGTGCATACTATGACTGATATTGATGATGTTATGCCTTGAGTGGTTTTTCTTCTATGATGAAGATATGCCTTGAGTGGTTTTAAAGATGATATGGTACCATCATGCATTATGCCCTGGTGGGGGTTGCACTTTCATACATAATCATAAGCGTGAATGGTTCTTTGTTTGTGATTGGAGTTGGTGTTGTGTGATCATGAAGTGGTGATGATGATGATCTTTGTGTGAATGCCTCGCTCTCATTTCTCTATTATGTATCCGATTATGTTTTATTGAAATTCTCACCCTTACGCTTGGAATGTTGCTCTATGGTGGCAACGCAGCTGCAGTAACCGCGAGTGAAGGTCTATTTGCGCTTCTTGTTAGTTGTCGGGAAGTCCGGTTTGTGTCGCTCTCGATACCGTAGTAGCACCTAGGGGCGTGGTTGACATTTATTAGTTATTAGTTAAGCGTTTAATGACTATGTTGATACTATGAGATGTGTTTTGAGAGGCCTAGTGAGGTTATTATTTTATTCATTTGTGATGGTGATTTATGACATGTACTTTTAAGACGTGGTTTCTTTGCACAAACTTTAATGAGTGCAATTGATGAGATGAGTTTTTATGATGACGAGGTAGCATTTCTTTTCTACCAATTAAATTAATATTTTTGAAAAGGAAATTACTCTCGATAATGACGTGAAAATTGAGGGGTAGAAAAGGGTGTTACAAAAGTGGTATCGAGCGATTCGATGCTGTCCGTCCGCCAAGTTGTCGATGTCGAGTCTAGTTATCTCCGAGTCTTGGTACTCGTTCTAACTATAATTTGTGTTGCGTTGATTATTTGAATTGGCGAGACGGTATGACCGCTATTGTTAATACCGTGTTGCTTGTTGTCTTATTGCTACTATGTGTGTGTTTGCTCACGAGTACTTCGTGTATGACCGGAATGTGTTGCTTGGTGTGTTTTCGTGTCTCTCGCCGATTTTCGGCGAAGACTTTGTGGTGGATTTTGTTGTTTGCCGTTGGGCGTTTTTGGTATTGTTGATGAATTAATGATGTTGCACGGTGATTGAGCATATGAGATGATGAGTTGGATTTCGATTTGGGTGATTATGTAGGGTAGAGGTCGATTTTTAGTATATATGGTGAGAACATGTGATTGAACCATTTTTGAACTTAAACTCAAGATGTGATGTAAAATATGTGTCATTCTAGTTAGGATCGTGACATATGTGATGATTAGCGATATGTTTGGGTAATAGGACGTGGATCGACAATGGTTTGACGTGTTGGATGTGGGGTTTAACTTGTGTGTGTTCTTTGTTCTTCTTTGAAAATAAAATTGTTCTTTATTAGCCATTTAAATTATTCTTTGTTAGCCATTAAAAATAGTTGTTGTTATTTGTTTAATTATATCAATGAGTCTTTGTTTTTATGAACAAAAATATCATTTGTTTTACAACAAATGAGGCATTGTTTTCTCGCCGTAAACACCTGCTATCGCTAGCTCTTTGTTTCTTGCGAAAAATAGCCATCGTTTCACCGTTGTTTTGGCTCGAAAATCTGCTTTGTTTTGGTTCGAAAAATTCTTTGTTTTTTCCACGTTTCTTCTTTGTTTTAGCTCATTACGCTGCGCCCAAAAAGGTCTTTATTTTCACTCTGTTTTCCATTCTTTGTAGGTGAACAGAAATTTTCTGCGTTTTTTTACGAGAGGGTGTGTAATGTGGCTGTTTTTATAAATAAAGTGGTTGATGTTTTACTTGCATTTTTGCAATTTAAACGTGATGCTACCCAAGCATGGAAATGAGATGTTTTTCCAAGATTTCAAATACATGGTTACCCGAATTTTTAATGTGTTGTCTCTTGGAACTTGAAGATGTGTTACTAAAAATGTAGGGGTGATTTTACTTAAGATTGACAGTGTATAGATGAGAAATGAAATTGGAGACGCGTTTTGAAAATGGATTGATGTTTTGAAAATCGGTATCCTATACATCCCCACGGGTGTATAGGCGCCAAATTCTAAGTGTGGGTGAACTTCGAGCTCGGGGCATATTTTACCGTGCCATCTTTTTGCGTTCGCGTGCCCAAACTCAATTTTAAACATTTTGGCTCGAGTGGTTTTGTTTTTGCACTTGTCATTTTTGAGATGTGTATAGCGCGATTTATGTTGTGATCTTTGTTTGATGCCGTGTGCTATTTGTTTGTGTTATGATCTTTGTTTAATCTTTGTGATGTTGGTCTTTGGTACACCTTGTGTGTTAGTGTTGTTGTTGGGCAATTATTGATGTTCTCGATCGTTTGAATAAATATAAAATGATAGTGTAACGACGGGGTCTAAGGACCAAAGCGACGAGTTAATGATGTTGATGATGATGGGTGAGATTTTATTGTTGATTTGGTGTTAGTGTTGTTGTGCGGTACCACTTAGATGGTTATTAAAATGATGCAATGAGTTCGAGGGTAAAAATCATGATGAAATCGAGGAATGCGGTGATAGTGATATTGAGAATAACAATTAAGTTCTTTGTTTGTTGTTTATCAAAGAGAGCGTTGCTAATGTGCAAAATAAAATGTTCTTTGTTTTTCTACAATTAAAGGTCTTTGAATTCTTCAAATTTTAATGTGTTGTTTACTAAAACTTGAAGTGCTATTTTTGTAAATCTTAAAAAGCTGCTGTTTTCCCACAAATAAGAGTGCTATCATCTCAAATTCAAGGGTGTTGTTGATTAAAATAAGAGTGATGTTTTCTTCAATTTAATTGTCTTTGTTTTTAAAATTTAAAGGTGCCGCCTCCCATATTTAAGGGTGATGTTTCCCTATTTTGCAAGTCTTTGCTTTTATGTGGTTCTCGTTGCCGTTTTTATAAATAAAGAGTGTTGTTTTGCATCTTTGTTCTTGTTGTTATTTTTGCGAATAAAGGATCTTTGTTTCCTTAAGTTTATAGGTCTTGTTTTATGAACTCACAGTACCGTTTGAAAATTTAAGAGGACTGTTTTTCCTATTTTCTTTAGTCATCATTATTGTTACTTTGGAGTTTTGGCTTAATGCCTATTTATTTTTGGAGTTGTTGTGTTGCTTCTTTGTGTGATTGATGTGGTGTGTGCTTCACTTTGGTGAAGTTATGATGTGTTGTTGGTGTTATAATCGTAGCTAAGTTCGATCATAGCGTGAGAACCAAAGAAGCGGGGAGAGGTGAAGGTTAGGTGTGTAAGGTGATGTAGGAGCCGAGGTGTAGTTACCGACTATAAGCGGGTCAAAATATATGGAAGTCGACGTATAGTGTGTGAAGTGCGATTGCAAAGTTATCGAAGTATGTGGGTGTCGGAAGTGTGAGTCGAAGGAATGTGTACGTCAAAGTTACATGTTGTACTTGGTGTCGGGGTGAAGTGTCGTGCGCGGTGGGTGCGCTAAGGGTAGTTGTTGAAGTGTGGTGAGTACAAGCTTAAGTGTAGATGTATGTAGAAGCTAGGGTGGTTGAACTATAGAGTGCCTATGTGCGTATGGGTGACAAGAAGATTGAGTCTTGTTTCGTGAGTTGGAGTAAATTTTCGAGGACGAAAATATTCTAAGTGGGGAGAGTTATAACGCCCAAAAATAATTCGGGTATTTATTTAATTAAGTTAGTTAGGTGTTACAAAGTTGGTTAATTACGTTAAAATAATAATGGAGTGTTTGATTTAAGTGATGAGTGGTGGGTAGTAAAGAAGGAGTATGGAAACAATAAAAGGAGGTGTAAAAAGGGCCCAATGTGCTTGGGCCCAAGAGAAGAATGCCTAGGGTTTAGGTTTGGTCTCAATGCACAAAGAAAAAAGATGGAAAACCTAGAGAGAGAGGAGAGAGAAGAAGGGCACGGTGGGAGAGGGAGAAGGAAACGAAGAGGAGGAGAAGAAAGGAGAGAGAACACGGGCGCAAAGAGAAGGAAAAGAAAGGGAAGCTGAGTTCGTTGTGTTGTCGTGGTTTCATACGTGTCTTCAATCGTCTTCTACGGAGCTTACGTTTAAGAGGTAAGGGTGAGCGTTTCATTTAACATAATTGGGTATGTGATGTGGTTTGTGGAGTTTCTTGATGTTGTTTAATGATTTCTGATGTTGTTTGATAATTTTTGATGATGTTGATGATTTTGATGAGGTTTGATGATTTCTGATGTTGCTTGATAATTTTTGATGATGTTGATGATTTGATGGGGTTTGATGATATCCGATGATCTTTAATAAACTTGATGCGTGGAAATGAAAATGTTGTGAGAATAATTTTAGGTGAGGAATCGATTAGTAGCTTGAGTGATATAGGTGAGGAATCGATTATTAGCTTGAATGACATAGGGAAGAATCGATTGTTGGCTTTCCAAAAGAGATAGGAATCGATTCTTTGCTTCAAAACAAGATAGGACTTTCAAAAAGAAGGGAATCGATTGTTGGCTTTCCAAAAGAGATAGGAATCGATTCTTTGCTTCAAAACAAGATAGGACAATCGATTGTTGGCTTTCCAAGAGATGGGAATCGATTGCTTGCTTTTAAAACATATAGAGGAATCGATTGCTTGCTTTCAAATTATAGAAGAATCGATTGCTTGCTTTCAAATTATAGAGGAATCGATTGCTTGCTTTCAAATTATAGAAGAATCGATTGCTTGCTTTCAAATTATAGAAGAATCGATTGCTTGCTTTCAAAATATAGAGTCAATAATCAATTACTTGCTTTCATAATCGATTGAGGTGTTCTAAGATGTGTTGGAAAGCTTATTCAGAGGCCTAACTGAATATTCTACTTTTAAGGCAAAAATAAACTGTTTTGTGGTAACTGATGTAAGAATGAAATGTTATACTATTAGTGTGCTTGATTGACTATGGCTAGATTGTGGTTTACCACTAAGGGCGAATTTCTTTCATCGTGTATTTACAAGGGCATCACCGAGAGCCTTGCAAAGGTGGCCAATGCCATTGCAAGTAGTATCAGTTACCTGAGTAATCCCATAGTCAATCAGTTCACTATTTTATAACACACTAAACCAAAAGATAACTGAAAAATATATATACCTTAAATGATGTTGGTGGGGATGGTTTTGACGAGTTGCGGTAAGTGTTCCCTATGAGTATAATTAGGATGGTGTTGTAGTAAGATTTGGGTGAAAGGTGACGGGTTCACTCTACGAGTGATTAAGATGTTGTGATATGACTATATGATGTTAATGAATGTGTCGATTCATGCTATGAGTGATTTTGATGATGTGTTATTGAAGATTGTGATGTGAATGACGAATACACTCTACGAGTGTTTTATGATGACATGCCTTGAGTGGTTATTTCTTTTATGATGACATGCCTTGAGTGGTTATTTCTTTTATGATGATGATGATGAGTACTCCGGGTGAGTGTTGATTGAGTTGCACATGTGTTATAGAATTTCATGGCATGTGCATACTATGACCGATATTGATGATGTTATGCCTTGAGTGGTTTTTTCTTCTATGATGAAGATATGCCTTGAGTGGTTTTAAAGATGATATGGTACCATCATGCATTATGCCCCCGTGGGGTTGCACTTTCATACATAATCATAATCGTGAATGGTTCTTTGTTTGTGATTGGAGTTGGTGTTGTGTGATCATGAAGTGGTGATGATGATGATCTTTGTGTGAATGCTCGCTCTCATTTCTCTATTATGTATCGGATTATGTTTTATTGAAATTCTCACCCCTTCGCTTGGAATGTTGCTCTATGGTGGCAACGCTGCAGTAAATCCGCGAGTGAAGGTCTAGCCGCCTTCTTGTTAGTCTGTCGGGAAGTCCGTTGTGTCGCTCTACGTCCAGTAGCACCTAGGGGCGTGGTTGACATTTATTAGTTATTAGTTAACTGTTTAATGACTATGTTGATACTATGAGATGTGTTTTGAGAGGCCTAGTGAGGTTATTATTTTATTCATTGTGATGACTGATTTATGACATGTACTTTTAAGACGTGGTTTCTTTGCACAAACTTTAATGAGTGCAATTGATGAGATGAGTTTTTATGACGAGGTAGCATTTCTTTTCTACCAATTAAATTAATATTTTTGAAAAGCAAATTACTCGATAATGACGTGAAAATTGATGGGTAGAAAAGGGGTGTTACAAAAGTGCGCTTTTTTTATGAATAGGTCCACGCATGTGGCCACCCAGCGCTATTACCTCACGATCTTTTCTACCCCCTTGTAGAATTTTTGCCTTAGTGGGATTGAACCTTGTACATGGGGCTCAAATACAAAGTTCCACTCTTTCCCACTACCAATTGAACCGCGGCTCAATTGGTAGTGGGAAAGAGTGGAACTTTGTATTTGAGCCCCATGTACAAGGTTCGAATCCCACGGAAGGCAAAAATTCTACAAGGGGGGTAGAAAAGATCGTGAGGTAATAGCGCTGGGGTGGCCGCTGCGGTGGACCTGGGCTGTTACAATAAGCATCTCATCCATCCGAGTGGAGGTACAAAAAATCATCATCAAATAATGCAGACACCGCGTCAATGCGGCACTCATGCATCATTTAATTAACCTCATCACTTTGTTCGAATACATCACTTCTCCCTGCATGCATCCTTTCGAAACAAAGAAAATTTCCTCATGTGATGGCTTAATGGGTAGAAGTGCACCTTTGAACGACGAAGGGTAATATCTCAAAATTGTTTGTCGACTACAAATTTGAGATGTTACTCTACAATATCATGGCACTTTGACCCGATCCACACGTGTTTTATTTTCAAGTAAGAAGTTAAGTTGAGTCAACTAATTGTGTAAACGCGTTCAAGTATATTGTGTGAAGTATTGAGTCGAGGATCCACTCAATGTTTCATGCAGGTTACGAGAAGTAACGACAATCAGTTGCCTCATGTCACCATTCTTGCATCTTTCATCATTCAAAAGAAAAGGATGAGGCATTGGCATTTCATACTTTGTCTTGCCTCTAAGAATCATCATTTAGGAAAAAGCATCATTCCTGCATCATTCAAAAGAAAAGGGGGCATCGGCATTTCATATCTTGTCTTGCCCCTATAAAAATCATTTTGAAAAGAAGCATCATTCTTGCATCATTCATCATCCAAAAATGCATTGGCATTCCATATTTCGTCTTGCATAAAAAATAAAAAAAAATTAAAAAAAAAAACTTTTAGAATAATCACACTTTTCAAGTGAACATGCATTCATGCATTCCATTGTCATCATGTATGCATCATAATGTTTTCATCCATGCATTGCATACAACAAAAATTTTGTGATGAGAGAGGAGATGTCCTTACAAAGTAATCTTCCTTTTTGGAAAAGTTTACCCTCACTCGTTTGCAAACTCAAGGTGTTCCAAGGCCCTCAGTTTTTTCACATCAATATCTCATTTGTATTTCTTTGAAAAGAAGCATTGCATCTCATCCATTCCATGATAAAAGACTGAAACAGTTCATCAAAAAGTTTTTATATCATGTTTTTAACCAATGTTAACTCTCTGTGAAGCAATCTTCTAGTAAGTATGCATGCCATGTGTAGTTTCTCTTGTTTGAGTCAGTCAATTTCCTTCATTTGTCATCATTCCCCATCCAAGCCTAAATCCCGCCCCGTCCACCCATAAAGCGCATTTTCTCCCATCAGTACATACTTGACTTTTTTGGTTCATTCCCGCTAACACTTTAAGTCCTCCATACTGGGGCAATTCTGTGATCACTAATTTTCCTTGTCAGTATCATGTTCCTTCAGTGCAAGTCTTTCTAAAAAAGGTATATAAAAAAATAAAATAAGCTCGCTAGGTTGAAAACCCGCAAAGGGCGGCCTAGGCAGAAAAGAGCGCCCGGTGGATTGAAAACTCGCCAAAAGCGGTCCAGGCAAAAATTAGGGCACAAAAAAGGGGGAAAAGAAAAGAGCAAGCACATGAAGGTAGATAAATTATTGTCCTAAAGTTAAGTCTTACAGAAATAAGCAATCGAGATTTGAAATGAAATTTGGTCATCTCTCCATACCCTCAAAAACCTAAAATCCCAGAAAGTCCATTCCTACCCCTCTTAAGCCAAAGATTCAAAATCACAAAAATACCCTTTGTTACCCATCTTAAGCCGATAAAAGCCCAAGATGTCCCCATCACCCTAGACGAGGGTTAAGTCCACATCAAAGATGGTATATCATTTTCACCCAAGTCAAAAGGAAAGGAAATTCACAAAAGGAGGGGAATAACAAAGTTTCAAAAAGGAGAATCCCAAAACAGAGAAAGGAAGACAAACGGAGTATAAATTAAGAGTCGATACATTTTGACATGAAGCATAAGAGCTCCCCTTCAAAAAGGCCCTCAAAATTCAATGGGTTCAATCATTTCCCCTTTCAAACAAAAAGCTCTCAATTCATTGGGTTTAACCATCTCTTCTTTCATCGGCCAACACCGAACAAGACCCATCCTCCCCATCAACCCCAAACACTTCATTAAACTCAATCATCCCCTTCTCCACATCACGACCCTAAAAAGTCCATTCCGATCAATGACTAATTGCTTTCGTTTTCTCAAGTTTTAATCTTAGGACAAATAAGTTTATCTATTTACGACGGGTTTGCTCAAAAAGAAAAAACAAACAAGCAGAAAAAAGAAAGCTGCTCAAAAAAAAAAACAAACAATCAAAAAAGAAAGAAGGACTTGCACTCCAAGATGCATTCATGTTGCATTAAAACAAGGTTTAGTGGTCACCAAGGGGAGCCTCTCCTCATACTAAAAAGTCAAAACTTTAATTGCATTTGAGTTGTTCTTAAAGAGAACCAAAAGTGTGTACTAGGGGGCATTCCCTTCACCTCTCACCCCACTCAACTTTGGGGAGGTTTGTTCATTGCCCACCCCATTCATATATCACCCTCAGTTCATAACCATCACCATAACTCTGTCGCCTTTCATAACCTCACTCAAAGAAGCCATTTGAAATGTCATTCGAAAGTGGGGCAATTGCGTTCCCACTCCTTCACCTCATTCATTCCTATAAAACCTCACCGGGGCAATCTCTCAACTCATTATCCCAAACAAGGCCTTGTCATTCTAATTGAGGCAACTTTGTCCTTGTTATGGTAGGGCAACATCAAACTTTATGGGTTGAGACAAAATCTCTTTGCTCCACCCTTCATTTCAAAACCAAGCACTCCCAATTCACCATCTTCTACACCCCTAGTTGGTGTCACCACTAGATGCGGGGCAAGCTATTCACTCATCAAAGACCCGAATTGGGGCAATCTTGTATCTCTTGATCCCTCATGAGCTTCGGCAATAACCATGTCTGTCATTCCTTCACTTGCCATAAATGTCCATGCCCTAAACCAATTCCAAGTTAACTGACTCATTCACTCACATTTGCACTCCTATGCATGCTTACTAGACAATGCTTCAAAAAGAGAAAGCACAAGTTGTTTACGTGATATCTAAAATTCAGTCATCATGGAAAGAAAGAGAAAACAAGTGAGTTTGTTTGTAAATAAAAACCTTGAGGACACCGGAGTTTGAATCAAATTCAATTTTTCAACAGAATGGTCAATAATCATCTCAAGTCTCGCATCTCATCATCACAAAAATGTTTACCTCATGCACCTAGGCCTTTCAATCTATTTATTATGGCATATGCATCAAAGCATTACATTTGCATCTTCACATTTTGTGCATTCATCACATAGCAAAAAAAAAACGGTCCACGTCAGTTGCACCATATTCATACTTGCATTTCATAGAGCAAAATAGTAAAGGAGAAAAAGCAGAAATCTTTTCATTGCATTGGCATCATATTAATGCTAGCATTTCCATAAAAGAAAAAGAACAAAAATCATTGCATCAAACATCAGAGCATTGCATCATATTAATGTTTGCATTTCATAGAAGAAGCAAAAAAGAAACAAACAGAAGTTAGAATAGGAGCATTCCATTCATCAAGGCATCAATCACCGCATACACTTGCATTCAGACATCAAAGCATTATGTTGATATTGGCATTTCGTAAACTACAAAGAAGAAGCAAACACAAAAGAACACAACATCTTCATATCATTCATCATTCCCATATCATCCATACCAATTATCACCCCATGGCATCAAACAGTACATTACGCTTTCAAATTCGCATCTCAGAAGAGCGAAAGAATCACAAAAGAAAAGAGAATGGAAAATCAAGCAGAAGAAGCATCCCATCAAAATCAATCATTGCATTCATATGCACCCAAATACCCAAGTGCATGCATTTCATGCACCATCCAAGAGAAAAGTTACTTCGGGCGAGAGAGTCCCAAAAATCTCATTTTTAAAAATCACCATCGCCACGAGTTCAGAACTCCATCAACACGAGTTCGTAAACTCCATCAACACGAGTTCGTGAACTCCATCAAACCCCGAGTTCGTAAACTCCATCAACCCGAGTTAGTGAACTCCCACGAGTTAGTGAACTCCTTCCACGCATCACAACATCGTACGCGAGCGCACGCGATGGATCCATCGACCGTTAAGTCCTTCGGATTAGTTGTGTCGACCTAAGGCACGGCGTAAATCCATTGATCAAATCGATCCGGACCGATATTGATCGGCCGATCGAAAAGGCCACCCTCGAGCTCGGACTCGACAAGAGTCCGTTAGAAGGTTTTAGGCAACCTCCGAATTCCCAATTTACGCTTTTCCCAATTTACCGCTTTTTCCAATTTATTGCTTTCTCGTTAATACGACAAGTGTTAACCCCTCTCAAAAAGAAAATAATAAAAAAGATTTGAACTTTCTCAAGCGGACAAAATTAGTATTATTTCTATATCTTTATTTCCATTTCACCAACAAATATGAAAAGGCCAATTCATTTTTTGGCGAAATGCGAAATAAAGAGGCGGCTAATAATACCCTAATTTTGTCTGCGTCCTTTTAAACTTAAGCCAATTTCAGTGATACAACTCAACTAAATCGAAATACCGTTGTTTAAATTAGGCAGACACGCGAATGATCGATCTTTTCGTGCGTTCTTCAATTTAATCTTCGTATTTGGGTTTAGTCGTACATAAGTAGGTCTACCAAAAGTCGTTTTTTCTAGAAATCTAGTTCGTCTTTTCAGTCCAGGCTTAAGAATACAATTCTGAGTCAGTTTTAGTGTTTTTAGTTAATGAGCTCATTTCTTCTATTTTGGGTTTCGTTTTAGCGTATTTGTCTAGTCGGGCCCATTCTCGTCTTTGTGTTTGGCCCGACTCTTTTTCTTATTATTAATCTTATCTTGTGCAGTTAATTTATTTTGAGTATATATGTATAGTCCAAAAATGCCAAAAATTCTATTTAGTGTTATTTACAATTTAAAAGTGTTATATAATCCAAAAATGTCAAAAAAAATCTATTTAATTTTTATTACAAATTAGAAGTGTTCAAATGTCCAAATGTCCAAAAAAAATCTATTTAATTTTTATTACAAATTAGAAGTGTTCAAATGTCCAAATGTCCAAAAAATACAAAAAATAATAACAGAAATATACAAAAATAAATAAATCCGAAAATACAAAAAAAAATATAATAAAAGGCAGCAGCAGCAGCAAATCTAGGGTTGGGCCTGGGTTGATCCGCTCCAAAACCTGAAAATAATTCAAGGCCCAGTCAAAGAGTAATTAATGCAAAAAAACCTAGAATTTTAGTATAAAAGAGCAGTCAACACACAGTCAAAAGGGGAGAAAACAGACGAGACAGTCATTCACAAATAAATTAGGGTTTCAAACCAAAACCATAATCATCCAAACAGAGAGAGATCTGAAACAAATTATAGAGTAGAGAAAAATCAGAAAATGTAGAAACAAGCTTCTCCTCCTCCCATCACCGTGACCAGCCACCACCACTCACCATCCAAACAACCACCATCACCAACAACAACCACCAACAGCCATCTCCAACCACCACCACAACTCACCCTCCAATCATCACAAATCATCGTCCTCCCATCCCAAACCGAAACCCCCTTTCTCCATCCGCCTTCCCCTTCGTTTTTTTATCACCCTCGCCGGAAACCCTCACTGAACCACCGAACCACCGCCTTTGTCTTCCCCAAACCACCCCCCCTTCACCCAATCTAAACCAGAAAATAAGAAAGAAGAGTCTGATAGGCGAGGGACCCCAAAACTCTAATCTATCACCAAACCCTTCTTTTCCCAATCCAACAGCTCGGATCTTCTCTAGTTTCCTCATCACTTCACAAGAAGGATAAATACACAAACTCAGAAGGAGAAAGAGTTATTAGAGAGAAGAAGAAGAGAAACGAAAGCAGAGAAGAGAAAATAATAACCCTCAAAACTCTGCTTCAGTTTCAGAGAATAGAAATTAAGAAAGAAAGTGCTGAAAATTTCCATCATTTTTTAGTTTCTGCAAAGGATTGATTTCTTCTAAAGCATAGATCTTAAGTTTGGAGGAAATTCTTCAACACTTTGAGACCGAAACTAGAGAGAGGAATGAAAGAAACGCGAACCCGAAGGTCCCACACCACCGCCGGCGAGAATCCCTCTCTCTCCCTATCGTTAATGTCTCCGCGAATCTCTCTCCCTCTCTTGAATGGAAGTCGGCGCAGCTGGAAAGTTATGGAAGGAGAATGAGTTTTTTAGGTTTTGGAAATTTAGGGTTGGGTATATGGGCCTCCGAAATCATGTAGTTTTTTTTTTAATATTCAGAATGCTATTAACACCCCACCAATTCACGCGCGCACCCCTCCCTCACTTAAGCCCAGTTTCGTACTGGGCTCCCATATGCGAACTGGGCTTGCTGATTACACCCCCTGCTTAGTTATACAACCCCCGTAACTAGTAACACCCCCCACTTTGCAATTTTCACCTTTTTCTCGTTTTAATTCTTTTTCGACTCAAATAATTTCTCAATAAATCAAAAAACTTTGTTAATGGTTTTGCGAAGCCTCTGCTTGCATAATCATTAACAATTAGGAACTAGTGGTGATCACCTGGAGACTTTGCTCAATTGATCATCATGAATGCCTAATTTTTCTAGATATTCTCAATAAATCAAAAAACTTTGTTAATGGTTTTGCGAAGCCTCTGCTTGCATAATCATTAACAATGAGGAACTAGTGGTGATCACTTGGAGCCTTTGCTCAATTGATCATCATGAATGCCTAATTTTTCTAAATATTTTCAATAAATCAAAAAAAACTTTGTTAATGGTTTTGCGAAGCCTTTGCTTGCATAATTATTAACAATGGGGAACTAGTGGTGATCACTTGGAGTCTTTGCTCAATTGATCATCATGAACGCCTAATTTTCCTAAAAAACTTTTCATTAAATCAAAAACTTTGTTATTGGTCCTGCGAAGCCTTTGCTTGCACGATTATTAACAATGGAGTGCTAATGGTGGTCACTTGGAACCTTCGCTCGATTGATCATCACGAAAGCGCAGTTTTCACAATTAAACAACAATAATAAAGACCAAAACCTAGAACTACGTAGCTTTGAATTCTCCATCGCACTGGAGATACGTAGGAGCGGATCCTCCGTCAAGCACAATAAACTAAAAACATTTTTTCCTTTCGAAAAACCAAAGCGGCTAACTCTCGTCGAGCGCCGCAAATAAAATTTTCATTAAGTCTTTTTCAATTAAGAGGCAAATTTAAGTATTTTTCAAATCAACACTTGAAATCACACGATTAATTAAAGGTTCCCTTCAAGAGAAAGGAGGTGTGGGCGCTAATACCTTCTCCATGCCTAACCGACCCCGAACCCAAATCTTAGGTTTTCCAAAAGACCATCTGCCTTCCAAAAAGGTTTTTCTTCAATATTTTCCTTATAAAAAATATTGGTGGCGACTTCATTGTTATAAAAAGTTGTAAACGAATAAAAACCCCTCGGGGACTTTTTCGGGCGCAACAGCACCACATGCATGACTGCATTACATTGCATTCATCCCCATAAATTATAGTTGAAGTGATTGTGATGTTGTGATTGATTGACTTCTAAGAACTGATTTACTGCTTATTATGACCTTTATTATGTAGTTTGAGACTCACCCCTTTCTGTTGTTATTTACCACAGGTAGCCATGAGTGAAGGCCTACTTCCTTCATTCCCTGAGTCGGTCAGCTCTGATACGTAACACCTAGGGGATGGGCGTAGGATTATAGTTGTTTAGTCCTTTTAGCTGTTGAACTCTATATTTCATGTCCTTGTGTATTGGTGAGACTGATGGTTATCTCTTGGAGACTGTTTTTATTTCTGCTGCGTGATGTATGAATTTTCCAGTGCGTGGACTAAAACAATTTATTTTTGAGGTTCCTATTTCCACTTTATTTGGTGTTACGTATTTTTTGCTTAAAGAGATGTTTTGTTTTATTTTGTTGACTGTTTTGATGAAGTAAGTGTAGCATCCCGTTTGGATGAATTCATGAAATAAATTTTTATAACTCTGATTCTATTATAAATTGCCGGGTAGAAATGGGGTGTTACATTAGTGGTATCAGAGCAAAAGTTCGGTCTGTCCGGCCAAGTCTGTCTGTCTGTCATAGTGTTTATGACAACTAGGTATTGTTAGACTGGTTCTAAATTGTTGTTAATGCTGAAGTGCTAGGTTGATATGGCTAGGAGAGTTGATGCTGCTCTTACTGCTGCTCTGCAAGCTATAGCTCAGGCTATGGGAAACCAGCAGAATGTTGGTGAAAATGCTGGAACTCGTAGTCTGGCCACTTTTCAGAGAGGGAACCCTCCTACCTTCAAGGGGAGATATAACCCAGATGGTGCTTTAGCCTGGCTGAAAGAGATCGAAAGAATTTTTTGGGTCATGGACTGCAATGATGAGCAGAAGGTCAGGTATGGTACCCACACTTTAGCAGAGGAGGCTGATGACTGGTGGTTGGAGGTCAGAGAGAGGTTAGGGGCTGCGCATGAGGAAGTTACTTAGGCTGTGTTCCGAAGGGAATTCTTGAGGAAGTACTTTCCGGAGGATGTCAGGGGGGAAGAAAGAGCTAGAGTTCCTTGAGTTGAGACAAGGAAACATGACTGTCACTGAGTATGCTGCCAAGTTCACTGAACTGGCTAAGTTTTATCCCCACTATACTGAGGCTGGTTCTGAATTCTCAAAGTGTATCAAGTTTGAGAATGGGTTGAGGGCTGACATCAAGCAAGCTATTGGGTATCAAAAAATCAGAGTGTTTGCTGATCTGATTGATTGCTGCAGGATCTATGAGGAAGACAGTAATGCTCGCTCTAGAGTCATGAGGGATCAGAGGGGTAAGTTCCAGAACTGGGGTAAGCCATATGAGGTGTCTGCTGATAGAGGTAAACAGAGGTATGCTGGTGGTAGTAGGTCAGCTGATGGTAAGAGGTCTGCTGAGGGCAAGAAGCCAAGTGGGGGAGATGCTCCCGCTAACATTGTGTGTTTCAAGTGTGGCAAGCCGGGTCACAAGAGCTTTGATTGCAAGACTTGGGGAAGAATGTGTTTCCGTTGTGGGAAGGAAGGTCATATGGCATCCGATTGTGATCGCAAGGAGGTGGTGTGCTTTAATTGTGGTGAACCTGGTCATATGAGCTCCAAATGTACCAAACCAAAGCAGGAGAGGTCCAGTGGTAGAGTGTTCGCTTTAGCAAGTTCAGAGGAGGCCAATGAGATTAGAGGTACTTGTTTTATTAATGGTACCCCTTTCGTTGCTATTGTTGACACTGGTGCTACGCACTCTTTTATTGCTGCTGTTTGTGCTGAAAAGTTGAATTTAGCTATATCTTCTATGAAGAGAGAAATGGTTATCGACACTCCAGCTAAGGGTTCGGTGACTACCTCTCTATTGTGTGCTAAGTGTCCTCTGTCAGTCTTCGGCAGAGATTTTCTGGTTGATCTTATCTGTTTGCCATTGTGTGGGCTGGATGTCATTCTTGTTATGGACTGGTTAGTAGATAACCATGTGCACATCAACTGTTTCAGCAAGTCTGTGAGTTTACTTCCTCCAGAAGAGGAAGAGTCAGTTTTGTTGTCTGCGGGTCAGCTGCATAAGGTGATGAAGGAGGGTGGTCATCTGTTTGCTTTGATAGCATCTTTGTCTGCTGAGAACCAAGCTATAATTGAAGGGTTGCAGGTGGTGTGTGAGTTCCCTGATGAGATTCCTAGTGTGCTGTAACACCCCAAAATAATTCAATTAATTAACTTAGTTGGGTTATTAAGGGTTTGCAACATTTTACTTTTAAGTCAAGTAATTCATTAAGTGAAGGTTAAACATGTGTTACTCTTTAGGAAAATGTCTAAGTTAGGAAAGGGTGTGGGTAGAAGAAGCCCACGGCCTAATAAGGCCAAGGCCTTATTTAAGTCCCTTAGGACATGTTATATGGTGCCTTCGTAGGAGACCATCACATTGTTCCAAAAATAGTTAAGTTACCAAATTAAGAAAGTAGAGAGAAGTGAGACTTAGAGAGAAGGAAGAGAACCGAAGAGAGAAGGAAGAGAAGAAGAAGAGAGAGAAGGAAGAGAGGCAGAAGGGAAGAGTGAGAAATTTGAATCTTGAAGGATTCCTAGAAGTGCTAGTGAAGAGAGTGTGTCTCACTATAATAATCAGGTTAGGGGGCTCTTTTAATCCTTGTAATGTTTTGTGTTTGGTAGTATTTTGGTGTGAGTGGTTCTGATCACCTTGCATGTGTGTTTTATGTGTTGTTCATACCATGTTTTCTTTGTGTTTTGCTCTTTCTTTGTGATTTGTGGTGAGAGTACGATGGTGGATCGGTTTGGAAAGAGAGAGGAGTGTAACACTCTCTCTGTTCTGTGTGGTATGAAGAGAGCATTGCATGGTGAGGCATCAGAGTGTAAATCGGTGTAGTGTGAAGGAAACGAGCTTGCATGTAGAGTTAGGGAGAGGATCGGAGCCAATGGAGTGAGTATCCGAGTGTGCATGAGTGTGGTGAGCTGGAAATGGGTTTCATGTTGGGTTTAAGTAAAGAAACAGAGTAAACCGAGTACCCTTCAGCTTAGAGTGAGAGAAACCGAGTTGAGGGAAGTCAACGCCTAGAGTGTCTTAGTGTTGAGAGTCTGTTGGTGAGTTTGAGGGAGAGTATGTGTCTAAACACCATTAGCGAGGGGTAGGGACGCATAAACCGAAGTGTAGGTGTTTCGCCTTAAGGTTACCGAGGTGTAGAGGGAGTGAACCGAGGTCCTCAGGCCGAGGTAGCGTCACCGAGGTGAAACGCCCAAATGCCTAAGTGTAGGTGAACTGAACCAGGGAATGCCGAGAAGTGAATCCCCATGAGACGATTTTAGTGTAAGGGAGTGGGTAACTGTGAGCGCGCTACCGAAGTGAGGGTTTGAGTGTAACATGCCGAGGTGCCAAAGCTGAGCTAGGTGCCGAGGTGATGTAGAATGCCGAGGTAGCCGAGGTACACACATAGTGTGCCGAGGTGATGTTGAGTAGTTAGCCGAGGTGACACATAGTGTAACACCCCTCCTATCTCTATTAATTAACTAAATTTAAAATCAGAGTTTAATAAAATTCTCATGGGAAGGATGCTACACTGTCACTCAAACACCTTAGCATATATCTATGAATTAAAGCAACAACATACATGCATACATAGGCAACTCGGCAAAAGGGACTACGCCCATCAAAACATGTTTTTAATTGTTTACATCACAACAGACACTCATATATATTAGTCGAACATATACATTACAACTGAATAGTCCCAAAACAATCACTACTCTGGCCTACTCGACTCGACTACCCGATGTTACAACTACCAGAGCAGACCGACTCCAACAACCAAAAGCAAAGCTGACCTCTACTCAGGGGTACCTGCAAGTTGCCACAAAGAGCAACATAGAAAGCAGTAGGGTGAGTCTCTAAACATTTGTAATAAAGGTTCATGACTAATGTAATTACATAGAATGCATTAAGTACCTCAGTTCACATATCAGACAACAACTCAAGTATAAACCTGCACATATAGCTAACTCGACTGATAAACCGCATTTCAACATAATTCACATGAGTTATGCATGCAATGCAATGAAACCCAAACTCCAGGGTATAATGCATGAGGATCCATCTCTTTTAAGCCACTCAGGCGTATCCGTCGCTAGTGATACTCAGACCGAAGTCTTTCGTATCGAGACCGAAGTCTATAACCGTCGCTGATGCATATGAATTCATGAGACTCAATGAACAAATGCATTCACTCAGAACAAACAACTCTTTTGTGCAAACCGCACCGTCGCCTTACGTTGCCTAGTCCTCTTAGACAACCACCATAGCACAAATGCTATTCGCCCACTCACAGGCACCTCAGCTCCTCAAGCAGTGAGCCACTCCATCACTATGAAGGCCTCACAACACCTAGGACTGAACCATCATGTAGGGACTAAACTGGACTATGCCAATTCGTCCCCTTAAACGACTCTTGACGTTAAACGTCACTCACGGTGGCGCCTAACAGCTCTACGCTGTTATGCGTCAAAAATAGGTCACCTCGGCGCTCTTAGTCACATCAGCACCTTCACTCTTCTCGGTATGCTCGCTCGTAACCTCGGCACCTTCACTCTTCTCGGCACGCTAAGCTGATGTAGTATCGCTACCCATTATGTCACCAATACTCAACTCGGTGGCACCTCACTTGGCATTCCACTCGTAAAGTTCTCCATCTCGTCCTGGAACCTCACGCCACCCTATCTTCCATCACTCCTACACTTCCACACATACACTTCGGTATACACACCCTATACCTTGGCAATACTAGTTTAGACGTTCATGCACTAGACCTTCTCAACTACACATAGGCTTATTCACAACTCACTTCATCATCTACACTTAGTCATTTCACACCTAACCACACAACTTCATCTTGATTACTACACTTAGGCACAATACACCTAAGCACCCATCTCAGTTCGGCTTAAACGACACAACACCTCGGTGCACTCTTGGCACCTCGGTTCTCTACACTGCGACACGTTAAGCTTCACTACACTTACTATTCAACGCACCTAAACCTCAGTACACTCACCTCGGTAGATACACGCTATAACATAACGTCTGCACTTCAACAACTATGCTTAAGTATATATACACTCCACTTCGGCCACTTCACCTCGGCTATCATACGCAGACTTGCCTACGCCCTACGTCTCGACCCAAACACCTCGGCATAACCATGTTATACCTCGGCAACTACTTGACGACACTCGCACTAGGTTCTAATTACACCTACACACCTTCGTCCATCAAGTACAGCTCATCTCGTCCTCTTAAAGTCTAGGAACTACGCTTTAACACTTACGTCGTGCGTTAACCTTCATGCACTTCAGCTTTCTCTACTATTACGTGCGCCTAACTTCTCCTTCCTCTCTTTAGGTGCTCCTGACTAGGCTAAGCTCAAGAACACACTCTTAACCTCTCACGCTCACTGAGACTGAGAGTTCTCAGCTGTCATTTCCTCTCCATGGTCACTTACGTGACCAGCTCAGAAATTAACCATTACAATCTCCACCAAGGTGAAGTAACACAACCAGAATACTTAAAGATCACATAAGCACACATTCAGAACTCAATCCAAAATCATTCATGCAAAAACACTCAACATAAACACTAAATTACGCATGGAAGAGAGCCCTTACCTTGATCGGTTGAGTAGAACACACTCTCTTCATCGAAATCTTCCCGTTAACACTCATGCAAAGAACTCTTCTCCTTGAGCTTGAGCTTCTTCCACGCCAAATGCTCTTCCTTCTCTCTAGAAAGTGATCTCACCTACCAACTTCTCTCTCTTACTTTCCCTTTGACTTATTTTCTCAAAACACTTAGCATGCATTGCTCCCTTTCCTTCGACCACACTCCTTTATGAGTCAACAATTGGGCTTCTAATGGCTCATGGGTCTCTCATGGCTCATGGGCCTCTACGCCCACCTTCCACATTTACCTAAACATCTCCTAAATGAAATAAACTTCTAATTAATACTTGTCTTAACTAAAATGTTGTAAACCTTAAATAACTCAATCAAATAATTAATTGAACTATTTTGGGGTGTTACAACTCTCCCCCACTTAGAACATTTCGTCCTCGAAATCTTACCTGAAACAAATAACTCTGGGTAAGCATCTCGCATCTTACTTTCCAACACCCAAGTTGCATTCTCACCAGCTGCTCCTACCCAAATCACTTTCACCAATCTGATCTCCTTTCCCCTTAGAGTCTTCACCTCTCTGTCATCAATTCGAATTGGCCTTGTTTCCACAATGAGGTTGTCTCTCACTTGCACATCATCTACTTGAATTACATGAGAAGGGTCTGGCACATACTTCCTCAGCTGAGATACGTGGAACACGTCGTGCAAATTAGACAAATTGGGTGGCAAAGCAACTCGGTAAGCCACCCTCCCAACTCTCTCCAAAATTTGATATGGTCCAATGAAACAAAAAGACAACTTCTTCGACTTCAATGCTCGCCAACACCTAAGTTCTTGGATTGACCCTTAGAAACACATGATCCCCTACTGAAATTCTAAGTCCTTCCTTCTCTTGTCATGGTAGCTCTTCCGCCTACTCTGCGAAGCCTTCATTTTCTCTTGAATTTGCTTTACCTTCGGTGGTCTCTCGCACGACGACCTCGGTCCGAAAAGTACCACACTTTCTCCCGACTCACTCCAACACAATGGAGTCCTCGCACCTCCTCCCATACAATGCCTCAAAGGGTGCCATCCCTATGCTAGAATGAAAACTGTTGTTGTACGTGAACTCAATCAGTGGTAGATACGAATCCCACGCTCCTCCTTGCTCAAGAACACACGCTCTCAGCAAGTCCTCCAACGACTGGATGGTCCTCTCGGACCGACCATCGATCGCAGGTGATATGTCGAGATCAGCGCATTTCGCACTCCAACGCGCGTCTTGCAAACTTTCCCAGAATGCACTGAAGTAAACCTTGGGTCTCTGTCTGAAATAATACTTCGAGGAACCCCGTGTAGCTTTACGATCACTTGGATGTATATCTCTGCCAACCTTGATATCGGATAGGTGAGGTTGATGGGAATGAAATGAGCAGACTTCGTCAATCTATCCACCACTACCCAAATGGTATCAAACCTCCGATCTGTACTCGTGAAACCGGTTACAAAATCCATCGCACATCGCCCCACTTCCACTCTGGAATCTTCAATGGTTGCAACAACCCCTGCCGCTTCGATGTTCTACCTTGGACTTCTGACAAACTAGACAAGCGTACACAAACCGGGCTACATCACTCTTCATACCTTGCCACCAAAACAACCCCTTCAAGTCTTGATACATCTTGGTCGCGCCTGGGTGAATACTCAGCTTACTCCTATGACACTCTTCCAAGATTGCTCTCTTGATCTTCTCGTCATCAGGGACACAACTGAGTTCTATACCTTAGCAATCCTTGCGCATCCAACTCAAAATCTTCGTTCTCTTCGGCCAATACCTGCCGCCACGCCTACAAGCTTGACGCCCACTTTCTGCGCCTCTTTGATGTCACTCGAGAAATTCATTTGTGATTTTCAAAGATTCCCAACTTAATGCTTTGAGGAGTTAGCTCACACACTAAACTTAGGTCTCTCGAATTGCTCAATTAGCTCTAGCTCTTTTACCATCATTGCCGATGCATGCAACGATTTCCTACTTAGCGCATCGCCCACCATATTTGCCTTCGGGGTGATAGTTCAACCCAAAATCATAGTCCTTCAAAGAGCTCCAACCATCTCCTCTCGCCTCATGTTCACTCTCTTCTCGGTCAAACAGACATCGCAAACTCTTATGGTCACTAAACACTTCGAACCTTGAGCCATATAGATAATGCCTCCATATCTTCAATGCAAACACCACGGCAACAAGCTCCAAATCGTGCGTAGGGTAGTTCTTCTCATGAATTTTCAATTGTCTTGAAGCGTAAGCAACTACCTTACCTTCTCGCATCAAGACGCGCACCCAAACCCAACTTAGACGCATCACAAGACACCACTTAAAGGCTCATTTGGATTAGGCAACGTCAGACGAGAGACGTTGTCAATCTCTTCTTCAATTCTTGGAAACTTTCTTCACATCAAGCGCCCCACACAAATGCCTTCCCCTTACAGGTCAATTGAGTTAGTGGCAACGCCAACTTAGAAAACCCCTCAATGAACCTTCTGTAGTACCCAGCCAAACCCAGAAAACTTCTCACCTCAGTGGCCGACTTGGATGCTTCCCATTGCAACACCGCTCGACTTTGGAAGGATCAATCGCTATACCTTCACCGGAGATCACATGACCTAGGAAATTCACCGCCTCAACCGTAATTCACATTTGGACAACTTGGCGTACATCTTCTTATCCTTCAATACCTCTAACACCAATCTCGGATGCTTGGCGTGCTCCTCCTCCGACTGGAGTAGACTAAAATGTCATCAATGAATACAACAACAAAACGGTCTAGGTACTCATGAAATATACGGTTCATATACTCCATGAACACTCCAGAGCATTCGTCACACCAAATGGCATTACGTATACTCATAGTGCCCATACCGAAGTTCTAAATGTTTGTCTTAGGAATGTCCTCGCCCTTCACCTTGATCCGATGGTACCCGACCTCAGTCAATCTTGAAAAATACTTGCGCACTCCATCAATTGGTCCATCAAATCATCAATTCTTGGGAGTGGGTACTTGTTCTTAATTGTTACCTTGTTCAACTGTCTGTAATCCACGCATAATCTCATACCTCCATCCTTCTTTTTCACCAATAACACAGGTGCGCCCCAAGGCGACACGCTTGGCCTTATGAATCTCTTCTCCAGCAACTCTTCCAACTGCTTCTTCAACTCGGCTAGCTCAACTGCAGACATCCTATAAGGTGCCATAGACACCGGCCTAGTTCCTGGTACCAACTCAATGCTGAACTCAACCTCTCTTTCTGGTGGAACCTCAGGAATCTCGTCTGGGAACACTTCTGCGAAATCTCGCACCACTGGCACTTCACCAATTCTGGCTTGACTCTCCACTGACAGCGAAGCCCACAACGCGAACATAGTAGCCCCTTCCTTCAGATCTGCAAGAATCGCCAAACAGTATCATGACCGATTCTTCCACCTCTAAGTAAGGAAACTTAACGACCTACTAGCGCAATCGATATGGACTCTAAGTTAGCCACTAACTACCCATACCTGTGATGACGCGTCCATCCCTTCCCAAAGGTAGACAAATCAAATTAACTTCGAAGTCTATGCCAAAGGCTAACAGAGGACACTTCGAACAAACGAGAGAGGTAGTCACTATCCCCTTTACTGGAGTGTCAATAACCATCTCCCTCACCATAGTAGACAAAACTAAATCCAATCTTTTAGCACACAATGCAGAAATGAAAGAGTGCGTGGCACCAGTATCCACGATTGCAATCAAAGGAATTCCATTAATCAAGCACGTACCTTTTTATCTCGTTCACCACTTCAGACCCAGCTAGCGCGAACACCTTCCCACTGTCTCTCTCCTTCTTGGGCTTGGGACACTTAGGACTGATGTGCCCCATTTCTCCACAATTAAAGCAGACGACATCCTTTCGCCTACAATCAGCAGCTCGGTGGCCCTCTTCGCCACATTGATAGCACCTCTTATCTCCACTCTTGCACTCGTTCTTCTTATGTCCAGGCTTCCCACACTAGAAACACACCACATTTGCAGGGGCGTCTCCCCCACTTGGCCTCTTGCCATACCCAGCCTTCCACTTGCCCTTGCTGTCATAAACCTCATAGGGCTTTCCCCTAAACTGAGAGTTCTTCTTCTCTTTACCAACCATGTACCTTGCAACAGTGTTTTCCTCATATATCCTGTAACTATCCACCAAGTCAACAAAACACTCGATCTTCTCGATGCCCAATTGCTCGCTTAACCTCAGCCTCAAACCGTTCTCGAATTTCACGCACTTGGAGAACTCGGATGTAGCTCCTCATAGTAGGGGTAGAATTTCACCACTCTTCAAACTTTGCAACAGACTCTACCATCGACTTACTCCCTTGCTTCGGCTTCTAGGAACTCCATCTCCTTCTTTCCTCTCACATCTTCGTGGAAGTATTTCCTCGTAAATTCCCTCTTGAATACCTCCCACGTAATCACCTCTCCAAAGAGCCTTCTAACCTTGGCATGACTCCCACCACCAATCATCCGCCTCCTCTGGCCAAAGATATGTGTTCCATACCTTACTTTCTCGAGCCATCATGACATACCCATCACCCTAAAAAATCCTCTCTGTGTCCTTCAACCACGCTAACGCCCCATCCGGATTGTACTTCCCTGAACGTTGGAGGTTCTCTCTCGAAATGTAGCTAGGCTACGAGCTCCAACTGGCCCCTCGGCAACTTGATGAGGTCGATTCCCATAGCAGCAGACCATCGCTCTGTGGCAAAGAAGCCTATCGCAACGTCGTTTCTTCCAGCACGTCCAGCCATTTTTACTTACTCTCTGAGACAAGACAATTAAAACGAGCATTAATACTCGGGGACTGGGAACTAAAGACTCATACTTGGTCGGACAGACCGAACTTTTGCTCTGATACCACTTAATGTAACACCCCTCCTATCTCTATTAATTAACTAAATTTAAAATCATAGTTTAATAAAATTCTCATGGGAAGGATGCTACACTGTCACTCAAACACCTTAGCATATATCTATGAATTAAAACAACAGTATACATGCATACATAGGCAACTCGGCAAAAGGGACTACGCCCATCAAAACATGTTTTTAATTGTTTACATCACAGCGGACACTCATATATATTAGTCGAACATATACATTACAACTGAATAGTCCCAAAACAATCACTACTCTACCCTACTCGACTACTCTCAGTTGTTACAACTACAGAGCAGCATCGACTCCAACAACCAAAAGCAAAGTCGACTCTACTCGTGGTACTGCAAGTTGCAACAAAGAGCAACATAGAAAGCAGTAGGGTGAGTCTCTAAACATTTGTAATAAAGGTTCGTGACTAATGTAATTACATAGAATGCATTAAGCACCTCAGTTCACATATCGATAAAGAACTCAAGTATAAAACAAAGACATATAGCTAACTCGATCGATAAACCGCATTTCAACATAATTCACATGAGTTATGCATGCAATGCAATGCAACCCAAACTCTGTGGTATAATGCATGAGGATCCATCTCTTTTAAGCCACTCGTGCATATCCGTCGCTAGTGATACTCGATCAAGTCTTTCGTGACGAGACCAAGTCTATAACCGTCACGATGCATATGAATTCATGAGACTCAATGAACAAATGCATTCACTCAGAACAAATGTAACACCCCATTTCTACCCGGTAATTTAAATCAAAAATCAGAGTGTACAAAAATCTTTTCTGATCATTTTCTAGTTTAGTGTGTTATAAAATAGTGGACTGGCCGACTATGGGATTACTCGTAATCGATACTACTTGCAATGTGCATTGGCCACTTTTGCAAGGCTCTCTGATGCCCTCGTAAATACACCAAATAAAGAAATTCTAGCCTTAGTGGCGAACCACGCTTTAGCCATAGTCATTCAAAGACGCTAATAGTATAACATAATTTAATACTCAATGAAATGGAGCGTCACAACTCTTTCTCTTAAACAAAACCAGATACATAACACCAGAAGATAACTCATAGAAATATAGTTTCACATAATGCAATGGAAAACAATCATTATCTCAACAAAGATAATCCAAAGAATATCGAACAAATACATAAAGGCTCAACAAGGAGCAAAACAACAAACAATGGGCCTAAACCCCGACCCCTAGGTGCTACGTGATCGTGAGCGGCATCGACTCGGGAGTAGTGAAGGTGGAAAGCCCTCACTCCCGACTCACCGTGGTAAATGACAAATGTAAAGGGGTGAGTCTCGAACTATATAATAAAGGTGATAATAAGCAATATATAAGCATAGTGTACAAAGACTCAAACACACCAATCATTAATCAATAATATTCATGCACTAATGAGAATGTATGCGATGTCATCATGCATGTGGTACCATTGGCCCACCGGCCGCCTCGAAGCTTCACAATCATCATACAAGGCCCCCTACGCCCGCAGCTTCATAATCACTTTATAAGGCCCCGCCGCCTCAAAGCTTCACAAATCATATTATAAACACTACGATCGCAGCCCAATGTATGCATGAGACTCCATGTACATCACAACATCATTTCAAACAATTCAATACACCCAATTACTCTTACTCCTGTCAATCTCATTTTATAGCCCTCCCGGCTTGGCCCACCGCCCATGCCCCCATGGCATGCTCAATCACCTCATTATAACCCTCAACACCATTATGTCCCACCTGACCGCCCTCCTCTAGGGTACTCAACCTTACTCGAGACCTAAACCACCATTTAGGACCAAAACAATCATCTAGGGACCAAATCTGTCACCTAGTGGACCAAATCAAGACTCTCTTAGACACTTGGCAAAGACCAGCGCCATTTTCCCCACATTCTGGCGCGCCCGGTGCAACACAAAGACTAGGCGCCGTAAACTCAAAGATTTTGGCGCCTCGTGGCAACACACCCACCGGGCGCCACTTTCCTAGCAACTGGCGCCCCACGGGCAACATGCACCTAGACACAAACTCGCATACGCTGCACACAAACTAAGACACAGCAAAGACAGCATTTGCGCCCTGCTGACCTGTGTCACCCAACACCTCCAAACCAAAAACCACCCGAGCCAAAATGTTTAAAAATGAATTTGGGCAGGTAAACACAAAATTTGGCACAGTTGAAATATGCCTAGAAAAGTAAGTTTCACTCCCTGCCCAAAACACACCCAAAACGAGCCCTACCGGGACATTTTCAAAAATACACTTGCAATCAGGAAACCACCCGAGCCAAAACACTTAAAATTGAAAGTTGGCAGGTGAATACAAAAGTTGGCACGAGAAAATATGTTTAGAAATACAAGTTTCACTCACCGGGCTCCAAAACACACTCAAAACGAGCCCTACCGAGACATTTTCAAAAATACACTTGCAATCAGAAAACCACCCGAGCCAAAATGTTTAAAATTGAGAGTTGGCAGGTGAATACAAAAGTTGGCACGAGAAAATATGTTTAGAAATACAAGTTTCACTCACCGGCTCCAAAACACACTCAAAACGAGCCCTACCGAGACATTTTCAAAAATACACTTGCAATCGAAACCACCCGAGCCAAAATGTTTAAAATTGAGAGTTGGCAGGTGAATACAAAAGTTGGCACGAGGAAATGTGCCTGTAAATGCAAGTTTCACTCCCGGCCCAAAATACCCACATTCTCGCGCCCCAGACAAAGAACTCACTCACCTGCACACATCACATGGTGACACAGCGCCATTCGGGCACCCCTGGGCAGCATTTGGCGCTCACATCGCACACACGCACTCTAACACACAACAAAGGCATTGTGGCGCCATTTTCCCAAAGAACTTGGCGCCCGGCGTAACAACCCCGCACAAAACACATTCCAAAGACATGAATAAAGGCACAGGCGCCATTTTCCCAAAGAATGTGGCGCCCGGCAATAGAGCATTCCCGCACAAACTCTAAACTTAGCTGAACAGCATACGTGGCGCTGTATCCTAGCATCTTGGCGCCCCAAACACCAAAACCCCAATTTTTCCAAAATCTTCCAAACCAATTCACCCAATAATCCTTCTAACACTCCTAATTGCATAATCAAACAACCAATTGCATACTCAAATCATCAATTAACATCAAAATCACCAATTCATACATTACAAAACCCTAACTCACACTTAAATCAATTTTTACCAACAATTTCATCAAATTCAAGAATCAATCAACATGTGATCATCAAATAACATCAAAATAAAAGCCCCTATGACACATATAATACCCATTATCTCCTCTATTATAGAGTGAGACTCCCCTTACCTCAAATTAAACCGTAGAAAAGCACCGGAATCGAGTCACGAACAAAACCACCGCAACAATCCAAGCTTCAAGCCACGAAATTGCTCTTCTCCTCCTCTTCTCCTAGGGTTTGCGCCGTGGCTCTCTCTTTTCTCTCCTCTCCTTCGCAACTTTCTTTCTTTCTTTCACAAATGAAAGAAAATTCCACTTTGGGTATATGTATATTGGGCCAAGTGCACCTTGGGCCCTTTTACACCCCCCGCCCATTTCTTCCACCACTCCCTTCAATTAAAATAAAATACTAAATTATAAACACCATATTATAATTTAATATAATTAAAAATTAGTGCAACACCTAAACAATTTAATCAATTTCTTAATTAAATCATTTGGGGTGTTACAACTCTCCCCACTTAGAGATTTCGTCCTCGAAATTGCACTGAAGTCAAATAATTCGGATAGGACTCCCAGATCTCGCTTTCCAGCCTCCCAAGTCATACTCTCGCCAAACAGCCTCCCAACCACACTACCTTGACCAAGGCAATGTCTTTCCTCTCAACACCTTCACTTCTCTATCCTCAATCCTCACCGGCATAGTCTCCACGGTGAGGTTCTCACGCACTCTACATCGCCCATGTGGATCACATGAGACGGTTCGAATATACTTCCAAGCCGTGACACGTGGAAGACATCGTGCAAGTTCGAAGATGGGTGGCAAGGCCACCCTATAAGCAACCTTTCCAACCTCTCAAAGTGATTTGGCACGGTCCAATAAACCTGGAGTTAACTTCTTTGCCTTCGTGAGCACGCCCAACACCACCATAGGCGTGACCTCAAGAACACATGCTCACCACTGAAACTCCAAGTCCTTCCTCCTCTTATCATGATAACTTTTTCGCCGACTCGAGACTCTTTCATCTTCTCTCTGATCATTTTCACCTTCTCGCAAGAGTCTCCCTAACCAACTCGGTCCAAGGACAACACTCTCCCTGACTCATGCCAACACAAAGGAGTTCGCACCTCCGCCCATACAAAGGCCTCAAAAGGAGCCATTCCGATGCTCGAATGATAGCCGTTATTGCACGTGAACTCAATCAATGGAAGATGTGTATCCCACGCACCTCCCTCGCTCTAGTACACAAGCTCTCAAAAGATCCTCCAAAAGATCGGATGGTTCTCTCTGTCTCGACCATCACCGAGGATGGTGTCGAACTCAACCTCGCCTTGGACCCCAAAGCCTCCTCGCAAGCTACCCAAAACTCTGATGTAAACCGCGGATCTCTATCCGACACAATACTCTTCGGGACCCCATGAAGCTTCACAATCACCGAATGTAAATTCTAGCCAACTTTGGCACAGTGAAAGGTGATGTTGATAGGATGAAATGGGCGGACTTGGTCAACCTATCCACAATCACCCAAATAGTGTCGACTCTCTCACAAGATTTTGGCAACCCCAACCACAAAGTCCATGGAAATGTCGTCCCACTTCCATTCTCGAATCTCTAAAGGTTGCATCAACCCCGCAGCTTCGTGCTCAATCTTTGACTTTCGCAAGTCAAGCATGCATATACAAATCGCGCAACATCTCTCTTCATACCCGCCACCAAAATAGCTTTCTTGAGATCATGGTACATCTTAGTGGCACTGGATGAATGCTCAACTTACTCCTATGACTCTCCTCAAGTATCATCTTCTTCAACTCAAGATCATCCGGAACACGATTCTCGCCCCCGAACCTCAACACACCCCGGGAATCCAACTCTGTAATCCTCTCGCAGCCTTGCTCACCAAAGAACCACCAAATCTACCAACTTCACATCTAACTTCGGGCGGCTCTCGATACTAACCAAGAAGTCGCTCCCAATTCTCAAGATCCCCAACTGACACTGGGTGTCACCTCACAAACTAAACTCAAGTCACTAATTGCTCAATCAATTCCAACTCCTCACCATCATAGCCGACATATGCAAAGTCTTCCGACTCAAAGCATCACCACGACATTAGCTTTGCTGGGGGGTGATAGTTCAAGCCGAAATCATAGTCCTTCAACAACTCTAACCAACGCCTCTGCCTCATGTTCACTCCTTCGGTCAAACAAGTACTTCAGACTCTTGTGATCACCGAACACTTCGAATCTAGTACCATAGAGATAAGTGCCTCCGCATTTTCAACACAAACACAATCGCAGCCTAACTCTAAGTCATGAGTAGGATAGTTCTTCTCATGGGTCCTCAATCGTCGGACGCATAAGCAACCACCTTCCCATCCTCGCATCAAAACACCTCCCAAACCCATCTTGGAAGCATCACAAGACACAACAAATGGTTGCTCCAGACAGCAACACTAACACCGAGACGTGGTCAACCTCCTCTTTAGCTCTTGGAAGCTCTCTTCACACTTTGCATCCCACACAAATGCCTTCCCCTTACAGTCAATCGGGTCAATGGAAGGGCTAGCTTAGAGAACCCTTCAATGAACCTCCGTAATAACCAAACCAACCCCAAGAAACTCCCGATCTCGCTGCGCACTTTGGGCTCTCCCACCGTAACATCGCATCAACCTTGGCTGGATCCACAAGAATACCATCACCGTAAATAATATGACCCAAGAAGCTCACCTCATGCAAACTAACTCACACTTCGACAACTGGCATACAACTTTCTCTCTTTCAAGACTTCTAGCACCAACCTCAAGTGCTCGCATGCTCTTCCTCCGATTTGGAGTACACCAAAATATCATCAATGAAGACCACCACAAACCGATCCAGATAACTATGGAAAATCTCGGTTCATGTACTCCATAAACACCCTCGTGCATTCAGGACACCAAACGGCATTACAGAGTACTCATAATGCCCATACCTTGTCCCGAACGTCGCTTCTCGATATCCTCATCCTTCACCTTAACTGTGATACCCGACTCTCAAGTCAATCTTGCTAAACACTTTAGCACCCACCACCGATCCATTAGATCATCTATCCTCGGGAGAGGATACTTATTCTTGATAGTCACCTTATTCAATTGTCCAGAGTCCACGCACGTGACGCATACTCCCATCCTTTTTCTTTACCAACAAAACCGAGCTCCCCATGGTGATACACTAGGCCTCACAAACTTCTTCTCAAGAAGCTCCTCTAATCGCTTCTTCAATTCAGCCAACTCGTAAGCCGACATCCCAGACGGCACATAGACATGTGCCTAGTACTGTGCACAAGTTCAATCCCGAACTCCACTTCCTCTCGGGGCACACTAGGAATCTCATCCGGAAACACTTCAGTGGAACTCACACACCACCAGAATCCATCAATCACACTCGCTTCAGCAGATATGGACGCAATCAAAGCAAACAACCGACCACCCTCTTTCATTACCTTGCGCAATTGCTCGCCAGACAACAAAGCGCACTCTTCCTCTTCGTGAAGGAGAAAACTAATAGACTTATCGTATCAGCTTGATGTGCACGTGGTTATCTACTAACCAATCCATGCCCGTAATCACATCTAACCCACCCAAAGGCAAACAAATCGATCAACCGTAAAATCTCGCCAAGACCGACAGAGGACACCTAGCACACATCGCAGAAGTAGTTATCGACTTTAGCCGGAGTGTCGATAACCATCCTCTCTCCATAGTAGACATTACTAAATTTAACTTTTCAAAGACAAACAGATGCAATAAAAGAGTGCGAGCACCCGTGTCAACAATAGCAACTAAAGGAGTACCAGAGATGAAACATGTACCTCTGATATCATTAGGTCCCTCTCGAACTCCGCCAATGCAAACACCCTCCCAAAGAGATCTTTCCTTCTTAGGCTTGGGACACTTGAAGTCGATGTGACCAAATTTTCACCACAGCTTGAAACATACAGTTCCTTGCGATCACACCTGCATGCCATGTGACCACTCTTTCCACACCTAAAACATCTCTCGCACTTCCACCTTACCAAAACTCTTGTGACTGGCTTGTCACATTTGAAACACACAATATCGGATGGGGCGTCTCCCCACTTGGCTTCTTGCCCTCATGGTGTCTCCTACCCTCAGCAGACTGCTCCCACCATTGTACCAAGTACCACCCGAATACCTTTGCTTCCTCTCACACAGACTTCTCATAAGGCTTACCTCCGTGATGAAATTTCCCCCGTCCTCATGACCCTAGAGCGGGCATTGCTATCACCTCATAGATCCTACATCACCAACCGATCAACGAACACTGATCTTCTGATACCCTACAGCCTGCTTGATATCAGCTCTCAAACCATTCTCAAATTTGATGCACTTTGAGAATTCAGCCCCAGCCTCTGAGTAATGTGGGTAGAACTTAGCAAGGTCAAGCAAATCTAGCAAAGATACTCGTGGATCGATATACTACCCCCGCCTGACCCCAAAACTCTATCTCTTTCTCGCCCTCTCGACGCCCTCTGGAAAATACTTTCTTAGGAACTCCTCCCCGAATACACCCTGTAACCTCCTCATGGGCAGCCCCTAGTCTCTCACCGGGTCTCCAACCACTACCATCACCTTCTTCAGATAGGGTATGAGTACCATACCTTACCTTACCTTCTGCTCATCATTATGCCCAATTACCCTAAGATCCTCTCGATCTCCTTCAACCAAGCCGCTGCACCATCCGGATTGTACCTCCCCTGAAGGTGGGAGGGTTCTCTCTCCAAAGGTAGCCAAATGCGGGCCTCCGTGATTCTCGCTGGTACCCACATCAAGCGCTTATGGCTTGCAAGGCCTCAAGAAAAGCAAAGATCGATCCTTCCTCGCCATATCAACCTAACACCGCAAAGATAAACAACTGGGCCTCAGATTTACTTTAAGACACCTAGTTGTCATACACACTACGATGATCGACACACTTGGCCGGACAGATCGAATCGCTCGATACCACTAATGTAACACCCCATTTCTACCCGGTAATTTAAATCAAAAATCGAGTGTACAAAAATCTTTTCTCGATCATTTTCTAGTTTAGTGTGTTATAAAATAGTGGACTGGCCGACTATGGGATTACTCTGTAATCGATACTACTTGCAAATGTGCATTGGCCACTTTTGCAAGGCTCTCGCTGATGCCTCGTAAATACACCAAATAAAGAAATTCTAGCCTTAGTGGCGAACCACGCTTAGCCATAGTCATTCAAAGACGCTAATAGTATAACATAATTTAATACTCAATGAAATGGAGCGCTACAACTCTTTCTCTTAAACAAAACCCAGATACATAACACCGTAAGATAACTCATAGAAATATAGTTTCACATAATGCAATGGAAAACAATCATTATCTCAACAAAGATAATCCAAAGAATATCGTAACAAATACATAAAGGCTCAACAAGGAGCAAACAGTAACAATGGGGCCTAAACCCCGACCCTAGGTGCTATGATCGAGCAGCATCGACTGGGAGTAGTGAAGGTGGAAAGCCCTCACTCGACCACACCGTGGTAAATGACAACAGAGAAGGGGTGAGTCTCGAACTATATAATAAAGGTGATAATAAGCAATATATAAGCATAGTGTACAAAGACTCAAACACACCAATCATTAATCAATAATATTCATGCACTAATGAGAATGTATGCGATGTCATCATGCATGTGGTACCATTGGCCCACCGGCCGCCTCAAAGCTTCACAATCATCATACAAGGCCCCCGCCGCCCGCAGCTTCATAATCACTTTATAAGGCCCCCGCACGCCCCTCAAAGCTTCACAAATCATATTATAAACACTACGATCGCAAACCAATGTATGCATGAGACTCCATGTACATCACAACATCATTTCAAACAATTCAATACACCTAATTACTCTTACCTCGGTGTCAATCTCATTTTATAGCCCTCCCGGCTTGGCCCACCGCCCATGCCCCCATGGCATGCTCAATCACCTCATTATAACCCCTCAACACCATTATGCCCCACCTGACCGCCCTCCTCTAGGTACTCAACCTTACTCAGAGACCTAAACCACCATTTAGGACCAAAACAATCATCTAGTGGACCAAACTGTCACCTAGGGACCAAATCAAGACCCTCTTAGACACTTGGCAAAGACCAGCGCCATTTTTCCCACATTCAGCGCGCTCGGTGCAACACAAAGACTAGCGCCAGAACTCAAGATTTTGGCGCCCGTGGCAACACCCACCGGGCGCCACTTTCCTAGCAACTGCGCTCGGGCAACATGCACCTAGACACAAACTCGCATACGCTGCAGACACAAACTAAGACACAGCAAAGACAAGCTTAGCGCCACACCCACCACCCAACACCTCCAAACCAAAAACCACCCGAGCCAAAATGTTTAAAAATGAATTTGGGCAGGTAAACACAAAATTTGGCACAGTTGAAATATGCCTAGAAAAGTAAGTTTCACTCCCTGCTCCAAAACACACCCAAAACGAGCCCTCTACCGACATTTTCAAAAATACACTTGCAATCAGGAAACCACCCGAGCCAAAACACTTAAAATTGAAAGTTGGCAGGTGAATACAAAAGTTGGCACGAGAAAATATGTTTAGAAATACAAGTTTCACTCACCGGGCTCCAAAACACACTCAAAACGAGCCCTACCGAGACATTTTCAAAAATACACTTGCAATCAGAAAACCACCCGAGCCAAAATGTTTAAAATTGAGAGTTGGCAGGTGAATACAAAAGTTGGCACGAGAAAATATGTTTAGAAATACAAGTTTCACTCACCGGGCTCCAAAACACACTCAAAACGAGCCCTACCGAGACATTTTCAAAAATACACTTGCAATCAGAAAACCACCCGAGCCAAAATGTTTAAAATTGAGAGTTGGCAGGTGAATACAAAAGTTGGCACGAGGAAATGTGCCCAGAAATGCAAGTTTCACTCCCCGGGCTCCAAAATACCCACATTCTGGCGCCCAGACAGCAACTCACTCACCCAGACATCGCATACGGTGACACAGCGCCATTCTGGCACCTGGGGCAGCATTTGGCGCTCACACCGCACACACGCACTCCAACACACAAAAAGCACAGTGGCGCCATTTTCCCAAAGAATTTGGCGCCTCGCGAAACAACCCCGCACAAAACACATTCCAAAGACATGAATAAAGGCATGTGGCGCCATTTTCCCAAAGAATGTGGCGCCGGCGGCGAGAGCATTCCTGCACAAACTCTAAACTTAGCTGAACAAGCATACGTGGCGCTGAATCCTAGCATCTTGGCGCCCCAAACACCAAAACCCCAATTTTTCCAAAATCTTCCAAACCAATTCACCCAATAATCCTTCTAACACTCCTAATTGCATAATCAAACAACCAATTGCATACTCAAATCATCAATTAACATCAAAATCACCAATTCATACATTACAAAACCCTAACTCACACTTAAATCAATTTTTACCAACAATTTCATCAAATTCAAGAATCAATCAACATGTGATCATCAAATAACATCAAAACAAATTTCTATGACACATATAATACCCATTATCTCCTCTATTATAGAGTGAGACTCCCTTACCTCAAATTAAACCGTAGAAAAGCACCAAATCGAGTCACTTAACAAAACCACCGCAACAATCCAAGCTTCAAGCCACGAAATTGCTCTTCTCCTCCTCTTCTCCTGTGGTTTGCGCCGTGGCTCTCTCTTTCTCTCCTCTCCTTCGCAACTTTCTTTCTTTCTTTCACAAATGAAAGAAAATTCCACTTTGGGTATATGTATATTGGGCTAAGTGCACCTTGGGCCCTTTTACACCCCCGCCCATTTCTTCCACCACTCCCTTCAATTAAAATAAAATACTAAATTATAAACACCATATTATAATTTAATATAATTAAAAATTAGTGCAACACCTAAACAATTTAATCAATTTCTTAATTAAATCATTTGGGGTGTTACAACAAACAACTCTTTTGTGCAAACCGCACCGCCGCCTTACGTTGCCTAGTCCTCTTAGACAACCACCATAGCACAAATGCTATTCGCCCACTCACAGCACCTCGGCTCAAGCAAAGTGAGCCACTCCATCACTATGAAGGCCTCACAACACCTAGGATCGAACCATCACGCAGGACTAAACCGACTATGCCAATTCGCCCCTTAAACGACTCTTGACGTTAAACGCCACTCACGGTGGCGCCAATGCACTCTACGCTGTTATGCGCCAAAAATAGGTCACCTCGGCGCCTTAGTCACCTCGGCACCTTCACTCTTCTCTGCATGCTCGCCGTCACCTGCAAGCACCTTCACTCTTCTCGGCACGCTAAGTCGATGTAGTATCGCCACCCATTACGCCACCAATACTCAACTCGGTGGCACCTCACTTGGCATTCCACTCAGTAAATCTCCATCTCGCCCCGGAACCTCACGCCACCCTATCTTCCATCACTCCTACACTTCCACACATACACTTCGTGTATACACACCCTATACCTTGGCAATACTAGTTTAGACGCTCATGCACTAGACCTTCTCAACTACACATAGGCTTATTCACAACTCACTTCATCATCTACACTTAGTCATTTCACACCTAACCACACAACTTCATCTTGATTACTACACTTAGGCACAATACACCTAAGCACCCATCTCGCCGGCTTAAACGACACAACACCCGGTGCACTCTTGCACCCCTGGCTCTCTACACCGCGACACGTTAAGCTTCACTACACTTACTATTCAACGCACCTAAACCTCAAGACACTCACCTCGGAGATACACGCTATAACATAACGCCTCGCACTTCAAAGAACTATGCTTAAGTATATATACACTCCACTTCGGCCACTTCACCCTGGGCTATCATACGCAGACTTGCCTACGCCCCACGCCTCGAGCCCCCAAACACCTCGGCATAACCATGTTATACCTCGGCAACTACTTGACGACACTCGCACTAGGTTCTAATTACACCTACACACCTTCGTCCATCAAGTACAACTCATCTCGCCCTCTTAAAGTCTAGAACTACGCTTTAACACTTACGTCGCGGCGTTAACCTTCATGCACTTCACTTTTCTACTATTACGTGCGCCTAACTTCTCCTTCCTCTCTTTAGGTGCTCCCGACTAGGCTAAGCTCAAGAACACACTCTTAACCTCTCACGCCACCGAGACCGAGAGTTCTCAGCTCTCTCATTTCTCCATGGTCACTTACGTGACCATTTCGTAAATTAACCATTACAATCTCCACCAAGGTGAAGTAACACAACCGTAATACTTAAAGATCACATAAGCACACATTCGTAACTCAATCCAAAATCATTCATGCAAAAACACTCAACATAAACACTAAATTACGCATGGAAAGAGAGCCCTTACCTTGATCGGTTGAGTAGAACACACTCTCTTCATCAAATCTTCCCGTTAACACTCGCAAAGAACTCTTCTCCTCGAGCTTGAGCTTCTTCCACGCCAAATGCTCTTCCTTCTCTCTAGAAAGTGATCTCACCTACCAACTTCTCTCTCTTACTTTCCCTTTGACTTATTTTCTCAAAACACTTAGCATGCATTGCTCCCTTTCCTTCGACCACACTCCTTTATGAGTCAACAATTGGGCTTCTAATGGCTCATGGGTCTCTCATGGCTCATGGGCCTCTACGCCCACCTTCCACATTTACCTAAACATCTCCTAAATGAAATAAACTTCTAATTAATACTTGTCTTAACTAAAATGTTGTAAACCTTAAATAACTCAATCAAATAATTAATTGAACTATTTTGGGGTGTTACAACTCTCCCCACTTAGAACATTTCATCCTAAATCTTACTCAAACAAATAACTGGGTAAGCATCTCGCATCTTACTTTCCAACACCCAAGTTGCATTCTCACCACCGCTCCTACCCAAATCACTTTCACCAACTGATCTCCTTTCCCCTTAGAGTCTTCACCTCTCCGTCATCAATTCGAATTGGCCTTGTTTCCACAATGAGGTTGTCTCTCACTTGCACATCATCTACTTGAATTACATGAGAAGCGGTCCGCACATACTTCCTCACCGAGATACGTGGAACACGTCGTGCAAATTAGACAAATTGGGTGGCAAAGCAACTCCGGTAAGCCACCCTCCCAACTCTCTCCAAAATTTGATATGGTCCAATGAAACAAAAAGACAACTTCTTCGACTTCAATGCTCGCCAACACCTAAGCATCGGATTGACCCTTAGAAACACATGATCCCCTACCAAATTCTAAGTCCTTCCTTCTCTTGTCATGGTAGCTCTTCTCGCTTACTAGCGGCGAAGCCTTCATTTTCTCTTGAATTTGCTTTACCTTCTGGTGGTCTCGCACGACTCCTGGTCCGAGTACCACACTTTCTCCCGACTCACTCCAACACAATGGAGTCCCCGCACCTCCTCCCATACAATGCCTCAAAGCGGTGCCATCCCTATGCTAGAATGAAAACTCGTTGTTGTCACGTGAACTCAATCGCTGGTAGATACGAATCCCACGCCTCCGCGCTCAAGAACACACGCTCAAAGCAAGTCCTCCAACGACCGGATGGTCCTCTCTGACCGACCATCATCTGTGGGTGATATGCCGAGCTCAGCGCAATTTCGCACTCCAACGCGCCTTGCAAACTTTCCTGCACTCAAGTAAACTCGGGTCTCTCGTCAAATAATACTTCGAGGAACCCGTGTAGCTTTACGATCACTTGGATGTATATCTCTCGCCAACCTTGATATCGGATAGTGAGGTTGATGGGAATGAAATGAGCAGATTTCACAATCTATCCACCACTACCCAAATGGTATCAAACCTCCCGATCGCACTTCGCAGAAACTGGGCTTACAAAATCCATCGCAATATCGCCCCACTTCCACTGAATCTTCAATGGTTGCAACAACCCCGCCCGGCTTCGATGTTCTACCTTGGACTTCTCGACAAACTAGACAAGCGCACACAAACCGGCTACATCACTCTTCATACCTTGCCACCAAAACAACCCCTTCAAGTCTTGATACATCTTGGTCGCGCTGGGTGAATACTCACTTACTCCTATGACACTCTTCCAAGATTGCTCTCTTGATCTTCTCGCCATCGTGACACAAACTGAAGTTCTATACCTTAGCAATCCTTGCGCATCCAACTCAAAATCTTCGCTCTCTTCGCCAATACCGCGCCACGCCTACAAGCTTGACGTCCAACCTGCGCCTCTTTGATGTCACTCGTAAATTCATTTGTGATTTTCAAAGATTCCCAACTTAATGCTTTGAGGAGTTAGCTCACACACTAAACTTAGGTCTCGAATTGCTCAATTAGCTCTAGCTCTTTTACCATCATTGCCGATGCATGCAACGATTTCCTACTTAGCGCATCACCACCATATTTGCCTTCCGGGGTGATAGTTCAACCCAAAATCATAGTCCTTCAAAGAGCTCCAACCATCTCCCTCGCCTCATGTTCACTCTCCTTCGATCAAACAGACATCGCAAACTCTTATGGTCACTAAACACTTCGAACCTTGAGCCATATAGATAATGCCTCCATATCTTCAATGCAAACACCACGGCAACAAGCTCCAAATCGTGCGTAGGGTAGTTCTTCTCATGAATTTTCAATTGTCTTGAAGCGTAAGCAACTACCTTACCTTCTTGCATCAGTACGCAGCCCAAACCCAACTTAGACGCATCACAAGACACCACTTAAAGGCTCATTTGGATTAGGCAACGTCGGAGACAGACGCGTTGTCAATCTCTTCTTCAATTCTTGGAAACTTTCTTCACACTGGGCGTCCCACACAAATGCCTTCCCCTTACAGGTCAATTGAGTTAGTGGCAACGCCAACTTAGAAAACCCCTCAATGAACCTTCTGTAGTACCCAGCCAAACCCAGAAAACTTCTCACCTCAGTGGCCGACTTGGATGCTTCCCATTGCAACACCGCTTCGACTTTGGAAGGATCAACTGCTATACCTTCACTGGAGATCACATGACCTAGGAAATTCACTGCCCTCAACCAGAATTCACATTTGGACAACTTGGCGTACATCTTCTTATCCTTCAATACCTCTAACACCAATCTCAGATGCTTGGCGTGCTCCTCCTCTGACTTGGAGTAGACTAAAATGTCATCAATGAATACAACAACAAAACGGTCTAGGTACTCATGAAATATACGGTTCATATACTCCATGAACACTCCAGGAGCATTCGTCACACCAAATGGCATTACGAGAATACTCATAAGTGCCCATACCGAAGTTCTAAATGTCGTCTTAGGAATGTCCTCGCCCTTCACCTTGATCTCGATGGTACTCGACCTCGTGTCAATCTTCGAAAATACTTGCGCACCCATCAATTGGTCCATCAAATCATCAATTCTTGGGAGTGGGTACTTGTTCTTAATTGTTACCTTGTTCAACTGTCTGTAATACACGCATAATCTCATACCTCCATCCTTCTTTTTCACCAATAACACAGGTGCGCCCTTCTAAGGCGACACGCTTGGCCTTATGAATCTCTTTCTCCAAAGAACTCTTCCAATCGCTTCTTCAACTCTCTGGCTAGCTCAATCGCAGACATCCTATAAGGTGCCATAGACACCGCCTAGTTCCGGTACCAACTCAATGTCGAACTCGACCTCTCTTTTCGGTGGAACCTCGTGAATCTCGTGCGGGAACACTTCGCGAAATCTCGCACCACCGCACTTCACCACCGCTTGACTCTCCACCGACAAATGAAGCCCACAACGCGAACATAGTAGCCCCTTCCTTCGAGATCTCTGCGAATCGCCAAACAGTATCATGACCGATTCTTCCACCTCGGAAGTAAGGAAACTTAACGACCTACTAGCGCAATCGATATGGACTCTGTTAGCCACCAACTACCCATACCCTGTGATGACGCCCATCCCTTCCCAAAGGTAGACAAATCAAATTAACTTCGAAGTCTATGCCAAAGGCTAACAGAGGACACTTCGAACAAACGAGGTAGTCACTGACCCCTTTACTGGAGTGTCAATAACCATCTCCTCACCATAGTAGACAAAACTAAATCCAATCTTTTAGCACACAATGCGAGAAATGAAAGAGTGCGTGGCACCGTGATTCACGATTGCAATCAAAGGAATTCCATTAATCAAGCACGCACCTTTTATCTCGTTCACCACTTGCAGACCAGCCTAGCGCGAACACCTTCCCACCGTCTCTCTCCTTCTCGGGCTTGGGACACTTAGGGTGATGTGCCCCATTTCTCCACAATTAAAGCGGCACGACATCCTTTCGCCTACAATCAAGACTCGGTGGCCCTTCGCCACATTGATAGCACCTCTTATCTCCACTCTTGCACTCGCTCTTCTTATGTCCAAAGCTTCCCACACTAGAAACACACCACATTTGCAGGGCGCTCTCCCACTTGGCCTCTTGCCATACCCGACCTTCCACTTGCCCTTCCTGTTGTCATAAACCTCATAGGGCTTTCCCTAAACCGAGAGTTCTTCTTCTCTTTACCAACCACTGCACCTTGCAATGCTGTTTTCCTCATATATCCTCAGAATTATCCACCAAGTCAACAAATACCTCGATCTTCTCGATGCCCAATTGCCCGCTTAACCTCAGCCTCAAACCTTCTCGAATTTCACGCACTTGGAGAACTCGGATGTAGCTCCCTCATAGTAGGGTAGAATTTCACCAAATTTCTTCAAACTTTGCAACAGACTCTACCACCGACTTACTCCTCGCTTGCTTCTAGGAACTCCATCTCCTTCTTTCCTCTCACATCTTCTGGGAAGTATTTCCTCGAGAAATTCCTCTTGAATACCTCCCACGTAATCACCTCTCAAAGCAGCCTTCTAACCTTGGCATGACTCCTCACCACCAATCATCCGCCTCCCGCCAAAGATATGTGTTCCATACCTTACTTTACGAGCCATTATACACCCATCACCCTAAAAATCCTCTCTATGTCCTTCAACCACGCTAACGCCCCATCCGGATTGTACTTCCTTGAACGTTGGAGGTTCTCTCTCTCAAATGTAGCTAGGCTACGAGCTCCAGCTGGCCCTCGGCAACTTGATGAGGTCGATTCCCATAGCAAAGAGCCCATCACTTCCATGGCAAAGAGCCTATCGCAACGTCGTTTCTTCCAAAGACGTCCACCATTTTTACTTACTCTCCGAGACAAGACAATTAAAACGAGCATTAATACTCTGTGGACTCGGGAACTAAAGACTCATACTTGGTCTGGACAGACCGAACTTTTGCTCGATACCACTTAATGTAACACCCTCCTATCTCTATTAATTAACTAAATTTAAAATCATAGTTTAATAAAATTCTCATGGGAAGGATGCTACATCACACTCAAACACCTTAGCATATATCTATGAATTAAAACAATAAAGATACATGCATACATAGGCAACTCTAAGAAAAGGGACTACGCCCATCAAAACATGTTTTTAATTGTTTACATCACAATGACACTCATATATATTAGTCGAACATATACATTACAACCGAATAGTCCCAAAACAATCACTACTCTACCCTACTCGACTCGCCCCAGGTGTTACAACTACCAGAGCAGCACTCGACTCCAACAACCAAAAGCAAAGTCGACTCTACTCGTGGTACCGCAAGTTGCAACAAAGAGCAACATAGAAAGCAAAGAGGGGTGAGTCTCTAAACATTTGTAATAAAGGTTCGTGACTAATGTAATTACATAGAATGCATTAAGCACCTCGGTTCACATATCGATAAAGAACTCAAGTATAAACCAAAGACATATAGCTAACTCGATCGATAAACCGCATTTCAACATAATTCACATGAGTTATGCATGCAATGCAATGCAACCCAAACTGTGGTATAATGCATGAGGATCCATCTCTTTAAGCCACTCTGCATATCCGTTGCTAGTGATACTCGCATCAAGTCTTTCGTGACGAGACCAAGAAGTCTATAACCGTCGCCGATGCATATGAATTCATGAGACTCAATGAACAAATGCATTCACTCGTAACAAACAACTCTTTTGTGCAAAACCGCACCGCCGCTTTTACGCTGCCTAGTCCTCTTAGACAACCACCATAGCACAAATGCTATTCGCCCACTCACAGCACCTCGGCTCCTCAGCGGTGAGCCACTCCATCACTATGAAGGCCTCACAACACCTAGGATCAACCATCACGCAGGACTAAATCGACTATGCCAATTCGCCCCTTAAACGACTCTTGACGTTAAACGCCACTCACGGTGGCGCCTAATGTACTCTACACGTTATGCGTCAAAAATAGGTCACCTCGCGCTCTTAGTCACCTCGGCACCTTCACTCTTCTCTGGTATGCTCGCCGTCACCTCGGCACCTTCACTCTTCTCGGCACGCTAAGCCGATGTAGTATCGCTACCCATTACGCCACCAATACTCAACTCGGTGGCACCTCACTTGGCATTCCACTCAGAATTTCTCCATCTCGCCCCGGAACCTCACGCCACCCTATCTTCCATCACTCCTACACTTCCACACATACACTTCCTGTGATACACACCCCTATACCTGGCAATACTAATTTAGACGCTCATGCACTAGACCTTCTCAACTACACATAGGCTTATTCACAACTCACTTCATCATCTACACTTAGTCATTTCACACCTAACCACACAACTTCACCTTGATTACTACACTTAGGCACAATACACCTAAGCACCCATCTCGATTCGGCTTTAACGACACAACACCTCGGTGCACTCGCACCTCGGTCTCTACACTGCGACACGTTAAGCTTCACTACACTTACTATTCAACGCACCTAAACCTCAGTACACTCACCTCGGTAGATACACGCTATAACATAACGTCTGCACTTCAACAACTATGCTTAAGTATATATACACTCCACTTCGGCCACTTCACCTCTGGCTATCATCACGCAGACTCTGCCTACGCCCCACGCTCGACCCAAACACCCGGCATAACCATGTTATACCTCGCAACTACTTGACGACACTCGCACTAGGTTCTAATTACACCCCACGCACCTTCGTCCATCAAGTACACTCATCTCGTCCTCTTAAAGTCTAGGAACTACGCTTTAACACTTACGTCGTGCGTTAACCTTCATGCACTTCAGCTTTCTCTACTATTACGTGCGCCTAACTTCTCCTTCCTCTCTTTAGGTGCTCCTGACTAGGCTAAGCTCAAGAACACACTCTTAACCTCTCACGCTCACTGAGACTGAGAGTTCTCAGCTCTCATTTCCTCTCCATGGTCACTTACGTGACCAGCTCAGAAATTAACCATTACAATCTCCACCAAGGTGAAGTAACACAACCAGAATACTTAAAGATCACATAAGCACACATTCAGAACTCAATCCAAAATCATTCATGCAAAAACACTCAACATAAACACTAAATTACGCATGGAAGAGAGCCCCCTTACCTTGATCAGTTGAGTAGAACACACTCTCTTCACTGAAATCTTCCCCCGTTAACTCGCACCAACTCTCTTCTCCCTTGAGCTTGAGCTTCTTCCACGCCAAATGCTCTTCCTTCTCTCTAGAAAGTGATCTCACCTACCAACTTCTCTCTCTTACTTTCCCTTTGACTTATTTTCTCAAAACACTTAGCATGCATTGCTCCCTTTCCTTCGACCACACTCCTTTATGAGTCAACAATTGGGCTTCTAATGGCTCATGGGTCTCTCATGGCTCATGGGCCTCTACGCCCACCTTCCACATTTACCTAAACATCTCCTAAATGAAATAAACTTCTAATTAATACTTGACTTAACTAAAATGTTGTAAACCTTAAATAACTCAATCAAATAATTAATTGAACTATTTTGGGGTGTTACACATAGTGTGCCGAGGTGATGTTAGGCGCCAATGTTGCCTAGCACATTGTGGGAAGCCACTGTGAGTGCTATTTTAGCACCAATGTGCATAAGTAAGGGAGCGATAGAGTCCATTTTGGTCCTTAGGTGACATTGTGGTCCCTAAGTGTCGTTGCGGTCCTCGGTGTGACAAGTAGTCCACCATGGAGTGCCGAGGTGATTGAGAGGTCGGTTGTTGAGTGTCGAGGTGATTGAGAGGTCGGTTGTAGGTCCTAGGGTGATTCTATCGGTGTAGTAGGGTCGACCGTAGCACTGTGATGATGTCTAGATGGTGTGGACGCCGGTGTGGCGACTTTGAGTAGAACGACGAGTAACGACGGTGAACGACGGTGTAAGCATTCACATGTGTTATGTTTGATTGGTGTGTGATTGCATTTGTCATGAAGTCACATGTTCATGTGCATATAACGACGGAGGAGGTTTCGCCCTCGGATGTGGTAGGACTTCTGTCTCCATATCAAAATAACGACGAGTAATCACTTTTATTTCGATAGGCTAAATAACGACAGTGGAGGTACCTCATTGCATAATGCCATGTGGTTGGGTTGCATACATGCATACATTTCATAATTAAATGTGTTTTTGAGCTGATTGATAATTGTTGTGGTTGTTTGAACTATCGGTGAGTGTTGTATTAGCTGAACCGAGGTGCTTTAGTGCTATCTCTAACCTTAAGCTTCTTCACATTATATTACTTGTGTTAAGAGACTCACCCTAGCCGCTTTTATGTTGCTTCTCATGTCGGCAACTTGCGGTACACATGAGTGATGGTTGTGCCCTAGCTCAAGCTCGGTTGTGTCTGCTCTGGTCGTGTAACACTGGGTTGGGGCCGAGTAGATTTTAGTGCTTTTCTGCTAGATAGTCTTTTGAACTAAAACTATCACATTGTGTTGTAACTTCTTTACTATGTATTATGACTTATATGTCTTACTGGCCGAGGTGCCTTATATGTCTTACTGGCCGAGGTGCCTTATATGTCTTACTGGCCGGGGTGCCTTATATGTTTTACTGGCCGAGGTGCCTTATGTTATGGGCTTAGACCCTTTTGCCGATGTGATGCGCATGATTACATGCTTAGTATAATGCTGTGCAACTGTTTGTATCAGAGCATAAGTTCGGATTGATTAGATAAGGGGGTGTTACATTGTTGGTATCAGAGCATAATTTCGGTCTTGTCCGACCAAGTATTGAGTCTAAGTGTCTTAAGCCTCGAGTCTTAGGCTCGTTCTAAACCAGTTCTTGATTGTGTATTCCGAGTTGGTAGACAGTTGTAGAATTTATGAAGAAGATAGTGTGGCTACTAGCCGAGCTGGGAAAGATAAGAAGACTTTTCAACCTCAGTACCGTTGGAAACCTTACGACCATTCTGGTGGTAGAGAAAGGGGAAATTCCGCAGGGAGAGGAAAGCCTAGTAGGGGAGACGCTCCTGCTATTCTGACCTGTTACAAGTGTGGATTGCCTGGGCACAAGGCGAAGTGAGTACTTAGGTGTAGTGTGCCTGAGTGTAGTAGCCAAGGTGAAGTGGTGTGGTTAGGTGTGAAGTGACTAAGTGTAGATGATGAAGTGAGGTGTGAATAAGCCTATGTGTAGTTGATGAAGTGTAGTGCATGGACGTCTAAGCTAGTATTGCCGAGGTATAGGGTGTATATACCGAGGTGTATGTGTTGAGGTGAGGTATTGTAGGTGCTAGCGAAGTGTAGTGGTCTAGGTATAGTTCATTTGAGGCGTATGTGTGCCGAGGTACTGAGTGGTGCCGAGTTTCTGAGAGTATAGTCGAGGAGGATGATGATGAGGTGTAGCTGTCTAAGGGAAGTATCAAGGTGTAGAATAAGTATGCCTAAGGGTAGCTATTTTAAGTGAGGTGTATTATGATCAAGGTATGTACTGCCGAGGTGAAGGAATCGGCTTTACTTCCTGCTAGACAAGTGCATAAGTTGTTAGGAGAAGCGGGTTACTCTGTTTGCATTATGGGCGCTATTAATGAGAGAACCAAGTCAAGATTGAAGATCTCGCCAGTTGGTTAGAGAGTTTGCCGAGGTGTTTCTCAAGAAATTCCCGACCGCCACCGAGAGAGAGATCGAGTTCACCATAGAATTGATTCCTGGAACAAGACCGGTGTCTATGGCACCTTATAGGATGTTTGCATCCGAACCGTCCGAGCCAAGAAACAGCTTGGAAGAATTGCTAGAGAGGAAATTCGTGAGACCAAGCGTGTCACCGTGGGGAGCACTGTGTTACTAGTGAAGAAGAAAGATGGAAGCATGAGGTTACGCGTGGACTCACGCACAATTGAACAAGGTTACAATTAAGAACAAGTATCCACTACCAATAATTGACGATTTGATGGATCAATTAGTGGGTGCTCAGTATTTTCAAGATTGATTTGAGGTCGGGCTACCATCAAATCAAAGTGAAGGACTAAGACGCACCAAAGACGGCTTTAGAACTCGGTATGGACACTACGAGTACTTAGTAATGCCGCTCGTGTCACTAATGCTCCGAGGGTATTCATGGAGTATATGAATCGTATTTTCCATGAGTACTTAGATCGGTTTGTGGTAGTGTTCATAGACGATATCTTGGTCTACTCCAAGTCTGCAGAAGATACGCCGAGCACTTAAGGGTAAAGTGGTGAAGGTTCCAAGAAGGAGAAGAAGCTGTATGCGAAGCTATCCAAGTGTGAGTTTTGGTTGAGGAAGTGAGTTTCCTAGGCCATGTGATTTCCAAGAATGGGATTGCAGTGGACCCTTCAAAGATTGAAGCCGTGTTGAAGTGGGAGACACCCAAGTCCGCCACCCAAGTGAGGAGCTTCTTGGGGTTAGCCTACATTGGCAGAAGATTCATTGAGGGTTTCTCCAAATTGGCGTTGCCATTAACCCAATTGACATGTAAAGATAGGGCTTTCGTATGAGATGACCGATGCGAAGAGAGTTTCCAAGAGTTGAAGAGAGATTGACAACGCCGCCGATCTTGACGTTGCCTAATCCGCAGGACCCCCTTTGTGGTCTATTGTGATGCATCTAAGTTAGGTTTGGGTGTGTCTTCGATGCAAGAAGGTAAAGTAGTGGCGCACGCTTCAAGGCAATCAAGACTCATGAGAAGAATTACCCCACTCATGATTTAGAGCTAGCCGCAGTAGTGTTTGCATTGAAGATATGGAGGCATTACCTTTATGGTTCGAGGTTCGAGGTGTTTAGTGATCACAAGAGTTTGCATAAGACTTGTTTGATCGTAAGGAATTGAATATGAGGCAGAGGAGATGGTTGGAGTTATGAAGGACTATGACTTGCCCGAACTATCACCTGGGGAAGGCCAATGTTGTAGTTGATGCTACCGAGTAGGAAATCTCTGCATATGTCATCGATGATGGTAAATGAGCTGGAATTGATTGAACAGTTTAGAGATTTGAGCCTAGTATGTGAAGTAACACCCTGAGTGTTAAGTTGGGGATGTCAAGATCACCAATGAGTTCATGGTTAGTATAAGGAAGCACAAAAGGTTGATGTGAAGTTGGTTGATGTGTTTGGGAGAGTTGGCGAGCCGATAACAAAGATTTTGAGTTGGATGCGCAAGGATTGTTGAGGTTCGTGAGGTCGGATATGTATACCGATGATGAGGAGATCAAGAAGGCAGTGCGGAGGAGTGTCACGTAAGTCGGTTGAGTATCCATCCAGGAGCTACGAAGATGTATCAAGACTTGAAGAAATTATTCGTGGAAAGGAATGAAGAAGGATGTAGCTCGCTTCGTCTATGCTTGTTTGACTTGCCGAGAAGTCAAAGGTGGAGCACCGTGGGCGAGGATTGATGCAACCGCTGCATATTCCCGAATGGAAGTGGGACAAAGATTTCCATGGACTTTGTAACCGGTTCGCGAGGACAACAATAGGGTTTGACACCATTTGGGTGATTGTTGATAGGTCGACAAAGTCATCACACTTTATTCCTATTAACATCACATACCCAGCATTGTTGATAGCAGAAATTTATATCAATGTCATTGTGAAGCTTCATGGAATCCCTTTGAGTATTGTATCGCACAGAGATCCAAGGTTTACCGAATTTTGGAAGAGTTTGCAAGAGGCGTTGGGTTCCAAGTTGCGTTTGAGCTCGGCATACCATCCTCAGCCGATGGTCAATCCGAGAGGACTATCCAAATTCTTAGAAGACTTATTGAGAGCTTGTGTGCTTCGAGCAAGGAGGTGTGTGGGATTCGTATCTACCATTGATAGAATTCACTTACAACAACGATCATCATTCAAGTATTGGAATGGCACCATTTGAAGCATTGTATGGCAGTAGGTGTAGGACTCCACTATGTTGGCATGAAAGCGGGGAGAGAGGGTTGTGTTAAGACCCGAGTTGGTTAGAGAGACTACCGAGAAGGTTAAGATGATCGAGAGAGAAGATGAGGCGCCACAAAGCGGATATAAGAGTTACCATGACAAAAGGAGGAAAGACTTAGAATTTGCCTGTGGCGACCATGTATTCCTTAGAGTCACCCCTGTGATCGAGTGGGACGAGCTCGAGGTCCAAGAAACTATCACCTCGTTTCATTGGACCCTATCAAATCTTGGAGAGAGTTGGGAAGGTGGCATACCGAATTGCATTGCCACCCAATCTGTCAAATTTGCACTATGTGTTCCATGTATCTCAACTGAGGGAGTATGTTCCTGACCCGTCCCATGTCATTCAAATGGATGATGTGCAAGATGAAGGAAGCCTATTCCGAGCTGTTTGATTGAGGTAAGATTCCGAGGACGTAATCTCCTAAGTAGGGGAGGGTTGTAACACCCCAAAATAATTCAATTAATTAACTTAGTTGGGTTATTAAGGGTTTGCAACATTTTACTTTTAAGTCAAGTAATTCATTAAGTGAAGGTTAAACATGTGTTACTCTTTAGGAAAATGTCTAAGTTAGGAAAGGGTGTGGGTTGAAGAAGCCCACGGCCTAATAAGGCCAAGGCCTCATTTAAGTCCCTTAGGACATGTTATATGGTGCCTTCGTAGGAGACCATCACATTGTTCCAAAAATAGTTAAGTTACCAAATTAAGAAAGTAAAGAGAAGTGAGACTTAGAGAGAAGGAAGAGAACCGAAGAGAGAAGGAAGAGAACCGAAGAGAGAAGGAAGAGAACCGAAGGGAAAGAGTGAGCTGAATCTTTAAGGATTCCTAGAAGTGCTAGTGAAGAGGGTGTGTCTACGGTTATAATCAGGTTAGGGGGCTCTTTTAATCCTTGTAATGTTTTGTGTTTGGTAGTATTTTGGTGTGAGTGGTTCTGATCACCTTGCATGTGTGTTTTATGTGTTGTTCATACCATGTTTTGCTGTGTTTTTGCTCTTTGCTGTGATTTGTGGTGAGGTACGATGGTGGATCGGTTTGGAAAGAGAGAGGAGTGTAACACTCTCTCTGTTCTGTGTGGTATGAAGAGAGCATTGCATGGTGAGGCATCAGAGTGTAAATCGGTGTAGTGTGAAGGAAACGAGCTTGCATGTAGAGTTAGGGAGAGGATCGGAGCCAATGGAGTGAGTATCCGAGTGTGCATGAATGTGGTGAGCTGGAAATACGTTGCATGTTGGGTTTAAGTAAAGAAACAGAGTAAACCGAGTACCCTTCCGACAGAGTGAGAGAAACCGAAGTTGAGGAAGTCAACGCCTAGAGTGTCTTAGTGTTGAGAGTCTGTTGGTGAGTTTGAGGGAGAGTATGTGTCTAAACACCATTAGCGAGGGTAGGGACGCATAAACCGAAGTGTAGGTGTTTCGCGCTTAAGGTTACCGAGGTGTAGAGGGAGTGAACCGAGGTCCTCAGGCCGAGGTAGCGTCACCGAGGTGAAACGCCCAAATGCCTAAGTGTAGGTGAACTGAACCAGGGAATGCCGATTTTAGTGTAAGGGAGTGGGTAACTGTGAGCGCGCTACCGAAGTGAGGGTTTGAGTGTAACATGCCGAGGTGCCAAAGCTGAGCTAGGTGCCGAGGTGATGTAGAATGCCGAGGTAGCCGAGGTACACACATAGTGTGCCGAGGTAGCCGAGGTACACACATAGTGTGCCGAGGTGATGTTGAGTAGTTAGCCGAGGTGACACATAGTGTGCCGAGGTGATGTTAGGCGCCAATGTTGCCTAGCACATTGTGGGACGCCACTGTGAGTGCTATTTTAGCACCAATGTGCATAAGTAAGGGAGCGAGAGAGTCCATTTTGGTCCTTAGGTGACATTGTGGTCCCTAAGTGTCGTTGCGGTCCTCGGTGTGACAAGTAGTCCACCATGGAGTGCCGAGGTGATTGAGAGGTCGGTTGTTGAGTGCCGAGGTGATTGAGAGAGGTCGGTTGTAGGTCCTAGGGTGATTCTGCTAGGTGTAGTAGGGTCGACCTTAGCAATCGTGATGATGTCTAGATGGTGTGGACGTCGGTGTAGTGTGAGTAGAGCAGACGAGATGAGTAACGACGGTGAGCGACGGTGTAAGCATTCACATGCGTTATGTTTGATTCGTGTGTGATTGCATTTGTCATGAAGTCACATGTTCATGTGCATATAGCAGCGGAGGAGGTTTCGACCTCTGATGTGGTAGGACTTCGATCTCCATATCAAAATAACGACGAGTAATTCACGGAGAGCCGATAGGCTAAATAACGGCGGTGGAGGTACCTCATTGCATAATGCCATGTGGTTGGGTTGCATACATGCATACATTTCATAATTAAATGTGTGTTTTTGGTGATTGATAATTGTTGTGGTTGTTTGAACTATCGGTGAGTGTTGTATTAGCTGAACCGAGGTGCTTTAGTGCTATCTCTAACCTTAAGCTTCTTCACATTATATTACTTGTGTTAAGAGACTCACCCTAGCTGCTTTTATGTTGCTTCTCATGTCGGCAACTTGCAGGTACACATGAGTGATGGTTGTGCCTAGCTCAAGTCGGTTGTGTGTCTGCTTCTGGTCGTGTAACAGGTTGGTCAGCCGAGTAGATTTTAGTGCTTTTCTGCTAGATAGTCTTTTGAACTAAAACTATCACATTGTGTTGTAACTTCTTTACTATGTATTATGACTTATATGTCTTACTGGCCGAGGTGCCTTATATGTCTTACTGGCCGAGGTGCCTTATATGTCTTACTGGCCGAGGTGCCTTATATGTTTTACTGGCCGAGGTGCCTTATGTTATGGGCTTAGACCCTTTTGCCGATGTGATGCGCATGATTACATGCTTAGTATAATCTTTGTGCAAGCTGTTTGAACTTAATTGAATTTTGCTTTCCTTTTAAATCATCAAATGTAGCCTCCTTGAGGTGGAATTTTGAAACTCTGATTTTAATTTAGTAGATCGAATTGATTAGATAAGGGGGTGTTACATGTGCCGCCTAAGAGGGAAGTGGAGTTTGGGATTGATCTTGTACCTGGTACTAGGCTCAGATCTATGGCACTGCATGGGATGTCACTTTCCGAGTTATGCGAATCAAGAAGTAGTTAGAAGATTTACTTGAGAAGAAATTTGTGAGGCCTAGTGTGTCACCATGGGGAGCTCCGGTATTGCTAGTGAAGAAGAAGGATGGGAGTATGCGTCTTTGTGTGGATTATAGGCAACTGAATAAAGTAACAATCAAAAATAAGTACCCTCTCCCGAGAATTGATGATCTGATGGACCAGCTGGTAGGTGCTAAGGTGTTTACCAAGATTGACTTGAGGTCAGGTTATCACCAGATCAAAGTGAAAGATGAAGATATTCAGAAGACAGCATTCAGGACTAGATATGGGCATTATGAGTATTTTGTAATGTCGTTTGGTGTCACCAATGCACCAGGGGTGTTTATGGAGTATATGAACCGTATCTTCTATAGTTACTTGGACCGGTTTGTGGTGGTATTCATTGACGACATTCTAGTGTACTCTAAGTCTGGGGAGGAGCACGCAGAGCACTTGAGGTTGGTGCTAGAGGTGTTGAAAGAGAAGAAATTATATGCTAAGCTGCCAAAGTGTGAGTTCTGGCTGAATGAGGTAAGCTTCTTGGGTCATATTATTTCTGGTGATGGTATAGCTGAGGACCCAGCCAAGGTTGATGCAGTATTGCAGTGGGAGAGCCCAAAGTCAGTGACTGAGATCAGAAGCTTCTTGGGGTTGGCTGGTTACTATAGGAGGTTCATTAAGGGTTTCTCTAAGCTAGCCCTTCCGTTGACTCAATTGACGTGTAAGGGAAAATCTTTTGTGTGGGATGCTAAGTGTGAAGAAAGCTTCAATGAGTTGAAGAGGAGGTTGACAACATCTCCAGTGTTAGTGTTGCCTGTGTCGGATCAACCATTTGTGGTGTATTGTGATGCTTCCACGATGGGTTTGGGAGGTGTGTTGATGCAAGATGGGAAGCTAGTAGCTTATGCGTCCAGACAGTTGAGGACACATGAGAAGAACTACCCCACTCATGATTTGGAGTTTGCTGCGATTGTATTTGTGCTGAAGATTTGGAGGCACTATCTCTATGGTAATAGATTTGAGGTGTTTAGTGACCATAAGAGCTTGAGGTATTTGTTTGACCGAAGGGAGCCAATATGAAGCAGAGCGACGGTTAGAGGCTCTTCGAAAGACTATGATTTCGGCTTGAACTATCATCCCAAAGCTAATGTCGTGGGCGATGCTTTAAGTCGGAAGACTTTGCATATGTCAGCAATGATGGTGAAGGAGTTGGAGTTGATTGAGCAATTCCATGATTTGAGCCTGGTTTGTGAAGTAACACCACAGAGTGTTAGACTGGGTATGCTGAGGATTGGTAATGATTTCTTGGTTAGTAACAGAGACGCCCAGAAGTTAGATGTGAAGCTGGTGGATTTGTTAGTTGCGGGTTATCAGGCTGTGGATGGGGATTTCAGGTTGGATTCCCGGGGTGTATTGAGATTCAGGGATAGGATCTGTGTTCCTGATGATGCTGAGATTAAGAGGATGATTCTTGAGGAGAGCCATAGGAGCAGGTTGAGTATTCATCCAGGGGCTACAAAAATGTATCATGATCTGAAGAGGTTGTTCTGGTGGCCTGGTATGAAGAAGGATGTAGCACAGTTCGTATATGCCTGTTTGACTTGCCAGAAGTCAAAGATTGAGCATCAGAAGCCTGCAAGGTTGATGCAACCATTAGAGGTTCCGGAATGGAAATGGGATAGCATTTCCATGGATTTCGTGACTGGGTTGCCAAATACTGTGAGGGGATTTGATTTATTTGGGTGATTGTGGATAGGTTGACGAAGTCTGCTCACTTCATTCCTATCAATATCACATATCCGGTGTCGAGGTTGGCTGAGATTTACATTCAAGTGATTGTGAAGCTGAATGGTGTCCCGAAGAGCATTGTGTCTGACAGAGACCCTAGATTCACTTCTGATTTTTGGAGGAGCTTGCAAGAGGCATTGAGGTCCAGATTGAGGTTGAGTTTAGCTTATCATCCTCAGACTGATGGACAAACAGAGAGAACCATTCAGTCATTGGAGGACTTATTGAGATCATGTGTTCTAGAGAAGGGAGGTGCGTGGGATACACACCTTCCATTGATTGCGTTCACTTACAACAACAGCTACCATTCGAGTATAGGGATGGCTCCTTTCGAGGCACTGTATGGTCGGAGGTGTAGGACTCCGTTGTGTTGGCATGAGTCCGGAGAGAGTGTTGTTCTTGGACCTGAAGTTGTTCGGGAAACTACAGAGAAGGTGAAATTGATCAGGGAGAAAATGAAAGAGTCGCAGAGTCGACAGAAGAGTTACCATGATAGGAGGAGGAAAGACTTATAATTCCAGGCTGGTGAGCATGTATTCTTGAGGGTCACGCCTATGACTCGTGTTGAGCGTGCACTGAAAGCAAAGAAGTTGACTCCTCGATTTATTGGACCGTACCAGATCACTGAAAGGGTTGGAAAGGTTGCTTATAGGGTGGCTTTGCCGCCTAACCTTTCGAACTTGCACGACGTGTTTCACGTGTCGCAACTTCGGAAGTATATTCCAGAGCCGTCTCATGTAATTCACATGGACGATGTGGAGGTACGAGAGAATCTCACTGTGGAGACTATGCCAGTGAGGATTGATGATAGAGAAGTGAAGGTGCTGAGGGGGAAGGACATTGCCTTGGTAAAGGTGGTTTGGTTGGGAGCTGCTGGTGAGAGCATGACTTGGGAGCTGGAGAGTAGGATGCGGGAGTCTTATCCAGAGCTATTTGATTTCGTGTATGAATTTCGAGGACGAAATTTCCTAAGTGGGGGAGAGTTGTAACACCCTAAATGATTTAATTAATTAATTGATTTAATTATTTAAAGTGTTGCACTATTTTTAATTATAATAAAATATTTATGTTAATTTATTTATAAATGAAGGAAATGGTATTGGTAATTCCGGGACTGCAAGTATTGGCCCAAGAGCCCAAGCCGAATGACTTAGGCTCCTAGGGTTGCTGCAAGTCGCACCATTTGGTGAAGCAAAGAAGAAAAATGAAAAACAAGAAGAAAGAGAGAAGAGAGAGTGAAATTGGCGCACCCTAGGGAGAAAAGGAAGAGTTTGGATCGCACAAGAGGAGAAGGAAGGAGAAGGAGCTCTAGTTGCTGTGGTTTTGTGGGTGACTCAGTGGAGAGAACTTCTTCTACGGTTTATACAAGGTAAGGGTGGGTCTTGCTCTATAATTAGGGGTATAATGGGTTGTAGGTTAGAAATAGAATGTCAATTGTATTGTTTTGATGTGTTCTTGATGTTAGAATGTGTTTTTGGAGCTGTTTTGAATGATTGAAGGATTGAATGAATTGTGAAATTTGCATAGGAATCGATTTGTATGTGGTTGATTTGATTGTCTGTGAATGATCCTGAAACTGTGATGTATGTAATTGGAATAGGCCAACAATCGATTGTTTGACTCTAAAATGAAGCTTGAAATCGATTCTGAGCTCTACACCAGGAGCTAGGAATCGATTTCCCTCTTCAAAATAGAAGCAAGGAATCGATCCTCTATTTAGAAATGAAGCATTGAATCGATTTCCCTCTTCAAAATAGAAGCAGGGAATCGATTCCTCTCTTTAGAAATGAAGCATTGAATCGATTTCCCTCCTTTAGAACTGAAGCATTGAATCGATTTCCCTCTTTGGAAATGAAGGCTATGAATCGATTCCTCTTTTGAAAACAAGTAGCTATGAATCGATTCCTCTTTTGAAAGCCTTAGGTGCTGTTGTAGTCCTGATGGAGTTGTTTTAGTCCTTAGGTGCTGTTGTAGTCCTAATGGAGTTGTTTTGGTCCTTTAAGTGCTGTTGTGGTCCTTGATGTGCTGTTTTGGTCCCTAGGTCGCGTTTTGGTCCTAGGTGTGCTGTTTTGGTCCCTAGGTGATGGTTTGGTCCCAGGTGTGCTGGTTTAGTCCCTAGGTGATGGTTTGGTCCTAGGTGGGCTGTTTTAGTCCCTAAGGGATGTTTAGGTCTCCTCTCAGAGTTCACACATCGGAAAGCATAACAAACCATACAAACAGTCCGGTTAGGACCGATCCGCAAAAGACACTAAGTTCACACTTGGAAACACTGATCGACACACATCATCACAGGGGTATCTCCCCCACTTATTCACTTACCATCAGCAGTACTCGGTTTGTCCTACACCTGCAGAAACATCACTTACTACACAGACAATGGTTAGAACGAGTACCAAGACTAGAGAGATAACTAGACTCGATCTTCGACAACTTAGTAGGATTGGACCGAATCGCTCTCGATACCACTATTGTAACACCCCTTTTCTACTACCCTCAAATTACATGTCATTATCAGAGTAATTTCCTTTTCAAAATATTAATTTAATTGGTAGAAAAGAAATGCTACCTCGTCATAACAAAAAAACCTCATCATTTGCACTTTAAAAAGTTTGTGCAGCAAAACCACCGTCATAAAAATTAAACTCCAAAATAAAAGGAATTTTAAATCCACAATGAATAAGAATCATCCTACCAAAACCACTCAAACACGTCGCACATCAACCATAAAATCATTAATCAGTTAATTAATAAACTAACAAACTTAAACTACGCCCCCTAGGTGCTACAGTATCAGAGAGCGACTCGACAGACATCCCAACGGCTATCAAAGAAGGCAGCAGGACCTTCACTCGGGGTTACCTGCAGCGTTGCCACAATGGAGCAACATTCCAAGCAGAAGGGGTGAGAATTTCAATAAAACATAATCAGGTACTTAATAGAGAAATGAGGACAGGCAATCAAACAGTATCATCATCATCACCACATCGTAATCACACAACACCAGCTCAAATCACAAACAACAACAATTCACAGTCATGCTTATGTATGAAAATGCAACCCACACGCGGGCATATGCATGATGGTACCATACTCGTCATAATAAGAGGCCGAAGCCTATTCGTCATAAGAGGCCAAGCCTATTAAATCCGCGGAGGCCGAAGCCTATTCATCCATCGGAGGCCAAGCCTATTAAATCACTTTGGAGGCGAAGCCTATTCATCACTGGAGGCCGAAGCCTATTCGTCTTAGTATGCACATGCCATGAGACTCTATGAACACATGTGCAATTCATCAAACACTCACCTGGAGTACTCATCATCATCATCATAAAACACTCATAGAGTGTATTCGTCATAGTCATCAATATCATATATATATCACATCATCATAATCACTCATAGAGTGAACTCGTCATATTCGTCAAAATCATATAGCAACATCATCACAGTATATAACACATCATCATAATCACTCATAGAGTGAACTCGTCATATTCGTCAAAATCATATAGCAACATCATCACAGTATATAACACATCATCATTGAGCATATATGTATATTTATATATTTCAGTTGTCTTTTAGCTTAGTGCGTTATAAAATAATGAACTGATTGACTATGGGATTACTCAGGTAACTGATACTACTTGCAACAGGCATTGGCCACCTTTGCAAGGCTCTCAATGATGCCCTTGTAAATACACCAGTGAAAGAAAATCTGACCTTAGTGGTAAACCACAATCTAGCCATAGTCAATTAGCCCACTAATAGTATAACATTTCATTCTTATATCAGCTACCACAAAACAGTTTAGTTTGCCTTAAAAATAGAATATTCAGTTAGGCCTCTGAATAAGCTTTCCAACGCATCTTAGAACACCTAAATCGGGTTCCCGGTTTGTAAGATATGAATTTTTCAAAACGTAAGGAAAATAAAGGAGAAAAGCAGTGAAAAATAGTGACTCGCGCTCGGAGCGCGAGTCAGCGCGATCGAGCGCGACAAGGAGAACATCGAGGTTTCTGCGCGCGATTGCACTTGCGCTGGAGTGCCACTCAAGCGTGGCGAGGAGCGAAAATGCAGGAAACACCAAATTGTGCAGAAAATTTAGAAAATCAACCCCAAAAACACATTTTATTCACCAAATTACTCATCAAAATCTTCCAATACATCAAATTCATCAAAACCACACCAAAATCCTTCAACGAGTATGAATTCCTCACACATCATCAATTTCATCAACAAATATCAATTCATCAAACATCATCAATTTTAGCCACAAAATCAATTCATCAAACATCATCAATTTCACCCACAAAATCAATTCCCACTGACCCCACAAAACCCCACTATATACTCAATCATGTTAAACCAAACGCTCACCCTTACCTCGAATTTGTATTGTTAGGAAACAACGATGAAGAAGTCACGTCTGAAACCACGGCAACACAACGAACAAAGCTTCTCCTTCTACCTTTCTTCTTCTTCGTAGCGTGCTGCTCTCTCTCTCTCTCCTCTCTCTCTCTCATTTGTTCCTTTCCTTTTCTTTTCCTCTTTTCTCATCAAATGAGACACATCCTTCCTAACCTAGCGCCTAAGGAGCCTAAGTCTTGGGCTTGGGCTCTTGGGCCATTCCTCACCACCGGAGTTACCAATATCACCCCCTTCAATTAAATTACATCCACCACTCCTTATTATATAAACACTCCCCTTCAAATACATTCACCACCTAATTATTGGTCAACACCACTCCTTAGATCTAACTAGATACAATATTATTATTTCTAATATTTCTCCGCAAGCTAATTCCCTCTAATTAGTTAAATAATTAACCGATTATTTTTGGGGCGTTACAGCTCCGACGTGATCTCTACCAGCTCTGAGACCCGGTCGTGTTCTCTCCCACCCCCACCCTCTTCACCGGCCTGTAACTCAGGAGAGGATGAGGATGTGGATATTGACGGCGGAGTGCAGGATACTGCTCAAGCTACTGAAGAAGTGTCAGTCGATGTGGAGACAGACCGAGCTGAAGTTGCAGTCGATCAAAATGTCGATCGTCCTGTCGAGAGCCCCTCCAATCGGGAGTTGAATGTTGGGTGTCTGAGACCCTTCGCTCTAATAAAAGCATAATCACGGTCGGCCACTGGGCGTTGCCGGATTTACAATGCCATTTCAACCATCTGTCGGGCTAGAGGGTGAGGGGAATGAAGGAAGGCGAGGACATAGCGACCTACTCGGAGAATCTGAAGTTCACGATGCATCGGATCGTGTTTGAGAAGATGGAAACCGTCCCACCCTTCACTGAATTTCAGCGCGATGTCTTGCACTATATTGGGGTCGCCCCATCTCAACTGCACCCGAACGCATGGGCGTGTCTGAAGACTTTCGAGGTTCTTCTAAGCCGACTCGATAGGCCGGTATCGATCCAGTTGTTCTTCACAATCTTCGAGCTAAGTTGGCTTAGGGAGAAGGCCAACAAAGAAAAAAGGGAGCAGGTCTCCTTCAAAACTCAAAAGACTCAGCACCGGTATTTCAAGGCGTTCCAAGAGTCGTTGGGCGCTGCATGGAAGAGTCAATATTTCTGGGTCGTTCCGACCAAGGAGGCTTCCCAGGCCATAGCTAAGACCCAACCTGACGGACTGCTCGGTGAGCCTTATTTCCCATCATGTGGAACGAGGCTCACTTCTTTAGACGGCCCGGTGATTACATCTACACCACCAAGGACCTGAGCGCAGGAGACCTGGAATCTCTGTATATGATTAAGACGCTCTCGAGCCTTATGCCCCTAGATCCCAAAGGCGACCTACCTTGTCGTCCTTTCACACTGCTGGTCGGCCGTGCTTTGGAGGCCGAGTTTGGTTCGCTTTCAAACTAATCTTTTTATTTTGGTTATTGATCGTTCCTTCTAACCCTTGACTCGTTCTATTTTGTAGGAAAAATGGCAGGAAAATCTTGGGCTGAACTGGAAAAAGTCTTGAGACCCTCCTCAACGCCTTCTTCTTCTCGGCCCAATCCCAAGGTAGTCGACCTGGAAGGCTCGTACAAGCTGCTGCCGACCCCCAGAAGTCAAGGGAAGAAACCAGCTTCCAAAGGTCGGTCCCCTCCACGCCAAGACGCTCGGTCCCCCAAGCGGAGCAGAGTAAAGATTCTCGAGCGGATCCACGAGGCTCCTGATGGTGATGTTCCTGTCATCTCGATTGAGAGCCTAGGGCTGGTCGACTTCGAGCGATTCAAGAAGGAACCCATGGAAGTCTGCGCTTCCTTGTGCTTGGGCTTTGGGAAGGCCATACAGGAAATGTCCAACGAGACTCGAGGTATTTTAAATCTCTAGCCCGTCATGGTTTTGCCTGCTGTCGGTCGGTTATATAACCTTCGTCGCTTTTCTTTGCAGAGGCTCGAGCTGAAAGGGATGCTGCCCTTTCCAACCTTGAGATCGTGAAGAAGAAGCTGGAGAAAGCTGTTGACTCCAAAAAGCAAGCCTTGGACGCCCAAAACCAGGCCGAGGAGGACAAGGCCAAACTGGCGAAGAAGAACAAGGAGTTGGCGGCTCAGGTGAAGGCGTTGAAGAACGACGTGGATGCCCTGGAGAAGGACAAGGTCGACCTGGAAAAGGAGAGGGCCGAGCTGGAAATTAAGGTGCAAGAGGTGGCCGGGCTGGCTAAGGATGCAACGGTCTACCAATTTCAGAACGCTCTTGATTAGGTGCGGGTGTTGAATTCAGATCTGAGCATCAATTTTGATGACAAGATGTTAAAGCCTGAGCACTGTGTAGAAGATAACCAGATCGTGCTGCCTGAACAAGTCGATGATCAGGGCAACGTCGTTCGACAACGGTCGGTTATGTTTTGAAGCCCGCCTGCGAGCGGTGTAACTATTGTAATCTTTTGACTAGCCTTCGGGCACGACAATATTCTTTGCCTGCCTTCGGGCGATTTAATATTTGGGCGCTCGGCTTCGACCGGGCGTCCTTGGTTTGTAATGACATCTTTTCCCTTTACTTATTTTGCTTGTTTGGGTTTACTTACTTACTCGTTCGCAAGTTCGTGCTTTTTCAAAAGCATTCATTGCAAACCGCTCGGCGATCTTCACTTGTCGATGGGACAGTGCTTGTCAAATACACAATGGTGCCAACTCGGTGGCACCCGGTCGGATCGGCGTCCTTCGTTTGGGCCAACTCGGTGGCGCTCGATTGGGCCAACTTGGTGGCGCATGGTTGGGCCATTTCGATGGCACTCGATTGGGCCATTTCGATGGCACTCGTTTGGGCCAGCTCGATGACCTTCGATTGGGCCAGCTCGGTGGCGCTCGATGTAGGTCGTTTCGACGGCCTACTATTGCTTGTGGGTTATTACTTAACCCTTGGGCCATTTCGATGGCTCTCGTTGTGGGCCGTTTCGTCGGTCCACGTTCGTTTAATGACTCTTTAGCCACTCTTCTGCTCCAGGCATGTTGAGCGACCGGGCATACATTCTTTGCGAGAAGGTAAAGTACAAAGCAGATTTCAAAGGTCAGGCTTCAGTAAAAAAACCCAGTGGGAAAAAGAGCGTCTGCCTGTCTTTCATTCATTGATAAGTCGTTCATTACATTTAAACATAATATTTTCTAAGTTTATCAGTGTTCCATGTTCTGGGGATAGTCGCCCCTTCCATGGTCTCCAGCTCGTATGCCCCCTTGCCGGTCATCTTAACGACCCGGTATGGACCATCCCAATTAGGTGCTAGCTTTCCCTGACGGGCATTCTTGTTTCCGACATTTGCACGCCTTAGAACGAGCTGGCCGATCGAGAAATCTCTCTTCTGAACACGAGTGTTGTACCTAGCTGCGACCTTCTGCTTTATCAGTTGTTCTCTAAGTGACGCTTGGGTGCACGGTTCTTCGATCAGATCCAAATCTTCTCGTATAGCTTGGTCGTTGTCAGCTGTTGTTGGGGGACTCAAAGTTCTCCAGTTTAGCTCGCCCATTTCTATGGGTATGATGGCATCAGTTCCATACACAAGCCTGAAGGGCGACTCTCCAGTCGATGAATGAGGGGTCATCCTATATGCCCAGAGAACGGACTGCAGCTCTTCGACCCAATTCCCCTTTGCTTTGTCAAGTCTTCTTTTCAAACCAAGCAGGATGATCTAATGGCCGCTTCAGCTTGGCTGTTTGTCTGTGGATGCTCGACCGATGTCTGTTATTAACTACTGCAGAATTCCAAAACGGGCTAGCACATTTCGGACGAAGAACTTGCTCACTTTCGCCAATGTGATCGTCGCCAGAGGCTCGGCCTCGATCCACTTCGTAAAATAGTCGACTGCCACGATCAAGAATTTGAACTGGCCTGGAGCAGGTGGAAACGGGCCTAGCAGATCCATGCCCCACCAGGCGAACGGCCAAGGTGAGACAAGACTTTGCAATTCTGAGGAAGGTGCGACATGGACGTCGGCATGCACTTGACATTTCTTGTTCTTCTGAACTAATTTCTTGGCATCTTCGTCCATGGTCGGCCAGTAATAACCGGTCCTAAGAGCTTTCTTCGCTATGGATCGTGCACCATGATGGCTCCCACAAACACCCCCGTGGATGTCTCTTAACACATGGTCGGCTTCGACCGACGACAGGCATCTCAGCAGTGGAGATGAGAATCCTCTTCGATAAAACTTTCCTTCTATCACTGAATACTTGGTCGACCTTAACCTGACCAATTTCGCCTGCTTTTGGTCGCTTGGCTCTTCTCCTTCAACAATGTATCGTAGAATGGGGGCGATCCAATCAGTATCCTGGTCAACACAAAGAACGGCCAAAGATGAACTTGGTTTAGTCGACACACTCGGCCGATTTAAAGTTTCCTGGATCAAGCTTCTGTGATTTCCAGTGGCTTTGGTGCTTGCTAACTTTGAGAGGATGTCAGCTCGAACATTCTCAGTTCTTGGCACATGTCTTACTTCCGCTCGGTCAAATTGCTGGAGAAGCTCCCTTACTCTGGCCAAATAGCTTTTGAGCACGTCGTCTTTAGCGTCGTACAATTCTTTAATTTGTGAGACGACCAGTAAGGAATCTGAATGCAGTTCCACACGATTGACGTTGAAATCTCTGGCGAGCTGCAGCCCGGCTATGCATGCCTCATACTCGGCCTGGTTGTTCGACGTGTGGAAAGCAAAAGTTAAGGATACTTCCACAGCAAGGCCTTCCGAATTTTCCAAGATCAGGCCCGCTCCACTACCTTTACTGCTAGAAGAGCCATCTACATGCAAAGTCCAGGTCGTAACCGGTTGATCATCTGGAATTGGAGTCATTTCGGCTATGAAGTCGGCCAACACTTGTGCTTTGGCGGCCGACCTGGATTCAAACTTAATACCGAATTTGCTGAGTTCCACTGCCCACTTTATCATTCTTCCCGCCAGGTCTGGCCGATGAAGGACTTGCCTTATTGGTTGATCAGTGCTCACCACAACCTGGTGGGCTACGAAATAGGGTCTCAATCTTCGAGCGGCCACCAAAAGTGCAAGAGCTAACTTTTCTATCTTCTGATATCTCTGCTCGGGCCCTTGCAACACCTTGCTGATGAAGTAGACCGGCTCTGTTTCAGGTCGTTCTCCCTGACTAAAACAGCACTCAAGACTTCTTCCGTTATTGCTAAGTATAGATACAGGACTTCCCCCCGCGACGGCTTAGTCATGATTAGCGGGTTGGTCAGGGCTTCTTTCAGTTCATCCAACGCTCGATGGCATTGGTCGGTCAACTCGAATTCTGCATTCTTCTTCAAGAGTCTAAACAGAGGAAGTGACTTACAGGCCGCCTTGGGTATGAATCTTGACAAGGCCGCAACCATGCCATTCAGTTGTTGAACTTCTTTCTTGGTGGTGTGCGGCCTCATGTCGGCGACCGCCCTACACTTATCAGGATTGGCTTCTATGCCTCTTTCTGTTAGGTGAAAGCCCAAAAACTTGCCGGCCCTCACACCAAAAGTGCACTTTTCTAGATTTAACCTTAGTGAATTCTTTCTGGCTTCTTCAAAGACCTCTCTTAGGTCGCATACGTGGTCATGGTCGGTCATACTCTTTATGATCATATCATCCAAGTAAACTTCAGATATCCGACTGAGCTGCTTCCTGAAGATCTTATTCATCATGCGCTGGTAGGTCGCCTCAGCGTTCTTCAGGCCGAATGGCATTACCTTATACTGAAAATTGCCACGATCTGTCATGAAGGCAGTCTTGTGGCGATCAGGAGGATACATCGTAATCTGATTATAGCCTGAGTAGGCATCCAGAAAAGATAGTAACTTGTAACCCGATGCACCATCGACCAGCTTGTCAATGTTGGGCACAGGAAAGGCATCCTTCGGGCATGTCTTGTTTAAGTCGGTGTAGTCCACACACATACGCCACTTGCCATTCTTTTTCTTTACCAGCACGACATTGGATAACCAGGTCGTGTACTTAATCTCTTCGACGAAGTTAGCCTTCACTAGGTACTCAACGGCCTTTGCTGCTGCTTGAGACTATTCTTCACTTTGTGTTTGCCTTCTCTGGGCGACCGGCTTAGCTCCTTCGTCGACCGAAAGCTGATGGCAAGCAATCTCTATGGGAATACCTGGAATATCAGATGCCTGCCATGCAAATAGGTCAACGTAGTCCCTTAGGCATTCCATGAGGTCTTGCTTGACTTGCTCAGGTAGGTCGCTACCTAGCTTCACTGTCTTTGCTGGGTCGTCGCCCAACTGTACGTCTGTCAGTTTCCCATGAGGCTCTGGCCTTTTCAATCTATTCTTTAGCTCTCGGGCTAGGTCGTCATCATTGTCCTCAGGGTCGCTATCTTGATCATAACGAGCGTCCAGATCGGCGAGATTAACTTGGTGGCCTTCACTGAAACTCTGAGTGCTTGGACCAAGGTCTAGTTCATCACAAATGTCTTGATATAGGTAGTGGCTTCGTTTGGCCGCCTCTAGGTCGGCCGCTAAAGTAACTACCTGATTGTCTTTGCTATAAAACTTCATCTTTATATGCACCGTTGAAGCAACGGCCTCCAGTTTACCCAAGGTCGGCCTACCAATGATACACTGGTAGCAAGATTTTATAGGTAGTACAAGGAACGTCGTCCGGACCGTCCTGTACAAGGTGCTTTCTGCAGTGTCGTCTCCAAATGTGACCAAGAGTTCAATTGTCCCCAAGGGATAAGTGGTCGCTCCGTTAAAGCCCGTTAGAGGAGTAGGATCGGTCTGCGGGATTATTTCACTTCGATCCACCTTCAACTTGTCAATCAACTCCTCAAACATAATGTCGGCCGAGCTTCCTTGGTCGACCAAAATTCTTCGAACCTCTGTGTTGGCCATAACTGCTGATATTACCAACGGAACATAACTGTTTGGCCTGCCATCGAGCAGGTCTTCATCCCCAAAAGAAATGGGCGGTCTATTCGAGACCGGTCGTTCTGCTGAAGTCGTTCCTACCATTAGGATTTCATCCCACTTTCTTTTTGTGGCTTTGTTGGAACAATGACGCCCTTTCCTCTGTTCTGAGCAGGTCCTCCTGTTTTTTCTTGAGGTCGCTCGTTTTCTTCAGACCTCACATACTTACTTAACTTACCTTTCTGGATAAGGTCTTCAATGTCATCCTTATGGTCATCCTTAAGGTCTTCAATGTGATGGAAGATAGGGTGTGTGTGCCGAGAATGCGATGGGTGCCGAGAGTCTTCGAGTGGTGCCGAGTTTCGAGAGTATAGTCGAGGAGAAGCGAGGTAGTTGTAGAGATGAATAGTGAAGAGGTGATGTTCCTAAGTGTATCCTGTAAAGTGGCAACCGAGGGTAGAAGCCGAGGAGGATGATGATGAGTGTGTAGTTTGTCTAAGGGAAGTATCAAGGTGTAGATTAAGTATGCCTAAGGGTAGCTATTTAAGTGAGGTGTATTATGATCAAGGTATGTACTGTCGAGGTGAAGAGGTATTAAGGATGTTGAACTATAAGTGAGTTGAGATGTAGGTATGTATGTGTGTGCGAAATGAAGCGAGAGTGTGTTGGCGTGAAGTGAGAGGATACCGAGTTGAGGTGAAGTGGAGTGAGTGTATGCTCGGTATGGTGTGCGCGTTGTGCTTGATGAGGCGTGTGCGTAGTGCTTGGTGTGTAGCGCATTGTGTTTTGGTGTGGGTCACGGTGAGGGGCACCAAGTGTGGCATGCCCTTGTGCCGTGTGGGTCTCGGTGTGGGGCGCCAAATGTGGCGTGCCCCTTGCGGTAGGTCCTGTGTGTGTAGCCGAGGTTATGCGAGAGTGCCGAGGTGCTTGGTGAGAGTGCCGAGGTGCGTGATGAGAGTGCCGAGTCTTTGAGTCGACCAGTAGCATAGCATTCTTTGTCGGTAGCGCAATCGTGAGTGTTGTCTAGTGCCGAGAACGTTAAGTGGCTGAATGGTGTAGTCAGGTTTGGTCCCTAGGTGACGTTTTAGTCCTAGGTGACGTTGTGGTTCTCGTAGGATTTGTGTAGTCCACTACTTTTGGTGGCAAAGTCTCCAATGGGTTGGACGCTAGCTGTAGAGCTAGGGAATGAGGTGTGGAGATGTCCAGTGAGTTGGACTCTAGCTATATAGCTATTGGACGATGTAGAGATGTCAGCCTTAGTGCAGTGATGATGTCTGAGTGATGTTAGCCTTAGGGTTACGAGTAGAGGAGTAATAAATGATGAAGTCCCTGATGGGCATTAAAATAAATGAAAAGGGTGAATGCAGAGGACTTCGGTCCTAGAGGTGAGCAGAGGGCTTAGGTCCTATTTATGAACAGAAGGTTGCGGTCTAATTGGTGAGTTACTGAGATTGTGTTATGATTTAATTGAATGATGTATATGCTGTGTGTTATGCATTGTTCATGGTGTCGCATAAATCATAAACATAATGATGAAAGCAGAGGACTTCGGTCCTATGGTGAAAGCAGAGGACTTCGGTCCTATGGTGAAAGCAGAGGACTTCGGTCCTAAGGTGTAAGCAGAAGACTTCGGTCTTAATGGATCCATCATGCATATGCCCTTGGTGTTTTGGGTCTGCATCATGCATATACTCATGCACATTGGTGTCTGTTGATGATTAGGAGTTGGTGTGTCTTAACTTGGTGTTGTGTGGGGTTGGTTGAGTCGGAGTGTTTCTAGTTGTCTTTCTCTAGCATAATGTTTATCATACATTTTATTATTTATGAAAAGAGACTCACCCTCATCGCTTTCTATGTTGCTTCTTATGTCAAGAACAGCGTGCGGTGATCTGAGTGAAGGTCCTTTCTTTCCTCGATCTAGTTGTTGCGTCTTGCTCGTGACGTCGAACCGGGGAGCTGGGTAGTCTATTAGTTGTTTAAGATAAGTGTTGAAGCGTAATAGAATGATGTATTAGAATTTGAGGGTTCGCCCCATTTAAGTCGTGCTATGTATCACACAATTATATTTATTCGTGAAAAGTATTATTGGCTAAGTGAAAGTGATGTTTGATGAGCGTAGCATTCCGCGAGGATGTGTCTTTAAAAAGGAAAAAACGATTTTTGAACTCTCGATTTTATAAATTAAATTATTAAGAGAAAGAGGGTGTTACATGTTGGTATCAGAGCGATTTGATGTCAGGCCAAGTTTGTCGATCGTAGTGTCTCAGAGATCCCTTGTCGATCTCCAACAGAGACTTTGTTTTAGATTTTGTTTGGTTGTTTGCAGCTGTTGATTGTAGCATTGCTTGTAGTTGTTTGTGACTGTTGTTTGTATTAGTGAGGTATGTGTGATTAGAAGGGTTTTAACGACGTCAAAGGAGTGGGAGTCGTGACGACGATCTTCGCACTCTGACCGCACCGCGTTAAAAGTCTCTTAGATGTGAAAATTTGAAAAGACGTAGTTTTGTGACCTTAACTAAATTGGATGCGTGAGTAGGAGGGACTGATCACCCCAATAACTCATTCCCAATGAAAGAGGTGACAATAACTCGTAGTTATTATAAATTTTGATATGTACTAATTTCAACTTGATTGATTAAGTGGTGTGTGCAAGTTTGATTGACTATTAATTTTTAGATAAATAGGTGCCTTATGGATGTTTGAGTTTTGATTTGGGGGTTGATAGTAGGGAGATGTAAAAATAAGGATTGACACTTTGGGTTTGAAGTTCATGCAAAGAAAATAGAGCATGCCTTTTTGGAAAGAGTTTAGAAATATGGTTTCTGGAAAGCCTAAGGTAGAAAAATTGGTCTTAAAAGTATGGTAGTCGAGGGAGTACCTATATAGGATCTGGATGATAGTGTGTAACTTTGATGATTAAAGGATTAGAATTCGGTCGAAGAATAGGAATCTTAGAAATGAGGAAGGCATTGTTTGTGGTTTGGATATAGATTGATGTAAGATAGGAGCATTAGTACTTTAAATGATTGCTATGGTGTAGTTCCTAACGATAAATTAATGGTGTTTGGATAATCGAGTGAGACTTTGGTGACCGAGAATAGAGTTTTGGTACAAAGTAAAGGTGTAGAGAGGTGTGTATGTCCTAGTCCTAGGTGTACAAGGAGGTGTTGTTGATAGTTGGGAGCAAGAATAAGATTGATAGAACTAGTGTGTTCATGTAAATGAGGAGATTTTCGAGGACGAAAATATTCTAAGTGGGGAGAGTTATAACGCCCCAAATATAATTCAATTATTTATTAGTTGGGTTCTTTAAGGCTTACAACATTTGGTTAAGTCAATGGATTAATTGGAGTTTATGGTATTTAGGAGGTATTTGATTTAAATGACGAGTGGTGGTTAGTAAAAAGGGAGTGGTAATTTAATTAAAAGAGGGAGTAGTGCAAGTAATGGAGGGAGTGTGCTTAGAGGCCCATGAGAGTTAGGCCCATGATCCATGAATTAAGCCCATTTGCATGTCTTAAAGGGATGTTGTCGAAGGGGAGACATGCATTCCAACCAAAATCTAAGAAAAAGGCAAAGGGAAAGTAAGAGGGAGAGAGTGTAACACCCCGGAAAATAATTGAATTAAATCATTTAATTGAATTATTGATTTTATTGGAAACGTGATTAAATTAATTAAAATGATGGGCGTGGTTCAGGAAGTGGAACGAGTATTGGAGGTAATGTTGGCAACTCGGGGGTGGTGAAGAATGGCCCAGGAAGCCCAAGCCCAATAGCTAGGCGCTCCTGAGACTCCTGAAGCTAAGGGGGTTAGGGTTGGCGCCTCACTCCTTGCATCAGAGAAAGAAAACAAAACCCGAGAGAGTGAGAAGAGAGAGCTCAGCGCTAAGAAGAAGAGGAAGGAAGGAATCGTCTCAAGTTCGTTAGAGGAGAAGATCGTTCGTATTAATTAAGCAATTGATTAGATTATTTAAAGTGTTACACTGTTTTAAATTATAATAAAATATAAAATAGTGTTTATAATTCAGTAATCTATTTTAATTGAAGGGGATGGTGGAAGAAATGGAGAAGGGTGTAATTAGGGCCCAAAAGCGCATGGCCCAATGTTTATATATCCAAATTAGGTATCACTTCTCATTTGTGAGAAGGAAACGAAAAAGAAAAGAAAGGAGAAGAGAGGAAGAGCTGTGCAGCATAGAGAGAGTAGAAGGAGATTTTGATCGTGAAAGAGGAGGAAAACGCTTGGATTGTTGCTGGGTTTCGTAGGTGACTTACAAGGATCCTGTTTCTACGGTTAATTCGAGGTAAGGGGAGTCTCACTCTATAATAGAGGAGATAATGCGTTTTATGTATATCATAGGTTCCTATTTGATGCTATTTGATGTTATTTGATTATTGAATGAAGGATTGAATCATTGAATTTGATGAATTGTATGATGAAATCGAGTTAGGGCTTAATGTTAGGGTTTTGATATGTTGATTCGTATTTTGAAGTGTTCTTGATGTTTAAATGTGAAATTGAAAGTGTTGGCATGATCATAACGTGTAATTGGATTGTTGTTGATGAATGATTTTGAGGAAAATTGGTTGAAATGGATTTTTGAGACATTAGGCACCACTAGGCGCCAATTCCCTAGTGAAATGGCGCCTAAGGTGCTATGTGCTTGATGAGTGTGTGTAAGTGTCATCTTTGCTGTGGCGCCACATTCTTTGAGAAAATGGCGCCACCGTATCTTGTTCATGTCTTTGGAAGGTGTTTTGGTTGCAGTGTTGTTCTTGCTGGCGCCAAATTCTTTGAGAAATGGCGCCAGATTGCTGCTGCTTTGAAATCTTTGGGGTGTGTGCTTGCTTGTCTGGCGCGAGAATGTGGGTATTTTGGGGCCCGGGAGTGAAACTTGTATTTGAACATATTTCCTCGTGCCAAATTTTGTATTCACTGCCCAAATTCATTTTAAGTGTTTTGGCTCGAGTAGTTTTCAGTTGCAGTGTCATTTTGAAAATGTCGGTGGGGTGATTTTGTATGTGTTTTGGGGCCGGGGAGTGAAACTTGTATTTCGAACATATTTTCTCGTGCAAATTTTGTATTCACTGCCCAAATTCAATTTAAACTGTTTTTGGCTCGAGTGGTTTTCTGAGTACCGGTCTTATTTTAAAAATGTCTCGGTGGGGGTGATTTTGTGTGTGTTTGGGGCAGGGAGTGAAACTTGTATTTTCGAACATATTTTACAGTGCCATATTTTGTATTTACACGCCCAAAAACCTTTTTAAACATTTTGGCTCGGGTGGTTTTTGGTTTGAAAAGTGGGTGTGGGTGTCTTCAGAGGGGGTAGGCGCATGGCTTGTCTTTGCCCAGGCGCCTAGTCTGTGGGCTCGTGTTCGAGATCGTGGTGCGAGTTTGTGTCTAGGTCTGTGTTGCCCGGGCGCAGTTGCTAGAAAAGTGGCGCCAGTGGTTTGTGTTGCTGTGGGGCGCTAAAATCTTTGGGTTTTCGCGCGCTAGTCTTTGTGTTGCACCGTGGGGCGCCAAAATGTGGGGAAAATGGCGCCTAGTCTTTGCCAAGTGCCTAAGAGGAGTCTTTGTTTTGGTCCTTAGGTGACAGTTTGGTCCACTAGATGATTGTTTTGGTCCTAAATGGTGGTTTAGGTCCTTGAGTGAGGTTTAGTACTCTAGAGGGGATTAGTCCTTGGGACTTAATGGTGTTGAGAGTATACAATGAGGGTGGTGAGCATGCCATGAGGGCATGGGCGGAGGAGCCAAGCCATGGGGGCTATAAAATGAGATTGAATACGAGGTAAGAGTTAATGTGTGTATTGAGTCATTTGAGATTGTGTTTGTGTTGTTCATGGAGTCTCATGCATACATTTGGGCATGGTCGTAGAGCTTATAAAATGAATGGTGAAGCTCGAGGCGGCCGAGGGCGAGTCATGAGGACTCCATTATTGATGAGAATCTTGGGAGGGCAATATTGAGAACATTTGGAGGGCAAATGGTACCACATGCATGATTACATTGCATACATTCTCATGAGTGCATAAATGTGATTGAGTGATTATTGGCGTGTTTGATGTTGCTATGAAGCGTGATTGTATATATGGCGTATTATCCCTTTTATTATATAGTTCGAGACTCACCCTTTCTCGTTGTTGTTTACCACGGTAGTCATGAGTGAGGCTTTCTACCTTCACTACTCCCCGAGTCGGTGCTTCGCTCATCACGTAGCACCTAGGGGTTGGGGTTATGAACTATAGTTGTCTTGTTTTGCTCTTTGTTGAGCCTTCTATGTATTGTTTTGAGGCTCTTTGAATTATTCTGTTGAGATCGTGAGTATTTTCCGCTGCATTATGTGAAACTATAGTTCCACGAGTTTATCTGCTGGTGTTACGTATTTTGATTATGTTTATGAGATGAACTAACTGTTGAGTGTTTTAAGAGAGAGGTGTGACGCTCCATTTTATTGAAGAATGATTTATGTTATACTATTAGTGTCTTTGAATGACTATGGCTAAATTGTGGTTCGCCACTAAGGTCGAAATTTCTTTCATTTGGTGTATTTACAAGGGCATCATCGAGAGCCTTGCAAAGGAGGTCAATGCACATTGCAAGTAGTATCGATTACGAGTAATCCCATAGTCAATCGGTTCACTATTTTATAACACACTAAACCAAAAGATGACCAGAATAGATTTTTATAAACTCTGATTTTTGATTTTAATTACCGGGTAGAAATGGGGTGTTACAGTGAGCATTTCGTTTAACATAATTGGGTATAGGTAGAGTTGTATGGGGTGTTGTGAGTTAGATATTGTTGATGAAGTGATATTACTTATGATGAGTTGATGAGATCGAAATTTCTACCGAATTGGATGTTGACTTCTTTGAAATTGATGTTTTGATATATATGATTGATTGAGTGTGTGCTGGATGATTACGAATCTGTTATGTTGTAATTGTGATTCAGTAAACAAATATAAGAATCGAGTAATTTTTCCCAAAGTGAAGCTTAAAAATCGATTTCGGGCTCTATCTGAAGCGTAAATCGATTCTTCCTCGTTTAGACATATGAGCAAGAAATCGATTCCTCTTTAGAAAATGGAAGCAAGAAATCGATTTCCCACTTCAAAGGAAGGAATCGATTTCCCACTTCAAAATGGAAGTAAGGAATCGATTTCCCACTTGAGAGGAAGTAAGTAGAATCGATTTCCCACTTCAAAATGGAAGTAAGGAATCGATTTCCCACTTCAAAGTGGAAGCAAGGAATCGATTCCCCACTTTAATAAAAACAAGGAATCGATTTCCCATTTTAAAAATGAAAGGTATGAATCAATTCCTCTTTTGAAAACAAGTAGCTATAAATCGATTACTCTTTTGAGCGTCCTAGGTGTTTTCCGAATTGAAAGCGTGACGATTCTTAACAAAAAATTTGTGATGCTATGTTATATAAATGAGTCTCGGTGAAACTGTTATACTACTAGTGTGCTAATTGACTATGGCTAGACCGTGGTTTACCACTAAGGTCGAGAATTTCTTTATTTGGTGTATTTACAAGGGCATCATCGAGAGTCTTGCAAAGGTGGCCAATGCTCATTGCAAGTAGTATCGATTACGAGTAATCCCATAGTCAATCGATTGCACTATTTTATAACACCCTAAGCTAAAAGATAGCGAAAATATATATATGCTTAATGATGATGAGAAAAAGTATGATTGTGATGATGTTGTTATATGATTTTGATGAATATGACGAGTTCACTCTATGAGTGATTATGATGATGTGATATATATATATATATATATATATATATATATGATTTTGATGACTATGACGAATACACTCTATGAGTGTTTTATGATGATGATGGTGAGTACTCGGTGAGTATTTTGATGAAATGCACATGTGTATATAGAATCTCATGGCATGTGCATAAATGTGAAGAATAGGCTTGGCCTCTTTGCGAAGAATAGGCTTGGCCTCCGGTGAAGAATAGGCTTGGCCTCTTAATTATGATGAATATGGTACCATCATGCATTATGCCCACAGTGGGGTTGCACTTTCATACATAATTATAAATGTGAATTGTCTTTGTTTGTGATTGTTTGTTGTTGTGTGACCATGGATTGGTGATGTTGATGATGCTATGTGATTGCACGCCTCATTTCTCTATTATGTATCCGATTATGTTTTATTGAAATTCTCACCCTTACGCTTGGAATGTTGCTCTATTGTGGCAACGCCGCAGTGTCGCGAGTGAAGGTCTAGCCGCCTTCTTGTTAGTTGTCGGGAAATCTGTTTGTGTCGCTTTCTACGATCGTAGCACCTAGGGGGCGTATTTTTGGGATTTGATGTTAAATTACTTAAGCGTATGAGGTTTATTTGAGGATTATGAGGCGTGTTTGAGTGGACTAGTGAGTCAATATTTATTTCATTGTGATGAGATGATTTTTGAAGTTTTAACTTTATGATGTATGCGTTGTTGCACGAACTTAATGGTGCATACGATGAGTTTATTTTAATGAAGGCGTAACATTTCTTTCTACTACTTGAATAATCTTTTGAAAAGCGATGAGAATACTCACGATAATGACGTTGGAAATTAAGGGGTAGGAAGGGGTGTTACATTAGTGGTATCAGAGCGATTCGATGCCGTCTCACGGTGGTGGTTAGTCGTCAAGTTGAGTAACATTTGAGCTTTGTTACTCGTTTACGATTTTGTTTTTACGTTGCGGTACTAGAATGGCGGGGCCGGAACGATCTTTGCGCTAACTTGCTGCCGCCTTGCGAGCTATTCTTTGGGGTTGTGGGTAACATACCCAATGTTATTGGTGATGGGCGCGTAGTCCGCCACGTTCGGCGTGAGAACCCTCCTACTTTTGAAGGCGGGTATAATCTCGATGGTGCCCTTGAGTGGCTAAGCGAGATGGAGCGGATTTTCCGTGTCATGGATTGCACCGATGCTCGAAGGTTCGCTATGGCACACACATGTTGAAGAAAGAGGCTTATGATTGGTGGAGGCGGCTAGTCGGGGGTTGACGGCGCCGATGAGGAGATCACTTGGGCGGTATTTGAGAGGGAGTTCAAGAGGAAATACTATCCGGAAGATGTCCGCCGAAAGAAAGAGGTGGAGTTTTTGAGACTTGAGCAAGGTAACATGACTGTAACTGAGTATGCTGCAAAATTTACTGAACTGCCCAAGTTTTATCCACACTATGATGGAGGTGCTGAGTTCTCCAAATGCATCAAGTTTGAAAACGGGTTGCGTGCTGACATTAAGAGAGCCATAGGGTATCAGCAGATCCGGGTATTCCCATTGTTGGTTAATAGTGCCAGACCTTTCGAAGAGGACAATAATGCCATCTCCAGAGTTATGAAGGAAAGGCAAAAGAATTTTTCGGGTCGTGGTAAACCATATGAGGTGCCTGCTGGTAGGGCAAAGGGAAGTTTGTTGGTAAATTTGTTGGTGGGTCTAAGCGAAGTGGGGAGATCTTTGCAGCCGGTGCTACTTGTTACGTGTGGGAAGAGCGAGGCCATAAGAGTCCAGATTGCCCAAGCAAGGAAAAGAAGCGATGTTATAAGTGTGGGAAGGAGGGACACATGTCCTTCAACTGTGATAAGAAGGAGGTGGTATGCTTCAATTGTGAAGAGAGTGGTCACGTCGATTAGGCACGGTGTCCTAAACCAAGAAAGAGAAGTCGTATGGAAAGGTGTTCGCTCTAGTTGGGTCCGAACGTAGTGAGCGAGATTCAGAGGTACGTGCTATATCAATAATACTCCTCTTGTTGCTATTGTTGATCTTTGGTGCCACCCATAGTTTTATTCTTCTTTGCATGTGTTGAGAACTTAAGCCTTGTTCTATCCGATATGTTGAGGAGATGGTTATCGATACTCCGGCTAAGGGTTTGGTGACTACCTCAGTTGTTTGTGCTAAATGCCCCTGTATCTATGTATGGTAGAGAATTTTTAGTTGATCGATCCGTTTGCCCTTGAGGGGATGGTGTCATTCGGGTATGGGTGGTTAGTTGATAACCATGTTCATATCAATTGTCGTGAAAGGTCTGCGTGAGTTTTGCTTCACGGAAGAGAAGTCGGGGTTGCTATCTCTGTGGTCGACTACGGGATGATGAGAGAAGAGGTTCATTTGTTTTCTCTATTAGCATCGTTGAATCACGAGAGCCAAGCAAGATTGATGAATTGCGAGTAGTGCGTGAGTTTTCTTAGGTGTTCCCGATGAGATTCCCGATGTACCACCGAGAGAGAGAGGTGGAGTTTACTATTGATCGGTTCCACGGCACTAAGCCCGTGTCTATGGCACCATATAGAATATGCACTTTGAGTTGGCGGAATTGAAAAAGCAACTTGAAGATTTGTTAGAAAAGAAGTTTGTGAGACCGAGTGTGTCACCTTGGGAGCCCCAAAGTGTTGCTAGTGAAAAGAAAGATGGTAGTATGAGGTTGTGTGTAGACTATCGGCAGTTAAATAAAGTTACAATCAAGAATAAGTACGTTGCGAGGATTGATGACTTGATGGATCAATTAGTGGGTGCTAAAGTATTTAGCAAGATTGACTTAAGGTCCGGTTATCACCGGATCAAGGTCAAGGATGAAGATGTTAGAAGGCGGCATTCGGGACAAGATATGGGCACTACTGAGTATTCCGTTATGCCTTTCGGTGTGACTAATGCGCGGGAGTATTCATGGGATACATGAACCAAATTTTCTCGTGAGTACTTGGACAAGTTTGTGGTGGTTTTCATTGATGACATTACGATTTACTCTAAGTCGTAAGAGAGGAGCATGCGGAACATCCGAGGTTGGTGTTAGAAATTCGAGTAGTCGAAAGTTATATGCCAAGTCTGTCCAAGTGTGAGTTTTGGTTGAAAAGGGTCGGATTTTCATGGTCATGTGATTTCTAGTGAAGGGATTGCAAAGTGGATCCTTCCAAAGTTGATGCGATCTTTGCGAGTGGGAGTCTCCAAAGTCGATTCATTGAAATAAGGAGTTTTCTAGGATTTCTTGGCTATTATAGAAGATTCATTGAGGGTTTTGAAGTTGGCTCGCCATTGACCCGATTAACTTGCAAGGGCAAAGCTTTTGTTTGGGATGACCGATGTGAAGAAAGTTTCAATGAGTGAAAAGAAGACCGACTACATCTCCGGTGTTGACCTTACCTAGTGCGGTCGAGCCGTTTGTAGTATAACGTGGCGCTTCCAAGATGGGTTTGGGTGGCGTGCTTATGCGCGAGAATGGGAAGGTGGTCGCTTATGCGCCGAGGCAATTAAGGACTCTGAGAAGAATTACCCTACTCATGATCTAGAACTTTCTGTCCGTGGTATTTACATTGAAAATCTGGAGGCACTACTTGTATGGATCGAGATTCGAGGTGTTTAGTGATCACAAGAGTCTACGGTATCTGTTCGATCGAAAGAATTGAATATGAGGTGGCGTGGTGGTTGGAACTATTGAAAGATTATGATTTTGAATTGAGTTATCACCGGGTAAAGCTAATGTGGTTGCAGATGCTTTGGTAGGAAGACTTTGCATATGTCGGCATTGATGGCTAGAGAGCTTGAATTGATTGAGCAATTCGGGGACATGAGTTTAGTTTGTGAAGTCACACCTCGAGTGTCCGGTTGGGCATGTTGAAAATTGGCAATGATTTTATGACTAGTATCGGTGAAGCGCGAAGTTAGGCGTGAAATTGGTTGATTTGATGAGTGGGATTGGTCGATCAGGAATGAGGACTTTGAGATAGATGCGCAGAATGTGTTGAGATATCGAGGGAGAATTTGTGTTCCCGAAGATGAAGAAATGAAGAAGGCGATCCTCGAGGAGGGCCACAAGAGTAAGCTAAGTATCCATCCGGGAGCAACAAAAATGTATCAAGATCTGAAAAAGATTTTTTGGTGGCCTGGATTGAAGCGAGATGTGGCGTAGTTCGTGTACTCGTGTTTGACCTGTCAGAAATCGAAGGTCGAGCACCAGAAGCCTGCGGGAATGATGCAACCGTTGAATGTCCCAGAGTGGAAGTGGGATAGTATCTCTATGGATTTTGTGACTGGGTTACCCAATACAGTGAGAGGGCATGATTCGATTTGGGTAGTTGTTGATAGATTAACGAAGTCGGCTCATTTTATTCCTATCGGGATGGCACCGTTTGAGGCATTGTATGGTCGGAGGTGTAGGACTCCGGTATGTTGGTACGAGACTGGGGAAAGTTTAGTGCTTGGACCTGAGCTGGTTAGAGAAACCACTGAGAAAGTGAAGATGATCCGAGAGAAAATGAAAGCGTCTCAGAGTAGACAGAAGAGCTACCATGATAAGAGAAGAAAGGATTTAGAGTTTGAGGCGGGTGACCACGTGTTCTTGAGGGTCACCCCTATGACTAGCGTCGGGCGTGCGCTGAAATCAAAGAAGTTGACTCCTCGTTTCATTGGGACCGTATCGATTATGGAAAGAGTGGTAAGTGTTGCATATCGGGTGGCGTTGCCACTAATCTTTCGAACTTGCACGGCGTGTTTCACGCGGTCGCAACTTCGGAAGTATATTCGGACCCATCCCATGTGATTCGATAGGATGATGTAGAGGTGCGGGATAATCTCACCGTGTGGAGACCGTGGTGCGCATGCGAATTGAGGATTGGGAAGTGAAGACCCTCCGAGGTAAAAAGATTAATTTGGTGAAGGTTGTTTGGCTCGGAGCAACTGGAGAAAACCTGACTTGGGAGCTGGAGGATAGGATGCGAGAGTCGTATCCGGAGTTATTTGAACCAGGTATGTTTTCGAGGACGAAAAATCTTAAGTGGGGGAGAGTTGTAACACCCCGGAAAATAATTGAATTAAATCATTTAATTGAATTATTGATTTTATTGGAAACGTGATTAAATTAATTAAAATGATGGGCGTGGTTCAAGAAGTGGAACGAGTATTGGAGGTAATGTTGGCAACTCGGGGGTGGTGAAGAATGGCCCAGGAAGCCCAAGCCCAATAGCTAGGCGCTCCTGAGACTCCTGAAGCTAAGGGGGTTAGGGTTGGCGCCTCACTCCTTGCATCAGAGAAAGAAAACAAAACCTGAGAGAGTGAGAAGAGAGGGCTCAGCGCTAAGAAGAAGAGGAAGGAAGGAATCGTCTCAAGTTCGTTAGAGGAGAAGATCGTTCGATTGAGTTGCTGTAGTTTTGTGTACGTGTTCTCATTCATATTCCGGAGCGCTCATATTAAAGGTAAGGGTGAGCATTTCGTTTAACATAATTGGGTATAGGTAGAGTTGTATGGGGTGTTGTGAGTTAGATATTGTTGATGAATTGATATTACTTATGATGAGTTGATGAGATCGAAATTTCTACCGAATTGGATGTTGACTTCTTGAAATTGATGTTTTGATATATATGATTGATTGAGTGTGCTGGATGATTACGAATCGTTATGTTGTAATTGTGATTAAGTAAACAAATATAAGAATCGAGTAATTTTTCCCAAAGTGAAGCTTAAAAATCGATTCTGGGCTCTATACAGAAGCCAGAAATCGATTCTTCCTCCTTTAGAATATGAGCAAGAAATCGATTCCCTCTTTAGAAAATGGAAGAAAGAAATCGATTTCCCACTTCAAAAGGGAAGTAAGGAATCGATTTCCCACTTCAAAATGGAAGTAAGGAATCGATTTCCCACTTCAAAAGGGAAGTAAGGAATCGATTTCCCACTTCAAAATGGAAGTAAGGAATCGATTTCCCACTTCAAAGTGGAAGCAAGGAATCGATTCCCCCTTTAAAATAAAAACAAGGAATCGATTTCCCATTTTAAAAATGAAAGGTATGAATCAATTCCTCTTTTGAAAACAAGTAGCTATGATTCGATTACTCTTTTGAACGTCCTAGGTGTTTTTCCCGAATTGAAACGAGACGATTCTTAACAAAAAAATTTGTGATGCTATGTTATATAAATGAGTCTCGGTGAACCGTTATACTACTAGTGTGCTAATTGACTATGGCTAGACTGTGGTTTACCACTAAGGTCGAAATTTCTTTGGTGTATTTACAAGGGCATCATCGAGAGTCTTGCAAAGGTGGCCAATGCATTGCAAGTAGTATCGATTACGAGTAATTCCATAGTCAATCAGTGCACTATTTTATAACACCCTAAGCTAAAAGATAACTGAATATATATATATGCTTAATGATGATGAGAAAAAGTATGACTGTGATGATGTTGTTATATGATTTTGATGAATATGACGAGTTCACTCTATGAGTGATTATAATGATGTGATATATATATATATATATATGATTTTGATGACTATGACGAATACACTCTATGAGTGTTTTATGATGATGATGGTGAGTACTCCAGGTGAGTATTTTGATGAAATGCACATGTGTATATAGAATCTCATGGCATGTGCATAAATGTGAAGAATAGGCTTGGGCCTCTTGGCGAAGAATAGGCTTCGGCCTCCAGTGAAGAATAGGCTTGGCCTCTTAATTGTGATGAATATGGTACCATCATGCATTATGCCAGTGGGGTTGCACTTTCATACATAATTATAAGCGTGAATTGTCTTTGTTTGTGATTGGAGTTTGTTGTTGTGTGACCATGGATTGGTGATGTTGATGATGCTATGTGATTGCTCGCTCTCATTTTCTATTATGTATCCGATTATGTTTTATTGAAATTCTCACCCTTCTCGCTTGGAATGTTGCTCTATTGTGGCAACGCAGCTGGTAATCGCGAGTGAAGGTCTTGCCTTCTTGTTAGTTGTCGGGAAGTCTGTTTGTGTCGCTCTACGATACCGTAGCACCTAGGGCGTATTTTTGGGATTTGATGTTAAATTACTTAAGCGTATGAGGTTTATTTGAGGATTATGAGACGTGTTTGAGTGGACTAGTGAGTCAATATTTATTTCCGCTGTGATGAGATGATTTTTGAAGTTTTAACTTTATGATGTATGCGTTGTTGCACGAACTTAATGGTGCATACGATGAGTTTATTTTAATGAAGACGTAACATTTCTTTCTACTACTTGAATAATCTTTTGAAAACAGTAGAATACTCTGATAATGACGTTGGAAATTAAGGGGTAGGAAGGGGTGTTACAGAGAGTGGTAGGTGAGATAGTTTCTAGAGAGAGGAAGAGGAATCTGGCGAGGAAGAGCTCAATACCAAGGAGGAGGAGCTGGATTGTTGGTGATGGTTGGTGATTCTTGGTGGATCGGGAAGGCTTGGTGGAGAGAGTGCTACTTCTTCAACCTTTTGAGGTTAGGGGGCTCTCTTTCATCTATAATAGAGTATATGATGTGTGTTATGCGTGAGTAGACTCTAGGAATGATTTCTGAGCTGCCTTGTATGTTTTGTGTGTTTGATGTGTTTGAAGTTGTGTTTTAGTTCACTTCAGTGAAGTTGTGTTGAGTTGTTGTGGTTTTGGTCATACGAGAGACCGAGGAGTGGAATGGGGCCGAGAAACTCTCGTCCCAGTGAGCTAGAGTGGGTGGCGTAGCCTTGGAATTCTTAAGATGTCGATCCTAGATAGTAGGTAGGGGACAAGATTGATTAATATCGGTCATGTCCGAGATTGAGTTGTCCGAGATTAAGATGGTCGATCCATGTAAACGTGATGAAGCTTAGGTGACGAAGGGTGCGTGTGTCTAAGACTAAGCGTATGTGTAGACTTGTATCGATCGAGGTGGTGCACTGTGTTGAGGTGAGGTATTGCGCCGGTGCTAGCGAAGTGTAGTGGTCTAGGTGTAGTCCATTTGGAGCGAAGTGTGGTGGTCTAGGTATAGTTCATTTGAGGCGTATGTGTGCCAAAGCGTAAGTGTTGAATATAGGTGACGGAGCGTAAGTGATGATGTATAGGAGACGATGGGTAAGGAAGTGTAAGCCGAGGGGTAATGTGTCGACTTGTAGCTACCGAGGTGTGGGGTATGTATACCGAGGTGAAGTGGCCGAAGTGGAGTGTATATATACCTAAGCGTAGTTGCTGAAGTGCAGGCGTTGTGTTATAGTGTGCATCTGCCGAGGTGAGTGTACCGAGGTTTAGGTACGTTGAATAGTAAATTTAGTGAAGCTTAGCGTGACGCAGTGTAGAGAATCGAGGTGCCAAAAGAGTGTACCGAGGCGTTGAGAAATATAGGCCGAGGTGAAGTGAGTGCTTAGGTGTAGTGTGCCTAAGTGTAATGTCCGAGGTGAAGTGAGTGCTTAGGTGTAGTGTGCCTAAGTGTAATAGGCCGAGGTGAAGTGAGTGCTTAGGTGTAGTGTGCCTAAGTGTAATGGCCGAGGTGAAGTGAGTGCTTAGGTGTAGTGTGCCTAAGTGTAATGGCCGAGGTGAAGTGAGTGCGTAGGTGTAGTGTGCCTAAGTGTAATGGCCGAGGTGAAGTGAGTGCTTAGGTGTAGTGTGCCTAAGTGTAATAGGCCGAGGTGAAGTGAGTGCTTAGGTGTAGTGTGCCAAGTGTAATGGCCGAGGTGAAGTGAGTGCTTAGGTGTAGTGTGCCCAAGTGTAATGGCCGAGGTGAAGTGAGTGCTTAGGTGTAGTGTGCCTGAGTGTAGTAGCCAAGGTGAAGTGGTGTGCTTAGGTGTGAAGTGCCTAAGTGTAGTAGCCAAGGTGAAGTGGTGTGGTTAGGTGTGAAGTGACTAAGTGTAGATGATGAAGTGAGGTGTGAATAAGCCTATGTGTAGTTGATGAAGTGTAGTGCATGGACGCCTAAGCTAGTATTGCCGAGGTATAGGGTGTATATACAGAGGTGTATGTGTTGAAGTGTAGGTGTGATGGAAGATAGGGTGTGTGTGCCGAGGCAGTGCGATGGGTGCCGAGGCTTGAGTGGTGCTTAGAGTTTACGAGAGTATAGTCGAGGAGAAACGAGGTAGTTGTAGAGATGAATAGTGAAGAGGTGATGTTCCTAAGTGTATCCGTAAGTGGCAACCGAGGTAGAAGCCGTAGGAGGATGATGATGAGGTGTAGTGTCTAAGGGAAGTATCAAGGTGTAGATTAAGTATGCCTAAGGGTAGCTATTTAAGTGAGGTGTATTATGATCAAGGTATGTCTTGTCGAGGTGAAGAGGTATTAAGGATGTTGAACTATAAGTGAGTTGAGATGTAGGTATGTATGTGTGTGCGAAGTGAAGCGAGAGTGTGTTGGCGTGAAGTGAGAGGATACCGAGTTGAGGTGAAGTGGAGTGAGTGTATGCTCGGTATGGTGTGCGCGTTGTGCTTGATGAGGCGTGTGCGTAGTGCTTGGTGTGTAGCGCATTGTGTTTTGATGTGGGTCACGGTGGGGAACCAAGTGTGGCATGCCCTTGTGCGGGTGTGGGTCTCGGTGTGGGGCGCCAAATGTGGCGTACCCGCTGCGCCAGTCGTGTGTGTAGCCGAGGTTATGCGAGAGTGCCGAGGTGCTTGGTGAGAGTGCCGAGGTGCGTGATGAGAGTCTTAGGTCTTTGGTCGACCCAGTAGCATAGGATCTTTGCCAGCGCAAGCGTGAGTGTAACACCCCAATTCTACCCGGCAGTTTAATTCAAAAATCAGAGTAATAAAATCATTTTTCATTGAATGGAGCGTTACACTCCTCTCTCAAAAACACTCAAACGATCGGTTCGACTCATAAAAGGTAGCAATACATAACACCATAACAAAACGTGGGATAACTCATATCATGCAGCGGAATATAAATCATATTCTCAACAGTTAGCTCAGTAGCCTCAAAACAATACTCATAAGCTCAACAATGAGCAAAACAAAACAAACTAAAGTTCATAACCCCAACCCCTAGGTGCTACGTGATCGAGCGCGGACCGACTCGGGGAGTAGTGAAGGTAGCAAGCCCTCATTCATGACTACACGTGGTAAACAACAATGAAAGGGTGAGTCTCGAACTATATAATAAAAGTGATAATAGGCAATATATCATCACGACATAAAGATGATGCTGTCATACCAATCATCGCTCAATAATATTTATGTGTTCATGTAAATGTATGCAATGTAGTTATGCATGTGGTACCATTTGCCCTCCGGCAGTCTCATTATCAAATTGAGTCCTCATGACTCGCCCCGGGCCCAGCCTCCTACCACAATCGCTTTATAAACGTCGCGGCCGCGTAGAAATGTATGCATGAGACTCCATGAATACAACACAAACACATGTACAATATCTCAATTCACGCACTAACTCTTACACAAACTGAGACACAGTCTCAGACACAGCGCTTTGCTAGGCGCTCAAAGGCGGCTCTGATTTGGCGCCCTACACTGACCCAGCCCACACAAAGACTTAAAGCAGAAAACCACTCGAGCAAAAAGGTTTAAAAATGTTTTGGGCGAGTAAATACAAAATATGGCACGGTGAATTATGCCTAGAACTCTAAGTTTCACCCAAACTAACCCCTAGGCGCACACTTATAGCGCCACAGCAATGCCTTCTAGCACATCTTTCAAATGACACATGAAAACAGAAAACCACTCGAGCCAAAAGGTTTAAAAATGTTTTTGGGCAGGTAAATACAAAATATGGCACGGTGAATTATGTATAGAACTCAAAGTGTCACTTAACCCACCCTATAAAGCGCACACATATAGCGCTGCGGGGTGTTCACTAGGACATCTCACAATTGACACGTGCAAAACCAAAACTACCCGAGCCAAAGTGTTTAAAATGAAGTTTGGGCAGGTGATTACAAAATTTGGCTCGGTGAAATATGCACAGAACCTCAAGTTCCACTCAAAACACCCCTTATGTGCACGTGAACAGTGCACAGGGCGCCACATTCCTAGCAACCGCGCGCCGCACAAAGAAAACACACCCTCCCAAAGACTCAAGCGATTGCCGCTGGCGCCATTTCCCAAAGAACTTGGCGCCGTGCAAGCAACACCGCATCACGGACACAATTCCAAAGATGAATGAGCAGTAACCCCAGCGCCAATTCTCAAGAAAGTGGCGCGAGCTTTAATAAAGAACACACAGCACCATAGCCTCATCACATGCTCTGACGCAGCGGGCGCCTAAATCCTAGCCATTTGGCGCCCCAAGCCCAAAACTCCCAAATTCTCCAATTTCTCCCAACTCAAATCACTCCATGATCACTCTAATACTCCTAATTTCATATTATAACAATCAAATTCATGCTCAATCATTAAACACATCACAAATCACGAAAATTACATATGGAAAACCCTAACTTGAGCCCTAAATCGATTTGAGCATGCAAAACATCAATTTCATCCACACAATTCAACCAATCAATCAAATAACACTAAATAGGGATTCTATGACTCCTATACAACCTATTATATCCTCTATTATAGAGTGAGACTCCCCTTACCTTATTTTAAACCGTAGAGAAGTATTTCACGTAGTCACCTACAAAACCTCAGCAACAAATCTCCTTCTCCTTCCTTTCTCCTTGGTGCGATCCACTTCTCCTTCTTCTCACTCTCCTTGCGCCGTTTTCCTTCTCTCTTTTCTCTTCTCTCTTTTGTTTTCTTTCTTTCTTTGGTGAATGGTGCGAATTGCACCAACCCTAGGAGCCTAAGTCGTTGGGCTTGGGCTCCTGGGCCCATAATTGCAATCCCAGCATTACTCATACCACTCCCTCCTATTAAATAAAATATTAAATTATAATACACTATATTATATTTAATATAATTAAAAATAGTGCAACACTTAAACAACTTAATCAATTCTTAATTAAATTATTTAGGGTGTTACAACTCTCCCCCACTTAGGAAATTTCGTCCTCGAAATTCATACCTGAGTCAAATAACTCTGGATAAGACTCCCGCATCTTGCTCTCCAGCTCCCAAGTCATGCTCTCACCAGCAGCTCCCAACCACACTACCTTGCCTAAGGCAATGTCTTTCCCTCTCAGCATCTTTACTTCTCTATCATCAATCCTCACTGGCATAGTCTCCACAGTGAGGTTCTCATGTACCTCCACATCATCCATGTGGATCACATGAGCAGGTTGAAGAATATACTTAGGAAGGCGTGACACGTGGAAGACATCGTGCAAGTTCGAAAGATTAGGTGGCAAAGCCACCCCATAAGCAACTTTTCCAACCTCCGGTGATTTGGTGCGGTCCAATAAACCTTGGAGTTAACTTCTTTGCCTTGAGCACGCCCAACACCGGTCATAGGTGTGACCCTCAAGAACACATGCTCACGCACTGAAACTCCAAGTCCTTCCTCCTCTTATCATGATAACTTTTACGTCGGCTGCGGGACTCTTTCATTTTCTCTCGATCATCTTTACCTTCTCCGTAGTCTCCTAACCAACTCTGGTCCAAGAACAACACTCTCACCGGATTCATGCCAACACAAAGGAGTCCTACACCTCGCCCATCTGATTGCCTCAAAAGGAGCCATCCCTATGCTCAAATGATAGCTGTTATTATACGTAAATTCAATCAGTGGGAGATGTGTATCCCACGCACCTCCCTGCTCTAGCACACAAGCTCTCAGAAGATCCTCCAAAGACTGGATGGTTCTCTGCGCTCGACCATCATCGAGGATGGTAAGGTGAACTCAACCTCAACTTGGACCCCAAAGCCTCTTGCAAGCTTCCCCAAAACTCAGATGTAAACCTCGGGTCTCTGTCCGACACAATACTCTTCGGAACCCCATGTAGCTTCACAATCACCTGGATATAAATACTAGCCAACTTTGGCACAGGATAGGTGATGTTGATAGGAATAAAATGGGCAGACTTGGTCAACCTATCCACAACCACCCAAATAGTGTCAAACCCTCTCACAGTGTTTGGCAACCCAGTCACAAAGTCCATGGAAATCTTTGTCCCACTTCCATTCGGAATCTCTAAAGGTTGCATCAACCTGCGCGAGTTTCGATGCTCAATCTTTGACTTCTGGCAAGTCAAGCATGCATAAACGAACTGTGCTACATCCCTCTTCATACCAGGCCACCAAAACAGTTTCTTCAGGTCATGATACATTTTAGTAGCACCCGGATGAATGCTCAACTTGCTCCTATGGCTCTCCTCAAGTATCATCTTCTTCAACTCAGCATCATCAGGAACACAAATTCTGTCCCTGAATCTCAACACACCCTGTGAATCCAACCTGTAATCCCCATCCACAACTTGCTCACAAAGAACCAAAGAAGTCAGTCAACGACTTCACATCCAACTTCACGGGCGTCTCGATACTAACCAAGAAGTCATTCCCAATCCTCAGCATACCCAGACTGACACTCTGGGGTGTCACTTCACAAAACAGACTCAAATCACGGAATTGCTCAATCAACTCCAATTCCCTCACCATCATAGCTGACATATGTAAAGTTTTCCGACTTAAAGCATCAGCCACGACATTAGCTTTGCCGGGGTGATAGTTCAAGCCGAAATCATAATCCTTCAGCAGCTCTAGTCAACGCCTCGCCTCGTATTGACTCCATGCGGTCAAACAAGTACCTCAGACTCTTGTGATCACTGAACACCTCAAATCTGGTACCATAGAGATAGAGTCTCCAAATCTTCAGCGCAAATACAATAGCAGCCAACTCTAAATCATGAGTAGGATAGTTCTTCTCATGTGTCCTCAACTGTCGGGACGCATAAGAAACTACCTTCCCATCCTGCATCAATACACCTCCCAAACCCATCTTGGAAGCATCACAGTACACAACAAAAGGTTGCTTTGGCACAGGCAACACTAACACTGGAGACGTTGTCAACCTCCTCTTCAACTCTTGGAAGCTCTCTTCACATTTTACATCCCACACAAAGGCTCTGCCCTTACAGGTCAATTGAGTCAACGGAAGGGCTAACTTAGAGAACCCTTCAAAAAACCTCCTGTAGTAACCAACCAACCCCAAGAAACTCCCCGATCTCGATCCACGGACTTTGGGCTCTCCCACCGCAACCTCTTGCATCAACCTTGGTGGGTCCACGGCTATACCATCACCAGAAATAATATGACCCAAGAAGCTCACCTCACGCAACCAGAACTCACACTTTGACAACTTGGCATACAGCTTCTTTTCTTTCAGCACCTCTAGCACCAACCTCAAGTGCTCTGCGTGTTCCTCCTCAGACTTAGAGTACACCAGAATATCATCAATAAAAACAACCACAAACCGATCCAAGTAGCTATGGAAGATCCGGTTCATGTACTTCATAAACACCCCTGGTGCATTTGTGACACCAAACGGCATTACGGAGTACTCATAATGCCCATACCTCGTTCTGAACGCTGTTTTCTGGATGTCTTCATCCTTCACCTTTATCTGATGATAACCTGACCTCAAGTCAATCTTGCTAAAAACCTTAGTACCCACCAGCTGGTCCATCAGATCATCTATCCTCGGGAGAGGATACTTATTCTTGATAGTTACTTTGTTGGTTGTGCGTAATCCACGCCTGAGACGCATACTCCCATCCTTCTTCTTAACCGCCAAAACTGGAGCTCCCATGGTGACACACTAGGCCTCACAAATTTCTTCTCAAGAAGCTCCTCTAAGCCGCTTCTTCAATTCGGACAACTTCGAGAAGCCGACATCCCAGTGCGGTGCCATAGACACGGTGCCTAGTACTGTGCACAAGCTCAATCCGAACTCAACTTCCCTCTGCGGTGGCACACTAGGAATCTCATCGAGGAACACTTGGGGAACTCACACACCACCGCAACCCATCAACTACGGCTTGGTTTCTCGCGGACATAGACGCCATCAAAGCAAACGGTGACCACCCTCTTTCATTGCCCCACGTGAATCGATCGTGAGACAAGAAAGCATTCTTCCTCTTCAGGAAGAAGAAAGCTAACAGACTTGTTGAAACAGTTGATGTGCACATGGTTATCTACTAACCAGTCCATGCCCAGAATCACATCCAACCCACCCAAAGGTAAACAAATCAAGTCAATCAGAAAATCTCGCCAAAAAGCGACAGAGGGCACCTAGCACACATTAGAGAAGTAGTTACCGAACCTTAGCCGGGAGTGTCGATAACCATCCTCTCTCCATAGTAGACAAAACTAAATTCAATCTTTCAAAGACGAAGCAATAAAAGAGTGCGTAGCACCGAGTGTCAACAATAGCAACTAAAGGTGTACCATAGATGAAACATGTACCTCTAATCTCATTGGGTCCTCTTAACCTGCTAGTGCAAATACTCTCCCAGTAGACCTCTCTTTCTTTGGCTTGGGGCACTTGGAGCTAAAGTGACCCGCTTCACCACAGTTGAAACACACAGCTTCCTTACGATCACACTCGGATGCCATGTGGCCATTCTTCCCACACTTGAAGCATATCTTTCCCCTGACTTACAATCAAAGCCCTTGTGACCGTCCGGCCACACTTGAAACACACTGACATCGGATGGGGCATCTCCCCACTGGCTTCTTGCCCTCGGCGGACCTCCTACCTCGGCGGACACGCTTCCACCAAAGCATACTTGCTACTACCGCATACCTCTGTTATCCCTTGTCGGCGGGCGTCTCATATGGCTTACCCTGTTATGAAATTTCCCCCTGCGGTCTCTCATGACCCTAGAGCGGGCATTCTTTATCTTCCTCATAAATCCTGCAGCAGTCTACCAAATCAGCAAATACTCTAATCTTTTGATACCCTACAGCCTGTTTGATATCCGCTCTCAGTCCATTCTCAAATTTAATGCACTTTGAGAATTCAGCCCAGCCTTCGGCATAATGGGGTAGAACTTAGCTTGACTCAGTGAACTTGGCGATATACTCGATGCAGACATACTTCCCTGCCTCAGTTCAAGGAATTCCAGCTCTTTCTTTCCTCTAACATCCTCCGGGAAGTACTTCCTCAAGAATTCCCTTCGGAACACAGCCCAAGTAATCTCCTCCTGCGCAGCACCCAACCTCTCACTGGTCTCCAGCCACCAGTCATCAGCCTCTTCAGATAAAGTATGTGTACTGTGTACGACTTTACGCTCATCGGTCACGACTAATCACCCTGAAGATCCTCTCAATCTCCTTCAGCCAAGTCAATGCACCATCCGGGTTGTACCTCCCCTTGAAGGTAGGGGGGTTCTCTCTCTAGAATGTTGCCAGACTACGGGTCTCAGTATTCTGCTGAGTCCCCATAACCTGTGCTATGGCTTGCAACGCCTCAGCAAGTGCAGCATCAACTCTTCTGGCCATATCAACCTAGCACTGCAGCATAAACAACCATTCAGAACTATTTCAAGACTCCTAACTGTCATACACTACATGACAAACGGACACACTTGGTCGGACAGACCGAACTTTTGCTCTGATACCACTAATGTAACACCCCAATTCTACCCGGCAGTTTAATTCAAAAATCAGAGTAATAAAATCATTTTTCATTGAATGGAGCGTTACACTCCTCTTTCAAAAACACTCAAACAGTCGGTTCAGCTCATAAAAAGGTAGCAATACATAACACCATAACAAAACGTGGGATAACTCATATCATGCAGCAGAATATAAATCATAATCTCAACAGTTAGCTCAGTAGCCTCAAAACAATACTCATAAGCTCAACAATGAGCAAAACAAAACAAACTAAAGTTCATAACCCCAACCCCCAGGTGCTACGTATCGAGCGAGGGACAGGCTCGGGAGTAGTGAAGGTAGCAAGCCCTCACTCATGACTACTGTGGTAAACAACAACGAAAGGGTGAGTCTCGAACTATATAATAAAAGTGATAATAGGCAATATATCATCACGATTCCACAGCCTGATCGATCATACCAATCATCGCTCAATAATATTTATGTGTTCATGTAAATGTATGCAATGTAGTTATGCATGTGGTACCATTTGCCCTCCGGCAGTCTCATTATCAAATTGAGTCCTCATGACTCTGGCCCCGGGCACAGCCTCCGCCTCACAATCAGTTTATAAACGTCGCGACCGCAGCCGAAATGTATGCATGAGACTCCATGAATACAACACAAACACATGTACAATATCTCAATTCACGCACTAACTCTTACCTCATTATTAATCTCATTTATAGCCCCCATGGCTCTAGCCCTCATGGCTCATGCCCCCATGGCATCCTCAATTATCTCCAGTCACTAACTCAACATATTTAAGTCCCAAGGACTATTCACAATTAGAGGACTAACCTCACTCCGGGACCTAAACCACTCTTTAGGACCAAAACAGTCACCTAGGGACCAAACTGTCACCTAGGGATCAAAACAGCACACACTTAGGCACAAGGCAGCATTAGGCGCCATTTTCCCCACATTAGCGCGCCCGGTGCAACACAAAGCACTAGCGCGCGAGAAACTTCGGCAATTTGGCACCCCGCGGCAACACACCCACTGGCGCCACTTTTCTGCTGTCTGGCGCCCCGCAGGCGCACAGATCCTCTAGACGCAAACTTCGAGACACTGGCGAGACCACGATCTCGAACACGAGCGCGCCGCCTGGCGCTTTAAGCGGCTCTGATTTGGCGCCCTACACACGACCCAGCCCACACAAAGACTTGTAAGCGAGAAAACCACTCGAGCAAAAAGGTTTAAAAATGTTTTTTGGGCGGTAAATACAAAATATGGCACGGTGAATTATGCCTAGAACTCTAAGTTTCACCCAAACTATCCCCTAGCGCACACTTATAGCGCCAAAACAATGCCTTTTAGCACATCTTTCAAATGACACATGAAAAGCAGAAAACCACTCGAGCAAAAGGTTTAAAAATGTTTTTCAAGGCGAGTAAATACAAAATATGGCACGGTGAATTATGCATAGAACTCAAAGTGTCACTTAACCCACCCATATGGCGCACACATATAGCGCCCAGGTGTTCCTAGGACATCTCCCAATTGACACGTGCAAAACCAAAACTACGAGGCAAAGTGTTTAAAATGAAGTTTGGGCGGTGATTACAAAATTTGGCTCGGTGAAATATGCACGAACCTCAAGTTCCACTCAAAACACACCCTTATGTGCACGTGAGCGAGTGCACGTGGCGCTACATTCCTAGAAAAGCGGCGCCCGGACAAAGCAAACACACCCTCCCAACACTCAAGCGAGTACCTTTGGCGCCATTTCCCAAAGAACTTGGCGCCCGAGGCAACAACACCGCACATGTGCAGACACAATTCCAAAGACATGAAGCAGTAACCCAGCGCCAATTCCTCGGCAAAGTGGCGCCCGAGCAAAGAACACTGACACCATAGCCTCATCGCTCTGACGCAGCAGGCGCCTAAATCCTAGCCATTTGGCGCCCCAAGCCCAAAACTCCCAAATTCTCCAATTTCTCCCAACTCAAATCACTCCATGATCACTCTAATACTCCTAATTTCATATTATAACAATCAAATTCATGCTCCATCATTAAACACATCACAAATCACGAAAATTACATATGGAAAACCCTAACTTGAGCCCTAAATCGATTTGAGCATGCAAAACATCAATTTCATCCACACAATTCAACCAATCAATCAAATAACACTAAATAGGGATTCTATGACTCCTATACAACCTATTATATCCTCTATTATAGAGTGAGACTCCCCTTACCTTATTTTAAACCGTAGAGAAGTATTTCACGTAGTCACCTACAAAACCTCAGCAACAAATCTCCTTCTCCTTCCTTTCTCCTTGGTGCGATCCACTTCTCCTTCTTCTCACTCTCCTTGCCCCGTTTTCCTTCTCTCTTTTCTCTTCTCTCTTTTGTTTTCTTTCTTTCTTTGGTGAATGGTGCGAATTGCACCAACCCTAGGAGCCTAAGTCATTGGGCTTGGGCTCCTGGGCCCATAATTGCAATCCCAGCATTACTCATACCACTCCCTCCTATTAAATAAAATATTAAATTATAATACACTATATTATATTTAATATAATTAAAAATAGTGCAACACTTAAACAACTTAATCAATTTCTTAATTAAATTATTTAGGATGTAAGCCCAGGGGGTAATGTGTCGACTTGTAGCTACTAGAGGTGTGGGGTATGTATACCCAGGGTGAAGTGGGCGAAGTGGAGTGTATATATACCTAAAGCGTAGTTCTTTGAAGTGCAAAGGCGTTGTGTTATAGCGTGCATCCTGCCGAGAGGTGAGTGTACCGAGGTTTAGGCACGTTGAATAGTAAGTGTAGTGAAGCTTAGCGTGACGCGGTGTAGATATGCGAGGGTGCCAAAAGAGTGTCTTGAGGCATTGTGAAGTATAGGTGAGGTGAAGTGAGTGCTTAGGTGTAGTGTGCCTAAGTGTAATGTCAGAGGTGGCGTGAGTGCTTAGGTGTAGTGTGCCTAAGTGTAATAGGCGAGAGGTGAAGTGAGTGCTTAGATGTAGTGTGCCTAAGTGTAATGGCCGAGGTGAAGTGAGTGCTTAGGTGTAGTGTGCCCAAGTGTAATGGCCGAGGGTGAAGTGAGTGCTTAGGTGTAGTGTGCCCTAAGTGTAATGGCCGAGGGTGAGGTGAGTGAGTGCTTAGGTGTAGTGTGCCTAAGTGTAATGGCCGAGGTGAAGTGAGTGCTTAGGTGTAGTGTGCCTAAGTGTAATGGCGAGGTGAAGTGAGTGCTTAGGTGTAGTGTGTGCTGAGTGTAGTAGCCAAGGTGAAGTGGTGTGCTTAGGTGTGAAGCGCCTAAGTGTAGTAGCCAAGGTGAAGTGGTGTGGTTAGGTGTGAAGTGACTAAGTGTAGATGATGAAGTGAGGTGTGAATAAGCCTATGTGTAGTTGATGAAGTGTAGTGCATGGACGTCTAAGCTAGTATTGCCGAGGTATAGGGTGTATATACCGCAGGTGTATGTGTTGAAGTGTAGGTGTGATGGAAGATAGGGTGTGTGTCTAGAGAGTCCGATGGGTGTCAGTCTTGAGTGGTGCTTGGGAGTTTACGAGAGTATAGTCGAGGAGAAGCGAGGTAGTTGTAGAGATGAATAGTGAAGAGGTGATGTTTCTAAGTGTATTTGTAAGTGGCAACCGAGGGTAGAGTTTAGGGAGGATGATGATGAGGTGTATTTGTCTCAAGGGAAGTATCAAGGTGTAGATTAAGTATGCCTAAGGGTAGCTATTTAAGTGAGGTGTATTATGATCAAGGTATGTATCTTTGTCGAGGTGAAGAGGTATTAAGGATGTTGAACTATAAGTGAGTTGAGATGTAGGTATGTATGTGTGTGCGAAGTGAAGCGAGAGTGTGTTGGCGTGAAGTGAGAGGATACCGAGTTGAGGTGAAGTGGAGTGAGTGTATGCTCGGTATGGTGTGCGCGTTGTGCTTGATGAGGCGTGTGCGTAGTGCTTGGTGTGTAGCGCATTGTGTTTTTGTGTGGGTCACGGTGAGGGCACCAAGTGTGGCAAGCCCTTGTGCCGTGTGGGTCTCGGTGTGGGCGCCAAATGTGGCGTGCCCGCTGCGCCAGTCTCGTGTGTGTGGCGGGGTTGCGCGAGAGTGCCGAGGTGCTTGGTGAGAGTGCCGAGGTGCGTGATGAGAGTGTCGAGTCTTTGAGTCGACCCCAGTAGCATAGGATCTTTGCCAGCGCAAGCGTGAGTCTTTGTCTAGTGCCGAGAACGTTAAGTGGCTGAATGGTGTAGTCGAGTTTGGTCCACTAGGTGACGTTTTAGTCTAGGTGACGTTGTGGTTCTCGTAGTATTTGTGTAGTCCACTACTTTTGGTGGCAAAGTGTCCAATGGGTTGGGCCCAGTTTGTGAAGCTAGAGGAATGAGGTGTGGAGATGTCCGGTGAGTTGGGCGCTAGCTATAGAGCTATTGGGCGATGTAGAGATGTCGACCTTTAGTGCGATGATGATGTCCGAGTGATGTTAGCCTTAGGGTTACGAGTAGAGGAGTAATAAATGATGAAGTCACGATGGGCATTAAAATAAATGAAAAGGGTGAATGCGAAGACTTGGTCCTAGAGGTGAGAGAGAGGGCTTAGGTCCTATTTATAAATAGAAGGCTGCGGTCTAATTGGTGAGTTCTTGAGATTGTGTTATGATTTAATTGAATGATGTATATCTTTGTGTGTTATGCATTGTTCATGGTGTCGCATAAATCATAAACATAATGGTGAAAGCAGAGGACTTGGTCCTATGGTGAAAGAAAGCAGAGGACTTGGTCCTAAGGTGTAAGTGTAAGATCATGCGGTCTTAATGGATCCATCATGCATATGCCCTTGGTGTTTTGGAGTCCGCATCATGCATATACTCATGCACATTGGTGTCTGCATTGATGATTAGGAGTTGGTGTGTCTTAACTTGGTGTTGTGTGGGGTTGGTTGAGTCGGAGTGTTTCTAGTTGTCTTTTCTCAGCATAATGTTTATCATACATTTTATTATTTATGAAAAGAGACTCACCTATCGCTTTCTATGTTGCTTCTTATGTCGACAGCGTGCGAGGTGATCTGAGTGAAGGTCCTTTCTTTCCTCAGTCTAGTTGTGGCGTCTTGCTCTGTGACGTCGAACTGGGGAGCCGGGTAGTCTATTAGTTGTTTAAGATAAGTGTTGAACTGTAATAGAATGATGTATTATTATTTGAGGGTTCGCCCCATTTAAGTCGTGCTATGTATCACACAATTATATTTATTCGTGAAAAGTATTATTGGCTAAGTGAAAGTGATGTTTGATTAACGTAGCATTCCCTTGAGGATGTGTCTTTAAAAAGGAAAAACGATTTTTGAACTCTGATTTTATAAATTAAATTATTAAGAGAAAGAGGGTGTTACTTGTAAGACTAACTGATTCAAATTAGCAATGTTTAAGTTCCTAATCGGTATCTCAATATAACATAGTCGAGATTTACTCGCAATTGTTAAGTCATTAAGTGACATGACAATATGTTTTGCTGTGATAGATGATGGCGCTCAGACATAGATGAGTAGATATAGCATGGATATAGTGTGAGAGTTACTCGTAATTAAGTTTAATGACTTAAGTGAAAAACAATAGTTAGTTACAATAGTTAAATGATAGTTGATGATGATGTTTAAGGAACCTTGTCGCTGTATGGGCAATGAATAGTTGATGATGTTTAAGGAACCTTGTCGCAGTATGGGCGAGTCGTACCTTAGTAATTTAAGTTGTAGGAGGAACCTTGTCGCAGTATGGGCAATGACTCGTCGCAGTATGGGCGAGCCGTACCTCAATAGTTGTTGTCGTTGTAAGGGAATTATCAGGCAAGGTATCCTGGTCCTATAGTAGTAGTTGTAGTTGTTATTATTGTCGTTGATGATGATTGTAAGGCAGTATCTGGCAAGGTATCCAGATCCTGTTGTTGTTGTTGTTGTTGTTGTTGTTGTTGCTGCTTGTAGTCTTAGGACCATACGTGAGGTCGCGTCACTAGTTTTAGTTGAAGATTAGTAAAGGATTAATTATGCATGCGTGTAATGAAAGTTGTAACCATTATTGTTGATTGTTTTCTTGTTATTGTTGATGGTTTGGACGCTCTTTCTCACCCGTGCACCAATTTTTAGATTGAGTTCTAGGTGTCATTAGTGTAGTATTCAATCTACGGAGGACCTAGCTCGCAATATGATGCTATGCGTCGATGTTAGTTTCTTTTTTATTTAATTGGATTAAAGGTTATTTGCTCTGATCATGTGACATCGGGATTTGGGTTGTAATTTTAATAATTATATTTAAAGTTGTTGTTGTCACAGTAATGAAAGAAATGTTTTTATTCTTTAGGCCTTATTATTATTATTTTTATTATTATTACAAATGATGTTTATGCGATATTTAATAGATGGATGACATTCTTTACTTGCGAAAATATTTGAGAAAATGATTTGGAAATCTTTTTGAAAAACAAGTTGCTCGTTCTTGCACTTTTTCACTTATAGTTATTGTTGAAGTCACCAGTGTCACAAGGAAGGGGGGTTGGAATTGTGACCCTTTTAAAATTGTCCTGAAATAAAAGAACTTTGATTCACAAGTGTTGGTTGAGAATCAAGTGTGTGAGTGAAATGGGTTATACAGAAACAATTCTTATTAGTTAAGTGGATGAGTCTAGAAGGGTGATTGAACTGTCTTCACAGTTATATAGAACTGAGAAGGATCAGTTAGTATTTCCTTCACTCTTCTCACAGTTGTTTCACAATTGTTTCAGGTAGAGATTTGTTGTAGATGATATGTCTAGTTTATAAACTACTTTTTAAGAGTTTCAAAAACATTTCATGATCTTTAGAAAGTTATGAGAAGGGTTGAAAAACTCTTGTTCAAAGTATCTTTAAGAAGGGTCAAAAATGACTCTTCTCAGGTTTTAAAAAATCTCTCCACAAGAGGAATTTTTCTCAAATAGTAAACTAAAGACTTAAAGCAGTAAATAACACATGGATTTATAGTTGTTCACCCAAAGATAACATGAGCTACTCCACTCCTCACACCCAGTGAGATTTTCCACTATTTTCCAAATAGTTTACACCCTTTCACACTTCACACAAGTTGAAAGCTCTTGGTAGTTTTCTTCTCACAGCTCTGCCTACTGTATACTCCACTAATAGACTTCTTCAAAGCTATTAGACTGCTTTTAACACAAAGCACTCACTTCTCAAGTCCTACAGCAACACATGCTACTTGAGAAGGTTCTCTATTCAAGGTTCTTTTGATTACAAGGGTTTTGGGATTACTTAGAGCTTGGTTGACATATATAGAATATACATGAATTGATTACAACACAAGAATTAATACATACTCAGAGATAGATGAATCCCTTCTGGTTTAAATGTAGCTGAGTATGGAAGAGAGAAAACTTGAATGTGTGAGAAGGTTGATAGCTCAAATTTTAATTCACTCTTTTGAAGATCAATGAAGACCAGGGTTGTTGTTATATAGAGTTGTTGTAGCCTTTTAACTCCTGGTCCAAGAAATAGAGTCGTTGCATCAACAACTAGCCATTTGGAGTCGTTGGAAGAAGCTTCTGTTGTCGTTTTCTGTAACACCCTAAATAATTTAATTAAGTAATTGATTAAATTGTTTAAGTGTTGCACTATTTTAATTATAATAAATTATAATATAGTGTTTTATAATTTGGTATTTTATTTAAGTGAAGGGAGTGGTATTGGAGATACCGGAACCTGCAAGGATTGGCCCAGAGCCCAAGCCCAATGACTTAGGCTCCTTGGAGTGATGCATTTCGCATCATTGTGCAAGAGAAGGAAAAAAGAAAGAAACTTGCGAAGAGAGAAGAGAGAAAGGAAGAGAAAACGGCGCAAAAACCCTAGAGAAGGGAGAGAGCTTGATCGCACCTTAAGAAGGAGGAGAAGAAGGCTCCAGTTGCTGAGATTTTGTAGGTGACTACGTGAAAGAGCTTCTCTACGGTTTAATTTGAGGTAAGGGGAGTCTCACTCTATAATAGAGGGTATAATAGGTGGTATAGGAGTCATAGAGTCTTGATTTGATGTTATTTGATTGTTAATTGAGTTATTGTTGGGTGAAATTGTTGGGAAGGTGGCATACCGAATTGCATTGCCACCCAATCTGTCAAATTTGCACGATGTGTTCCATGTATCTCAACTGAGGAAGTATGTTCCTGACCCGTCCCATGTCATTCAAATGGATGATGTGCAAGTGAGAGACGACCTCACTGTGGAGACAATGCCAATCAGAATTGAAGACCGAGAAGTAAAGACTCTTAGGGGAAAAGAAATCAAGTTGGTGAAGGTAGTTTGGGTAGGAGCTGCTGGTGAGCATGCTACTTGGGAGCTAGAGAGCAAGATGAAGGAAGCCTATTCCGAGCTGTTTGATTAAGGTAAGATTCCGAGGACGTAATCTCCTAAGTAGGGGAGGGTTGTAACACCCCAAAATAATTCAATTAATTAACTTAGTTGGGTTATTAAAGGTTTGCAACATTTTACTTTTAAGTCAATAATTCATTAAGTGAAGGTTAAGCTTGTGTAGCATTTTAGGAAAATGTCTAAGTTAGGAAAGGGTGTGGGTAGGAGAAGCCCACGGCCTAATAGGGCCAAGGCCTCATTTAAGTCCCTTAGGACATGTTATATGGTGACTTCGTAGGAGACCATCACATTGTTCCAAAAATAGTTAAGTTTCCAAATTAAGAAAGTAGAGAGAGAAGCGAGACTTAGAGAGAAGGAAGAGGAACCGAGGAGAGAAGAAGAAGAGAAGCAGAAGGGAAGAGTGAATTTGAATCTTCAAGGATTCCTAGAAGTGCTAGTGAAGAGAGTGTGTCTACTGTTATAATCAAAGTTAAGGGGGCTCTTTTAATCCTTGTAATGTCTTGTGTTTGATAGTGTTTTGGTGTGAGTGGTTACGATCACCTTGCATGTGTGTTTTATGTGTTGTTCATACCATGTTTCTTTGTGTTTTTGCTCTTTCTTTGTGATTTGTGGTGAGAGTACGATGGTGGATCGGTTGGGAAAGAGAGAGAGTGTAACACTCTCTGCGCTGCGTGTGGTCTGAAGAGAGCATTGCATGGTGAGGCATTAGAGTGTGAATCGGTGTGGTGTGAAGAAAATGAGCTTGCATGTAGAGTTAGGAGAGGATCGAGTCAATGGAGTGAGTATCCGAGTGTGCATGAGTGTAGTGAGTGGAAATGGGTTGCATGTTGGGTTTAAGCAAAGAAAGCAGAGTAAACCGAGTACCCTTGACTTAGAGTGAGAGAAACCGAGTTGAGGAAGTCAACGCTAGAGTGTCTTAGTGATCGAGAGTCCGATGGTGAGTTTGAGGAGAGTATGTGCCTAAACACCATTAGCGAGGGGGTAGGGGACGCTTAAACCGAAGTGTAGGTGTTTCGCGCTTAAGGTTACCGAGGGTGTAGAGGAGTGAACCGAGGTGTAGAGGTATTGAACCGAGGTCCTCGGGCCGAGGTAGCGGCCACCGAGGTGAAAGCGCCCAAATGCCTAAGTGTAGGTGAACTGAACTGGGGAATACCGAGAAGTGAATTCCCATGACTTAGACGATTTTAGTGTAAGGGAGTGCGTAACTATGAGCGCGCTACCGAAGTGAGGGTTTGAGTGTAACATGCCGAGGTGCCAAAGCTGAGCTAGGTGCCGAGGTGATGTAGAATGCCGAATAGCCGAGGTACACACATAATAGTGTCTTAGATGTGATGTTGAGTAGTTAGGTCGAGGTACACACATAGTGTGCCGAGGTGATGTTAGGCGCCAATGTTGCATAGCACATTGTGGGACGCCACTGTGAGTGCTATTTAGCACCAAATGTGCATAAGTAAGGGAGCGATTAAGTCCATTTTAGTCCTTAGGTGACATTTTGGTCCATAAGTGTCGTTGCGGTCCTCGGTGTGACAATTAGTCCACCATGGAGTGCCGAGGTGATTGAGAGGTCGGTTGTTGAGTGCCGAGGTGATTGAGAGGTCGGTTGTAGGTCCTAGGGTGATTCTACCGGTATAGTAGGGTCGACCTTAGCACGGTGATGATGTCTAGATGGTGTGGACGTCAGTGTGAGCGACGGAGTAGAACGACGGAGTAGAACGACGGAGTAACGACGGTGTAAGCATTCACATGCGTTTTTGATTGGTGTGTGATTGCATTTGTCATGAAGTCACATGTTCATGTGCATGTAACGACGAAGGAGGTTTCGACCTCGGATGTGGTAGGACTTCGGTCTCCATATCAAAATAACGACGGAGAGCCGATAGGCTAAATAACGACGGTGGAGGTACCTCATTGCATAATGCCCTGTGGTTGGGTTGCATACATGCATACATTTCATAATTTAAATGTATTTTTGAGCTGATTGATAATTGTTGTGATTGTTTGAACTATCGGTGATGTGTTGTTTTAGCTGAACCGAGGTGCTTTAGTGCTATCTCTAACCTTAAGCTTTCTTCACATTATATTACTTGTGTTAAGAGACTCACCCTAGTCGCTTTATGTTGCTTCTCATGTCGGCAACTCTGCAGTACTCATGAGTGATGGGTTGTGCCTAGCTCAAGTCGGTTGTGTTCGCTTTGGTCGTGTAACTCTTTGGGTTCAGCCGAGTAGATTTTAGTTGCTTTTATGCCGATCTTGTATTTTTCGATAGATAATCTTTGAACTAAAAACTATCACATTTTGTTGTAACTTTTACTATGTATTATGACTTGATACTTACTGGCCGAGGTGCCTTATGTTATGGCCGAGGTGCCTTATGTTGTGGGCTTAGACCCTTTGTGCCGATGTGATGCGCATGATTGCATGCTTAGTATAATGCTGTGCAACTATTTGAACTTAATTGAATTTCTGTTTGCCTTTTTAAATCATCAAATGTAGCCCTCCTTTGAGTGGAATTTTGAAACTCTGATTTTAATTTAGTAGATCGAATTGATTAGATAAGGGGGTGTTACATTGTTGGTATCAGAGCATAAGTTCGGTCTTGTCCGACCAAGTATTGAGTCTAAGTGTCTTAAGCCTCGAGTCTTAGGCTCGTTCTAAACCGATTCTTGATTGTGTGATCGGTGAAGTAAGAATGGTGGAAGAAGAGTGGAAGGAATGATGCCGCTATAGCCGCCGCGTTGTTGGAGGCGATGGCAAATGCTATGGGGAATCGACCTCGTGAGAATGCCGATGATGTTGGAGCTCGAGGCTCGCTACTTTCCAGAGGAGAATCCTCCTACCTTCAAGGAGGGAGGTATGATCGATGGGGCTCTAGCATGGTTAAAAGAAATAGAGAGAATATTCAGAGTGATGGATTGCATCGATGAGCAAAAAGTGAGGTTTGGGACTCATATGCTCATTTGAGGAAGCCGACGATTGGTGGCTTGGAGTTCTTCCAAGATTGGAAGCTGCAGAGGAAGAGATCACATGGGAGAATTTTAAGAAAGAGTTCATGAGGAAGTACTACCCCGAAGATGTGAGAGGAAAGAAAGAGATTGAATTCTTGGAGCTCAAGCAAGGTAACATGACCGTGTCGGAGTATGCTGCCAAGTTTTCCGAGCTGATAAAGTTTTACCCCCATTACACTGGAGCTACTGCTGAGTTCTCCAAGTGTATCAAGTTTGAGAACGGTTTGAAGCCTGAGATCAAGCAGGCAATTGGGTATCAAAGGATAAGGGTGTATTCCGAGTTGGTGGACAGTTGTAGAATCTATGAAGAAGATAGTGTGGCTACTAGCCGAGTTGGGAAAGATAAGAAGACTTTTCAACCTCAGTACCGTTGGAAGCCTTATGACCATTCTGGTGGTAGAGGAAGGGGGAATTCCTCAGGGAGAGGAAAGCCTAGTAGGGGAGACGCTCCCGCTATTCTCGACTGTTACAAGTGTGGATTGCACAGGCACAAGGCGAGGAGTGCAAGGTGAGGTGAAGAGGTGTTATAGATGTGGCAAGGAGGGCCACCTATCTCTGTGAGTGTGGGCGAAAGGAGATAGTCTGTTTCAATTGTGGAGAGATGGGGCACATCAGTCCCAAGTGTCCAAAGCCAAAGCAAGAGAGAGGCGTGGGGAAAGTGGTTGCATTAGCTGGGTCCGAGGTAGTGAATGAAATCAAAGGTACGTGTTATATCAATGGTGTTCCTCTAGTTGCAATTATAGATATCTTTGGCGCAACTCATTCATTCATTTCGCCATGTGTGCTAATAGGCGAGTTTAGTGTTGTCTTCATTGGTAAGGGAGATGGTCATTGACACTCCCGGCTATGGGTTCGATGACTACCTCTCGGTATGTTCGAAGTGCCCGAGTGGATGTATTCGCGCAGGACTTCACCGTTAACTTAATTTGTTTACCACTGCAGAGGGAATGGACGTCATCCTTGGTATGGGTGGTTGGTAGACAACCATGTTCATATCAATTGCGCTTTGAGAGATCGGTTAGTTTTCCCCGCTGTAGAGGTGAAGGAATCGGCTTTACTTCTGCTAGGCAAGTGCGCAAGTTGTTAGGAGAAGCGGGTTACTCTGTTTGCATTATGGGCGTCATTAACGGTAGAGAATCAAGTCAAGATTGAAGATCCGCGGTGGTTAGAGAGTTTGCCGAGGTGTTTCTGAAGAAATACCCGATGTGCCACACTGAGAGAGATCGAGTTCACCATAGAATTGATTCTGAAACAAGACCAGGTGTCTATGGCACCTTATAGGATGTCTGCGCGTCCGAGAAGTGTCGAAATAAGAAAGCATTGGAAGAATTGCGAGAAGGAAATTCGTGAGACCAAGCGTATCACCGTGGGGAGCACTGTGTTGCTAGTGAAGAAGAAAGATGGAAGCATGAGGTTGTGCGTGGACTACGGACAATTAAACAAGGTTACAATTAAGAACAAGTATCCACTACCAAGAATTGACGATTTGATGGATCAATTGGTGGGTGCTCGGGTATTTTCCAAGATTGATTTGAGGTCGGGCTACCATCAAATCAAAGTGAAGGACTAAGACGTGCCAAAGACGGCTTTTAGAACTCGGTATGGACACTACGAGTACTTAGTAATGCCATTCGGTGTCACTAATGCTCCGGGGTATTCATGGAGTATATGAATTGTATTTTCCATGAGTACTTAGATCGGTTTGTGGTAGTGTTCATAGAGCGATATCTTCGTCTACTCCAAGTCGGCAAGAAGAGCATGCCGAGCACTTAAGGGTAGTCTTGAAGGTTCGAAGGAGAAGAAGTCTGTATGCGAAGCTATCCAAGTGTGAGTTTTGGTTGAGGAAGTGAGTTTCCTAGGCCATGTGATTTCCAAAGAATGGGATTGCGGTGGACCCTTCAAAGATTGAAGCTGTGTTGAAGTGGGAGGCACCCAAGTCAGCCCCCGAAGTGAGGAGCTTCTTGGGGTTAGCCAGTTACTACAGAAGATTCATTGATGGTTTCTCCAAATTGGCGTTGCCATTAACCGAATTGACATGTAAAGATAGGGCTTTCGTATGGGATGACCGATGCGAAGAGAGTTTCCAAGAGTTGAAGAGGAGATTGACAATGTCGCCGATCTTGACGTTGCCTAATCCAGAGGATCCTTTTGTGATTTATTGTGATGCATCTAAGTTAGGTTTGGGCTGTGTGCTGACGCAAGAAGGTAAAGTAGTGGCATACGCTTCAAGGCAACTGAAGACTCATGAGAAGAATTACCCCACTCATGATTTAGAGCTAGCTGCCGTAGTGTTTGCATTGAAGATATGGAGGCATTACCTTTATGGTTCGAGGTTCGAGGTGTTTAGTGATCACAAGAGTTTGCAGTACTTGTTTGATCAAAAGGAATTGAATATGAGGCAGAGGAGATGGTTGGAGTTATTGAAGGACTATGACTTCGGTCTGAACTATCACCCAGAGAAGGCCAATGTTGTAGCTGATGCGCTGAGTAGGAAATCTCTACATATGTCATCGATGATGGTAAAGGAGCTAGAATTGATTGAACAGTTTAGAGATTTGAGCCTAGTATGTGAAGTAACACCTCGGAGTGTTAAGTTGGGGATGCTGAAGATCACCAATTAGTTCATGGTTAGTATAAGGGAAGCACAGAAGGTTGATGTGAAGTTGGTTGATGTGTTTGTGAGCATTGGCCGAGCTGATAACAAAGATTTTGAGTTGGATGCGCAAGGATTGTTAAGGTTCAGAGGTCGGATATGTATACCTGATGATGAAGAGATCAAGAAGGCAATTCTGGAGGAGTGTCACAGAAGTCGGTTGAGTATCCATCCAGGAGCTACGAAGATGTATCAAGACTTGAAGAAATTATTCTGGTGGAAAGGAATGAAGAAGGATGTAGCTCGTTTCGTCTATGCTTGTTTGACTTGCCAGAAGTCAAAGGTGGAGCACCAGAAGCCGGCAGGATTGATGCAACCGTTGCATATTCCTGAATGGAAGTGGGACAAAGCATTTCCATGGACTTTGTAACCGGTCACGAGGACAACAATAGGGTTTGACACCATTTGGGTGATTGTTGATAGGTCGACAAAGTCATCACACTTTATTCCTATTAACATCACATACCCAAAGGTCGAGGTTAGCGTAAATTTATATCAATGTCATTGTGAAGCTTCATGGAATCCCTTTGAGTATTGTATCGCACAGAGATCCAAGGTTTACCGAATTTTGGAAGAGTTTGCAAGAGCGTTGGGTTCCAAGTTGCGTTTGAGCTCGTGATACCATCCTCGGATCGATGGTCAATCCGAGAGGACTATCCAAATCCTTAGAAGACTTATTGAGAGCTTGTGTGCTTGAGCAAGGAGTTGCGTGGGTTTCGTATCTACCATTGATAGAATTCACTTACAACAAGCAGTCATCATTCAAGTATTGGAATGGCACCATTTGAAGCATTGTATGGCGTAGGGTTTAGGACTCCACTATGTTGGCATGAAGCAGAGAGAGGGTTGTGTTAGGACCCGAGTTGGTTAGAGAGACTACCGAGAAGGTTAAGATGATCGAGAGAGAGAAGATGAGGCGTCACAAAGGCATGTAAGAGTTACCATGATGGAAGGAGGAAAGACTTAGAATTTCAAGCCGGTGACCATGTATTCCTTAGAGTCACCCCCCGTGGATCGAGTTGGACGAGCTCGAGGTCCAATAAACTATCACTTCGTTTCATTGGACCCTATCAAATCTTGGAAAGAGTTGGGAAGGTGGCATACCGAATTGCATTGCCACCCAATCTGTCAAATTTGCACGATGTGTTCCATGTATCTCAACTGAGGAAGTATGTTCCTGACCCGTCCCATGTCATTCAAATGGATGATGTGCAAATGAGAGACGACCTCACTATGGAGACAATGCCGATCAGAATTGAAGACCGGGAAGTAAAGACTCTTAGGGGAAAAGAAATCAAGTTGGTGAAGGTAGTTTGGGTAGGAGCTGCTGGTGAGCATGCTACTTGGGAGCTAGAGAGCAAGATGAAGGAAGCCTATTCCGAGCTGTTTGATTAAGGTAAGATTCCGAGGACGTAATCTCCTAAGTAGGGGAGGGTTGTAACATGTAACACCCCTTTTCTACCCCTTAATTTCCAACGTCATTATCAGAGTATTTCACTGTTCAAAAATATTTATTTAAGTAGTAGAAAGAAATGTTACGTCTTCATTAAATTAAACTCATCGTATGCACCATTAAGTTGTGCAATAACACACACATCATACAGTTAAAACTTCAAAAATTATCTCATCACAGCAGAAATAAACATTGACTCACTAGTCCACTCAAACACGTCTCATAATCCTCAAATAAACCTCATACAGTTAAGTAGTTTAACATCAAATCCCAAAATACGCCCCCTAGGTGCTACGGTATCGTAGAGAAGCGACACAAAGCAGACTTCCCGACAGCTAACAAGAAGGCATCTAGACCTTCACTCGCAGTTACCTGCAGCGTTGCCACAATAGAGCAACATTCCAAGCGAGAAGGGTGAGAATTTCAATAAAACATAATCGGATACATAATAGAGAAATGAGAGCAAGCAATCACACAAAGTATCATCATCATCACCACATCATAAATACACAACATCAACTCCAATCATCACAAAGAACAACTCACGATTAGGATTATGTATGAAAATGCAACCCACACGCGGGCATATGCATGATGGTACCATATCATCTTTAAAAACCACTCAAGGCATATCATCTTTATAAACCACTCAAGGCATATCTACATCATAGAAGAAAAACCACTCAAGGCATAACATCATCAATATTAGTCATAGTATGCACATGCCATGAGACTCTATAACACATGTGCAACTCAATCAACACTCACTCGGAGTACCCGTCATCATGAAAGAAATAACCACTCAAGGCTTGTCGTCATAAAACACTCGTAGAGTGTATTCGTCATTCACATCACAATCACAACACAGCATTATTAAAACTATACTCATAGAGTATATTCTTCACAAAACATCACAAGTCATATCACAACAATCATAATCACTCATAGAGTGAACTCATCTCACTTCACACAATTCATACTACACATCATCATAATCACTCATAGAGTGAACTCGTCACATTTCACACAATTCATACTACAACATCATCATAGTCACTCATAGAGAACATTCACCGCAACTCATCATAATCATACACACCAACATCATTTAAAATATATATATTTTTCAGTTATCCTTTGGTCTAGTATGTTATAAAATAGCGGACTGATTGACTATGGGATTACTCAGGTAACTGATACTACTTGCAACGGCATTGGCCACCTTTGCAAGACTCTCAGTGATGCCCTTGTAAATACACCAGCGAAAGAAATTCTGACCTTAGTGGTAAACCACAATCTAGCCATAGTCAATTAGCACACTAATAGTATAACATTTCATTCTTATATCAGCTACCACAAAACAGTTTAGTTTGCCTTAAAAATAGAATATTCAGTTAGGCCTCTGAATAAGCTTTCCAACGCATCTTAGAACACCTCAATCGGGTTCCCGGTTCGAAAGATATAGCTAAAACATAACAAGGGGCATTTTGAAATGAAACGATCGATTGTTGGAGAGCGGCACAATCGATTTCCCTCTCTTAAAATACAAGGGGAAATCGATTCTTGACCTAAATAACACAAAGGGAATCGATTCTTGGCTTCAAAAACATAAGAGTGAATCGATTCTGGGCTTCAAAAACATAAGAGTGAATCGATTCTTGACTTTAAAAACATAAGAGTGAATCGATTCTTGACTTTAAAAACATAAGAGTGAATCGATTCTTGGCTTCTAACAATACGAGATACCATCACACGATCAACACAAAGAACAATGCAATTCTCAATCATCTCATGCTCAAACAATATCATCAACAATTATCAATTATCTCCATTCAATCATCTCAAGGAAAAACACCAACTACTCATCAAGCAAAATATCAACGATTCACATAACATCAACAATTTTAGGATCATCAAGATATCACATACAACAACAATATATCATCAAACTCACCAACGATCTCTAATCCCACAAAACCCCATAAACCCTAACTACACCCGATTATGTTAAACGAAACGCTCACCCTTACCTTAAATTTGGATATTCCGGAATTAACGATGAATAAGTCACGTACGAAACCACGGCAACACAACGAACAAAGCTTCTCCTTCTTCCTTTCTTCTTCTAGCGCCGTGCTCTCTCTCTCTCTCTCTCTCTCTCTCTCTCATTCGTTCCTTTCCTTTTCTTTTCCTCCTTTCTCATCAAATGAGGCACATCCCTCCTAACCCTAGCGCCTAAGGAGCCTAAGTCTTGGGCTTGGGCTCTTGGGCCATTCCTCACCACCCCGGAGTTACCAATATCACCCCCTTCCATTAAATTACATCCACCACTCCTTATTATATAAACACCCCCCTTCAAATACATTCACCACCTAATTATTGGTCAACACCACTCCCTAGATCTAACTAGATACCATATTATTATTTCTAATATTTCTCCGCAAGCTAATTCCCTCTAATTAGTTAAATAATTAACCGATTATTTTTGGGGCGTTACAACTCTCCCCCACTTAAAATATTTTCGTCCTCGAAAATTCACACCAAACTCACGAAACTAATACCAAATCTTCTTGTCGACTCCAACCTTCATTGCCCTTAATCCATCATATACTTAGTAGCACACTAAACACTTTTCTTTACATCCTTACTTCTACTTAGATGTTCTAATCTGTAGGCTATCAAAGTCCTACTCAATTACTCAAACCTCATCAAACTCATATCAAATTCCATAAGGACACATTCCCAAAAGTTCTTATAATGTATGGTCTTATTATTCCTCATGAGTCTCAACTTAAGGTATTGATTCAATCCCTCATACCACATAACTATCCACTTTCAATCCAAACACAACTACTACCCACAACTCAATAAAGGCATGAAATTTAAAACAAGATTTAATTAACCTTCTATTCTCAAGGACCACACATAGAAAAATACATAATCAGTTATACGACCCACAAGTTCTAAAATGAATAACAAATTTGTATTACTACACGTGACTTCAAAATCAAGCATTTTTCACAACATCACGTATTGAGAACACTTATATATACACATGTAATAATTAACATGAAGTCAAGTATGAGCACACCACTTAATTACCCAAATCAAAATTAACACATATATCCAAAATTTATAATACCATGAGTTATTGTCGCCTCTTTCATTGGGGATGAGTTATTGGGGTGATCAGTCCCTCCTACTCATGCCACCAATTAATTGAGGTCACAAAACTACAATCCTTCCAATTTACACATACTACGCTAAAAGGCTTCTAACGCGGTCTAGAGTGCGAAGGCGTCGTCACGACTCCCACTCTTTTGACATCGTTAAAACTCTTTTAACCATACCCATCTGAACAATTAACGACACAACTTTTCATCACATCAACTAGTTAGTTAGAAAGGAACAAACCAGCACATCAACCCCACAAGTTCAACCAATCATGTATAACCACATACTGTCAGGTATAAAATCAATTCATCAATCCGTATCATTAAACTATCCTCATGATCATACACAATAAGTTTTGTGAGCAAAATATTTTCATTGTCCTAGCACACTTAAACAAATCATCAATCAATCTTAATCCTATTCAATTACGTCATCATCAAAACATGCATCTACTCAATTTACTATAAAGAACTCATCATTTACATTTACTTCTTTGCTACTATAATGGTTCTCACATAATACCTAACACATAACACAAATCGGGGTCACCGGGTACCCCTACAAAGGATTACTCTTAATGGTCAAGACAATGAAGCATCTTAACACAAGTAGAAAGATTAATCTACAAGGCATTTAGCATACAACATTAACACGTAATCAAGAACATGTTACAGTTGAAAATTCATATTATACTTCATGCTATACTTTCACCAAATTCATATAGTCAAAGTGATGATTTGAATCAACCACATAACAAGTTCATGCGAGACTAGAGTTTAATTTAGCCACATAAGTAAACACATAGGAGAACATACGACAACAAGGTGAGTACTCATTTGTTGAAAATAAATTTAATACTCACATTAATACCCAACCATAACATTGTTTGTTAAAGGTTCACAAGCAACCTCAAAAAAATCACGCATTTTTTTTTTTAAATTACAAATCCACAACATATAAAGATCGAGTTCAAAACGTTTTGCAAATCTTCATAAACTCGGTTGCAGAAAATTCTGCAACTATGCGCCTACTTTGACGAATTAATTAAAATAGTAAAGCGACATCGGATTTCGACAAATAAATACTTGTTGGAAAGCTCTCTGAGTGTAGTTTCTATCTATGATTTTTATTTTTCAAAATAAGTAGCCAATTGGTGCAGTCTTTTCAAAATACTGCACTTAGGTACCAAACTTGGACAGAACTTCTTACTCCACTTGCAACCGAATTTTCTTTCCCGTCTCTTATTGAAAATTTATGAAACCAAGTGGCAAAACGACCGAGTTAAATCCATTTTTCAAAACAATCAGCCACATAATTTTTGGATCAACCAAACAGCATACCAGTTTAGAAAACCAAGCAAAGATGTCGAAATGCACAAAAACAGTAAACAAGTAAAATTCATCATGTTTAGTCACGAAACAATAATCTCAAACAACACTCAAATTTAACAATTCATGTCATCAAACAACACTTGGGCATCCAACCAACATTTTGATATTTGGTCAAACACCTACATGCACTCTAAACTTCACTTATGCATTTTATCAACACTTTACATGCAACACTTTGACTACAATCTAATCAAATCATCCCGACACCCCAAATTCACCCAACCACCAATATATCAATTTTTCAACATCATATACTACTTAAGCATAGTAATTTCACCTTCAAAACTCATAAGGTAATACTATCAAACAACTTGTAGGCAACAGATGTTCATAGTTCATCTCTACACTAAACACCGCAATTTCATCATTTAATGCACAGTCATTTAATTCACAAATACATTATTCGTCAACCTGACAACAACAACACGCCACTCTGGTCACATTGACCCAACAACAACAACAACAACGCTTTAGTCACATTGACCCATCAACAACAAAGGTCATGGACCAAATTTAAGTCAAATAAAAATCACACAATCTACATATCAATAAATGCGACATCTCTACTTCAAAAATATTTATAAGTAGAAGTGCGAAAAATGAGTAAAAGTTGTTTTCCAACACAATCAACAATTTACTTTTTGGAAATGATTTTCGTAAATGAAAGGTGTCCTCAATTCTTAAAATCATGTAATAATTATTTATAAGAACATTGAAGCCTAGAGCGGCAAAAATATTTTCCTTCGGTTTCAAAAGAAGTAACTAACGCACCTTTCGCAAACCAAGCATTTTCCAAACCATCAGGGAATTCAAAAACAGAAGACACAGAGTTCACACATTGTAAACACAACACAACACACATTATCGTGGGTATCTCCCCACTTATTCACTTACCATCGCCAGACATTTCGGTTTGTCCTACACCGCAGAAACATCACTTACTACACGGCATAATGGTTAGATCGAGTACCAAGACTCGAGAGATAACTAGACTCGATACTGGACAACTTGGCCGGACAGACCGAACTGCTCTGATACCACTAATGTAACACCCCTTTTCTACCCCTTAATTTCCAACGTCATTATCAGAGTATTTCACTGTTCAAAAATATTTATTTAAGTAGTAGAAAGAAATGTTACGTCTTCATTAAATTAAACTCATCGTATGCACCATTAAGTTGTGCAATAACACACACATCATACAGTTAAAACTTCAAAAATTATCTCATCACAGCAGAAATAAACATTGACTCACTAGTCCACTCAAACACGTCTCATAATCCTCAAATAAACCTCATACAGTTAAGTAGTTTAACATCAAATCCCAAAATACGCCCCCTAGGTGCTACGGTATCAGAGAGCGACACAAACAGACTTCCCGACAGCTAACAAGAAGGCATCTAGACCTTCACTCGCAGTTACCTGCAGCGTTGCCACAATAGAGCAACATTCCAGCGAGAAGGGTGAGAATTTCAATAAAACATAATCAGATACATAATAGAGAAATGAGAGCAAGCAATCACACAGTATCATCATCATCACCACATCATAAATACACAACATCAACTCCAATCATCACAGCAACAACTCACAGTTAGGATTATGTATGAAAATGCAACCCACACGCGGGCATATGCATGATGGTACCATATCATCTTTAAAAACCACTCAAGGCATATCATCTTTATAAACCACTCAAGGCATATCTACATCATAGAAGAAAAACCACTCAAGGCATAACATCATCAATATTAGTCATAGTATGCACATGCCATGAGACTCTATAACACATGTGCAACTCAATCAACACTCACTCTGAGTATGCAGTCATCATGAAAGAAATAACCACTCAAGGCATGTCGTCATAAAACACTCGTAGAGTGTATTAAATCATTCACATCACAATCACAACACAAAGATTATTAAAACTATACTCATAGAGTATATTCTTCACAAAACATCACAAGTCATATCACAACAATCATAATCACTCATGTAGAGTGAACTCATCTCACTTCACACAATTCATACTACACATCATCATAATCACTCATAGAGTGAACTCGTCACATTTCACACAATTCATACTACAACATCATCATAGTCACTCATAGAGAACATTCACCGCAACTCATCATAATCATACACACCAACATCATTTAAAATATATATATTTTTGAGCTTATCCTTTCGTACAGTGTGTTATAAAATAGCGGATGATTGACTATGGGATTACTCGTAATCGATACTACTTGCAACGGCATTGGCCACCTTTGCAAGACTCTCAGTGATGCCCTTGTAAATACACCAGCGAAAGAAATTTTGACCTTAGTGGTAAACCACAATCTAGCCATAGTCAATTAGCACACTAATAGTATAACATTTCATTCTTATATCAGCTACCACAAAACAGTTTAGTTTGCCTTAAAAATAGAATATTCAGTTAGGCCTCTGAATAAGCTTTCCAACGCATCTTAGAACACCTCAATCGGGTTCCCGGTTCGAAAGATATAGCTAAAACATAACAAGGGGCATTTTGAAATGAAACAGTCGATTGTTGGAGGCGAGCAATCGATTTCCCTCTCTTAAAATACAAGGGGAAATCGATTCTTGACCTAAATAACACAAAGGGAATCGATTCTTGGCTTCAAAAACATAAGAGTGAATCGATTCTGGGCTTCAAAAACATAAGAGTGAATCGATTCTTGACTTTAAAAACATAAGAGTGAATCGATTCTTGACTTTAAAAACATAAGAGTGAATCGATTCTTGGCTTCTAACAATACGAGATACCATCACACGATCAACACAAAGAACAATGCAATTCTCAATCATCTCATGCTCAAACAATATCATCAACAATTATCAATTATCTCCATTCAATCATCTCAAGGAAAAACACCAACTACTCATCAAGCAAAATATCAACGATTCACATAACATCAACAATTTTAGGATCATCAAGATATCACATACAACAACAATATATCATCAAACTCACCAACGATCTCTAATCCCACAAAACCCCATAAACCCTAACTACACCCGATTATGTTAAACTAAACGCTCACCCTTACCTTAAATTTGGATATTCCTAATTAACGATGAATAAGTCACGCACTGAAACCACACAAGCAACACAACGAACAAAGCTTCTCCTTCTTCCTTTCTTCTTCTAGCGCCGTGCTCTCTCTCTCTCTCTCTCTCTCTCATTCGTTCCTTTCCTTTTCTTTTCCTCCTTTCTCATCAAATGAGGCACATCCCTCCTAACCCTAGCGCCTAAGGAGCCTAAGTCTTGGGCTTGGGCTCTTGGGCCATTCCTCACCACCCCGGAGTTACCAATATCACCCCCTTCCATTAAATTACATCCACCACTCCTTATTATATAAACACCCCCCTTCAAATACATTCACCACCTAATTATTGGTCAACACCACTCCCTAGATCTAACTAGATACCATATTATTATTTCTAATATTTCTCCGCAAGCTAATTCCCTCTAATTAGTTAAATAATTAACCGATTATTTTTGGGGCGTTACATAACACCCCAAAATAATTCAATTAATTAACTTAGTTGGGTTATTAAAGGTTTGCAACATTTTACTTTTAAGTCAATAATTCATTAAGTGAAGGTTAAGCTTGTGTAGCATTTTAGGAAAATGTCTAAGTTAGGAAAGGGTGTGGGTAGGAGAAGCCCACGGCCTAATAGGGCCAAGGCCTCATTTAAGTCCCTTAGGACATGTTATATGGTGACTTCGTAGGAGACCATCACATTGTTCCAAAAATAGTTAAGTTTCCAAATTAAGAAAGTAGAGAGAGAAGCGAGACTTAGAGAGAAGGAAGGGAACCGAGGAGAGAAGAAGAGAACCGAAGGGAAGAGTGAGCTGAATCTTCAAGGATTCCTAGAAGTGCTAGTGAAGAGGGTGTGTCTACGGTTATAATCAGGTTAGGGGCTCTTTTAATCCTTGTAATGTCTTGTGTTTGATAGTGTTTTGGTGTGAGTGGTTCTGATCACCTTGCATGTGTGTTTTATGTGTTGTTCATACCATGTTTGTTGTGTTTTTGCTCTTTGCTGTGATTTGTGGTGAGGTACGATGGTGGATCGGTTGGGAAAGAGAGAGGAGTGTAACACTCTCTCTGTTCTGTGTGGTACGAAGAGAGCATTGCATGGTGAGGCATTAGAGTGTGAATCGGTGTGGTGTGAAGAAAATGAGCTTGCATGTAGAGTTAGGGAGAGGATCGGAGTCAATGGAGTGAGTATCCGAGTGTGCATGAGTGTAGTGAGCTGGAAATGGGTTGCATGTTGGGTTTAAGCAAAGAAACAGAGTAAACCGAGTACCCTTCAGCTTAGAGTGAGAGAAACCGAGTTGAGGGAAGTCAACGCTAGAGTGTCTTAGTGATTGAGAGTCTGATGGTGAGTTTGAGGGAGAGTATGTGCCTAAACACCATTAGCGAGGGGTAGGGACGCTTAAACCGAAGTGTAGGTGTTTCGCCTTAAGGTTACCGAGGTGTAGAGGGAGTGAACCGAGGTGTAGAGGTATTGAACCGAGGTCCTCAGGCCGAGGTAGCGTCACCGAGGTGAAACGCCCAAATGCCTAAGTGTAGGTGAATTGAACCAGGGAATACCGAGAAGTGAATTCCCATGACTTAGACGATTTTAGTGTAAGGGAGTGCGTAACTATGAGCGCGCTACCGAAGTGAGGGTTTGAGTGTAACATGCCGAGGTGCCAAAGCTGAGCTAGGTGCCGAGGTGATGTAGAATGTCGAATAGCCGAGGTACACACATAGTGTGACGAGGTGATGTTGAGTAGTTAGCCGAGGTACACACATAGTGTGCCGAGGTACACACATAGTGTGCCGAGGTGATGTTAGGCGCCAATGTTGCATAGCACATTGTGGGACGCCACTGTGAGTGCTATTTAGCACCAAATGTGCATAAGTAAGGGAGCGATTAAGTCCATTTTAGTCCTTAGGTGACATTTTGGTCCCTAAGTGTCGTTGCGGTCCTCGGTGTGACAATTAGTCCACCATGGAGTGCCGAGGTGATTGAGAGGTCGGTTGTTGAGTGCCGAGGTGATTGAGAGGTCGGTTGTAGGTCCTAGGGTGATTCTACCGGTGTAGTAGGGTCGACCTTAGCACGGTGATGATGTCTAGATGGTGTGGACGTCAGTGTGAGCGACGGAGTAGAACGACGGAGTAACGACGGTGTAAGCATTCACATGCGTTATGTTTGATTGGTGTGTGATTGCATTTGTCATGAAGTTACATGTTCATGTGCATATAACGACGGAGGAGGTTTCGACCTCGGATGTGGTAGGACTTCGGTCTCCATATCAAAATAACGACGGAGTAACGACGGAGAGCCGATAGGCTAAATAACGACGGTGGAGGTACCTCATTGCATAATGCCCTGTGGTTGGGTTGCATACATGCATACATTTCATAATTTAAATGTGTTTTTGAGCTGATTGATAATTGTTGTGATTGTTTGAACTATCGGTGATGTGTTGTTTTAGCTGAACCGAGGTGCTTTAGTGCTATCTCTAACCTTAAGCTTTCTTCACATTATATTACTTGTGTTAAGAGACTCACCCTAGCTGCTTTATGTTGCTTCTCATGTCGGCAACTTGCAGGTACTCATGAGTGATGGTTGTGCCTAGCTCAAGTCGGTTGTGTCTGCTCTGGTCGTGTAACACTGGGTTGGGGCCGAGTAGATTTTAGTTGCTTTTATGCCGATCTTGTGTATTTTCTGATAGATAATCTTTGAACTAAAAACTATCACATTTTGTTGTAACTTTTACTATGTATTATGACTTGATGCTTACTGGTCGAGGTGCCTTATGTTATGGCCGAGGTGCCTTATGTTGTGGGCTTAGACCCTTTGTGCCGATGTTATGCGCATGATTGCATGCTTAGTATAATGCTGTGCAACTATTTGAACTTAATTGAATTTCTGTTTTCCTTTTTAAATCATCAAATGTAGCCCTCCTTTGAGTGGAATTTTGAAACTCTGATTTTAATTTAGTAGATCGAATTGATTAGATAAGGGGGTGTTACAATGGGGGCTAGAGCCATGAGGGCTATAAATGAGATTAAATATGAGGTGAGAAAATAATATATGAAGTGATATTGTAAATGTGCTTGTGTTGTGTTCATGGAGTCTCATGCATACATCTGGCCGCTGATCGCGACGTTTATAAACTGATTGTGAGGCCATGAGGGCCAGGCCATGGGGGCCAGAGTCATGAGGACTCAATTTGAGAATAATACTGCCATGAGGGCAACTGGTACCACATGCATGACTGCATTGCATACATTTCCATAAACGCATGAGTGCTATTGATTAATGAATGGTTTGATTTTGTGTGTCAGAATCGCGTGCTCGTGTGATGCTATGATGGTAACTATATTGCTTATTATCACTTTTATTATATAGTTCGAGACTCACCCTTTTTGTTGTTATTTACCACAGGTAGTCATGAGTGAAGGCTTGCTACCTTCACTATTCCCCGAGTCGGTCTGCTCTGATACGTAGCACCTAGGGGATGGGTTATAAACTTTTGTTTGATCTGTTTTGCTCAATGTTGAGCCTTTATATGTATTGCTTTGAGACTACTGATTTAACTTTTGAGATTATGGTTTATTTTCCGCTGCGTTATATGAAATTATATTCCCACGAGTTTATTTTATGGTGTTACGTATTTGAACTGTTATTATGAGCTGAGCTAATTGTTGAGTGGTTTTTAAAGAGATAAGTGTAGCATCCCATTGGATGATTTTCAATTAAGAAATGAATTTTTATACTCTGATTTTGATTTAATTTTCCGGGTAGAAATGGGGTGTTACATTTTCTGCTTTCTGTAGAAACAAGTTGTTTACAACTATCATCACCCTTCTCACAGTGACCCTTCTCACTGTTACTCTTCTCATGACTTTTAAAGTTGAAGATGATGCTTCTCAAGATGAATCTTCTCATGTTGATGCAGTATTTTAGGATGATGACTCTTCTTGTCATGACCCTTCTCAGGTTCATGACCCTTCTTAACATGATCCATATGATCATGACCCTTCTTGAGATCATGACTCTTCTTAGCTTGATATTGCATTTCATCTTCTTCAATTTTCTTTGTCATGACTCTTCTCATGCTTGATCTTTTTAGATGTTCTTCTCATATTGCCATTTCTCATGATGAATCTTCTCAAGCAGAATTCTTCCAAGATTTCCAAGTGGTTCTTGACTTTAATCCTTTATGCTTAAGAAGCTTCATTTCTTAGAATAATGTAGGCAATGTTTCTTTTCTGTTTTCTCTTAAAATTGATGCTTCTCATAAGCAAGTATCTTGTTGAGAATAATTTGAAGTCCTGTTCTTTATGAAACACTCAACAAGAGCATTAGTAATACATATGATCAGAAACCTTAAGCTTCTCATCCTTGAGGTTTGTTGAACATCAAAACTTTATTAGGGATTTTGCCTCAACAATCTCCCCCTTTTGATGTTTGACAAACTCAACTGAGATGGATTAAGTTTTCTGATTTTGTTTGAAGATTTCTCAAGGCATTTCTCTTTTTACTCCCCCTGAATTTTTGCTTGTTAGTTTGATGTTTCAAGTTATGTTCAATATATGCATAAATCAGAGTATAACACACAAGAAAACATAATCAAGAAAATTCATTTCAATTCATCAAAAAATTCATTAACATGATTACAATTCAGGTATGTTCTTGTGGCCTAGAAATTCAAAGTCAAACATATAGAAGTCTACTTCTCATCAAACAAAAGTAAAGTGCCTGAATGCATAGATATTAGCTAATACAAAGCATAACAAAATATCCTAAGATTATAACTTAATCTAGACTCTTCTCCCACTTTTGTCACACATCAGAAAGGTTGAGGAGAAAGAGGAAAAGATTAAGATTGCTACTTAGATGGGGAAGACCCATCTGAGGAGGAGGAAGTAGCAGGTCCAGGAACATCAGGGAATTACTCTAAGGGACCTAGGTTTGGAAATTGATTGGTAACCCTTTGCTGCAAAACCCAATTTCTATAGCTCTCATCCCTAGCAGCTTGGGCCCTTTGGCCTTGTTGAATGATTGTTTGACCTTGAAGCACATTCTTCAATAACTCCTTCATTCTCTTCATCATTTTCTCCATCTTAGACATCCTCTTTTCCAAGAGGGCAGAAGAACTAGGAGTTTTAGTTGATGTTTTGACAGTTTCAGCTTGTTCTGTGACTGTGGAAGTACCCTTCTCAAGAGTGGTTTTCTCTTTGGCAGAGCCAGAAGGGTCCCCTAAAGCAGCAAAAGTTGAATCAAGAGATCCAAACTGTGATGGCATATCAGATGGCATGGTATGAGGAATGGAAGGTGGATACATTGGTTGAGGTGAGTCAGTTTGGGGAGTTTGGTTAAGGTTGAGAAACTAGTTTAGGTTTGAGGAGGTGATGGTGTTTGTTGTTTTGAGTGGAGATAAGTTGGTTCCAATGTCAATGGCAGCTAGGAGGGATTCAAGGTTGTGTGAAGTGATTCTAGAGGTGGTTGTAATGGGGGAAGGTTCAGTTGGTGGGGCAATTTGTGTAGGGTGAAGAATGGATTGGGTTTTTGGAAAGTGAAGTGAGGGTGAGAAGGGTGGTAGAGTTGGCATTTGTTCTGGAAACATGGAAGGTAATGGTGATTGGTTTGAAGAAGGAGAGAATTTTATGATAAACTCCCCCTGAGGTGATGAAGGGTTTGGTTGTGTAAGGGTAATGCCATCATTTTGCTTTTGGGAGGACACTGCATGTCCACTATTCTCATCATCAGCATCATTTCCTAGCTCAATTCCTTCTTGAGCAGCACTCTTCTCAGACTCTTCTGAACTACCACTCTTCTTAGATTCTTCTAGAGTATCACTCTACTCAGACACTTCTTGAGCAAGTTCAGCACAAATTGCTACAACTTGAGCTAGCTCATCTTGTGGAGCATCTTCATTGACCTCTAACACCACTGTTTTCTCACCAGAAGACTCAACATTTAGAATCTCTGTTCCTTCTTTAGCAACTTTCTCAACACCAGCATCCTTCTCTGTTGTTTCTATTTCCTTATCAGTAGCAACTTTGTTGAACTTTTCAAACAAAGTGTTTGTTGCTTCTTGTTCTGCAACCTTGAAGACACCTCTAGTCTTGCTTCAAGTGTACACTTTTGACAAAGGAGCCTTGCTTCCTTTGGAGATAGAGTGTGCAGAGACACTCTTCTCATTAGTAACTATCGTTTCAAAGTCATTTGGGCCTTGTGCACTCTTCTCAGGCCTATTTGAGGAATCTTCCTCAATTGGTTGATCTTCCATTACTTTTTCCTTCACTGTTTCCTTACTCTTCTTAGGTTCTGCAACCTTCTCAGAACACTTAGCAGAGTCATTTCTCTTCTTTGACCTCTTTTCTCTCTTGAGAGCATCTGCTAGAGTTTCATCATCAATGTCTTTGACAACCTTCTGCTTCTTAGACCTACCCTCATTTTGCTCATCTTTGGGAGCAACACCCAAATTCATAAGCTTTAAGTTCTTGGAGGTGAAGGATTTGGTTTCAACATATCCTTCTTTCTCAGGAAAGCTAAATAGGCGATGATTGAAAACTACAGTTAATACTTTGCCATAAGGAAGGGAGTTCTGGAGTTTATCAGCTTTTATGGCATTGATCATGTGATGGATCATGAGAAAGGGAAGGCTAAGTGATTTCTTCTCAAGGAGATGATATAAGATAATACCATCACTTGTAGTAACTTTCTAAAAACTTCCTGCCCTAGAAAGGAGAGTGTGGCAACTGATATGGTGAAGTAATCTAACCATAGGCTTAAGGTTAGGAGCAGAAATTGGGAGAGAAGGGTCCTTAAGAAGAATGGTTCTTAGTTCTTGTGCAGAAATGCCTAAGGCATTGTACCAATTTTCTTCAAAGATTTGAACACCTTCATTGGGAAGATTGAGTGTACGCCTTAGAGTGTAGGGAGAGATGGTAAACTGTCTACCATCATTCCATGAAGTGATTTGGAGGGGTTCTAGTGTAAACTGAGCATTAGCATAGAATTCTCTTACCTTTTCTCTATAAACTAGTGCATTCAAGTTGATGAAGTGCTCCCATTTTTGGAAACTAAGGTAAGGAGTGATCTTCCACTCATTCTTCTCAATCTCTGCCAATGAGTAATCAGTTACAAAAACTATTGCTTTCGTATTCCAATACTTCATATCTGGTTTCTTCCTCTTAGTTCCTTGAGAGGCTTTTCCCTTTGTAGTATCTTCCTTCTCAGCCTTTGATTCCTTCTTTGCACTTTTCTGACTTGCCAATTTTGCCTTTCCCTTAATGGATTCCTTCTTGGATGAGGATTGAGGTTGTTCTTCAACCTTCTCAGAAGCAACGGTTTGCTCTGTTGCTTGAGAGGAAACCTTCTCATCCTTTTCCAAGTATATTGGAGCATCAGGATCAGTTCTAGAAGTGTTTTTGGCAGCAGTTTGTAGAATGATTCGTGAATACCTCCTTGATTTTGTTGGTGCATGCTTCATTTTTGTAGGACGCGAGTTAAGAGGCTTTACGTTACAAATGTGTTGAGGAGGACCAAGAAGAACGAAGTTGGGGATTCTATGGATAGATTCGCGTGAGGAATCAGAGTAGGTTGAAGTGGGTTGTGGGTTCTTTGTGTGTGTCATTCGAAGAGAAAGAGAGAATGAGAAGTGTTTACATTCAATTGTTGAGTGCGTGAATGTGGAGAGAAGGGAAGTGTTTTTATTAACTTCCAAACGGTTAATACCCAACGGTTACAACATCATTTGACTGATGTGTGTAACATTTGGAGAAGATTTAATGAAATGACAAGTTACCAATTAGGGAGAGAGAGTCGTTTAACGGCTAGATACCTATTTTTGGTCTTTTTCATAAATAAACTATTTTAAGGCAAAAAGCATAAAAGAAAATATACTACTTAAAGACATAAATCTACCTAGACATAAGTAATAAACAAACACATCAATAAGCATAAAAATGAACAAACAAAATCTTTTTGGGTTTTTATTTATTTATTTTAACTATCATATATGAACTAATGACCATTCTCAGAGGTGAGAAGGTTAGGAGATGACCCTTCTCAAGCTTGAGAAGGTTGGTGGTCATGACCTTTCTCATTAGAGGGGTTTTCTATGATATGCAACATGCTTTTAATATAACTAAAGTTTTCTTTTAGAAGAGCTTTAATGAAAATGTCAGCTAGTTGATGTTTAGCGCCTATAAAAACAAGTTCTATATCTTTCTTTTGCACATGATCTCTAATGAAGTGATGTTTAATGTCAATGTGCTTAGACCTTGAGTGTTGAATAGGATTTTTAGACAAATTTATGGCACTAGTATTATCACAGAAGATAGGAATACCTGGATAGCTTAGAGAGTAGTCCTCAAATTGATTTTTGATCCATAGTATCTGAGAACAACACCCTACTGCAGATACATATTCTGCTTCTGTGGTTGACAAGGCAATTGTGTTTTGCTTTCTGCATGACCATGAGATAAGTGATTCTCCAAGAAGTTGGCATGAACCACTGGTGCTTTTTCTTTCCACTTTGTCTCCAGCATAGTTAGCATCACAATACCCAACCAAGTCAAAATGGGTTCTTTTCTTGTACCACAAGTCAGTGTTAGGTGTGCCAACAAGATATCTAAAGATTCTCTTTACAACACATAGATGAGATTCCTTAGGAGCAGGTTGAAATCTTGCACACAACCCCACTGAGAAGACTATATCTGGTCTACTTGAAGTGAGATACAATAGAGAACCTATCATACATCTATAATCCTTCTCAGACACAGATTTACCTTTCTCATCCTTCTCAATACTTGCAGAAGGGTGCATAGGGGTAGCCATAGCTTTTGCATCACTCATTTTGTACTTCTTAAGCAGATCTTTGATATATTTTTCTTGAGAAATGAAGATCCCATTCTTAAGTTGTTTTATTTGCAAACCAAGAAAATATCTCAGTTCACCCATGAGGCTCATCTCAAACTCACTCATCATGAGCTTTCCAAATTCATTACATAGCTTTTAATTTGTGGCTCCAAAGATGATGTCATCAACATATATTTGTACAATAAGTAATTCATCTTTCAGAGATTTTCTAAAAAGTGTGACATCAATTTTTCCTCTTGAGAAGCCATTTTTAAGAAGAAAGGTACTTAGTCTTTCATACCAAGCTCTAGGAGCTTGCTTGAGACCATACAGTGCCTTAGTTAATTTGAAAACATGATTTGGATGCTTCTCATCAACAAAACCAGGAGGTTGATGCACATAAACTTCTTCATTTAGAAAACCATTTAGAAAAGCACTTTTCACATCCATTTGAAAAAGTTTGAAATCTTTGTGAGCAGCATAAGCAAGAAGAATTCAAATAGCTTCTAATCTAGCAACAGGAGCAAAGGTTTCATCATAATCAATACCTTCCTGTTGATTGTAACCTTGAGCTACTAACCTTACTTTATTTCTAACCACCTTACCATTTTCATCCATTTTGTTTCTGAACACCCACTTAGTACCAATAACAGATTGATGTGAGGGAGAAGGTACTAAGTTCCATACTTCATTCTTCTCAAATTGAGCAAGCTCTTCTTGCATTGCTTCAATCCAAGATTCATCAACAATTGCTTCATTTATGTTCTTAGGTTCTATTTGAGATATGAGAGCACTTTGAGATGTTTCTTTTCTAAAGGAACTTCTTGTTCTTACTGGTTCAGAGGTTTCTCCAATTATTTGATCTTGAGGATGATGAGAGACTAGTCTCCAACTTCTAAGTAGGTCAGAAGCTTGAGTAGGTTGCTCATTTGGTGTACTAGAGGGCTGAGAAAGGTTGTTAGTTGAATCTTCTTCATCTTTCTCATTTGTATCACTACCCTTCTTGCCTGTTTCTTCTGCAGTAATTTCATCATCTTCTTCTCTAATAGAACTGTTAGTATCCATAAATATAACATGCATGCTTTCTTCTACATCTTTAGTCCTAAGATTGAAAACTCTATATGCTTTTGAGGCAAGTGAATATCCTAAGAAGAGTGCAGGATCAGATTTGGCATCAAATTTTCCTAGATTATCTTTGTTTTTCAAAACATAACAATCACTTCCAAACACATGAAAATATGAGATGATAGGTTTCTTTCTATTCCAAAGTTCATATGGGGTTTTGTTTAAGATTTTTCTAATTGTTGCTCTATTCAAAATATAGCAAGCAGTGTTGACTGCTTCTGCCCAAAAATATTTTTCTATTTTAGAAGCATTGAGCAATATTCTAGCCATTTCTTGCAATGTTCTATTTTTTCTTTCAACAACACCATTTTGTTGAGGAGTCCTTGGACAAGAGAAGTTGTGAGACACTCCATTCTCTTCAAGGAAGGTTAATGAGGCATTTTCAAATTATCTTCCATGTCACTTCTAATTGCAACAATGTTAGAACCTTTCTCATTTTGAACTTTCTTGAAAAAGGTTTTAAAACTTTCAAAGGCTTCATCTTTGTGTTTGAGAAAAATCGCCCAAATGAACCTAGAGTAATCATCAATAATAACAAAACCATATCTTTTCCCACTAAGACTAGCATGTTTAGTAGTACCAAAAAGATCCTTATGCAAGAGTTCCAAAGGTCTTTTAGTTGAAATCATGTTAATAGGTTTGAAAGATGACTTGACATGCTTTCCTTTAATACATGTTTCACATGATTTATCCTTCTCATATTTGATCTTTGGGAATCCTCTGACAAAATCAAGTTTGGATAGTTTTGAAAGAGTTTTCATGCATATATGACCAAATATCTCCTATGCAACATCCACTTATCATCTTCCTTAGAAATTACCAGACTCTAAACTATTTATTTTGCATACATCAGATTTAAAAGTCACTTCATGTCCAAAATCACATAACTGACTTACACTAAGTAAGTTATGTTTGAGTCCTTTCACAAATTGAACATTTTGAATCTGAGCAGAGTTTGTTTTACCTACTGTACCTATTCCTTTGATGTATCCTTTGTCATTGTTGCCAAACATGACAAGTCCTCCATCAAAGCTCTCCATGGAGAGAAATTTATCCTTCTCCCCTGTCATATGCCTTGAGCATCCACTATCTAGGAACCACAGCTTCTTTCTTGATGCTATGAGGCACACCTGCATTTGTTTTTGACAAAGATTTAGGTACCCATTTGTCTTTGAGTCCTTGAGGGTTAGTTTTCACATGTATGGGATTATCAAGTCCTCCATTTTAATGCTGCATTCTCAAATATGTATTCAATTTATATTAATTATGTAATAAGTAACACTAAGTCGTGAATAAAGTTTTTTTTTTTTGTACAACGTGTTCTTATGTGTACATTATTATTTTAGACTAAAGTGCCTTGTGGTTTGTCTTGCTAATTACTTTAAGGTGCTTCTTTGTTATGTTTGCCGTCAGTGATAAATCTCTTAGTTAAGTGCTACGCTTATTGTTCTTTTTATATGATGACCACAACCACGTGTAATGATTTTAATGGTGGGATGTTTTGTTAGTTAATTGATTTTACTAGTTAATTAATTTAATTAATTATAGTTTGTGCAATGGTTTACTTATTTATTATCTTTGTAGTTAATTAGGAATGTTTTCACATGTGTGTTGTTTGATTATAATTGATATCATGCAAATAATTTGCCTTGGTAGAATTGTATGTTCTGTTGCACCCCGAAAAATCCGGTTTGGGTTTCTCGATTTACAACGTGGAAAATTTTTGAAGCCGCCACCAATATTTTAATTTTAAGACCAAAACATTGAAAAAATGTTTTTTGAACAAGGCGGATGGTCTTTCGAAAACTAGATATATGGGTTCGGGGGTCGATTACGTGTGAGGAAGGTATTAGCACCGCACACGTCCTTTCTACCGAAAGGGAACCTTTAACTAAGTGTGCGGTTTTATGTTTGATTTGAAAAATACCTAGATTTGCCTATTTATTTCTTATTTAAAGATAAATGGGAAAACTTAATGAAATTTTTTATTTTTGACGCTTGACGAGAGTTGGCCTCTCGCTCCTACGTATCTCCTGGTGCGATGGAGAATTCAAAGCTACGTAGTTCTTGGTTGTCATGAAAAGGTTTTTGTTTTTTATCTTTTTTAGTGAGTTTTCGAAATATGACGAGTATTCAGCGAATGATTAAACTAACAGAGGTTATGGGTAATCACCACTAAGTACTCTTGAAAATGAGAGTCACTACCACTAGTCAGACGAACGAAGGTTCTGATTGACCGTTAGTAGCGACTCATTTTTATTTGATCCTTTGAAAATGATTTTTGAAAGAGATTAATTGGCACGAATGATCAAACTAACCAAAGTTATGGGGGACCATCGCTTATTGTTCTTTGGAAAAAGACATTGCCACCAATGGCTAGACGAACAAAGGTTCTGATTAGCCACTAGCAACAATGAGTTTAAAACTGATTCTTTTTGTTATGAAAAATGCTAATGTTTATGGTTGCGAAAAGGATTTTTATTTGTTGCGCTTGACGAGAACGTGGCTCGCTCCTACGTATCCCAAATGGGAATCAAAGCGACGTAGTTCTAATGAGCCTTGAAAGTGAAAGTCTTTTTGCTTTGGTTTTGAAAAGTGAAGGGCGTTCATAACGATCAAACTAACAAAGGTTATGGGTGATCATTACTAAAACTCTCTTTAAAAATTCCTTTTGAAAATGCAAGCTTTCATGGTGATCAAACTAACAAAGGTTATGATGGATCCCCACTAATAACTTGTTTTGATTCTTTGATACTTAAAAAATGTTTTGAAATTGGACGCGTTCATGATAATCAAACCAACAAAGGTTGTGATGGATTATCACTAGTAGCTTGCTTTATGCTTATGAAAATTCTTTTGAAATTGAGGCTTTCATGACAATCAAACCAACAAAGGTTGTGATGGATTGCCACTAGTAACCATTTTTATGCCAAGTTGTTTAGAAATGAAAACAATGAATGCAAGAAAGAATTAGTGAATTCAAGCATAACACGATCATTGGAATCAAATCATTAAGCAACAACATTTGAATTCGCAAACAAAGATCAAGCCTAAACTACACATATTAGATCACAACACATAGATAGGCAAGGAAGGAACTTGAATTGGGCATTAAGAAAAAATGCAAGAGTAGGCAAGATTGAACCTAAATGCACATCTAATGGAAGATGCTACGCGAGAACCATACTCAAATATTTCTACAAAACGCAAGAGAATCTAAATGCACATCTATTGGAAGACGCAATGTATGGAATTGACCTATCTAAGTGTTGATGATATTCTTATATGAGAGTGGACAATGAAATTGTTAGAGAGTTGCCTCAATCATGATCATAGGCAAGCATAAGCAAGCAAATTATTTAACAACCAAAGTATCAAAGAATGTTGAATCACTTTGGTCAATCCTCACAATTAAGATTAAGTGCACAAGTGCACAAGTGTGAATCATCTTGCCAATCATCAACAAAGACAAGTTTATTAAAGCAAACCCAAACCCTAATTTTTTATGTTAAAACCTAGGAGCATACATACCGTAAATCAACTATTATTCATCCCCAAATCATGAAATAAACAAAAGCATTCAAGAACCGTAAACCTAGGCCCATGGCCGAATGTTATCATGCTTGAAATGGGTTTCTTATTTTGTCAAAGTTATGCAAACAAGAGTGAATATGCAAGGAAATGTGAGAAAACACAATAACAACCCCTTCAAAGCCAAGGAGCCACCCCAAACACCCAAACCTCCCTAAGTGTTTGTCATAATGTTTGAGATGGCTCCTCAAAGCAACAACAACAAGATTAACCATCATCAAACCAAGAACAACAAAATCTTATTAAAGCCCATTCCAACATAATATGCGAATTTAATAACACATGAAACAACAATTTTATTTCTCAACAAGATATAAAATCAACACAAAACAACATTTATTAAAGGGTGAGAAGCACCATAAGCACCCAAGCCTCCCTAATTGCTTGTCAAAGTGCTTATGACACTTCTCACCAACAACAATCAACAATATGAGAGTATGAAGATGATAGGATGAATGTTTTTATATCTTTTGAGGAAATACTCAAATATGATGCAAGGTTTTAAGGATTACCTTAGCTCTAAGCTAGAAAGTGAAATGAGAAGATGAAACTAGACACAAATCAACAAAACTCCAATGTTCTTCAAAGAAGTACCCACTTGATGATGATGCTTGAACTTTGAATGAGAAATGGAGAGAGTATGTGAAAAAGGGATGCAAATGAGGTGAGTTGTGTGTTAGGGTTTTTTAGTGTAGGAGAAATGGGAAGGTTGATTTGAGATGAAAGAAAAAAATAAGATGAAGTGAAGGAGAGGGGGAGAGGCCACGGTTTTTGGGTGTGTGTGAGGAGAGGAATGAGTTGTTGTTATTAAATTACAAAGGGAGGAGGTGAAAAGGAAGCAAAAGAAATGTTGTGTTATGTTGTGGTGTAGAGAGAAGGAAGGCAAATAACATGTTGTGTATTGAATGTTATTGGATTCAAAGGTGTGTTTGTCAAAAGAAATGGAGAAGGGCTCTTGTGATGTGCCTTGATGTGGGCTGATGTGTGGAGGTGGAGTGGAGCATGAGGATGGAGTGAGAGAGGTTGTTTGCTTGTAAAATTAGTGCTTACTTTAGCCAAAAATGGATAAAAGCAAAAAGCACCTAAAAAGGAATTAACCCTAATTCTAAAAATACAATAAGCATCCAATATTCTTTTATTTTGGGTTCAGATTTCTATTCATTTTTTTTATATTTTGTAATTTTGAAAGCGAGAAAAAATACCCGTTATAATTGACCAAAATACCCTTTTTGACTCTAAAACCCTAATTTGCCCGAAAAGTGCATTCCAACCCTAAAAATGATTTCGAGAACCTTGGAATGCCTTCTAGGATCCGAAATGCAGTGCATAAGGCTCTTCACTCTTCAATTTATATATTTTTTGTGGAAAATTAGGGTTTTGACCTAAGCCGGACAAAATTGGGGTATGACATGTTCTACTTCTTTTCTGAAAAGCTTAGTGAATAACATGGTAATTATTTAAAAGTACATGCTAGTTCTTCGTTAGAGTAATAACAGTGATCATGATGCCTACATGTTAATTTTCCTAAGTCATTAACTTTTGCAAATGATTTTTTTGCTTGTTTTGTGAGTTGTACTTAATAAAATTGGAATGAATTTTATGCTAGTTAGTGACGTGATTAGTCTTAGATTCTATGATATTCTACATGGTGACATGGTTCATTAGTTACTCTTATAGCGACCAATTCCCCTTCCATACTTTTTCACTCAAATTTTGTCAAAGCTCTGTCATGTAGCTCTTCCTTCCGAAACCTCTAAGTTATGTTTGTAGATATTCTAGCTTTCTTTTCCTTGCAAGTTAAATGCTCTTTTATTTGAACTCTTAAGTATTTTATTCTTTGATTTTGACAGTGAGCTTATGAAATTTTGAGGACGAAATCTCTGTTAAGGGGGTTGAATTGTAACACCCCATTTTTCGTGCGTTGTGATTATTTTAGTATGTGAACTTGTATCTTTGTGAATTGTTTTATAACTCCCATACTAAATGATATATGAATGTGAAATTCTAATTGTGTACACTCGAAGTTTTTTTGATTTGACCTTGGTTGTTTTCTTTTTTATAGTTCGTGTTACGTGGTTTTGAAATCTTGGAATAACAATGAGTGTCGAGAATGCTTGTACACTTCTTTTAAATTAGATTTTAGTGCTAGATAGGTATTTAAGTTAACTTGGTTGGTTAACATTTAGTCTTCTGTAAAACCTATTGCTATAACGTACTTTTATTTTTGTGTAATGATGCTATAGACTAAGTGTTTTGTGAAGTTGTTTTGCTAATTATTTTAAAGTGTTACTCCTCTACTAATGTCAATAACGTGTTATGGTTTTTGAAAATAATATTTTCCTTATTTAAATCTTGCACTTTCTTATTTTCACGATACTGGCAATTAGTTGTAATAGTTTAACTGTCAAAGATATTTATATGTTATTATTATCTTCATTTACTTGTAACTCAAAAAAAAGTTTGGTGCATGTGTTCGACTGTGTTTCTTTTGTGATATGAAATGAATTGAACTTGATAGACTTATATGTTCGATAGATATCTGTCTTAAGAAAAAGGAGATTTACTTATTGTATTTAACTCATATGGAACTTTGCTAACCAATGTGTCAGTTACTTCATTAGAATCCTAAGAAAAATGTTGATGAGGCTATTTTGAGTTTTCTTAACTTATTTTTATTATTTTTGTTGACGTATATATGTATTTAATTTAATTAATTTACTACTAAAAAGTCTTAGGTTTGTACCATTTAAGTACATCATAATCATTGTGCTTGAATGACTTCCATTTCTTGTTATTTTATATTGTATTTTTTATTTTTATTTGCATTTGGTTAACTTGGTTAATGAGTTTGTAGGATCTCCAAGTTAATGGATCCTTGTTAATATATATATATATATATATATATATATATATATATATATATATATATATATATATATATATATATATATATATATATATATATATACTAGTATGTATGACAGTCTATGTATTTGCACTTGGTATACAATATTATGAAATTCTCTAAATGTTAAATATAATACGATATATATATATATATATATATATATATATATATATATATATATATATATATATATATGTATATTGTTAAAAATCTAACCGGTAATATATTTTATTGACAATATGTGCTTTATATCATCATAGGATAACTATTTAAATATTTTGGTATTCTAATATTTATAATTGGTGATGTAATGTCAAGATATTGTGGTTAATTTTGATGTCTTTAGAAACTTTAGATCCAACTAATTTATGTTATGTCGTAAGAGTGGTGCGGTAAAACTAATGGCTTACAATTGCAAAAATTTATTAAAATTAAAAAATTGTATTAAATATAATATAATTTATTAACTTTCACATGTAGCTGCTTTTATTGCATTATTAAAAAAATCTATTTTTATTGCATTCGATATTAGATTTAGGGATGACATTGGTACGGGGTGGAGGTAAGGAGTACTCCCTCGCTCCTCGTCTCCACCCCCCAAACTTTTCCCGTCCATGTCCTTGGTCCCCTAGATCCTCGCAGTCCCCGAAAAATCATTAAAGTTTGTCAGAAATATAAATTGAAGTAATGAGTGATGAAAATTTCCTTGGGATAAGAGAAATAATGAGTGAAACAATTTATCGAAATAAAAGTGATGGAGAAAAGAGGTTCCCTTTGATATCATAAACCCCAAAATTAACGTATTTGAATAATTGTTTGAATTTCTTATTAGTATCAACATATCTGGACGGAAATATGGTTCTTTTCGTGAATTTAAAATTTTGCATAATTGTTGTATCGTCGGCTCCTGTAACTGTCTCCTTTGCATCAAAAATATCATCGGCGACATAGCCATCTGAAATCCTTCCCTTCGTAAGCATTGGATTCTTCCCAATCATTGGATAAAAAAAAGTGCAAAATAAAAAATAGTGTTTTTTACAAACAAAAAGAAAAAAAGTATTAGGGATAATTAATAGATGTTTAGGCGATAAATTGAAGACATCTGGAATTGACACATTTTTAAAGTGACATTGGTTTAAATAATAGATTAATAGTAGGGATGACAATGGGGCGGGTCGGGGCGGGTTTTGCCTCCCCCCATCCATGTCCCCATCTCTAGCGGGTTTGGATTTTACTATTTACAGAAAAATTAAAATTTATATTTGCGGTAACTAATATAATAAAATCATACTTATTGATAAAAATATCATAAAAAACATTAAAATACCTTTTTCTAATGAAAAGAGATCAAAATTTAAACTACACAAAATCTATGAAACAAAATGAATGAGTATATATGCATAGAATAAGAAGAAAAAAGTAATAATTAATGTTTAGTCGACTGGGTTCGGGGTGGGTCGGGTATCAACCTCCCCAAACCCACCCACACCCAAGTCAAGGTAAGTTTATCCCGTCAAACTCGGGCCGAGATCGAGTGAGTACATGCGGGGCTAAGTTTCTTTGTCATCTGTAATTAATAGATTATGTAGAGAATTTTTCTAATAATAATTTTTATGTTGCGGTATGTAATGTGTTTGATTCGGTTACTTTGATCCAATTGTTTAATCCTATAGAAAATTTGCTTACAAAATATATTATGTGTCTTAGAATTCATGTTTGTGAAGTTGAATTTTGAGTCTAATCAATTTCGGTATCAACACGTAAGTTTAAGTCAATATCTCGTACAACATTTTCATCTATTGGTTGTAAAACCACATCTATAAGAAATCTTGGAATAACAATGAGTGTCGAGAATGCTTGTACACTTCTTTTAAATTAGATTTTAGTGCTAGATAGGTATTTAAGTTAACTTGGTTGGTTAACATTTAGTCTTCTGTAAAACCTATTGCTATAACGTACTTTTATTTTTGTGTAATGATGCTATAGACTAAGTGTTTTGTGAAGTTGTTTTGCTAATTATTTTAAAGTGTTACTCCTCTACTAATGTCAATAACGTGTTATGGTTTTTGAAAATAATATTTTCCTTATTTAAATCTTGCACTTTCTTATTTTCACGATACTGGCAATTAGTTGTAATAGTTTAACTGTCAAAGATATTTATATGTTATTATTATCTTCATTTACTTGTAACTCAAAAAAAAGTTTGGTGCATGTGTTCGACTGTGTTTCTTTTGTGATATGAAATGAATTGAACTTGATAGACTTATATGTTCGATAGATATTTGTCTTAAGAAAAAGGAGATTTACTTATTGTATTTAACTCATATGGAACTTTGCTAACCAATGTGTCAGTTACTTCATTAGAATCCTAAGAAAAATGTTGATGAGGCTATTTTGAGTTTTCAACTTATTTTTATTATTTTTGTTGACGTATATATGTATTTAATTTAATTAATTTACTACTAAAAAGTCTTAGGTTTGTACCATTTAAGTACATCATAATCATTGTGCTTGAATGACTTCCATTTCTTGTTATTTTATATTGTATTTTTTATTTTTATTTGCATTTGGTTAACTTGGTTAATGAGTTTGTAGGATCTCCAAGTTAATGGATCCTTGTTAATATATATATATATATATATATATATATATATAGGTTGTGTGATTGGTTGTCTGCGTTTTCGTGATTACGCGACTATACATTGTTTATGCTATTTTATTTTTATTGAGCTTTACTTAATATAATTGGAATGAATTTTTACGCTTGTTGATACCTTTCATTCCTTCCCCTGAATGTCGTTGACATTTTCTCTTATGACTCTAACAAAGATTTATCTATTCCTCATGTTTTTGGCTCTTCAAATGTACTTACCATATTTTATTTTTTCCCTCGGAGTTTATGAAAATTTTGAGGACGAAATTTGTTTTAAGGGGGGTGGAATTGTAACATCCCATTTTATTCATTAATTTATATGCATATATTAACAATTGTGTGATAATATTGTATGTGTCTTTTTCGGTATTAGTATATATTTTGGTGCTATATTATTGTTTTATTTTAGTAGTAGTAGTATAATAATTTATTATTTATGAAGGATGTGTGTGGGTTAGTATTTAAGTTTTTTAAAAATATATTATATAGATATCACCTCATCTGCAGCGATGAGGTTAATTAGTTATTTTATTAAAACTTAAATATATATTACTCTCGGTAAATATACCAATTATCCATTTACCCCCTGTAAAAATAAAGCTTTTAAACAAGACCTTGCAAATATAAATTATTTCTAGTTACCCCATTGCTGTTAGATTTTGTTAACAGCGTTAAGTATAAATATATGTTACCCCCTGCAAATATGTTCATTATCCATTTACCCCCTACGTAAATATATGTTACCCCCTGCAAAAATTCTCATTATCCATTTACCCCATGCAAATACGCTCATTATCCATTTACCACCTTGCAAATAATAAGTGTTTCAACATACACTTATCGTTGTTAACAAAATCTAACAGCAGGGGGATAACTAAAAATAAATTATATTTGAAAGGTCTTTTTTAAAAAAATTATTTTTAAAGTGGGGTAAATGGATAATGAGTATATTTGCATGGGGTAACATATATTTAAGCCTTTTATTAATAAAAAAAATTATGTATTAGATTTGTGCTTTTGAAATACCAGCGTGAGCTGGACTTGTTTTCTTTTGGGTTTTACGCTTTAAATAAACCAAAAACAGAGCCCAATCCTTATCTTATTAGAAACCTAGGTTTGTGTGCATCCTCCATTCTTTCTCTCCCTCACGCCAGAAAAAAGGCAACACAGCAGCCATATTTCTCCAACCTTCACTTTCTCTCAACTCGTCCTCTCCTCATAGGTTACGGGTTGATCTGAAATTGCACTACCCAACTAGAAATCCCCTACTGAGTCTGTTTCCAACCTCTGTTTCGTAAAATGAAGCACGTTTCATTGCGTATTTTAATATTCACTGAACTGTAATTTGAATTCTTCGGCCACCACATTCTCCAGTTCGAAAAATGGATGTCATTTTCGGATTCCACGCATCAAAACCTTCGAGAAGTATTAGTCTTTTTTCGTTTCGGTGAAGTTTACGTAGGACCCCCTCGTAACCCGCTGTCTCGGTGAGACATTTTTCGGTCACTCTTTTGTTCCGTTTTATATTCATTTCAGTCTTAATAATTTCCAAAAATAATTTAGAACTAGTTTTATATTTCTTTCAGCTGTGTTTCGCTTTTCGAGTGACCCGTAAATTTGTCGTGTACTCGTTTGGTGCTAAATTCATTGTTGTAGACAAGTTGGTTATGCATTCAGTGACGCTGCAATTGTCATTTATCCAGATACGGGGGAAAAGGGTTTCGTTTCTATATAGGGAATAGCGGATAGGATTAAAATAGTATTGATTGTCGCTATTTGTTTATTATTCATTCTTCTATTCAATTTGGATAACTGTAAATTATTTGATATGATTTGATTGGGATGACTGTAACTAAATGATCTGGATAACTGTAATTTAATGATTTAGATGACTGTAATCTAATGATTGAGATGACTGTAGCTAATATGCCGATTTTAGGGAATGAATCTAGGTTGAGTAGTCAAGTTTGAGTTGACTGATGTAGGGATGTAAATGGGGCGGGGCGGTTACGGGTACTAGCTACCCGCCCCGTTTAATATAAACGCTACCCGTACCCGTCCCATACCCGCGCGGGTACCCGCGTAAAGGATTTTTCACGGGTATTATCTCCTCACGGGTACCCGCGAGTACCCACGGATACTTTTATTATTAATTGAAATATATATTTTTTGAAAATAAAATTTGAAATACCAAACAAAATTAACCTTTTGAACACTATTTTCTCTTCATTCATATAAAAAAAATTAGGCTTTTCATTATAGATACATACAATATTAATTGAAATATTTTTTATGAAAATAAAATTCAAAATACCAAACAAAACTAACCTTTTGAACACAATTTTTTTTATCTTCATTCATATAAAAAGATGAGGCGTTTCATTATATATTTTATTTTATCATTTATTTGTTAGCTTATAGTAGTTAATGAAAGAAGATAAATAACACAAAAATTAATAAAAATAGGAAAATTTCCAAATAAATATATTTATTACGGTTATGGGTACCCGCGGGTACGGGTACCTTAATACCCGGCCCTGCCCTATTTATTAACGGGTAGTTTAATTATCCATTTATGAAACCCACGGGTACCCGTTAAGCTACCCGCCCCGTACCCGTCACGGGTAATACCCGCGGGTACCCATCGATGTTATTTGATTTGAATAATTTGTATGTTACTAAGCTGAAGAATTGAGTTGACACTGAAGGTGAGTTAAGATTAAGAAGGAAGGTGTAGTTATTAAAGTTATAAGATGAGTTAATGTCTATTGTGCTAAAAGATTATGATGACAGGTAAGACTAACTAATACAAATTAGCAATGTTTAAGTTCCTAATTGGTATCTCAATATCTGTTAACATAGTCGAGATTTACTCGCAATTGTTAAGTCATTAAGTGACATGATAATATGTTTTGCTGTGATAGATGATGGCGCTCAGACTTAGATGAGTAGATATAGCATGGATATAGTGTGAGAGTTACTCGTAATTAAGTTTAATGACTTAAGTGAAAAAGAATAGTTAGTTACTGATCGTACCTCGATCACCAAGTGTGTTGTTTGCTGCTCCTTCGTCCGGTCGCTGATGTTGGTGTGGGGACCAGTCTTCAGAGCACCTCGGGTGGTACCTGCAAAGACACTCCGACGCTCTAGTCAGAGGTGTGCTAACGGGCAGGGTATCACTGGGTAGGAATTACGTACCTGACAGTATGAATGGAGGTGGTATTTATACCACTGGGGCGAGCTGGCCGTTGCGATAAATACGGCCGGCCGCCGAGAATTGCGGATCAAGACGCGGTCTTGGGCTGTTCTGCTGGATTGGGCCGCTGGCCCATTGCTAACTACACCTTGTATTTACTAATACGCCCCGGAACAGTTACAATAGTTAATGATAGTTGATAATGATGTTTAAGGAACCTTGTCGCAGTATGGGCAAGGGCTCGTTGCAGTATGGGCAATCGTACCTTAGTAATTTAAGTTGCAGGAGGAACCTTGTCGTAGTATGGGCAAGGACTCGTCGCAGTATGGGCAAGCCGTACCTCAATAGTTGTTGTCGTTATAAGGGCATTATCGGACAAGGTATCCCGTTCGAGTGTCTCGGTCCTGTTGTTCTTGTGGGGCATTATCGGGCAAGGTATCCTGTTCGGGCAAGGTTTCCCGGTCCTCTGAGTCCTCTCGCCGTTGTTCTTCGTAGGGCGTTATCATGCAAGGTATCCTGTTCGGGCAATGTATCCCGGTCCTATCGATGTTGTTCCCTATAGGGCGCTATCTGGCAAGGTATCCCGTTCAGGCAAGGTATCCTGGTCCTATGTTCCTTATATGATTTGGAAATATTTTTGAAAAACAAGTTGCTCGTTCTTGCACTTTTTCACTTATAGTTACTGTCGGGGTAAAGGGTGTCACAGTGTACACCAAGATGTTATCAGTGAAAACTACAACAACTGATTTGAGTACGGGTAGTAGACTTGGTTCATGTAATCCATGAATACCGTTAGAGCATTAGTTAGACCGAAGAGCTTCACTACAAACTCGTAATGCCTATATCTAGTATGGAAAGCTGTCTTCCGAATATCTAATGTTTTGGACAAGTGTAATGTTTTGGTCCATCTGTCAATGCTCTACTTGAGACCCTTCATTTTCATTTTTGATCTTTTAAAGATGTCTAAGATGGCAAGATACTTAAATGCTACTCAACTACCATACAATATGGATATACTAAATTCTAAAAAATTCACGATACTGTACAAGCTAGATATCTCTAAACGAATATTGATCGTACCTTGACCAATGAAGTGTTGAAGTTGTTGTTGTCCTGTCGACTGGGCCGATCGTTGAATATGGGAAAGGACCGGTCCTGGCTTCACGCTGAGCACCTCTGGTGGTACCTGCAATGACACTCCGACGATCAAGTGAGTGGTCGCTCGGGCAGATAACACAAGGTAAGAGAACGTACCTGATGCCATGTGCGAATGGCGTATATATACTGTAGTGTCCGACCGTCTTGCGAGAATTTCGGCCGGTTGCGAAGATTGCGCTCCAAGCAGCGTACTTGGGCCGGTCACATCGATGTGGGCCGACGACCCAATTGCTATTGGAAGCTTTTGTAATTGCTGATACACCCCGGAACAGTTTCCCCCCAAGCCTAGGTCGCTTAAGAGCGGGCTAAGGCTTGAATCGCTGCCCCCAGGGGTGATGTTGCTTCGATGAATCCCAAGGTAGCGAAACGGACGCGGCCGCCCGCTTTCGATAGGACGGTCTCGGCCGTCTGGCAACCGTTGGCCGTGCTGACACGACGGTTGGCCTTCGCTGGCATTTATGACATGACATTTGGTGATTCCGAGGTCTTTAATGACATCTTTTCAGGAGAAGGTGAAAGGTTACGACGTTTCGTCTCCCGGTCCCTCTCGCGCCTTGGACCTGCGCTATAAATACTCCTTCAGTAGGAACTATTCGTTACATTTTTACGAATTGCTCTGCTGCCGACCGACTTGTCTGCCGCCGACCTGCATCTGCAACCACTTTCGCTTGTTCATCTTCGCTTTCGCTACCGGTCTCCAACATTTGTTTAAGGTATGGATCGATTTCTGCTCTTATTCTTTTGATTTTCACCGTTTTTCCTTCAAAAGCACTGTTTCACGCCTTGTGATAGGGGGTGTCAGGTCCGGGGAAGACCAAGTCGCCCCCTCTCACGAGTGCGATGCTCGATCGACCTGGCTCGATCCCCTTATCATAGGTGTCCGTATATGCCACGGACGAAACAGACCGCACATATTCCCGGAGGGCCGTCGCAATCTTTCGCTGACCATATGTCGAGGCCGTCCGAGGCTACATCCCATGAGGAGAAATCTACGTCGTTTTCGAGCGACAGAGGTTCTAATTCTTCGAGTAGCTCAAGCTCGAGCCCCAGCTCTTCCAGTAAGGGGTCGGTTAGCTTGGGAAGCTCTGACTCCAAGTCTGCCAATTCTGAAGTTAGATTGTGTAATCCACCACCACCAGAAGATGCCATACCTTGCGCCACCGGTGGAGATGAAGAGGTGGTCATAGAAGATGAAGCACAGAGTACCGTCCAGGCCGAAAACGACTGAGCTGAAGTAGCTACTGAGGAGGTTGTGGTTCAGCCTGTGGCAAGTTCCTCCGGTCAGGGGGCGAACAATGAAGGAGGGTCGAACAAAGGGGCAGAAGACGTTCTGCCTAACCTATCCCGAGAACGGTCTGATATGTCTTGGGTGTCAGAAACCCTTCGCTCCAACAGGAGTATCCCGAGAACGGTCTGATATGTCTTGGGTGTCAGAAACCTTTGGCTACCTTTGGCTAATTGGCACAGGAGTGCAAGGTTTAGGAGCACTCATGAGCGCTACCAAAGGGCCAAAAAAAATGCTACCTATTGTCTTTTCTTGTTGTAGTGATAGAGCAATAGCTATTTGACTAAGTTGGTTCTCTAAGTTCTTGATTGCAGCTCCTTGTGTCTGATATTGCGTCTTTGTTTCATTCATGAAAGCCTTTAGCATGGCCTCCATTGAGCTACTAGTTGCAGGAGCATATTGTTTTGCTTGAGCAGGAAACCCTGGTGGCACTGCAGGTGCTGGAGTAATGCTGCAGTAGGTGTTGCTGTAGCATTGTTGCCATATCTGAAATTGAGATGATTTTTCCACCCAGGATTGTAGGTATTTGAATATGGATTATTACCCTTGTTGTACCAAACATAGTTGACTGAGATAGGATTCGCAAGACACTCCTCATAAAGATGACCCCCTCCACAACAAACACAACTAGAAGAGGAACCACATGGAGCTGGTTCAATTCTTCGCTCTGATTTCTTGATTCTTTGCAAAGATTAGGTGAACTCATGTTTTTGATCATATTTGATAGTGACGCCACTTGAGCAGACAAAGCAGTTACCTCACTCACTTCATGTATACCAGCCACCTTCTTTTGAGCACTTGACCTAGCAAAATCTTCAATTAAGTTGTATGCATCATTGTAAGATCCATTGAGTAGAACTCCTTCAGATGAGGCATCAAGCATGAGCCTAGTTTGAGGTTCCAAATCATTGTAGAATGTCTCCATTTGGATAGTGATAAGAATACCATGGTGGGATTTTCTCAACAGTTCTTTGTATCTTTCCCATGCTTCAAACAAGGTTTCAAATTCAGTTTGCTTAAAAGAGGTAATTTTCATTTCTCATCCTGGCATTCTTTATTGGAGGAAAATATTTTGTCATAAATTTTTTACGCCATCTCATTCAAATATGATGAGAGTTAGGCTCACAGGAGTTAAGCCAGGCTTTTGCTCTATCCTTCAAGGAATAAGGGAACACTTCCTGCTTAAAAGCATCATCTGTAACACCAAGGAGAATGAAATTACTGCAAACCTCAACAAATTGTTTCAAATGCAGATGTGGGTCTTCAAGGGAACCACCACCAAATTGCCTAATTGTTTGAAGCATTTCGAACATCATAGGCTTAAATTCAAAATGAGTTGTAGCAATCTCTGGCCTCACTATGCCTGTTTGCAGAGTTTGATGGTCAAAGACTGCATAGTCCCTCATAAGTCTGTCCTTATCATTAGCCACGCCTATAACACCCTGTCATACCCCAATTTTGTCCGGCTTAGGTCAAAACCCTAATTTTCCCCAAAAGATAAATAAATAGAAGAAAAAACATCATGCATTGCCTTTAGGGTTCTAAAAGTCATTTCAAAGCTTCTAAAATCATTTTTAAAGTTGGAATGCACTTCTTAGACAAATTAGGGTTTTTCAGTGCAAAAGGGTATTTTGGTCATTTTGCAAATAAGGGACAATTTCTCAGGACAAATCATTCAACATGCATTTTTGAGATATTAGAGGTCATTCCTAGGGGGAAAAGTCATTTTTGGAGTAAAAATGTGTTTTGGTCATTTCACAATAAAAACGGTCTTTTGTCCCAAATCCTTGAACAATCACCAATGATTTATTTGAGGGATATTTGTGCTCCATTGTGATTATTTTTGTGCATAAATATTAAACATTTTGGCATGAAAACCTAATTTTTGCATAGAAGGGTAAAATGGTCTTTTCCTTTGAGGTGGGGTAAATAAATCAATTTTGGGATTGGTGAGATCATAAAATTCAGAGCCCAATCATTGAATCATGGGATATGGCCCAAAATGGCATGAATTTAGAAGAATGATCTAGAAAGGAGTATTCCATGTTCTTTTGAATTTTGAAAGGTCAAGTATAGTACAATAGTACAATTTGCATTTCCACTCACTCCCCACTCCATAGCTGCGAATATCAGCTATATTCCTTTCAATTTTGATTTATTTTATTGTTTGGAAATGGTATTTAAATCATGGCCTTTCATTCAAATGTTAAGTGTAATCCTCACCTTTCGTTTGAATTAAAATGGCACTTGTGTAATAAGCTTCATGGAAAAATACAATTTTGTAAATGAGCTTATCCTTCACCACCCTCCTTATGATGCACACCCAGACCTCTCTCTCCTCACTTTATTGCCCTTAATCCATGTGACATTGCATCTTGACCATTGATTCAAATTCTATCTCAAATCCTATTGGTTTGCAAGAAGCACATTGTCATAAATACCCTTAAGTTTTCACCCCATATAAAAACCCAAAAATAAGATCAAAGGAAGAAGACACCCTCATTTTTACCCTAGCTAGCACTCTTCCTCCTCTCCTCCCTCTCTTGGCCGAAATCACTCCCTCCTCCTCCTCCACTTTCTTTTCAAGTTTCATACACCAAACCACCTCAAATTCACTCCATATTCATATATCTTCTTCCTTTCATCCTGTTGCGCCCGAAAAATCCGGTTTGGGTTTCTCAGTGTACAACGTGGAAAAATTATGAAGCCGCCACCAATATTTTAATTTTAAGACCAAAACATTAAAAAAAGGTCTTTTGAAATAAGGCGGATGGTCTTTCGAAAACTAGAGATATGGGTTCGGGGTTCGGTTACGTGCGGGGAAGGTGTTAGCACCCCACGCATCCTCTCTACTGAGAGGGAACCTTTAATTAAGTGTGTGGTTTTGAGTGTTGATTTGGAAAATACTTAAATTTGCCTCTTTATTGAAAAAGGGATGAAAAGACTTAATGAAAATTTTTATTTTTGGCGCTTGACGAGAGTTAGCCTCTCGCTCCTACGTATCTCCCAGTGCGATGGAGAATTCAAAGCTACGTAGTTCTTGTTTGTCTTGAAAAAGGTTTTTGTTTTTTAATCTTTTTAGAGTTTTTCGAAAAGGGGTTGAGCGTTCGCAACGACCAAACATCAACGGTTTAGAGTGGCCACGCTACCAACTCTTTTTGAAAATGGGATCGTCACCAACAATCAAACGACAACGGCACGAGTGACTATTGATGACAACCGGTTTTTATTTTAAGCATTGAAAAGGTTTTATGGAATGAAAGGGAGCGTTTGTGAAGACCAAACAACAGCGGTTTAGAGTGGCCACACTACTAGCTCCCACGGAATTAAATTATCACTCACAATCAAGCGGCAGCGCGCGCGGTGATCATCGGTGATAATTAGTTTTGATTTTGATGTTTGAAAATATTTGTTTTTGAAGAAGTGTTATCGTTGGTTTGAATTGGAGAGAACATCGTGATATAAGGAATGCGCAATTGGATTGAGTGTTCGCGATGACCAAACAACAACGGTTTAGAGTGGTCATACTATTAACTCTTTTGAAAATGAAATTATCTTTAACAACCAAACGGCAACCATGTGACATGTAGAAAGTGGTTTTGGTTTGAGACTCAAAATTCTTTCACTAGCCAGCTGCTGATGCGCATGTTTCCCCATCCCTTTACCCCCTTTTTTTTGTGTTTTAATTGTAACTTTTGTAATACATTGGTCAACATAAATTAAACTAGTTCCTTTAAATTCTGATTTTTTTATCAGTTTTCCTTGCAAAATAATAATGCTAAAAAGTACAAAACCGCTAACGATTACTAAATGACACGCGAACTCAATTAGACTCATGACGATATATTTTTGAAAACTAGAAAGTATCGATTAGAATCGAATGTTCACTTTGTTAAGGCAAAATACATGTACTTGATTAGCAGCCTAATATGCACAATGAGAATAAACACACACACCTAATTAGGAACACGAACACAATACAATGACACATTTCTGAGCTTTTTTGAAAACGAGAAAAATACCCATTGAAATTGGGTGTTTACACAAAATATATTTTTTGTTTTTATAAACTAGTCGGACAAAATTGGGGTATTACAATTTGCCCCTCTTTATTTCACATTTTGCCAAGAAATATGAATTGGCATTTTCATATTTCTTTGGTAAAATGGAAATAAAGATATAGAAATAATACTAATTTTGTCGCTTTTAAAATTTCAAATTTTCTTTTTGTTATTTTCCTTTTGAGAAAGGGCTAACGCTCAAATCGCGCATTAAGGAAAGCGATAAATTGGGCTTTTTGAAAGCGAGAAAAATACCCATTGAAATTGGGTGTTTACACACAAAATATATTTTTGTTTTTATAAACTAGTCGGACAAAATTGGGGTATTACATTTTGCCCCTCTTTATTTCACATTTTGCCAAGAAATATGAATTGGCATTTTCATATTTCTTTGGTAAAATGGAAATAAAGATATAGAAATAATACTAATTTTGTCCGCTTGAGAAAATTTTAAATTTTCTTTTGTTATTTTCCTTTTGAGAAAGGGCTAACGCTTCGTCGCATTAACGGGAAAGCGATAAATTGGGAAAGACGGTAAATTGGGAATTCGGAGGTTGCCTAAAACCTTCTAACGGACTACAGTCGAGTCAGGAGCTTTGGGGTGGCCTTTTCGGCGGCGCCGATCAACATCGGTCCGAATCGATTTGATCAATGGATTTTACGCTATGCCTTAGGTGACAAAACTAATCCGAAGGACTTAACGAAGTCGATGGATCCATCGCGTCTTTCGTGCGATGTTGTGATCTGTCGAAGGAGTTCACTAACTCTAGGTTGATGGAGTTCACTAACTCTGGGTTGATGGAGTTCACTAACTCTGGGCTGATGGAGTTCACTAACTCTGGGCTGATGGAGTTTACTAACTCGGTGCTGATGCACTTGAGTATTTGGATGTACATGAATGCAATGATTGATTTTGGTGAGATGCTTTTTCTGTTTTGTCTATATCTGATGAATGCAAGGCATGAGTTTCTTTTTCTGTTTTTTTTTCTTGAATGGATGTCAGCCTTCGGCCAACAAAAGCAGGAAATAAACTTGGTGCCAGCCCTCAGTAAGCTAGCGAAAGCGGTAAATGAATTGTCAACCTTCAGTAAGCCAACACAACAGGAAATAGATTGGTGCCAGCCCTCGGGCAGCAAAAGTGGGAAATAAAGCAATAAAGAAAGCGATAAAGCGATAAAGAAGAATGTAGGCCTCGATGGCAGTCGGCAAAAGCGAGAAATAAATTGGTGCCAACCCTCAGTAAGCCAGCAAAATAGGAAATGAATTGGCGCTAGCCCTCAGGCAGCAAAAGCAGGAAATAAAGCAGTAAAGAAAGCGATAAATAAAGCAGTAAAGAAGGTACCGGCCCTCAGTAAGCCGATACTGGAGGCTGCCTAAAGCCTCTTAACGAACCGCGAACGATCCGAGTTTGCACTTGGGCATGGTGGTCTTCAAGAGCGACCGGGGGGACAATATCAAGTCTAGATCTCGATACTTCCTAAGGACTGCGCCATGTCTTAGGCCAACACAGCTATCCTTTTCGACTGGACCCAATGGGGTCGAAGGACTTACCTGTAACGCCCCAAAAATAGTTTAAGTGTTTATTTAATTAATTAATTAAGTAGTATATGGTGGGTTGTATTAAAATAATAATAGGGTAATTAATTAATTAAGGTGGTGTGTTAATTGGGTTGTGAGTGGTGGAAGAAACTAGAGGGGGTGTAAGTAATAAGGCCCAAAGGCCATTTGGGCCTAGGGTTAATGAGAATAAAAGAGAAAAATTGAATTAAGAAGAAGCTAGCCGCTGGAACAGAAAACAAAACGCAAAAAGAAGAGAAAAGAAAGAGAGAGAGAGAGAGAGAGAGAAGGAGATCGCGAGAGAGTGAGAAGAAAAGCGAAGGAGAAGTGCGAAGGAGAAGAGGGAAAGAAGAAGAGGAGATCGTTCGTGTGTTGCTGTGGTTCCATACGTGTTTTTCTTCATCTTCTCCGGAGCTTACGTATTCGAGGTAAGGGGAGTCTTGTAACGCCCCAAAATAATTAAGTAGTTATTTAACTAAATTACTTAGGTATTTCTTTAGAATAGATATAATAAGATAATAGGAGGATGTTTAATGAACTAAGTAAGTGGTATTTTATAGTGTTATGGAGTAGTGTTTATTGATTAAATAGAGGAGGTGTTTAATTAATTGGGAGAGGTGTGAATAGTGGCCCCAATTGAATTGGGCCTAGGACTAAAATTAAAAGGGAGGAATTGTGAGAAAGAAAGGAAAGGGTGAGAGAGAGAGAGGAGAGACCGAGAGAAAGAAAAAAGAAGAAAAGGAGAGAAGAAGAGAGGAGAGAGAAGAAGAGAAAGAGAGAGAGAGAGAGAGCGCGGCGGAGGAGAAGGAGAGGAAGGAGGAGCTCGCGGTGGAGAGAGAGAGGGTGGCCGAAGCAAGGAGGGGGGGTGGCGGTGTGGTGAGTTGTTTTGGGGTTTAGGGTTTTCTCACCCTTTGATTTGGTGAGTTAATTCTAGTCCCAATTCCTCTAGTTTTCTTGCTCTTTCTTTTAAGCTAGGTTCCAACCTCTAATTCCTTCTCATCCTCATTATACCATGGGTGATTAATGGAAGCTCAAGGTTGCATTGGAATGGGCTTTGGTGGTTTTTGGAACTTAAAGTGGAGGGGAAGCTTGTTTCTTCATTTCTTGAGGTAAGGGGAGCTATCTAATGCCTATAATATAGTATATGATGAATGTTGTGTGAAAATGAGATTTGGGGAAGATGATGAATAGTGATTAACACTATATTTTGATTTTGATGTGTTTAGAATGATTTATGAGTATGAGTGATCATTTGAGTGTGTGTGAATTGAATTGAGGGTATGTTGTTTAGAGAAAAATGAAAAATGAGCAAGTAGGTGCTCTAGGTAAAAATGACTTAATTGGAATTATTTTGGGTGGAAAGGGTATTTGGAGGTGAGGTTAATTGGTGGAATGTGTCGTGATAAAATGTTGTGGAATCAATCTTGGTGTGGCTTATGCCTTATGTGTTGTGTGTTATGGTGTGATTTGTGATTAAGTGGTGTATTATTCAATTGATGAAATACGGTGTGGAATTGTTGAGTTGTTATGCGGTGTGTGTGGGTGGCGTGGCACGATGATGCCTTGTGCTCACATAGGAGTGCGCCTTGGGGAGTGTGTTGCGGTGCAGGTGTTGGTGCGTTGGTATTTGCGTACTTATTATTTGGCGTTGGCGCGGGCACGATGTTGCCTTGGTGCCCACGTATGGCGCGCCTTATGTTTTCTTTATCTGGGTGGTTATGCAGAGTGAATAGTTTACTTTGGGATGTCAGTATTTGAGAGGAGACTCTGCGGATTTTTGTTAGAATTTGGATAAGCATCTGTCAAGATGTAAGTATGTATCTTTGAATTGTAAGTGAGTCGAGTTTTAGGCGTTGTTGCTTAAATGGGTGTGCTTGTGTGTGGCATGTGGATAGGAGTGTGATACGTGCGTGTATGGGTATTGAAGTGTTGATGAAATGTTGTTGACATGGTGCAATTTAAGTGATGGAAGGTATTATGGGCTTTGAAATAGGTTCAAGTGAATCGGTGTAGTAGAGGTAGCGTGAGTGATTGTAGTGCGATGATCAATGAGGCGAGGTAAGATGGAGGTTAAATGCGTAAATACGTAAAAGGTTGAGCGTAGGCCTTTGAAGTGTAGAGATGATTAAGCTTAAGGAAGTTGAAGTGGTAGTATAATGATGCGTAAGTGATTAAGTGTTGAATACTGAAGAAGAGTAATGGATTGTAAGCGAGAGGTGTAGGCGTCGACTTATAGCTACCGAGGGTATGGGAATGTATACCAAGGTGAAATAGCCGAAGTGTAAGTGTACAGATATCTAAGTATAGCTGCCTAAGTGTAGTAGGCGGGGTGAAGTGTGGTGCTTAGGTGTGAATGCCTAAGTGTAGTAGTTGGAGTGTGGTGTACACAAGCATAAGTGTAGTTGTTGTAGTGAATGTAGGCCGAGGTAGTGTCATCAAGGTGTGGTGTATGTAGGGTGCGGTGTAGAGGTCGAGGTGTACTCCTTAGTTGATGAGGTGGGCCTGGTAGTGATAGTTTAGTTCACTACGTTCAGTGGGTGGTGGGCCGAGGTGTCCAATTAGTGTGCCGAGGTGTTGTTAGCGCCAGTGTGCGCAGGGGGTTGTTAGGCGCGACTATGAGTGTGGTTGGATGCTATGTATGTTCAAGAGGCTGAGTGATGAAGTCTGTGTGGTCCCTAAGTGATGGTTCGGTCCTTAGGTGATGATTTAGTCCTTAAGTGACGTTGTGGTCTCCGGAGTGACTGTGTAGTCCACGGTGATGGTGTTGAGGTGATAGAGGGGTCGGTTGTTTAGCGGTAGAGCTATGTCGTGGTGTAGTGACGTTAGCCTTAGTGCTATGGATGATGTCTAGGTGAACTAGACACTAGTGTAAATGATGTGAACCACGAGTGGGTAGCTGAGTGGCTAATGATGTGAACCACGAGTGGGTAGCACGAGTGGCAAAATAGTGGACGGTTGTGCGCAAGGCAAATGTTGTTGTGTGTTGATTGTGTTTGATGCATTGTTTATCGAGTCTCATGATTCACATGCATCAAAAGTGACGTTGTTGTCTTTATGGCAATGGTAAGGGGCGTTGTTGCCTATATGGCAATGGAATATGATGATTATTGGTACCACATGCATATGCCCCTAGGTGTGAAGGGTTGCATTCATGCATTGCATTCATGAATTTGTTGATGTGTTTTGTGTGATATGTGATGAGTGTTAGGCGTGGTGAGTTGTGGTTAGGAGTCGAGGTGTTAAGACTTAGTCAAGTGTGTTGTTGAGTGATGGTTAGAGTCGAGGTGTTAAGACTCGATGAAGGTGTGTTTGTTGTTCTTGGGGTGTTTGGTGTCTCCTCTTATATAATGCTTATCATACATTGTATTATTTGTGTTAGAGACTCACCCTCTTTCTTTGTTATGTTGCTTCTTTTGTCAACAGCGTCGCGGGTGATCCCGAGTGAAGGTTCTTCCTTACTCGATCCCGAGTGTGGCGTATAGCTCGATCGTAATCGTGGGAGTGTCGAGTAGTCATGGTAGTTACGATATTGTTTTAGTCGATTTAATTAAGTTGATGATGTAAGACTATTTCGATAAACCAAGTCGTGCTATTTATCACGCATTTGTATTTTATTGTGGAAAGTATTATGCAATTGTTTTAAGAAATGTTTTGGTGAGCGTAGCATTCCTCGAGGATGTATCTTTTGCAAAGGAAAAATAATTTTTGAACTCGATTTTTATAAGTTAAATAATTAGGTGGCGAGGGGTGTTACAAGTTGGTATCAGAGCGATTCGGTGCGTCCGCCAAGTTGTCGAGTCGTAGTGTCTTGGAGATTCCTTGTTGATCTCGACGGAGACCTTGTTGTAGATTTTGGTTGTGTTCTTCTTTGAGTGCTTTATGCCATATTGTTTGCGGAGTGCGTAATGTTGTGTGATTTCTTTGAGTGCTTTTTGTTGAGTCGTTTGTGTTGAAATTTGTCTATGTGCTCAAGTGTGTATTTCTTTTACGGTGTGGCTTGTAGTTGGTTGTGATTCTTTGTTTGTGGGTTTAAGGTATATGTGAATAGGAAGGTTTTAACGACGTCAAAAGATTGGAATCGTGACGACGCCCGCCTTGACTCTGAGCTGCGTTAAAAGCTTTCCCAGTATGGTATGTGAAAATTTTAAAAAGACGTAGTTTTGTGACCTTAACTAATTGGTGCGTGAGTAGGAGGGTGATCACCCAACGACTCATCACTAATGAAAGAGGTGACAATAACTCGTAGCTATTATGTATTTTGAATATGTACTAATATTAACTTGAGTGGCGAGTGTTGTGTGCAAGTTAGTTGATTTTTGATTTTTAAATAAATAGGTGTCTTGTGGATGTTGGTGTTTGAATTGGGGAATGGATAGTAGGGAGATGCAAGGATAAGAATAGGCAAAAGTGAGTTTGAAGTTTATGCTAAGTGATGGGGCATGCCTTGTTGGAAAAAGTTTAGGATTGTGGTTTCTAGGAAACACAGGGTAGAATAATTGTTATTCAAGCATGGCAATCGAATAGGTACTGTATGTGATCGAGTCTTGCGTGTGGGAAGCACGTGTAACCTTAGTGATCTGTGAAGTATTGATGAGATTTCTTAGTGCTTAGTGTACAAGGAGGTGTGGTTGTTAGTTGGGAGCAAATTAAGGTTTATGGAGTGATGTGCTCATAAGCTTGATTAGATTTTCGAGGACGAAAATATTCTAAGTAGGGGAGAGTTATAGCGCCCCAAAATAATTAAGTAGTTATTTAACTAAATTACTTAGGTATTTCTTTAGAATAGATATAATAAGATAATAGGAGGATGTTTAATGAACTAAGTAAGTGGTATTTTATAGTGTTATGGAGTAGTGTTTATTGATTAAATAGAGGAGGTGTTTAATTAATTGGGAGAGGTGTGAATAGTGGCCCAATTGAATTGGGCCTAGGACTAAAATTAAAAAGGAGGAATTGTGAGAAAGAAAGGAAACAAAGTGAGAAAGAGAGGAGAGGAGAGAGAGAAAGAAAAAGAAGAAAGGAGAGAGAAGAGAGAGAAGGAGAGAGAAGAGAAAAGAGAGAGAGAGCGCGGCGGAGGAGAAGGAGAGGGAAGGAGGAGCTCGCGGTGGAGAGAGAGAGGGTGGCCGAAGCAAGGAGAAGGGTGGCGGTGTGGTGAGTTGTTTTGGGGTTTAGGGTTTTCTCACCCTTTGATTTGGTGAGTTAATTCTAGTCCCAATTCCTCTAGTTTTCTTGCTCTTTCTTTTAAGCTAGGTTCCAACCTCTAATTCCTTCTCATCCTCATTATACCATGGGTGATTAATGGAAGCTCAAGGTTGCATTGGAATGGGCTTTGGTGGTTTTGGAACTTAAAGTGGAGGAAGCTTGTTTCTTCATTTCTTGAGGTAAGAGGAGCTATCTAATGCCTATAATATAGTATATGATGAATGTTGTGTGAAAATGAGATTTGGGGAAGATGATGAATAGTGATTAACACTATATTTTGATTTTGATGTGTTTAGAATGATTTATGAGTATGAGTGATCATTTGAGTGTGTGTGAATTGAATTGAGGGTATGTTGTTTAGAGAAAATGAAAAATGAGCAAGTAGGTGCTCTAGGTAAAAATGACTTAATTGGAATTATTTTGGGTGGAAAGGGTATTTGGAGGTGAGGTTAATTGGTGGAATGTGTCGTGATAAAATGTTGTGGAATCAATCTTGGTGTGGCTTATGCCTTATGTGTTGTGTGTTATGGTGTGATTTGTGATTAAGTGGTGTATTATTCAATTGATGAAATACGGTGTGGAATTGTTGAGTTGTTATGCCGTGTGTGTGGGTGAGGCGTGGCACGATGATGCCTTGTGCTCACATAGGAGTGCGCCTTGGGAGTGTGTCATGTGCAGGTGTTGGTGCGTTGGTATTGCGTACTTATTATTTGGCGTTGGCGCGGGCACGATGTTGCCTTGGTGCCCACGCGTATGGCGCGCCTTATGTTTTCTTTGTCTGGGTGGTTATGCAGTGAATAGTTTACTTTGGGATGTCCGTATTTTGAGGAGGAGACTCTGCCGGATTTTTGTTAGAATTTGGATAAGCATCTGTCAAGATGTAAGTATGTATCTTTGAATTGTAAGTGAGTCGAGTTTTAGGCGTTGTTGCTTAAATGGGTGTGCTTGTGTGTGGCATGTGGATAGGAGTGTGATACGATGCGTGTATGGGTATTGAAGTGTTGATGAAGTGTTGTTGACATGGTGCAATTTAAGTGATGGAAGGTATTATGGGCTTTGAAATAGGTTCAAGTGAATCGGTGTAGTAGAGGTAGCGTGGTGATTGTAGAAATGCGATGATCAATGAGGCGAGGTAAGATGGAGGTTAAATGCGTAAATACGTAAAGGTTGAGCGTAGGCCTTTGAAGTGTAGAGATGATTAAGCTTAAGGAAGTTGAAGTGGTAGTATAATGATGCGTAAGTGATTAAGTGTTGAATACGAAGAGTAATGGATTGTAGCAGAGGTGTAGGCGTCGACTTATAGCTACCGAGGTATAGGGAATGTATACCAAGGTGAAATAGCCGAAGTGTAAGTGTCTGAGATATCTAAGTATAGGCGCCTAAGTGTAGTAGGCGGGGTGAAGTGTGGTGCTTAGGTGTGAATGCCTAAGTGTAGTAGTTGGAGTGTGGTGTACACAAGCCTAAGTGTAGTTGTTGTAGTGAATGTAGGCCGAGGTAGTGTCGTCAAGGTGTGGTGTATGTAGGGTGCGGTGTAGAGGTCGAGGTGTAGTCCCTAGTTGATGAGGTGGGCTGGTAGTGATAGTTTAGTTCACTACGTTCGGTGGGTGGTGTGCCGAGGTGTCAATTAGTGTCCGAGGTGTTGTTAGCGCCCGATGTGTGCGCGGGGTTGTTAAGCGCGACTATGAGTGTGGTTGGGCGCTATGTATGTTCAAGAGGTGAGTGATGAAGTGCTGTGTGGTCCCTAAGTGATGGTTCGGTCCTTAGGTGATGATTTAGTCCTTAAGTGACGTTGTGGTCTCGGAGTATTTGTGTAGTCCACGGTGATGGTGTTGAGGTGACAGAGGGTCGGTTGTTTAGCGGTAGAGCTATGTCGTGGTGTAGTGGCGTTAGCCTTAGTGCTATGGATGATGTCTAGGTGAACTAGACACTAGTGTAAATGATGTGAACCACGAGTGGGTAGCTGAGTGGCTAATGATGTGAACCACGAGTGGGTAGCTTTGAGTGGCAAAATAGTGGCCGGTTGTGCGCAAGGCAAATGTTGTTTTGTGTTGATTGTGTTTGATGCATTGTTTATCGAGTCTCATGATTCACATGCATCAAAAGTGACGTTGTTGTCTTTATGGCAATGGTAAGGGGCGTTGTTGCCTATATGGCAATGGAATATGATGATTATTGGTACCACATGCATATGCCCTAGGTGTGAAGGGGTTGCATTCATGCATTGCATTCATGAATTTGTTGATGTGTTTTGTGTGATATGTGATGAGTGTTAGGCGTGGTGAGTTGTTGTTAGGAGTCGAGGTGTTAAGACTTAGTCAAGTGTGTTGTTGAGTGATGGTTAGGAGTCGAGGTGTTAAGACTCGATAAGGTGTGTTTGTTGTTCTTTAGGGGTGTTTGGTGTCTCCTCTCATATAATGCTTATCATACATTGTATTATTTGTGTTAGAGACTCACCTACTCTTTGTTATGTTGCTTCTTTTTGTCGGCAAGCGTGCGGGGTGATCCCAGTGAAGGTTCTTCCTTACTCGATCCCGAGTGTGGCGTATAGCTCGATGCGTATAGTATGCTGTGGGAGTGTCGAGTAGTCATGGTAGTTCTGATATTGTTTTAGTCAGATTTAATTAAGTTGATGATGTAAGACTATTTCGATAAACCAAGTCGTGCTATTTATCACGCATTTGTATTTTATTGTGGAAAGTATTATGCAATTGTTTTAAGAAATGTTTTGGTGAACGTAGCATTCCCTTGAGGATGTATCTTTTGCAAAGGAAAAATAATTTTTGAACTCTGATTTTTATAAGTTAAATAATTAGCTGAGCAGGGGGTGTTACAAGTCTTGCGTTATAAAGGTTCATATAATGATTAATATGTGGGAGGGTAGCTCTACGATGCCTAGGGGTATTAGTTATTGTGTTTGAATCTTTGTTAAATTGTTGTTGTTGTTGTGAATTTGAGATGAGTTGTGATGTTTGGTGTTGGTGATGATGTGTGCATAATTGTTGTTGAATGATTGAGTGATGAATTGATGATAGAATCGAATAATGAAGAATTGAATAAATCGAATAAATTGTTGCGGGGTTGTACGATGGATTGCTTGTGGGTTTGTGGTGTTTTCCTTGATTTGAGTGAGTGAATGAGGGAATAGGAGCTGTTTTTTTTAATTAAAATAGGAGCTGCTGTTTTCTCTAAAAATTGTGTGCTGTTGCTGTTTTTTTAATTAAAATAGGAGCTGCTGTTTTCTCTAAAAATTGTGTGCTGTTGCTGTTTTTTTTTAATTAAAATAGGAGCTGCTGTTTTCTCTAAAAAATTGTGTGCTGTTGCTGTTTTCTGCTGTTCCATTGCTGTTTGTAGCGCATAAATGTTGCTGTCTTTGTGAATTTAATGTGCTGTTTTTCACAAGAATAAATAGTGCGTTGTTCTTGTAAATCTTGAGTCTTTGTTTTTCCAAATTAAAGGTGCTGTTGCCTAAAATTTAAAGTGCTGTTTTCTCACAATTGAAAGTGTTGGTTCCTTAAATTAAATCGTGCTGCCTACTCATATTCAAAGGGCTGTTTTCTTCAATTTAAATGGTGCTGTCTACTTATATTAGAGTGCTGTCTTCTTCAATTTTAAACGTGCTGTTTACTCTAATTTAAACGTGCTATTTACTCTAATTTAAATGGGCTGTTTGCTCAAATTTAAAGTGTTGTTTTCTTAAATCAGACAGTCTTTGTTTCCTTACACTCAAAAGTGTTGTTTTCCTTTCCTTAGGTTCTTTGTTTTTCTTATTTGAAGGTTCTTGTCATTTGTTACTAGTTTTACAAGTTCTTTGTCTTTGCTTTTACAATTAATTGTTTGCTGTTTTTGAACTGATTTTACTGCTGTTTTATAAAAAGGAAAATGGGTTGTTTGTCGCTATTAAAAGGTGAGGTTTATCTTAACTTGAATATGTGTTCCCTAAGCTTAAAATGCGATGTTTCCTCGAGTAAAATGTGGTGTTTGTCTAAATCGAAAGGCGATGTTTTTCTAAATGTAAATGGGGTATTTTTCTAGATGGAAATGAGGGTGTCTTCTAAAATCTAATGTGATGTCTAAATTGATTTGAATTGATAATGATTCGTGGAATAGGATTTTGATTCGACTCCAAGCGTTATACTACTAGTGTGCTATTTGACTATGGCTAGACTGTGGTTTACCGCTAAGGCCAGAATTTCTTTCACTGGTGCATTTACAAGGGCATCACTGAGAGCCTTGCAAATGTGGCCAGCGTCCGTTGCAAGTAGTATCGGTTACCTGAGTAATCCCATAGTCAATTAGTCTTACTATTTTATAACCCATGAATATAAAAAGGGTAATTGTATGTTGATATGTATCTTCTTTGTAAATGATCTTTGTGAAGTTGATGTGAGTGTATTGTGTGACGACGATGTGGAGTTGATGTGCGTGTGTGTGTGTGATGTCTAATTGATGAGTGGGTCATTAGGACCAAAGTGAAGATAATGATAGTGATGGGTCGGTTATGGCCAAAAGCGACGGTGATGTTATAAGCGACGATAAAATGTTATAAGCGACGATAAAATGTTATAAGCGATGTTATGATGATGTAAGTGACGGTGACGATGTGTGGAACTAGTGTGTGTTGTGTGTTCATGAAGTCTCATGCATTTCATATGCACGACAAGTGACGATGAAGAGGCTGCGGTCTAAGCGACGAAAGGCTGCGGTCTAAGCGACGGAAGGCTGCGGTCTAGCGACGATATGCCACTAGGCAACAAATGAGCGACGATGATGGTACCACATGCATGTTTGCATTCTCATACATGTGCATAAAAGTGATGTAGTTACTTGTTGGTGTGTTTGCTATGTTGTTTGCCGGTGTTGTCTGTGATGGTCGAAATGCGACGTTGGGTGTGTTATGGTAATTATAGATGTTGTCCTCTAATAAATTGACTATTATATTTGCCTTTATCTTTGTTTGAAGACTCACCCTTTCTCGCTTGGAATGTTGCTCTATCGTGGCAACGCAGCTGCCAGTACCCGAGTGAAGGTCTTCTTTGCGCTTTCTCTGTTATTTGTTGGGGTGTCTGTCGAGTCGCTCTCGATACCGTAGTAGCACCTAGGGGCGTAGTTGAAGTTGTTAGTTTATTAATTAAGCTGTTTTATGATTATGTTAATGATGTGAGACATGTTTGAGCGTTGTTTAGTGAGCTATTGTTATTTCCGCTGCGACGAGATTATTTTTGAGGTTTAAATTTTATGACATGAGGAGTTTTATAAATGACGACGTGGCACTTCTTTTCTATCGAATAAATTTGTATTTTTGAAAAAGAAATTACACTGATAATGACGCGTAAATCAAGGGTAGAAAATGGGGTCGAAGGACTTACCCGCAGCTCGAATACGAGGTGAAGTCTGCTTTTTGAAGGGACGCTTGGGTCCTGAAGGGATTCACGAATCCTGTTGATTGATTGATTGAAATAGTCAATGCTGCCGCATTGGATTGAGGTACCTGCATACGTCAGTTGATGCAAGGAATGATGCATGGAATATGGGTGCATGTTGTGCAAGGGCATGTTATGCAAGTGCGTGCAATGTTACGACTTTGGTGTAATGATGAATGTGGTGGAACACTCCTGAAGTTCTTCTTTTGGTCTGATTGTTTTTTCTTCGATCAGCCTTCTTCTTCTGATCGTTTGTTTTTCTTTGCTTGTTTTCTTTTGCTCTTTACGAAATGTGAATATGCAAATGTAGTGCTTTGATGTTTGATGCAGAGATTGATACTTGTAATGCAAGTGTGCAATGCCATGGCAGTGATTCATGTTTTGATGAATGGAATGCTCTTGTTTTATTTTCTGCTCGTTTCTTTCTTTTTTCATGAAACGCGGGCATGCGAATGCAATGTTTCGATGAGTGGCATGAAGAAATGAACGATAATGGAATGACGAATGACATGGGAAGCCTTTGTGATGCCCTACATGTAATGCTTTGATGTAAGGACTTTGGTTCCTTCCCTTCTATGGAATGCAAACACTAATATGATGCAAATGCAATGACATGGGATGACGTGTTTTTGCTTTTCCTTTCTTTGTGATGCAATGCTTTGATGCTTGATGGAATGAGATGGAAGATTTTTTGCTTTTATCCGTTGCTTCCTTTTTTGTTGCCTTTCATGAAATGATGATGTCGGCACGATGCAAATGGGACACTATGATAAACAAAATGGAACGTCTAAATGCATGAGGTAAACATTTTTGTGACGATGAGATGCGAGACTTTGGATGCAAGGAATTGAGATGATTATTGACCATTCTGTTGAAAAAATTGAATTTGATTCAAACTCCGGTGGTCTCAAGGTTTTTCATTTACAAACAAGCTCACTTGTTTTCTCTTCCTTCCAATGACGACTGAATCTTAGATATCGCATGACTAACTTGTGTTCTCTCTCTTTGAAGCATTGTCTAGTAGGCATGCATAGGAGTGCAAATGTGAATGAGTGAGTCAGTTAACTTGGGATTGGTTTAGAACATGTATGATAAGTGAAGGGATGACAGACATGATTATTGCCGACGCTCATGAGGGACCAAGGGATGCAAGATTGCCCCGGTTCGGGCTTTTGATGAGTGAATAAGCTTGCCTCTGTCTAGTGGTGATAATGACTAGGGGTGTAGAAGATGATGAATTGGGAACACTTCGGCTCTTGGGATGAAAGGTGGAATGAAAAGGTTTTGTCTCAACCCACAGAGTTTGGTGTTGCCCCAGTCATGACGAGACAAAGTTGCCCCAATTAGAATGACGAGGCATTGTTTAGGATAGTGAGTTGAGAGATTGCCCCGGTGAGGTTTTATGGGAATGGATGAGGTGAAGGAATGGGAATGCACTTGCCTCACCTTGGAATGACTTTTCAAACGGTTTCTTCGAGTGAGGTTGTGAAATGGTGACAGAGTTATGGTGACGGTTATGAACGGTGGGTGGTATGTGAATAGGATAGACGATGAACAAATCTCCCCATGGTTGAGTGGAGTGAGAGGCGAAGGAAATGCCTCCTAGTACACATCTTTGGTTCTCTTTAAGAAAAACTCAAATGCAATGAAAGTTTTGACTTTTAGTATGAAAGAAGCCTCACTTGGTGATCACTAAACCTTGTTTTAATGCAACTTGAATGCATTTTAGAGTGCAAGTCTTTATTGTTTTGTCAGCCTTCTTTTTTCTGACTGTTTCTTTTTTTGAGGATTTTCTTGATCGGCTTTCTTTTTTTCCGATCGTTTGTTTCTTCTTTTGAGCAAACCCATCGTAAATAGATAAACTTATTTGTCCTAGGGTTAAAATTTGAGAAAACAAAAGCAATCGGTTATTGATCGGGATGGACTTTTCAGGATTGTGATGTTTTCTAGAGAAGGGATGATTGAGCTTAATGAAGTGTTTGAGGCTGATGGGTTGTTGGGTCTTATTCGACATCGGTCGATGGTCAATGATTTATGAAGGAAATGGTTATTAGGTTTGATGAGGTGCTTGGGGTTTTATTAGGACAAGTTTGTGTTTCATGGTAGAATGGCTGAGGGTTTAAAGAATATGTTTGCGGTCTTTATGAAAGGAGAGATGATTATACACAACAGAGTGTTGGAAAGTTTATGGAGACAAGGATCTCTGGTGTTTCATGGTGAAATATATCAGCTCGCAATTTGTACTTCTTTTGTTTCTCTTTTTCTTGGTCTTTTTTTTTTTGAAATTTTCATTTTTTGAATCTTTTGTTTGACTGTGTTCTTTTCCTTTTGACCTCTTTCTTTTCTTTGGACCTGGGCGGGCTGATAAAGATGATATACCATTTTCGATGTGGAATTGATCTTTGTCTAGAGTGATGGAGATATCCTGGGACTTTCTTGACTTAAGGTGGGAAGGAGGGGGATTTTTCCTTCTCTTTGGGATTTTCTTGGCTTAAGGTGGGCAGGAAAGGAAATTTTTGGATTTTGGATTTTCTTGAGGTTGTGGGTAGGCGGCCAAACTTCATTTCAAATTCCGATTGCTTATTTTTTCGTAAAACCCGGCAACAATTTATCTATCTATATGTGTTTGCTCTTTTCTTTGCATTTTCTTTCATGCCCTAATTTTTGCCTGGACCGCTCTTTGCGAGTTTTCAATCCACCGGGCGCTCCTTTTTGCCTAGGTTGCCCTTTGCGGGTTTTCAACCTAGCGAGCTTGTTCTTCTCATTTATCTCTTGTTTTTTTTTTTTTTGGGAAAGACTTGCACTAAAGGAATATAATGTCGATAAAGAAAGTTATATAGTGATCACAGAATTGCCCCAGCATGGAAGACTTTAGTGAGAATGAACCAAAAAGTCAAGTATGCACTGATGGGAGAGAATATGCGCTTTATGGGTAGACGGGGCAGGATTAGACTTGGATGGTGATGATGACAAGGAAATAAACTGACTGACTCAAACAAGAGAAACTGTACGTGTCGGGCACATTCACTATAGAAATGCTTCACAGAGAGTCAACATTAGTTAGAACAATTAATTTTTTTTTTTTGAGCTGCTTCAGTCTTTTGTCATGGAATGGATGGGATGCAGTGCAAATGAGCTATTGATTTGAAAAAAACCGAGTGCTTTGGAACACCTTGAGTTTGCAACCAAGTAAGGATAAACTTTTTCACAAAGGATTATTGTTTTGCAAGAACGTCTCGCTTCTCATCACAACTTTTATTTTATGCAACGAATGAATGAACAAATTATGATATGCAAGTATGATGCAAATGCGTGGGGAATGACCACTCGAAAAGTGTGGCTTATTCTAAATAATTTTGTTGTTTTTAATGCAAGACAAAATATGGAATGCCAATGCGAATGATGCAATAATGATGCCCCTTTTTTCAAAATGATTTTTTTGATTTTTTAGTTTTTTAGAGGCGAGACGAGATACGAAATGCCAATGCCCCTTTTTTGAATGATGAGAGATGTAAGAATGGCGATATGAGGCAAGCGATTGTCGTTACACGAGTAACCTTGCATGAAACATTGAGTGGATCGACTCAATACTTCACAATATATCTTCAAACGTTTCAACAATTAGTTGACTCAATTTAATTTCCTACTTGAAAATGGAACACGTGTGACTGGGTCAAAGTGGCCTGACATTGTAGAGTAACATCTCAAATTTGTAGTCGACAAACAAATTTGAGATATTACCCTTCATCGTTCAGAGGTGCACTTTTACCCATTAAGCCATCACACGAGGAAATTTTTCTTTGTTTTGAAAGGATGCATGCAAGGAGAAATGATGTATTCGAACAAAGTGATGAAGTTAATGAAATGATGCATGAGTGTCACATTGACGCGATGTCTGCATTATTTGATGATGATTTTTTGTACATGCACCTGGATGAATGTGATGCTTATGCAATGCGGATGATAATTGCTTCTTGCCTTATTATGTTTTTATGCAATGAAATGCATGATACTCACAATTATTTTTAACGCGTGGAAATGCATGCAAAATGAAACGTTCAAGTGCTTATTTTTTTATGCCATGAAAAAGGGAAAAAAAGGGGTACATGCGATGCATATTCTAAAATCTAGTAGAAAACATACATTTTTGGATTTTTGTTCATTTGTTATGATATGAAAGAGAAAAATAATGCATGCAGAAAATGGCGCGTTTGAGCTAAGGCTATATGAATAGCGGAATGATATATGCATGCAATATTGATGTGATGCCCACCTTTATTTGATGACAATTTTTGCATAATTAAGGATGAATGAAATGCGATATGGATGATAACTGCTTCTGGTTTTCATTTTTCTTATGCAATGAAAAGAAATGTGTGATGCTCACAATCACCTTCCTAACGCGTGAGAGATATTGAATGGAAATGCATGTAAAATGAGACGTTAATGTTTATTTTTAATTTGCGACACAGAAAAGTATTAATGCGATGATGTGATATGAATGGACGATGGAATGAGTGGGTGAATGAATGCATGAACGAATGAAATACCATAGGGATGATAATTGTTTTTTTTAAAAAAATTTGTTTTATGTAATGCATGATGTATGCAAATGATGATGATGTTTTAAACCTATGCATCTTAGAGAAAAGTCCTTATTTGCAGTGATTCAATTTTTTTTTTTTTTGGAAAATGCGAGTCGTACGTGGCTTCATATGGACCTAGTAAGAGAAAGACTACAACAGCAGCTCTTTCTCTCTTTTTTGAAAAGAGTGGGCCACATGCTGCCTCGTACGGACCGGCAAAAGAAAGGCTACAACGACAGCTCTTTCTCTATTTCCTCTTTTTTTGAAAAATCTCCTTCTCTTTTTTGAAAACTTGCCTAGATTACAATGCAACACACAATTTGGTATGCCCTTTGTGTCCTATGAAGGCGGGGACCTAGGCTGTAGGACAACTCAAATGTTCTTCCCATGTGGGTTCTAGTCACTTCCTCACCAGGTTACCAGAGCTAATTCTTTCTCACAATAGCAACCACAACGATGGAACGCCATCTGCTGTGAGGCATCATGAAAGAGCATACTCTGGTTGAAACTTTCGTGAGAGTCAGAAGGACAACGGTCCAATTGCCAGTCACTACTCGCTTCCACTCTCCTAAGTTTTGTCAGACCTTGGGTTTTAGGCCTCTCTCAAAGCACAATAAGCATAAGGTGTGAGTGTGTGTAGCGAGGACATACCGCCTAAAACTAACCACATATATCCCCACCTGCGAAGGAAAACCCAGAATAGTCCAGACAATAGCAAGCAATAATATGTTGTCTACACTAGGGTTCAATATCAAATAAGCTAGCCTAGGGTTTCAACACCAATCAAGTGCATTGCTTACCTCAAGAAAGGGAGCCAAGAAGAGGGGATCATAACAAGATGGGGGAAATGCATACAACATGATAAGAAAAGGAAACCGAAAAGGGATAGAAGCAAATAAAGTGTCCAAATCAAATCGATAGCAAATTAAACCACACATTTAATTAATTAGGCTTGACCCACTTAAAAAGAAAAGTCCCCAGTGAAGTCGCCAGCTGTTGCGCCCGAAAAATCCGGTTTGGGTTTCTCAGTGTACAACGTGGAAAAATTATGAAGCCGCCACCAATATTTTAATTTTAAGACCAAAACATTGGAAAAAGGTCTTTTGAAATAAGGCGGATGGTCTTTCGAAAACTAGAGATATGGGTTGGGGGTGATTACGTGCATGGGAAGGTGTTAGCACCCCACGCGTCCTCTCTACTGAGTGGGAACCTTTAATTAAGTGTGTGGTTTTGAGTGTTGATTTGGAAAATACTTAAATTTGCCTCTTTATTGAAAAAGGGATGAAAAGACTTAATGAAAATTTTTATTTTTGGCGCTTGACGAGAGTTAGCCTCTCGCTCCTACGTATCTCCCAGTGCGATGGAGAATTCAAAGCTACGTGGTTCTTGTTTGTCTTGAAAAAGGTTTTTGTTTTTAATCTTTTTAGAGTTTTTTGAAAAGGGGTTGGCGTTATAACGACAAAACATCAACGGTTTAGAGTGGCCACGCTACTAACTCTTTTTGAAAATGGGATCGTCACCAACAATCAAACGGCAACGGCGCGAGTGACTATTGATGACAACCGGTTTTTATTTTAAGCATTGAAAAGGTTTTCATGAATCGAAGGGAGCGTTTGTGAAGACCAAACAACAACGGTTTAGAGTGGCCACACTACTAGCTCCCACGGGAATTAAATTATCACTCACAATCAAACGGCAACGGCGCGAGTGATCATCAGTGATAATTAGTTTTGATTTTGATGTTTGAAAATATTTGTTTTTGAAGAAGTGTTTTCGTTGGTTTGAATTGGAGAGAACATCGTGATAAAAGGAATGCGCAATTGGATTGAGCGTTCGCGATGACCAAACAACAACGGTTTAGAGTGGTCATACTATTAACTCTTTTGAAAATGAAATTATCGTTAACAACCAAACGGCAACGGCTCGAGTGATCATTAATGATAATTGGTTTCGATTTTGATTCAAGTGTTCGTGATGACCAAACAACAACGGTTTAGAGTGGTCATACCACTAACTCTTTTGAAAATAAGCGGTAGTTACAATGTTCGAATGAGTTAACTTGGCGTGGCTATTTTGAAAGTAAATATTGAACATGATATGAGTAAAAGTGGATTTGGGTAGCCACACTTGTAACTTAAGTGTTTATTCCTAGTTTAAAAATTAAACAAACCATCATAATAGTGATAACAAATGATAAGCAAAAAGAGATGCTATTAGATGACAATATGAGGTAAATAGTAACGATGATAATAGTAATAACAATAAGTAATAATAAAACTAAAAAGAAATAAACAAATAAAAGCAAGAAGGATGGGTGCTGTACAGAGATAAAGGGAGTGTGACTAGCATTTTTATTAAAACGTGGGGGGTTGTGGTTAGTAATACTGGGGGTGTTATTAGCAATCGGGTATTAAAACAATTTTAAAAAATATATAGGCCCATACCCATACCCATGCGACCCAAAATAAGAAAGAAAAAAAACCTAAACCTATTATTCTACCTCTGCCGTTTCCACTTTCAGCAAAAGAGAGGGAGTGAGTTTCCAGAGAGAGAAAGAAGAGAGAGGGAGAGAGAACGCACGGTGAGAGAGGGAGAGAAGGAGATCGAGAGAGAGAAAGCGAACCAGCGTGAGGGGAGGAGGAGAGACGCGCGATCCTGGCGGTGTGGTGCGGTAATGACGACGGTAGAGGAGGGCGACGGTGGTGGTGCGACGGGGAGAGAGAAACGACGATGGGTCGCGAGATGTCGAAGAGGAAAGAAGACCGCGAACTGTGATTCGATCTGGGGGTGAGAGAGAGAAATGAAAGACGAGGGGGTTGAGATGGCGGTGGTTCGCGACGGCTAGCGGTGGCAGTGGTGTTTGGCGCGGCGGAGGTCACGGTGGTTCTTTTTCTTCAGGTTTGTGCTTTTGGTTTTTTTTTTTGGTTTTTCTCTCCTACTGTGTTTGTTTTTTTTTGTTAGCTGTGTGCTTGATTTTACTGTTTTTCTTCCCCTTTGCCTCTGATCTCCTGCGCTTCAGTGTCTCTGTTTGTGGCTTTTCGTTGTTGCTATGACTGTGTTTGTGTTGTGTTTGTGTAGGTGAATCTGTGTATTGTTCTCTCTGTGTATTCTCCTCCTTTTGATTTTCGTTTTCCCTCTCTGTTTCAGTTTTTCTTTTTGTGTTGGCTCCCTCTCTTGCTTCGTGTATCTTTCTTTTATATAGGATTCACATTTGTTTCCTGTTGTTATTGCAAGCTGTGTATTCTTGAAATGTCCCTCTCATCTTCCTAAACCATGATTCTGTATCTCTGCCTATTCTGATTTTCTCACTGATTTCCCCTTGTTTGCTATTTCGAATGTTAACTTTGTTAAGGCAAAATACATGTACTTGATTAGCAACCTAATATGCACAATGAGAATAAACACGGACACCTAATTAGGAACACGAACACAATACAATGACACATTTCTGAGCTTTTTTGAAAACGAGAAAAATACCCATTGAAATTGGGTGTTTACACAAAATATATTTTTTTGTTTTTTATAAACTAGTCGGACAAAATTGGGGTATTACAGCTGCCCCTCTTTATTTCACATTTTGCCAAGAAATATGAATTGGCATTTTCATATTTGCTGGTAAAATGGAAATAAAGATATAGAAATAATACTAATTTTGTCCGCTTCAGAAAATTTCAAATTTTCTTTTTGTTATTTTCCTTTTGAGAAAGGGGCTAACGCTCGTCGCATTAACAGGAAAGCAGTAAATTGGGCTTTTTTGAAAACGAGAAAAATACCCATTGAAATTGGGTGTTTACACAAAATATATTTTTTTGTTTTTTATAAACTAGTCGGACAAAATTGGGGTATTACACATCTTTGATTCCATTTTTCACATCACTAAAGAGTTTATTCTCTTCAAGTTTGCGTGGCTTTGTTGGTGATTTGTGAAGATTTTTTGTTGATTTGTTCTTGATCTCCACTTTCTACTCTTTTCTAGTTGTTTCTTGAGGTAAGCCTATTTATCTCTTGCATTTATAATTTTTAGCATGTGAATCATTCTCCTACTCCTCTTTCCTCTCTCAAAGAGGCTTAGAGGGTTCATTTCAAACACTATGTCAAGGACTTTGGGAGCCTTGGGTGTTTGAAGTGAACCCTTGGCCTTGATGAGAGGGTTCTTGTGTTTTTAACCATACATTTTTGCATTTTTACACTCATCTTTTCACTTTTTCATGAATAAAGAATTTTCACATATTGTATGCATTTTCTTGTACATATTGTATTCACCTCATGCATTTTTACTTTACCATTCATTAACTTTTTACTAAAAGTTTTACTACTTGTTTATTTGCAAAAGTATCCAAAACATTTTTACCCTTTGCATTTCATCACTTGTGCTTACATGTTCATGCATCCATTAATATCATGTCTTGCATTCATTATTATATGATCATGCATCCAATAATGCTATGCTTTGCATTCCATAATTGTATACTCATGCATTCACATGCTTGCCTAATCATGCATTCAATAATGCTATGCCTTGTATCCCATGATTGTATACTCTTGCACTCATATGTTTGCTTAATCATGTATTCAATTGTCCATAGTAACTTGTGAATACTCTTTATGATTGCTATGCTTGTGTTCTTATTGTTGTCTCGGTTTTGACTTGAAAATGATTGAATGTTCTACTTTCTTTTCTTTGTGGCCAATGCTACCCCCAAATTCTCTTCTTATCCTTTCTAATCAATATTTTTCAAAAACTTTTTCCAAGAGTCAATACTCTTCAAATTGCTTTCACAAGTTAATCAAATCTTTTGAGATCAATAATCAACCTTTTTCAAAACTCATAAGGAGGCAAGTCGGACGTACGGCCGGTGTTGTCTAACGTCCTAAGACCGGAGCTGTACAGCTCAAACGTCTTGGGATACTTATGATAAATAAAGCAAGCAATTAACAACTTCAAACCCTTTTCTAAAATAAGTAAGGTATCGATTCGGATGTACTTCCGATATTGGTTAGCGTCTTAGGGTTAGCGAGCTGTACAGTTCGTGCGAGCCTAAGACACTTGCTCAATAAAAGCAATCAACCTCGCAACAAACCTTTTTCCTAAGAAAATAAAAAAAAAGATCATTTTTCAAAAAGTAGTGGGCACGCGTCGTGCATGCAAAGTGAGCTGTGTCTTTGTTCTAGGTCTATTGGACTGCATATCTAGGACCGAGAACCCTACAATAAAAACACCAACACACTTCTTTCCTAAAAAGTCACAAAAGCCGTCTTGGACTTAAAAGCACACTTTCAAAAAAAATCACAAAGCCGTCTTCGGACGCAAAAGAACCGAGAACTACGTAGCTTTGATCCTCATCTCGGTGAGAGGGTACGTAGGAGCGGGTTCCTGTCCCGTCAAGCATCCTTTTAAAAAATCTCTGTTTTGTTCCGCTTTTCAAAGATGCCAAAAACATCTTTTTTCCCGTTTCCAATAAAAATAATTCCTCAAAGAAAAGAAAAGAAAAGAAGTAGAACGATCGTTTCAAATTAAACATTTCAAAACCACACATCAAATTAAAGGTTCCCTTTCGGTAGAAAGGAGGTGCGCGGGTGCTTATACCTTCCCGTACCTAACCGACCCCGAACCTACATCTCTTGTTTTGAAAAGACCACCCGCCTTGTATAAAAAGAGCGTTTTTCAATGTTTTTCGTCTCAAAACTAAAATATTGGTGGCGGCTTCATAAACCTTCCCACGTTGTACATCGAGAAGTCCAAACCGGATTTTTCGGGGTGCAACACACCCATTTCCAGAATTTGTCTTCTATACCCTCCATCATCTCCAATTGTGGGAGGTAAAATGCACAACATTAAACATACTTCATTAATCACATAATAAATCTAGCTACATTAGATCCATCATCTCAACTATGAGTATTTAGCTCATATTGAGCTTACAAAACATGGAAAACAACTTAAACAAAATAGTAGAAGTCATATTACAAATTTCAAGGTAAGAATGTATACTACTAGGGTAGAACAGTAGAGGAACTCCAAAGATGACTATGGAGGACTGATCCAGATCGTCCAAAGAAGAATCCACCAAGAAAATGTAATTCCAGTGATGCTGCAGCAATAGTCTCAGCAATGAATCAGTTTGGTAAGGTAATTGTGAGCTTGCACACAAAGAGGGGAAGCTATCTCTATACTTCCTTCCTGGCGGCAGTGCATTCTTAAATGAAGAAGGTAAAATTCTTTCTTATAGTGTCTCCTCATACACAACCCTAAAAATGACCTAATTGAGGTACATTTTCCTTGGGTAAAGGGCAATTATGGAATATTCCTATGAGGTCATATCTTTCTGTGCCCCTCAAGCTCTGACACTTGTCCTTTTCTTTCCGTGTTTCCATATGAGCTTTCTCTCTCATCTTCCGCATTTTCACAATTGCGTTCGCACCTGTTGCTGCAACACTTAACCAAAACGCAATTAAACGCAATAGGGCATCAAAATGCCCAAATTAAAACAATTCAGTCTTGCACCATTATTTCTAGCCTAAACACTAAATTACAAGATAAATCATACAACATGTTTATTAATTCACCTAAAATTAAGCTTAAAGAGCAAGTAATAACCATCATAAATGATAGTTATCACATACTAATATACATACAAAATGCTAAGTTATGAATGTCATTCATCTTAAACTACACATGTTATTTTATTCATACTATTGTATTTAACACATATTGTACTTGAATTTAAGCAATTATCTAAGGTTAAATGCATGAATAACTCTATATAAAATAGAGTTATCATGTACTTGAACTGAATTATGCAGCAAATGGTCCCATCTGTCGTTGCAGCGCTGCGCTATAAAGAACATGTGCTCAATCTCCTCTTCTTCCCTAAAACAAAACACGCAAGACTAACCTTGGTTCTCTCCCAACACGCCTATGTGATGTAATGCTACACGCATAGGCAATCCGTTCCCTAACAATCTACACGCAAGCACCTAAAATCTGGAGGGGACAACTACATTCCACAGCCTGTTCAACACCTTTCTCTCTCGGTAGTTATATTTTCACTGTGTCCAGCCACCAAGTATTCATAACCTGTCTTGACTTTGTAATTCAGCGATTTGTCCCGTAACAAAACCCATTTATCCTCTATAAATCTGTCTGGGCAGATCGGACGCAGTGTCTCTTCCAATATATGCGATTCTAACAGTTCCTCAGTGTCAAGCTGCCTTCTCCAACTCAAATTCCATTCCCAACTGCTCTCTCTCCATTCACCTACATCAAGAACACATACGTTACGATCCAATCTTCGCCACATATAAACTTGGAAATAATTCCTTGATTGCCATGGACCACCACTTATCTTTCCAAAAATTCATTTTCTTACCATCTCCTAATTTCAATTTTGTCGAGCCTGTGAACCAGTTCAGCATCACTGAATTTTCACCATCAATTCCTTTAATATCCTTCCACCACACAGAGGTTTGTCTACCATTCAACACTCCTTCGTTTCCATACACGCCCTCCAGCAACTTATTCCATTCACTCTCCTTTTCGGTTACCATCCTCCACCTCCATTTACCAAGCAAAGATAAACTGAAGATCTACATGTTCTTTATACCCAATCCTCCATACTCCTTTGGAACACATATCTTGCTCCAAATGACCCACGCCATCTTCCTTATATCACTCGAGCCACCCCATAAGAAGTTACGTTAGATTTGAACCATCTCCTTGATGACCTTCTTGGGATCTTTGGAAAATGAGAAAAAGTACAAAGGGAGACTCGCCAACGATACTTTACCTTATTTTAAGCTTGGTATTGCTTGCACTCACATTTCCCTTATGTCATATTTCTTCTGTTTTTATTTTTGTTCTTGAGTTTTCTGACATGAATTTCTTCTATTTTCTTTCAGGTTGTTTCAGTGGAAGTGGATGTTGATATAGTTGTTGAAGTTGCGCTGGTATGGTTTCTTAAAGAGGTTGTTGTTTTTTCAAGATCTGTGAAATGTGTTTTTGCTTTCCTTTAATTTGAAATAAATAATTTACTTAATATATTTTTTAATTTCTATGTCCTGGGTAGGAGGAGAAGAACTCAAAGAACTAGGAGGAGGTTATACTATGTTTACAAGAAGTATTTGGAATCTCTCACGGTAACCTAGTATATGAATATAAAAAAAAAAGAAATTCAAAGAGAGACAATGGGGTTCTTAGGAAAGTATTGTTTTTTTAATAATTAATAAATATAATATAACATATTTATAAATATCATAGTTATTTGATAGGGCTGCTGTGGTATATTAGTGGAGGTGTCTTTAGTATTTGGGCTTCTATGTTGTGTGGCCCAGTCCATTTTTGACTTTTAGTTTCCTTTGACTTGCTTCAGTTAGTTTGGTAAAGTAGTTACGTTGATTGTAACTGAACAAAGTTCAGAGTGACTCTTGTACATATTGTAACACCCCAAAATAATTCAATTAATTAACTTAGTTGGTTTATTAAGGGTTTGCAACATTTTACTTTTAAGTCAATAGTTCATTAAGTGAAGGTTAAGCATGTGTACTCTTTAGGAAAATGTCTAAGTTAGGAAAGGGTGTGGGTAGAGGAAGCCCACGGCCTAATAAGGCCAAGGCCTCATTTAAGTCCCTTAAGGACATATTAATTGGTGACTTCGTAGGAGACCACTTACCTTGTTTCCAAAAACAGTTAAGTTACCAAATTGAGAAAGTAGAGAGAGAAGTGAGACTTAGAGAGAAGGAAGAGAAACCGAAGTGCGAACCAAGAGAAGAGGTGAAGAGTGAGCTGAATTTTCAAGGATTCTTAGAAGTGCTAGTGAAGAGGGTGTGTCTACGGTTTGTAATCAAAGTTAGGGGCTCTTTTAATCCTTGTAATGTCTTGTGTTTGATAGTGTTTTGGTGTGAGTGGTTCCGATCACTTTGCATGTGTGTTTTATGTGTTGTTCATGACATGTTTCTTTGTGTTTTGCTCTTTCTTTGTGATCTGTGGTGAGAGTAACGATGGTGGATCGGTTGGGAAAGAGAGAGGAGTGTAACACTCTCTACATTGCATGTGGTATGAAGAGAGCATTGCATGGTGAGGCATTAGAGTGTGAATCGGTGTAGTGTGAAGAAAATGAGCTTGCATGTAGAGTTAGGGAGAGGATCGGAGCCAATGGAGTGAGTATCCGAGTGTGCATGAGTGTGGTGAGTGGAAATGTGTTGCATGTTGGGTTTAAGTGAAGAAAGCAGAGTAAACCGAGTACCCTTCGACTTAGAGTGAGAGAAACCGAGTTGAGGAAGTCAACGCTAGAGTGTCTTAGTGATTGAGAGTCTGTTGGTGAGTTTGAGGAGAGTATGTGTCTAAACACCATTTGCGAGGGTAAGGGGCGCATAAACCGAAGTGTAGGTGTTTCGCCTTAAGGTTACCGAGGTGTAGAGGAGTGAACCGAGGTCCTCAAAGCCGAGGTAGCGCCACCGAGGTGAAACGCCCAAATGCCTAAGTGTAGGGAACTGAACCAGGGGATGCCAAGGAGTGAATCCCCATGAGTTAGACAATTTTAGTGTAAGGGAGTGCGTAACTGTGAGCGCGCTACCGAATTGAGGGTTTGAGTGTAGGTAGCCGAGGTACACACATAGTGTCCGAGGTGATGTTGAGTAGTTAGCCGAGGTGACACATAGTGTGCCGAGGTGATGTTAGCGCCAATGTTGCCTAGCACATTGTGGGACGCCTTTGTGAGTGCTATTTTAGCACCAATGTGCATAAGTAAGGGAGCGATTAAGTCCATTTTGGTCCTTAGGTGACATTTTGGTCCCTAAGTGTCGTTGCGTTCCTCGGTGTGACAATTAGTCCACCATGGAGTGCCGAGGTGATTGAGAGGTCGGTTGTTGAGTGCCGAGGTGATTGAGAGGTCGGTTGTAGGTCCTAGGGTGATTCTCTACCAGGTGTAGTAGGGTCGACCTTAGTAATGCGTGATGATGTCTAGATGGTGTAGGCGTCGGTGTGGCGACGGAGTAGAGCGGCGAGTAACGACGGTGTAAGCATTCACATGCGCTATGTTTTGATTTGGTGTGTGATTGCATTTGTCATGAAGTCACATGTTCATGTGCATATAACGACGGAGGAGGTTTCGACCTCGGATGTGGTAGGACTTGGTCTCCATATCAAATAATAACGACGATAATGACGGAGAGCCAATAGGCTAAATAACGACGGTGGAGGTACCTCATTGCATAATGCCCGTGGTTGGGTTGCATTCATGCATACATTTCATAATTTAATGTGTTATGAGTTGATTGATAATTGTTGTGATTGTTTGAACTATCGGTGAGTGTTGTTTTAATTTGAACCGAGGTGCTTATGTGCTATCTCTAACCTTGAGCTTTCTTCACATTATATTACTTGTGTTAAGAGACTCACCCTAGCTGCTTTATGTTGCTTCTCATGTCGGCAACTTGCAGGTACACATGAGTGATAGCTGTGCCTAGCTCAAGTCGGTTGTGTCTGCTCTGGTCGTGTAACACTGGGTTGGGGCCGAGTAGCTTTTAGTGCTTTTATGCCTATCTTGTGTATTTTCTGATATATAGTCTTTTGAACTAAAAACTATCATTTTGTTGTAACTTTTACACTGTATTATGACTTGATGTCTTATTGGCCGAGGTGCCTTATGTTATGGCCGAGGTGCCTTATGTTATGGGCTTAGACCCTTTGTGTCGATGTGATGCGCATGATTGCATGCTTAGTATAATGCTGTGCAACTGTTTGAACTTAATTGAATTTCTGTTTTCCTTTTTAAATCATCAAATGTAGCCCTCCTTTGAGTGGAATTTTGAAACTCTGATTTTAATTTAGTAGATCGAATTGATTAGATAAGGGGGTGTTACACATATATTGAGCAATTGCTCCATTTGAAAGTGTTGCGTCCCGAAAAATCCAGTTTGGACTTCTCGTTATGCAACTTGGAAAAAGTTTGGAGCCGCCACCAATATTTTAATTTTAAGACCAAAACATTGAAAAAAAGACTTTTAGTAAGGCGGATGGTCTTTCGAAAACACAGAGATGTAGGTTCGGGGGTCGGTTATGTGTGGGGAAGGTATTAGCACCCCACACATCCTTTCTACCGAAAGGGAACCTTTAACTTGATGTGTGGTTTAGACAAAGGTTTGGCTTGAAAACGAATTGTTCTACTTCTTTTCTTTTCTTTTTTTTATTTCTTTTATTTTTATTTGAAAGGATTTTTGGAAAACGGAGGAGAAATGAAATCTTTTGTTATCTTTGAAAGGCAGAATAAAACATAGATTTTTAAAAAAAGAGCTGGGAAAGAGAATTCTTTTTATGATTTTTTGAAAGTGTGATTGACGGGACATGAACCCGCTCCTGCGTATCCCCATTGTGATGAGGAATCAAAGCTACGTAGTTCTCGTCTTTTGCTTTTGAGAATGGTTTGAGAGTTTTTCGTCAAGAGACTCACCCTATTGTGATGAGGAATCAAAGCTACGTACAACAACGGTTTAGAGTGGTCGTACTACTAACTCTTTGGAAAATGAAATCGTCATTAACGATCAAACGGCAACGGCATGAGTGATCATCAACGACAATTGGTTTTTGTTTAACGAAGAAAATGTTTTCGCAAAGAGGTCGAGCGTTCATGGCGACCAAACAACAACGGTTAGAGTGGCCACACTACTAACTCTCGGGAAAAATCATCATTAACAATCAAACGGCAACAGCGCGAGTGATCATCAATGACAATTGGTCTTATTGGAGTTTTGAAGAAGGGTTTTGGGAATGAGTTTTGGAAAAACAAAGTAGAACAATTTCAACCAAATTCCAAGCCCATAACCAAATGCAAAATGAATGAATGTAGTTCAAACATATTCAACTAATCAAGCAATCATGAACATGTTGATCATAAACTAAGATTAAGCATGCCAATACAATCAAGAGATTTAATTGTCAAAGATGCAAGATAAAGTTCTCAAAACAATTGTGCGTGTGTGTGAGAATTGCTACGGGACGGGCAACCATCTCAAAGGGTATGCATTTATCTTAATGACTCTATGCTACAACAAGTAAGTAGGCCTACGTCTTCATATAAGAGTACATGCATGGGGGAGGAATTGCACACAATTAAATCAAAACATTTAAATGGCATCAAGAACGAGAGAATACAATTGATTATAGGCATAGAATGATCTAGGTTAGATGAATGAACATACAAGCAATGATGTGCATGATTAGGCAAATATGCAAATGCATGAGCATACAAGACTATGCATGAATGAATGATTGAGCATACAAGACTCTGAATGCATGAGCATAGTTATTGTGCAAGGTATGACCATTTAAGTATGCATGAACATGTGAATATGTAAGTTAGAAATGAATGTAAAAGGATAAGTAAGAGGATGCATGAAGTATGAGAAATGTCTTTGGGTTTTTAGGTAAATGATTCATGATTCAAAGTGATAAAACGCTAGATGAGTTATGGTAAGAAGTTTTGATGCAATGTAGTAAAAGAAAAGAATGCAAAGTGATAAAAAGCTTAATGAAATAAGTGATAAAAAGTGAATGAAATAAGTGGTAGAAAGTGAATGAGATGGTAAAAATAAAAAGTTAATGAGGGTGTTACATGTTTGTATCAGAGCAGTTCGGTCTGTCCGGCCAAGTTTGTCCAGTCGTAGTGTCTCAGAGATCCCTTGTCGATCTCCAACAGAGACTTTGTTGTAGATTTTGTTTGGTTGTTTGCAGCTGTTGATTGTAGCATTGCTTGTAGTTGTTTGTGACTGTTGTTTGTATTAGTGAGGTATGTGTGATTAGAAGGGTTTTAACGACGTCAAAGGAGTGGGAGTCGTGACGACGTCTTCGCACTCTAGACCGCGTTAAAAGTCTCTTAGTTGTGAAAATTTGAAAAGACGTAGTTTTGTGACCTTAACTAAATTGGATGCGTGAGTAGGAGGGGTGATCACCCCAATAACTCATTCCCAATGAAAGAGGTGACAATAACTCCTAGTTATTATAAATTTTGAATATGTACTAATTTCAACTTGATTGATTGAGTGGTGTGTGCAAGTTTGATTGACTATTAATTTTTAGATAAATAGGTGCCTTATGAATGTTTGAGTTTTGATTTGGGGGTTGATAGTAGGGAGATGTAAAAATAAGGATTGACACTTTGGGTTTGAAGTTCATGCAAAGAAAATAGAGCATGCCTTTTTGGAAAAAGTTTAGAAATATGGTTTCTGGAAAGCCTAAGGTAGAAAAATTGTTCTTAAAAGTATGGTAGTCGAGGGAGTACCTATATAGGATCTGGATGATAGTGTGTAACTTTGATGATTAAAGGATTAGAATTCGGTAAGAAGAATAGGAATGCCGAGCTGAGGAAGGCATTGTTTGTGGTTGGATATAGATTGACGTAAGATAGGAGCATTAGTACTTTAAATGATTGCTATGGTGTAGTTCCCTAACGATAAATTAATGGTGTTTGGATAATCGAGTGAGACTTTGGTGACCCGAGAATAGAGTTTTGGTACAAAGTAAAGGTGTAGAGAGGTGTGTATGTCCTAGTCCAAGGTGTACAAGGAGGTGTTGTTGATAGTTGGGAGCAAGAATAAGATTGATAGAACTACGGTATCTGTTCGATCAAAAAGAATTGAATATGAGGTAGCGCCAGTGGTTGGAACTATTGAAAGATTATGATTTTGAATTGAGTTATCACCCGGGTAAGGCCAATGTGGTTGCGGATGCGTTGAGTCAGAAGACTTTGCACATGTCGGCATTGATGACTAGAGAGCTTGAGTTAATTGAGCAATTCAGAGACATGAGTCTAGTTTGTGAAGTTACACCTCAGAGCGTCAGGTTGGGTATGTTGAAAATTGGCAATGAGTTTATGGTAGGTATCCGAGAAGCGCAGAAGTTAGATGTGAAATTGGTTGATGTGATGAGTGGGATCGGTCAGTCTGGGAATGAGGACTTTGAGATAGATGCGCGAGAATGTGTTGAGATATCGAGGAAGAATTTGTGTTTCAAGATGAAGAAATGAGGAAAGCGATCCTCGAGGAGGCCCAAGAGTAAGTTGAGTATCCATCCAGGAGCAACAAAAATGTATCAAGATCTCGAAAAAGATTTTACGTGGCCTGGATTGAAGCGTGATGTGGCAAAGTTTGTGTATTCGTGTTTGACTGCCGAAATCGAAGGTCGAGCATCGAAGCTCGCGGGAATGATGCAACCGTTGAATGTTCAGTGGAAGTGGGATAGTATTTCCATGGATTTCATGATGGGGTTACCCAATCTGATGAGAGGACATGATTCAATTTGGGTGGTTGTGGATAGATTGACAAAATCGCTCATTTCATTCCGATCGGTATTAAGTATCGGTGTCGAGATTGGCGAGATCTACATTCAGGTGATTGTGAAGCTACATGGCGTTCCTTTGTGCATTGTGTCAGATAGAGACCCAAGGTTTACTTCAGAATTTTGGAGTAGTTTGCGAGAAGGAGTTGGGTTGAAATTGAGGTTGAGTTGACTTATCATCCTCAAACCGAGGCGCATGAGAGAGGACAATTCAATCATTGGAAGATCTGTTGAGGTCGTGTGTTCTAGAGCAGGGAGGTGCGTGGGATACTCATCTTCCCTTGATCGAATTTACATACAACAATAGTTATCATTCCAGCATCGGGATGGCGCCGTTTGAGGCATTGTATGGTCGGAGGTGTAGAACTCCGGTATGTTGGTACGAGGCTGGGAAAGTTTAGTGCTTGGACTCGAAAGGTGGTTTAGAGACCAATGAGAAAGTGAAGATGATCAGGGGAGAAAATGAAAGCGTCGCGAGTAGAGCGGAAGAGCTACCATGATAGAAGGAGGAAGGATTTAGAATTTGAAGCGGGTGATCACGTGTTCTTGAGGGTCACACCTATGACTGGTGTCGGGCGTGCGCTGAAATCGAAGAAGTTGACTCCTCGTTTCATTGGACCGTATCAGATTATGGAAAGAGTTGGAAGTGTTGCATATCGGGTGGCCTTGCCACCTAATCTTTCGAACTTGCACGACGTGTTTCACGTGTCGCAACTTCGGAAGTATATTCCGGACCCGTCCCATGTGATTCAGCCGGATGATGTAGAGGTGCGGGATAATCTCACTGTGGAGACCGTGCCTGTACGAATTGAGGATTGGGAAGTGAAGACCCTTCGAGGTAAAAAGATTAATTTGGTGAAGGTTGTTTGGCTCGGAGCAACTGGAGAAAACCTGACTTGGGAGCTGGAGGATAAGATGCGAGAGTCGTATTCGGAGTTATTTGAATCAGGTATGTTTTCGAGGACAAAAAATCTTAAGTGGGAGAGAGTTGTAACACCCCGGAAATAATTTAATTAAATTGTTTAATTGAATTATTAAGTTCATTAGAGGTGTGATTGATCAAGAAAAATAAATGTGTTATTCAGAAGGTGGATCGAGTAATGGAAGGGGTGTTGGCGTGGAGGACCCAGTGTTCACTGAGCCCACAGCTTAAACCCTAGGGAGTCTAAGCCAAAGCTCTCATTTTCGCTGTATTGAGAGAGAGCTGCGAAAATTTGAGAGAGAGTGAGAAGGAAGAGATCGCACGGCGCTAAGAAGGGAGAAGGAAGAGGAATCATCTCAAGTTTCGCCTAGTAAGAGTTCTATGTCGTTTTCTTCTCTTTTCCACTGTGTTGTATCATTCGATCCTTACTCCATTGTATTGATTCCTCGTTGATCAAGAAGGTGAGCGAGATTACGTTTTCGAAGGAGGAAGGAGACGTTTCGTTCGTGGTGTTGCTGGGTTCCTGCACGTGATTCTCTTAACCATTGCTTTCCGGAACATCGAAAAATTCTAGGTAAGGGTGAGCGTTTCGGTTTAACATGATTGAGTATATTAGTAGGGTTTTGTGGGGTTTGTGGGAATTGGTATTGTTGCTGAATTTGATGATGTTTTGAGTATTTCATGTTTTGGAAAGTATTGATGTTGTTTTGATGCAATTGTTGTTGTTGGAAGAATTTGATGCTTCTTTGGAATGCAAATGTGAGAGTGTTTTGATTAAATTTGATGTTTTATGTTGAGGAATTGTTGATTGTGCTGGGTGAATTGTTAGTGAGGTTTTGATGAGTGATTTGGTGATAAAAACGTGTTTTGGTGTTGTTAAATCTGAATTTTTCGCACATTTATTTGTTCGCTGCGCTCGATCACGCCCCAAGCGCAGCAGTGAGATGCACGGCTAGTGTGCGTTCTCGCCCAATCGCGCCCGTCGCGCGCGGCTCGCGCTCTCGGGCGCGAGTCACTATTTTTCACTTTATTTTCCTTACGTTTACGTAAATTGAATATCTTTTGAACAGGAACCCGATTGAGGTGTTCTAAGATGCGTTGGAAAGCTTATTCAGAGGCAAAACTGAATATTCTATTTTTAAGGCAAAATAAACCGTTTATTGTTGCTCTATTTATTAAGTAAAAGGTGCTGTTTTATGAAAATTGTGATACTATGTTTATATAAGTGATTTACTATGAAATGTTATACTACTAGTGTTCTAATTGACTATGGCTAAACCGTGGTTTACCACTAAGGTCGAGAAATTCATTATTTGGTGTATTTTCTCTGTTTGGCTACCATGTGAACCTCACCAACTTTCAGAAAATAATTTCTTCTGGAGTGGCCAATGCCTGTGGTGAGTTGTAACCTGGTCCGGAGAAATCCCATAGTCAATCAGGATACTATTTTATAGCACCCTAAACCAAAAGATAACTGAAATATATATATATATATATATATATACTCTATAATGATGTTGGTGTGTATGATTATGATGATTTGCTGTGGATGTTCTCTATGAGTATGATCATGATGATGTTATGGTATGAATTGTGTGAAATGTGACGAGTTCACTCTATGAGTGATTTTGATGAGGTGATATCTATGAGTGATGAATTGCGACGAATACACTCTATGAGTGTTTTATGATGATGATGGTGAGTATTTGGATGAAATGCACATGTGTATATAGAGTCTCATGGCATGTGCATAATTGTGAAGAATAGGCTTCGGCCTCCAGTGAAGAATAGGCTTCGGCCTCTTAATTGTGATGAATATGGTACCATCATGCATATGCCCTGGTGGGGGTTGCATCTTCATACATAATCATGTTTGTGAATTGATGTTGTTCGTGATTTGAGCCGGTGCTGTGGTGATGATGACAATATTTTATTAAGTACTCGATTATGTTTTATTGAAATTCTCACCCCTTCTGCTTGAAATGTTGCTCTATTGTGGCAACGCTGCAGGTGACCGCGAGTGAAGGTCTAGCTGCTTCTTTGTTAGCTGTCGGGAAGTCTGTTTGTGTCTCTCTCTGATACCGTAGCACCTAGGAGGCGTATTTTGGGATTGATGTTAAATTACTTAACTGTATGAGGTTTATTTGAGGATTATGAGACGTGTTTGAGTGGACTAGTGAGTCAATATTTATTTCCGCTGTGATGAGATGGTTTTTGAAGTTTTTACTTTATGATGTATTTGTTGTTGCACAAACTTAATGGTGCATACGATGAGTTTAATTTAATGAAGACGTAACATTTCTTTCTACTACTTAAATAATATTTTGAAAACAGTAGAATACTCTGATAATGACGTTGGAAATTAAGGGGTAGAAAAGGGGTGTTACAGAGGGTGTGAATTTCCAAAAATGTTTCTCCACAATTTCATATCACAAGATTGCCATTAACTATGAATGAATTGTGGAGATTTGCATCTTAATTTGAATGGAGGGTCATGATTGAGATACACTTTGCAAGTAATGAAAATAAATCAAAAATGGAGGGATAATGGGCTGGTTATGCACCTCATGAGTAGGGGAAAGGGTACAAATTGCTAGTTGGCAATTGTACTATTTGTCCCCTTCATGAACCTTCCATTATCTCTCTTTTTTGATTATTCCTCTTAGGATAATTGCACAAAAATACACCCCATTTAGGCCACATACTAGGAATCTTATGAATATGCCATTTTATGAGATCACCATGACCAAAAATATCATAAAAATCTCACCTTGCAATTTTGTAGAATATTTCTTTTTGATGCCTTTTTGAATTTGAAAACTTTTTTACCATGCATGCATGCGCCACATATATGCATGACCGAAAATATTTTTCCTCAAATAAACTTCTCTAAAATTGCACAATGATTTTGACGAGAAATTATCCTTTTGTAAAAAATGACCAAAATACCCTTTTGCCCTAAAACTCTTGTTTTTTGCTAAAAAATGCATTTTCACTCTGAAAATGAGCCTAAAAACCCTAGTGATCGTACCTTGACCAATGAAGAGTTGAAGTGTTGATTGATTCGTCTATGGGCCGGTCGTTGAATGAGTGAAAGGACCGGTCCTGGCTTCACGCGTTGAGCACCTCGGGTGGTACACGCAAAGACACTCAGGCGATCTAGTGAGAGGTCGCTCGGGCAGATAGCACAAGGTTAGAGAACGCACACGATGCCATATGCGAATGGCGTATATATCCGCGCGGTCCGACCGTTTCGCGAAGATTTCGGCCGGCGAGAGTGCGCTCAAGCGGCGTGTTTGGGCCCGTCGAGACGGGCCGGGCGCGCAGTCAATTCTGCGTTGGCGATCCTCGTATTTGCTAATACACCCGAGAACGATTGCCCCCAAGCCTAGGTCGCTTAAGAGCGGCCGAGGCTTGAATCGATGCCTGTGGAGTGAAGTTACTTTGATGAAACGGACGCGGCCGTTTGCTTTTTCTACGAGGCGGTGTCGACCGCTCGTCAACCATCGGCCCGTCTTTGTCGTGGACGGTTGGTCTTTCCCGACATTTAAGACGTGACGTTTGGTGTTTCCGAGGCTGTCTGGAGACAACCATTGGTGAGAAGACGAAGCGTTGTGACTCTTCGTATCCCGGTCCCCTTCGCGCCAGAAATCTGCACTATAAATAGCCCTTCTGCTGAGTTCATTTCTCACACTTCCAAGAATTGCTCTGCCAACGACCGACTTATCTGCCGCCGACTCGCATTCGAAGCTGTTTCTGTCTACTAGCGACCGATCCACCACACCTGCTTAAGGTACGGATCGATTTCTCTCTTTACTTTTTTAAACTTAGTTTTTTCTTGAAAGTACTTCGTGCTTTCCCACGCCTCGTGATAGGGGGTGTCAGGTCGAGGGATGGCCAGCTCGCCCCCTCTCATGAGTGCTTTGCTCGATCTACCTGACTCGATCCCTTTATCACAGGTGTTTGTATATGCCACGGACGAAGTTAACTGCCCGTATTCCCGGAAAACCGTCCCAGTCTTTCGCCACATACATGTCGAGGCCGGGCGAGCCCAAGTCGTCTTCGGGCGACAAAGGTTCTAGCTCTTCAAGCAGTTCCTCGAGCAGCACGGGCTCGAGTTCTCGTTCTTCGGTCGAGGATCGACCGGCTCAAGAAATCGCGGTTCCGTGTCCGTCCATTCTCTGCCGAAGCGGCCGGCGGCTCTCCACCGCCCGAGGGCGTTGTATCCCGAGTGGAGGAGAAGAAGAAGAAGGCGTCGGCGTGATTATCATTGATGATGACGCGGCGCAGAGTGTCGCCCCGATCGTGGGACGAGGAGATGGTGGAGGCCGGCGGCCGAGCCGAAGAGGTCCAAGGAGAAGAGGTGATTCAGCCTGAAGTCAATATTTTCGTGCGGAAGTCAACATAGGAGGGTCGAACGAAGGGTCGGCCGAAGTCCAAGCCGATGTAGCTCGAGATATATCCGATATGTCTTGGGTATCGGAGACTCTTCGCTCTAATAGGAGCATTATCACAATCGGCCACGATGCTCGCCCGACCTACGAGCGCGCCGAAGACTCACCGAAATTTGGAGGTAAGAGGCATGAAGGAGGCGAAGATATCGCGACTTATTCTTCCAACTTCAAGTTCACGATGTATCGGCTCGTGTTCGAGAAGATGAAGATTACCCTCCTTTACTTGAATTCCAACGCGGCGTTCTGCGCCATATTGGGGCCGCCCCTTCTCGACTTCATCCAAACGCATGGGCGTTTTTAAAGACTTTCGAGTCTTCTTGACCAAAGCTGGGTCGGCGGTGTCGATGATGCTTTTCTTTGCTATCTTTGGTGAGTGGCTCAGAGAAAGCCAACAAGGAGAAGAGGAGCAAGTCTCTTTCAAGATGCGTGAGAAGACCCACCACCGGTTTTTCAAAGCATTCCAGAGTCGTTGGGAGCGGCTGGAAAAGCCGGTGATTTACGGATCGTTCCCACCGAGGAGGTGGCAAGGCCGTTTCAAGTTCAACCGGACGGGATGCTAGGTCCCCTTATTTCCCAATCATGTGGAATGAGGCTCATTTCTCGTAGGCGGCGGGAGATTACATCTACGTGTGAAAGACTTGGGCGAGGCCGACACGAGACTTTGGAGATGATAAAGTCATTTGGGCGGGCATGATGCGCCCAGATCCTAAGGCGACATACCTTGCCGACCCTTTGTCTTGTACGAAGGCCAAGCCTTGGAGGCCGAGATCGGTTTGCCTTTAAACCTTGTCTTTATATTTTTCTTTGTCGATCTTGTCAATCTTTTATTCTAACTCATCGCTCGTTATTTCGCAGAAAGAATGGCCGCAAAAATCGGGACTCGCCGCCTGGCCCCACGAAGCTCTGAAGGAGGGGCTAAGAGATTTGACGTTTCTCGGTCGGGGGATAACCCTGAATCTTCCTCAAAAGTCCCCCAAACTCCTAAGAGCCAAGGGAAGAAGCCGGTCGGCAAGCCTCGGTCGCCTCCCCCCAGTGCCGATCGCTCACCCAAGCGGGCCAAGCGTGATTGTCGGGTCCCGGCCCCCGCAACGGAGGAGATTCCTATCATCTCGCTCGAAAGCTTGGGTACGGCCGATCTGGAACAGTACAGAAGGAAACCCATGGCGCTCTGCGCTTCTCTCTGCATGGGGGTCGAGAAAGTCATGGCGGAGCTGGTGGCCGAATCTGATGGTAATTTTATTTTCTTAGTCTTGTACTCTTCATCTTACCTTTGTTCGACCGACTAACCACCCTTCGACCTGAATTTTGCAGGAAAGGACAAAGCTTTAGCTGAGGCGCAGCAAAAATACGACAAGCTTGCCCAGTCGAAGAAGGAGGCCCTCAAACGGGGGGAGGACGACCGGGCCAAGCTGGCAAAGAGGAACAAGGAGCTTGCTGCTCAGGTCGCTACTTTGAAGGCTGATCTTGATGCTACGGACAAGAGAGAGGCTGCCTGGGCGGCCGATAAGGCCGAGCTGGAGGAAAAGATCCGAAAGGTGGCCCAGGCCGGTCAGGAGGCTGCAATTGAGCAGTTTTACAATGCTCTCGGGCAGGTGCGGGTATTGAATACCGATCTGAAGATCAATTTCGATGAAAAGATGATCAAGCCCACGCACTACGTTGACAACAACAAGATCATGTTACTGCGAAGTCGGCGAGCAAGGCAATGTCGTTCGCCCGCCACCATTCTCTTTTAAAGCCCGCTGCGAAAGCGGTGTAATTTTTTGTAATCGTTTAACTTGCCGGGCCCAACAATTTCTCGCGCCCGTGCGCTTTTTTCGGTCGTGGCGCTCGGCCGACCAAGGCGTCCGTGTTTGTAATGACAATTTATTTCTGTTTAATTACGCCTGTTCAAATTTATATTGCTATGTCCGCGTACTTCATGCCTTCATTCGCCTTAGTCATTTCGAACTTGTGGGCCGCTCGGTGGCGTTCGTGCTTCGCCGATAAGCGCTCGTTTATGGTTGCTTTTCTTTATGCGCCTTGTATGTTTATTTTTCTCTAAGTCTTCGAGTTTTAAGACCGTTCGGTCGTCGTTTGCGCTCATTTCGAAAGCACTCATTCTTTGATAAGTTTTACTATCCCAACGGGGCCTTGGATCGCTCGGCGACCCCCAATCAGGCCCTTTCGATGGCATTTAATGGGACCATACCGATGGTCGCTCGAGATAGGTCGTTTCGACGGTCTAATAGGATGGGTTATTGCTTAACCCTTAGGCCATTTCGATGGCACTCGGTTGGGACCATTTCGATGGTCGCTCGATTTAGATCGTTTCGACGATCTAAGGTTTGCGGGTTTTAACCCTTGGGCCATTTCGATGGCACTCGATTGGGACCATTTCGATGGTCGCTCGATTTAGATCGTTTCGACGATCTAAGGTTTGCGGGTTTTAACCCTTGGGCCATTTCGATGGCACTCGATTGGGACCATTTCGATGGTCGCTCGGTTTAGATCGTTTTGACGATCTAATCAACCTCGATAAATCTTCGATCGCTCCTTTGCCACGGGCAATCTTGAGCGACCGGTCATGCATCCTTGCGAGAAAGTAAATAACATCATATTTCTAAAGGTCAGGCCTCTGTAAAAAACCCGATTGGGAAAAGAGCGCTGCACGCTTTCATTAATAATAGGTCGGTCGGTATTACATTCAAATCTTTGTTACATTCAAGCGTAATATTTCACGAGTTTTTTCGCATTCCATGTTCGGGATAGTCGCCCATCCATGGTTTCCACTCGTAGGCCCCCTTTCCGATCTTGTTGATGACCTGTATGGACCTTCCCAATTTGGTGCGAGCTTCCCTTGGCGTGCATTCTTATTTCCCACGTCGGCCCGTCTTAGAACGAGCTGGCCGACCGAGAATTCTCTCTTTTGAACTCGAGCGTTGTACCTGGCTGCGACCTTCTGTTTGATCAATTGCTCTCTTAGTGAAGCTTGGGTGCGCAGTTCTTCAATTAGGTCCAATTCTTCTCGGATAGCTCGATGCGTTTTCAACCACCGTAGGGGGTTCAAGTCCTCCAATTCAGCTCGCCCATTTCTATGGGTATCACAAAGATCGGGCCTCCGTACACCAATCGAAGCGGCGACTCCCCGGCCGATGAATGAGGGGTAAATCTGCAGGCCCACGTAAGCGATTTGCGGCTCTTCACGACCAGTTCCGCTTCGCTTCATCCGGTCGCCGCTTTAAACCACGTAAGATAACTCTCGTTGGCGGCTTCACTTGGCCGTTAGTCCGAGGGTGCTCGACCGAGGTGAAACATTTGTTTGACCCCTAAGTCGGCCAACATTTCTCTCGAATCTCTTGTCTCGTGAACCCGGGTGCCGGTTATGCGTTATCAATTCTTTGGGGATCCCAAGCGGGCTAGCACACACCGTCAGAAGAACTTCTGCGACTTTGGCCGATGTGATTGTTGCAAGCGGCTCGGCCTCGATCCACTTAGTAAAGTAATCTACGCCACGATCAAGAACTTGAACGGCCTCGAGAGCGGGTGGAAACGGGCCTAGAAGATCCATGCCCCACCAGCGAACGGCCAAGGTGAGGAAAGACTTTGTAATTCGAGGAAGGTGCAATGTGGACATCGGCATGTACTTGGCATTTCTTACACTACGAGCGAGCTTCTTGGCATCCTCGTCCATGGTCGGCCAATAGTAGCCGGCCTTGAGAGCCTTCTTAGCTATGGAACGAGCGCCACGGTGACTCCCACAAACACCTTCATGAATGTCCTCAAAGACGTGGGTGCGGCCGACCGGCGTAAGACACCTTAACAATGGAGAGGAGAATCCTCTCTCGCATAACTTTCCTTCTATAACCGAAAGTACTTGGTCGCTCCGAGTCGACCAACTTAGCTTGCTTTGGATCGTTCGGTTCCTCCTTCAACAATGTACCTTAGGATGGGGCGATCCAATCGAATCCGTCTTGACGCACGTGACGCCAACGCCCGACTTGGCTTGGTTGAAACGCTTCTACCGATTTAATGTTTCTTGAATCACACTTCTATGATTCCACGGAGTTTTGGTACTTTCCGGCTTTGATAGAATATCCGCTCGAACATTTTCGGTTCGAGGCACATGTACCACTTTCATTTCGGCCGAATCGCTGAGCGCTTCTCTCACTCTTGCTAGATAACTTTTCAGCACGTCGTCTTTAGCATCATATAATTCTTTGATCTGCGAGACTACGAGTAGGGAATCTGATCTGAGTTCAACCCGGTCGACATTGAAATCTCTGGCGAGCTGAAGGCCAGCTATGCATGCCTCGTACTCGGCCTGGTTGTTTGAAGTGTGGAATGCAAAGGTTAAAGACACCTCCACAGCCAGGCCTTCAGAATTTTCTAGTATTAGGCCGGCTCCACTTCCTTTACTATTAGACGACCCATCTACGTGCAAGATCCAGGTCGTTCCAGCTTGATCTTCTGGAGTAGGAGTCATTTCCGCTATAAAGTCGGCCAACACCTGCGCTTTTGCGGCCGATCTGGATTCAAATTTAATGCCAAATTCACTGAGCTCTACCGCCCACTTTATCATTCGTCCCGCCAGGTCTGGCCGATGAAGGACTTGTCTGATTGGCTGATCGGTCCTTACCACGACCTGGTGGGCCACAAAGTAGGGTCTCAACCTCGGCAAAGAATCGAGTGCAAGAGCAAACTTCTCTATTTTCTGGTACCTCAGCTCGGGACCTTGTAGCACTTTACTAATGAAGTAGACCGGATTCTGCTTTAGATCGTTCTCTCTAACTAGCACAAAGATCGAGAACTTCTTACGTTATGGCAAGTACGGATATAACGTCTCGCGCCCAACAACGGCTTGGTCATGATCGGCGGGCTAACCAAAGCTTGCTTTAATTCATCCAATGCTCGCTGGCATTGTTCGGTCCACTCAAAGTCCACCTCTTTCTTCAGCAGTCTAAACAGTGGAAGCGACTTGCAGGCCGCTTTGGGGATGAACCTGGATAGAGCGGCCACCATGCCATTTAGTCGTTGTATTTCTTTTTTCGACGTGGGCGGTCTCATATCGGCGATCGCCCTACACTTTTCGTGGTTTGCTTCTATCCTCTTTCGGTCGGTGGAAACCAAAGAATCGCCACTCACCCCAAAGGTACACTTCTCGAGATTTAGCCTAAGTGAGTTCCTCCTAGCTTCTTCAAATATTTCCCCGAGGTCGTTCACGTGATGCGGGTCGATTACGCTTTTAATGATCATGTCATCCAAATACACCTCACGAGATCGATCGATCCGCCTCTTGAAAATTTTGTTCATCATTATTTGGTAGGTCGCTCCAGCGTTCTTGAGGCCGTAAAGGCATCACCTTATCTTGAAAATTTCCGATCGGTCATGAAGGCCGTCTTGTGCGATCGGGCGGATACATCGTGATCGATTGTATCGAGTAAGCGCCCGTAAAAGACGATGGTTTGTAGCGAGGCCCCATCGACGAACTTATGTCGATGTTGGAGTACGAGGAAGGCATCCTTCGGGCATGCCTTATTTAGATCGATATAGTCCACACACATCCTCCATTTTCCATTCTTCTTCTTAACCAAAGACGACACATTGGACGGCCGTGTCGTGTATTTGATCTCTTCTATAAAATTGGCCTTGATGAGGTCCTCAGCGGCTTTGCGGCGGCTTGAGATTTTTCCTCGTTCGAGCACGTCTTCTTTGAGCGACCGGCCGACCCCTTCATCGATTGAAAGTTGATGGCGAGCTACGCCGATAGGGATGCGGGCATGTCGATGCACGCCATGCGAGCAGTCGTCATAGATAGTCTCTCAAGCATTGCACTAGATCTCGCTTCACTTGCTCGGTAGGTCGCTACCGAAGCTTTACCGTTTTGGATGGGTCGTCACCCAATTGAACATCTACCAACTCTCCATGAGGCTCACGGTCTTTTCGGCTGTTTTTGACTCCCGAGCCAAATCATCATCATTGTCCTCTAGGTCGTTTATGCGGATCCGACCGAGGCGCCCAAATCGGTGACATTGACTTGATGGCCTTCACTAGTGCTCAAGCGTTCGGGCCACGATCTACCTCGTCACATATTTCTTGGTAGAGGCGTGGCTTCTCCTTGGCGATTCAAGGTCGGCCGCCGGGTAACCACTTGGTCGTCTTTCTTTGTAGAATTTCATTTTCGGATGTGCGACCGTCGATGTAACGACCTCTAGCTTACCCCACGCGTCTACTACTGTCATACCCCAATTTTGTCCGGCTTAAGTCGACACCCTAATTTTCAACCAAAAATAAATAAATTAAGGCTTGGCATGCATTTTAGGGTTTTAAAGTCATCCAAGGGTTTTTAGGATCATGTTTAGAATAAAAATGCATTTTTTAGCAAATTAGGACTTTTTAGGGTAAAGGGCATTTTGGTCATTTTTCACAACAGGATGATTTTTCGTTAAAAATATACATCCACACAAAAATATATTTTATTCTATCCAAAATAATTTTTGCATAATTTTTGAAGAGAAATTCCTAGTCCAAAATAATTAAACATGCATTTTTCCTATTTTTAGTGCATAGAAAATGCCAAAAGACCATTAAAAATCCCCAATTAATTAAGTGACAATTTTGATTGTCTAGAGCAATTAGGAGACTATATCATGGTGTCCAAAAATATGTGACATGTTTTTAATGGGTGCATTCTCATTTACATGCCCAAAAGTTTCAAAATTCAAAAATAAAAGGAGGAAGTGTCCTCAATAAGACAAAAGACCAAAAATAAGCTTTTTTTTTATTTTTCCTTCTCATTTTTCTGCATGTTGCGCAGCCCTCCCTCTCTCTCTCTCTCTCTTTCTCTCAAGAAGCTTCTACACACTCCATTTCTTACTCACCAAGTTTTAATTTGATCATATCCTCAATGTTGCCCTTTTTGGTAAATTAACCCATACACTTACACTAACCTTTCCACCAAAAAACCCCATTTTACCTTTTTGAGAACATTCCCTCACCAAAATACCCTTAACCCTATTTTACAAAAATCACCATTCCCAAATTAGATTTTTTTTTGTTCATAAATTTCCCTTTTTTCCTCCTTTTATGCGCCACCTTCACCCATTTCTCTCACACACTTGTGTTTTCTAAATACCCTTGATCCATGTGACCAACAATCCTAACCATCCATTCAAAATTAAGATCCAATCCTAGAGCCCAATCAAAGCAAAAAGTCCTAAATACCCTAAAGCCTCAAAATCCCTATAAATAGCTCACACCTTCTCTCTTCACCAATCTTTGGCTATCATTCTCACCTTCAAGAAAACCAAGCATCATACCTCTCCTCCTCTCCACCCTCTAGGCCGAAGCCTTCTCCTCCTTCCCCCTACTCCATTACTTCACCTTCATCCACCAAAACACCTTTAATCCACCTCTCACACCCTTAACCTTCCTTTCTCACTCAAGGAGTTCATCACACCATCTTTATCTCCTTCCTTCCCTTGCAAGGCCGAAGCCCTCTTGCATTTTCTCCCCTCCATTTCTTCAATTTTCTCTTCCATCTTAGAGAAAAGGTAAAATCCATAACCCTTTTTGCATCATCTCCAAATATTTTGCATTGAAGCTCATTTTCTTTCCTCATTCCTTTCGCATAGCATCATCTTTTCAATGTAGTTTGTTGTGGTTGAGGGTGAGATTTGTTGTCTCACCCTAAAATAAGTGGATTAGTGTTGTTTTCATGTTAATTTTTGAGTTTTCTTGTTAAATAAAATGGAGCAAGGTTTCGCATATACATGATTAAAATGTCTTCAAAATTGATTTTGTTGTTTCTTTGTTTAAATCTTGTTGTTGGTATTTTTCTTTAATAAGTTGTTGAGGATTTGGCTCTATGATTCCTACTAGTGCCAAGTGCACTTTGATCTTAGTAGTGAAGAGAGCTAGAAATGACTTTTGTTTAATATATTAGTTTATGTACTCATTATTTCTTGTGTTTTAATTTACCTTTTGTTCATTGATGATCTTGCAAAGTGATTCTCACTACATGCCTAGTGCATTTTATCAAAGTGGTGAAGATTGCAAGAAAGGATTCAATCTATTTCATAGTTTATGTGTTTATGTGTTCTTATGGTTTAGCTATATTGTTGTTTAGTTAATGATGATCTTGCAAAATGATTCTCACTACATGCCTAGTGCATTTTATCAAAGTGGTGAAGATTGCAAGAAAGGATTCAATCTATTTCATAGTTTATGTGTTTATGTGTTCTTATGGTTTAGCTATATTGTTGTTTAGTTAATGATGATCTTGCAAAATGATTCTCACTACATGCCTAGTGCATTTTATTCAAGTGGTGAAGATTGCAAGAAAGGATTCAATTTATTTCATAGTTTATATGTTTATGTGTTCCTATGATCTAGCTATATTTTTGTTTAGTTAATGATGATCTTGCAAAGTGATTCTCACTACATGCCTAGTGCATTTTATTCAAGTGGTGAAGATTGCAAGAAAGGATTCAATCTATTTCATAGTTTAATAGTTTATGTGTTCTTGTGGACTAGTTATATTGTTGTCCATTTGTTGATGATCTTGCAAAGTGATTCTCACTACATGCCTAGTGCATTTTATTCAAAGTGGTGAAGATTGCAAGAAGGGATTCAACCTTGTATAAATTGTCATTCCATTCTCTACTTTATCTTTTAAATAGTTCTTGTGAATTAATCATAGTTTTGCTTAATGTTCAAAGTTTTCTTTGCATACTTGGTTTAGGCCATGAGCCCATCTCATTGAATAAAATTCCCTATTGCATATTCTATAGTGTTAGGGTTTTGATTTTTCGGTTTTGGTTCCCTAATGTGTGTTCTTGGGATTAGGGTTTTAGGTTTTGAGGTTTAAGTCACTATTTTGTTTTCTTGAACTTTTAGGTTGAATAATAATGCCTTGCTAGATGCCCATTTGGCAATTTCATATGTTAGCTTAGATTTTTGCCTACATGTTCATGCATTCATTTATATCTATATCTTTTGCATTTTCATGCTCTCTTAAATATGCATATATTAATACCATGTTTTGCATCTCATAAATTAAATACTCATGCATTCAATAATGTTGTATTTTGCATTCCATAATTGCATACTCTTGCACTCATATACTTGTATCATGGTGCATCCAATTGTTCATAGCAAATTGTAAATACTCTTTTGATTGCTTTGCTTGTGTCCCAATGGTTGTTTTGGGTTTTGACTTGGAAGAAGAATTTGAAATGTTATATTTCTTTTCAAGCTTGAAATCCTATGTTTTTTTCCAAATAAGAAAACCTAAGGCATTTTTCTAAATAAAAATCATTAACCATCACTCGAAGCCGTTGCTTGTTTGATCGTTAATGAGGAGCTACTAGTGGTAGTCACTCGAAGCCTTTGCTTGTTTGGCTATCATGAAAACTCCCACACATTAAATAAACAACAACAAAAAACAACTAATTCCAACTTCCAAAATAACACGAGCTATTAGCTCACCACCTTTTTCAAAACTATTTTCAAAAGAATAATACGACGTTGTCGCTTGTAATCACTCGAAGCCATTGCTTGTTTGATTACCGGCTCCAACCCCTTTTTTTTTCGAGTTAATACCGAATGCCACTCGAAGCCTTTGCTTGTTTGGTGTTCGCGAACACTCGAGTCTTATTTCAAAAACTCCAAAAGCACTTTCAAAAATCACGAAGCCGTTTTCACGCAAAAGCGAGAACTACGTTGCTTTGATCCTCACCGGTGAAGTGCGTAGGACCGGGTTCATGTCCCGTCAAGCATACCTTTAAAAACCCATAAAAAAAACAACAAGAACTACGTTTCTTTGATCCCTCAGCCAGTGAGGGTACGTAGGACCCGGGTTCTGTCCGTCAAGCACGCTTTTCAAAAATCTTTGTTTTGTTCCGCTTTTCAAAGATACCAAAACATCCTTTTTCCGTTTTCAATAAAGTGATTTCTCAAAAAGAAAAGAAAAATAAATAGAACAATGTATTTCAAATCAAACATTTCAAAACCACATCAAATTAATGGTTCCCTTTTCGGTAGAAAGAGGCGCGTGAAGTGCTAATACCTTCCCCATGCGCAACCGAACCCCGAACCTACATCTCTAAGTTTTCGAAAGACCACCCTCTTTCCAAAAAGGTTTTTTCAATGTTTTCCTAAATAAATATTGGTGGCGGCTCTACTGATTTTCAAACGTTGTCAAACTGAAAAGTCCCAAACCGGATTTTTCGGGGCGCAACAGCTGGCGACTCTGCTGGGGACTTTCTTTATTTATTTATCTAAAGAGAGATGAGGGTCAAGCCTAATTAATTTGATGTGGTTTAAATTTATTTGATTTGAAAAACTATGTTCTATCTGTAACGCCCCGAAAATAATTTGAATATTTATTTAATTGATTATTTAGGAGTTATGTGGTTAGTCATATTTAATTAAATGAATGAGGTGTTTTAGTTAAATATGGAGGTGAGATATAGTAAATAAGAGAGTGGTGGTATTATTAAGTTAGGGAGTAGTTGAATTAATTGAGGGGGGGTGTGAATAGAGGCCCAACCCACTTAGGCCCAATTGATTGTTGAATCAAATGAAAGAAATGAACTAAGAGAAGAAAGAAAAGAAGTGAACCGAGAAAAAAAAAAAGAACGGAACGCGCGCGAGAGAGGTGACGGAGAGGCGACGGTGAAGAGAAGGGAGGAGGGGAGATCTTCTCCATCTTAGCACTAGGTAAGGGGCTTTTTAGCTCATTCTCTTCCATTTTTCCTCCTCTATCTATTGATGTGAATATCAATCCCTAATTCCTAGTTTTTGTTGTTTTGCCATTGTTGGGGAGTTGAAGCTCAAAATGGAATTGGTGGTGGTTTTGGTGATTGTTGAGTTGTGGGTGGAAGGAGAGCTTGTATTCTTCAATTTGCAAAGGTTAGGGGGTCTTTTTCATTCATAATAATTTGTAATATGAGTGATTGTATGTGTGATGGGTTTAGAATGTGTGATTGATGTAATTGGTGAAGATGATGAATAGTGATTAGCAAATTATATGTTGTTTGAAGTGTAATTGGATTGTTTGGTGAACATGAATTGCTTGGTTTTGTGTTGATTGGGTTATGTGTGAATTGTTTTGATGATTGATGTTGTCTTGTTTTCGTGATTTTGTTGTCGAATTCATGATGTTATTGTTTAATTCGTGAACCATGTGTCTTATGCGTGATCTTGGTGTTAAATTCATGATGTTGCTGTTGATATGCGATTTGATGAAGTTGTTGCGAGTTGTTGTTTATTGATTTGCGAGTGATGTGCTTTGAGAATCCGTTTTGAAACCGTGGCGATAGGCGTTCAGTGTTTTTGTGATTGCGACTTCAGTGTTTGTCCGATTGGGTTGGGGTCTGTTCCATTGGGAAGTAGACGCGATTCTCTTCATTTTAGGCACTGGTTTCGCTTAATTTGAGTCAAGTATAATCGAGAAAATATTTTTACAAAATGGGTAAACGAATCTGAAAAAACTGCAGTAACCCGTATAGGTATAGGTGCAATGTTTTGTTCATAATTCTTTCCACCGAACTCGTCTTGAGTGATTTTTACCTCATTGAAAACTAGACTCACGGGGCTTCAATTTAGATACGGATTTCGTTTCATTTGTTTGATAATTCAAAGAGAAAACTGGGTTACAATTTGGGTGATAGAATCTGTCGAAATTCTGTACCCTGAGAGGTGTTTTGCAAAACTGTACTATTTGAGTACTTAAACAAATAAATGAAAATTATGTTTAGAAACTAGACATCCTAAGCTTTCCAGGAATATTTATTTGCGAAGTTCGACACCGTTTGATATGTTAAATTAATTTTTAAGTTCGTGTACATTTGCTGGAAAATACCCTTTTGAGTCCAAATGATGTGTCCGCCTTTGTGATCTAATTTTGAGTCTAGAGTGACGGAAATACCCCTGTGCTAGTGTGTGTGTCTCACGCTTGCGTGTGCATGTGAGGGGCGCCAAGAGTGGCTGTCCTTGCGCGCTGGGTCTTGGCGCCGATGTTCTTTGGAAAGGTTGGGCTAGGTGTGGATGTGTGGCGCGGTGAGGCGCCAATTGTGGCTGTCGGTGCGCCTTGGTGTGCCTTGGGGTGCCTTGGTGCACTTGATACGTGTGTTAGGCGCGAGGGTGGCGCCAAGGGTGGCATTTGTGTGTGCGCTGTGTGTAAGTGAATGGCGTGTGGTGAGTATGGTGTGGGCACCAATTGTGGTGTGCCCTTATGCTTTAGGCATTGATGTGTGTATTCTGGCGTTAAGGGTGTCCAAGTGGCATGCCGTGGTTGCCGGTTGAGATGTGGCTTTGTGCCTTTAGTAAGTGGTCCAATATAATTGAGAGTTGCCTAGAGGTTGTCTACGAGTGTGTGTGCTTCCAGTTGGTCCTTATGTGACGTTTTAGTCCTAGGCGGCGAGAGGTTCACGTAGGGACCGAGTTGTAGTGATTGAGTTGTTCACTACCTATAGAGTAGAGGTGTCTGTGAGATGGGCGTTAGCCTTAGTGCTATTGAGGTTGTCTAAGAGAAATAGGCAATGTTGTGGTGACAGTGCAAGAATGGTGAGTTTAGTGTTGTTGAATAACACAAGAGATGATATACTGCGTGGCGGCCTTGAGTGGCCTAAAAGAGATGGTTGATTGTGAGTGATGCATTGTTCATAGAGTCTCATGAATCATATGCATCGACGGATATACTGCGTGACGGCCTTGAGTGGCCTAAAAGAGATGATATACTGCGTGGCGGCCTTGGGTGGCCTAAAAGAGATGATATGCTGCGTGGCGGCCTTGGGTGGCCTAAAAGAGATGATATGCTGCGCGTGGCGGCCTTGAGTGGCCTAAAAGAGATGATATGCCTGCGTGGCGCCTTGGGTGGCCTAAAAGTGATGGATCCACATGCATTATACCCTAGAGTTTGGGTTGCATTGCACTCATGCATACACTCATACATTTGATTGATGTCTCCCGATGAGTGGGAGTGAATGCTATATGGCGAGGATGAGTGTTTGTTACTTGAGCAAAGTGAGGCTTCTCGATGTTTGTTTTAGTGACGTATGTTAGTATGGTTGTAGAGTGTGTTCTATTTCCTTCCTCGTATAATGCTTATATTATTTGTTATTATTTATGCAAAGAGACTCACCCTAGTATTTTATCTTCTTTGCTCTCGTGGCGACAAAGCGGGTGTTGTGCGGTGATCTTGAGTGAAGGTGCCCATGCCTTCCGAGTTAGTGTGTCAAGCTCGAGTAGTCACATTAGGGATGGGGAGTATAGTATCATTATTTTACTTTATGTATTAAAGCTGGTTTAGAGTATGTATAGAGTATGTATTGTATAAGTAAGACTTATTGTCATTCCATTTGTGCTAGTGAACTAGTTTTGGACGGTTGTAAAACTAAATGGTATTTTTGAGGGTTCGTCCTATTTAAGTTGTGATATGTAACACGCAATATATTTTATTAATGAAAGAGTATGTTGACTAAATTTAAGTCATATGTATGGTGAACGTAGCATTCCCTTGAGGATGTATCTTTTAAAAGAAAAAAATAAATTTTGAACTCTGATTTTAATTAAATATTTAAAGAGAGTAAGGGGGTGTTACAAGTTGGTATCAGAGCAAAAGTTCGGTCTGTCCGGCCAAGTTTGTCCAGTTGTAGTGTCTCGAGAGATCCTTGTTGATCTCCAATGAGACTTTGTTAGAGATTTTGGTTTGGTAGTTTGCTGTTTGTTGATTGTAATTGCTTGTGACTGTTGGATTGTATTGAGTGAGGTATGTGTGATTAGAAGAGCATTTTAACAACGTCCAAGGAGTAGGAATCGTGACGACGCCTTCGTACTCTGGACTGCGTTAAAAAGTCCTTCAATGTGAAAGGTGTAAATTTTGAAAAGACGTAGTTTTGTGACCTTAACTAAATTGGATGCGTGAGTAGGAGGGACTGATCACCCCGATAACTCATTCCCAATGAAAGAGGCGACAATAACTCGTAATTATTATAAATTTTGAATATATACTAATTTCAACTTGATTGATTGAGTGGTGTGTGCGAGTTGGTTGATTATTAATTTTTAGATACATAGATACCTTATGGATGTTTGAGTTTGGTTTGTGGTTTGATAGTAGAGAGATGTCAAAATAAGGATTGACACTTTGGATTTGAAGTTTTTACAAAGAAAATAGAGCATGCCTTTTTGGAAAAAGTTTAGAAATATGGTTTCTGGGAAGCCTAAGGTAGAGAAATTGTTTTTAAAAGTATGGTAGTCGAGGAGTACCTATATATGATTAAATGATTAAAGTTCGGTGACGAGGAGTAGGAATGCCGAAATTTGTGAGGAGGCATTGTTTGTGGTTTAGATATGGATTGACGTAAAGGGGAGCATTTGGTTTAACATAATTGAACATGTGATAGATTCTTGTGGGGTTCCTTAGGTTGTTTTGATGAATTGTTAATGTTATCGTGTGATTAATCGTATGAGATGATAGGGAAATTTTGAATTGGGTGATTGTAAGGGGATTAGGATCGATTTTATATGCATGGTGATGAGAGCATGTGAATTGAGTAGTTTGAGATCGAATTGAGTCGTGACTATGGCGTGTTTTAGTGGAAATTGGAGTAAAAGGTTCTTTGTTTTACGCAATTAAAATTCTTGTTCTTTGTCTGTTAACAAAGCGGTGTTGTTTTTCATGAATATAGACATTGCTTTGTTTTAAAAAAAAAAAAAAAAAAAAAAAAAAAAAAAAAGGACGTCGCTGCTTTGTTGTTTTAAAATCAATTCTTTGTTTCTTTGTTTTTTTGAGATCATAGGTCTTGTTTTTCATCATTTAAAGCTCTTTGTCCTCTTTGTTTTATAAAATAAAAACACGGCCGATTAGCGAAAAAAAAAAAATCTGCTTTGCATTCCCCTATATTTTCTTTGCTATTTCGGTGTCGTATTGATTCTACTTAGGCTGCTTTGTCTTGCGCTAAAAATACTCGCTGTTCCACCTCTTTTTCTTCTTTGTTTTTGTGTCTTTATCACGCGCCCAAAGAGCTTCAGATTTACGCCGTTGTCTTCGCTGTTTTTGCCTTTGAATTTTCTGCGGTTTACGTAAATGAAAGGGCGTGCTAACGGGGCTGTTTTTGTAAATAAAGAGAGTGATGGTTTTCTCTTTGGTCTTGAAAATTAAATGATGATGCTTTATAAATTTAAATGTGTTGATAAAAAAAAAAAAAAAATTTACGGGTGATATTTCCCCACTTTGAAAATGTGTGTTTCCTCAATGTAGATGTGAGGTTCCCTAAGCAAGAAAACATGAGTTTAATTTTGATTTGTGCTAAAATTATTTTGAAGTTATGTCTTTGAAATGAAATGCGGTGCTTGGTTATAACAATTAAGGTTAGGATTAGCGTATAGTCTCCTTTTTGGCAAAATGAAATTATTGACTTTTCTAATTTCGAGTTTATGTCGGAAACTAAATTTTGAAAATAATAAGTGGTTGTTTGTGTGGCAAACTGTGTCGTGTTATAATAAGATTTGGGGTTGCGTATAGTTTTCCCTTTGGACAAAATTGTGAATTCTATGATTTTCAAAAAGAAACGGTACTTGGAAAATTACGTGTTTTTGGGAATGAACGTGATTTCAAGATTTGTGTTAAATTCATTCCAAGTTGTTTAGAACTTTATTACAAGAATGTGACATGATTTTAGCTTTAGGACCGATTAGGTCATGGAGTGATGTTGTTTGAAAATGACGAGGTCTTACAATAATTTCATGGTTTGACGAGGTAAAATCTTTTGAAACAAAAAGGTGAGTTTTACTCACGTTTAGAGAATTTTAAAACGTGTTTGTGTGTTTATGTGTTGACATGTGTTGGAATATTCGGTTGTTTAATTCCGATAACGTTTGCTATGTTAAATGAATTGTCGAAGTTTATGAACCACTGTTGAAAATCTATTGCACCTATATTGTCTATTGAAATGTACGATATGTTCTGGTTTTAAAATTGATATTCTGGACTGGTTAAACAGGTAAAAATTATTTTTGGGATGTCCATATTACAGAGGAAACTCTGCCGAATTTTCGTTAGAAATTTTGATGCATGTTCAAAGTAGTAATTGAAATGTGGGATTAGAGGGTAAATGAAATTGAGAAAATGTTAGAGTGGTGTTAACTAAGTATGGATGAGTCGAAATGTAAGCATGGTAGAAGAAGCGAGTTGTTGAAATAGGTGTAAGTATCTAAGTGAAGAGTATGTGCAGCCGGAAGTATATGTGTTGTCAAATCTAGTAGTAGGTATGTGCAATTAAGTATATCGAAATCTAGTATGGTACAATTGTGGAGATATTGAGGTAAGGTGTAAGTCGAAGTTAGTGTTTGACGAAACGTAGGTAAGTTGAAGTCTGAGTTGTCGAAAATGAGTAATGTCTAAGTGTATTTCTCTAAGTTAGAGTAGAAGTGTCGGAAATATTGAAGTTGTAGAAGAATAGTGTGATGTATATAAACTTAAGTCCATGGGAGTCGAGGTGTAGTGGCTGTAGTGCAGACGTTAAGTTATACTGTATATCTACCGAGATGAAATGTTGCGTTTAGGAGTGTTGTGCTCAAGTGTAGTGTAACCAAGGTGAGTAACTGAGGGAGTAAGGAGTGGTAATTACTGTAGTGTGCGTACACCTAAATACGAGATGCCGAGATCCGGGGTGAGTGTGCCGAGATGCCGTTTGATGTTAACGTGGTCTAGGATTGTTGCTAAGCACTGGAAGTGCGGATGTTATGGAACTCGATGTGGAATTATTAGTAATGACGACGAGTAGGTCAATTAGATGAATGAGATAGGTTGATTAGGAGGTTGAGTTCGAAGTGAGCCCGGAGATTGGAAATTTAAAGAGGGTAAGCTAATCGCAAATCGTAGTTGAGGGTATAGTGTTCTTGCATCGGAATAGATGGTATTTGAGTAGTCGAGTAGGATCTGGATACCCTACGAGGTTAGAATATCGCTAAGGGTAAAAGTGTAGAGAAAGCGTGTGGTTTGTTACCTTAGTGTACGATAGATTATGATGAGTACGGTTAGAGGTGGGAAGAGGGTTGGTATTGCTTCGTGAGTATTTTCGAGGACGAAAATATTCTAAGTGGGGAGAGTTATAACGCCAGAAAATAATTTGAATATTTATTTAATTGATTATTTAGGAGTTATGTGGTTAGTCATATTTAATTAAATGAATGAGGTGTTTTAATTAAATATGGAGGTGAGAGATAGTAAATAAGAGAGTGGTGGTATTATTAAGTTAGGAGTAGTTGAATTAATTGAGGGGGGGTGTGAATAGAGGCCCAACCCACTTAGGCCCAATTGATTGTTGAATCAAATGAAAGAAATGAACTAAGAGAAGAAAGAAAAGAAGTGAACCGAGAAAAAAAAAAAAAACTGAAAGAAGGCAGAGAGGAGAGGTGAGAGAGCGACGGTGAAGAGAAGGGAGGAGGGAGATCTTCTCCATCTTAGCACTAGGTAAGGGGCTTTTTAGCTCATTCTCTTCCATTTTTCCTCCTCTATCTATTGATGTGAATATCAATCCCTAATTCCTAGTTTTTGTTGTTTTGCCATTGTTGGGGAGTTGAAGCTCAAAATGGAATTGGTGGTGGTTTTGGTGATTGTTGAGTTGTGGGTGGAAGGAGAGCTTGTATTCTTCAATTTGCAAAGGTTAGGGGTCTTTTTCATTCATAATAATTTGTAATATGAGTGATTGTATGTGTGATGGGTTTAGAATGTGTGATTGATGTAATTGGTGAAGATGATGAATAGTGATTAGCAAATTATATGTTGTTTGAAGTGTAATTGGATTGTTTGGTGAACATGAATTGCTTGGTTTTGTGTTGATTGGGTTATGTGTGAATTGTTTTGATGATTGATGTTGTCTTGTTTTCGTGATTTTGTTGTCGAATTCATGATGTTATTGTTTAATTCGTGAACCATGTGTCTTATGCGTGATCTTGGTGTTAAATTCATGATGTTCTTTGTTGATATGCGATTTGATGAAGTTGTTGCGAGTTGTTGTTTATTGATTTGCGAGTGATGTGCTGAGAATCCGTTTTGAAACCGTGGCGATAGGCGTTCAGTGTTTTTGTGATTGCGACTTCAGTGTTTGTCCGATTGGGTTGGGGTCTGTTCCATTGGGAAGTAGACGCGATTCTCTTCATTTTAGGCACTGGTTTCGCTTAATTTGAGTCAGTATAACTGGAGAAAATATTTTTACAAAATGGGTAAACGAATCTGAAAAAAACTGCAGTAACCCGTATAGGTATAGGTGCAATGTTTTGTTCATAATTCTTTCCACCGAACTCGTCTTGAGTGATTTTTACCTCATTGAAAACTAGACTCACGGGGCTTCAATTTAGATACGGATTTCGTTTCATTTGGTTGATAATTCAAAGAGAAAACTGGGTTACAATTTGGCTGATAGAATCTGTCGAAATTCTGTACCCTGAGAGGTGTTTTGCAAAACTGTACTATTTGAGTACTTAAACAAATAAATGAAAATTATGTTTAGAAACTAGACATCCTAAGCTTTCCAGGAATATTTATTTGCGAAGTTCGACACCGTTTGATATGTTAAATTAATTTTTAAGTTCGTGTACAGTTGCTGGAAAATACCCTTTTGAGTCCAAATGATGTGTCCGCCCTTGTGATCTAATTTTGAGTCTAGAGTAGCGGAAATACCCCTGTGCTAGTGTGTGTGTCTCACGCTTGCGTGTGCATGTGGGGCGCCAAGAGTGGCTGTCCTTGCGCTGGGTCTTGGCGCGATGTTCTTTGGAAAGGTTGGGCTAGGTGTGGATGTGTGGCGCGGTGAGGCGCCAATTGTGGCTGTCGGTGCGCCTTGGTGTGCCTTGGGGTGCCTTGGTGCACTTGATACGTGTGTTAGGCGCAGGGTGGCGCCAAGGGTGGCAGGTGTGTGCGCTGTGTGTAAGTGAATGACGTGTGGTGAGTATGGTGTGGGCACCAATGTGTGGTGTGCCCTTATGCTTTAGGCATTGATGTGTGTGTTACTGGCAAGGGTGTCCAAGTGGCATGCCCGTGGTTGCCGGTTGAGATGTGGCTTTGTGCCTTTAGTAAGTGGTCCAATATAATTGAGAGTTGCCTAGAGGTTGTCTACGAGCTGTGTGCTTCCAGTTGGTCCTTATGTGACGTTTTAGTCCTAGGCGCGAGAGGTTCACGTAGGGGACCGAGTTGTAGTGATTGAGTTGTTCACTACCTATAGAGTAGAGGTGTCCTGTGAGATGGGCGTTAGCCTTAGTGCTATTGAGGTTGTCTAAGAGAAATAGGCAATGTTGTGGTGACGGCGCAATGCCGGTGAGTTTAGTTTTGTTGAATAACACAAGAGATGATATGCCTGCGTGGCGGCCTTGAGTTGCCTAAAAGAGATGGTTGATTGTGAGTGATGCATTGTTCATAGAGTCTCATGAATCATATGCATCAGCGACGGATATGCCTGCGTGGCGGCCTTGAGTGGCCTAAAAGAGATGATATGCCTGCGTGGCGGCCTTGGGTGGCCTAAAAGAGATGATATGCCTGCGTGGCGGCCTTGGGTGGCCTAAAAGAGATGATATGCCTGCGTGGCGGCCTTGAGTGGCCTAAAAGAGATGATATGCCTGCGTGGCGGCCTTGGGTGGCCTAAAAGTGATGGATCCACATGCATTATACCCTAGAGTTTGGGTTGCATTGCACTCATGCATACACTCATACATTTGATTGATGTCTCCCGATGAGTGGGAGCTGAATGCTATATGACTGAGGATGAGTGTTTGTTACTTGAGCAGTGAGGCTTCTCGATGTTTGTTTTAGTGACGTATGTTAGTATGGTTGTAGAGTGTGTTCTATTTCCTTCCTCGTATAATGCTTATATTATTTGTTATTATTTATGCAAAGAGACTCACCCTAGTATTTTATGCTGCCTGCTCTCGTGGCGACAAAGCGGGTGTTGTGCGGTGATATGAGTGAAGGTGCCCATGCCTTCCCGAGTTAGTGTGTCAAGCTACGAGTAGTCACATTAGGGATGGGGAGTATAGTATCATTATTTTACTTTATGTATTAAAGCTGGGTTTAGAGTATGTATAGAGTATGTATTGTATAAGTAAGACTTATTGTCATTCCGCTGTGCTAGTGAACTAGTTTTGGACGGTTGTAAAACTAAACAGGTATTTTTGAGGGTTCGTCCTATTTAAGTCGTGATATGTAACACGCAATATATTTTATTAATGAAAGAGTATGTTGACTAAATTTAAGTCATATGTATGGTGAACGTAGCATTCCCTTGAGGATGTATCTTTTAAAAGAAAAAAACAAATTTTGAACTCTGATTTTAATTAAATATTTAAAGAGAGTAAGGGGGTGTTACACTATCTCTTCCTTTTCCTTTTCTTTTCTCTTCTTTTGTATGTTTATGGTTGTGCTTATACATGCATTCCTCAATTCCCATGTCCCCTCCTCTTCGCTCCTGTTCTTGAGGTAAAACATGCATTCCCCCATTCTATTATGTCCCTTTCTTCTTAGCTCCCTTTCTTGAGGTAAGCAATGCGTGTAATTTCTGTGGACTTATTAGAATGGTTTGTATATTAAACTAGTGTATGCATGTTGAACCCTAGGGTAGACAAATCATTTATACGGACTATTCTGGTTTCCTTGCAGGTGGGGTGGGTAGATTTTAGGAAGTATGTCCTCGATCACACACTTTCACACCTTATGATTTATGTTCTTTGAGTGGGCTCCTATACCCGGATCCAACAAACATCTAGGAGAGTGGAGGCGATTAGTGAGTGTCATTCGAGACCTTTGTGCATGCGATACTCACGAAAGTCTCAACCAGTGCACGCTTTCTCATGGCGCTTCACACTTGGTAGTTCTCACATTTGTGGATGTCGGCATGAGGATTCTATAGCTCTGGTAGCCATTGTGAGGGTGTGAATTAGAACTACATGGGAGGAACCTTTGAAGCTGCCCTAGAACTTAGGATTCCCACCTTTGTAGGACACGAGGGCATACGAATTGTGTCTTTGCATGGTAATTTAGGGCATGTCTTCCTCAAAAAGGAGCTTTTTTAGAAAAAAACTTTCCAAGAAAATACAAAAATATTTTCATTCTTTCAAATAAACCGATCCTGAATTTTTGAACCTCCATCCTTATGCATCGCTTTCATCATCTCTACATACATCATTCATATCATAATCGCATCATGCCGCATTCATTAAAATTAAATGTTGTAAGCATCTGCATTCACACCGCATCTCATTTGCATTTGCTTGTGGGAGCCCTTGAGTAACATACCGTCTTGTCATAGGTGCATTAAAATGGAGTTGAGTAGCAAGACTTCGCTCATTTCTCGCTTCCCGATTATGAAGAGGTTGAGATCGGTAGTCCGAGGCGATGTGCAGCCCTTATGGGCCCCATTGAGAGAGAGTCCTTTGATCAAGCATACATGAATGTTCGTGATTGCTGCAATTGAGCGTTCAAGAGGACGCTCTTATAGCTTTGAGTCAATTCTACGACTACGATGTGAGGTGTTTCTTCTTCAAGAATTTTTCGGTTGTCACCCACATTAGAGAGAGTATGAGCGACTTTGGGGTTCGCCGGATCACATGCTAGGCCTTACCAATATCGAAGCGATCTTATCACGATGAAAAGCTCATGCGCCGCTCAAGATTAGTGTGGATGAATTGAGGTTGCGAAGTTAAAGAGAAATGGTGTAGTAGGGTATCCACAAGAGTACTTGAGGGCCTATTACAATCTTATGCGCGGCTAAGAAGTGGGGACCGTTCAAATTAGTGCTCGCTCTTACCATATTTGGGGTGGTCCTTTTTCCTCAAATAGAGAGATATGTTGATGAAGATGCAATCGGTGCATTCTTGGCCTTCAAAGACACTCGAGAACCCTATCAATCCGGTGCACTGCTATCCTTGCTAACACGTACCACGCTCTTACTCGCTCTGACCCGGTTCCATAAAAGAAATTATGTCTTTCCTCCCACATTCTCTACGCTGGCTTATTACCCATGTGATCCACAACAGAACTAATGTTAGGGAGCTAATCTCTTACGCCCTATTTCGTGAGGTGGAGGTCAAAACCGCTATGGAATGGGTTGAGTATTTGAAGAATCTCAATGAACTCCAAATCCGGTGGTACACAAACCGCTTGTTGGGATGACAGACCGGTGGTAGTGTTCTGTTGTGGAAGCTTTGAGCGTGCCTCTCATGGGGACTCGAGGGTGTATCAACTACAACCCTTCATTGACCTTGAGGCAGCTACTCGGTTACCGATGAGGAACTCACCCTCCGAAAGCATCTTTGTCGCATTTACCTCTATAAGGGGATGCCTAATTGCGGCGACTTGCTTGAAGAGTTCAACGATCATGGGAATCCGTAGTGCGGAAAGGAGTGAAGAGTTGTCAAAGAGAATCGGTGACATCACCTTCAATCAATGGCTCAAGGAGAAGCTTCAAAATGCAAAATCACCAATTCAAGGGACGCTTTCCTTGAAGAAGAGATACCGAGCCTTATGTCCCTACCCATGAAGAGCTAAAGCGAAGTCAAATCCGCATTAGCGAAAGCGAGAAGAGGAAAGGAGGGCCTTTGCGAGCTAAGATAGAAGAGATAGCTCTCTAGAAAGAAAAGCTAGAGGAGGAAAACAATGTCAAGATGATCATTTGTGGAAGAAAGCGTCGAGACGATTCAAGAAGGAAGAACAAAGCAAGATAGAAGCCCGAGAGGCATCCGAAGGGGCAGAGAGGAGCTCCAAAGGTATAAACAAAAGACGAGGAAAGCACTTGAAGAAGCTCGGGAGTGGAAGACATTAGCCATGAAATCGGGCGAGAATCACATTTAGTGGCGAGTTGAGGAGTCGGTTGAGAAACCTCAAGCAAGAAAAGGTGGCCATTAATGAAACTCTCAAGGAATATACCAGCAGGCTTTGAGCTTTGAAAGAGAAATATTTGGTGAATTGAAGAGAGACCTTCATTTGTCTAGAAGATGCCTACTGAGCGGTCCGAGTAGAGAGCCGATGATTGGGAAAAACGCTTCCTAGAGTTGATTGGAAAGATCGAAGATCAATAGGTCATTAAAGAACTCAAGGATGAGATACGGTTTGTGGAAGAACAAGTTCTCAAAGTCATCGAGAGATGGCCCGTCAAGCTATCTTTGGGAATCCCCAAGAATCGAGGTTAGGCCGAGGCGGGATGCACTTCTTCAATACCCACTTTGAAGTGTATCGGTTTGTGGAATCTTGCAGAGCGTTGATCACAGAATTCAAAGAGCAATCTCAAAGTGCAAGTGCAAGCAAGAAGAGGAAGAGAGTTGGGGAGCTTGGAGCTATTTGTATTTGAGTTGCCTATTTGTATTTTTGATTTAGGAGTTTGTTTCGAGCTTTGTATTCAAGAATATTGTACTGCTCTCTTTATGAACATTGTAATGTCTTTTCCCTTTAATGAAAATTGGTGAAGCTTTGAAATCTTGATGAACGAAGTGTGCTATTTCGATTCCTTGTTTACTTCAATTAAGTAAACCAAAAAGTTTCTGTAGCGTATGACAAGGCAAGGTATCCCGCGGTTCCCGGCATCAAGCAAACATTGTGCATGCATTCATACATTCATTCATAAATTTATTTTGTTCCATTGGTGATCAGAGCTGTCATGAGCTATTAGCTCAACAACAAAAAACAACTAATTCCAACTTCCAAAATAACACGAGCTATTAGCTCACCACCTTTTTCAAAACTATTTTCAAAAGAATAATACGACGTTGTCGCTTGTAATCACTCGAAGCCATTGCTTGTTTGATTACCGGCTCCAACCCCTTTTTTTTTCGAGTTAATACCGAATGCCACTCGAAGCCTTTGCTTGTTTGGTGTTCGCGAACACTCGAGTCTTATTTCAAAAACTCCAAAAGCACTTTCAAAAATCACGAAGCCGTTTTCACACGCAAAACTGAGAACTACGTTGCTTTGATCCCTCAGCCAGTGAGGGTACGTAGGACCGGGTTCATGTCCCGTCAAGCATACCTTTAAAAAACCCATAAAAAAAACAACAAGAACTACGTTGCTTTCATCCCTCAACCAGTGAGGGTACGTAGGACCGGGTTCCTGTCCCGTCAAGCACGCTTTTCAAAAATCTTTGTTTTGTTCCGCTTTTCAAAGATACCAAAAACATCCCTTTTTCCCGTTTTCAATAAAGTGATTTCTCAAAAAGAAAAGAAAAATAAATAGAACAATGTATTTCAAATCAAACATTTCAAAACCACATCAAATTAATGGTTCCCTTTCGGTAGAAAGAGCGCGTGGGTGCTAATACCTTCCCATGCATGGCAACCCCGAACCTACATCTCTAAGTTTTGAAAGACCACCCTCTTTCCAAAAAGGTTTTTTCAATGTTTTCCTAAATAAATATTGGTGGCGGCTCTACTGATTTTCAAACGTTGTCAAACTGAAAACTCCCAAACCGGATTTTTCGGGGCGCAACACTACCAATAATACATTGATAGCAGGATTTGAGGGGGAGTACAAGGAGCGTCGTCCGGCCAGTCTGCATGCAGTACTATCCCGGTGTCGTCACCAAACGTGACTAGCGGCTCGATCGTTCCCAAGCAGTAGGTGGTCGCCCCATTGAAACCTTTTAGAGGGTAGGCTCGGCACGGGAATTATCTCGCTCCGATCAACCTTTATTTTGTCGATCAAGTCTTCAAACATTATATCGGCCGAGCTACCTTGATCGACCGGGATTCTCTGCACCTCTGTGTTTGCCATGGCGACTACGATCACCAATGGAACATAACTATTAGGCTTTAGTCGTATAGGTCATTGTCACCCGAGCGAGATGGGGGTGCGCTCGAGACCGGTGGTGGTGCTTTGAAGTGGATGCGACCATTAACAATTCGCCCCACTTTCTCTTGGTGGCTTTGTTAGATTCCCTGCGATCCGGGGTTTCCACCATGAATAACCATCGCAACATTACGGCCTTTGGATCGCAGGAGTGTCACGATCTTCGATCGATCCTTGTTTTAGGTGCTCTCTATGGCCGAGGCCCCTTTCCTCTGTGCGGATCGGCTTCTTTCTCTGTTTCTCTTGAGGTCGGTCGCCTTCCTCGACCTCACATACTTTCCCAACTTGCCTTTCTGAATAAGCTCTTCAATATCATCTTTGAGGGCCATGCAGTCGTTAGTATCGTGCCCCTTACTTTTGTGGTAGCGGCAGTATCTTTTAGTCGGTCGTGCCCCCTTCTTGAGCACGAGTGGTTCAGGCCGCTTAACTCCCACAAACTCATTATTCGACACTCGGCTCGTAGATCCGCGCAATTGAGGTGTTGAGTCGAGTGCGATGATCAAACTTTTTATCTCGAAAGTCGGGCCGATTGTCGCGGCGACCTTCATGTCCTTTTGGCGGCTTTATCGCTTTCCTCTTTAGGTCGCGTGCGGACGGCCTTTCTTGCTGCCAAGGTTTCTTCATACGCCATGTGGGCGTTAGCCCTCGTTAAGAAGTAGGCGAGATCTTGGTAATGGTTAAGAGTGAATTCTTCTACGAACCGGTGGTCGGCCGAATACCACGCTCGAGATATTTTAGCTTGTCCTTGTCGACAAGTCACGAACGGACTTCGGCCTCGGTGTTAAACCGGTCGATATCTTGCCTCGGCGTCTCATTATCTCCTTGAACAACGAGTCCAAGTATTCTTCGTGACCGATATTTGGCGGTTTGCGGTGTAGTGAGACAAGAATATTACGATCAGTCGTCCCACGAGGAGATGGAATTGGGTCGCAGAGACTCCCACCATTCCAATGCTCGGCCGCCCGCAGGCGGGAAAAAGCTCGCATTTCATGGTCCGTCCCAATTCCCTATAGCAGAGTAATTATTGAAGTAACGGAGATGCTTATGCAGGTCTCCTCGGTAGTCAAACTTGTTGAGATTGGGCGGCTTGCGGAGGTCTCTCGGAATTTTGTAACGCCCGATCTCCCTAGAGAAGCGGGCGTGTTCATTCCCGAATGTCGTTCGACCAAAAAGGTTGCATAGCGAGGCACGCCTCGTTGCGGCATTCCATAGAATCCTCCGGATGGGCGGTTGGTGGAAGGCGAGGAGGCCTTACGGGTCGCTTCGCTTTGGCTCTCCTAGGCGGCGCTGGCGTCCCTAATTCTCCCATTTCGTAATCTTCCGGCTCTTCACGAGAATCCCAAGATCTCGCTTCTCGACCGAAGCGTGACCCGGACGACTTGTTGGAGGAGTACTGGTGGTGGCGGCCGGTGTCGGGGCGGTAGCTAGAATCTTCATAATCATATGACATCGAGCGGCGTCTACGCTCGTTCTCGCAGAAGCGTCGTGCGCCGCGCGCTTCTTCTTGGAGAAGCGATGAAAAGTGCTCTCTCGGCGAAATGCTCCTTCGAGGAGGCGGTGTCTTCGCGCGGTCGGCGGCGCGAGCGAAGGTTCTCCGTCTTCGCCGCGTGGCGGCCGGAATCGAACCTCTCTCGTCTTGCGAGAGATGAGCGCATCTCGATGCGATCACTTGATTTTTGTTTTGCGGGAGAGCTGCAAAGCGGCTTGAAGTGACATAATCGGTAGAGGTTCACGAATGCCCGCTTCAACCGGCTCGGGCGGCAAGTCTCGAGAGCGGCCGGTTGAACTCGTTGGAGGATAGGTCGCGACCGTTGTGCCAGACGGTTCTTGTCGCGGAAGTCCTTGAGACTCGTGGATGTGATGGCCACGCCTCGGGGTTTCTTTTGCGATCTGCCCGGAAGGATTGAGTCGAGAAGTGGCCGCGTGCGGGGCGGTCGCGTGGAGCCATGAAAGAGGTAGGATAGCGCGCGGGCCTCCCATCGTGGTCGCCGATTGATCGTACCTTGACCAATGAAGAGTTGAAGTGTTGATTGATTCGCCTATGGGCGGTCGTTGAATGAGTGAAAGGACCGGTCCCGGCTTCACGCGTTGAGCACCTCGGGTGGTACACGCAAAGACACTCCGACGATCTAGTGAGAGGTCGCCGGGCAGATAGCACAAGGTTAGAGAACGCACGATGCCATATGCGAATGGCGCGATATATACTGCGAGGTCCGACCGTTTCGCGAAGATTTCGCCGGCGCGAAGTGCGCTCCAAGCGGCGTGTTGGGGCCGTCCCGAGATGGCCGGGCCGCGAGTCCAATTCTGCATTGGCGATCCTCGTATTTGCTAATACACCCGGGAACACCTAGAATGACTTTTGAAACCCAAGAATGCAAGATAAATGCTCCTCACACTCTTCAAAAGGATGCCACACTTCACAAATTATTCTTTTTTGTGGAAAATAGGGTTTTGACCCAAGCCGGACAAAATTAGGGTATGACAATTGCCCTCTTTATTTGGATTTTAACAAGGAATATGAATTGGCGAAACATATTAGAGGCAAAATAGAAATAAAGAAGTAAATTATACCAATTTTGTCTACTTTGGAAATCCGAATTTTTTTTTTTCTTTTTCTCTGTTTTTGTTTTTCTGTTTCTTTTTCTTTTGAATGGATGTCAGCCTTCGGCCAACAAAAGCAGGAAATAAGCTTGGTGCCGACCCTCGATTAAGCTAGCGAAAGCGGTAAAGAAAAGCGAGAAAGCGATAAAGAAAGCGATAAAAGGTCTTTGGTCTCCTCAACCTTTCGAGAAATTTGCCTAAAGCCTTTTAACGCTGCGACGATCCGAGTTTGCACTTGGGCCTGGGAGCACGTGGGCTCAAGGGGTGGTCTTTCGAGCGGCCAGGAGGGTACTTTATCAAGTCTAGATCTCAATATTTCCACCAGGGTGTGCCATGTTTTAGGCCAACACGGCTATCCTCTGCGACTGGACCTATTGAGGTCAGGGGGACTTACCTGCAGCTCGAATGCAAGTTGAAGTCAATCTTTCTGGGGGACACGTGGGTCCAAAGGGAATTCAAAAATCCAGTTGGTTTCCTTCAGTCGGTCAATGCTTCCGCACCCATTCAGGGTGTCTGCTCAGGCTAGCGGACTTTTGTTCAGCTTTCTCTGATTGGTGGTCAATGCCATTGCATTGATCCAGGGTACTTGCACACGTTAGCAGATTTTTCGTCGGCTTGCTTTGATTGATGGTCAATGCCATTGCATTGATCTAGGGTAGCTGTAACACCCCCTTCTACCATAACTACTATTTAATTAATTTGAAAATCAGAGTGCGTAAATACTTTTAGTGCGACCACTCGAGGGTGTCACATTTAAAACAAAACACCTTAAACAACTCCAAAATATTAATTAAAATAGACTTCAGTGTAAAGATACATAGCACCAACATCGTCCGAGGACAAAGTACTACAGCAGTGGAAATAATGTAACGCCCCAAAAATAATTCGAGTGTTTATTTAATTAATTTAATTAAGTGGTGTTTGGTGGGTTGTATTAAAATAATAATAGTGGATAGTAAAGAAGTGAGTGGCAATTAATTAAAAGAGGGGGTGGTGTTAATAATTAAATTAGTGATAGAAAGAGGCCCAGGACCCAAGGGCCCAAGGTTAGGCGCATGAGTGATGGGGTTTTTCCTAGGGTTGGCTCATTTTATGCATTTGAGAGAAAAAGAAGAAAAAGAAAAGAGGGGTGCTTATTTGTGAGAAAGAGAGAAGCGCAAGGAAAGAAAGAAGAAAAAGGGAAGGAGATCGCGAAGAGAAGGGAAGGAAGAAAGAAGGCTCGGGTTCGTAGGTTGTTGTGGTTTAAATGCGTGCTTTCATTCGTCCTCACGAGCTTACGTTTAAGAGGTAAGGGTGAGCGTTTCATTTAACATAATTGGGTATGTGATGTGGTTTGTGGAGTTTCTTGATGTTGTTTAATGATTTACGATGTTGTTTGATAATTTTGATGATGTTGATGATTTTGATGAGGTTTGATGATTTCTGATGTTGTTTGATAATTTTGATGATGTTGATGATTTTGATGAGGTTTGATGATTTCTGATGTTGCTTGATAATTTTGATGTTGTTGATGAATTTGGATGATGTTGATGAATTTTGATGATGTTAAATTGATGATATTGATTGTGTTTGAGATGACTGAGAATTGTATCATTTGGGTGTATTGATCGTGTGAGAAGGAGAGAACTCAAGGAAAGCCATGAAATCGATTCCTTCTTGTGGTGTTAAGAGTCATGAATCGATTTCTTCTTGTAGTGTTAAGAGTCATGAATCGATTCCTCAATTGTATTGTCAAGCCAAGAATCGATTATTCTTGTTAAAAAGGAAGCAAGGAATCGATTGTTCCCTTCAAAATTCAAGGCAACAATCGATTGTGCTCTTCAAAATTCAAGGCAACAATCGATTGTCCTCTTTAAAACTCAAGGCAATAATCGATTTCTGTCTTCAAAAGAAAATAAGGCCAAAATTGATTGTTTTCTTTTCAAAACAACTTCGTTCAAAATGATCAAGTCGTGAATCAATATTGTTCACCTGTGTCTTAAGTTGTGTCATGCTGTTTTATGAATATATCGTGTTGTTTTTCAAAAATATAAGTTGTTGTTTTGTTACTAAAATTGATGTTGTTTTACAAAATAATGAGGTGCAGTTTTTGTATTAAAACCTTACTGTTTTACTGCTGTTTTTGGCTCGAAAAATTCTGCTGTTTGATTACCGTTACGCGCCTCAAAAAGTCACTGTTTTCTCTAGTTTTGTTGCTGGTCAAGGACCGAATTTTCTGAGTTTATTTTATGATTGAATTGCTGCAAGAGGTTATACTACTAGTGTACACCTTGACTATGGCTAGATTGGGGTTTACCACTAAGGCCAGAATTTCTTTCACTGGTGTATTTACAAGGGCATCACTGAGAACCTTGCAAATGTGGCCAATGCCTTTTGCAAGTGGTACCAGTTACCTGAGTAATCCCATAGTCAATCAGTTTACTATTTTATAATCCACCAAGCTAAAAGATAACTGTAATGTATATATATGCTTATGATGACGTGACTATATGATGTTGATGAATGTGTCGGTTCATGCTATGAGTGATTTTGATGATGTGTATGTAAGATTGTGATGTGAATGACGAATGCACTCTACGAGTGTTTTATGATGATGTGTTACTTAATGATTGTGATGTGAATGACGAATACACTCTACGAGTGTTTTATGATGACATGCCTTGAGTGGTTATTTTTTTATGATGATGATGGTGAGTACTCCAGGTGAGTTTTTTGGTGGAATGCACATGTGTATATAGAATCTCATGGCATGTGCATACTATGACTAATATTGATGATGTTATGCCTTGAGTGGTTTTTCTTCTATAATGAAGATATGCCTTGAGTGGTTTTTCTTCTATAATGAAGATATGCCTTGAGTGGTTTTTAAAGATGATATGGTACCATCATGCATAGGCCCTTGTGTGGGTTGCATTTTCATGCATAACCATGACTGTGACTTGTTGTCAATGACGTTTGAATTGGTGTCCTGTGATGATGATGTAGTGATGATATTGTGGTTGTATGATTGCGTGCTGTCGTTACTCTATTATATATTCGATTATGTTTTATTGAAATTCTCACCCTTACGCTTGGAATGTTGCTCTTTTTTGTGGCAACGCTGCAGTAACCGCGAGTGAAGGTCTTCTTTGCTTATACATGTTAGCTATTGGGGTACATGCAGTCGAGTCGCTTCTACGATACCGTAGCACCTAGGGGCGTAGTTGGCGTTTATTAGTTATTACTTTATTGTTTAATGGTAGGTTGAAACTATAAGATATGTTTTGAGAGGCCTAGTGAGCAATTATCTATTTCATTGTGACGTATTGATTTATGAGGTTTACTTTTATGATGGTGGTTTTACTGCCCAAACTTTAATGAGTGCAAATGAGGAGTTTTTATTATGACGAGGTAGCATTTCTTTTCTACCAATTAAATTAATATTTTTGAAAAGGAAATTATTCTGATAATGACGTTTAAATTGAGGGGTAGAAAAGGGGTGTTACATTAGTGGTATCAGAGCAGTTCGGTCTGTCCGGCCGAGTAGTCCAGTTGTAATGTCTTTTGTGGCTCGGTCCTAACCGGACTGTATGTGTGTTCCAGTGTGCTTTGGATGCATGGACTCTGAGTAGAGTTGCATGCCTTGCTTATAATTTGATGTTGGCTGTTGTTATTATTAATATCACTATTATTATTATTATTTCTAATTTCTTGATTTGTCTTATGTGGCTTTTAAATCTAATAATGAAAATGTGCGATGAGACTTTTGTGCACTCCTATTACTTGATTCAAGGTCTTTGTAGTTGATTAGCATGAATATGAAATTGTTTTGCATAAGTAGAATATTTGAAATTGTTCTATCTTTTACAATTTACACTATACTAAGTATATGCAAATAGAGCTAATAGTTTAATTAGTCTTGTGAATTTTTGGTGGGTTACTAAATTATATATTGCATGCGTAAGTGTATATGAATGGTGTTTGTATCTTCTAATGAGTCTAGAACTCTTATAGGAATTTACTAGAAATGAACTTGATATATCGAACTAGAGTGAGCTAGGCTTAAAGAGTGTTTGATACTTGTGTCTTAGTTTTTCTCTATGGGGCTTGTTTAATCAAGTGTTTCATGTACATGTTTGGTTCTTTTCTTACGTGTTTGTTTAATCGAGTTGCCTCAGTTGAATGTTTGATCTTTAGGTTCTAGGACTATGAGTAAATTAGGAGGAACTACAAGTTAATTATGAGGTTCTATCTAAAAGTTGCTTCCTCGTTTTATATGACGATGTGATTGTTGATTTTTAATTTCTAGATGCTTACATGTCTGTACAAGTTTATGTGTCCTTCTACATGTAGTCGTGATGGTAGGAGTTGTCTTAAATGCTAATTTAATTTTGTGTCTTCACCGAACCTTTGGTAGTGGTTGTGCTTAGGTGAAGTAAATAGTTATGCGACTTACGAGTCGAATCCATACCTTGAGTTAAGAGTTTGAGAAAATAGTCAAACCACGCCTTGTGTAAAATCTTTTGATAGAACATGATTTTTATTCTGTGCTAATTGATGCTCTTTGATTAAGTGTTTTATGAAATTGGCGTGTAAAATAATTTTAAAGCGGTGCAATGTCTTGATAACCATAAATGACCGATTCCTTGTTAGATGCTATGACCATTGATTTCATTTGGTTTTCCTTCGAGTGCATTAAGATGTAATGGTTTCCTTGTTGTACATGATAACGAGCAAGTTTTTGTTAATGTCTAAAGATATTGGTGTATTGTAAATCTTTGCGGTTTTTATAAGAAAATGTGCTACTATTTTTTAAGAAAAATACCTTGCTGTTTTTGTAAAGAATAAATGTTGTTTTTTTTTTTTTTTTTGCAACTAATGTCCTTCATTTTCGTGTTGTATTATTGTTGTTTTATAATAGAACATGTTGCTTTTCTTTTGAAAATAGTAGTGTTGTTGTTCGCACTAGAATATGTTGCTATCTTACGAAATAAATGGTGCCGTTTTTATGTTGTGATGTTCTTTGTAAAGCCGTTGTCCTTATGTTGTTTAAGTTGCCGTTTTTGTGTTGTAAATGTCTTTGTTTACTTATGGGTGACGTGTTGTCATGTGGTTGATTTTATGATAGGATGAGTTGAATTTGAATTGGGTGATTTGGTGAAGTTAGGATCGATCTTTCATATATATATGGATGAGAGCATGTGGTGAGTAATTTGAAATTGACTTAAGGTGTGATGTGTGGTGTGTTTTGGTTTAAATTGGGTGTCGAGACTTAAGTGGTGATTGCCTTGTATGTTCATAATTGTTGGAAGGACACCATGAGAGTGAGAATAAAAAAAAAAAAAAAAATCTTTCTGTGTATCACATAAAAATGTTCTTTCGTTTTTTCACAAAAAGATGTTCTTTGTCTCCATAAAAATATGTTCTTTGTCTTATAAAGAAGGAGTTCTTTGTTTTGATGTTGAAAAAGTGTTGTTTTCAGTAGCGTATATACTCTTGTCCTAGCGCATATATGCTGTTTTTTTGAAATTGTTATACGCCCATATGCCCTTTTTCACTTGGTTTCTTCTTTGTTTTTGTGAATTAATGATCTTTGTTTTTGAACTGAATATTCTCATTGTTTTTATAAATAAAAAGGGTGCGGTAATGTTGTCCTTTTTACTGTCCTTGCAATTTAAATGTGAAGTTTTTCCACTTTAAAAAGGTGATGCTACAACACGGGATATTTATGAAGTGATTTATACTGAGAGTTGATGTTGAATTCATGTTGTATGATGATAAGAGTATGTGATCGAGTGATTGAGATATGAGTCATGGGTGATGCCAGTTTTGATTGAGATATGAATTATGGTGTGATACAATTTAATTATGAAATGTTATAAAGATTGTTTTCTTGAATTGCAAGATGATGCGAGTGTTGACTAGTAAATTCTAGATGCTTATGTGTGTTGTAAATGCTTATGCGTTCTTCTATGTGTAGTCCTTGAGGGTAGGAATTTGCTTATACCTTATTTTAGTGGTGTGTCATTCTTGATCCTTTGGTGGAGATTTATGCTTAGAATGAAAGTACACAGTTATGTGACATAAGAGATGGAGTCAATATGTTAAGTTGAGACTCATAAGGAGGAGGAGTAAAAGCAAACTTTAGTGTTTCACAGATCAAGAATAGAACCTTGAGAGGGTTGTAAGCGGGTGTACCGAGGTTAAAATTAGGATTTAAATCATGTAAACTTTGAAGAGATTAAGTGTGAACTAGATTCATCTTGTTGTTGGGATTAGCGTGATTTTCGAGGGCGAAAATATTCTAAGTGGGGAGAGTTGTAACGCCCCAAAAATAATTCGAGTGTTTATTTAATTAATTTAATTAAGTGGTGTTTGGTGGGTTGTATTAAAATAATAATAGGGTGTTTGATTTAAATGAGGAATAGTGGATAGTAAAGAAGTGAGTGGCAATTAATTAAAAGAGGGGGTGGTGTTAATAATTAATTTAGTGATAGAAAGAGGCCCAGGACCCAAGGGCCCAAGGTTAGGCGCATGAGTGATGGGGTTTTTCCTAGGGTTGGCTCATTTTATGCATTTGAGAGAAAAAGAAGAGAAAAAGAAAGAAAGAAAGGTGTCTTTGTGAGAAAGAGAGAAGCGCAAGGAAAGAAAGAAGAAAAAGGGAAGGAGATCGCGTGAAGAGAAGAGGAAGGAAGAAGAGAAGGCTGGGTTCGTGGGTTGTTGTGTTTTAAATGCGTGCTTTCATTCGTCCTCTACGGAGCTTACGTTTAAGAGGTAAGGGTGAGCGTTTCATTTAACATAATTGGGTATGTGATGTGGTTTGTGGAGTTTCTTGATGTTGTTTAATGATTTCTGATGTTGTTTGATAATTTTGATGATGTTGATGATTTTGATGAGGTTTGATGATTTCTGATGTTGTTTGATAATTTTGATGATGTTGATGATTTTGATGAGGTTTGATGATTTCTGATGTTGCTTGATAATTTTGATGTTGTTGATGAATTTGGATGATGTTGATGAATTTTGATGATGTTAAATTGATGATATTGATTGTGTTTGAGATGACTGAGAATTGTATCATTTGGGTGTATTGATCGTGTGAGAAGGAGAAAACTCAAGGAAAGCCATGAAATCGATTCCTTCTTGTGGTGTTAAGAGTCATGAATCGATTTCTTCTTGTAGTGTTAAGAGTCATGAATCGATTCCTCAATTGTATTGTCAAGCCAAGAATCGATTATTCTTGTTAAAAAGGAAGCAAGGAATCGATTGTTCCCTTCAAAATTCAAGGCAACAATCGATTGTGCTCTTCAAAATTCAAGGCAACAATCGATTGTCCTTTTTAAAACTCAAGGCAATAATCGATTTCTGTCTTCAAAAGAAAATAAGGCCAAAATTGATTGTTTTCTTTTCAAAACAACTTCGTTCAAAATGATCAAGTCGTGAATCAATATTGTTCACCTGTGTCTTAAGTTGTGTCATGCTGTTTTATGAATATATCGTGTTGTTTTTCAAAAATATAAGTTGTTGTTTTGTTACTAAAATTGATGTTGTTTTACAAAATAATGAGGTGCAGTTTTTGTATTAAAACCTTCTACATTTTTCTTCTTTGTTTTTGGCTCGAAAAATTCTCTTTGTTTGATTCTGATTCTACGCGCCTCAAAAAGTCTTTATTTTCTCTAGTTTTGTTTCTTTGGTCAAGGACCGAATTTTACGAGTTTATTTTATGATTGAATTGCTGCAAGAGGTTATACTACTAGTGTACACCTTGACTATGGCTAGATTGGGGTTTACCACTAAGGCGTAATTTCTTTCATCGGTGTATTTACAAGGGCATCATCGAGAACCTTGCAAATGTGGCCAATGCCTTTTGCAAGTGGTACCGAGCACACGAGTAATCCCATAGTCAATCGTTTACTATTTTATAATCCACCAAGCTAAAAGATAAGCGTAATGTATATATATGCTTATGATGACGTGACTATATGATGTTGATGAATGTGTCGGTTCATGCTATGAGTGATTTTGATGATGTGTATGTAAGATTGTGATGTGAATGGCGAATGCACTCTACGAGTGTTTTATGATGATGTGTTACTTAATGATTGTGATGTGAATGATTTAATACACTCTACGAGTGTTTTATGATGACATGCCTTGAGTGGTTATTTTTATGATGATGATGGTGAGTACTCCAGGTGAGTTTTTTGGTGGAATGCACATGTGTATATAGAATCTCATGGCATGTGCATACTATGACTAATATTGATGATGTTATGCCTTGAGTGGTTTTTCTTCTATAATGAAGATATGCCTTGAGTGGTTTTTCTTCTATAATGAAGGTATGCCTTGAGTGGTTTTTAAAGATGATATGGTACCATCATGCATAGGCCCTTGTGTGGGTTGCATTTTCATGCATAACCATGACTGTGACTTGTTGTCAATGACGTTTGAATTGGTGTCCTGTGATGATGATGTAGTGATGATATTGTGGTTGTATGATTGCGTGGTTGTCGTTACTCTATTATATATTCGATTATGTTTTATTGAAATTCTCACCCTTCTTGCTTGGAATGTTGCTCTTTTGTGGCAACGTGCAGGTAACCGCGAGTGAAGGTCTTGCGCTACTCGTGTTAGCTATTGGGTACATGCGGTCGAGTCGCTCTCTGATACCGTAGCACCTAGGGGGCGTAGTTGACGTTTATTAGTTATTACTTTATTGTTTAATGACTGGGTTGAAACTATAAGATATGTTTTGAGAGGCCTAGTGAGCAATTATCTATTTCCGCTGTGACGTATTGATTTATGAGGTTTACTTTTATGATGGTGGTTTTACTGCCCAAACTTTAATGAGTGCAAATGAGGAGTTTTTATTATGACGAGGTAGCATTTCTTTTCTACCAATTAAATTAATATTTTTGAAAAGGAAATTATTCTGATAATGACGTTTAAATTGAGGGGTAGAAAAGGGGTGTTACAAATAACAACTTAACATCTTAGTTCAAAATATAAAAGAAATAATAAACTAAACATCCCCCCGGTGCTACGTATCAGAGCCGACTCGACCATACTAGAAGAAGGATCTCTATTCACCTTCAGTCACCGTCACCTGCAGGTTGCCGACATACGAGGCAACACGACGCAGTAGGGTGAGTCTCAATACATAGGTAATAATAGATAAAACAAGAAACACAGTGAGAATAGGCACACGGATATCTGATCAATTCAAATACACCATTAATACAGAGATACACACGTAAATACAGATTACACGTAAAATACGGTTATACGAGAAATCTTGTTACACCGTAAATACCATTACACGTAAATCTGATTACACCATTAATTTATGAACACCCAATCAATCACCATAAGATGTATGTAATGTATGAAATGCAACCCAATACTCCACGGGCATATGCATGTGGATCCATCACCAAAATAGCCTTGAGGGCATTCACTAATAATTTAAGAAGCCGAGGCCTATTCACCAAAATATGCATATGATAATGCGACACCATGACTATGCACCAGAAACACCAAATCACCAAAATAATGCAATAGCATGCTCACCAATAGCCTTGTGGGCTCACCAACACCAAAGAAAGGTCATAGACCCCAATTCACCAATATTTATTCACCAATATTTATTCACCAATGATACGCCACACCATAAATAGAAATTCTTATAGGGACTAAAAGATCACCAAGACTAATTCTACACCAAAGGACTAAAGTCAACGCCAAGGACTAAACCCACACCTAAGGACCATTTTAGCATCTAAGGACCAATCTAACACCATAAGGACCATTTTAGCATCTAAGGACCAATCTAACACCATAAGGACCATTGTAGCATCTAAGGACCAATCTAACACCATAAGGATTAATTTAGCATCTAGGGACTAGTTTGACACCTTGGGGATCATTCTGACACTATAAGGATTAAAACAACATCTTTGAAGGACCAATAGTGCATAGGGACCAAAATAGTATTTTTGACACTCTGGGTAACATTGACAACACCCGCACGAAGTGCTGGATTCTTACAGCAGTACTCCTACTTTGGCGAATTATTTAAAATAGCAAACGACATCGAAAATTTACAAAAGACCACTCATTGGAAAGCCCTCTGAGTGTAGTTTCTACCTATGATTTTAGTTTTTCAAAATAAGTGTCCAGTTAGTACAGTTTTTCAAAACACTACACTGAGGTACCAAAATCGGACAGAACGCTTTACCCAACTTGCAACCAAATTTTCTTTCTCATTTCTTAATGAAATTCAGTGAAATCAGTACCTATTTCGTAGAGAATTAAGTCTATTTTTCAATGAACTAAGAATCACTCAAAATGGAGTTCAATTGAGCACACAAAACCTGCAAAAACTGAACCTACCCCCAGTTTGACTCCAGAAATTTGACCTAACTTTAGAGACTCATAACTTGAGCTACACAACTCCGAATCGAACGAAACCAGTGCCAAAATGACCGGCCTTAAGTCTATTTTCAAAAACAATTAGCCACACAATTTTTGGATCAACCAAACAGTACCAGTTGAGGAAAACCGAAACAGTGTCCAGAGAACACACAAAAACCATAAACAAGTAAAGCTCATCATCAACATACACACTCCTACTCAACACTAATTCAAACAATCTATCAAACACCTAACAAGCACCAATATTTCTTCTATTCAATTATATCAATTTAACAACCAATCACATCCATATTAATTAACACCTATTACACACCATATTGCATTAAATTCATGTAACTCACCTTAACACCAACAATCAAGCACAACATTTCAATTCAATCACATATAAAATCAAACAATCACCCAATCACTCAAATACTTCATGAATCAATTTAAACAACTACTCCTAACACCTAATCTCTATGATTTCATGGTTTATAAATTATTAACTATGAAGGAGAGTCCCCATACCTCAAAATTGCAAACCCAAGAAAACCCTCCACCAATAACTCAAGAACCACCACTTAATAACTTTTCTCCTACACTTGAGCTTCAAACCCATCCATGGAAAAGAGAAAAAGACACAAGATTAGTGTATGAAACTTATGCTAAAGGATAGAGGAAGAAAAATGGGAAAGATTGGTATCACCTACCACTTAACACAAGCAAGATGAAGAATTTTCCCTCCCTTCATTTGCTGTCCAGCGCCTCCTACCCTCTCCCTCTCCCTCTCTTCAATTTTCCTTTTGTTTTCTTTGTTCTAATGAAGTGAAAACCCTACCCCTAGTTATGTCTTGACTTTGGGCCTATTTAGTGGGCTTGGGCCCCTTATTTACACCCCTTAGGTCACTAGTGGAAAAAACGGATTTTACATCAGCAATTTATATCGGTTAAACCACTAACAGATATGGAAAAGGAGACGGTGGCATTTTTGCAATTTTGATTACATTATTCATATCGGTTGAGTAGCTAACCGATATGGATAGATAAAAATTGCAATTTTTATTACATTATTCATATCGGTTGAGTAGCTAACCGATATGGATAGATAAAAACCCTCGTTCTAAAATTTCCTTGCGCGCATAACACCCACGGAAGAGATAAAGGCCACGCGAAGAGAGAAAGGCTACGCAAAGAGAGAAAGGACGCGAAGAGAGAAAGGCTCGTTCCATCTGCTACTGCGAGAAGAGAAACGTGCGAGAAGAGGAGAGAAAGGCTCGTTCCACGCGAAGCCACCGTTCCATCTGCTGCTGCGCCGTCGCTGGGTTGTCTTCTCTGTGAGGTATTTAACTTCTCGCCAGAATGGTTTTCTTGGTTTTCTTGGTTAGGGTTTCTTGAGGTTTTCTTCGTTTTCTTCTATGTGAGGTATTAAACTCACGTCGTTGCAGCAGCAACAATAATTTTCTTGGTTTTCTTGGTTAGGGTTTCTTGAGGTTGTCGTGGACGTTCAAAGGCGTGCCCTCTTTCTTGTATCGGTTTAGGTAATGGCATGAAATTAGGGATTTATAGTTGGTTACATTGATCTCTTTTGTAATTAGATTGGTTGATATAGTAGTTGCTGTTATTTTACTATTACTGTGATGCGGTTTGAGCTTATTTAGGTTTTTGATCGTTGTTTTTGTTCGAAGGCATGGATTGAGCAACGCAGGTTGGTGTACCAAGAAGAGGCTCGAATTAATTGACCTTCTCAAGAAGGATCATCGGAGGACAAAGCTTCCAAATCATCATTACCATTGATTCCATATATGAGAAGAAATTCTCGTCGTTGAGCAAAGTGTTCGAAGTTTGTTATTATCGATGCTTATGTACTTCCGTGTACCTTGGAATTATAGCATTTTTCTGATTTTAGTTTATTATGTGTATCAAATGTAAAGAAATAAGGTTGTAGGATGCATTTGATTCATTCCAATCAAATCAGAATTGCATTTTTCTCATCCGAGAATCCGAAGCTATTGAATAATGATATTCACTATAATGTAGCAAAATAGTTCAAAGTTTGTTTGACTACGAAATATGTGGATGTTCCATATTGCGGCCTAAGTTTGTTTGACTACTAAAAACGTCTCTGTTAAATTATTTACAAACAGATATCTGTTTTGATGTTTTACCGCATGTTTAGTGCAATGAAGCAATGCGTCAAACCGCCATAGCACATGGTGTATTCCGGTTGCAATAGGCGCGACGATCAACACCCATCATTTCTGCCGTAGGCCATACTTATATGAAGGGTTTTTGTATGGCTGCCATAATTGGCCATTAGTAACATCAATATATAGTGATTTGGTACCCCACAGTTGTTGTTCATTGGTAAGCAAACTACAACCTTAGGAGGAGGTTCTAAGATCATATTCCTTAAAAGTCACTTGCAGAGAAACATAACAAGATTTGTGAAACTTCCTCACTTTATGGAATTTGAAATGATACATATTACTTTGGACTCTTTTCTTTGATTGTTGAAGTGTATATATAAAATTTGTGAAACTGGTACATCTTGGTCTGATTTGTGAAACAATAATTTAGGGTAAATAGATTTGCATGGAATATAACATACTCAGTACTGTCTATTTTAATGGTGTGATTCGTATCATCATCTTTGTTCTGTTTGTGTGTAGTTGGAGATTGTGATGTCTACCCTGTGTGTTCGAGGTGGTTTGCCTAACTTCTTTTATACTGCAGATTTCTTTGTTTTGAGGTTTAAAATTCATAATACGCTTACGGTCTATGTAGGTTCTTCACGGTGGTGAAGGAGCATCCTTCAATGGCTCTAGGGGTATGCTTTCATCCTTTAAGTTTCTTTGTGGTTTCTCACGTGCCGTCAATGTTCTTTGATATATTTCATGAACTAACCCAATGTCTAGGTGTCGTCGATGTTCTTTGATTCCAATAGTTTGAGGTGATTATCTGAATTCTGAACTCAACAGATATCTGCCCTTAGGTTGGAACTGTTCTCAGTATTGAGGATGCAAAAGCTGCTATTAATGCTGGAGCTAAATTTCTAATGAGTCCTGCAAGTGTTAAGGTTTGAAATTTGATTCACATATACTAAATGTCATGTATGATACCTGCTTGTGTTAGATCAAAATGCTTATTGACGATCACATTTTGTTGTTTGAGAAGGTACTAGGATGTTTTACCAACATGCAGTTTTATTTAAACTTGTTTTTCAGGATATTATGAATTATGTTCAGAGTGATGAAGTTTTATATATTCCTGGGGCAATGACTCCAACAGAAGTAAGTGTCAATTTTTAGGCTCAAGCTGTTACCAGATTTTATGATTTGTTCTTGCATCTCCATTGTGTTTTTCTACCGTTCATTTGACAAACCGTTTAATGATCATCGTTTGCAATGCGATATTGTCCGCATATGATGCAAGTGCTAAAATGGTCAAGGTATAAGCCTTTTCGAATTTTCGTTGTTCTTTTATATTTATCATGTCGAAGAATGTTGAGATAAGAACAGAATACTTTCATTCAGCAGACATGCATTACTTTTTGCAGAGATCAGCAAACAATTTTGGTTTTATTTGGCTTTGCATTTTTCCATTTCTTCAATTTTTCATTTTATGTATCTGCTTTATTTGGAAAAGCACCCTAATTTGCATACACATAAATGCAGTCTCAAACTACTTATTTCTTTTTGAATCAAAAACTTTATTGGATGTTTTCACTCTTTTCACAAGTTTCTTCGTAAGTGTACCATAGATACTTAATTCTAAATTTGGTATTAGTGCAATGAGCGGAGAGAGGGAGGCAAAAAAGGATTAAGCCAGTGAAAGATTTGACCAGTAAATAGGTAATCAAGAGATGTGAAAAAAAATCTGAATGATTTTTCTTATTTAGATCTAACCCATGTTCAATTAATTTTTTTTTTATACATTAAGGGTTATAGTTCACATTATGAAGATTCCATCGAGATCAATTGATTACTTCAATTACATGCATTTACTTCACATTATGAACACGTTTTCAAATTAAGTGCAATGTATATTTAAATTTTATTTGGCTTTTGATGTAATAGGTTTATCCGGTTTACGCACTTGGAGGTTTTAAGTACATAGCAAAGACTCAAGAAGCCCTTTCCTCATATCTCTATGGTTGCTTCTCGGGAATAACAATAGGTAGTTTCACGAGGTTTTCCTATGGAGTTATATACTTATTGATTTTAAGTTACGATGCCATAAGACACAATGGGAGAAATTTATAGGCATGATATCGCTTCTAGAAACGTCTTTTGTGAACTAACTAGTTACCAACCACAATATTCAAAGCGGCTTAAGCAATGAGTCTCTAGAAGACTTTTTATGTGGCGACTTTTGTGGATATCTATAGTACTAAACTCATCCATACATGTTCATATTCACAAAGTATGCATTTTAGTTAGCAGATTAAAGTAAATGCCATTGGCATAACTATTCAATGTGAATGACTTTATCTCTCTCTAATTGTATGTAGATTCTATTGGGGAATATATTATGCGAGGAGCATCATCAGTTGTTTTGTCGGATGCAATATTTGATAAAGAGGCGGTTGCAGAGTGTAATTTGTTAAGATATGTAAACTTGCACATTCTCGCTACCTTACTTAGTAACCAAGTTTGTGAATAAGTAATCGACACTTCATAAATATTTAGTGGAGATTTTTAACGTGGTCGTTGCATTTACTTTGAAGACGCTAATTAACTAGGACTTTAGTTTGTTTTAATATAATTCTTGATTTAATATGATATTATGCCTTTAGTTTTTGAAGTTATAGGATTTTAGGTAAAAGAGAAAGAACCATGTCTTTGAATATTATGCCTCACCGATTGAGGATTTTTGGTATGTTGATTGAGGTTGTATGCCTAATGATTAGTTTTCTTTAAAAAAATCCACTTTTAATATCGGTTCTAATATAACTTTGATATTAATAATACACAATTCATATCGGTTACATTTAAAACTGATATAAAAAACGATTTTTCATATCGGTTTAACTAAGAAACCGATATAAAAAAACGCGTCTATTGGCTTAAAAACTAAGTTTCTATAACGGGTCTAAAAGGAACCGATATTAAAAACATTTTTCATATCGGTTCATTAACCGATATAGAAAGCGTCTTTTTTTAATATCCCCTTTATCTATATCGGTTACAGAACCGATATGAAAAGCCGTTTTTAACCAATATAAAAAGCTTTTTTTCTAGTAGTGGGTACTTACACACATCCTCCCAATTTAACTAAAATACTCCCCATTTATTTACTACACCCCACTCCTTAATTAAATTAATTACCCTATTATTATTTTAATATGGACAACTAAAATATTACTTAATTAAATTAGTCAAATAATCACTTAATTAAATTAGTTAAATAATCACTTAATTAATTTTGTTAAATAATCACTTAATTAATTTTGGGGCGTTACAGTACCTGCACACGTTAGCAGATGCAAGACATGGTGCATGGAATATAAATGCATGTTATGCAGGGTCTGTTACGCGAATGCATGTCATGCGAGTGCATGCGATGCGATGATTTAGTGGAATGATGAATGCTGTAGAATGCTTTTCCTTCGGCTTTTCTTTGATTGACTTTCGATCGAATTTCTTTTTTCTGATAGTTTTTTTTTTCTTTGTTCTCTCTTTGATCAGCTTTCTTTTTTCTGATCGTTTGTTTTTTCTTTTGTTCTTTTGCTCTTTTGGCTTATCTTTTTGCTGGTTCCGCCAACCCGTGACACTCATGGTACGAGACTGAGGAACCTATTGGAATTGCGGGGCTCATGGGCCGAGTGCAGGCTGGCTTTGACTTTGTCGTTTGAAGCAATCGTGGGTGCAGTCGTTTTCTCTTGCCTGATTAACTTGTTTTGGGGAATTGCTTTTTTCCGTGGCTTTTAAGAATTTCGTAATGATTTGCAATGCTCTATGATGTATGCACATGTTTTACAATTCAGGATCACCATCATCATAAAACGTCTATTTTGAGCAGAAAAAGCAGAAATAACAAGAAACAGACCTGAGAAAGTTGAGCTTTATTGATGTAGAAATCGGTCGCACAGAAAGTTACGCCGACTGTTCAATACATTTGAAAATTTAAACTACAAAAAGACACGAAAGAGGAAAGACGCTAATTTCTGACTGTCCGTCTGTGTGGAGCAGTGCCGACATTTGTGTCCTTGACCTTGATCACCCCCTTATCCAAGTCATTGGAAGTGCTGTATGCCTTTGTTTACTTTTCATGCCCAAGTTTTCTGACCCTAACTTTTGCTTGGATCGCCCTTTGCGGGTTTTCAATCCACCGGGTCACTCTGATTTTGCCTAGGCCGCCCTTTCGAGTTTTCAACCTAGCGATCTAACTCTTACTTAGCTTATCTTTCTCTTTATTGTCTATTTCTTTCAGGCATAATACTTCTTCACAGAGTCTGAATTGACTGGGTTCTTGAGATCTTCGTCGTCCATGTTGGTAAGTATCAGTGTTCCTCCAGAGAAGGCTTTCTTGACAACATATGGTCCATCATAGCTTGGAGTCAACTTCCCATGGGGATCACTTTAAATGGGCAATATCTTTTTGAGCACAAGATCTCCCTGCTTAAATTCTCGAGGCCGGACTTTCTTGTCGAATGTCGTTCTCATCCTTTGTTGATACAATTGCCCATGACACAAGGCGACAATCCTTTTTTCCTCAATGAGGTTCAACTGATCTAGACGGGCCTAAACCCATTCTACTTCTTCTAACTTGGTTTCCAATAGGGAGGATTGCTTCCGACCCATATACCAAAGAGAAAGGGGTTGCCCCAGTTGAAGTGCGTACTGAAGTTCGGTAGCCATGCAAAGCAAAGGGAAGCATCTCATGCCAATCCTTGTAGGTTACCACCATATTTTGCACAATCTTCTTGATGTTCTTGTTGGCTTCTTCGACTGCCCCATTCATCTTCGAGCGGTAGGGAGAGGAATTATTATGCTGAATTTTGAATTCTTTGCACAGGTCCTTCATCATTTTGATGTTCAGGTTGCTGCCGTTATCAGTGATGATCTTGTTTGGAAGACCGTAACGGTAAATCAGATCTTTCTTTACAAACTTGGCAACCATAGCGCTAGTTATACTGGAGTACAAGGCAGCTTCAACCCACTTGGTGAAGTAGTCAATGGCGACCAGAATGAAGCGATGCCCGTTCGACGCTTTAGGCTCAATAGGACCAATAACATCCATCTCCCACATTGAGAACGACCAAGACGCAGTCAGAACATTCAAGGAAGCAGGCGGTACATAAATGTGTTCGGCATAGATCTGGCATTTGTGGCACTTTCTTACAAAGCTGTAGCAGTCTGATTCCATCTGCAACCAGTAGTAACCCGCCCTTAAGATCTTTCTAGCCACGATGTGCCCACTGGAATGAGTTCCAAATGAGCCTTCGTGCACATCTCTCATTATTCTTTCAGCTTCTTCTTTGGCAACACACCTCAGGAGAACCATATCATAGTTTCTTTTGTAGAGAACTTCACCACTCAAGAAGAAATTCCTTGACAATCTTCTGAGAGTTCTCTTGTCATTCTCTGATGCCCCAGGTGGGTATTCCTGAATAGTGATGTATTGCTTGATGTCATGATACCAAGGCTTATCATCAGGCTCTTCGTCTATGGATGTGCAGTAATGATGCACAGGCAGGTTCCGATGTTGGATTCGGATGTGAGTTAAACTCTTATCACAACTGATGTTAAACATGGAGGACAAGGTTTCCAAGGCATCGGCCAGCTGGTTTTCACTTCGAGGGATGTGTTTGAAAGTGATTTCGTCGAAAGACTCCATCAATTCTTGCACATAGTCACAATAAGGGATCAGTTTGGGATCTCTGGTCTCCCAATCGCCTCTTATTTGATGAATCACCAGGGCTGAATCACCATACATATCAAGCCTTTTGACTTTCCACTTCAGGGCTGCCTGAATGCCCAGGATGCATGCTTCATACTCGGCAATGTTGTTTGTGACGTAGAAGCTCAGTCTTACAGTGACAGGAATGAAGCGGTTGTCAGGAGATATCAACACAACACCTGCCCCATGCCCCCATATGTTGGACGCACCGTCGAAGATCATCCGCCATCTTTCATTTTCTTGGGATTTCCCCTCGTCAAACAATGCCATGATATCTTCATCAGGAAAATCATGCTGCATTGACTGGTAGTCTGGAATTGGTTAACATGCTAAGTACTCTGCAAGTGTGTTGCCTTTGATCGCTTTCTGCGTGACATACAGGATATCGTATTCTGATAATAACATCTGCCAGCGGGCAATTCGTCCTGTGAGAGCTGGTTTCTCAAATATGTATTTAATTGGATCCACTTTAGACACCAACCAAGTTGTATGGCTCAGCATGTACTGCCTTAAACGGTGAGCAGCCCAAACTAGAGCATAACAAGTATTTTCAAGCGCATAATACCTCGTCTCACAGTCAGTAAACTTCTTACTCAGGTAGTAGATAGCATGTTCTTTCTTCCCTGATTCATCGTGCTGTCCCAACACAAAGCCCATTGAGTTGTCTAGCACTGTAAGGTACAGAATGAGGGGCCTGCCTGACACAGGTGGCATTAAGACTGGCGGATTCTGAAGGTAAACCTTGATTTTATCGAAGGCTCTTTGACAATCATCATTCCACTTTGCTTCTTTATTCTTGCACAACAGCTTAAAGAGAGGCTCAAAAGTGGCAGTCAGTTGGGATATGAACCTAGAGTTGTAGTTCAATCTCCCAAGGTAACCACGAACCTCTATTTTGGTCTTTGGTACAGGCATTTCAAGGATTGCTTTGACTTTGTCCGGATCAATTTCTATCCCTTTTTGACTGACGATGAATCCCAGTAGCTTTCCGGATCTTACGCCGAAGGTACATTTTGCTGGGTTCAATCTGAGTTTGAACTTCCTCAGACGTTCAAATAGTTTCTGCAGATTCACAATGTGCCCTTCATCAGTCTTGGATTTGGCACTCATATCGTCCATGTACACCTCGATTTCCTTGTGCATCATGTCATGGAACAACGTCACCATGGCCCTCTGATAGGTCGCACCGGCATTCTTAAGCCCAAAAGGCATCACCTTATAGCAAAAAGTGCCCCAACGAGTTATATCTTCCGGAGCCATCTTTATCTGATTATATCCTGAGTACCCGTGCATGAAGGAGAATAAGGAGTGTTGAGTGTAACACCCCCCTTCTACATAGACTACTATTCAATTAATTTTGAAAATCAGAGTGCGTGAAAAACATTTCGGTGCGACCACTCGAGGGTGTCACATTTAAAACCAAACACCTTAACATGCTTCAAAACAATTACTTAAAATAAACTCCAGTTTAGAGGATACATAGCACCAAAATAATAGTCGGGAATAACATTACAGCCGTGGAAAAATAACAACTTAAATAATAGTTCGAAAGTAAAAGACATAACAAATAAACATTCCCCCCCGGTGCTACGTATCAGAGCGACTTGACCATACTCAAAGAAGGATCTCTAGTCACCTTCAGTCACCATCACCTGTAGGTTGGCGACATACGAGGCAACACGACGCAGTAGGGTGAGTCTCAATGCATAGATAATAATAAATAAAGCGAGGAACACAGAGAAACAGGCACACCAGAGAACAATTACACTATTAAGACAGTTACACCAAAGGCAGTTACACTAACTACAGTCACACCAGAAAACAGTTACACCATTTGCAATCACACCAGAAACAGTTACACCAGAACATGTATGCAATGTATGCAATGCAACCCAAAACTCCACTGGGCATATGCATGTGGATCCATCACCAAAAATATTCACAAAGAGGCCGAAGCCTATACCACCGAAAATATTCACAAAGAGGCTGAAGCCTATACCACCGAAAATATTCACAAGAGCCCGAAGCCTATACCACCGAAAATATTCACAAGAGGCCGAAGCCTATACCACCGAAAATATTCACAAAGAGGCCGAAGCCTATACCACCGGGAAATGCATATGATAATGCGACTCATGACTCATGCACCAACTACACAAACTCAAAGTATTTAATTAATAAATACTATAATCATCATATCTCATTATAAAATCACTTCACAAAAATATCACGTGTTGTAGCATCACAGCTACCTCGTAATTCTCACCGATTCTGACATCACAAATTTGCCACATCGCGTACACCTGCACTTCGACACACACTCGTTTCACTTCGTCACACACTCACTTCGCCTCGACACACACTCACTTCACTTCGACACACACTCACTTCACCTCGGCACACACTCAATTCACCTCGGCACAAACTCACTTCACCTCGGCACACACCCACTTCACATCGGCACACACCCACTTCACCTCGGCGCACACAAAATACACATCGGTACACCCTCACACACCTCGGCACCTCACCCCATTCACCTCGGCACCTCACCCCATTCACCTCAGCACCTCACCTCAACCAAACAAGACCACAGCGCGCCAAATCGCAGATTGGCGCCTCCTCCTATTTCCAAAGACAACCCGAACCCCACCCTAAAACACCACACTTCTAAAATTTCTCCTATTCAACCAATCACCCAAACACCTATTAAGCGCCTACTTTCTCCTACTCAAATTATGTTAAATAAACATTTAATCACCCCATTACAATTCACACACACCAAGCCAATCAAGATTCATCAAGAAACATATTCACATGTACCACAACACCATATCATCATGAAAATCAATCATATATTTCACCAATCATTAATATACATTACAAACTAGCCTCCTAATTACTCCTAATCCCTAACTCCTATGTTTCAAGATTTATAAATTATTAAATATGCTAGAGAGCCCCCATACCTTGTTAATTGAAGAAGACACTCAAGAAATCAAGAAGGATCCTCCCAAGACACCAACACTCCAAGCTTTTCCTCCCCTCCTTGAGCTTCACGCAACTCTCTCTCCTTTCCTTGCCCTAGTCGTCGCCTCTCCCCACTCTTCTCTCCTTTCTAATTTTGATATTTTGCTTCTAGTGAGGGTTTCTCCTAAGACCCTAATGTTTTTATTAATTGGGTTTGGGCCACTTAACTCCAATGGGCCCTAAATGCACACCCCCTAATTATTTTCTCACATCCTCCCTATTTTAATTAAATACTCTCTATTTATTTACTACACCCCACTCCTTATTTGAATTAATTTCCTTATATTTATTTTAAATAAGGCCAACTAAATTATCACTTAAATAAATTATCTAATTATTTACTTAATCATTTTTGGGGCGTTACATTGAGCAGTACTGTCTACCAGAGTATCAATATGGGGGAGAGGAAAATCATCCTTGGGGCTGGCCCGATTCAGATCTCTATAGTCGACGCACATTCTGACTTTACCATCCTTTTCGGAACTGGGACGATATTGGCAACCCATTGTGGGTATTTGGCAACTACTAGAAATCCGGCATCGAACTGCTTTTTCACTTCATCCCTGATTTTCAACGACATCTCCGGCCTCATTCTTCTCAACTTTTGCTTGACTGGCGGGCATTGTGGTTTAACCGGCAGCTTGTGTACTACAATGTCAGTACCCAACCAATGCATATCTTAATACGACCATGCGAAAACGTCAGCGTAATCACGCAAGAGCTGAATCAACTTTATACGATCACTGTCATTCATTGCGGTACCGACCTTGACTTCTTTCTTGTCCTCTTCAGTACCCAAATTGACCATTTCTGTAGACTCCCCATGGGGCTCGATGACCTTTTCTTCTTGCTCCATTAATCTCATTAGTTCTGGAGGAGTTTCCCAATTTCCCTCAACATCCCCCTCAGGTTGGTGAATTGTGTGATCAAAGTCAAAATATGGTCCATTAACACTGCTATTTTCAGAGACAATTATTGTTGATCTCCATTTTGCCGAAGCGAAAAAGCAAAATGAAAAGCGAAACAAACAAGCAAACAATAATAAAACAGGAAAAAGGACACATGAAATGAAAAGAAATGATTTTTATTGATTGAAAATTCAAAATAACGTTTTTATTAATGATGATGATTCTGAAAATAAAAACATGAGTGCCCCTAGCAGCTTGTCCTATGGCCTTGGGCAGAGCCACAGGGTTGCATTTCAAATAATTACTTTGGATTAAAGGTCACAGGAAAGTCAGCAGCTTCCCAATTCTTCAATTCTTCTCCAGCAAGGCAATGGCGGATCAGACTAACACCACCCTTTTCAGCTTCAAGACCATCCCCGATGGCAGCAATTTGTTTGGAGTTCAGCAACCCAACACTCGTAAAGCTCTGGCGAATATCACTGATAGGGATTCTCTAGAGCCATGGATCTTGGCCCTTTGACTTGGCCAACCATCTCCCCTTCCTTTCCTCTGCCATCTTCTTTCTTTCCGCTTGACTCAGATTATATCCCGATCCGCAGCGATCCCTGTTTTCCTTCAGTTGGATGGGCGCAAGGATTCCTTGCCCGAATTTTCCCAAACTAGCTCCAACCTCATACCCTTGGTCAAGCATGATTTTAGCAACCAGATCTTCCTTCTTGTACAATTTTTGCACAGGCAGCGGAGGTCGATTTCCTCCGAATACAGCATTTGCGATCTCGAGGGATTGAAAAGAGGTTTCCAGAGATTCTTCAGTGGCTTCCACATATTTGAACGGGGATGGTTTATTGACCAGTGTCTCTTCCTATCCAAATACCATAACGACCTTGTCATCTACCACAAACTTTACTCTTTGGTGCAAGGAAGAAGGAATGGCTCCCGCCATGTGGATCCATGGCCTGCCCAACAAGCAGCTATATGATGAGGTGATGTCCATGATCTGGAAATTGACATAGAAGACCTTAGGACCAATCTGAATGGGGAATTCCATCTCCCCCAACACTTCCTTTTTAGACCCATCAAAAGCTCTCACCAGCGTCGAGCTTGGCTTCATGTAAGAGCAGTCCACATCTAATTTGTCCATGGTTGACTTTGGCATGACATTCAATGAAGACCCATTATCAATCAAGACCCGAGCCAACACATAGCTGTTGCGCCCCGAAAAATCCGGTTTGGGACTTTTCAGTTTGACAACGTTGAAAATCAGTAGAGCCACCACCAATATTTTATTTTAGGAAAACATTGAAAAAACCTTTTTGAAAGCGGGTGTCTTTCAAAACTTAGAGATGTAGGTTCGGAATTCGGTTGCGCTTGGGAAGGTATTAGCACTTCACGCGCCTCTTTCTACCGAAAGGAACCATTAATTTGATGTGGTTTTGAAATGTTTGATTTGAAATACGTTGTTCTATTTATTTTTCTTTTCTTTTCGAGAAATCATTTTATTGAAAACGGGAAAAAGGGATGTTTTTGGTATCTTTGAAAAGCGGAACAAAACAAAGATTTTTGAAAAGCGTGCTTTGACGGGACAGAACCCGGCCCCACGTACCTCTTTGGCCGAGGATCAAAGCAACGTAGTTCTTGTTTTTATGGGTTTTTAAAGATGTGCTTGACGGGACATGAACCCGGTCCCTCACGTACCTCACCGGTTTGAGGATCAAAGCAACGTAGTTCTCGTGTTTTTAAAGGTATGCTTGACGGGACATGAACCCGGTCCTACGTACCCTCACTGGCTGAGGGATCAAAGCAACGTAGTTCTCAGTTTTGCGTGTGAAAACGGCTTTTGAGATTGAATTTTGAAGTTTTTGAAATAAGACTCGAGTGTTCGCGAACACCAAACAAGCAAAGGCTTCGAGTGGCATTCGGTATTAACTCGAAAAAGAGGGTTGGAGCCGGTAATCAAACAAGCAACGGCTTCGAGTGATTACAAGCGACAACGTTGTATTATTTTTGTTTTGAAAATATTTTGAAAAAGGTGGTGAGCCTCAGTGATGATTATCACTAATAGCTCGTGTTATTTTGGAAATTTGAATTGGTTTTTGTTGTTTAATTAATGTGTGGGAGCTTTCATGATAGCCAAACAAGCAAAGGCTTCGAGTGACTATCACTAATAACTCCTCATTAACGATCAAACAAGCAACGGCTTCGAGTGATGGTTAATGATTTATTTAGGAAAATGCCTTAAGTTTATTTGAGAAAAAACATGGGATTTCAAGCTTGAAAAGAAATGTAACATTTCAAATCATTTTTCAAGTCAAAACCAAAACAACCATTGGAACACAAGGGAGGCAATCATAAGAGTATTCACAAGTTGCTATGAACAATTGAATGCGCAATGATGCAAGCATATGAGTGCAAGAGTATGCAATTATGGAATGCAAAGTACAACATTATTGAATGCAAGAACAATTTAAAAAGAGTGCATGACATAGTGCTAATGAGTGCATGAACATGTGAATATGCAATTTAGAAATGAACATGAACTTCAAATCACCATTTATTCATGAAATGCAAGCAAACAACATAGGTTAAACTTTTGGTAAGGATTCACATGATCAAGCAAAGAGATGCATAAAAGTCACATGAACCCTAATTTTCTTCTAATATGCAAAGCAAAACAACCTTGAAACAATCTTTATTTTCACAAGACTTGGTAACAATTATTTTTGTGGTTCAAGTATATCAACTAAGCACATAATGGACTACAAGGCCGAAGCCTATTGTAGCTCAAACCCCATTTATTTCATGCAAGAATACAAAGAATGAACAAAACAACCAATCCCTAAAAGCTAGCATGAAACCGAGGGCCTATTTGCCCAAAAATCATCAAATTCTTTCATCAAAATTTGCTTAATCACATAAATAAACATGCATACATGATAAACAATAAAAACAAACTAAAACCCCAAAATTGGAGCCCAAACCGAAACCATATTCACAAAAATCCAAGTCTAAAACATCAAGATTCAACAACAAGCATGGTTCACAAAATTAGCACAATTAATCAAGCATTAATCAACTTCAAATCATTTAATGAACAAGAATATTCAAAGGATCATGGATTAGGCTCAAAGTTGAAGCAAAAAAGAAAAGGGAAACATGTTTTCATTTGGGTAAAACCTAATCAACACATAATCACAAGAACAATTTATTTAGTTGGTGATGGACCAGCTCTCACCCACAACAGCCCCTAATCTACATTGTATGATATTATGAGATGCAAATATAAGTTGAAAAATGGTTTTAATGCAAGAAAGTGAATGAAGATGCAAAGGATTTGATGTATACCTTAGTTTCAAGCTAAATAAGAGTAGGAATGAAGATTAAGAGCAATAAAACACCAACAATCCTCAAGAACTAGCAAGAACAGCTCCAACACCTTGAAGAAACAACCCCTTTGATAATGTAAAAATGGAATCAAGGATAAAAGGAAAAAGATATATGAATGTAGAGTGTGTTTGAGGTGATTTGGTGAAGGAAAGTTGGAAAAATGAGGGGAGGAGATGAAGGAGGAGGGTCTGGTTTGAGAGAGGAGAAGGAGAGGAGAAGAGTGCTAGGGTAAAAATGAGAGTGTGTATGTGAGCTAGGTCTTATTTTGGGCTTTTATATGAAGTGAAAACTTAAAGGGTAATTAAGACAATGTAACTCTTGCAAACCACTAGGATTTGAGATGAATTTTGAATCAAGGGTCAAGATGCAAGATCACATGGATTAGGGGCAATAAAATGAGGAGAGAGAGGGCTGGGGTGTGCAGCTTAAGGGAGGTGGTGAAGGATAAGCTTAATTACACAATTGTATTTTTCTACAAAGCTTATTACACAAGTGCCATTTTAATTCAAATGAAAGGTGAGGATTGATTTTCACACTTGAATGAATGGCCATGATTTAATACAATTGCAAACAATAAAAATAAATGGAAATGGGGTGATTATGGGCTGTTATTTATGCAGCTTATGGGAGTGGAGAGTGAGTGGAATTGCAAATTGTACTTTTGATCTTATCCTTAATTCAAAGGAATCTAGAATATTCCCTTCTAGATCATTCTTCCTAATTCATGCCATTTTGGGTCATACCTATGATTCAATGATTGGGCTCTGAATTTTATGATCTCACCAATCCCAAAATTGATTTATTTACCCCACCTCAAAGGAAAAGACCATTTTACCCTTCTATCCAAAAACTAGGTTTTTAGGCCCCAAGGTTTAATATTTATGCACAAAAATATTCACAATGGAGCACAAATATCCCTTAAATAAATCATTGATGATTATTCAAGGATTTGGGACAACAAACTGTTTTTAGTGTGAAATGACCAAAATGCCCTTTCACTCTAAAAACCCTAGTTCTTGCCTGAAACACATTTCCACTTCAAAAATGATTTTTCTCCCTAGGAGTGACCTCTAGTACCTCAAAAATACATGTTGAATGACGTGTCCTGAGAAATTGTCCTTTATTTGCAAAATGACCAAAATACCCTTTTGCACTAAAAAACTCTAATTTGTCTAAAAAATGCATTCTAACTCCAAAAATGATTTTGGAAGCTTTGAAATGACTTTAGAAACCTAAATGCAATGCATGATGCTTTTTTTACTTTTTAATTTAATTATTTTTTGGGGAAAATTAGGGTTTTGACCTAAGCCGGACAAAATTGGGGTATGACAATAGTCTCCGCATTTGACTGAAATATGCAGAGCCTGATTATGTTCTTTTCCTCGTGAAGGTAACTCGTCATCGGCAAAAGTCAAGTGGTTTGCCGCCACGATGTTTCCTACAATCCCATCAAACTGACATACCGAGATGTCTTCAGCTACATGGGCTTTGCTGAGTACTTTCATCAGGGTAGTTATGTGAGCTTTTGAGCTGAGTAGTAATGACAGCATGGAGATTTTGGCTGGAGTTTGCTTCAGCTGGTCCACAATCTGATAGTCACTTTGCCTGACAATTTTCAAGAATTCATTGGCCTCTTTTTCTGTCACTTTTTCTTGGACAACTTCTGGCTCTTTCCCTTTATCCTTACGACCTCTCTGCTCAGCCTCTCTGGATGTTTCTGCCCAGAGGGTTTCTGGAGCATATACTCTTCCACTTCTTGTTAACCAACTTGCTCCCGCTATGTTAGTTACAGTAGAGGTACTTGGAGAACATTCCGCCAAAGACAGCGTACTATACTTCCATGTGACTGCCTTATCTGACTCGTAGGGAAAAGAAGCAGGGATTTCAATTACTATTGGTTGAGCCTTAGCTTGCACCAATCTTGGGTTATAATTGTACAGAATCTCAATGGGTCTTCTAACCTCTCTGCCACTATCAGAACGCAGAGTCAACACCTCTTCTTCACATCAAGAGTTCCCACCTGAATTACACATCAATCCATCATATCTTGTAAGATCATTTTAAAACTTTCACAATCTCCCACACACGTGTAATCAGCACATCCATTCTCATGACAACATCCCCTTTTGATAACCCCTGCACTGCATAATTCTGCATGAATGGCACTCAAGGGAGTCTTAACCTTCTCAACACTCCTTATCAACCGCCCAACGGAGCTCTCAATGGCCGACCTTCCATGACCTGGCAATGGGTTGGAGGTTATGCTCGGATTATTCTGCTTGAACGAAAGCCAATTTGCATCAATTAAATCCTGGACCACGTGCTTAAAAGCTTTGCAACCCCTCCATCATGAAAACTGCAGGTCACATTGGCATTGTAGCTTCTGGGGAATGGAGGTTGAAAAGGCTTCATTGAACGAGTATTGATCAGGTTTTTGGATATTAGGTGATTAAACAGCTTAGTGTAGGTCATCGGGTTGGGATCAAAACTGGTACGCTTCTTGTACTGGTAGCCCTGAGCTTTATGACCATCATCGCTTTGTTGGGGTGATACAGGCGCAGAAAATGGGACTGCCTGCGGTGGAGTACCAAAGGATGAATTTCCTCCAGAGATCACATTGGTCTCCCCCTCTTTCTTTTTGGGGAAGTGAGAGGAGTGCTTCTTCTGCTCGCTTGAGCTGCCTGAGCTTCCTGGATTAATGAAGTGATTAACTATCTTCCCACTGCGTAAACCGTTTTCAAGTCTGTCTCTGATAACCACCATATCCGAGAAGTTGGATGAGGCACTTGTAATCAACCTGTCATAATAGATCACCGGCAGAGTTTCCAAGAACATGTAAACCATCTCCTTTTCTGTCAAAGGCGGCCTTACCTGCGCAGCTGTACTCCTCCACTTCTGGGCGTATTCTTTGAAGGACTCCTTGTCTCGTTTGCTCATGTGTTGTAGTTGTGACCGATCTTGGGCCAGGTCCATATTGTACTTGTATTGCTTCAAGAATGCTTCTGACAAGTCCTTCCAACTTTGAACGTCAGAGGACTGTAATTGCATATACCAATCTAGAGAGGCCCTGACTAAGCTGTTCTGGAAACAGTGAATCAACAGCTTATCATCATTAGCATAAGGACCCATCTTTCTAACAAACATTGTGATGTGGCTGTCTGGACAACCGATTCCACAGTATTTATCGAAGTCAGGCGTTTTGAACTTGGGAGGGAGAATAAGATCTGGGACAAGGCATAAATCACGGGCGTCTCTAGCTCTGACCCCGACACCTTCTATAGCCCTTATCTGTTCTTCAAGCACACGGTATTGGTCTCTGGATTGAGGGTCTTCAAACATATGCCTCGGAGGAATGCCATACTATAACAATACCCACCAAGCTGAGCAGCATTCTGAGGATATGCAGCAAAGCCCTGGAGTAGGACTGAGCACAACATGAGGACTAGGTGCGTGGACACGAGGCCTCTGCATGCCGTTCCACCGGACATGACGGCGATCGCTTGACTTGGTCGGCGGCGTGCGAGGAATAGAGTCAGCATTTTGCGGCGCATAACCAGCTGGCATTCCCCATGGATACCTTTGTGTAGTTGGCTGACACTGAGCATGGGCATAAATGAATGCAATGCAGATGAGCGTTAGTTTTGGTTTGTTTTATGCCGAGAATCGCAGTGTACTATGTCTTGCCATAGGTTTAACGGTGGATTTTGATTTTTTTTTTTTTGAAACACAACAAGGTTAGAATCAATAAGCGAAACAAAGCATATTCCATGCATTCAAACTTAAACAAACACTTCAAGTCTTACATTCCAAAGGTAAAATATTCAAATGGAAGTACAGCTATCAAGAAAGAAAAAGTACAATGAAAAATGAAAATTACAAACAAGAGCTCAACTACATAGAGCTTTGAAATTTCGATCCTTTTCCTCTTGTTGCTGTGGGAGCACCTCAGGTCTTCTCTTTGACTTCCTCAACTAAGGCTCTCTGAGAACTTCACAAACTTGTGGCTCTTTGGTGGAGTATTAAAGAGATACATCTCAGCCTCGGCCCTTCTTAATTTCTTGGGCACATCCGCGAGAGCTTGATTGGCTAGCTCTGCTAGCTCGGAGAACCTATCCTTCCACTGTTGAATTTCCTCCCTCAGCTCGATGATGATTTCCTACTCTTCAATCCTACCGAGCAGCTCGACAAAGCGATGTTCCCAGTATTGCCTTTCATCCTTCACTTGCCGGTACGCATCACTTGTGTGTCGAAGGTTCCTCCTCAACTCATCAGAATTCTATTGTTCCATTCTCAAGGCTTGCTGGTATTCTTTAAGGATGCTCTCAATTGAGTTCCTTTCTTGCACAATACTGTTCAACTTACTCCCCCACTCGGCTCGTAGCATGCGGGATTCTCTTTTTGTCTTGGCAAGCAAGCTTTTCACAGTTCTCTCGTCCATCTTTGTCTTTTCCCATAAGTCTTTCCACTGACTGGCTTCTTCAATAGCCTTTTTCTCTTTCACATTTCGCCTCTTGGGCTCTTCTCTGGTACCTTGCAAGTATTTCTGTGCTTCTAACTTGCTCTTCTCTTCCATTTTGAGTTTCTTAGCAATCTCCTCTATAGCAGCAGACTTGAGAGCACTCTCTTCTTCCAATCTTTTGTTCTTCAGAAGCATCTTCTCTATCTCAACTTGCAAAATCTCTTCTCTTCCTCTACTTTCATCAGTGCCAGCTTGACCTCCCCCAACTTTTCGACAACAGGAGCACTAGAGTCTACAACTTCCCTGTCAACTTGCAATGCTTTTTGATAAGCCATTTGAACACTCTGAAACTTTTTCTCAAGCCACTGAGCGAAGGTAATACCTCTAGTCCTCTGAGCAAGCTCTGCCTTTCCACTACGAATCACCGTACGCCATGCTTGCAAAACCTTTCTAAGCAAACTGTCATCCTTTGGACCTCCTTCGAAGATGTAAAACGGGAATAACATCTCCTCAATAGGCGAGTTCCTCATCGGATATCCTAATTTCCCCAGGGTTAGAGAGGGGTTGTAATTGATACACCCCTTAGTAGCCATTAAAGGGACATTCTAAAAGCCACCGCAGCGAAAGACTACCTCGGGTCTATCTTTCCAACATGATGAGAGATACCAACAAGCTGAATGCTCATCTAGGCTTCCTAGAATTTGGACCTACTCTTTAATATTCATGGTTTTCACCTCACAAGTTACAGCATAGTCAATCAACTTTTCCACACGTTTTGGATTGGTGAAAGCATGAATAAGAAGCCAAGCATACAATAGGTGAGATGAGCAAGAGATTTTCTTCCTTCTTAATTCACAATGATGAGTAAGAGCGGAATAGGTGTCGGCCAGGATTGCAGGAATTGGATTGATAGGGCTCTTCTCATTTTGAAAAGCTAAGAAGATGCCAATGACAGTCACGTCCACATGTTTCTCGATCTGCGGGAAGAGAACAACCCCGAAGATTGTTAAGGCCATGACTTGCTTGAAGACAACCCAATTCTTGTTTCTAGCGTAAGCTTCCATCAAACTCTCAAGATAACTCTGCGGGAAACCTATCACATGGTTTCTCTTCTACTTTTGGAGCTTTAGGTCTTCCTCATTCACATGCAAAAACGCAGCAAACTTTTCATGTGTGTAATACTGCTCTTGATATTGGTAAGGGATATCTTCTGTCTGAGCAATCCTCAAGATCTGTTGATACTCTTCCAATGTGGGAGCCATCTGGAAATTTCTGAAGAGGAAGCACCTGATTTTAGAGTTATAGAATCTACTCAGAGCCACGATAGCCTCAGTCTGTACCTCTAGCAACAACAACTTGCGGAGATTCCAATAAGCACTGTCAAATGATCCTCTTTCAATCGGTCCCATCAAGGCGACACAATCTTTTAGACTAGCGACATCTACCCTACTTACAACTGGATACCTCGGAGTGTACGCTGTTTCACTTTTTGATTCCATACCGTACCTATGACAAGATATTACTTTGTGATTCTCGGCAAACAAACTTTTAGTGAGGTGCAATGATGCGTGCATGAGTTGCAGAAACTTATGTTTTACACAATGCAGAAATGTATGCAAATGATGATGATGCTTTATGCAAATGCAGGGTTAGAAAAGAGATTTAATTGGCGGTTATTCTAGTTTTTTTTTTGAAAACACGGACACGATGCATTTATCTTAATGACTCTATGCTACAACAAGTAAGTAGGCTTATGTCTTAATATAAGAGTACATGCATGGGGGAGGAATTGCACACAATTAAATCAAAACATTTAAACGGCATCTTGAACGAGAGAACACAATTGATTAAAGGCATAGAATGATCTAGGTTAGATGAATGAACATACAAGCAATGATGTGCATGATTAGGGAAATATGCAAATGCATGAGCATACAAGACTATGCATGAATGAATGATTGAGCATACAAGACTATGAATGCATGAGCATAGTTATTGTGCAAGGTATGACCATTTGAGTATGCATGAACATGTGAATATGTAAGTTAGAAATGAATGTAAAAGGATAAGTAAGAGGATGCATGACGTATGCGAAATGTCTTTGGGTTTTTAGGTAAATGATTCATGATTCAAAGTGATAAAAATCTAGATGAGTTATGGTAAGAAGTTTTGATGCAATGTTGTAAAAGGAAAGAATGCAAAGTGATAAAAAGCTTAATGAAATAAGTGATAAAAAGTGAATGAAATAAGTGGTAGAAAGTGAATGAGATGGTAAAAATAAAAAGTTAATGAAATGGTAAAAATGTTAAAAACACTATGACACAACTTGCATTTACTCAACCACAATCAAAATGACAATCTTCAAGCAATCAAAGGGGTAGAAACCCTAGTCATGGCCGAATGCAAGCAAGCATGGAATCATCAACTTATTTCATGCAAAATTGACAACTTAACACACAAAACGACACAAGAGAAAAGGACCTAATCTTTCTTGCAAGTTCCTAAGACAAACATCAACCAAATCATGCATTTATTCACACAAAATCAAAGAAAACAAAACAAGCAACATGAACCCTATTTTTATTGCCCAAACCCGAGGCTATGTATGGCCCAAAATCAACAATTATTCAACCCCAAATCATAAAATGATCAAGAACACACAAGAACCCTAAAATAGAGTTCATGGCTGAATCAAATGGGGTATGAGAATGGGTTTTCATTTGATAAAATTATGCAAACAAGATTTAAAATACAAGAAAATGCAAGAAAACACAAGAACAACTCCTTCAAAGCCAAGGAGCCACCTCAAACACCCAAGCCTCCCTAAGTGTTTGTCAATAGTGTTTGAGATGGCTCCTCAAAGCAACAACAACAATATATGTAGGAGTTGAGATGAGGAGAAGAGAGATTATGCAAAAATGAAGAAGATGCAAGGGTTTTGAAGTTTTACCTTGAATCCAAGCCAGGAAATGAGTAATATGAAGAACAAGACCACAAATCAACTAAATCCTCAACAAACTACAATGAAACTTGCGCACCTTGCCTTGATTCTTGAGATTAGATGATGAACAATTAGATTTTAGTAGAAGGGGAGGATGATATGTGAAGTAGGAGTGGATTTGAGATAGAAAATGGGAGTGAATTGAAGAAGAATGGAGGAGGAATTGGGGGTAGGAGAAGGGAGAGTTGTGTGAGGGTTGTGTGAGTGAGAAAATGAGAGGCCAAAAGATCATGAGAGATGGGCTTAACAAGGTATTTATAGAATGCAATTAGGGTTGAGGGTGTTTTTGTCCTTACATTCTAGTTGTGCTCTAGGATTGGACCTTAATTTTGAATCAAAGGCTAGGATTGATGATCACATGGATTGAGGACATTGAAAAAGCACAAATGAGGGAGTGATTGGGTGATATGCACAGCTCATGAGGGGAGTGGAGAGGGTGTGAATTTCCAAAAATGTTTCTCCACAATTTCATATCACAAGATTGCCATTAACTATGAATGAATGATGGAGATTTGCATCTTAATTTGAATGGAGAGTCATGATTGAGATACACTTTGCAAGTAATGAAAATAAATCAAAAATGGAGGGATAATGGGCTGGTTATGCGCCTCATGAGGAGGGGAAAGGGTAAAAATTGCTAGTTGGCAATTGTACTATTTGTCCCCTTCATGAACCTTCCATTATCTCTCTTTTTATGAGATCACCATGACCAAAAATATCATAAAAATCTCACCTTGCAATTTTGTAGAATATTCTTTTTTGATGCCTTTTTGAATTTGAAAACTTTTTTACCATGCATGCATGCGCCACATATATGCATGACCGAAAATATTTTGCCTCAAATAAACTTCACTAAAATTGCACAATGATTTTTGACGAGAAATTATCCTTTTGTGAAAAATGACCAAAATACCCTTTTGCCCTAAAACCCTTGTTTTTTGCTAAAAAATGCATTTTCACTCTAAAAATGAGCCTAAAAACCCTAGAATGACTTTTGAAACCCAAGAATGCATGCAAAATGCTCCTCACACTCTTCAAAAGGATGCCACACTTCACAAATTATTCTTTTTTGTGGAAAATTAGGGTTTTGACCCAAGCCGCACAAAATTAGGGTATGACAGCTGCCCCTCTTTATTTGGATTTTAACAAGGAATATGAATTGGCCGAAACATATTCCGAGGCAAAATAGAAATAAAGAATTCAGAAATTATACCAATTTTGTCTACTTAGGGAAATCCAAATTTTCTTTTTTTCTTTTTCTCTATTTTTGTTTTTCTGTTTATTTTTCTTTTGAATAGGTGTCAGCCCTCAGTAAGCTAGCGAAAGCGGTAAAGAAAGCAGTAAAGAAGGCAGTAAAGAAAGCGATAAAAAAAGCAATAAAAAGGTGTTGGTCCTCAACCAACACCGGAGGCTGCCTAAAGCCTTTTAACGAATCGTGAACGATCCGAGTTTGCACTTGGGCTTGGGGAGCACGTGGGCTCAAGGGGTGGTCTTTCGAGCGACCGGGGGAGGGTACTTTATCAAGTCTAGATCTCGATATTTCCCTAGGACTGTGCCATGTTTTAGGCCAACACGGCTATCCTCTACAACTGGACCTATTGAGGTCAGGGGGACTTACCTGCAGCTCGAATGCAAGTTAAAGTCAATCTTTCTGGGGGACACGTGGGTCCAAGGGGAATTCAAAAATCCAGTTGGTTTTCTTCAGTCGGTCAATGCTTCCGCACCGATCCAGGGTGTCTGCTCAGGCTAGCGGACTTTTCTTCAGCTTTCTCTGATTGGTGGTCAATGCCATTGCATTGATCCAGGGTACTTGCACACGTTAGCAGATTTTTCGTCGGCTTCCTTTGATTGATGGTCAATGCCATTGCATTGATCCAGGGTACCTGCACACGTTAGCAGATGCAAGGCATGGTGCATGGAATATGAATGCATGTTATGAAGGGTCTGTTATGCGAATGCATGTCATGCGAGTGCATGCGATGCGATGATTTAGTGTAATGATGAATGATGTAGAATGCTTTTCCTTCGGCTTTTCTTTGATTGACTTTCGATCGACTTTCTTTTTTCTGATCGTTTTTTTTCTTTATTCTCCCTTTGATCAGCTTTCTTTTTTCTGATCGTTTGTTTTTTCTTTTGTTCTTTTGCTCTTTTGGCTTATCTTTTTGCTGGTTCCGCCAATTCGCGACACTCATGGTACGAGACTGAGGAACCTATTGGAATTGCGAGGCTCATGGGCCGAGTGCAGGTTGGCTTTGACTTTGTCGTTTGAAGCAATCGTGGGTGCAGTCGTTTTCTCTTGCATGATTAACTTGTTTTGGGGAATTGCTTTTTTCCGTGGCTTTTAAGAATTTCGTAATGATTTGCAATGCTCTATGATGTATGCACATGTTTTACAATTCAGGATCACCATCATCATAAAACGTCTATTTTGAGCAGAAAAAGCAGAAATAACAACAAACAGACCTGAGAAAGTTGAGCTTTATTGATGTAGAAATCGGACGCACAGAAAGTTACGCCGACTATTCAATACATTTGAGAATTTAAACTACAAAAAAAAAAGACACGAAAGAAGAAAGACGCTAATTTTTGACTGTCCGTCTGTGTGGAGCAGTGCCGACATTTGTGTCCTTAAACTTGATCACCCCCTTATCCAAGTCCTTGGAAGTGTCGTATGCCTTTGTTTACTTTTCATGCCCAAGTTTTCTGACCCTAACTTTTGCTTGGGTCACTCTGATTTTGCCTAGGCCGCCCTTTCGGGTTTTCAACCTAGCGAGCTAACTCTTACTTAGCTTATCTTTCTCTTTTTTTGTCTATTTCTTTCAGGCATAATACTTCTTCACAGAGTCTGAATTGACTGTGTTCTTGAGATCTTCGGCGTCCATGTTGGTAAGTATCAGTGTTCCTCCAGAGAAGGCTTTCTTGACAACATATGGTCCATCATAGCTTGGAGTCCACTTCCCATGGGGGTCGCTTTGGATGGGCAATATCTTTTTGAGCACAAGATCTCCCTGCTTAAATTCTCGAGGCCGGACTTTCTTGTCGAATGTCCTTCTCATCTTTTGTTGATACAACTGCCCATGACACAAGGCAACAAACCTTTTTTCCTCAATGAGGTTCAACTGATCTAGACGGGCCTAAACCCATTCTGCTTCTTCTAACTTGGTTTCCAATAGGGAGGACTGCTTCCGACCCATATACCAAAGAGAAAGGGGTTGCCCCAGTTGAAGTGCGTACTGAAGTTCGGTAGCCATGCAAAGCAAACGGAAGCATCTCATGCCAATCCTTGTAGGTTACCACCATATTTTGCACAATCTTCTTGATGTTCTTGTTGGCTGCTTCGACTGCCCCATTCATCTTCTAGCGGTAGGGAGAGGAATTATGATTTGAATTTTGAATTCTTTGCATGAGTCCTTCATCATTTTGCGATTCGAGTTCTTTGCCGTTATCAGTGATGATCTTGTTTGGAAGATCGTAACGGCAAATCAGATATTTCTTTACAAACTTGGCAACCATAGCGCTAGTTATACTGGAGTACGAGGCAGCTTCAACCCACTTGGTGAAGTAGTCAATGGCGACCAGAATGAAGCGATGCCCGTTCGACGCTTTAGGCTCAATAGGACCAATAACATCCATCTCCCACATTGAGAACGACCAAGATGCAGTCACAACATTCAAGGAAGCAGGCGGTACATGAATGTGATCGGCATAGATCTGGCATTTGTGGCACTTTCTTACAAAGCTGTAGCAGTCTGATTCCATCTGCAACCAGTAGTAACCCGCCCTTAAGATCTTTCTAGCCATGGTGTGCCCACTGGAATGAGTTCCAAATGAGCCTTCGTGCACATCTCTCATTATTCTTTCAGCTTCTTCTTTGGCAACACACCTCAGGAGAACCATATCATAGTTTCTTTTGTAGAGAACTTCACCACTCAAGAAGAAATTCCTTGACAATCTTCTGAGAGTTCTCTTGTCATTCTCCGATGCCCCAGGTGGGTATTCCTGAATAGTGATGTATTGCTTGATGTCATGATACCAAGGCTTATCATCAGGCTCTTCGTCTATGGATGTGCAGTAATGATGCGCAGGCAGGTTCCGATGTTGGATTCGGATGTGATGTTAAACATGGAGGACAAGGTTGCCAAGGCATCGGCCAGCTGGTTTTCACTTCGAGGGATGTGTTTGAAAGTGATTTCGTCGAATGACTCCATCAATTCTTGCCCATAGTCACAATAAGGGATCAGTTTGGGATCTCTGGTCTCCCAATCGTCTCTTATTTGATGAATCACCAGGGCTGAATCACCATACACATCAAGCCTTTTGACTTTCCACTTCAGGGCTGCCTGAATGCTCATGATGCATGCTGCATACTCGGCAATGTTGTTTGTGACGTAGAAGCTCAGTCTTGTAGTGACAGGAATGAAGCGGTTGTCAGGAGATATCAACACAGCACCTGCCCCATGCCCCCATATGTTGGACGCACCGTCGAAGATCATCCGCCATCTTTCATTTTCTTGGGATTTCCCCTCGTCAAACAATGCCATGATATCTTCATCAGGAAAATCATGCTGCATTGGCTGGTAGTCTGGAATTGGTTGACATGCTAAGTACTCTGCAAGTGCGCTGCCTTTGAGCGCTTTTTGCGTGACATACATGATATCGTATTCTGATAATAACATCTGCCAGCCGACAATTCGTCTTGTGAGAGCTGGTTTCTCAAATATGTATTTAATTGGATCCACTTTAGACACCAACCAAGTTGTATGGCTCAGCATGTACTGCCTTAAACGGTGAGCAGCCCAAACTAGAGCACAACAAGTATTTTCAAGGGTAGAATACCTCGTCTCACAGTCAGTAAACTTCTTACTCAGGTAGTAGATAGCATGTTCTTTCTTCCCTGATTCATCGTGCTGTCCCAACACACAGCCCATTGAGTTGTCTAGCACTGTAAGGTACTGAATGAGGGGCCTGCCTGACACAGGTGGCATTAAGACTGGCGGATCTGAAGGTAAACCTTGATTTTATCGAAGGCTCTTTGACAATCATCATTCCACTTTGCTTCTTTATTCTTGCACAACAGCTTAAAGAGAGGCTCACAAGTGGCGATTGTAACACCCCTTTTCTACCCCTCAATTTACACGTCATTATCAGAGTAATTTCCTTTTCAAAAATATTAATTTAATTGGTAGAAAAGAAATGCTACCTCGTCATAAAAACTCATCATTTGCACTCATTAAAGTTTGTGCAGCAAAACCATCGTCATAAAATCTAAACTCCAAAACAAAAGGAAGTTTACGTCACAGCGGAATAAAAATCATCGCTCGCCAAAACCACTCAGACACGTCTCACATCAACCATAAAATCATTAAGCAGTTAATTAATAAACTAACAAACTTAAACTACGCCCCCTAGGTGCTACAGTATCAGAGAGCGACTCGACAGACATCCCAACGGCTATCAAAGAAGGCAGCAGGACCTTCATTCGGGGTTACCTGCAGCGTTGCCACAATAGAGCAACATTCCAAGCAGAAGGGGTGAGAATTTCAATAAAACATAATCAGATACATAATAGAAAAATGAGAGCAGGCAATCACACGGTATCATCATCATCACCACATCATAATCACACAACACCAGCCCAATCACAACAGCAACAATTCACAGTCATGCTACAACAACAATTCACAGTCGTGCTTATGTATGAAAATGCAACCCACACAAGGGCATATGCATGATGGTACCATATTCATCACAATTAAGAGGCCGAAGCCTATTCTTCACTGGAGGCCGAAGCCTATTCTTCGCAAGAGGCCGAAGCCTATTCTTCACATTTATGCACTTGCCATGAGATTGTATATACACATGTGCATTTCATCAAAATACTCACCTGGAGTACTCACCATCATCATCATAAAACACTCATAGAATGTATTCGTCATAGTCATCAAAATCATATGTATATATATATATATATCACATCATCATAATCACTCATAGAGTGAACTCGTCATATTCATCAAAATCATATAACAACATCATCACAGTCATACTTTTTCTCATCATCATTAAGCATATATATATTTTCAGTTATCTTTTAGCTTAGGGTGTTATAAAATAGTGCACTGATTGACTATGGGATTACTCTGTAAGCGATACTACTTGCCACGAGCATTGGCCACCTTTGCAAGACTCTCGGTGATGCCCTTGTAAAATACACGGTGAAAGAAATTCTGACCTTAGTGGTAACCCACAGTCTAGCCATAGTCAATTAGCACACTAGTAGTATCGATTTCTGGCTTCTGTATAGAGCCCAGAATCGATTTTTAAGCTTCACTTTGGGAAAAATTACTCGATTCTTATATTTGTTTACGAACCACAATTACAAACATAACAGTTCAGAATCATCCAGGCACACTCAATCAATCATATATATCAAAACATCAATTTCAGCAAGTCAACATCAAATTCAGCAAGACAACCTCAAAGCTCTTCAACAAATCCAATTCATCAAACATCATCCAAAAAAAATCATCAAATCATCTCACAACAACATCAAAATTCAGCAATGAACATCAAAAATTCATCAACAACATCAAGAATCATGAATTCATACCTCAACAACATCAAAACCCCACAAACCCACCACATACCCAATTATGTTAAACCAAAACGCTCACCCTTACCTCGTAACGTACGCTCCGTGGAAGATGATTGGAGACACCACCCGTAACCACAGCAACACACGAAGCAAAGCTTGAGAACTTGCGAAATTTCTCTTCTCCCTCCTTCTCTTAGCGCCGCGCCACCTCCTCCTCCCTTGCTCTCTCTAAATTTTCGTTTTTCTCTCTGAATGAATTGGGAATGAGGGTTTCGCATAACCCTTGGGGTTTAAGGTGTGGGCCTTTCACGCATTGGGCTCACAGCTACACCCCCCACTACTACTCGATCCCACTCCTACACAAATCATGATATTCCCCTTTAATTTTAATTATCTCACACTTCAACTAAAATTAATTATTCCACTAATCAATTTAATTAAACCAATTAAATTATTTTATTTTATTTTTAGGGGTGTTACAACTCTCCCCCTTAAAAGAATTTAGTCCTCGAAATTCCAACGATTCTAGCCAACAACAAAAGGTATTCCTACACTAGAAGTCCTTGTTGTTCTAAAGGTTGTTATCCGTTATTCTATATTCTCGTCTCGAATTTCGAAATCAAATAGAGTTCCCTAGAGCAATGCACACATCTCTACACTCTAACTCAGTACTAAAAGCGTTATCTCGAAGTCACCAAAGTTTAACTCGACTACCCAACACAATCAATCTGCTATTAGGATAAGATAGTCTCAGTGGCAATCACCATGAGTTCGTTCAATGAAAACCCCATAATCTAAAGCTCACTCTATAAGCTTGAAAGCCAAGTCGTATCTCATACAAATAATTAATCTACTTTTCACAATTACTAATCATTCTATAGTAGGCTTTATAGAAGCACGTTAATTCTGAATGTTCCCAACAAGGCATGGTTTACTACAGCTCCTAAGTCTCAACTTAAGGTATGTATTCTCATCTCTTACCTCACAAAACTATGTACTTTTAGTCCATGCCCAACACGCCGCCAAAACTCCAATAAGAACACCAAAACCAAAATAAGGTTGAGATGAATTCTCGTTTTACAATACACGTAAAGTACATAAACATTTATAATGAACACAATTATCTAAAAATTAAGAATTAACATACACTTAATCATAATATAACAAGGAGGCTATAAAGCATATTGTCTCTAACCCTCTCATCCAATTAACATGTGGCTTTGCTATTTTTAAGAAAAATTAAAATGGAATGTGTAAATAAATCTACTAAGATAGTTAGTGGCACCTCACTAAATATAATTAAGCCACGCGTACAAAACACTCATAAATTATAACTTACTTTAGAAGTTCTTGACACATCAAGTTGATCCATGGTAAAAAACCCAAGAACGGTTTTAGACTCTCATTAGAAGGGAACAACAGTCATTCATATACACTTTTAAGTGCAATATTTAATTTATTTAACTCACTTAAAAAAAATCGGAAAATTAATTAAACAATTAATTTCGCTAGCATTCACTTAGTATAATTTAAATTATATAGGATAAAACAAATTTCAAATGTTTTACGTGTGTAGTACACACTATTTCACAATCTGACAAATTCACAACATAACATATAGAGAACCATTGATTAACATAAATAAAACCCATAAGTTAAAATTAAGGATGAGCACGCTCCTTATTTAATCCACTTAAACTTAGTGCATATCCAAAATCTAAAATAATAATAAATTATACAAGACTTTGTATTTATCCATCAAAACAAACTTAATACATAAGCATCCAACCTTAAAGCTAGTTAAATAGAAGTTTATAAGCAGTTTGAGTACATATTTATTTTTACACCACAAAACCATGTAACATCATTCTTTAGAAAATATTAGTATCACAATTAAATCATAAAACTTGAAGACTTTTCACGTTTGGAGTTCACTGATGATACTATAGGATGAAAGTCATGAAACAGTTCTCAAAGACTTAGAGTTCGCAATGTTGAGAATAATTAGACAAATAGAACAACACAAATAAAAGAAATGAAAGTAGTAATGACATGACATGTTAGTCAACGGCTAGAATCATTATTAATTTGTAGAAAAAGGGCAAGCTAGTTTCTTGTGAAAGAAAATCTGAATACTATCTCTACATGGGTGAAATATTAAAATAAGCTCATTGACTACAAAGTACCAATAATTAACATTCAAAAACTTCATACTTCATACAACCCACTCAAAAATATTTAGGCTATATATTGTTTATCTGCCTTTTCCCCATGTAAGCAAAACCCAGAAAAGATACTAACTAATACCTATGCATCGTTTGATATATTAGGTGCGTGGTGTTTGTTCAACTCATATCAAAATGATTCCTCAGTTTATATAGTGAGCAGCCAAGCACACAAAAGATCGCCACAACCAAAGAAGAGTGTTTACATAGGAATCGCACATCAACAAAGTCAAACCTTCGAAGCCACCCTTATATATGTATGTTGAGACTCACCGCAACCCACTAAACCCAGTAACTCTGATTGCTACCGATCTAAAATTCGTCATATCGAGAATCTAAAGAATTTCATGGAAAGAGAAAGAAAAAAATTTGTAAATGATACCTTATGAATATACGAATTAGAGAAAATGATCGTTCTAGCTTTTAAGCAAGAAAATTAATACTTAAGGATTAGCATGACGTCATGTTACTATTAAAGCAACAACTTAAAATAAGTGACAAAACGATCACCGCAAGGCACTCATTCAGAAGCATCAATACACAATTACAAACGTGCTATAGTGAATGTGTCAACACACAACTTAGTATTAATTTAACACATAAAATCTGACTAGTCAAATCCTCATCATCCCTCAAATAAACTAGTTTTAACTGAAATTGACAAACGGTCTCAATCAACATTTTATTCTCAAATCACCAAATCAGATTACACAAGAAATTTGTTCACGAACAAAAAGTTAAAAAAAAAATAACTAGCAAAATACGAAGTTCGCAATCATGTCTGAGAGAAAATTCAGCAAATTGAATAACAAGCTAAAACAAGTTAACACATTAATAATGACTGGCGAGACGCTCAACTTTGAATAAGACATAGTAATGTTTACTTAAATAAGATAAACACATTTTGAGTATTCCATAAAATAGTGGTTTAACACAAGAGTACCCGTAGAGTCAATAAACATTTTATTTTTCACTCTCCAAAACAACATAATGCAACCAACCACAACAAAGCCAAGTCATAGAAGCACAGACTAGTAAAGTTAGAATTCATAGAACAGTTACTAAACCAAATTACAGATTGTATGAATTCAAAGATCACGAAAGTCACTCGATTGGCCCACAACACACGGTCTAAAGGGAATATTGAGTTCTATGAAAGTCACTTGTATTTTAAACCTCACTAACAACGGTAACATTGATGATCCTTCCCAGCTAAGAGTACCTATCATTCGTCCTATTACCTTGAGAACGTAACCAACTAATGCGGTGGTCTCACGACTATCAACAATCAAACAAGCAAAGCATGAAACTCTACTCGAGTTCACCAATCGAAACACAATAGACAATACAACGATCCGGTTAGGACCGACGCGCACTACAAAGATAAACAACGATTAGGACTAAAAGACTCTACGACCAGGAAAACTTGGTGGATTGATCAAAGCGCTCGATACCACTATTGTAACACCCCTTTTCTACCCCTCAATTTACACGTCATTATCGAGTAATTTCCTTTTCAAAAATATTAATTTAATTGGTAGAAAAGAAATGCTATCTCGTCATAAAAACTCATCATTTGCACTCATTAAAGTTTGCAAAGCAAAACCATCGTCATAAAAATTAAACTCCAAAACAAAAAGGAAGTTTACGTCACAGCGGAATAAAAATCATCGCTCGCCAAAACCACTCAGACACGTCTCACATCAACCATAAAATCATTAAGCAGTTAATTAATAAACTAACAAACTTAAACTACGCCCCTAGGTGCTCAAAGATCGAGAAGCGACTCGGACGGACATCCCAACGGCTATCAAAGAAAGCGGCGAGGACCTTCATTCGGCGTTACTGCGCAGCGTTGCCACAATAGAGCAACATTCCAAGCGAGAAGGGTGAGAATTTCAATAAAACATAATCGGATACATAATAGAAAAATGAGAGCGAGCAATCACACGGTATCATCATCATCACCACATCATAATCACACAACACCAAATTTCAATCACAACAAAGAACAATTCACGGTCATGCTACAACATCAATTCACGATCGTGCTTATGTATGAAAATGCAACCCACACAAGGGCATATGCATGATGGTACCATATTCATCACAATTAAGAGGCGAAGCCTATTCTTCTTGGAGGCGAAGCCTATTCTTCGCAAAGAGGCCGAAGCCTATTCTTCACATTTATGCACTTGCCATGAGATTCTATATACACATGTGCATTTCATCAAAATACTCACCTGGAGTACTCACCATCATCATCATAAAACACTCATAGAGTGTATTCGTCATAGTCATCAAAATCATATGTATATATATATATATATATATATATATATCACATCATCATAATCACTCATAGAGTGAACTCGTCATATTCATCAAAATCATATAACAACATCATCACAGTCATACTTTTTCTCATCATCATTAAGCATATATATATTTTCACAATAACAATCAAAACACTCAAACACTCTCACACCTAACCTACATATAATCCCAATTCTAAGAATTATTATAGGTATAAGAAGAGCCCCCTTACCTTGAAATGCTAGAAATTCGAATTCTACTCCAAGGAAAATCACAAGAGCAAGCCGCTTCCCTTCCTCTTTCCAAAACCGTGGATGTCCTTCTCTTTGAACGCATGGGAGAGCAACAAAAATATGATGAGGGGTTGAGGATTATGACGCTGGAAAAGAAAGGAACATGAAAAAGGAAGGATCAAAGTGAATTACCTGCAGAAAACGTGAGAAGAAGCTTTCCTTCCCTTCCTTTCCTTTGCCCACGCCGCGCCTCACACAACACTTCTCCCTCTCTCTGTTTTCTTGCATTTCAACGTGGGAATGAATAATGAGACTCTTCTCAAGGGTTTTGGGAGTTTTAGGAATGGGCTTGGGTCAAAAATTGACTTGGGCCCTAATTGCACCCCCTTCTTTATTTAATTAGGCACCCTCTGAAATAAAAGAATTCCAACATTATTATTCAATTTAATTAAATATTGTAATCCCTCAAATAACTTAATTAAATAAATAATTAAATTATTTTAGGCGTTACACCACGGTAATCATGTGAGGAGTTTTGTGTTGTGTTCTTTGTGCGGGCGCCAATTTCCTAGAGAAATGGCGCGCTGTGTCCATATGCTTGATGGCTGATGTGAGAGTGTGTTCTTTCATGCCGGGCGCCAAGTTCTTTGGAATCGCGCGCCGTGTATCGTATTCATGTCTTTGGGAATATGTTGGTCTTTGGGTTGCCACTTTGTCGGGCGCCACATTCTTTGGGAAAATGGCGCCCTTGGCACTGTTCATGTGCTGGGTGGTGTTTTGTGTAGGAATGTCACTGCCTGGGCGCCAAGTTGTTGGGAAAATGGCGCCCAGTGCACTGTTGGTGAGTTTTGAGCATATTTTACCGTGCCATCTTTTGCAGTTGCCTGCCCAAAATCAATTTTAAACATTTTGGCTCGAGTGGTTTTATTTTAGCTTGTGTCATTTGAGAGATGTTCTGGTGGGGATTGCTGTGGCGCTATATGTGTGCGCCTATGGGGTGGTTTGAGTGAAACTTAGAGTTCTGAGCATATTTTACCGTGCCATCTTTTGCAGTTGCCTGCCCAAAATCAATTTTAAACATTTTGGCTCGAGTAGTTTTCTTTTTGCATGTGTTGTGTGTGTTGTGCCAAGTGCAGGGCGCCAAAAGTCTTTGCCACAGGCGCCTGGGCAGTGCTCGTGTGCGAGGCGTGTCTCGGTTTGTCTTCTTAGTTTGTGTCTAGTGCAAGTGTGCACATGGGGGCGCCAGAATGTGGGAAAAGTGGCGCCCATGTGCTGTGTGCACAGGGAGGGCGCCAGAATGTGGGGATTTTGGTGCCTGGTGTGCCTAAGTGTGTTCTAAGTGTAATTTTTGTCCCTAGGTGACAGTTTGGTCCCTGGGTGACAGTTTAGTCCTAAGGGCGTAGTGTTGGTCCCTAGGTGTTGTTTTGGTCCCTAGGTGCCAGTTTGGTCCAAAAGGTGTCAATTTGGTCCCTGAGTGTGGAATTGGTCCTAAAGGGTGATTTAGGTCCCTGAGTGAGGTTTTAGTCCTCTGGTTGGGTTTAGTCCTTGGGACATGAATAGTGATGAGCTAGTGAATAAATGTGTTAATGATAATGCCATGGGGGCATGGGCCATGGGGGCCAGGCCATGGGGCCAGAGTCATGGGGACTCAATCTATTGATGAAAACGATGAATGGTGGGCTGCGGTCTTGGTGTATAAGTGATTGTGATGATGTGTGTGTTCATGAGTCACATGCATACATTCGGCTGCGGTCGCGACGATAAATTGTGAAGGCTGCGGTCTGGTGTTTTATTTTGGCTGCGGTCGCGACGTATAATGAGTGATGATGAGGCCATGGGGGCCAATGGTACCACATGCATCTTTGCATTACATTGCATCCATTCTTATAAATGATATTGAACTGTTTGGGATGATTGTGATTGATTGACTACTATAAACTTGATATACTGCTTATTATTCCCTTTATTATATAGTTCGAGACTCACCCTTTCTGTTGTTGTTTACCACAGGTAGTCATGAGTGAGGGCTTGCTACCTTCACTATTCCCCGAGTCGGTCTGCTCTGATACGTAGCACCTAGGGGACGGGGTTTAGGCTTTTATTTGCTTTGTTTTGCTCACTGTGGAGCTCTTACATTGTTATACTATGTATTTGTTGAGATCTTATGATTACACTTTTGAGATTATGTTTATCTTCCGCTGCGTTATTGAAAATTATATATCCACGGGTTTTCATGGTGTTACGTATTTGAAATATTATTATGAGCTGAACTGGCTGTTTGAGTAATTTTAAGAGACATGTGTAACATTCCATTGAATGCTTTCAATTCTAGAATTTAATTTTTATACTCTGATATTTGACTTAAGTTTCCGGGTAGAAATGGGGTGTTACAGGCACCGGGTCTGGTGGTTGTGCGTGTGTGCGTGACTGGCGCGTAAGTGGCGCTTGCGTGCATCCTACGTGCAAGGGTCCCTGTCTGTTGGCGCGCAGGTCGTGCGTGAGTGGCGCGCCGCGCGCTAGTCCCCTGTGCTTCCTGCCTGTTGGCGCGCCGCGCGCCAGTCCCCTGTGCTTCCTGTCTGTTGGCGCGCAAGTCGTGCGTGAGTGGTGCGTCGCGCGCCAGTTCCAGCGCCCTGTGTCTAAGTTTTGTGTGCCAGTTTTCTGTCTTAGACGCTGTTTTGGTCCTTTTGCACTGTTTGGTCCTCAAAGTTGCTGTTTTGGTCCTTTTACACTGTTTGGTCCCTAAAAATGCTGTTCTGGTCCTTTTGCACCGTTTAGTCCCTAAAAGTGCTGTTTTGGTTCTTGTATTGTGTAACGCCCCAAAATAATTTAATTATTCATTTAATTAAGTTATTTAAGGCTTGCAACATTTATTTAAGTCAAATAATTAATTTGGAGTTTTATTTAATTAGGTGTTATAGTGATTAGTTATATTAAAAGAATAATAGGGTGTTTAATATAACTAAGAGGTGTTGGGTAGTAAATAAGGGAGTGGTGAATTTAATTTTTTATTCAATTAAGTTAGTTAAGAGTTACTACATTTTACTAAGTCAAATAATTAATTTAGGATTTATGTTGTTCAGGAGATGTTGAAGTAACTAGGAGGTGCAAATAAAGGGCCCATGGCCCATAAATAGGCCCAAATTAAAGGAAATAACCTTAGGGGTGTAGGGTTTCCTTCCCATTTGAAGGAAAAAGAAAGAAATGGAGAGGGAGAGAGGAGGAAGTAGGCGCGCAGCTGGGCAAGAAAGGGGGAAGGAGGAAAATTTCATTTTCTTGCTTGGGTAAGTTGATTTTGGTACCAATCTTCTCCATTTTTCTTTCTCTATCTTTTAGTGTAAGTTTCATACACTAATCCCTTCTCTTCTCCACTTTGCCATGGATGGGGTTTTGAAGCTCAAAGTAGGAGAGCATCCATTTTTGGTGATTCTTGTGTTGTTGAAGGAGAGGCTACTTGGGTTCTCAATTTTGAGGTTAGGGGGCTCTCTTTCATACATAATAGGTTATAAAATGAGTAGTTATGTGTGGGTTAGGTGTTTAGGGTAATTAATTGTTGTTTATGTGTTGTTTGAATCAATTGGGTGTTTATGTGTTGTTGAATTAAATGGGTATTCATGTGTTGTTGAGTTGAATGGGAGTTTATGTGTTGTTGAATTAAATGGGTATTCATGTGTTGTTGAGTTAAATGGGAGTTTATGTGTTGTTGAATTAAATGGGTGTTTATGTGTTGTTGAATTAATTGGTGTTTATGGGTGGTTTGAAATAATTGATGTTGTGTTTAGATTAAATTTGATGAAAACATGAGGTTGTTGTGAAAGAGAAATTGACATGTTAATTTTATAATTGTTGGTGTTAATGTGATAATTTCATGGAGTTAATTAAAATCAATAGGAGGAATTATGGTGATGTTTGGGTGTTGATGAATTACTCAAGTGAAGTGGTTTTGATGGTGTTGTATGAGAGTAAGTCATCGATTCTTCGTTGAATAGGGGAGGCGCCATTTTTGGCTCGAGGATGCGCTAGTGGCGCTAGTGTCTTCTTGTGTTCGGTGCGGTGTTGGCGTGTTGAGGTGTGGGACGGGTGCAGGCAGGGGCGCCATTTTGGCTTGCCAGCAGCGCGCTGAATTTGCGTCTTGGCGTGTCTTTGGTGTGTGTGGCGCGAAGATCAGGCGCCATTACGGCGTGCCAGTGTGCTGTGTCATTTGTTTCTTTGGTGTTTTTAGCAAACAATCACTAGTTTTCAATGTTGTGATTGTGAGATCAAACTAGAAAATCTCTTTGACAATTGCCCTTGTATTTTTTGTGTTTGTGACAGTTTTAAAATAAATAAATTGTGCGAAGAACATGAATGTAAACGAAGCGAAACAATAATTGCAAAGAATGCAAAAGAACAGTAAAAGATAGCATTGAAAAAGAAGAAATTGGTACACAAGCACATACAATGATTCTTTCCACTCGTTTTCGCTGTGACTTGGAAGTTAGAGTTTCAGAATGTTGTGTTTATGTTGTGACCACGAGTTTCTATTACAAGGTAGTATTTATACTCCTAGAAACAAACGTAAGAAAAACAATAACCGTCTACTGAATATAAGGGAAAGTAACCGCCCACTAACTGCACTTCCCTTTGGCTTTCGACTAAACCGCTGCCAACTGCTTGTCGAAAGGTTGAACCTTGCATTGTCGAGACATTAAATCTGGCCTTGTCGAAAGCTCCTTTGCTTTGCTTGTCGAAGTTCATTACCACTACCAACACTTAGACTTCTTTTCTGTCGAACTGATAGTGAATTGACTTGATGTTGACTTGTAGTTTCCAACCTATTTAATACTTCATTTAATGTATTGTCGAAATTTTGGGATAACAGTCGCGTGCGTGGACCGGTGTGGCGCATGCAGGGGCGCCAAGTGTCGCAGCCCCATGCGCCTGGTGAGTGTGTGCTGTGCTGATGTGTTGTGTCTAAGTGATGTCAAAAATGCTGTTTGGTCCTTGTCCACCTTTTAGTCATCAAAAATGCTATTTTGGTCCTTTTGAACCTTTTAGTCCTTAAAAATACTATTTTGGCCCTTTCCACCGATTTCATTCTTAAAAATGCTATTTTGATCCCTATGCACTATTGGTCCTTCTATGGTGTTGTTTTGGTCCCTATGTGACTGTTTAGTCCCTTAGATGACCGTTTAGTCCTTGGGGGTGTCGGTTTAGTCCTTAGATGTGAGTTGGTCCTTGACTTTGGTGTTAGTCCTAGAGTTAGTGGTTGATGAGGTCTTAATAAATTTATGGTGGCTGATTAATATATTATGGTGGTTGATTAATATATTATGGTGGTTGATTAATATATTATGGTGGTTGATTAATACTTTATGGTGGTTGAATAACATTTTATGATGGTTGATTAGTATTTTATGGTGGTTGATTAATACTTGATGGTGGTTGTTTAATACCTTAAGGTGGTTGTTTAAGGTAATTGCTTAAGGTGGTTGTTTAATTGGTGGTGGTGATTTGTATACATTGAGATTGTATGTGATTGATGCATTGTCCATAGTGTCTCATGTTTCATATGCATCAAGTGATGGTTGTAGGCTTCGGCCTTGATATCAATGGTGGTTGTGATATATATTATGATGGTTGTAGGCTTCGGCCTTGATATCGTATGATGGTTGTTGATATCTATTATGATGATTGTGCCCTCAAGGCAAAAATTTATGAAGGTTGATGGTACCACATGCATGTGCATACATGCATACATTCATGGAATTGGTGTTGCTTTATGGTGTTTGTGAGTTGATGTGTCATACTTAATACCATATGCTAATTGTTTGAAATGTGATTGATGTTAGTTGCCTTCCCTAATATAATTCTTATCCTATTTGCTATTATTTATGTAAAGAGACTCACCCTACTGCTTTCGTGTTGCTTCTCATGTCGGCAACCTGCAGGTGATAACGAATGAAGTAGTCTGGTTATGGTTGTAACACCCTAAATAATTTAATTAAGAAATTGATTAAATTGTTTAAGTGTTGCACGATATTAAGTATAATATAGTGTTTTATGTTTACTATTTTATTTTAATAGAAAGGAGTGGTATTGGAAATACCGGAGCTGCAAGCATTGGCCCAAGAGCCCAAGCCCAATGACTTAGGCTCCTAGGAGTGATGCATTTCGCATCACTTGTGCAAAAGAAGGAAAAGAAAGAAAATTGCGAAAGGAGAGAAGAAGGGAGAGAAGGCTTCGCACCAATCAAGAGAAGGAGAAGAAGGCCTTAGTTGCTGTAGTTCTTGTACGTGACTTGGTGAGGATCACTTTCTACGGTGTAAAATAAGGTAAGGGGAGTCTCACTCTATAATAGAGGGGATAATGAGTTATATGTAGATCATAGGTCTTGTTTTGTGTTAATTGATGATCGTTTGATGATTTGAACCATTGGATTGGTAAATTGCATGTTGAAATCGATTTGGGGCTTGAATTAGGGTTTATAACACGTGATTTCGTGAATTGTGATGTGTTTTGATGTTGAGTATGAAATTGATTGTTATAATATGAAATTAGGAGTATTAGAGTGGTTATGGAGTGATTTGATTTGGAAGAATTTGGAGAAATTGGGGTTTTTGAGTTAGGGGCGCCAAAGTGCTAGGATTTAGGCGCCCAGTGTACTGTTCATGAGTTGATTTGTCGGTTTGTGCAGAAATGCCACCGCCGAGGCGCCATAGTCTTTGGGAAAATGGCGCTGGGTTCTTGTTCATGGGCCGAATTTGAGTTGTGTGTTTTGTGCGAGTGTCACTTGCACGGGCGCCAAGTTCTTTGGGAAATGGCGCCAGTGCCTTTGTTTGAGTCTTTGGGGAGTGTGTTCTTTGTCTGGCCCGGTTGCTAGGAATGTGGCGCCCATGCAATCGTTCACGTGCACATAAGGGTGTTTTGAGTGGAACTTGATGTTACGTGCATATTTCACCGAGCCAAATTTTGTAATCACCTGCCCTAACTTCATTTTAAAAAATTTGGCTCGAGTGGTTTTCTGTTTTCATGTGTCATTTGAGAGATGTGCTAGAAGGCATTCTTTGTGGCGCTATAAGTGTGCGCTAGGGGGTAGTTTGGGTGAAACTTAGAGTTCTAGGCATAATTCACCGTACCATATTTTGTATTTACCGCAAAAAACATTTTTAAACCTTTTGGCTCGAGTGGTTTTCTGTTTACAAGTCTTTGTGTGTCTTTGGGTCGTGTGTAGGCGCCAACATCTTTGCACAGTGAGGTGCCAGCAGCGGCCGTGTGCGAAGTTTGTGTCGAGTTTGTGTGCAGGGATCTGTGCCGCCCAGAGCGCGGATTGCTAGAAAAGTGGCGCCGGTGGGTCGTGTTGCCACGGGGCGCCAGTTCTTTGAGTTTACGGCGCTAGTCTTTGTGTTGCACTGGGGCGCGAGAATGTGGGGAAAATGGCGCCTAGTCTTTGCTGGTGACTAAGTGAGTGTTGTTTTGGTCCCCAGGGGCCGGTGTAGTCCCTAGGTGATTGTTTTGGTCCTAAATGGTGGTTTAGGTCCCTGAGTGAGATTAGTCCTCTAATTTTGAATAGTCCTTGGGACTTGAGTATAATGAGCTAGTAACTGAGATGATTGAGGATGCCATGAAGGCATGAGCCATGAGGGCTATAACCGAGATTAAATATGAGGTGAGAAAATAATATATAAATTGATATGATGAATGTGCTTGTGTTGTGTTCATGGAGTCTCATGCATACATTCGGCTGCGGTCGCGACGTTATAAACTGATTGTGAGGCCGGAGGGCCAGGCCCGTGGGGGCCAGAGTCATGAGGACTCAATTTGATAATGAGATCGCTAGGAGGGCAAATGGTACCACATGCATATCTACATTGCATACATTCTCATGAACACATTAATATTATTGAGTGATGATTGGTATGATTGATTGTGCTGTGAACTGTGACTGTATATATTGCCTATAATCACTTTTATTATATAGTTCAAGACTCACCCTTTCTGTTGTTGTTTACCACAGGTAGTCATGAGTGAGGGCTTGCTACCTTCACTACTCCCAGAGTCTGTGCCGCTCCGATCACGTAGCACCTAGGGGTTGGGGTTATGAACTTTAGTTGTTTTGTTTTTGCTCATTGTTGAGCTTATGAGTATTGTTTTGAGGCTACTTGAGCTAAGCTGTTGAGATTATGATTTATATTCTGCTGCATGATATGGGTTATCCACGTTTTTGTTATGGTGTTATGTATTGATACCTTTTTATGAGTCAACCGATTGTTTGAGCATTTTTAAGAGAGGAGCGTAATACTCCAATTAATGAAAAACGATTTTTATTACTCGATTTTTAATTAAACCGGGTAGAATTGGGGTGTTACATTAGTGGTATCAAAGCCGAGTTCATCTGTCCAGGCCAAGTGTGTGCATTTGTCATGTTGTGTTTGGCGGTTTGGAGTCTTGCATTAGTTCTGAATGGTTGTTTATGCTGCAGTGCTAGGTTGATATGGCCAGAATAGTTGATGTTGCACTTGCTGAGGCGTTGCAAGCCATAGCACAAGTTATGGGGACGCAGCAGAATCATCGAGACCGTAGTCCGCAACATTCCGAGAGAGAACCCCTACCTTCGGGGGGGAGGTACAACCCGGATGGTGCATTGACTTGGTGAAGGAGATTGAGAGGATCTTCGTGGTGATTAGTGCTGACCGATGAGCGAGAAAGTCAGTGCAGTACACATACTTTATCTGAAGAGGCCGATGGTCGTGGGTGGAGACCGGTGAGAGGTTCAGGTCCGCGCAGAGGAGATCACTTGGTTTTGTGTTCGGAAGGGAATTCTTGAGGAAGTATTTCCCGAGGACGTTAGAGGTAAGAAAGAGTGGAATTCCTTGGCGAGGAAGGGAAGTATGTGCATTATCGAGTATCTTTGCCAAGTTCACTGAGTGGCTAAGTTCTACCCCATTATCTCGAGGTGGGGCTGAATTCTCAAAGTGCATTAAATTTGAGAATGGATGAGAGTGATATCAAACAGTGTAGGGTATCAAAAGATTAGAGTATTTGCCGATTTGGTAGATTCTTTCGCACGATTTATGAGGAAGACAAAGAATGCCCGCTCTAGGGTCATGAGAGACCAGAGGGGGAAATTTCATAACAGGGGTAAGCCATATGAGACGTCTGCTGACAAGGGAAAACAGAGGTATGCGGGTAGTAACAAGTATGCTGGTGGAAGCAGGTCTGCTGAGGGTAGGAGGTCTGCTGAGGGCAAGAAGCCAAGTGGGGGAGATGCCCCATCTGATGTTGTGTGTTTCAAGTGTGGCCGGCCGGGTCACAAGGGCTTTGATTGTAGGATGGGGGGAAAGATATGCTTCAAGTGTGGGAAGAATGGCCACATGGCATCCGAGTGTGATCGTAAGGAAGCTGTGTGTTTCAACTGTGGTGAAGCGGGTCACTTTAGCTCCAAGTGCACCAAGCCAAAGAAAGAGAGGTCTACTGGGAGAGTATTTGCACTAGCAGGTTCAGAGGGACCCAATGATATCAAAGGTACATGTTTCATCTATGGTACACCTTTAGTTGCTATTGTTGACACGGGTGCTACGCACTCTTTTATTGCTTCTGTCTGTGCTGAAAGATTGAATTTAGTTTTGTCTACTATGGAGAGAGGGATGGTTATCGACACTCCAGCTAAGGGTTCGGTAATTACTTCTCTAATGTGTGCTAGGTGTCCTCTGTCAGTCTTCGGCAGAGATTTTCTGATTGATCTGATTTGTTTACCTTTGGGTGGGTTGGATGTGATTCTGGGTATGGACTGGTTAGTAGATAACCATGTGCACATCAACTGTTTCAACAAGTCTGTTAGCTTTCCTCTTCCAGAAGAGGAAGAATATGTTTTGCTGTCTGCTGAGCAATTGCGCGGGGTAATGAAAGAGGGTGGTCAGCTGTTTGCTTTGATGGGGTCTATGTCTGCTGAGAACCAAGCCGTAGTTGATGGGCTGCAGGTAGTGTGTGAGTTCCCTGAGGTGTTTCCAGATGAGATTCCAAGTGTGCCACCAGAGAGGGAAGTTGAGTTTGGGATTGAGCTTGTGCTCACAGTACTATGGCACCGCATACATGTGCCGTCTGGGATGTCGACCACGAGTTCAATCAAGAAGAAGCGATTAGAGGAGCTTCTTGAGAAGAAATTTGTGAGGCCTAGTGTGTCACCATGGGGAGCTCCAGTTTTGTTGGTTAAGAAGAAGGATGGGAGTATGCGTCTGTGCGTGGATTACAGGCAACTGAACAAGGTAACTATTAAAAATAAATATCCTCTCCCGAGGATAGATGATCCGATGGATCGGTGGTGGTGGGTGCTAAGGTGTTTAGCAAGATTGACTTGAGGTCGTGGTATCGCCAGATTAAGGTGAAGGATGAAGACATCCGTAAAGCAGCGTTGAGCGAGATATGGGCATTATGAGTACTCTGTAATCTTTGTTTGGTGTCACTAATGCACCGTGGGTGTTTATGGAGTACATGAACCGAATCTTCCATAGCTACTTGGATCGGTTTGTGGTTGTTTTTATTGATGATATTCGGTGTACTCAAAATCGAGGAAGAGCATGCGAGCACTTGAGGTTGGTGCTAGAGGTCTTGAAAGAGAAGAAGCTCTATGCTAAATTATCCAAATGTGAGTTCTGGTTGCGTGAGGTAAGCTTCTTGGGTCACATTATTTCTGGTGATGGTATAGCTGTAGACCCAGCCAAGGTTGATGCAGTGTTGCAGTGGGAGAGCCCAAAGTCTCATGCATACATTCGGCTGCGGTCGCGACGTTATAAACTGATTGTGAGGCCAGAGGGCCAGGCCCGGGGGGGCCAGAGTCATGAGGACTCAATTTGATAATGAGACTGCCGGAGGGCAAATGGTACCACATGCATATCTACATTGCATACATTCTCATGAACACATTAATATTATTGAGTGATGATTGGTATGATTGATTGTGCTGTGAACTGTGACTGTATATATTGCCTATAATCACTTTTATTATATAGTTCGAGACTCACGCTTTCTGTTGTTGTTTACCACAGGTAGTCATGAGTGAGGGCTTGCTACCTTCACTACTCCCCGAGTCGGTCTGCTCTGATACGTAGCACCTAGGGGTTGGGGTTATGAACTTTAGTTGTTTTGTTTTTGCTCATTGTTGAGCTTATGAGTATTGTTTTGAGGCTACTGAGCTAACTGTTGAGATTATGATTTATATTCTGCTGCATGATATGGGTTATCCCACGTTTTTGTTATGGTGTTATGTATTGATACCTTTTTATGAGCTGAACCGACTGTTTGAGCATTTTTAAGAGAGGAGCGTAATACTCCAATTAATGAAAAACGATTTTTATTACTCGATTTTTAATTAAAGCGCCGTAGAATTGGGGTGTTACATTAGTGGTATCAAAGCGAGTTCGGTCTGTCCAGACCAAGTGTGTCTGTTTGTCATGTTGTGTTTGTGGTTTGAGTCTTGCATTAGTTACGAATGGTTGTTTATCTTTGCAGTGCTAGGTTGATATGGCCGAGAAGAGTTGATGTTGCACTTGGCCGAGGCGTTGCAAGCCATAGCACAAGTTATGGGGACGCAGAGAATCATCGAGACCCGTAGTGCCGAAACATTCGAGAGAGAACCCCTACCTTCAGGGGAGGTACAACCGGATGGTGCATTGACTTGGTGAAGGAGATTGAGAGGATCTTCAGTGGTGATTAGTCGTGACCGATGAGCGAGTAAAGTCGTGCACAGTACACATACTTTATCTCGAAGAGGTCGATGACCGTGGTGGAGACCAGTGAGAGGTTGGGCCGCGCAGAGGAGATCACTTGGTTTGTGTTCGAAGGGAATTCTTGAGAAGTATTTCCGGAGGACGTTAGAGGTAAGAAAGAGCTAGAATTCCTTGAACCGAGGCGGGGAAGTATGTCTCACATCGAGTATTCGCCAAGTTCACTGAGTCAAGCTAAGTTCTACCCCCATTATGCCGAGGTCCGGGCTGAATTCTCAAAGTGCATTAAATTTGAGAATGGGTCGAGAGAAATTCGATATCAAACAGCAGTAGGGTATCAAAAGATTAGAGTATTTGCCGATTTGGTAGATCGGCTGCAGGATTTATGAGGAAGACAAAGAATGCCCGCCTAGGGTCATGAGAGACCGGAGGGGAAATTTCATAACAGGGTAAGCTATATGAGACGTCTGGCGACAAGGGAAAGCAGAGGTATGCGGGTAGTAACAAGTATCTTTGGTGGAAGGTGTCAGGCTTTGAGGTAGGGAGGTCCTGGCCGAGGGCAAGAAGCCAAGTGGGGAGATGCCCCATCGATGTTGTGTGTTTCAAGTGTGGCGAAGTAGGGTCACAAGGGCTTTGATTGTAGGATGGGGGAAAGATATGCTTCAAGTGTGGGAAGAATGGCCACATGGCATCCGAAAGTGTGATCGTAAGGAAGTTGTGTGTTTCAACCGTGGTGAAGCGGGTCACTTTAGCTCCAAGTGCACCAAGCCAAAGAAAGAGAGGTCTCATCGGGAGAGTATTTGCACTAGCGAGTTGAGAGGACCCAATGATATCAAAGGTACATGTTTCATCTATGGTACACCTTTAGTTGCTATTGTTGACACGGGTGCTACGCACTCTTTATTGCTTCGTCTGTCTTTGAAAGATTGAATTTAGTTTTGTCTACTATGGAGAGAGGATGGTTATCGACACTCCGGCTAAGGGTTCGGTAATTACTTCTCTAATGTGTGCTAGGTGTCTCTGTCGGGTCTTTTCTGAGATTTTTACGATTGATTCGATTTGTTTACCTTTGGGTGGGTTGGATGTGATTTCGGGTATGGGTGGTTAGTAGATAACCATGTGCACATCAAGCCGTTTCAACAAGTTGCATTAGCTTTCCTCTTCCGTAAGAGGAAGAATATGTTTTTTTGTCTGTCACGAGCAATCGCGCGGGGTAATGAAAGAGGGTGGTCATTTTGTTTGCTTTGATGGGGTCTATGTCCACGAGAACCAAGCCGTAGTTGATGGGGCTGCGGGTAGTGTGTGAGTTCCCGAGGTGTTTCGGATGAGATTCCTAGTGTGCCACCGAGAGAGGGAAGTTGAGTTTGGGATTGAGCTTGTGCTCGTACTAGGCTCGTGTCTCATGGCACCGCATGGGATGTCGACCGAGTTGTCTCGAATCGAAGAAGCGATTAGAGGAGCTTCTTGAGAAGAAATTTGTGAGGCCTAGTGTGTCACCATGGGGAGCTCCAGTTTTGTTGGTTAAGAAGAAGGATGGGAGTATGCGTCTGTGCGTGGATTACAGGCAACTGAACAAGGTAACTATTAAAAATAAATATCCTCTCCCGAGGATAGATGATCTGATGGATCAGCTGGTGGGTGCTAAGGTGTTTAGCAAGATTGACTTGAGGTCAGGGTATCGCCAGATTAAGGTGAAGGATGAAGACATCCAGAAAACAGCGTTCAGAACGAGATATGGGCATTATGAGTACTCTGTAATGCCGTTTGGTGTCACTAATGCACCAGGGGTGTTTATGGAGTACATGAACCGAATCTTCCATAGCTACTTGGATCGGTTTGTGGTTGTTTTTATTGATGATATTCTGGTGTACTCAAAATCTGAGGAAGAGCATGCAGAGCACTTGAGGTTGGTGCTAGAGGTCTTGAAAGAGAAGAAGCTCTATGCTAAATTATCCAAATGTGAGTTCTGGTTGCGTGAGGTAAGCTTCTTGGGTCACATTATTTCTGGTGATGGTATAGCTATAGACCCAGCCAAGGTTGATGGAATGTTGCAGTGGGAGAGCCCAAAGTCTCATGCATACATTCGGCTGCGGTCGCGACATTATAAACTGATTGTGAGGCCGGAGGGCCAGGCCCGGGGGGGCCAGAGTCATGAGGACTCAATTTGATAATGAGATTGCCGGAGGGCAAATGGTACCACATGCATATCTACATTGCATACATTCTCATGAACACATTAATATTATTGAGTGATGATTGGTATGATTGATTGTCTTTGTGGAATGTGGATCAGTATATATTGCCTATTATCACTTTTATTATATAGTTCGAGACTCACCCTTTTCGTTGTTGTTTACCACGTGTAGTCATGAGAGGGCTTGCTACCTACCTTCACTACTCCCGAGTCGGTGCGCTCCGATCACGTAGCACCTAGGGGTTGGGGTTATGAACTTTAGTTGTTTTGTTTTTGCTCATTGTTGAGCTTATGAGTATTGTTTTGAGGCTACTGAGCTAATTGTTGAGATTATGATTTATATTCCGCTGCATGATATGGGTTATCCCACGTTTTTGTTATGGTGTTATGTATTGATACCTTTTTATGAGCTGAACCGACTGTTTGAGCATTTTTAAGAGAGGAGCGTAATACTCCAATTAATGAAAAAGGATTTTTATTACTTTGATTTTTGAATTAAACTGTCGGGTAGAATTGGGGTGTTACAATGGTCATGCTCTGATATGTAGCACCGGGGCGGGGTGTCTTAGTTATTAGTATTTTGTTTTGATGTTATTAGTCTGATATTTGGCGATGTATTAAATACTTCTAGACTTGTTGGTATTCCGCTGTGCTGGTGAGTTATATTCCGGTTGTTGTAAAAACTAAAACAAGTATTTTTGAAGGTTCACCCCATTTTGATGTGCTATATATAACATACTAGTTGTTTTTTGAAATTTCAATGTGTTGTTTTATGTTTTGATGAAAATGTAGCACTCTCTTTGTGGTGCGTGTTAAGATATTGGCAAGTGTACCAAATCGTGCAAGTAATAAAACCGGTAAGTACCGGAATATCGTCCTCAAGGATCGAACTAAATTACTAATTACGCTAACAACGACTAATATGAACCAAATTTAAATAAGGGTTTGTTTGAAATGGTTTGAGCTATGAAGCTCTAAAGTAAGCAGTAAAGTATTTTTGAGTTTTTCTAAATAATAGAACGAGAACGCGTTTAGGATAATACGATAGACAAGCTGCTAGGGATGAACTACTAGTAACTTCGCACCATTGTCGTGATTTGACTTGAAGGGTAAACTCTCTCTCTACCTTTTTTGCTATCAATCCCTACTCATTCACTAATTTCTATTCCTAGGTTGATTAGTTCTTTGTCGATAGTTAGAACTCGTAATTCCTTAAGTGATTCTAACCACGACAAGCATTTACAACGATGGTTGCAATATACAACAACCATAGATTATTCCTAAGCTATGAATCGAAGGTATAGAATCTCAAACATTCAAAGATAAATCCGTTTCATAATTCGAACAAACGATCATTGTATAAATTTCCCAACAATACAAAGCATTAAGCACAGAAATTCTATACGCAAAATAGTAGAGAGTACGATATAAATAAATTCTAAACCATCGACAATAGTGCTACATCACAATTAATCCATCCCTAACATGATGAGACTAGCCACACATGATAAAAAAAGAGAAAAAAGGGAGAATTACAAGTTGATGATGAAGATGAATGCATGAGAAGCCTCAATCCTTGTTCCCAAGTCTTGATTCTTCAATAGCCGTCAGCTCCAATGATTTCTCTTTCGTCAACTAGGGTTCCAATTCCTCCAAAAAGTGAGAGAGAGCTCAAAAACGCGTCTCTGGTGTGTTTTTACGTGTTTCCAGCGTTTTTGCGCTTAAGTCGTGCTCCCAGCGCCACTTACGCAAGAATCAAGGACGCCACAAGAGTGTGCGAATTGGCGAGGACCTCTCGATTTTCTGCACTCCACTTGCGCTCGACTTGCGCTCCGGTATGACTCTGCGAATGCTTACTTCCTTATATATTTTTTTGAGTCTGCTTGCTTGCATTTCTTCGTTCTTCAATTCCACCTAGTCCCTGGGCACAAAAACACCACAAAACCCAGCATAAACACTGCAAAACAATTCAATCTCAAATAGAACAACTCATTAATATTATCCTAACAATTAAGTTCCATTCATTCATCAAATTATCAAGTAAAATTCCCGTTTTTCGCAGTGAAAAACATCATGTGATGGGGATTCATCACAACCCCCAAATTGGACATTTGCTTGTCCTCAAGCAAAGACAAGACAAGGCAAAGACAAGACAATATCAACATCAGATAACATGCAATCAATGGTGAATCCCTTTCTAAACAAGACAATCCGAACAAGCAAAAGACAAGTTGAGCAAATGACTTTCGGATGGTCACTCAATTTCCGGCCACACGTGGTACTCTTACTAGCATAATCTTGCTCATTTAGTGCGTGTGTGACACTTAACTCAGTTGGTCCATAGCTAGTTTCAAAATGTGTTCACCTAAAACTAGAGGGTTTCCTTCCGAGAATGCCAAAGATGGTTCAAAATATAGGATAGATTAACGTTTCCACGTAAGGCTCAAGGGGCTTCAAGCACAACAAAGGGTCTTAAATAGGCATTTCAGATTAGACCAGTGCACTAACTATTACCACACACACATTCCACACGCAACACAACTACGCACATTTGTTTTTGGGCTGCAACCCCTTTCCTTACATTGGTGTTTGGATTTGATCCACATTTGCTTTGGGACATTGTAGCAATTTTCATTCTAAACAACACAACACGGCATACACTTTAGCGTTACTGGTAGACGCCACAGTGCTGCACACACGCACCCCGAGACACACGGCATACACTATAGCGTTACGGGTAGACGCCACGATCTTCGCATTACGACATTAACACACACGACATACACTATAACGTTACGAGTAGACGTTACAGTTGTGGCACACACGCACCCAATGCATTGATCATCCTACAATCCTCATGCCCACCTTAGTACAACTGATGCACCCCCAACTTAGCTTCTACAACTACCCTAAATTTTTAGTAAAACTTTGGCGACTCCCATGGTCCACCACACTAGCTTAGCTGCCCACATCTCTAGGATCACTAAGTTCCACTGTTTAGTGTTTTTTAAGTGTGGAATCAAGATTGTACTAGTTTGATCACCACAGGGGTATTATTCGCTCAGTTCTCTCGAATCATCACTAAGTTTGCTCAACTGTCTTTTTTTTTTTTTTAGCAGGAAATTCACCACATGACTGCAAACCTTTCTGATACTAACACTGACAATAGGTCCTCCCCCCCACTTAACATCGCAGTGTCCTCACTGATTAATTTAGGGGAAGACCTATTTACAAAGACTAGACTAAAACCAAAAAAATGAATTTAAAAATAAACCAACGAAACTACAACTACTTAAGGAAACACAAGGTACACAATCAATAAAAGCAAAAGAGAAGGGAAAGATAAAAATAACTTTGGCGGTAGCGGACTACTCAACCACGCCCAGTCCGGAGGAGGCGCTCAAAGATTTCGCCTCGTGGTCCATTTGCTCTCCTCATTGCATCATGCACATATAGATCGTACATGTTTCTCATTCCTACTTCCATCCGCTCTTGTCCGTCGCCATTCGCTCCCGATTTCATCGCTAGTAAATCCATCCTTCCCGGAGATGTTGAAAGTCTTCACCATATGGATCACCCCAAGGTTCATTCATGGAGAAAGTTGGTTCTTCCTCTTGGTGTTGCTCTCTTGAGGGGTTCTTCTCTGTGTCTTGGCCGCTCAAAATACCCACCCCGCTATGGTCCGAATCCAAGACCCGGTGATTGCAGCAGATGGATCAATAGTCTCTTCATCGGCATTAGCAACAACTCCTGCTTTCTCGCATAGCAAGGCAACGAGGCTGGCATGCCTCAAATAGCTAGGCTGGTTCCCATCCTTAAAGTTGGCAAAACTGCTAATTTCCTCTTTAAGCTCCCATCCTATATTGACGGGCTCTCCTCTCATAATGCACGCAGTGAGGCACGCCCTTTCAATGTTCAGCTCTGAATGGTTAGAGCTAGGGCATATAGTGGTGAGGATAAAAGCTGCCCATGCCCTAGCAAGTGAGGTGAGAGAAGTTGTCATAATTTTCCATGGTACCCCACTCTTATTCCTTACCCAATCCATTCCTCGCTGCACGCTGTCTGCAGAGATCTCATTGCCGCTCGGGTTGTTCTTTATTCTCTCCCTATCGGCTTTGGTTCTGAGCCTACTGTTCAAGATTTCCGCTGGTCTGATCCCAAACAGCCCATTGATGGTGTTAGTGTCATAAGGGATAGTATGACCCCGCACGTAACTTGTGGCCGTGGAGAATGTCAATGTCCCATCAACTGCTTGCTTGGGGAAGACATTTGAGAAGAATTCATAGACTAAGGCCTTGCTTGCCTTTTTCAGGAAAGCTAAGAGATTATTCCACGCCCGGTTGTTAATGTTTTGTCGCATATCATCGAAGTCACCGAGTTGGAGAGTGATCGCCTTTCCTTCACAAAATGGGGGTTCGCCTCAATCGACTCGAAAAACTTTTCACACCCCAAAGATTGAAACATATCGGAGTTGTAGGCTGGTTGGTGTGGTTGAGAGGTTGAACCCCTGCGAACTGCCTGCCTTTTCCGTGACCTCGAAGCCATTTCCTGCATACACCAAAGTTCAAGGTTGTACAAGTCATTGAAGGTTAGTGCCCATAGAACAAATAGTCAAATTGGTCAAGATCATAACCACATTGCTTCCTTGATGGAAACAGTGAGTTCACTTGGCCAATTTGCCAAACCAATTTATAAGCACAAGTTGTTGTTAACAAAACTAAGTCATGTTGTCTATAAATTTGTCATTTAGGCATTTTAGCAAACATGTAGACTGCATACAAATTTCACATTTGAAAAACAACAATCCAAACCTTATCATACCCCAATTTGTTTCTTTTTCATTGTTATCAATTAGTCTAACAACATCACAACCAATTAACCAATTCAAAATTCCTATTTTTATCAATTCCAAATTACTCAAAAACTAGCAACAAAGCATAATTTTGGGGAAAACTAAGTCTTTTTCATTGAAGTTACTTACTTGGTTGATGATGTTGAAGAACTAGATGATGCAACAAAGGATGAAATTCTGGTGATTTGGGCTTGGGTAGCAAAAATAAAAAAAACGTGTGACATAGAGTGGGAAGAGGAACAAATACGAAGGAGGGAAAAGAGAAGAGCTGCGTGATAGCAGCGTGTGTGAGGCGTGGCCTTACATACCAAGGTCACGCTCGGGGAGTGACTTAAGCGCGAGTGAAGCGCGATTGAGCAGGAACCTACGCCCCATTTCCTTTGTGTTCGCGCTTGAAGCGCGAGTGAGGCGCGAGGGAAGCGCGATTGGACAGAAGCTCTTTTTAAAATGCAGAAACACTGATTTTGACTAAACGTACCTACTCTACGAAAAATAATGCAAAAATTTAACAAGTTAAGGGTTAAGAAATGTTGGGTTGCCTCCCAATAAGCGCTTCTTTAACGTCACTAGCTTGATGTTACCTCCGGTTTTAAGGGTCGCTTAAAACCAATGCCAGCTTCTCTCTATCCACCACTTCGCCTAGGTATGGCTTCAACCTCTGCCCATTTACCTTGAAAGATCTTTTTGACTCGGGTTCCTCTACTTCAATTGCTCCATAAGGAGTCACTTCCTTGACAACAAAAGGCCCTGACCACTTGGATTTGAGTTTTTCTGGGAATAGCTTAAGTCTCGAATTAAACAACAGCACTTGCTGTCCAGGATGAAACTCTTTCCTTGAAATATTTTTGTCATGGTATGCCTTCATTCTCTGCTTGTAAATCTTATTATTCTCATATGCCTGCAGACGCATCTCATCCAATCCATGTAGTTGTAAGATTCTCTTTTCCCCACAGGCCGAAGTGGTAAAATTCAAAAACTTTAGTGCCCAATATGCTTTGTGCTCAAGTTCAACCGGCAAATGGCAAGCTTTACCATAAACCAATTGGTACGGGGACATGCCTAAAGGTGTCTTATAGGCTGTTCTGTATGCCCAAAGCGCATCATCTACCTTCAACGACCAATCCTTTCTTGAGCTTCCAACTGTCTTTTTCCAAGATCCTCTTGATTTCTCTGTTTGAGACTTCGCTTGACCATTGCTCTTAGGATGATAGGGAGTTGTCACTTTATGCGTAACACCATACTTGGAAAGCACATTGTTGAGTTGAGCGTTGCAAAAGTGGCTACCCCCATCACTGATTAGGACCCTTGGCACACCGAATCTCAAGAAGATGTTCTTCTTCAAAAATTTTACCACAGTTTGGGAATCACTCTTGGAAGTGGCAGTAGCTTCAACCCACTTGGAGACATAGTCGACTGCCACCAAGATGTACTCACAGTTGTAAGAGGGTGGGAATGGTCCCATAAAATCAATGCCCCAACAATCAAACACTTCTACTTCAAGGATGGGATTCAAAGGCATCTCCCCCTTACGTGAAATATTGCCAGTCCTCTGGCATTTGTCACATCTTCTCACATAATTATGTGCATCCTTGAAGAGGGATGGCCAATAAAAACCGGATTGGAGAACCTTAGCAGCTGTGCGTTCCCCATTGTAGTGCCCTCCACATGGAGAGTCATGGCAATGCCATAGAATGCTTGTACTTTCAGCCCTAGACACACATCTTCTCAAGATTCCATCAGCTCCAACTTTGTAAAGATACGGATCATCCCAAACGTAATGTTGGGCATCTCGGAGGAACTTTCTTCTTCTGTTGCCAAGTCAAATCTTCCGGGACCTTTCCGGCTGCCTTATAATTTGCAATGTCGGCAAACCACGGTCTTTACACAATGGCAAGTAATTTTTCATCCGGGAACTCTTCTAGGATTTCTTTTTCACAAGCAGTCACTTCCTTGTTTTCCAACCTTGACAGATGATCTGCTACCACATTCTCGCTCCCCTTTTTGTCCTTAATTTCCAAGTCAAATTCCTGCAAAAGCAAGATCCATCTAAGGAGTCGAGGCTTAGATTCGCCCTTGGTTAGCAAATATTTTATTGCTGCATGGTCAGTAAAAACAACTACTTTTGATCCAACTAAATAGGAACGAAATTTTTCCAGTGCAAATACTATGGCTAGTGTCATACCCCAATTTTGTCCGGCTTAGGTCAAAACCCTAATTTTCCCCGAAAATAAATAAATAAAAGAGAGAAGAGCAGCATGCATTGCATTTAGGGTTCTGAAAGTCATTCCAAAGCTTCTAAAATCATTTTTGGAGTTGGAATGCACTTTTTAGACAAACTAGGGTTTTTCAATGCAAAAGGGTATTTTAGTCATTTCGCAAATAAGGGACAATTCCTCAAGACAAGCCATTCAACGTGCATTTTAGGGTATTAGAGGTCATTCCTAGGGTAAAAAGTCATTTTTGAAATGAAAATGTGCTTTGAGCAAAGAACTAGGGTTTTGAGGGTGAAAGGGCATTTTGGTCATTTCACATTAAAAACGGTCTTTCGTCCCAAATCACTGAACAATCATCAATGATCTATTTGAGGAATATTTGTGCCTAATTGTGATTGTTTTTGCGCATAAATATTAAATCTTTTGGCATAAAAATCAAATTTTTTGGTAGAAGGGTAAAATGGTCATTTCCTTTGAGGTGGGGTTAACAAATCAATTTTGGGATTGGTGAGATCATAAAATTCAGAGCCCAATCATTGAATCATGGGACATGGCCCAAAATGGCATGAATTTAGAAGAATTATCTTGGAAGGAATAATCAATATTCTTTTGAATTTTGAAAGGTCAAGTATAGTAAAATAGTACAAGTTGCAATTCCACTCACTCTCCCTCCATTAGCTGCGCACACAACAGCCATATTCCTTTCAATTTTGATTTATTTTATTGGTTGTAAATTGTGTTTAAATCTTGGCCTTTCATTCAAGTTTTAAGTGCAATCTTCACCTTTCATTTGAATTAAAATGGCACTTGTGTAATAAGCTTCATGGAAAAATACAATTTTGTAAATGAACTTATCCTTCACCACTCTCCATTAGATGCGCACCCAGCCCCTTCTCTCTCCTCACTTTGTGCTTTTAATTGCCCTTAATCCATGTGACATTGCATCTTGACCATTGGTTCAAAATTAAAATGCAATCCTCGAGCACAAGGGAAATCAAAATGACCTAGATGCCCTTAATGATAAGTGAGCACTATATATACCTTCATATGACCAGCACCTAGGGGCTCTCTCATTGTTTTACCCTAGCACACTCTTCCTCCTCTCCTCCCTCTACCTTGGCCGAATTCCCCTCCCTCCTCCTCTATTCTCTTTTCAACTTTCATCCACCAAATCACCTCAAACTCACTCCATATTCATATATCTTCTTCCTTTCATCCTTAACTCCACATTCACATCATCAAAGGGACTGTTCTTCAAGAGTAGTGTAGTTTTTGTTGGTGATTTTTGAAGATTGTTGGTGATTTGTTACACTTGGTATTCATTTTCTATTCTTGTTAGTTTGGAATCAAGGTATAACCTAAAACCCTTTGCATTTTCATCAATTTTCTTGCACTAAAATCCTTTTCAACTTATATTTGCATCTCATAACATCATTTTAAATGTAGATTAGGGGCTGTTGTGGGTGAGAGTTGGTCTCTCACCCACCGAATAAATTGTTCTTATGACTATGTGTTGATTATGTGTTGTTCTTGTGATTTGTTCTTTGCTCATGTGATTTCCACCAAATAAAAATATGTTTTCCTCTTCTTTTTTGCTTTAGCCTTGGGCCTAATTCATGATCCTTGTGTTGTTCTTGTTCATTAGATGGTTTGAAGTTGGATAATGCATGATTAATTGTGTTAATTTTATGAATGAATGATGAGCTATACTTGTTGTTGAATCTTGATGTTTTGAGCTTGAATTTTGGGGAGTATGGCTTCGGTTTTGGGGTCCTAATTTTAGGGTTCTTGCTTGTTTTTTGTTGTTCATCATGTATTCATGCTTATCTATGTGATTGGGTAAATTTTGATGATTTTTGGGGTAAAATAAGGCCTTAGGCTCAAGCAAATTTTTAGGGTTTTGTTGCCTTGTCTTACCTTTGATTTTTGCATGGAAAAAAATGTTGGTTTGAATGACACTATGCTTCGGCCTTGTGGCCCTTTCATGCCTATTTAATATGCTTGAACCACAAAAATAATAGTTGCTAAGTCTTGTGAAAATAAAAATTGTTTCAAGGTTGTTTAGCTTTGCAAATCACGATGTGAGCTAGGGTTTGTGACTTTACTTGTAAAACCGAATTGAAGTAGGTGTTAAAATGTTTTTTCTCAAATTGTTTCAACCTAATTTGCTTGCCATTTGTTGATTGGTTGATGATTGGCAATATGAGGCTCACTTGTGCTCCATGCACTTTAACCTAAGTGAGAGGATTGCTTAATAGGATTCAATCTTCTATTCTTGTGTTAATTGTTTAATTGTTGATGATTCAATATCATTCTTGTGCATTGTTGTGGTAAATGGTAATGAGTATGCTTGTGCTCTAATTGTTGGTTACTTTTGCTTGCGAATTGGTAAGTATTGTGTCCCGGTTTTGACTTGAAAAATGATTGAATGTTCTACTTTCTTTTCTTTGTGGCCAATGCCACCCCCAAATTCTCTTCTTATCCTTTCTAATCAATCTTTTTCAAAGACTTTTTCCAAGAGTCAAGACTCTTCAAATTCCTTCCACAAGTTTATCAAATCTTTTTTTTTTGAGATCAACAAATAACCTTTTTTTTCAAAACTCATAAGGAGGCAAGTCGGACGTACGGCCGGTGTTGTCTAGCGTCCTAAGACCGGAGCTGTACAGCTCGAACGTCTTGGGATACATGTGAAGTAAAACAAGTAATTAACAACCTTAAACCCTATTTCAAAGTAAGGAATCAAGTCGGATGTACGTCCAGGTTGGTTAGCGTCTCAGGGTTAGCGAGTTGTACAGTTCGTATGAGCCTGAGACACTTGCTCAAATACAAAACAACCAACTCCCAACAAATTTTTTTCAAGTAAATTCAAATCCCTTTTTCAATAAGTGGGGAGCACGTCGTCCGTACGGGCGGGGATGTCTATGTTTTAGGGTTAGTGGACTGTACAGTTCAGACCCGAGAACCCCTACAATAAAAAACACCAACACACTTCTTTCCTAAAAATCACAAAAGCCGTCTTCGGACGCAAAAAGCACACTTTCAAAAAAATCACAAAGCCGTCTTCGGACGCAAAAAACCAAGAACTACGTAGCTTTGATTCCTCATCACAGTGGGGATATGTAGGACCGGGTTCACGACCCGTCAAGCACCCTTTTAAAAAATCTTTGTTTTGTTCCGCTTTTCAAAGATGCCAAAAATATTCTTTTTTTTTTCCCGTTTCCAATAAAATAATTTCTCAATCAAAAGAAAAGAAAAGAAGTAGAACGATCGTTTCAAATCAACTTTTCCCAAAACCACACATCAAATTAAAGGTTTCCTTTCGGTAGAAAAGAGAGCACGGGTGCTTATACCTTCCCCGCACCTAACCGATTCCGAACCTACATCTCTGTTTTGAAAAGACCACCCGCCTTGTATAAAAGACATTTTTTCAATGTTTTCGTCTCAAAACTAAAATATTGGTGGCGGCTTCAAATTTTCCCACGTTGTACATCGAGAAGTCCAAACCGGATTTTTCGGGGTGCAACAGCTAGCAATTCTTTTTCAGTTGTTGCATAATTCACTTGGTTGTCATTTAAAACCTTGCTAGCATAGTATATAGCATGGAAGAACTTCTCTGATACAGCACCCACTGCATAGTCACTAGCGTCACACATAAGCTCAAATGGAATATCCCAATTTGGGGCTACTATGACTGGAGCAGAGATGAGTTTCTCCTTCAAGATGTTAAAAGCACAAAGACAATCATTATCAAACACAAATTCAGCCTCCTTAACAAGTAGATTGCATAATGGTTTTGCAATCTTGGAGAAGTCTTTTATGAAACGTCGATAAAAACCGGCGTGTCCTAAAAAACTTCTCAGTCCTTTTACATTTAGAGGAGGAGGTAACTTTTCTATCACTTCGATTTTCGCTTGGTCAACCTCAATGCCTTTTGCAGAAATTTTATGGCCAAGCACAATACCTTCCTTGACCATAAAGTGGCACTTCTCCCAATTCAAAACTAAATTGGTTTCAGTGCATCGTTTTAAAACCGCATCAAGGTTGGCCAAGCAAGAATCATAAGTAGAACCAAAAACAGAAAAATCGTCCATAAATACCTCAATTGCATTTTCCATCATATTAGAGAAAATAGAAAGCATGCACCTTTGAAAAGTCGCTGGAGCATTGCACAACCCGAAGGGCATCCTCCGATGCGAACACACCGAAGGGACACGTGAAAGCTGTCTTCTCTTGGTCTTCTGGGTCTACTGCTATCTGGTTATACCTAGAGTATCCATCCAGAAAGCAATAGAACGCTTGTCCAGCCAACCTCTCCAGCATCTGATCCATGAATGGCAAAGGGAAATGGTCCTTCCTGGTTGCCTGGTTTAACCTCCGGTAGTCTATACACATTCTCCAACCCATAACAGTTCGAGTCAGAATCAGCTCATTCTTGTCATTCTTCACTACCGTCATACCACCCTTCTTAGGGACTGTAACGCCCCGAAAGTAATTTGAATATTTATTTAATTGATTATTTAGGAGTTATGTGGTTAGTCATATTTAATTAAATGAATGAGGTGTTTTAATTAAATTAGGAGGTGAGAGTTAGTAAATAAGAGAGTGGTGATGTTATTAAGTTAGGGAGAAGTTGAATTAAATTGAGGGAGGGTGCGAATAGGAGCCCACCTATTTAGGCCCAATTGATTTGTGGGTTAAATGAAAGAAAAGAAATGAATTAAGAGGAGAAAGAAAAGAAGTGAACCGAGAGAGAGAGAAGAAAGGAACGCGCGCGAGAGAGAGGGAAACCGAGAGGGAGAGGCGACGGTGAAGAGGGGAAGGAGGTGGAGAGAACTTCTCCATCTTAGCACTAGGTAAGGGGCTTTTTAGCTCATTCTCTTCCATTTTTCCTCCTCTAGCTATTGATGTTAGTTTCAATCCCTAATTTCTTCTTGTTCTCATTTTGCCATTAATGGGATTTTAAGCTCAAAGTTGGAATTGATGATGGTTTTGGTGTTTCTTGGGCTTTTGGAGGATAGAGGGCTTACATTCTTCAATTTGCAAAGGTTAGGGGGTCTTTTTCATTCATAATAGCTTGTAAGATTTGTATTGTATGAAGGTTAGGGTCTTAAAATGATTATTGATTATTTGGTGAAGATGATGAATAGTGATTAGTAATTATATGTTGATTGAGGTGTATTTGGATTGATTGGTGAACATGATTTGCTTGATTTTGTGTTGATTAAGTGTGTCTTGATTGATTAAGTGTTGTTGTGATGCACTTTGATTGATTATTGAGTTGTTGAATTGATTTGGTGATTTGGGTGAAAGTAGTGCTCAAAAAATCAAATTTTGAAGTTTATGTGTGTTTAGGGTTTTGATGGAAATGGTGATTGAAAAATGAAATTTTATTATTTGAGGTGTTAATAAGTTATTTGAAGTGGTTTGGTGTGGATTTGAGTGTTGAAATTGGTTTGGAAAAGTTATTGTGAAAATTGGGTTTTGGTGGTTGTTGTCTTTGGGGCGCCAAATCAGCCACTGGCGCCCATTGCGCGCTGGTTCTTTATTTGTCTTTGGTGGGGCGCCAATGTTCTAGGCATTTGGCGCCTAGGGTGTGCTCTTTAAACCCAAAATGCTGTTTTGGTCCCTAATTGTTCTGTTGGTCCCTAGGGCGTGTTTTTGGTCCCGGTGTGGGAAATTAGTTCTTGGTGTGATCTAATCCACTGACTGTGATGTGTAAAAATTATTGTTGGCCCACAAGGCTATTTTTGATGATGGCAATAATGATGATGTTGATTCTTATGATGTTGAATTTGATGATGGTGATTAAATTGATGATGGATCTATGGTGTTTGAGATTCATGTATGACGTATCCGTGTGATATAAATTATGACGTTGGAATTAATGATGATGATAATTCCGGTATGAGGTGATGATGATGATTGATGCATTGTTTATCGAGTCTCATGATTCACATGCATCAAAAGTGACGCGTTGTTGTCTTTATGGCAATGGTAAGGGACGTTGTTGCCTATATGGCAATGGAATATGATGCTTATTGGTACCACATGCATATGCCCTAGGTGTGAAGGGGTTGCATTCATGCATTTCACTCATGAATTTGATGTTGTTCATTTGTGTGATATGTGATGAGTTGTTAATGTGTTTTATATCGTGGTGTGATACGATATGGCTGAACTGTGAAATGACACATAAGCTGATATTGTTGTAAATTGGTGTTGGTTGGGTGTTTGCCTGAATATAATATTTATCTTATTGGCTATTATTTATGTAAAGAGACTCACCCTAGCATTTTATGTTGCCTGCTCTCGTGGCGACAAACAGGTGTTGTGCAGGTGATACTGAGTGAAGGTGCCCATGCCTTCCTGAGTTAGTGTGTCAAGCTCTGATTAGTCACATTAGGAATGGGGGAGTATAGTATCGTTATTTTACTTTATGTATTAAACTGGTTTGGAGTATGTATTGAGTACGTATTGTATAAGTAAGACTTTTGTCATTCCGCTGTGCTAGTGAACTAGTTTTGGACTGTTGTAAAACTAAACAGGTATTTTTGAGGGTTCGTCCTATTTAAGTCGTGATATGTAACACGCAATATATTTTATTAATGAAAGAGTATGTTGACTAATTTTAAGTCATATGTATGGTGAACGTAGCATTCCCTTGAGGATGTATCTTTTAAAAGAAAAACAATTTTGAACTCTGATTTTAATTAAATATTTAAAGAGAGTAAGGGGGTGTTACAGGGACCACATGAACCGGACTCACCCATGAGCTATCTGAGATAGGATAAATCATTCCGGCCTCTAAGAGCTTTAAAACTTCCTTACGCACCACCTCTTTCATTGTAGGGTTTAATCTCCGCTGAGGTTGGATCACAGGTTTGAATTCTTCCTCTAGTTTGATTTTGTGCAGGCAAAAAGATGGACTTATCCCCTTGAGGTCTGAGATAGTCCAACCCAACACATTTATGTTGCTTCTTAGTACCCTCATCAGCTTCTCCTCTTCCAATTTGGTCAAAGAGCTGCTAATGATAGCTGGATGAAGATCATCATTTGCAAGGAAAACATACTTCAGATGGAAGGGGAGTTGCTTCAGTTCAGGAATCTTTTTCTCGGGACTCTCCCCCCTATCTAGCTCTTCTTTTTTCTTTGACACATTTTCTATCTGAGAAGCTTCAAACTGCAAAATACAATCTTCTATTTCACTCCCCAGATTCTCTTCTTCTTCTTCAATAGAGTTTACAATTACATTTTCCAATGGAGGAGATGGTACTTCCTGTCTGAAGGTCTCTTTCACGGAATTATCAAGTACATCTACCCTAAAAACACGTCCTTTGTCATCAGGATGGCGCATAGCTTCAAAAACATTAAAAGTGATCTTCTCATCCTGGAACCTTAAGATCAGCTTCCCTTGTTGCACATCAATCAAAGCTCGCCCTGTGGCTAAAAATGGCCTACCCAGGATAAGTGGTACCTCTGCATCTTCCTCCATGTCAAGTATCACAAAGTCTACCGGAAATAGGAATTTATCAACTCTGACCAGAACATCTTCCAACACTCCATAGGGATATTTCACTGATCGATCAGCAAGTGTCAGAGACATTCTAGTCGGTTTCACCTCACCACCACCAAGTCTCTTAAGCATAGACAATGGCATAAGATTAATACTGGCCCCCAGATCACAGAGAGCTTTGCCAATGGCTATGTCTCCAATTGCACACGGAATGGTGAAGTTTCCCGGATCTTTCATTTTATGAGGAAGCTTCCTTTGAATTATGGCACTGCACTCTTCTGTCAAAGCCACTGTTTCATCTTCTTTGAATTTCCTCTTCTTTGTCAAGAGCTCCTTCATGAACTTGGCATAGATGGGCATCTGTTCTAGAGCTTCTAAGAATGGGATATTAATTTGAAGTTGAAAATCTCCATGAACTTTGAAAACAACTCATCTTTTTGATTTTTCTTGCTAGCATGTGGATATGGCAGCTTCACTTGAGGAGAGGGTGCTTTGGGTTTCTCTTGTACCTGCACATCAAAGAACAAATTGTTTTCATTAAGGTTAGACTTCACACCTTCTTCACTTTGCTCATTTTCAACTTCCCCAATTTTTTCATTTTCATTTTTTTCACTCAACTAAATTTTTTCCTTTTCTACTTCCACCTTCTTCTCACAAGTCACCTTAGGCGTTTTCAACTCCCGACCACTTCTTAGTGAAATAGCCTTAGCAGTTTCATTCCTTGGGTTATCAACGGTGGTAGCGGAGAATCCACTACTAGATGATTCAGCAAGCTGCTTTGATAATTGCCCAATTTGAGTCTCTAAGTTCTTTATGGATGCTTCATGATTTTTCTCCATATGCTTCATAGTCTGCTCTTGTGATTGAAAAGTGGTTTTGGTCATTTGCATGAATTGAGTTAAAGCATCCTCCAATTGAGAAGATTGTCTTTGTTGTTGAGGTGGTGCTTGAGATTGCTGCTGTTGGTTTGAACCTGCGGTATCATTATTTTTCCAAGAGAAGTTGGGATGATTCTTCCACCCAGGATTGTAGGTGTTAGAATATGGGTTCCCACCTTGCTTCTGAAAATTTCCCATGTAATTAACCTGTTCACTGTTATCTCCATGAGTTGCACAATCACCTTCATGAGCTTCTCTACCACAATATTTACATGCACCTGGTGTATCGCTTGAAGCAGTCGCAGGGGTTTGAGATCCACCTGGCAGAGTAGCAGCTAGCTGTTTAGTAAGAGCTTCAAATTGGAGTGACATTACCTTTTGTTGAGCCAACACGGCACTATTAGAATCCAACTCTAACATCCCTTTCTTCAATGTGGCACCCCTATCATTTTGAATTTTGTACTCATTAGAGGCCATATGCTCCACTAACTGCCTTGCTTCCTCTGCAGCTTTTAGTACCCAAAGATCCTCCGGTGAGGCATCTAACATCATCCTTGTTTGAGGTCGCAAACCATGACAGAAAGTTTGCAACTGAAGAAAATCATCAATACCATGCCCACGACATCTTTTTAATAACAGTTTGAACCTTTCCCAATTATCATAAAGCGACTCACCATCTCCTTGCTCAAAATTTGATATTTCAGCCCGTTTCTTGATGAACTTAGAAATTGGAAAGAATCTTTCTAAGTACTTGCTCTCTAGATCACCCCAATTGTTAACAGTTCCTGCTGGGATAATGTTTAGCCAATCCTTAGCTCTACCAGTCAAAGAATATGGAAAGAGACGCAACTTTTCTCGGTCGTCATCTACTCCGCAGATTTGTGGACCCACAAATTTCATAGAATTGAAATAAGTGTTGATTTGGATCTTCAAAGATCGGACCCAAAGAATTGTTTCGATTTCAAGGCAAAGTGAGGATCGAAGACTTGATCTCAAATGCTACAGCCCCCACAGGTTGGAAGGTGTAAGCTTGGACGCCTTGGTTCCTGTTCCCAAAGTTGCCTTCGAATTAATTAGTAAATTAATTTCAATCCCCGGCAACGGCGCCAAAAACTTGTTAAGATATTGGCAAGTGTACCAAATCGTGCAAGTAATAAAACCGGTAAGTACCGGAATATCGTCCTCAAGGATCGAACTAAATTACTAATTACGCTAACAACGACTAATATGAACCAAATTTAAATAAGGGTTTGTTAGAAATGGTTTGAGCTATGAAGCTCTATAGTAAGCAGTAACGTATTTTTGAGTTTTTCTAAATAATAGAACGTGAACGCATTTAGGATAATACGATAGACAAGCTGCTAGGGATGAACTACTAGTAACTTCGCACCATTGTCGTGATTTGACTTGAAGGGTAAACTCTCTCTCTACCTTTTTTGCTATCAATCCCTACTCATTCACTAATTTCTATTCCTAGGTTGATTAGTTCTTTGTCGATAGTTAGAACCCGTAATTTCTACCTTTTTTTAAAAAGGGAGAATTACAAGTTGATGATGAAGATGAATGCATGAGAAGCCTCAATCCTTGTTCCCAAGTCTTGATTCTTCAATAGCCGTCAGCTCCAATGAGTTCTCTTTCGCCTGCTAGGGTTCCAATTCCTCCAAAAAGTGAGAGAGAGCTCAAAAACGCGTCACTGGTGTGTTTTTACGTGTTTCCAGCGTTTTTGCGCTTAAGTCGCGCTCCGAGCGCCACTTACGCGCAGAATCGGAGGACGCCATGATGAATTCTTGCGCCTCAGTTGCGCCTCGCGCGCAACTGCAGCGCGAATTGGCAGGTACCTCTGATTTCCTGCACTCCACTTGCGCTCGACTTGCGCTCCCAGCGCAACTCTGCGAATGCTTACTTCCTTATATATTTTGCTTGCTTGCATTTCTTTGTTCTTCAATTCCACCTAGTCCCTGGGCACAAAAACACCACAAAATCCAGCATAAACACTGCAAAACAATTAAATCTCAAATAGAACAACTCATTAATATTCTCCTAACAAGTTCCATTCATTCATCAAATTATCAAGTAAAATTCCTGTTTTTCGCAGTGAAAAACATCATTTGATGGGGATTCATCAGTGCGTGGAAAAGTTTTTGAAAACTCTAATTTTAAATTGGCTAATTAGTAGTAATTAGATAGGGGGTGTTACATATTGGTCCCTATGTGACTGTTTAGTCCTTAGGTGACCGTTTAGTTCTTGTGGGTGTCGGTTTAGTCCTTATGTGACAAGTTGGTCCTTATGTGTGAGTTGGTCCTTGACATTGGTGTTAGCCTTAGAGCTATGTCTTGGTGTTAGCCTTAGAGCTAGTGGTTGATGATGTCTTGGTGAATTTAAGGTGGTTGCTCAAGGTGGTTGCTTAAGACGGTTGTTGATATATATTTGACCAAATGATGGTGTTGATGATGTTGTTGCGCATGATGTATGATTAGGTTGTTTAAAGGCTGCGGTCTAGAGCTTTGCTTAGTGTTGTTGTTTAAAGGCTGCGGTCTAGAGCTTTGCTCAGTGTTGTTGTCTAAAGGCTGCGGTCTAGAGCTTTGCTCAGTGTTGTTGTCTAAAGGCTGCGGTCTAGAGCTTTGCTCAGTGTTGTTGTTTAAAGGCTGCGGTCTAGAGCTTTGCTCAGTGTTGTTGATGTTTGATGTTGATGTTTGATGGGGATGTTGTTGTTGATGTGCCGTTGTGCTGCTTGTTGATGTTGGCTTTTGATGGTTGTGAGTTGATGTGTTATACTTAATGTCGTATGCTATTTGTTGGAATGTGATTGTTGCTATTTGCCTTGTCTAATATAAAGCTCACTCTAAATGCTATTATTTATGTAAAGAGACTCACCCTACTGCTTTCGTGTTGCTTCTTATATTGGCAACCTGCAGGTGATCTCGAGTGAAGGTATTCACCTTCCTAGTCTGGTTATGGTCATGCTCTGATACGTAGCACCGGGGGGCGTTAGTAGACTAGTGTTTTATTTGTTGTTGTTTCAAACAGTTATTGGTGATGTATTGTCTATTTTGCGATACATGTTTTATTTCCGCTGCTTGATGACTATATGGACCGTGTTGTCCCTAAACTGGTGTTTTGAGGATTGCCCGAATAATGTGCTATGTATCATGTACTTGTTATTTGATGAGCATGCAATTGTGTTGTTTATGTTGTTGGATGAAATGTAGCACTCTCTTTGTGGTGCGTGGAATTTTTTTTGAAAACTCTGATTTTTAAATTGGCTAATTAGTAGTAATTAGAAAGGGGGTGATACATAAGTGGTATCAGAGCAGTTCGGTATGTCCGGCCAAGTTGTCGAGTCTGTTAACCCGCGAGTCTTAGTACTCGTTCTAAATTATATTTATGTTGCTGTTTATTATTGTTACCTTTGTTGGTTTTGTTCTTTCATTAACACGCCTTGTAATTTATTTGATGGATAGCGATTGAAAGTTATATTGATTTATTGAGATATGTGTGATTACAAGAATTTTTAACGACGTCGAGAAGAGTGGGAGTCGTGACGACGCCTTCGCACTCTAGACTGCGTTAAAAAGTCTTTTGGTGTGGTGTGTGTAAAATTGAAAGGAAGTAGTTTTTGTGACCTTAACTAATGGGCTGCGTGAGTAGGAGGGACTAATCACCCCAATAACTCATCCCCAATGAAAGAGGTGACAATAACTCATGGTTATTATTAATTTTGGATATATGTACCAATTTTAATTTGATTGATTGCTTGATTAGTTTTGTTGGAATCTGGAAAGTACGTTTACATAACCTAATCTTGGTGAGTTATATACACAAGTACTTGAAAATATATGAGGGATAGCTTGTGGAATAGTTCTTTACACTTGATTGACGTCTTTGCTAAGGGTTGATTGTACCTGTGATGTATACGAGTTTAAGTTTGACTTGTGCTTAATTGTTTCGAAGTTAGTATGCTAAAATGAAATGTTGTGTAATGCTATATTTTCATTACCTCAATTAAGGTTGCATGACTTGAAGTTTCGACATTTTCAGTGTTTCAATTTGGCTTGTTTTGTGAGCATGATGTGATTTGTCAAAATTAAATGATTAACTTTCCTTACCTTCGGAGTTTATGTCGGAAATTAAATTTTGAGTTAATAAGTAGTTGTTTAGGTGGTTGCATGCTCGAGTGATAGTAAGGTTGGGGTTCGCATATAGTTTCCTTTTTGACAAAACTGTGAGTTCTATGGTTTTCAAAACACGGTACCTGGAAATGTTGTGCTATTGGGAATGAATGTGATGTCAAATTAGTGTTGAATTCTGTTCCCAAGTTGTTTTAGGATTTTTATTTCAAAATGTGACATGACTTCGGCTTTTGGACCGATTAGGTTATGGTTTGATGTTGTTTGAAAAGGATGAGGTTTTACATTAATTGCATGGTTAGATGAGTTAGAATCTTTATGGTATGTGAAGGTGAGTCCGATAATGACTGTCAAGGTTTTAGGAACAAATGTATACAATTTTAAGTACCTTCTTACTGTGAACTACAATTGTGTAATTTTGTTCGTTTTTATGACTTAACTTTGGCCTTTGTTGTTGTTATTATTATTATTATTTGTCATTTCTTGATTTGTTTTACGTGGCTTCTAAATAATGATTAAAACTGTGCAACGAGACCTTTTGTGCACTTCTATTACTTGGTTAGTTTTCCTTGCTAAATGTTGACAAGGGTATTTAATTTCATTTGTTTAAACTAATATCAAGTCTTGTATCAAAGCAATTGTATTATAATGCATGTGTTGGATATGTTTCTTTTGTGATATGAAATCAGTTCAATTTGGTAGAATTATATGTTCCATGATATTTTCTAGGGAAGTTGTAAAATCGCATGTTAGCCAAATCCCTAGGAATAAAGAGATCGAAGACGATGCCTACATGTTTAACCTTTTCGAACTTGTGTGTTTAAATTGTTTGCATGATTGGTTATGCTTATGTGGTGTTTGATGGAATGAATAAGTATGTGATGATTATAATTGGTTTTGGTGATTGATCATGATGAGTTTTACTTGCTTATGGTTTTGTGCGTTTCTGGACACTGTTTCGGTCTTTTTGAAACTGGTACTGTTTGGTTGATTCAAAAATTATGTGGCTGAGTGTTTTCGAAAATAGACTTAAAGCCGGTCGTTTTGGCACCGGTTTCGTTCAATTTGGAGTTGTGTAGCTCCAGTTATGAGTCTCCAAAGTCGGGTCAAATTTCTAGAGTCAAACTGTGAGTAGGTTCGGTTTTTGCAGGTTTTATGTCTCCAAATGAACTCCGTTTTGAACGTTTCTTTTTCCATTAGAAACTATACTCAAATTTCTTTTGTTCGGGCTAAGGTTTTATTCCATTTGGTCAAGTTTAGAGTGAAATGAAGTGGGAGGACAGAATCTGTCCAGTCTGGGAACTGTTCGGGTTGTTTCTTAAAGATATATTCAGAAACTAAACATCTGTGGCTTTCCAACAAGTATTTATTTGTCGAAATCCGATGTCGTTTACTATTTTAATTAATTCGCCAAAGTAGGCGCAGGGTTATAGAAATTTCTGCACCTGAGTTTAGGTAGATTAGTTTGAACGTTGAATAAGAACGATTAATTTGTTGAACAGGTTGAAGTTGAATTTTGTTGTTGTTGTCGTGTTAATTGTTGATGTTAATGTTGTTGGGTATATGATAAATTGGTGATGTTGGTGATGTTGTATCAATTGTTGAAGATTGGTGTTGTTGTGTTCACTATTGTTGTTGATGGTTGTTGTTGTCTCTGGTGTCGCATGCGTTTGCATTCTGTTGAATATGAAAATAAAGGTGACGATATAGGCATTTGTATCTAAAAGTGACGATGTAGACCTAGTGTCTCAAAGCGTGGCGAGGGTTACGCCCTACTTAATTGGTGATGATGCCACGAGTTGGCTATTTTATGGTGATGGTTTGGTGGACGGAGCTCTGCTCCAATTTTTGTGTCTTGGGTGAACCTTAGATGGTGTTTGGGTAGTCGGGTAGGATTTTGATAACCCACGGGTTAGAATACCTATTTGGGGGAGTAAGAGTGTAGAGGAGGGTGTTTGGTCTGTTGCGTGTACGATAGAACATGGATGAGAACGGTTTGAGGTGATAAGGAGATTTGATGTAGATTTCATGAGTTTGGCGTAGATTTTCGAGGACGAAAATATTCTAAGTGGGGGAGAGTTGTAACGCCCCAAACTATTTTAATTATTTATTTAATTAAGTTATTTAAGGCTTACAACATTTATTTAAGTAAATTAATTAATTTAGAGTTTTATTTTATTCAGGAGGTGTGTAAGTACCTAGGGGGTGTAGATAAAGGCCCATGATCCATTAAGTGGCCCAAGCTCAAGTAATAAGGTTAGGGGTTTAGGAGAAGGTGCTCATTTGTGCAAACATCAAAAGAAATAGAGAGTGAGAAGAGGGAGAGAGGGAGAGAGCGACGGTCAAGGAGAAGGAGAGGGGTTTTTTTTGCGTGAAGAGCATTCAAGGAAGGGAGCTTGGTTGGTGATTCTTGTTGATTGCTAGGAGTCTTGCATGGTTTCTTCAATTTTCTAAGGTTAGGGGGCTCTCTTTTCATCCATAATGGTGTGTAGAGTGTGTTTTGTATGTGGGTTAGGTTCTAGGATGTTCAATTGATTGATTGTGGTGTTGTTTGTCATGGGTGATTTCAATTTGGTGATTTCATGGTGATTGCTTGTTGAATTTGACATAATGTGAACTATGTATGCAAGGTGTTTGATAAATTGTTTCAATGAAAATGAACATGAATTATGATGCATATTTGGTGTTTGATGATATGTTTGAATGTGGCATGATTGAGATTGGTGGTTGGGCTACAATGTTCTCATGATTATTGGTGTCAAATTGGTGTTGTGATGTTGGGTGGTTATGCCACTATGTGGTTGTTGTTGTAGTCTTTGTTAATTGTTGGTGTGTTGGTGTTGGCGTGGCACGATGTTGCCTTGTGCCCAAGTTGGGGCGCGCCATGTTCTTGATTAATTGTTGGTGTGTTGGTGTTGGCGTGGCACGATGTTGCCTTGTGCCCAAGTTGGGGCGCGCCATGTCCTTGATCAATTTTGGTGTGTTGGTGTTTGGGTGTCTAGGTGTGATGTCTAGGAAATCGATGTTGGTTGGTGTCGATGTCTAGGTGTGGTCGTCTAGGGAAAATTGAATTTGGTGTTGAAATGTTGCGGTTTGGGTTGCTGGCGCCCTTGGGGTGGGCACCGGGTCTGGTGGTTGTGAGTGTGTGCGTGTCTGGCGCGTAAGTGGCGCTTGCGCGCATCCTACGCGCAAGGGTCCCTGTCTGTTGGCGTGCAGGTCGCGCGTGAGTGGCGCGCCGCGCGCCAGTCCCCTCGTGGTTATCGTCGTTGGCGCGCGCAGTCGCGCGCGTGAGCGCGCGCGCGCGCCGCCGGCCCCTTGTGCTCCTCATCTGCTGGCGCGGAAGTTGCGCGCGTGAGTGGTGCGCGCGCGCGCGCCATTCAGCGCCGTGTGTCTAAGTTTTGTGCGCCAGTTTTCTGTCTTAGACGCTGTTTTGGTCCTTTTGCACTGTTTGGTCCTCAAAGTTGCTGTTTTTGTCCTTTTACACTGTTTGGTCCCTAAATATGCTGTTTTGGTCCTTTTGCACCGTTTAGTCCCTAAAAGTGTTGTTTTGGTTCTTGTGCACTATTGGTCCTTCTATTGTGTTGTTTTGGTCCCTATGTGACTGTTTAGTCCTTAGGTGACCGTTTAGTTCTTGTGGGTGTCGGTTTAGTCCTTATGTGTGAGTTGGTCCTTGACATTGATGTTAGCCTTAGAGCTAGTGGTTGATGATGTCTTGGTGAATTTAAGGTGGTTGCTCAAGGTGGTTGCTTAAGACGGTTGTTGATATATATTTGACCAAATGATGGTGTTGATGATGTTGTTGCGCATGATGTATGATTAGGTTGTTTAAAGGCTGCGGTCTAGAGCTTTGCTCAGTGTTGTTGTTTAAAGGTTGCGGTCTAGAGCTTTGCTTAGTGTTGTTGTTTAAAGGCTGCGGTCTAGAGCTTTGCTCAGTGTTGTTGTCTAAAGGTTGCGGTCTAGAGCTTTGCTCAGTGTTGTTGTTTAAAGGCTGCGTGCGGTCTAGAGCTTTGCTCAGTGTTGTTGTTTAAAGACTGCGGTCTAGAGCTTTGCTAAGTGTTGTTGATGTTTGATGTTGATGTTTGATGGGGATGTTGTTGTTGATGTGCCGTTGTGCTGCTTGTTGATGTTGCCTTTTGATGGTTGTGAGTTGATGTGCTATACTTAATGTCCTTCTCTAATATTAAGCTCACCCTAAATGCTATTATTTATGTAAAGAGACTCACCCTAATGCTTTCGTGTTGCTTCTTATGTTGGCAACCTGCAGGTGATCCCGAGTGAAGGTATTCACCTTCCTAGTCTGGTTATGGTCATGCTCTGATACGTAACACCGGGGGGCGTTAGTAGACTAGTGTTTTATTTGTTGTTGTTTCAAACAGTTATTGGTGATGTATTGTCTATTTTGCGATACATGTTTTATTTCCGCTGCTTGATGACTGTATGGACCGTGTTGTCCCTAAACTGGTGTTTTGAGGATTGCCCGAATAATGTGCTATGTATCATGTACTTGTTATTTGATGAGCATGCAATTGTGTTGTTTATGTTGTTGGATGAAATGTAGCACTCTCTTTGTGGTGCGTGGAAATTTTTTTTGAAAACTCTAATTTTTAAATTGGCTAATTAGTAGTAATTAGAAAGGGGGTGTTACAACTGATATGCTCCTCTACCGGTTTTGGATATGATTCGGTTGGGGCCTTCCCAGTTTGGGGCCAATTTTCCCTCACGGGCGTTCTTGTTCCCTACGTCGGCCCGCCGGAGGACAAGGTCTCCAACGTTGAAGTCTCTTGTGATGACTTGTTGGTTGTAGCGCCGAGTTATCTGATCCTTGACTGCGGCCTAGCCCAGCCGGGCCTTGTCCTGGACTTCTTGAACCAGGTCAAGCTCTTCTCTGATGACTTTGTTGTTTTCTTCCTTGTTGATATGCTCCTCTGCCAGTTTTGGATATGACCCGGTAGGGGCCTTCCCAGTTTGGGGCCAATTTTCCCTCACAGGTGTTCTTGTTCCCTACGTCGGCACGCCGGAGGACGAGGTCCCCAACGTTGAAGTCTCTTGTGATGACTTGCTGGTTGTAGCGCCAAGTTATCCGATCCTTGACTGCGGCCTCGCCCAGCCGGGCCTTGTCCCGGACTTCTTGAACCAGGTCAAGCTCTTCTCTGATGGCTTTGTTGTTTTCTTCCTTGTTGAGAGGGTACAATGTCCTCCAGGTGGATTCACTAACCTCAACAGGGTATAACTGTTTCCGTTCCGTACATCAGTTTGAAGGGCGTCTCGCCAGTGGTTGAGTGCGGCTTCGTCTGGTACGCCCATAAAACGTATGAAAGCTCATCGAGCCACGCCCCCTTCACCCATTTCAATCTCTTCTTCAGATCTTTCAACATCACGCGATTGGTTGACTCGGCCTGGCCATTGGTTTGCGGGTGCTCAACGGAGGTGAAGTGTTGCTTTATGTTTAGTTCCGCCAAACATTGTCGAAATCCTTTGTCGGCAAACCGCGTTCCGTTGTCGGTGATGATGGTAGTAGGAATACCGAACCTGGCCAATAGGTTCTTCTTAACGAACTTGATGCAATTCTTGGCGGTTATGTGCGCAAGTGGTTCGGCCTCAATCCACTTGGTGAAATAGTCAACTGCTACGATGAGGAACTTGACCCCGCCGCGGGCAACCGGAAACGGTCCGAGCAGATCTATTCCCCATTGGGAGAAAGGCCATGGTGCAGACAACGAGGTGAGCTCGGCCAGGGGAACATTCTGTACGTCGGCGTATTGTAACACCCCATTTCTACCCGGCAATTTAAATCAAAAATCAGAGTATCAAAATCATTTTCAAATGGAGTGCTACACTCACTTCAGCTCAACCACAACAATTATACACAAATACTTTATTAAATAATATAATACGCAACACCAATCACAGGATGGAATTTCTCAACACTTTATTAAATAATTCCACGCACCAGAAAAATAAACATTACGCAGCGGAAATAAAATAAAGTCTCAGATGGACAACAACAATCTCAAATACAACATGGAATCTCAAATATAATAGTTTAATAGTCAACAAAGAGTAAATGACTAGAATCCTAAACCCATCCCCTAGGTGCTACGTATCATAGCAGACCGACTCGGGGAAGTGAAAGGACTAAGCCTTCACTCATGGCTACCTGTGGTAAACAACAACAGAAAGGGGTGAGTCTCAAACTATATAATAAAGGGGATAATAAGCAGTATATACAATCACAGCATCAAACAGGCACAGTTATACAGCACATCTAATCATACCAATTATCAACTAACAACACTCATGCGTTTATGAAAGTGAATGCAGTGCAATGCAGTCATGCATGTGGTACCAGTTGCCCCCAAGGCATCATCATCAATAAATTGAGTCCCCATGACTCTGGCCCCCATGGCCTCATCATCACAATATAACGTCGCGACCGCAGCCGAATGTATGCATGAGACTCCATGAACACACCACAAGCACAATTTATAATATCACAATTTATACATTATTTCTCACCTCATTGTCAATCTCAGTTTTTGCCACCATGGCTCTAGCCCCCATGGCTCATGCCCCCATGGCATCATCAATCACTTCATTCACCATCTCATCACACTCATGTCCCAAGGACTAATCACAACTAGAGGATTAAACCTCACTCAAGGACCTAAAACACCCTTTAGGACCAAATTAGCACTTAAGGACTAAACAGCACACCTAGGACCAAACTGTCACCTAGGGACCAAAACAACACCCTTGGGACCAAACTGTCACCTAGGGACCAAAACAACACCCCTAGGACCAAACTGTCACCTAGGGACCAAAACAGCACACACTGAGACACAAGGCAGCACTAGGCGCCATTTTCCCCACAAACTGGCGCCCCCTTGTGCAACACATCACTAGGCGCCAAGAACTTCAAGAACTTGGCGCGTGTGGTGGCAACACAGACCATCGGGCGCCATTTTCACAAAGATTCTCGCGCCTCGCATAAAGCACGGTCTTAGACACAAACTAAGACACAAACTGAGACACAGGCGCATTCCTCAGCGCCTGGCAAGACTTTTTGGCGCCCGCCTAGACACATGCAAAGAACACAGCACAACAGGGCAGCCATTTGGCGCCCTGTGCTGCGCCACATGCACCCACGCACCCTTGCCACAATTCTGGCGACATGGGCAGCCAAAATGGCGCCCAGCACTTAGACACCACACACCCACCTAGGCGCCACAAAAGGCGCCACAGGCGCCATTCAAGGCCCCGCATTTGGCACCAACACAACCAGGCGCATTGGGCAGCCACTTTTGGCGCCCTGCACCTAGACACAAGACACACACAACTCACAAACAAGTGACACGGCGCCATTACTGGCGCCACTGGCGCCATTTGGCGCCCACATCGCGGCACACACCCACAGCCACACTGCACAGGGCACTGGGCGCCATTTTTCCCAAAGAACTTGGCGCCTGTGCAGCGTGATGACAATCGCACACACACGCACGCAAACAAGAACCCAAAGACATGAACAGTGCCGTGGCGCCACAAAGAACTTGGCGCCCAGCAAAGAAACACAACCCACGCACTCACTGCTACACAGGGCGCCATATTCCTAGCAACTTGGCGCCCCTTACCCCAAAAACCCCTAAAACCTCAAATTTCACAATTCTCCTATGATCAATCATCCAAAACCATTTTAAAATCACTCCTCATCATTCCAACAACATCAATTACACATTGTAACACTCAATCATGCATCAAAAACGAAAATCAACACACCCTAAACCCTAACAATAGCATACAATCGATTTTTCACCCAATTCACAATTCCAATCCAACAACAATTCAATCAACAATCAAATATCAACAAATAAGGACCCTATGACCTACATACAACATATTATACTCTCTATTATAGAGTGAGACTCCCCTTACCTTAATTTAACCGTAGAAACGTTCTTTTCACAGAGTCACGTACAAAACCTCAGCAACAAGAGCTCCTTCTCTCCCTTTCTCCTTGGTGCGATGCTCTCTCCCTTCCCTCTAGGGTTTTTGCGCCGTTTTTTCCTTTCTTTTCTCTCTTCTCTCTTCGCAAGCTTCTTTCTTTTCCTTTCTCTTGCACAATGATGCGAAATGCATCATCCCTAGGAGCCTAAGTCATTGGGCTTGGGCTCTTGGGCCAATATTTACAGCCCCGGTATTACCAATACCACTCCCTTCAATTAAAATAAAATATCACATTATAATTTAATATAATTAAAAATTAGTGCAACACTTTAAATAATTTAATCAATTACTTAATTAAATCATTTAGGGTGTTACACGTATCGTTGACATGTGTCACATCTCCTGACTAGCTCTGCAGAGTCTTTCACCATCGTTGGCCAGAAGTAACCAGCTCTGATAGCTTTTCTTGAGAGAGCTCAGGCCCCCAGGTGTTGCCTGCAAATGCCTTCAGGGATTTCTCGAAGCCGCATGTCGAATCGCCTTCCTCCCCTTCCTTAGATTTCAACAAAGGGGAGGAATGTCCTCGTCGGAATAGCTTGCCATCGACTACTGTGAAAGAGGCGGCTCTCTTGCGAATGGCGGCGGCTTCTTTGACGTCGGATGGCTCGACACCGGAGTCAATATATCTTTTGATTGACTGTATCCATCATTCATGCTCAGCCACTGCGTGGACATCAGCCATGGAGGGTGGAGTAAGGTCGACGCTGGGCCTCGCCAGACTCTTTTGGATTATGCTTCGGAGATTTCACCTCGGCCCGTCTTTGGCTAACTTTACCTAGACATCCGCCGTGCATTCTCGGGCATCGGTACATTCTTCAGCTCTACCTTCCTGAACTGAAGGAGCAGATCTCTTACCCGAGCCAGATAGCGTTGTAAGACGGGATCTTTGGCTACCAAATCTTCTTTGACTTGAGAGACGACCAACAACGAGTCGGTGTTAAGCTCGATAATCTTGGCACCAAAATTCGAGGCCAGTTTTAAGCCGGCGATGCACGCTTCATACTCAGCCTAGTTGTTCGAGGTCGTGAAGGCGAAACTCAGGGAAACTTCTATCATTAGGCCTTCTGAGTTCTCCAAGATTAGGTTGGCCTTGCTCCCTTTCGAGTTCGAATAACCGTCGATGTAGAGAGTCCACCGCAAGGATTCTAGGTTGGAAGGAGTCGGAGTCATTTTGGCGATGAAATCGGCCATGGCTTGAGCTTTGAGAGCGGGCCGGGTTTCATACTTAATGCTGAATTCAAAGAGCTCCACTGCCCATTTGATGATTCTGCCCGCTAAGTCGGGGCGGTGCAAGATTTAGCGGATGGGCTGATCTGTCCTCACCACGATTTTGTGTGCGACGAAGTATGGCCTCAACCTCCGGGCTGCACCACCAAGGCGAGTGCCACTTTTTCAATTTTCTGGTATCTGGACTCGGCCCCCTACAATACTTAGCTCACGAAATATACGGGGCGCTACCCGTCCTCCATTTCTCGTATTAAGACCGCACTGACAGTTTCCTCGGCCACGACGAGGTACAGGTATAGAGTCTCTCCTTCTTGCGGCCAAAGCGAGATCGGAGGTTGAGAAAGTATCTCATTTAAGCTCTGATTGCAATTTCTCATCCGGGTCCACTTGAATTCGACTCATATTTTGCACTCAAGAATGGGAGAGAGTAGATTGGCGCGCTTTGAGGCGAATCTTCATAGGGCGGCAATCATCCCGATAAGCTTTTGTACCTCTTTCTTGGTCATCGGGGGACGCATGTTAGTCACAGCCCTGCTTTTTTCTGGGTTCGCTTCGATGATTCCCCTTTCGATAAGACAAAAACCGAGGAACTTCACTGCCCTTACCCTGAAAGTGCACTTTTCACGGTTAAACCTGAGGTTGTTCTTTCTAGCTTCTACGAAGATCTCCTCAAGGTCGGCCTTGTGTTCCTCATCTCCCTTACTTTTGACGATCATATCGTTGAGATAGACTTCAACAACCTTGCCAAACTGGTCTCGAAAGACTTTGTTCATCATGCGTTGGTACGTTGCTCCAGCGTTCTTCAAACTGATAGGTAGGCATGACCCTGTAGCAAAAGTTACCCCGGTTGGTCATGAAGGCCATATTTTCCTGGTCCGGTGGGTTCATCGCGATTTGGTTGTAGCTGAAGTAAGCGTCCAAAAAGGAGAGCAGACGAAAACCAGAAGCGTTGTACACCAGCGTGTCGATACTTGGAACAGGGAATGCGTCTTTCGGACAAGCCTTGTTGAGGTTGGTGTAGTCAACGCACATCCTCCACTTCTCGTTGTTCTTTTTTATTAGAACCACATTAGAAAGCCAAGTGGTGTATTTTATCTCCTTAACGAACGCTGCTGAGATTAGTCATTTACGGCTTTGGAGGCGGCTTCTGCCTTTTCTTCGCTTTGACCTCTTCGCCCCTGGGCTACGTACTTGGCGTTGGGATTTACTTCCAGATGATGACACACTACTTCGAGGGGAATGTCGGACATCTCCGAAGCGGACCATGAAAAGAGGTCGGCGTTACGCCACAAGCATGCGGTCAGAGCTTCTCTCATTGTGTCACTGAGGTCGGCTTCGATCTTGACTATTCTGGCGGGATCGTCGCCCAGAGGGATTTCCAAGAAAGCGCCCCGTGGCTCGGTCCTGGAATTCGGATATACCTTGTCCGAGGAGCTTGAGAGTCTTGCTTTGTCGTCCTTGAAGATTGGAGTCTGCTCGTTGAAGATTGAGCGTGGGCAGTCCGAGTTAGTCTTCGTCCCATGTCAGATAGGGGGTACCTGCAGACACTCTGATGCCTAAGTCAGTATATGAGTAAGGCGGAATGTGCATGGAATGATAGCGTACCTAGAATTGATGGCATGCACCTCTATTTATAGACGAAGTGCCTCAGTCTAGACCGTCGGATCCATTCGGGTGACTTGGCCGTCAGACCCGGATACCCGAGTGAGGCGTGTCGTGTCTCTTTGGAAGCATGCTTTGGGCTGCGCTAATGTGCCTTAAAGTGCTTTTGGCCTGGGCCGGAACACATAGGTAATTGAATTAATCTACATGACAGGCCATTATCTCTTACAATAGCCATAAACATCTTAAGTTGATTATTGATTGGTTTTCTTTTTTACTTTCAATTTTAGGATATTTAGTTTTTTTAGCTTTTTGAACACATTTTTACCGAATCTTTTAAAAATAATCATTTTCATCATTCAAAGAAATCACCCAAAGTGCTACGTTATCATTTTAAGAGCAAGATAGAAATAGAATTTTTTATGAACACTGTATTTCTCGAAACACCAACTAGTGTCATTTGTATAGTCTAAAACAATTAATAAAAATAATTGAATGTACATGGCACCCCATTTTCTCTTGCTATAGCCATAAACAACTTGTACTATTAAAAGATTGGTCTAAAGCCGATTGCATATTCTAAAGCCATTAATAATGAATGTATATGGTTATCTCTTACAATAGTAATAAACATCTTAAACTAATAATTCATGTATTAATGCATTGGTTTCTGAACTTATTTTGACTTATAGAATATTTGGTTTTTTAATTGTCTTAACACAGCTTTTCAGCCTTTTAAAGAGAATCGTAGTTCTTATTTTTTTGACAATTCACTTTAAGATGTTTATGAAAAAAAAATAAAATGACATTATAAATATTATTTATAATTAAAATCAAACAAAAATTACCTGTACTTAAAATTTGTTTTTATAAACAATGTAAAATAATTTGTCCTTTATTTAAATTTTAATATAGTTACAAATCTTAGAGTATCTAATTACTCTAGTAAATTTGAGTTTGTGCCCTCTTGATGATTTTTGAATCATGAATTAATTATATTTATTAATTTAAGAGTATAAATTTATCTTGATGTAATCCAATCACTTCTATAACCTCAAAAGTTGTTTTAGAAAACCGTTGATAACTTCACATTAAAAGCAACATACTTCTACAATTAATATTCTATTAACTACAATTATTATCGAACTCACGACTTATCAAAATAAATCAGTAAGTAATGGAGGTTATGAGTCTGTATGACCTATCTTTAAGTAATAAGAACTGAATCTAATAAAGCAATTTTCATATAGGAAAATTGGGGTGTCAATATTTTCTCCCCTTTATGTATACCAAAAGAAAAGAGTAAAACTTTTTTCAAATATAAAATATAAATTTGATATTTATTTATTTTAATAATTATTGTTGTTGATTATTTTTTCTAGTTTTTTATAAAACTCATTTAATTCACTGTTTATATAATTACATATTTTTGAAGTTTCAAAGAAGTATTTCTCAATAATTATGTTATTAATATTTTTTTTATTCATTATGCAGTAACCTTATAAAAGAAATTGATTATGCATGGCTATAAATAAAGTTATTTTGTAAAATCGGAAACATCACAAGCTTGAGAATTCAAACAGAGTTATGGCAGCGTGTGATGTGAAAAAATGTTAGGATAATTCTAATGATTATGCTAGTTGTAACACGAGCTCATAAGGATATCTTTTAATCTCAAGAAGTAGAGTCAAACAGTCCATGATTCCTCTGCTGATTGTCTTGTGAGGTGTCGCCTTCCATGTCTTCGCCACATGGAACAATGTCTTAACACCTCTTTTCAATCTTTTAAAAATAAATCAGTAAAAAATTTATGAACACTATATTTTTTGAAACACTAACTAATTTAGATTTCATAGTCTAAAGCCACTAATTAAGATAATTGAATGTACAGCGTAGCTCGTTATCTCTTGCAATAGCCACAAACATCTTGAACTATTAATTTATTAGTTTTAACCCATTTGCATAGTCTAACGCCATTAAAACCGAATGTACATGACATTCCATTATCTCTTGCGTAAACATCTTAATCTTTTAATTAGTCTAATAATGGATTAGTTTTCGCTTTTAGTTTAACTTTTAGTGTATTTGGTTTTTTTAACATTTTTAACACGCCTTTTCAACCTCTTAAAGATAATCATCTTTTTCATTATTTTGAGAAGTTACTTTATGTTGTTTACGAAAAAATTTATAATCTCCTTAAAATAGATTTTTCGTACTATGTAAAATAATTTGTCTTTTCTTGAAATTTTAATAATTACACATCTTAGAATATTTGCGTATGTAATTACTTAATGTTTAAATTATATGTAATTACTTATTGTTTTTGTTTCAAACAAGTTTTTTTAAATTACACTTGAGGTTCTAGCTCAGTGGAAAGAGCTAGCCGTGTTTCCTCAAGGTGCTGAATTCAAATTCCTTCGGGGATAGTTATAAAATGGTCATTAGTGCCACTACTTTGACTAATAAAAATTTTCCCCTTCCCCAATTTTTTTAGAAAAAACAAGTATTTCTAAATCATATTATTAATTCATTTTATTAAGTATTTAGAAAATATTTAAAAAGGAATTGGCTGTGCATGTCTAGCTATAAATAAAGCTATTGTGTAAAATAGAAGACATCCCAAACTTGAGAACTCAATAGAGAAGAGTTATGGCAGTGAGTGATGTGAAAAAATGTATTGTGATCATGCTAATGATTATGCTAGTTGTAACACAAGCTCATAAGGATATCAAACAATATCAAGAAGTTAAGCCAAATAGACCTTTTAAGGTTCTTCAATTTAGAAGTCCTTTTACTGAGTGTCTTGCTAAGTGTCTCAGACGATGTGTTGGAAAAGGTGATTTCGAAAAATGCGATAAAGCTTGTCGAAAGGAGTGCGGGCATTTGTAGATGCGACCTTTTAAGGTTCTTCTCATCTTATATCTAGTCTTTTGTGACAATTTTAATTATTTTTATGTAAAAAAACAAACTTAAATATTTTTTTACTATTAAATTAATTTGTTGGTTTTGTCTTAACAGGGCCTTGCATAGTGCGGACATACATTGGTTTTAGCTTGGAGGCTTACAACAAACAAAAATAAGTAATTTGTATGCTAGTGAGACTCTAATTAAGAAAATGTACTTAGAAGAATTGACAATTATGTCAAACTATAATAAATTAGTTTTTATTCATATTCCTATTTCCTATGTTTATAATTCACTTATCCTAGTATAAATCTTCCTTGTTTGTTTTATATGATGATCTATTCAAGTCAATCATGAAAATAATTAGTCAATTAAATAACTAATAAGTAGCGGTTTAAAAAGTAATAGTCGTTACACCAAAATAATAAAACAATTAACATTTTTATATTGTTAGTATTAATTTAAATCAATCTTCATAGTTCAAAATTATAGAAATAATACTGCAAGTGAAAATTAAACCCTAGGTAAACTTTTTTCGGTGGTCTTATATAATTTAAGAAAGTATCATATGCTAATTCAATTATAAAAATTAATTTAATGAATTTAATTAATGGTTGCTAGCCCTTTTATGAAACCACGAGAGTTATTTGGCAAGTGAACTTTCTCACTTAGCTCGTATGATTTTTTTCACTAGTTAAAGTGTTTTCCTGACGTGTGCAAGCTTATAGTAGCGTGTTATTTTTTCACACATTGTTATCATAGTTTCTTAATATATAAATTACTTTGCCCTTCATGATTAAGATAAGAAAGACCTCAACTCCTTCCTGCTATTTGGCCTTGAAACCATCTCTTGAGAAATCTTGATCCATAACAACGGAGCACACCTCTTCGTCTTTCCAATCAAAATAGAAATAAAACTCATATAAAAATAAGTCTTCCCGGTTAGGCTTTGCAGCTCACATTTTGGTGTCTGGCTGAATTCGGCGCCCTTTTTCAAGATTCTGAAGAAAGGGAGTGACCTATTAGATGCCTTCGACATGAACCTCGACAATGCTACTATCATACCCATCAATTTCTGTACCTCTTTCTTAGTGGTAGGTGGACACATGTCAGTCTTGCTTTTCACAATCATGTCGTCTTGGTATACTTCAACGACCCTACCAATTTGGTTTTGAAATACCTTATTCATCATTCGTTTTTAGGTGGCCCCAGTGTTCTTGAGGCCGAAGGGCATCACGTTGTGGCAATAGTTACCTCGGACTGTCATGAATTCTGTCATATCTTGGTCTTTCGGGTTCATGGCAATCTGGTTGTAACCGGAATACACATCCAGAAAGGACAGGAGGCGGAAACCGTAGGCATTGTCGGCGAGCCTATCAACACTGGGGACCGTGAAGGCATCTTTCGGATAGGCCTTGTTGAGATCCTTGTAATCCACACACATACTCCATTTTCAGTTGTTTTTCATTACCAACACAATATTGGACAGCCATGTGGTGTATTTAACCTCTTTTACGAATCCTCCGCTTTGGACCCTCCTGCGCAAGGGGAGAACATTATCAACTCGAAGAGATTAGGAATAATTCAATATGGTGTATTTGACTGATATTTTCCATGTGGTGTATTTAACCTCTTTTATGAATCCTCCGCTTTGTGTATTTCCTTGATCCAACCCTCCTGGATTTAGAATAAGCATATTTTGCTTCGGGATTTACCTACAAGTGGTGACAAGCGACCTCGGAAGGTATCCCCGGCATATCGGCGACGGAACAAGCAAACAAGTCGGCATTCGGCCGCAGGAATGCTGTCATACTTTCCCTCACACTGTCACATAGGTCGGCCCCTAATTTAACCGTATTTGCGGGGTCATCTCCTAAGGGGATTTTGAGGAACTCCTTGTGGGGCTCGAGACGTTTGATTTTCTTCTTGAGCTCTCTCGCTAGCTGATCATCATCTTCATCTTCAGAACTATCTGGGTTGTATCAGGCATCAACGTCCATGAGATTCACTCTGTTGGCCAACAGTAGCAAGTCACGGAGATGTTGGCGTTAATATCGGATTGTTTTGATGGAGAGTAGTGGCATCTCTCACCTGCCTCTAGGTTGGCGGATAGAGTTATGATTTCATCCGTTAACAAATAAAACTTCATCTTGAGGTGTACTGTCGATGCCATAGTGCCGAGTTTGGCAAAAGTCAATCTTCCTAAGATGCACTGGTAGAGAGATGTCAAAGGCAAGACCAGGAACTGGGTCTTGATTGTTCTGGATAATTTCTGCTGTCCAAAAGTCACCAATATATCGAGATAGCCCAACGGTTGAGATTGCGCTCCCCCAAACCGGACAATATCGTGTCGAGATAGGGGGTTAGGTCGGCTGAAGATAGCTAGAGTAAGGGGAGGAGATCTTGGAACATGATATCGGTGAAGTTACCCTAGTCTACGAGTATTCGTTTGACCTCTATGCCCAACATGGACACTACAAAAAAATCACTGATTTGCCACGGCAATTTCCGTCGCAAATGCACAAATTTCCGTGGCAAAACAACATTTGCCAAGGACCAAAAATGGTGGCAAAAACGCTCGTCGCAAATCATTTGCCACGGAATTCCCCGTGGCAAATACGCCCGTCGCAAGTCCGCCGCAAATATCCGTGGCAAAGTCGTTGCAAATTTCATCGCAAATCCGTCGCAAAAATTGTTAAAAAATTTTTAAAAAATTAAATCATAATTTTAATTCTTCAACCCATTCTACCCAAAATATTACATTCAATTTTTATTGCAAAAGCAAAAGTTTAGTAATATAAAGAGTTGTAACTACCTAGCAAATGAATCTAGAAGTGAAATGATTTTCATTGACAAATCAGTTGAATTATGAATAAGTTGGCCTCGGGGCATGAAAAGAGTAAAACTCTTACACATAAATGGTGAAATCTGAGACAGTAATGTATCGCTTGACAACAAGCAAAGAATGAAATTATATTTTGAAATACAAGCTATACAATTAGAAAGTTCTAATGTTCTTAGGATGAATAGTACAAAACTTTTTGCGAAAATGAAATCTATATTTTTATCAAGCATCGAGATTTATAGCCCGCATAAGAGAAAATTCAAACCTAAAGAGTCTGACCTTCTCCGGATGATGGTGCACTTTCAAAGTGATTTGGGCTGCTATCTAATTTAGGGGAGTGAGAATCTTTCACCTGATTGTTTGAAGAGCTATTTTTTGCGTGATCATCTAATCTAGTATTGGAGTTGAACTTCTCAAATTATTTAGCATGTGAAGGATCTATCACTAGTTTCTCATCCAGCAGAATAAATAAAGCAAAGGTTTAATGATATAGTCTTGAGGGTTTTTTGATTCAAAACAAAAAAGGTATGGAATGAAACCTTCCATGATCATTCAAGCATGTTACCTAGACTATCAGACCAGTAGTACAATCAATTAATGTTAAGCACTCAAGCCAGAATCTCTTTTTCATGCACCAGAGAAAGGAAAGACCGGATCCGATCCTCCAGTGAACCTAAGAACACCTTAAACTTGAAACCTGTTTTCTAGCACCACAGAAAGAAAAGAGTGAGGTCCAGAATTCCAATCCAATGAACCTCAAAATCGTGATAGAAGTTAATAGGCATTTTATTACATCTCAGATGCAAAATTCAATATTAGCCATTGTGATTTCTACCTGAGCATTGGTTTCAAAATAAAGAATAACGACACGTCAATAGAGTCAAAATCTGCAAATCTACATGACAAAACTAATATATATTATTTCATCTGCCATATTAATGATCCTGCATATGTGTGCTTACCAGTTGCACAATAGAGTAATGCCCCAAGAAAATACCATGCTTTAGTTGGATTCTTTGCAAAGAAATAATAGATGTGAATAGGATTAAAAGCCCTCAAGACACTGCTGTCATATTTGACAAGATTGTATATACCAATTCCCGTAAGAAAACAAAACCAAATAAGCAAAGCAGGTCCTACGGCAAGCCCCACTTTACTTGTTCCATACTTCTGTACACTGAACAAAATGACAAGGCAAGCAACAAAAATCATCACCATGGTAAAGGAAAAAGAAGACGACATAAACCCAACTACAAAAATTACACTAAAATTTAAATATTTAGTCAACTTTTCCCAGTCTCCACCAAAGAACCGTGTCCCATACAAAAATTACTAACTATTACAATTATGATAGTTTATCAATAGGTTAACACCATACCTTGCTTAATTGCATCGACCCCAACTTTCAAGCCTCCAACGGATACATGAGATCTGCAGAACAAAAATCTATGAAGTAAACCCAGTAATGACTACGTATTGAAAACAACAATTGGCCATGAACACAAACAGCAAGATGTCATTACAATCTACAAGTATTATATTGGCATCAATCCAAACACATTACGATAAGTAATTCCAAAGAACTTAGAGAATACATGATACAAGAGCAGTAAGTAACCTGATATTGCTGGTGTAACAACCCCATTAGCTATCACCATAGAAGTACCAGCAAGAACTAATAGTAGTAGAATCTTCTTAAGAGTCAGTGAACTCTCAAGCGTTTCCTTAATTTTTAAAGACCTTTCGAGCTCAGGGAATGGCACTTTTAGCCTAAAGCCTGATATTCGGGCATCTGATGGCAATTGATTGGGAAGAAGATTCACCTTGGCATTGCGACAAATTAAAGAGTACAATGCAAATGTACCACCTGCATTGTTTTCAAAGCTACAAAATTGAAGGCAGAATATGCAAGAGGGAAAAAAAGAATAGAAAATGGCAGTAAAGGTTTATCTTTAAAGCACTAAATTTACCATACCTTCACCATCATCGTTGGCCAACAGAACAACAAGAACATACTTCACCAAGGGAATCAAGATTAAAGTGTACAAGACAAGTGACAATCTGAATTCATCAATATCCCCAACCACATAAACAAAAACTGGATTATATCATTAACTAAATTCATCATTAGTTTTCATCCCCATCCACCATAACAATCAAAACAACCAAACACACAAACATACAACCTTATACCCATCAAAAACTTAGTGACAGCAAAACTCTTACCTTAGCTTTGTCTCTTCTCCTTCAATCCATTAACTTCACAAACTAATTATCCCAATAACATACATTATAAACCCACATTTGGAGACTTAATGTCAGCAAAAAAGAAGATTTTAAAGAAAATCAAAGAGGCAAAGATTAGGAATTAGGAATTAGCAACACAAACAATGAAAAGAGGAACTTAGGGTTTTTGATTCTACCAAAAATTGGGGGTTTTCTATCTAATACAAGTAAAATAGGAGCAACAAACTTACCTTTAAGAAGAAGAATTGATTGAGAGCGCTGAGAGAATAAGAAGGAAGAGAGAAAGAAACTCAGGTTCGTTTTGATGTTTGATGCTCTGAGATAGGGAGGAGAAGAAGGAAAACGACCGAGTGGTCGTGCAGTGGAGGTTGAGGGAGGCGCTGTGGTGCAGTGGAGGTTGAGGGAGGCGCGGAGGAGAGGTGAGGAGAGTGGGAGTGTTAGGGTTTAGGGAGGCGCGGAGGTGAGGAGAGTGAAAGGTCTCGAGAGTGAGAGTGAGCGTGAAAGAAAGGGGTCGAGTAGACTCTCTTTAGTTAAATCTGATTGAAACGTTTGCCACGGGTTTGCCACGGACTTTCGGTGGCAAAATATCAACTTCTGTGGCAAATTATAAACGTCTGTGGTAAATCCTTACTAAACTTACGAAGGCTTTTCTCACGACAGGTTCCGTGGCAAATCTGTGGCAAACCCGTCGCAAATTCGCGACGGAATTAGGTTTGGCAATAGTTTGTGGCAAATCAGGCTTATTCTTGTAGTGCGAAGTCGAGATAATCAAGGGGATGTACTCGTTGGTCTTCCTGGCCAGGAGGTCCTGGTCGGAGAAGGCCATAGGGTGTCTGGACGAGGTCGGCACAGAGTTGGAGTCTGTGGTCATATTGGCTATTTCTTGTCACTTGTACTTAGCATCCGCCGCATCTCATCGGTTGAGACGGAATGGCCACGTGTGACCACCATCATCGTCAGTGGGATCTTGTGTTAGAAAGAGAAAAAGAATTCGGAGGAGAATTCTCCCACTGTGGTCGCCAATGTTCGTACCTGGGTCGGCAAGGAGATTCGCCCCCGGGGTAGTTATAGTAGTGTCTCAGATTGATCAGTGGTGGCTCGGATCTTCCGGGCTTTTAGCTCGGAGAGGCGGTGGTACCTGCAAGCACTTCGATGTTTAAGTCAACAACAAAAGTGGGGAGGTGTGTAAGTAATTAGAACGTACCTAATCTTGGAGGGTTGCCAATCTATTTGTAGGCGCGAGCATTGACGCTGACCGTTAGATAAGGGGTGTCAATCCGGTCCGTCCGTCCTAATGTTCGCTGTTGTGCCTCTTCTTGGGCCGGGTGTATTTCTTTGGAGATTGGGCTCGCCCATTTTCTCGCGACGAGCATCGCATGTAGTTATCTTGGGCTTTTCTCACCGGATCATAATATATTTGGGAATTTAGCACCAATCTTATAATATATCTATATATGTGGAATATATGAAGTGAGAGGGTAAAAGGAGTAAATGATGACCATATAATGCTCCCCTCATTCTAAAGGTCCCTCATTCTAAAGCTCCTTCACAATATATGCTCCCAATATATATATATATATATATATATATATATATATATATATATATATATATATATATATATATATATATAGGGGTGGTGATCGACTATCTTTGAAAACGCTTGTCCTGATTAAGCTAGTCGCAATCGGACCTAAAGGTAAGACCCACTATTGGCTCATACACTGGTTATATAAGGAGGACCCCTTCCTAAGGTTAAACAACCTCTCAAACCCTATCTCACTATTAGACAATGGTGACCTAAATTTGGCATCGAAGTGTCCTTGTAGGTAAACCCAACTGGTGGTACTACCACATCAAAGATTAACGAAGCCACCATTTTCTACCAACCTTGTTTGGTTTTACAAAAAAATATTGGCGCCCACCGTGGGGGCGTTGGTAAAAAATCTTTTCCCGGAAGCTTCACAACGTTGAAGAGCTAATTGCTTCTATGTGATTTATGGTGGGAACACGCTGTTCGAATCAAACGACAGATAACAAAGTGAAAAATGTAGGAACAGAGGTGCACTAGATGCAAGACGCTATTTAGGTGTTGGAATAGAAAAATGAAGAATAATAACGCAGACACCACAAGCATCTCCTTCGCACACAGGCCATGGAAGCCCACGAACGAGAGCTCTAGAAGCAACTGAGGGCCATCCAAACAAACACCCAGACCCCCACAAGAGCACGAGTATCCTTGAGAACTTTCCAATTGTCCTCGACCGAGGTTAGGCGAGGATTTATCTAGCTCATGACATTGACCGACCTCCTGAACTAGACAAAAGAAACCCAATGTACTGCATGTTATCCGAGAGGGGAAGTACTGCTTGTAGCAAAGGTGTAAAATGAGCGGCATCTATCAATTCATTATTGTTGCTCAATAAATGAGAAAATCAGTGATCTGAATTTAACCTTACCGCGACCACATTTACTGTGTTGTAATTTTCACTTATTTCAAATGTCTTAAATGAACACAAGGCATAATCTGTGTTTTTCTTGCTAGTTCAAATTATTTGTTTCCTGATTGCCAAGTATACTTTTTTTAAACAAATAGGCAGAATGCCCGAAATTATTATTAAAAAAAGGAAAAAGACAGAGAAAAACAAAGGGGGGACTAGACCGAAACCCTTGCCATCAGAGAAAATCAAACAATAATAGAGAGCCCCAAGAACACTGCAGCCTATAGGCTAGACAGAAAACCAAAATAACAAACTAACTACAAAAGATAGATAAACAATCTAGAGAACGGAACACCCAACCAAGCTCTGGCTAGAAGAAGATGCTCAGACGATCCAATAATCCTCTAATCAGATCAAAAAGAAACAGAGACAGAATTAGTCTTTGATCGAGTGTTATACCCTGTTGTTTTTTGGGGCGAACCCTTTTGTGTTTTTTTTTCTAGATGTAGATACCACTTGACTGGACTTATCTGCAACAGACTCCTCTATCGGGTCAAAAGCTTACCAACATCCGCAGTAACCGAGGCTTGGATAATTGATGCGTCAGTAGAATGTGTGGCCTTTTCTCTAGTCTCAATCGGAGAAGAATCCACTTGTTGTTGATGTAACAGAGAAGGTTTCTCATTAATAGAAGAGTTCCCTTGCTTCTGATGAGTCTGGGAGGGTTGCTCATTATTAGAAGATAACCCTTGCTGCTGAGGTTTCTCATTAATTGAGGAAGGTTCTTTGAGGATCCCCTGCTAACGCTACGCTTAGGGATATAAACTGTCTAACCTGAAGAGTCCTTCCTTTGCAAGCACTAGTGGTATGACAAACAGTATTACAATTCGAACACAAGGAAGGCAGGTTTTCATACTCGATGCCAACGGAGAAAGCATAGCCCGGCCTCTCAACTAGGATGTGATCCCTAAGTTCTGATTTCAGGTCAATATCAACCAGGACACGAGCAAAATGACCAAAAGATCTATCAAAATAACTTTTGCTTGTTGTATCATCTAGTTTTAGTGGAGTTCCAACACAACTAGCAATTGCAAAGAGAATTTCGGGTCTCCAATATTCTTGGGCCAGTCCAATAATCCTAATCCAACATTGAACATTTGAATGTTTGATATTGGAAGGATTAAAATCGGGCTGCCAGGCAAACAGGCAAAGCAGACCTGGCTTGCACTGCCAAAAGGGCTGCAACTGAATTCTTTTTAAATCACCGGCACAAGAAAAAGAGAATTCATAATATCCCTTCCCTAAAGAGATCAGTCCCCACTACCTGTTGGTTTCCAGAGAGCTTGAAGTTTGGATTTCAAAGCATCTAATTTGATTAGAGTGTCTCCCATTGAAAGTAAATTCTACCATGAAGGTGTGTTTTGTATTCTGCCAAACCTGTCATATATTCCTTTTCAGGAATTGAGATTGATAAATCGCCTCCTTTGATAAACAGGCGAGGGAGTTGATTAATAGGAATATTGTAACACCCCATTTCTACCCAGCTATTTATGATAAAAATCAGAGTTATAAATTTTATTTTTCAAATGGAATGCTACACATAAATCAGCTCAAACCACAATTTCATATAACACAATACTTTATCTCAGCAATATAATACGCATCACCATCATAGGATGGAATTTCTCAAAACTTTATTTAATAATTCCACGCACTAGGAAATAGACGGCATACACTACGCAGCGGAATTAAAGACAGTTCCAAAGAGACAAACAACAGTCTCGTCAATAACACATAACCATCTCATAATATAATAGTTCAACAATGAACAAATCAGACAACTAGAAACTAAACCCATCCCCTAGGTGTTACGTATCAGAGCAGACCGACTCGGGGAAAGTGAAGGAGCTAAGCCTTCACTCATGGCTACCTGTGGTAAACAACAACAGAAAGGGGTGAGTCTCAAACCACATAATAGAGACTATAATAAGCAGTATATTTAATCATAGTATCAAACAGGCACAGTTACACAGCACAACTAGTCATATCAATATCAACCAACAACACTCATGCTTTATGAGAATGGATGCAGTGCAATGCAGTCATGCATGTGGTATCAATTGCCCCCATGGCATCATCATCAACAAATTGAGTCCCCATGACTCTGGCCCCCATGGCCTGGCCCCCATGGCCTCATCATCACAATATAAACGTCGCGACCGTAGCCGAATGTATGCATGAGACTCCATGAACATACCACAAGTACAATTCCTAATATCATAGTTTACACATTATTTCTCAACTTATAGTCAATCTCAATTTTTAGCCCCCATGGCTCTAGCCCCCATGGCATCATCAATCACCTCATTCACTATCTCATCACACTCATGTCCCAAGGACTAATCACAACTAGAGGACTAAACCTCACTCAAGGACCTAAACCCTGATAACTTGGCACCCCCTGGGCAGCACAGTCTTAGACACAAACTAAGACACAAACTGAGACACAGTCTCAGACACAGCGCATTTCAGCGCCTGGCAAAGCTTTTTGGTGCCCCGCCTAGACACACAGCGGTAAACACACAGCGCCCACAGGCGGCCATTTGGCGCCCTGATCTGCGCCACATGCCCACACACACCCTTGCCACAATTCTGGCGCCACCCTAGGCGCCATGGGCAGCCAAAATGGCGCCCAACACTTAGACACCCACGCACACACCCACCTAGGCGCCACAACAGGCGCCACAGGGCAGCCATTTGGCGCCCTGCACTTGGCACAACACAACCAGGCGCATTGGGCAGCCACTTTTGGCGCCCTGCACCTAGACACAACACACACAAAGACGCACCCAAAGACACACAGCGCCATTCTGGCGCCACAGGGTAACCATTTGGCGCCCTACACTAGCACACACACGGACACACACACCGCACAAAGGCATGTGGCGCCATTTTCCTAGCACATTGGCGCCTGCAAAGTGACAACCCGCACTGCAGACACCCAAACAGTAACCCAGGCGCCATTTCTCCAGCAATATGGCGCCCAGTCAGTGGCAACCCTGCATAAACCCACAACACAGCACATGAACAGTGTAACGCCCCAAAAATAATCGGTTAATTATTTAACTAACTAGAGGGAATTAGCTTGCGGAGAAATATTAGAAATAATAATATGGTATCTAGTTAGATCTAGGGAGTGGTGTTGACCAATAATTAGGTGGTGAATGTATCTGAAGGGGAGTGTTTATATAATAAGGAGTGGTGGATGTAATTTAATTGAAGGGGGTGATATTGGTAACTCCGGGGTGGTGAGGAATGGCCCAAGAGCCCAAGCCCAAGACTTAGGCTCCTTAGGCGCTAGGGTTAGGAAGGATGTGTCTCATTTGATGAGAAAAGAGGAAAAGAAAAGGAAAAGAACGAATGAGAGAGAGAGAGAGAGAGAGAGCACGACGCTGAGAAGATGAAAGGAAGAAGGAGAAGCTTTGCTCGTTGTGTTGCTGTGGTTACTCGTTGGTGATTCCAATCGTCTTCTTCGGAGCTTACGTTTAAGAGGTAAGGGTGAGCGTTTCGGTTTAACATGATTGAGTATATAGTGGGGTTTTGTGGGGTTGATGGGAATTGATTTTGTGGCTGAAATTGATGATGTTTGATGAATTAATATTTTTTGATGAAATTGATGATGTTTGATGAATTGATTTTGTGGCTGAAATTGATGATGTTTGATGAATTGATATTTGTTGATGAAATTGATGATGTGTGAGGAATTCATATTGTTGAAGGATTTTGGTGTTGTTTTGATGAATTTGATGTATTGGAAGATTTTGATGAGTGATTTGGTGAATAAAATGTGTTTTTGGGGTTGATTTTCTGAATTTTCTGCACAATTTGACGTTTCCTGCGCATTCGCGCCTCGCTCGCGCTTGAGTGGCACTCCAGGCGCAAGTGAGCTGCGCAGCAACCTGATGTTCCTGCCCAATCGCGCCCCGGCCGCGCCTGACTCGCGCTCCGGAGCGCGAGTCACTATTTTTCACTGTTTTCTCACTGTTTTCCTTACGTTTTTGTAAATTGAATATCTTTTGAACCGGGAACCCGATTGAGGTGTTCTAAGATGCGTTGGAAAGCTTATTCAGACGCCTAACTGAATATTCTATTTTAAGGCAAAATAAACCGTTTATTGTTGCTGTATTTATTAAGTAAAAGGTGTTGTTTTATGAAAATTGTGATACTATGTTTATATAAGTGATTTACTGTGAAATGTTATACTACTAGTGTTCTAATTGACTATGGCTAAACTATGGTTTACCACTAAGGTCAGAAATTCATTCGCTGGCGTATTTTCTCTGTTTGGCTACCATGTGAACCTCACCAACTTTCAGAAAATAATTTCTTCTGGAGTGGCCAATGCCTGTGGCGAGTTGTAACCTGGTCCGGAGAAATCCCATAGTCAATCAGGATACTATTTTATAGCACCCTAAACCAAAAGATAACTGAAATATATATATATACTCTATAATGATGTTGATGTGTATGATTATGATGATTTGCGGTGAATGTTCTCTATGAGTATAATGATGATGATGTTGTAGTATGAATTGTGTGAAATGTGACGAGTTCACTCTATGAGTGATGAATTGCGACGAATACACTCTATGAGTGTTTTATGATGAATGATGGTAAGTATTTTGATGAAATGCACATGTGTATATAGAGTCTCATGGCATGTGCATATTGTGAAGAATAGGCTTCGGCCTCCTGTGAAGAATAGGCTTCGGCCTCTTAATTGTGACGAATATGGTACCATCATGCATATACCCAGGTGTGGGTTGCATTTCCATGCATTTTCATGACTGCGACTTGTTGAAAAATTGTGTTTTGAGTTGGTGTGCAGTGACGATGATGTGGTGAGGATGATGATGTTGTTGGATTGTTTGTTCACATTATTCTGTTATGTGCTTAATTATGTTTTATTGAAATTCTCACCCCTTCTGCTTGGAATGTTGCTCTATTGTGGCAACGCTGCAGGTAACCGCGAGTGAAGGTCTTGCTGCCTTCTTTAGTTGCTGTTGGGATGTTGTTGAGTCGCTCTCTGATACCGTGACACCTAGGGGCGGTGGTGGGAGTGTTATTAATTGATTAAGCTGTTTAATGACTATGTTGATGATTTGATACGTGTTTGAGAGGCATAGTGAGCCATTGTTTTATCTTCCACTGCGATGAGATTATTTTCGAAGTTTAAGTTTCATGACGATTGTGTTGTTGCACAACTTTGATGGTGCACTTGACGATGTTTTTATTAATGACGAGGTGGCATTTCTTTTCTACTAATTAAATAATATTTTGCGAAAAAGAATTACTCTGATAAATGACGTGTAAATGATGGGGGTAGAGAAGGGGTGTTACATTAGTGGTATCAGAGCAGTTCGGTCTGTCCGGCCAAGTTGTCCAGTATCGAGTCTAGTTATCTCTCGAGTCTTGGTACTCGTTCTAGCCATTGTCTGTGTAGTAAGTGATGTTTCTGCAGGTGTAGGACAAACCGAGTACTGCTGATGATGTGTGTCGTACTGTGTTTCCAAGTGTGAACTTAGTGTCTTTTGTGGATCGGTCCTAACCGGACTGTTTGTATGGTTTGTTATGCTTTCCGATGTGTGAACTCTGAGAGGAGTTGCATGCTTTGTTTGTGGTGAATTTAAGGTGAATGGGTGTTTTTGGTATTGTTGTGATTTGATGAATAGGTATAAAATTGATGAGGAATTGAATACATTGTGATGAGTTGTTGATGTTGATGTTGTCACGTGTAATTTCGTGCCTTGAGGTTTGATGATGATTGAGATTGAATTAAGATGGGGAGTATAATGTGTTATAATTTTTAATAATTAATTTGTATGTTTTGATGGTGTGAATGATACAATGAGTTGAGACGTTTTGGAAAGAAAATTAAATGTTTTGAAAGTATGTATTCTATACATCCCCACGGGTGTATAGGCGCCAAATTCTAATTGGGTGTAAACTTGAGTTGAAGCATATTTTACCGTGCCATCTTTTGCGTTTGCGTGCCCAAATTCAATTTTTAATATTTTGGCTCGAGTGGTTTTAATTTTGCACGCGTCATTTTGGAGATGCTCGGTGGGTGTTGCTGTGGCGCCATTGTGCGCCTGAGTGTGTGTGTATGTCTTTGCTTTTTTTGTTGTTAAAATAAATAGTGTTGTTTTTACAAACGTGTAAAGTTGATGTTACGTTTTGAAATAAGGACGTCTTTGTTCTTGTATTGTTCACAACCGTTGTTTTGTGTTTAAAAGTAATAGGAGCCGTTTTTATGTCAGTAAAGGTGTTCTTTGTCCAATTTGTTTTGTTAGAGACTTGAACTGTTGTTTCCCTTAAAAATAAACGTGTTGTTGTTCTACAAAAAGAGGTGTTGTTTTCATGTTGTAAATGTGTTTTCCTTTCACTCGAGTTTCTTTCTTTGCTTTTGGATTGCTCCCTCTTATTTGTTTGTGCAATTTAATGCTGCTGTTCTTAAACTGAATCTTCTGCTATTTTTATAAGTAAAAAGGAGTACTGTATTCCCGAATTAAATGCGCTGTGTACTCAATTTGAGGCGTACAATTTACTCAAACCTCACGAGAATGTTTACTAAAATTCGACGTGTTTTTTTTCCAAAATTAAAGAGTTGATTATAATGTTTAAAGTCGCTGTTTTGTTTTGAAAATAATAGTGTGCTGTTTTTATATTGTTTAAAGATGCCGTTTTGTTTTGAGATTAATAGTGTACCGTTTCCATGTTGTTAATGTTGTCGTTTTTGCTGCTATCCTTACTGCTGTTTTTCGCACATTAAAGTGTGTTGTTTTTCTACAATCTAAAGTGTTGTTTTCTTACAATTGAAAGATCGGTTTCCCTAAATTAAATAGTGCTGTATACCCATATTTAACGAGCTGTTTTCTTCCATTTATATGGTGCTGTCTACTTATATCTAGAGTACTGTTTTCTTCAACTTAAATGTGCTCACTACAAAGAAACGGAGCATTAGCGGCACTTGATTTGCGGCAGTTAAGCCCAACCGCCGCCACTTAACTTGTCCCGCGTACGGACCTTCCACTAGTGCAGAAAAGGCTTTTTGTATCGGTTGTTTTGCACTTTTAGTATCGGTTATCTGTCGATACTAATTCGACCGATACTAAATGTCTGACATTTAGTATCGGTTAAATAACCGATACTAAATGTCACTTTTAGTATCGGATTTTCAAAAAACCGATACTAAATGACGTTTTTTTGGTGATTTTTATGTCTTGAAAACGTACATTTAGTATCGGTTATTTAAATAACCGATACTAAATGTCACTTTTAGTATCGATTATTTAAATAACCGATACTAAATGTCTTTTCAACATTGTGTTTACTCTCTAAAATTGACATTTAGTATCGGTTATTTAAAAACCGATACTAAATGTCACTTTTAGTATCGGTTATTTAAAAACCGATACTAAATGTCACTTTAACATTGTGTTTCTTTGTCTAAAAATGACATTTAGTATCGGTTTTTAAATAACCGATACTAAAAGTGACATTTAGTATCGGTTATTTAAATAACCGATACTAAAAGTCTATTTTCTTAAAAAAAAAGGTTCTCAGTTCACATTTTACCACACACACTACATATAGTAGTGTGTGGTAAAATGTGAACTGAGAACCAAAACTAACATCAAACAACTAAAATTGAACATGAAATTCATAAAATGAGTCAATTAATCATTCATTCAAAAGCTTAGTGAACACTAAATAGGATATCCAACAAATCCATTTTATCTCTAAATCACAATTACCAAATTTGACAGAAAACAAAAACTCTGGCAAGTGCAAGTGAATTGTCAATTTACATGACATAGACACTATCAATGTGGTGAGGGGTTTACACTGTCAATTTACATGACATAGACACTATCAATTACTGTCAATTTACTCTCATCCTTGTAACGTTTTTTATCCGCTTGGGCTTTTGCCTCGTATGGTTCCTTCTCCTCCGCTGTCATGCAAAGAAACAGAAAACTTAGTCATAATACATAATATAGGCTTTGATCAGTGACAGGAAAGGCACACGAGATGCCACTGCATGAAATCATTGAAATGAAACAAGTGTAAACCAGCCATACCTGACATCTTTTTCCACTTCTCTCCAAGTACTCTTCCCACATCCGTAAATGAAATTCCAGGATTAGTTTTCTTTAGATTCTGTCATTAAAAAACAGCTATTGTAATTGTAATTTATTACATCCAATAAACAATTTTGCCATATGTCATATTAGTGCAGAAGGAAAGTGATGAATACACTCAACCACGACCCACTGAACCAAATCCAAAACCAGATCACCGATACGTATAACATAAAACACACCTCTCTTTCCATTTGAGAAAAGACATGAAACTGCACAATGCCCTCTTAGGTGCATTAGGGTCTTTTTCTTCTTTTGTTTCTTCTTCTTTCCATCTTCATCGGCATCTTTTGATTTCTTCTTAGAAGTAGATGCCTTAGAAGACACATCCTTCTTTATTTCCTTCTTGGCGGGCTTCGAAAATTGGCCATCATTAAACGTATCGTAAAGAAATGAGGATTTAAATAGTAGAGTTGAGGTATCACATGAAAATAAAGGCAAATAAAGTAAGTCACTTGCCTCTTTCTCTTTCTCATCACCACTTTGGCTAGCATCGAGTCATCCGCCTCTAATCATCAGTAGGAGAACTGAATCATCCTTTTCGGCAACAAAATCTGAATCTCGCATATAATAAACATTCAAGCACGATCATTTCATTTCATTATAATATAAACATAAACATAAACATAATGATTATCACTCAATCCATGTATCGATTAGTCAAAGATAGTTCACCTCGGTTCACATTTGAATCTCAAAATAAGATTCTAATTTTGAGAATCTGCACTTCTTTGTTATGTTTTTTGTCATCTTATCCAAATGATCACAGATTCACGCTAACCTTAGTCATCTTTAGGCCCCAAAGTGGGTGCTAAAACTACATACTGTGAGAAGAATTAAAAGAAATATCACTAAGCGGTAGGAGAATTAAAACAAAATATGAGATTGTTTTCTGTTGCTCCTACCTCACATGTATAATCATAAACAATAATTACCTTTAACTTAAATATAAGTGTGTGGGCACTCTCAAACTAAAAGCTATGCGGCCAAAGAAAGTATTGTCCAGAGGTAGTCTACCTCACCACCTAAGCCTTTATAGGTACCGAAAGTCCAGAAGGTGAAAAAGCATCACAAGTGTTAATATTGCTTTTCAACAACTATAAAACTGTGAGGCCTACTTAAAAGAATCGTGAATTTGCGAATATCATCTAATGACTTCAAAAAAAAATACCTCAATTAATGACTATGGTCGAGGTAATCTTCTCAATCCGAAATATATCGATAACTCCATGAATAATGTATATCTTCACAACTCGAATGTTACTTCATTTTATTTTTAAATTTTACTAAAGTGACTTGTGAAGTGATTTTGCTCGATATCTTACCTTCAATTTTTGAAAGCTGATTTTGTTCACTAATTCTACAGATTATGTTGCAAACCACGGACTTTGCCACAATAAGCGATGAGTTCTAAGTTCTAACTTCTAAATCCAATATATATTTGACTGGAATTGGTTTGAATGGTAAATCTAAGAAGATGAGACAATCATGGCAACAATGGAGACCATTTGTGTCATATCTGTTTGGAGACTTCTCTGATTCTTTATGATTCAATTAAGTCAACAAAAGATGAACTCAAATCTAAATAAAGGAAAGTAACCTCATTTTTGCTTCATGCACACCTAAAAATGCATATTCTCCCCATCCAAAAGACTAACTAACATCAATCAATTAACATCCATACTTCCAATATTACAATCATTCGTCTATCAAAAACATGGATAGTATCATTGAGCTTAGGACCATGTTATCCAACGGCTAACAAGAAGTATAAGTTTATTTATACATGAATCAATATGCACTTGAAAATAACTAAACCAACTCAATTGTTGAACTCTCTTTCAAACTTCAAAGCACTCTTTGGAAAACAAACAAACAATAGCTACATGTAGGTGATATGATTATGCTAATGAACACAATCGAGAGACTTAACTATTCCAAAGAAATGATTTTGAGGCTATATTGGGTGAAAACAAGAGCTACCATATGTCGAGCACAAGGTACTGGTCAAGTTGCATTTCATCACATAAAGCCCAAGAATTCCTATTTTCTTGTTCCTATTTCCATTTAGCCATCTATTACATTTGCCAAGGTTAACGGAGTTAGATACATTTTAAGGAACAATTAGGATAAAGGAATAACAAATAGCCCATAAATATTAAATTCACATTAACCCACATAAGTAATTATTAACAAAAATTGGATAGAATAGATAGCTTGAAGATCTGAAACTTTCAAAAAAACTGTACCAAATATTAAAACAAAATCAAGATTGAAAGAATAAACATGGGTATCCATGACCAAATGCAAGACACAGTTTCACATAAGCCTAAAAAAGTTGAATCATTGAATCCCTAAACTAGGTCAAATCACAACCAACAACGATACTCAACATAGACAAAAATCCATAAACCCATGAACTACACCTAACCTCCTTTGTCGTTAAAGATAGAAGCATGGAAATGGGGTTAAGTTTGATGACCAATTCTTTCTAGGTGCCTTTCGTTCAAGCACTGTGAGTACCAATTGGAATAGGAGAAAGCAATGCCATGAAATCAATAAGGGATATTGAAATTGGAACAAAATAATAGGGAAGGAGATTACCTAGAACATGGAGATGATGATGCAAACGAATAGATGTTCTTCTTTGTTCTCAAGAAATAGTGAGTAAATCAGATTCAAATGATGGCAGCGGCAAGACGTGAGACGGAGGGGAGAGCGGTGATGGTTAGATGGAGGGGGAAGTGAGGGTGAGAGGGAGGCGGCGAGAGATGGCGAGAGGAGGAGAGCAAGTAAGAGCTAGGGTTGAGAAAGAGAGAGTTGGGAGGAAGTTGAGAACGCAAGAGATTTCGAGACCGAGAGGCGAACGCGAGAATGAAAAAATATAAGTGGACTTTTACCATCGGTTGTTTAAACAACCGATGCTAAATGTGTCTTGCGAAGACATTTAGCATCGGTTGTTTAAATAACCGATGCTAAAAGTAGGCAGTAAAATGCAAAACGTCCATTTAATTGCAAAATTGCCACCGTGTCTACATTTAGTATCGGCTATTTAAACAACCGATACTAAATGATGCTTCTTAATGTAGATTTAGTTGATTATAATGTTTAAAGTCGCTGTTTTGTTTTGAAAATAATAGTGTGCTGTTTTTATATTGTTTAAAGATGCCGTTTTGTTTTGAGATTAATAGTGTACCGTTTCCATGTTGTTAATGTTGCCGTTTTTGCTGCTATCCTTACTGCTGTTTTTCGCACATTAAAGTGTGTTGTTTTTCTACAATCTAAAGTGTTGTTTTCTTACAATTGAAAGATCGGTTTCCCTAAATTAAATAGTGCTGTATACCCATATTTAACGAGCTGTTTTCTTCCATTTATATGGTGCTGTCTACTTATATCTAGAGTACTGTTTTCTTCAACTTAAATGTGCTCACTACAAAGAAACGGAGCATTAGCGGCACTTGATTTGCGGCAGTTAAGCCCAACCGCCGCCGCTTAACTTGTCCCGCGACGGTTGCTTATAACCGCCTCCAACGAGGAACACCGGCGGCGGTTCCAATAGTCTCGCGGCGGTTCTAATTTGCTCAGAAAAAGAAAGACAAACGCGCGAAGACTAATTTCATTCCCTGCGAACTCCATTGAAGGAACCGCTCTGTTCCTCTTCCTCTCTTAGCTAGGGTTCCGCAAGAAAACTCCATTGAAGGAACAATCGTTATTCCTCTCTTCCTCATGGACATCATCTTTCTCACAACAGGTTAGGGTTCTTTATTGCTATTCCTCTCTTCCTCATCATCTTTCTTATTCTCTTCCTCATCTTTCTCATGTTCGATTTTTAGATTTATCTTCCTCATTTTCGATTTGTCTTGATACAACAGGTTAGGGTTTTGTATCTTCATCATCTCAGCAACTCAACAACAGGTTAGGGTTTATTCTTGTTTTCTTTTCCCTTTGCAAGACTGTTTGGCAGATTTCACATTTGATTTAGATCATCTTTTACGGATCAAGCTATTGTTATAATTATCAGAATGATTGATTAAAGGTTGCGGTATTGTGTTTTTTACATTTTAATGTTGTGTTTCTGTGTGTACCACTATACAAGCCACAAACAATTTATTTGATGACTTCCTTTTCTGTCCGATTCTTCAATACAAGTAATTTTTGGCGAAATCGATTCCAATCTTCACATATGGCCCCTGAATTGCTTGAGACCAATTTTTTCTCTCATTTTCTCGCTTCTTGGTTTTGGTTGCTTACAATCTGTGTTGACTAACTTAAAAGCGAAAATTAAGATAAAAGAAAACGAGTTGTTATTATTATTATTATATCTCTAAGAAATGCATCGATCTCCCTAATGATGATTTGCTACATAACCGTTCCCCCCACATCTGTATTTGAGGATTACTAACTAAGATAGAATCAATTGGAGCTTCTAGAGAAGCATAATCTTTTATAATGTCAAAATTATACTGTGATTTGTCATGTCAGTCTTTTGCAAAACTTTCATTGAACTTCAAATTATAATATTATTATTATTATTATATCTCTAAGAAATTCTGTCTGATCTCCACTAACCCAACTTGTCTTAAGATGTCTTTATAATTGATGACAGTACATTTTATGCCATAATCATGTGATTACGGACTTGTGTGTCTCTCAATTATTAGGTGGAAGGAATTAAGCCTTTGTTTTGCTCAATTAAGATGCCAGTTTCCAATTCATGTTTATCCTTTGTATGACACCAATTTTATCTGCTAGCTAGCTAGCTACTATTGCTGTTTTTGTTGCTTTATGAAATTCTCGTAAGCATTGGTTCCTCCTCACGATACATGTCTGGTCTTAGTTTTAGTGCTATTGTTTGAATTGAACTGAATTGTACACTCTGTAGCATCGACACTTTCAGGGAGAGTTGTTTTAGTTTTTGAATGGTGGTCAAAGTATGGGAGAGTTTGTGGTTTGGATTTGTAATGTGAAATGGAGAAAACATATATGTCAGGGAGGTTAAGATAATTAAGAGATCTTAATTAATTATTCATATTATTAATTGTCTTATTGGGAGGTTGTGAAGTCAACAATAATTGTTCATTACTTGGGTTTTAGTTTTGGCTACAATATTGATTCTAACTTAATTTATGGCTCTTTTTTTCCAGTCGCTTAACTTGGAATCACAAGATGATTTGAGACGCTCTTACGGTGCAGATCACACAGGACAAAATGAAGCAAGCCCATCCCGTAGGACATCTAGATAGATGCTTCTATTTGGTTGTATTTTGATGTTATGAACTAGTTTTGCTAGTTGGTTGTACTTTGAGATTTTATGAACTAACTAAGTCGGTTGTACTTTGATGTTATGAACTAATTTAGTTGGTTGTATTTTGGTGCCATGAACAACTAGATTTGGATGTATGAACTAAGTTCTAGTTATTATGAACTAAATTTGGTTTCTAGAAGGTTGTATGTGATTTTGGCATAATTGTAGTTTCTTTAATAGGTACAAGTTGGGTTAGAAAGGTACGAAACAAAAATCGGTTTAAAATTTAAAAAAAAATTATTTTTAACTTGCGGCGGTGATTGCAACCGCCGCTAGTGTTGGTGGGAAAATTTTGGCGCGTAGCACTGCGTGATTAATAACCGCCGCTAGTGTTGGTGGGAATTTTGGCGCGCGCACCTTGGCGGCGATTATGAACCGCCGCGAACCTATTTGCAAAAAATTCAAAATGCTTGTTTGGCGATTGCGAACCGCCGCCACACGCACGCGGCGGTTTGTGCGACAGATTCTTGGAACCGCCGCCAAAACTACGGGCGACGCTAGAAATAACGGCGGCGCTACATGAACCGCCGCCAACATAAATCCACGGGCGGTTAGAACCGCCGCCGATCTCAATTTTACGCGCGCCATTGAATAGCCCGTTTCTATGTAGTGGTACATTCACTCAAATATAACGTCTTTGTTTTCTTAATAAGTTAAAAGTGCCGAGTTCTTAAAATTAAAATGATGATTTCTTGAATCAAGTGGTGCCGCTTCGTAATTTTTTTTTAAAGGGGCTGATTTCCTATTTTCTCTTTTAATCTTATCTTTGTATTTTGAGAGGTCATTTGTCTCGATTTTTTTTTATGTGTCGTTTGGTCCCTACGGACGTAGACTTAGTCCTTTATTGACAAAGGAGTCGCGTAATTAATTGTGATTGATGTGATTGATGTGGTGTGTGCTTCACTTTGGTGAAGTTATGATGTGTTGTTGATGAGTCGGTCCTATGAGAGACCTAGGGGAGGAATGGGAGTTGAGGAACTCTCGGTGCAAAGATGTTGTTTTTGGTGTTGTCACTTTCATTGCAGTACATTAATGGGTGTTGCACAATTTCAAGTCAATAGGTGTTGTAATCGTAACTAAGTTCGATCATAGTTGGGTGAGAACCAAAGAAACGAGAAGAGATGAAGGTTAGATATGGCGAAGCGTATGTGTACGTCGAATGATATGTGTGTCGAAGTTATACGTGGTGCATAATGTCGAGGTGCAGTGTCGTGCGTAGGTGGTGCGCCTAAGCGTAGTTGTTGAAGTGTGGTGAATATGAGCTTAAGTGTAAATGTATGTAGAAGCTAGTGTGGTTGAAGCATAGAGTGCCTAAGTGCAGCGTATGGGTGGCAAGGGGAATGATGGTTGTAACACCCCATTTCTACCCGGTAATTTATAGTAAAAATCAGAGTATAAAAATCATTTCTCATTAAATGGAGCGTTACACTCAACTCATAAAAACACTCAAACAGTCGGTTCAGATCATAAAAGGTATCAATACATAAGACCATAACAAAACGTGGAATAACTCATATCATGCAGCGGAATATAAACTACATCTCAAACATACCAATCATCACTCAATAATATTCATGCACTCATGAGAATGTATGCAATGTAGTTATGCATGTGGTACCATTTGCCCTCCGGCATTCTCAATATTTGCCCTCCGGCAGTCTCATCATCAATGGAGTCCTCATGACTCGGCCTCGCCGCCCTCAGGCTTCACAATCAGTTTTATAAGCTCTACGACCGCAGCCGAATGTATGCATGAGACTCCATGTAACAACACAACACATTCTCAACATCTCAATCCACGCACTAACTCTTACCTCATTATTAATCTCATTTTATAGCCCTCATGGCTTGGCCCTCCGGCTCATGCCCCCATGGCATCCTCAGTCATCTCAAGGTACACGCTCAACACAATTAAGTCCCAAGGACTAATCTCAGCTAGAGGACTCAACCTCACTCGAGGACCTAAACCACCATTTAGGACCAAAACAATCATCTAGGGACCCAACTGTCACCTAGGAACCAAAACAACACACGCTTAGGCACTTGGCAGCACTAGGCGCCATTTCCCCACATTCGGCGCCCGTGGTGCAACACAAAGACTAGCGCCAGAACTCAAGACTTTGGCGCCCGTGGCAACACGACCACCGGGCGCCACTTTTGCTGTCTGGCGCCCCTGCGGGCAACACATCCTAGACACAAACTAAGACACGATTCCTGCATACACGATCTCGCACACGAGCACCGGCCTAGGCGCCTGGCAAAGACAATTTGGCGCCCCTGGCCCGACCCAAAGACACACAACACTTGCAAACCGAAAACCACTCGAGCCAAAACATTTAAAATTGGATTTGGGAAGGTGAATGCAAAAGTTGGCACGGAAAAATATGTTCAGAAATGTGAGTTTCACTCAACCCACCCCATTTACACACACAAAACCACCCCCCAGGGACATTTGTAAAATAACACCTGCAACGAGAAAACCACTCGAGCCAAAACACTTAAAATTGGATTTGGGCGGTGAATACAAAATTTGTACGAGAAAATATGCCGTAAATACAAGTTTTACTAAACCCACCCCGTTTACACACACAAAGCCACCCCACAGGGGACATTTGTAACATAGCTTTGCCACGAGAAAACCATTCGAGCCAAAACACTTAAAATTGAATTTGGGCGGTGAATACAAAATTTGCACGAGAAAATGTGCCCAGAAATACAAGTTTTACTCAACCCACCCCGTTTACACACACAAAGCCACCCCACCGGGACATTTTAAAATAGCACCTGCCACTAGAAAACCATTCGAGCCAAAACACTTAAAATTGAATTTGGGCGGTGAATACAAAATTTGCACGAGAAAATGTGCCTGTAAATACAAGTTTCACTCCCGGGCCCCAAAACACCCACATTCTCGCGCGCGACACACGACACACTTGCACTCAGACACAATTCCAGCACGTGAACAGTAACCCAGGCGCCAATTCCTCAGCAGAGTGGCGCCCAGAACAACAACACAACTCTTGGCCTATCTCTTGCTCACGATTACAGGCGCCAGAATCCTAGCCATTTGGCGCCCCAAACACCAACAACTCCAAATTCTCAAATTCTTTCAATTCAAATCATCTTATATCACTCAAATACCAATTATAATCATGTCAACACACTCAATTGCATACCATAACACTCAATCATGCGTAAAAACCAATCAAGAACATAAAACCCCCAAATCAAAGCCCTAAATCGATTTTGATCATGCAATTTCTCAAATTCACCCAACAACAACTCAATTAACAATCAATTGACATCAAATCAAGACTCTATGACACCTATACAACCTATTATATCCTCTATTATAGAGTGAGACTCCCCTTACCTTATTTTAACCGTAGAAATCTCTTCTCCTTGAGTCACGTACAAAACCACCGCAACAAAAGCTCCTTTCTTTCCTCTTTGAGTGGTGCGATCTACCCTTCCCTCTCTCTCTCTCCTCTCCTTGCGAATTCCTTCTCTCTTTTCTCTTCTCTCTTTTGTTTTCTTTCTTTCTTTGGTGAATGGTGCGAATTGCACCAACCCTAGGAGCTTAAGTCATTGGGCTTGGGCTCCTGGGCCCATAATTGCAATCCCAGCATTACTCATACCACTCCCTCCTATTAAATAAAATATTAAATTATAATACACCATATTGTATTTAATATAATTAAAAATAGCGCAACACTTAAACAATTTAATCAATTTCTTAATTAAATTATTTAGGGTGTTACAATGGTGAACCGAAGTAGATGTAACCGAGGTAGTTGTAGAGGTGGGTGATGATGAGGTGTAGTTGCCTAAGTAAAGTGTCAAGGTGTTTGAGTAGTTGAGTAGAACTTTGATGACCTTCAGATTATAACATAAAAAAAAAAAATGGAGAAGGGTATTTGGTCTGAGGCTAAGTATACAATAGGTGGTGGACAAGGATGGTTAGAGGTGACAAGGAGATTGGGTTTGGTTTCGTGAGTCGGAGTAAATTTTCGAGGACGAAAATAATCTAAGTGGGGGAGAGTTGTAATGCCCAAAAATAATCGGTTAATTATTTAACTAATTAGAGGGAATTAGCTTGCGGAGAAATATTAGAAATAATAATATGGTATCTAGTTAGATCTAGGGAGTGGTGTTGACCAATAATTAGGTGGTGAATGTATCTGAAGGGGAGTGTTTATATAATAAGGAGTGGTGGATGTAATTTAATTGAAGGGGGTGATATTGGTAACTCCGGGGTGGTGAGGAATGGCCCAAGAGCCCAAGCCCAAGACTTAGGCTCCTTAGGCGCTAGGGTTAGGAAGGATGTGTCTCATTTGATGAGAAAAGAGGAAAAGAAAAGGAAAAGAACGAATGAGAGAGAGAGAGAGAGCACTGCTACTGAGAAGATGAAAGGAAGAAGGAGAAGCTTTGCTCGTTGTGTTCTTTGTGGTTACTCGTTGGTGATTCCAATCGTCTTCTTCTGAGCTTACGTTTAAGAGGTAAGGGTGAGCGTTTCGGTTTAACATGATTGAGTATATAGTGGGGTTTTGTGGGGTTGATGGGAATTGATTTTGTAATTTGAAATTGATGATGTTTGATGAATTAATATTTGTTGATGAAATTGATGATGTTTGATGAATTGATTTTGTGGCTGAAATTGATGATGTTTGATGAATTGATATTTGTTGATGAAATTGATGATGTGTGAGGAATTCATATTGTTGAAGGATTTTGGTGTTGTTTTGATGAATTTGATGTATTGGAAGATTTTGATGAGTGATTTGGTGAATAAAATGTGTTTTTGGGGTTGATTTTTCGAATTTTACGCACAATTTGTCGTTTCCTGCGCATTCGCGCCTCGCTCGCGCTTGAGTGGTGCTCCAGGCGCAAGTGAGCTGCGCAGCAACCTGATGTTCCTGCCCAATCGCGCCCCGGCCGCGCCTGACTCGCGCTCCAGAGCGCGAGTCACTATTTTTCACCTGTTTTTCTCACTTTTTTTTCCTTACGTTTTTGTAAATTGAATATCTTTTGAACCGGGAACCCGATTGAGGTGTTCTAAGATGCGTTGGAAAGCTTATTCAGAGGCCTAACTGAATATTCTATTTTAAGGCAAAATAAACCGTTTATTGTTGCTGTATTTATTAAGTAAAAGGTGTTGTTTTATGAAAATTGTGATACTATGTTTATATAAGTGATTTACTGTGAAATGTTATACTACTAGTGTTCTAATTGACTATGGCTAAACTGTGGTTTACCACTAAGGTCAGAAATTCATTCGCTGGCGTATTTTCTCTGTTTGGCTACCATGTGAACCTCACCAACTTTCAGAAAATAATTTCTTCTGGAGTGGCCAATGCCTGTGGTGAGTTGTAACCTGGTCCGGAGAAATCCCATAGTCAATCAGGATACTATTTTATAGCACCCTAAACCAAAAGATAACTGAAATATATATATACTCTATAATGATGTTGATGTGTATGATTATGATGATTTGCGGTGAATGTTCTCTATGAGTATAATGATGATGATGTTGTAGTATGAATTGTGTGAAATGTGACGAGTTCACTCTATGAGTGCTTATGATGATGTGATATATATATGAGTGATGAATTGCGACGAATACACTCTATGAGTGTTTTATGATGAATGATGGTGAGTATTTTGATGAAATGCACTTGTGTATATAGAGTCTCATGGCATGTGCATATTGTAACACCCCGGAAATAATTTAATTAAATTGTTTAATTGAATTATTAAGTTCATTAGAGATGTGATTGATCAAGAAAAATAAATGTGTTATTCAGGAGATGGATCGAGTAATAGAAGGGGTGTTGGCGTGGAGGCCCAAAGTGGTCACCGAGCCTTTGCTAAACCCTAGGAGTCTAGCACAACTCTCTCATTTGTGCAAAAATTTGAGAGAGCTGCGAATTGAGAGAGAGAAAGAAAACTGAAATCAGAATTTAGAGAGAAGAAGGAGAAGCGCTACGCTAAGAAGGGAGAAAGAAGAGGAATCATCTCAAGTTTCGCTTGGTAAGAGTTCTATGCCGTTGCTTCTCTTTTCCATTGTGTTGTATCATTCGATCCTTACTCCATTGTATTGATTCCTCGTTGATCAAGAAGGTGAGCGAGATTACGGTTTCGAAGGAGGAAGGAGACGTTCGTTCGTGGTTGCTGGGTTCTTGCACGTGATTGTCATCTGCATCATATGACACATCACCCCAATGCTTCCCCAAAATGCTCATGTCGGATGGATCAGACTCTGATGCAAAAAGTGAATCAAGTATGGTAATGGGAGGTTAATTGAGTAGAATCACTACCAATTCTGCTAGCTTCAGATGTGCTAGTCGACTTGTTGAGGACAGCTGCCTCATCCATCTATCGGGTCAAAGGCTTACCAACATCTGTAGTAACCGAGGCTTGGATAATTGATGCATCAGTAGAATGTGTGGCCTTTTCTCTAGTCTCAATCGGAGAAGAATCCCCTTGTTGTTGATGTAACTGAGAAGGTTTCTTATTAATATAAGAATCCTCGTGAGCATGATGTGATTTGTCAAAATTAATGATTAACTTTCCTTACCTTCTGAGTTTATGTCGGAAATTAAATTTTGAGTTAATAAGTAGTTGTTTAGGTGGTTGCATGCTCGAGTGATAGTAAGGTTGGGGTTCGCATATAGTTTCCTTTTTGACAAAACTGTGAGTTCTATGGTTTTCAAAATACGGTACTTGGAAATTTTGTGCTATGGGGAATGAATGTGATGTCAAATTAGTGTTGAATTCTGTTCCCAAGTTGTTTTAGGATTTTTATTTCAAAATGTGACATGACTTCGGCTTTTGGACCGATTAGGTTGTGGTTTGATGTTGTTTGAAAATGATGAGGTTTTACATTAATTGCATGGTTAGATGAGTTAGAATCTTTATGGTTTGTGAATGTGAGTTCGATAATGACTGTCAAGGTTTTAGGAACAAATGTATACAATTTTAAGTACCTTCTGACTGTGAACTACAATTGTGTAATTTTTGTTCGTTTTTATGACTTAACTTTGACTTTGTTGTTGCTATTATTATTATTATTATTATTATTATTATTATTTGTGCTATGGGGAATGAATGTGATGTCAAATTAGTGTTGAATTCTGTTACCAAGTTGTTTTAGGATTTTTATTTCAAAATGTGACATGACTTCGGCTTTTGGACCGATTAGGTTGTGGTTTGATGTTGTTTGAAAATAATGAGGTTTTACATTAATTGCATGGTTAGATGAGTTAGAATCTTTATGGTATGTGAATGTGAGTTCGATAATGACTGTCAAGGTTTTAGGAACAAATGTATACAATTTTAAGTACCTTCTGACTGTGAACTACAATTGTGTAATTTTTGTTCGTTTTTATGACTTAACTTTGACTTTGTTGTTGCTATTATTATTATTATTATTATTATTATTATTATTATTATTATTATTATTATTATTATTTGTCACTTCTTGATTTGTTTTACGTGGCTTCTAAATCTAATGATGAAACTGTGCAACGAGACCTATTGTGCCGTAATTATAATTGGTTCGGGTGATTGATCATGATGAGTTTTACTTGCTTATGGTTTTGTGCGTTTCTGGACACTGTTTCGGTCTTTTTGAAACTGGTATTGTTTGGTTGGTTCAAAAATTATGTGGCTGAGTGTTTTCGAAAATAGACTTAAAGCCGGTCGTTTTGGCACTGGTTTCGTTCAATTTGGAGTTGTGTAGCTCTAGTTATGAGTCTCCAAAGTCGGGTCAAATATCTAGAGTCAAAATGTGAGTAGGTTCGGTTTTTGCAGGTTTTATGTCTCCAAATGAACTCCGTTTTGAAAGATTCTTTTTCCATTAGAAACTATACTCAAATTTCTTTTGTTCGGGCTAAGGTTTTGTCCCATTTGGTCAAGTTTAAGTCAGTTTAGAGTGAAATGAAGTGGGAGGACAGAATCTGTCCAGTCTGGGAACTGTTCGGGTTGTTTCTAAAAACTGTACTAATTGGCTCATTGTTTTGAAACTTTAAAGATATATTCAGAAACTACACATCTGTGTCTTTCCAACAAGTATTTATTTGTCGAAATCCGATGTCGTTTACTATTTTAATTAATTCGCCAAAGTAGGCGCAGGGTGATAGAATTTTCTGCACCTGAGTTTAGGTAGATTAGTTTGAACGTTGAATAAGAACAATTAATTTGTTGAATAGGTTGAAGTTGAATTTTGTTGTTGTTGTCGTGTTAATTGTTGATGTTAATGTTGTTGGGTATATGATAAATTGGGGATGTTGGTGATGTTGTATCAATTGTTGAAGATTGGTGTTGTTGTGTTCATTGTTGTTGTTGGTGGTTGTTGAGTCTATTGTTGAGATTGGTGTTGTTGTGTTAATTGCGGTTGTTGGTGTTGTTGCGCCTCTGGCCATGGTTGTTGTTGTCTCTGGTGTCGCATGTGTTTGCATTCTGTTGAGTATGAAAATAAAAGTGACGATATAGGCATTTGTGTCTAAAAGTGACGATGTAGACCTAGTGTCTCAAAGCGACGACGAGGGTTCTGCCCTACTTAATTGGTGATGATGCCACGAGTTGCCTATTTTATGGTGATGGTTTGGTGACGGGAGCTCTGCTCCAATTTTTGTGTCTTGGGTGAACCTTAAATTGTGTTGGGGTAGTCGGGTAGGATTTTGATAACCTACAGGTTAGAATACCTATTTGGGGAGTAAGAGTGTAGAGGAGGGTGTTTGGTCTGTTGCGTGTACGATAGAACATGGATAAGAACGATTAGAGGTGATAAGGAGATTTAATGTTGATTTCATGAGTTTGGCGTAGATTTTCGAGTACGAAAATATTCTAAGTGGGGGAGAGTTGTAACGCCCCAAAATAATTCAAGTATTTATTTGATTAATTTAATTAGGTGTTATAGTGGTTAGTTATATTAAAATAATAATAGGGTGTTTAATATAACTAAGAGGTGTTGGGTAGTAAATAAGGGAGTGGTGATTTTATTATGTCAGGGAGTGGTTGAAGTAAAAGAGGGAGGTGCAAAAAGGGCCAAACACTAGAGCCCAAAATGCAAGCCCATTTTAGTGTCTTAGAAAAGAAAGAAATAAGATCCGAGAAGAAATAAGAAAAGAAGAGAAAGAAGTAAGAAAAGTCAAAGAAAGAAGAAAAGGAGAAAGAAACAAATAAAAGATGGAAAGAAAGAGACCCGAGAAAGAGAGAGAAAGGAGAAACAGAGAAAGAAAGAAAAAAAAAGAGAGAGAGAGAAATAAAACCGAGAGAAGAAGAAGGAAGGTGGCGAAGGAGGGAGAAAGAATTGGGGCAAGATCTCTTCCAATTCAACTCTAGGTAAGGGGCTTTTAGCACCATTCCCTCTCATTTTTCCTCCTCTTTCCAATGGTGTAAATTTCATCACCTAATTTCTTCTCATTTTCGTTTTGCCATGGAAGGGGTTTGGAGCTCAAAGTTGGTTGAGTGGCTATTTTTGGTGGTTCTTGAGGTTGTGAATGAGAGGGTACTAGTGTTTCTTCAATTCCTAAGGTTAGGGGGCTCTCTTTCATTCATAATAGGTTATATGATGAGTATTGTGTGTGGGTTAGGTTTTTAGGATAATTAATTGATTGTTTATGTGTTGTTTGAATTAATTGGTGTTGTGTTGAATTAAATTTGATGAACCCATGATGTTGTTGTTGAAAATGAACTTGATATGGACTACGTAAGTATGGTGTTTGGTGTATTGTGATAATTGTAAGATGTTGGACAATTTGCCCAAAAATGAATTTGAACTCAAATTGATAAATTTAAGTTGGTTGTTGTTGAAATGGACTTGATATGCACTATTGTGTTGTGTATGTGTGTGGGTGAATTGGTGTGGAATTAGGGAGTTTGAAGTATTGTGCCATTATTGTGTTGTTATGTGCATAGGTGAATTGGTGTTGAGATTGGGAATTGAGGCATTGTGCTACTTGGTGTTGTTTAGGTGTGTTGGAGAAATGGGAGTTTGGTTGTGTTGGTGTGGTTGTGTGGGTGGTGGCATGGCTAGGGGCGCCAAATGTTGCAGCCCTTGCGCCTAGGTGCGCATGGTTGTGTGGTGTGTCCCGTAGGGGCGCCAAATGTGGCAGCCCCTTGCGCCTAAGTGCGTCTGGGTGCGTGTGTGTGCGGGTGTGGCGCGGTGAGGGGCGCCAAAGTGGCGTGCCCCGTGCGCCTGGTGCTGCGCGCAATGTGTGGGTGGGTCGCGCAGAGGGGCGCCAAGACTGGCAGCCCATGCGCCTATGTGCGCTGGGTGGAAACGTGGCGCGGGCAGGGGTGCCAAATTGGCGTGCCCCATGCGCTGTGTGTGTCTCCAAGTCTTCTTTGTGTGTGTCTAAGTCTTTGTCAAATCTTCGCTTTGTGTGTGTCTAATTCTTTGTCAAGTCTTTCTTGAATATTGTCTAAGTCTTTGCCAAGTGTTGTCGGCGTTTGCCAAGTCGTCTAATGTTGTTGAATGTTGTCTAGGTGTTGTCTAAGTGTTGTATGCGTCAAATTTGGTCTGTGAGCGGTGGGGCGCCAAGGAGGTGGCTGCCCCGTGTCTTAGCCTTAAAAAAGCCTAAGTAACTGGTGTTGGCGTAACTGGTGAATTAATTGCTAGCCTTAGAGCTATAAATTGAGGAGTGTGAATTGGTGACGTGCTAATGGCGAGATTAATTATTTGGTGAGCAGAGGCTTCGGCCTATTTGGTGTGCAGAGGCTTCGCCCTATTTGGTGTGCAGAGGCTTCGGCCTATTCGGTGAGTGCCCTCAAGGCTTATTTTGGTGATGGGTCTATGACTTTTATTTGGGTGATGGTGAATTAATTAATAGCAATAGTGGGTCTATTAATTTTTGGTGATGATGCCTATTGCTCAATGTGGTGAATATGGTGTGTATGGTGCATAGTTCATGGCGTCACATAAATCATGTGCATTTATTTGGTGAGCAGAAGACTTCGGTGTTATTGGGGAGCAGAAGGCTTCGGTCTTATTGGTGAGCAGAAGACTTCGGTCTTATTGGTGTGCAGAAGACTTCGGTCTTATGGATCCACATGCATATGCCCTTGGAGTTGGGTTGCATTTCATGCATGAATCATGCATTCGGTGATATTTCTTGGAATTGTGTGTTAAATGATATATGTTGATAAGTTTGTTAATTGGTGTTTCTAGTTGCCTTCCCTAGTATAATGCTTATCCTATTTGCTATTATTTATGTAAAGAGACTCACCCTACTGCTTTTATGTTGCTTCTCATGTCGGCAACGTGCAGGTGATAGCGATTGAAGGTTCTTCTACCTTCTTTTTGGTACGTAGTAGTTTATGTTTTACTGACTTGATGTTGTTTCACTCTTTACTTTGTGATGTAAAAGAGTCAATACTAGTATTTTGAGATATTCTGCTGCGAGTTATTCATTATGGCTGTGATGTACTGAGATAGGTGTATTTGAGGGCTCGTCCCAACTTTATGTGCTATGTATCAACGACATTATTTATGTGAGCATGTAATTGATGTTAGCTCGTTTTGAAGTAAATGTGACACTCGCTTTCAATTGTGTGAAAGTCTTTTGAAAACTCTGATTTTATTAATTAAATAGTAGTTTATAAGAAGGGGGTGTTACAGATAGCATGACAGGCAGCTGAACCAGCTGCAACAAATTCAGCCTCAGTAGTTGAGAGTGCTACTATGGGTTGTTTTTTGGAAGACCAAGCTATAGCACCATTGCATAGCAAGAAAACAAACCCTGATGTGCTTTTTCTATCACCTAGATCACCAGCATAATCACTATCGGTGTACCCCTGTATTTTCTCACTTTGATTGCCCTTTTCATATTTGATCCCATAATCGATGGTGCCCTGCAGGTACCTTAAGACTCTCTTAGCAGCAAGCATGTGCATTTGGGTAGGTTTGCTCATAAATATACTTAGCAAACTCACAACATACATCAAATCAGGTCTGGTGGTTGTAATGTATATTAAACTGCCTATCAGTTGTTTATACAGTGTATCATCAACTTTCTCACCCTCATCATCCTTGTCAATCTTTGCACCAGGTATTATAGGAACCAATACAGCATTGCAAGAACTCATATTGAACCTATTCAATACCTCAGTAGCATATCTTCGTTGACATATGTGAATTGAGTAACTGGTTTGAGTAACTTCAATCCCCAGGAAGTGCTTCATCACTCCCAAGTCAGTCATTAGGAATTCTTCTTTCATGGAACACTTGAATTCCTCCATCAGCTGTTTATCACTCCCTGTGTAGATGCTAACAATGATAATATCATTTCTATCATTTCTTTTGTAAAACAAAGTCTGCCCACTTTGACTAGAGGTGAATCCTTTTTGAGCAAAGTAGGCTTCTATGGGATTGAACCAAGCTCTAGGTGCTTGTTTCAATCCATAGAGAACCTTGTGAAGCCTGTAAACCTTTGACTCACTTCCTCTCACCACATTGAAGTGATTAATTTGCACAAGAAAGGGGGGGATTGAATTGTGCACTCTTTTTAATTTTTAATACCTGCAACCTTCTGTATTGTTTCTCAAGATGACTTGGATATCAGAAGGTTGAATGTTAGTTGCACAAACAATAATCAAGTATGACAGTAGTGAAAGATAGTTAACTTTGATGAATTTAGATGTCTTTTATTTTGCAAAGAGTGTTGTTTTCAAAAGATAATCAAAGTAAGACTCATTTAAAATTTTGATTTTGACTACAAAAGGTTGGTGTATGTAACCTTCTGAAGTAGTTGAAAACTTTGGTGATTGTGAGACAGTTTTAAAGCAGTTAATAAGAAAAGCAGATAATAACATAGTAGAGTTATAGAGGTTCACCAAACTATGGCTACTCCTCTCCCCACGTCCACGTGAGAGTTTCTGTAACACCCCATTTCTACCCGGCAATTTATAATAAAAATCAGAGTTTAAAAATTATTTCCTTTAATCCATCCAAACAGGATGCTACACATACTTCATTTAAAACAACGACAAAATAAAGCAAATCATCTATTAAATCAAATAAATACGCAACACCAATCAAGTGGGATGGAATTCTCAAAAATTTATTAATTCAATCCACGCACTAGAAAGTACACATCACGCAGCGGAATAAAATCTAATCTCAGAAAAATAAACTACAACATCAGCAATAACATAAAATCTCAACTAAAATAGTTCAACAGTGGAACAAACAAAATACATAGACATCTACGCCCATCCCCTAGGTGCTACGTATCAGAGCAGCCCGACTCGGGATGTGAAGAAATAAATCTTCACTCATGGTTACCTGTGGTAAAAACAACATAGGGGGTGAGTCTCAAACCACATAATAAGACTTATAATAAGCAGTATATTAATCACAGAATTCTATCAATCACAGCATCACACACGTACAGTTATACAGCAGACTACAGCCATGTCAGATATCAACCAGCAGAGCATTTATATTATGAGAATGAATGTAATGAGATGCAAGCATGCATGTGGTACCATCATCACTTCTCATAGCCAATTGGGCACGTCGCGACCGCAGCAGAAAAATAAAACGTCGAGACCGCAGCCTACAAAAAAATGCATCGTCGCGACCGCAGCCGAATGTATGCATGTGACTCCATGAACAACCAACAATCATAATTTTACTCATCATCAACATCATCTCTCACATCATCGTCATTTTTAGTTTTGGTCAATAGACCCATCGTCAATAACATCATCCTCAAATTATACATCATCAACTTCATCATTTAATCCCACATCATCATCTTTGTCCTAGGAAATTTGCCACAAGGACTAAAACAACACTAGAGGACCAAAACAACACTAAAAGGACCAAAACAAAGACTCGGGGACCGAGCAAAGACGTAAAGGACCGAAACAAAGACATGAGGATCAAGCAGCGACTAGGCGCCAAACAGCCTAAAAGCGGCGCCCTATGGCAACACAGCCACCCAGGCGCCAAAACTCTAGCAAACTGGCGCCCCCAGTGGCAACACAGCCACCAGGCGCCAAAAACACAGCAAACTGGCGCCCCTGTGCAACACAGGCACACATGCGCCAAACTGGGCAACATTGGCGCCCAGAAACTCAACACAACACTTAGACACAAACTAAGACACAAACTGAGACACAGTCTCAGACACAGGCTCACACTCAGGCGCCCTGGGCAGCCAAACTGGCGCCCAGTCTAGACACATCCAGCAGCTTGGGCGCGCCAGGGCAACCATTTGGCGCCCTGTGCAGCACCAGACATGCACACACACTGCCACACCCCTTGGCGAAGGTCCATTTACCGGCCGGGGTCATAAGGGTCTATATGAGATCTTAACAACGTCATGGCATGGTCAATTATCTCTTAACCTCGCTATGTTAGGCTCTTTGACCATTGTTGTAGCTCAGCATATGTATTCTATGCCTCCACACTAGGCGCCCTGGGCAGCAACATTGGCGCCCAGCAACATGACAAGCCACGCACCCCGCAACCTGGCGCCACAACAGGCGCCCTGGGCAGCCACATTGGCGCCCAACACTTAGACACGCCACACAACCAGCAACCTGGCGCCACAACAGGCGCCATAGGGCAGCCACATTGGCGCCCTGCACTTGAACAAAGCACACACAGGCGCCTGGGCAGCAACATTTGGCGCCCTGCACCTAGACACAACACACACACAGCACATGCAGCAACATACATACCACACTGGTGCCATCCTGGCGCCCTGGGGCAGCCATTTGGCGCCCCTTCCAGACACAACACACACACAGTGCCACAGGCGCACACAGGCGCCAATTTTGGGCAGCCACTGGCGCCCAGGCAGTAGCACACATGCACAGCACACCCTGGGGCGCCATTTTCCCTAGCATTTGGCGCCCTAGGTCACCTAGGGTCCCTAAAATCAATTTACCCCAAATTTTTCTAAACTCAATCATCAACAACAATTCCAAAACATCTTCAAATCATTCTAACACCTTCGAAAACACGTTCTAACAAACATTTCACATACAATTTCAATTTCCACTCAATTCACATAATTCACACAATCAAACAATCATTCAAAACAAGTTTAACATCAAATAACGATCAATAATAATCCTATGGTTTACATACAACCTATTATAGATCCTATTATAAGGTAAGACCCACCCTTACCTTGATTAAACCGAAGACGAAGCTCTCTCTACGGAGTCACCAACAAAACCACCGCAACTAGAGCTCTTCTTCTCCCTTTTTCCTTGGTGTGATCAAAACCCTTCTTTCTTTCTCCTTGTTAGCGCCGATTCCACTCTTCTCTCTTCTCCTCTCTTCGCTCCTTTCTTTTTTTCATTTTCTTTCTTCCTTGCACAAATGATGCGAATTGCATCAACCCTAGGAGCCTAAGTCATTGGGCTTGGGCTCTTGGGCCAATCCTTGCCATCCCGAAATTATTGATACCACTCCCTTCAATTAAATTAAAAGACTATATTAATAAATTAAAATAACTAAAATAATGCAACACTTAAATAATTTAATCAAATAATTAATTAAATCATTTAGGGTGTTATTGATACCACTCCCTTCTTTTGGCACATTTGAACTTTGAAAAACACTTGGTTTATTTGTAGAACCAAGATTTTTGCTATGATTCTTATTTCCCGTTCTTTTACACACTTGATTGAAACTTGTTAATCATAAAAGTGTTTAGAAAACTTAACTCACTCTTTTAAGTTTGTATCATCAAAACATGGAAAGAGATTTTCATTTCTACAATCTCCCCCTTTTTGGTGATGACAAACTTGAGAGTATGTTTTAAGTTTTCTGTTTTCTCAAGAATAGACATTTAATGAGCAGTTGAATAATTTCAACACATGCATAGCAAAAGGATAATTATCATGTAATAAGTGCAGCAAACATACATAGTTTTGATAATTATCAATTACAAACCACAATACACAAAATAAACATGTCCAAAAGATAGTTAAATTGTCAACAGAAACCCCAAAATATCAATATAGACTAAGTAGCTCAATAATCTCCATTCTCCCCCTTTGTCAACAGCAAAAAGGAGGGAAGAAAGGAAAATTAGGTTGCTACTTGGTAGGAGAAGAATCATCCGAGGAGTTTGAGGATGAAGCAAGTTGAGGAATGTCTTGGAAAGGTTGAGGAGGAGGAAAGTCAGGTACTACAACATCAGGAACCATAGTAGGCACTATGTTCTGCATCATCCATTGCTGATAGGCATAGTTTCTCTGAGCTTCAAGCCTGTTTTCTTGCTGGAGTATTCCAATGCTCATCAGAAGCTTGTTGTTCTGAACCCTCATCTTCTTCATCTGCTTTTCATGATGTGCCCTCATTTTCTTCATTGCCTCCAAAACTTCCTTCTTATCAGCATATGTGAATGAGTCATCCTTGTTTTCAGAAGGTTTGCTGCTAAGGGGTGCCTTATCGGATGATGAGAGTGGAGCATTCATGGTTTGACAAAAGGATCCAAGAGATCCAAATTGTTTAGGCAAGTCAGAAGGTAGCTTGGAAGGTCCTGATCCTTCAAGTACCCTTGGTACTGAAGAGTCATATATAGGAGAAAACATGAACCTTTGAATGTTCTCAGAAGCAAAAGTATCTTCATGTGATGCTTTTGGATTGTCACGCCATTGTGAGAAAAGGTTTGCAATTTGATGAGTTGATCCTTGAACATCTTGATGAAGAGGTGCAGGTGTTGATTCAGCATTTGGACCAATGGACGGATCAGGAGTGTGAAGTAACTCTGTGAGGGCAATAGAAGCCATGATCTCAGGACTAGTAGCGTGATTCTCTGGGTTTTCTGGTGTAGCTTGATCTTCAATGTCCCTGACTATCTCATGAACAGCTTGTGAGAAATAAGAGATAGTGGTCTTGTTGGTTCACTTCTATGTTCCTCATTCACTTGAGATTGATTTTCATTTAGCTCCCCCTGAGCTAGACCCTCGGGTGTACCTTCTGAAGTTCTATGTTCCTCATGAGAGGAAGTATATGGCAGAAAAATAACTCCTTGAGAGAATGGGTAGTATAGCTCTATCAGAAGGTTGGGAGTCCACAACAGAAGGGATAGACTCAGAAGCTTGATTTTCTTGTTTCTCAAAGTTGTGAGATATGTGCATTCCTAATTCTGTGCTAAGGTTCTTATCAGAGGCTTCTACTTCCATTTGTGCAGGGATTTGGTCACTTTCAGTGGGAATATCATTCAGGTTTAAAGAGGTTTCAAAAACTTCTTTCCAGTCTTGAGAAGGTTCTATTTCAATCAAATTTTCAAGTGTAGGATTTGGTGAGGCTAAATTTATGGGCTCAGTTCTGATAACTGTTTTTGATCCTAGTGACTCCCCCTGAGGAGTTGACAAGGGTGTATTTTCAGCAAGGTTTGGCTCATGGATTGGTTCATCATGAACAGGTTTTGGTTCAGGAAACACTTCTAGTTTCTTGCTAAATGGCTTTAGTCCCATCTGTTTTGCACTTTTAGACCAGAAGGTTGTTTTCTCTTGAATGGACTCTTCTCTAGACACAGGGATTTTCTTAAACCTAAATAGCTTGGTCAAGAACATGCCATATGGTAAGGATGAAATTTGCGTAATGGTTTTACACATATCAATCATGTAATGAAAAATGATATATGGAAGGTTTATCTTAGTCCTAGTAATCATATGATAAACTAAGAGTAAGTCAACAGGTTTTACATGTTCAAAACTTCCTGCTCTAGGAATTAAAGAGTGAACAACCATGTTGTGCATGATGCGAGCTTCATCCTTCAATGCTGATGATTTCAGTTTCTCCCCAGAATTTTTCATCAGTAACTTCAACACTTCTTCCTGTGTGATTTCAGTTTGGTCATACCAGTCCTTTCCATACAGACAAACTCCACTCATAGGGATTTTCAGGGCATTAGCAATCATGGTTGGAGTTACTGCAATGGTGATTCCTTTCACCTGAGTAGTGAAGGAGGATTTTGTTTCACTCACGTTCATATACCCATAAAATTCTTTTATCAAGTTGGGATAAATGATTTCCCCTTGAGACAGAATACTTTGCCACCATTGTGATTCAATGTGGTCTTGAACATTCCATCCAGAAGCTTTTAATTCTTCCAACAAATGGATTCTTCCAATGAGAACATTTCTCTTACCCCATTTTTCTTTATCAAAACTTGCGCAGTAAGGTTTGCTCTTCAACTCGTAAGGTTGATCAAGTTTCTGTTCTTCATCAACCTTTTCCTTTCCTTTATTTCCTCCAAAAGTAATCTTGAATTTGGGCTTTTTGGAAGAGGATTGTGGTTGAAGAGAGGCTTTTCTTTTCAGTTCAAGCTTCGATTCTGCCATCATTTCAGACAGGGTAGAATCATCATCATCAATGGTGATTGGTTGACTTTTCCTTGTGCCAAGACCTTGTATATCCTTGAGAGAACTTGTTTTGATCCTAGTAGATCTTCGAGAGGGAGTGGGTGATGATTTCTGTAACATCCCAAATAATTTAATTAAGAAATTGATTAAATTGTTTAAGTGTTGCACTATTTTAATTATATCAAATTATAATATAGTGTTTTATAATTTGGTATTTTATTTAATTGAAGGGAGTGGTATTGAGATACCTGAATCGCTGAGATTGGCCCAGAGCCCAAGCCCAATGACTTAGGCTCCTAGGAGTAGTGCAATTCGCACCACTTTGCAAAAAAAAGAAAGAAACGAATAGAGAGAAGAGAAGAGAGAAAGGAAACGGCGCTAGAACCCTAAGGAGAAGAGAGAAAAGCTTCGCACAAGGGAGAAGAGGGAAAAGGAAGGAGGAGCTATTCTTTGTGGTTTTGGTGGTGACTCGGAGAAAGGAACGTTTCTACGGTTAATTTGAGGTAAGGGGAGTCTCACTCTGTAATAGAGGAGATAATGGGTATTATATGTGTCATAGGGGCTGTTTTGATGTTAATTGATGATTGCATGTTGATTGATTCCTTGAATTTGATGAATTTGTTGGTAAAAATTGATTTAGGCGTGAGTTAGGGTTTTGTAATATATAGTTTTGTGATTTTGATGTGATTGATGATTTGAGCATGCAATTGGTTGTTTGATTATGCAATTAGGAGTGTTAGAAGAATTATTGAGTGAATTGGTTTGGAAGATTTTGAGAAAATTGGGGTTTTGGGGTTTGGGGCGCCAAGATGCTAGGATTCTGGCGCCCTGTGTACTGTTCACAGGTTGAATTGAGAGTTTGTGCAGGAATGCTACTGCCAGGGCGCCACATTGCTGGGAAAATGGCGCCCTGTGCACTGTTCATGGGCTGGAAGGTGTTCTGTGCAGGTGTGTTCTGCCAGGGCGCCAAGTTGCTAGGAAAATGGCGCCCTGTGCACTGTTTGTGTGTTGGGTGCGTGTGTGCGATGTGGGCGCCAAATGCTGCCCCAGGTGCCCGAATGGCGCTGTGTCACCATGCTTGATGTCCAGGTGAGTGAGTTCTTTGCTGGGCGCGAATGTGGGTATTTTGGAGCCCGGGGAGTGAAACTTGCATTTCTAAACATATTTCCTCGTGCCAAATTTTGTATTCACCTGCCAACTTTCAATTTTAAGTGTTTTGGCTCGAGTGGTTTTCTGGTTGCAGGTGAATTTTTGAAAATGTCCCGGTAGAGCTTGTTTTGTGTGTGTTTTGGGGCCCGGGGAGTGAAACTTGCATTTCTAAACATATTTCCTCATGCCAAATTTTGTATTCACCTGCCAACTTTCAATTTTAAGTGTTTTGGCTCGAGTGGTTTTCTGGTTGCAGGTGTATTTTTGAAAATGTCCCGGTAGGGCTTGTTTTGGGTGTGTTTTGGGGCCCGGGGAGTGAAACTTACTTTTCTAGGCACATTTCACTGTGCCAAATTTTGTGTTTACCTGCCCAAATTCATTTTTAAACATTTTGGCTCGGGTGGTTTTTGGTTTGGAAGTGTTGGGTGAGCTGGTCAGCAGGGGCGCCAAACCAGGTGGCCGCTTGCTGTGTGCGAGTTTGTGTGCAAAGCGTATGCGAGTTGGTGTCTAGGTCAGAGTTGCATGTTGCCCGGGCGCGCCAGATTGCTAGGAAAGTGGCGCCCGGTGGGTGTGGTGCCACGCGGGGCGCCAAAATCTTGAGTTTCGCGCGCTAGTCTTTGTGTTGCACCGCGGGCGCGTAATGTGGGGAAAATGGCGCCTAGTCGCCGCCAAGCCCAAAGCGGGTGTTTGTTTTGGTCCCTAGGTGACAGTTTGGTCCCTAGATGATTGTTTTGGTCCTAAATGGTGGTTTAGGTCCCAGGTGAGGTTGAGTACTCTAGAGGAGAATGGTCAGGTGGGACTTAATGGTGTTGAGAGTTTATAATGAGGTGATTGAGCATGCCATGGGGGCATGGGCCGGAGGCCAAGCCGGGAGGGCTATAAAATGAGATTAACACCGAGGTAAGAGTAATGGGTGTATTGAAAGTTGTTTGAAATGATGTTTGTGATGTACATGGAGTCTCATGCATACATTGGTCTTGATCGTAGAGTTTATAATATGATGTGTGAAGCTTTGAGGCGGCGGGGGCCTTATAAAATGATTGTGAAGTTCGAGGCGGCGGAGGGCCTTATAGAATGATTGTGAAGCTGAGAGGCGGCGGTGGGCCAATGGTACCACATGCATATCGACATTGCATACATTCCCATTAGTGCATGAATATTGTTGATTGTTGTTTGGCGTGTTTGAGTATGCTGTAACTATGCTTATATATTTCTTATTATCACTTTTATTATATAGTTCGAGACTCACCCTTTCTGTTGTTATTTACCACAGGTAGTCAGGAGTGAGGGCTTTCTACCTTCACTACTCCCGAGTCGATGCCCTGCTCGATCACGTAGCACCTAGTGGGTCGGGGTTTAGATCATTGTTGCTTGTTTTGCTCCTTGTGGAGCCTTATATGTATTTGTTTTGGATGCTATCTTTGGATTATCTTTGTTGAGATAATGATTATTTTCCGCTGCATTATGTGAAACTATATTTCTATGAGTTTATCTACTGGTGTTACGTATTCGGATTTTGTTTAAGAGAAAGAGTTGTGGACGCCCCATTTTATTGAGTATTAATTTATGTTATACTATTAGTGTCTTTGAATGACTATGGCTAAAGCGTGGTTCGCCATCGAGGCTAGAATTTCTTTATTTGGTGTATTTACAAGGGCATCACCGGAGAGCCTTGCAAAAGTGGCCAATGCTGTTGCAAGTAGTATCGATTACGAGTAATCCCATAGTCGGCCTGATCCACTATTTTATAACACACTAAACTAAAAGATGACCGAGAAAAGATTTTTGTATACTCTCGATTTTTGATTTAAATTACCAGGGTAGAAATGGGGTGTTACATTAGTGGTATCGTGAGCAAAAGTTCGGTCTGGTCCGGCCAAGTGTGTCGATCTGTCATAGTGTGTATGACAACTAGGTATCTTAAAGTAATTCGAATCGGTTGTTTATCTTTGCAGTGTTAGGTTGATATGGCGGAAGAATCGATCATCGCTGCTCTTGAGGCCTTGCAAGCTATAAGCGCAGACTGTGGGTACCCAACAGAATAATGAGACCCGCACCTGCAACGTTCTGAGAGAGAACCCCCCTACCTTGAGGGAGGTACAACCGGATGGTGCCTTGACTTGGGTGAAGGAGATAGAGAGGATTTTGGGGTGATTGGGTGACCGATGAGCGAGAAAGTCAGCACAGTACTCATACTTTGTCAGAAGAGGTCGATGGTAGTGGCTAGAGACCGGTGAGAGATTGGGTCTTCGCACGGGAGAGATCACTGGCCGTGTTCGAAGGGAATTCTTGAGAAAGTATTTCCGGAGGACGTGAGAGGTAAGAAAGAGTGGAATTCCTTGGGCGAGGCGAGGAAGTATGATCATTATCGAATATGCCGCCAAGTTCACGGAGTTGGCCAAGTTCTATCCACACTATCTTTGAGGTGGGCTGAATTCTCAAAGTGCATCAAGTTTGAGAATGGGTCGAGAGCCGATATCAAGCGGTGTGGGGTACCGAGAAAATTAGAGTATTTCTTTGATCTGGTAGATTGTTGCAGGATATATGAGGAAGATAGCAATGCCGCTCTAGGGTCATGGGAGACCGGAGGGGAAATTTCATCACTGCAGGTAAGCCTTATGAGGCGTCTGGCGACAAGGGGAAACAAAGGTATTCGGGTGGTAACAGTACAATGGTGGAAACAGGTCTGCTTGAGGGTAGGGAGGCACCATGAGGGCAAGAAGCCAAGTGGGAGACGCCCATCGATATTGTGTGTTTCAAATGTGACAAGCCAGTCACAAGAGCTTTGATTGTAAGATGGAAGTGAAGAGGTGTTTTAGGTGTGGAAAGAGTGGTCACATGGCATCCGAGTGTGATCGCAAGGGAACTGTATGTTTCAAGCGTGGTGAAGGTGGTCACATTAGCTTCAAGTGTCCCAAGCCTAAGAAGGAAAGATCTCTTTGGGAGGTGTTTGCATTGGCGAGTTGAGAGGACCTAATGATATCCGAGGTACATGTTTCTTCTCCGTACACCTTTAGTTGCTATTGTTGACACGGGTGCTACGCACTCTTTTATTGCATCTGTTTGTCTTTGAAAAGTTAAATTTAGTAATGTCTACTATGGAGAGAGAGGATGGTTATCGACACTCCGGCTAAGGGTCCGTAACTACTTCTCGATGTGTGCTAGGTGTCCTCGCATCGGTCTTGAGAGAATTTTCTCGTTGATCGATTTGTTTGCCTTTGGGTGGGTTAGATGTGATTACGGGCATGGGTGGTTAGTAGATAACCACGTGCACATCAACCGCTCGATAAGTCTATTAGTTTTCTCCTTCACGAAGAGGAAGAGTGCGCCTCATTGTCTGTGAGCAATTGCGCGCAGGTAATGAAAGAGGGTGGTCGGTTGTTTGCTTTGATTGCGTCCATGTCTGCGAGAACAGAGTGTGGTTGATGGGTTACTGGTGGTGTGTGAGTTCCACTGAAGTGTTTCCGGATGAGATTCCTAGTGTGCCCCGAGAGAGGAAGTTGAGTTCGGGATTGAGCTTGTGCACAGTACTAGGCACGTGTCCATGGCACCGCATCTTAGGATGTCGGCTCCGAGTTCATTTGAATTGAAGAAGCGATTAGAGGAGCTTCTTGAGAAGAAGTTCGTGAGGCCTAGTGTATCACCATGGGGAGCTCCGGTTTTGTTGGTAAAGAAGAAGGATGGGAGTATGCGTGCGTGCGCGGACTACTGACGGTTGAATAAAGTGACTATCAAGAATAAGTATCCTCTCCCGAGGATAGATGATCTAATGGATCGGTGGTGGGTGCTAAAGTATTTAGCAAGATTGACTTGAGGTCGGGTATCACCCAGTTAAGGTGAAGGATGAGGATATCAGGAAGACAAAGATTGAGAACAAGGTATGGGCATTATGAGTACTCTGTAATGCCGTTTGGTGTCACAAATGCACGGGGTGTTTATGGAGTACATGAACCGAATTTTCCATAGCTATCTGGATCGGTTTGTGGGGGTCTTCATTGATGATATTTTGGTGTACTCAAAATCGAGGAAGAGCATGCTGAGCACTTGAGGTTGGTGCTAGAGGTCTTGAAAGAGAGGAAGTTGTATGCCAAGTTGTCAAAGTGTGAGTTACAGTTTGCATGAGGTGAGCTTCTTGGGTCATATTATTTACGGTGATGGTATAGGCCGTGGATCCAGCCAAGGTTGATGCGGTGTTGCGGTGGGAGAGCCCAAAGTCTGCGATCGAGATCGGGAGTTTCTGGGGTTGGTGGTTATTACGGGAGGTTCATTGAAGGGTTCTCTAAGCTAGCCCCTTCCATTGACTCGATTGACTGTAAGGGAAAGGCATTTGTGTGGGATGCAAAGTGTGAAGAGAGCTTCCAAGAGCTAAAGAGGAGGTTGACCACGTCTCGGTGTTAGTGTTGCACTGTGCGGGAGCAACCATTTGTTGTGTCTTGTGATGCTTCCAAGATGGGTTTGGGAGGTGTTTTGATGCGAGGATGGGAAGGTGGTGGCTTATGCGTCCCGACAGATTGAGGACCCATGAGAAGAACTATCCTACTCATGACTTAGAGTGGGTCGCGATTGTGTTTGTGTTGAAAACTGGAGGCACTATCTCTATGGTACTAGATTGAAGTGTTCGGTGATCACAAGAGTCGGAAGTACTTGTTTGACCGAAGGAGTGAATATGAGGCGAGGCGTTGGTTAGAATTTGTTGAAGGACTATGATTTCGGCGAACTATCACCGGCAAGAAAGCTAATGTCGTGGTCGATGCTTTGAGTCGGAAAACCTTGCATATGTCACTATGATGGTGAGAGAATTGGAATTGATTGAGCGATTCAGTGACTTGAGTTTGTGCGTGAGGTGACACCCCGCAGTGTCGAGTTGGGGATCTTCGCGGATTGGGAGCGACTTCTTGGGTAGTATCGAGAGGCGCATGAAGTTAGATGTGAAAGTGGTAGACTTCTTTGGTTGCGGGTGAGCAAGCTGCGCAGAGGGGATACAGGTTGGATTCGGTGGTGTTTTGAGATTCGGGGGACAGAATCGTGTTCCGGATGATCTTTGAGTTGAAGAAGATGATACTTGAGGAGAGCCATAGGAGTAAGTTGAGCCTTCATCCAGTGCCACTAAGATGTACCACGATCCAAGAAACTATTTTGGTGGCCTGGTATGAAAGAGGCGTTGCTTGCAGATTTGTATATGCATGTTTGACTTGCCGAAGTCAAAGATTGAGCACGAGAAGCTGCGGGGTGATGCAACCTTTAGAGATTCGAGAATGGAAGTGGACAAACATTTCCATGGACTTTTGTATTTGGGTTGCCAAGAAATCTTGTGAGAGAAGTCGACACTATTTGGGTGATTGTGGATAGGTTGACCAAGTCTCGCTCACTTTATTCCTATCAACATCACCTTTCACGTGCCAAAGTTGGCTAGAATTTACATTCAGTGATTGTGAAGCTTCATGGGGTTAGAAGAGTATTGTGTCGGATAGAGACCCACGGTTTACATCAGAGTTTTGGGGAAGCTTGCAGGAGGCTTTGGGGTCCAAGCTGAGGTTGAGTTCAGCTTACCATCCTCAGACTGATGGTCAGACAGAGAGAACCATCCAGTCTTTGGAGGATCTTTTGAGAGCTTGTGTGTTAGAGCAGGGAGGTGCGTGGGATACGCATCTTCCAGCGATTGAGTTCACCTATAATAATGTTGCTATCATTCGAGCATTGGGATGGCTCCTTTTGAGGCCTTTGTATGGGCGGAGGTGCGAGAACTCCTTTGTGTTGGTATGAGTCCGGTGAGAGTGTTGTTCTTGGACCAGAGTTGGTTAGGGAGACTACTGAGAAAGTGAAAATGATCAGAGAGAAGATGAAAGAGTCCCAGAGCCGACAGAAAAGTTATCATGATAAGAGGAGGAAGGACTTGGAGTTTCAGGCTGGTGAGCATGTGTTCTTGAGGGTCACGCCTATGGTGGTGTTGGGGCGTGCTCTGAAGGCAAAGAAGTTGACTCAAGGTTTATTGGACCGTGCGGATCACCGAGAGGTTGGAAAGGTTGCTTATAGGGTGGCCTTGCCACCCGATCTTCGAACTTGCGATGTTTTTCACGTGTCACGGCTTGGAAGTATATTCGGACCCATCTCATGTGATTCACATGGATGATGTGGAAATGCGTGAGAACCTCCTTTGTGGAGACTATGCCGGTGAGGATTGAGGATAGAGAAGTGAATGTGTTGCGAGGAAAGACATTGCCTTGGTCAAGGTAGTGTGGTTGGGAGCCGCTTTGGTGAGAGTATGACTTGGGATTTGGAGAGCAAGATGCGGGAGTCTTATCGAGTTATTTGACTCGTGTATGAATTTCGAGGACGAAATCTCCTAAGTGGGGGAGAGTTGTAACATCCCAAATAATTTAATTAAAAAATTGATTAAATTGTTTAAGTGTTGCACTATTTTAATTATATCAAATTATAATATAGTGTTTTATAATTTGGTATTTTATTTAATTGAAGGGAGTGGTATTGGAGATACCGGAACTGCAAGGATTGGCCCAGGAGCCCAAGCCCAATGACTTAGGCTCCTAGGAGTAGTGCAATTCGCACCACTTTGCAAAAAAAAGAAAGAAACGAATAGAGAGAAGAGAAGAGAGAAAGGAAACGGCGCTAGAACCCAAGGAGAGAAGAGAAAAGCTTACGCCTGAGGAGAAGAGGAAAAGGAAGGAGGCTATTCTTTGTGGTTTTTGGTGGTGACTCGGAGAAAGGAACGTTTCTACGGTTAATTTGAGGTAAGGGGAGTCTCACTCTGTAATAGAGGAGATAATGGGTATTATATGTGTCATAGGAAATTTTGTTTTGATGTTAATTGATGATTGCGTGTTGATTGATTCCTTGAATTTGATGAATTTGTTGGTAAAAATTGATTTAGGCGTGAGTTAGGGTTTTGTAATATATAGTTTTGTGATTTTGATGTGATTGATGATTTGAGCATGCAATTGGTTGTTTGATTATGCAATTAGGAGTGTTAGAAGAATTATTGAGTGAATTGGTTTGGAAGATTTTGAGAAAATTGGGGTTTTGGGGTTTGGGGCGCCAAGATGCTAGGATTCTGGCGCCCTGTGTACTGTTCACAGGTTGAATTGAGAGTTTGTGCAGGAATGCTACTGCCAGGGCGCCACATTGCTGGGAAAATGGCGCCCTGTGCACTGTTCATGGGCTGGAAGGTGTTCTGTGCAGGTGTGTTCTGCCAGGGCGCCAAGTTGCTAGGAAAATGGCGCCCTGTGCACTGTTTGTGTGTTGGGTGCGTGTGTGCCAGTGACAGGGGCGCCAAATGCTGCCCTGTGGTGCGAGAATGGCGCTGTGTGTCCACCATGAGCGATGTGTGCGGGTGAGTGAGTTGCTGCCTGGGCGCCAGAATGTGGGTATTTTGGAGCCCGGGGAGTGAAACTTGCATTTCTAAACATATTTCCTCGTGCCAAATTTTGTATTCACCTGCCAACTTTCAATTTTAAGTGTTTTGGCTCGAGTGGTTTTCTGGTTGCAGGTGTATTTTTGAAAATGTCCGGTGAGAGCTTGTTTTGTGTGTGTTTTGGGGCCCGGGGAGTGAAACTTGCATTTCTAAACATATTTCCTCGTGCCAAATTTTGTATTCACCTGCCAACTTTCAATTTTAAGTGTTTTGGCTCGAGTGGTTTTCTGGTTGCAGGTGTATTTTTGAAAATGTCCCGGTAGGGCTTGTTTTGGGTGTGTTTTGGGGCCGGGAGTGAAACTTACTTTTCTAGGCACATTTCACTGTGCCAAATTTTGTGTTTACTCGCCCAAATTCATTTTTAAACATTTTGGCTCGGGTGGTTTTTGGTTTGGAAGTGTTGGGTGAGTGGGTGTCAGGGGCGCCATCTTTGTACGCTTTGCTGTTCGAGTTTGTGTCAAATCGCGTATCGAGTTGGTGTCTAGGCTGTGTTGTTGTGGGGCGCCAGTTGCTAGGAAAGTGGCGCCCGGTGGTTGTGTTGCCACGGGCGCCAAAATCTTTGAGTTCTGGCGCTAGTCTTTGTGTTGCACGGGGGCGCGAATGTGGGGAAAATGGCGCCTAGTGTCGCCAAGTGCCTGCCGGTGTCGTTTTTTGGTCCCTAGGTGACAGTTTGGTCCCTAGATGATTGTTTTGGTCCTAAATGGTGGTTTAGGTCCCTGGGTGAGGTTGAGTACTCTAGAGGAGAATGGTCCGGTGGGACTTAATGGTGTTGAGAGTTTATAATGAGGTGATTGAGCATGCCATGGGGGCATGGGCCGGAGGGCCAAGCCAGGAGGGCTATAAAATGAGATTAACACTGAGGTAAGAGTAATGGGTGTATTGAGCTGTTTGAAATGATGTTTGTGATGTACATGGAGTCTCATGCATACATTGGGCATGTGTCGTAGAGTTTATAATATGATGTGTGAAGCTTCGAGGCGGCCGGGGCCCTTATAAAATGATTGTGAAGCCTGAGGCGGCCGGAGGGCCTTATAGAATGATTGTGAAGCCTGAGGGCGGCCGGTGGGCCAATGGTACCACATGCATACTGACATTGCATACATTCCCATTAGTGCATGAATATTGTTGATTGTTGTTTGGCGTGTTTGAGTATGCTGTAACTATGCTTATATATTGCTTATTATCACTTTTATTATATAGTTCGAGACTCACCCTTTCTCGTTGTTATTTACCACGTGTAGTCGGGAGTGAGGGCTTTCTACCTTCACTACTCCCGAGTCGATCCGCTCGACACGTAGCACCTGTGGGGTCGGGGTTTAGACTGTTGTTGCTTGTTTTGCTCCTTGTGGAGCCTTATATGTATTTGTTTTGGGTACTGCTGGATTATGCTGTTGAGATAATGATTATTTTCCGCTGCATTATGTGAAACTATATTTCTATGAGTTTATCTCTTTGGTGTTACGTATTCGGATTTTGTTTAAGAGAAAGAGTTGTGACGCCCCATTTTATTGAGTATTAATTTATGTTATACTATTAGTGTCTTTGAATGACTATGGCTAAAGCGTGGTTCGCCATCGAGGCTAGAATTTCTTTATTTGGTGTATTTACAAAGGCATCATCGAGAGCCTTGCAAAAGTGGCCAATGCTGCTGCAAGTAGTATCGATTACCGAGTAATCCCATAGTCACCGATCCACTATTTTATAACACACTAAACTAAAAGATGACCAGAAAAGATTTTTGTATACTCTGATTTTTGATTTAAATTACCGGGTAGAAATGGGGTGTTACAATTTCGAAGACCTTTGTTCTGATTGAGCATCAATCTGAGTAGGAGGAGGTTTAGAAGCATTTAAGAGTGCAGGTGGAAGGTCATGGGTCGTAGGAGTACTTGCTTTCTTCACGCAGGGAATTTTTGTTCTCACCATTTTTAGAGAGAAGAAAGTTTCGCGAAGAAAGGAGGAAGAGAATAAGCGAATCGGTTTGAGAGAAGATGAGTTCAATCGGTTTGAGCGTGCGTGGAAGAGAGAGAGAGATACTAGCCGTTGTGATATGATGTTGTGCAGTTATGACATGACATAACTGTCATAGAAGACAGTTTTAGTTGCTTTAGTAACCGACCCTATGTTGACTTTATTTGATCCTTCTCAAATTCAACCTTCTGAATTTGATTCTTTCCAAGTGAACCTTCTAAAGATATTAGAAGGTTGGGGTTTTTGACATATTTTTCTCCTAAGGACATTTTAAAATGTGCAAAGCCTTTTTAATAAAACTGAAACTTTCTTCTAACAAAGGCTTGGTAAATATATCAGCTAATTGATGCTTGGTGTCAATAAAAATAAGTTCCACATCCTTCTTTTGAACATGATCTCTGATAAAATGATGTTTTATATCAATGTGTTTAGACCTAGAATGTTGGATGGGATTTTTGATAAATTGATAGCACTAGTATTGTCACAATAAATGGGAGTGCATGTGTACCTTATAGAGTAGTCCTCCAATTGATTCTTGATCCATAGAATTTGTGAACAACAACCAGCAGCAGATACATATTCTGCTTCAGTAGTTGATAATGCAATTGAATTTTGTTTTCTACAAGACCAAGAGATTAAGGATTCCCCCAAAATTTGACACGATCCACTAGTACTTTTTCTGTCAATTCTATCACCAGCATAGTCAGCATCACAGTAGCTAATTAGGTCAAAATGAGTATTTTTTTATACCATAGACCAAGATTAGTTGTTCCCACTAAGTATCTGAATATTCTTTTGACTGCAGTAAGATGAGATTCTTTTGGAGAAACTTGGAATTTAGCACATAAGCCAACTGAAAACACAATGTCAGGTCTACTAGCAGTTAAATATAATAGTGAACCTATCATACCCCTATATTCTTTTTCAGAAATTGGTTTTCCTTCTTCATTCTTCTCAATTTGCATGGAAGGATGCATAGGAGTTGCCATGGCTTTTGCTTCATTCATCTTATATTTCTTGAGAAGGTCCTTGATGTATTTTTCTTGACTAATAAAGATACCTTCATCAAGTTGCTTTATTTGAAGTCCTAGAAAGAATCTTAATTCTCCCATCATACTCATTTCAAACTCACTTTTCATAAGATTCCCAAAATATTTGCACAGCTTTTCATTTGTTGATCCAAAAATGATATCATCAACATAAATTTAAACAATCAACAAATCTTTATCAAGAGTTTTCTTAAACAAGGTAGTATGAATTTTTCCTCTTGTGAATTTTTTTGTGATCAAGAAGTTACTTAACCTTTCATACCAAGCTCTAGGAGCTTGCTTAAGCCCATAGAGAGCTTTGGTAAGTTTAAAAACATGGTTTGGTTTCTTTTGATCAACAAAACCAGGAGGTTGATTGACATAAACCTCTTCAGTTAAAAATCCATTTAGAAAAGCACTTTTAACATCCATTTGAAATAATTTGAAATTTTTGTGTGCAGCAAATGCAAGTAATATTCTAATAGCTTCTAACCTTGCTACAGGAGCAAAAGTCTCATCATAGTCAATACCTTTCCTGTTGATTATACCCTTGAGCAACAAGTCTTGCCTTGTTTCTCACCACCTTACCATTTTCGTCTAGCTTGTTTCTGAACACCCATTGGGTTCCTATAACAGACTAATTTTTTGGAGGTATCACTAAGTTCCATACCTCATTCTTTTCAAATTGAGAGAGTTCTTCAGTCATTGCTTCTATCCATGATTGATCTTGTATGGCCTCATTGATTGACTTAGGTTCTATTTTAGAGATGAAGGCCATTCCAGCAGCATTGTGTAACACCCCATTTCTACCCGGTAATTTAAACCAAAAATCAGAGTATACAAAAATCATTTCAGGTCATCTTTTAGTTTAGTGTGTTATAAAATAGTGGACTGATTGACTATGGGATTACTCAGGTAACTGATACTACTTGCAACAGGTATTGACCTCCTTTGCAAGGCTCTCAGTGATGCCCTTGTAAATACACCAGCGAAAGAAATTCTGACCTTAGTGGCGAACCACAATTTAGCCATAGTCATTCAGCACACTAATAGTATAACATAAATCATTTTCACTAATGGAGTGTTACGCTCCTCTCTCAAAACTCAACAGTCAGTTCAGAACATGCATAGATACATAACACCATACAACACGTGGGGTAAAATCTCAGGTCAAACAGCGGAAACAAACTACATCTCAAAGTAATACTCAGCAATCTCAAAACAAATACATATAAGGCTCAACATGGAGCAAAACAAGCAATAGCAGTCTAAACCCCAACCCCTAGGTGCTACGTATCAGAGCAGACCGACTCGGGGAGTAGTGAAGGTAGAAAGCCCTCACTCCTGACTACCTGTGGTAAATAACAACAGAAAGGGTGAGTCTCGAACTATATAATAAAAGTGATAATAAGCAATATATAATCATAGTTTACAGCATACTAAAACACACCAACCATCAATCAACAATATTCATGCACTAATGGGAATGTATGCAATGTCAGTATGCATGTGGTACCATTTGCCCACCGGCATTCTCATCAATAATGGAGTCCTCATGACTCGCCCCTACGCCCCTCAAAGCTTCACAATCATTTTATAAGGCCCCCCGGCCGCCCTCAGGCTTCACAAATCATTTTATAAACTCTACGACCGCAGCCAATGTATGCATGAGACTCCATGTACATCACACACACCATTTCAAACAGTTCAATACACCCATTAATTCTTACCTCAGTGTTAATCTCATTTTATAGCCCTTCTGGCTTGGCCCTCCGGCCCATGCCCCCCATGGCATGCTCAATCACCTCATTATAAACTCTCAACACCATTAAGTCCCACCGGACCATTCTCCTCTAGAGTACTCAACCTCACCCAGGGACCTAAACCACCATTTAGGACCAAAACAATCATCTAGGGACCAAAGCTGTCACCTAGGGACCAAAACAAACACCCTCTTAGGCACTTGGCAAAGCACTAGGCGCCATTTTCCCCACATTCTCGCGCCCGTGCAACACAAAGACTAGCGCCAGTAAACTCAAATTTTGGCGCCCCCTGTGGCAACACAGCCACTGGGCGCCACTTTTCTAGCAATCTGGCGCCCCCCTGGGCAACACAGACCTAGACACAAACTCAGACACAGTTTCAGACACAAACTAAGACACAGGCAGCAGACTAGGCGCCTTGGGCAGCACAGTTTGGCGCCCCCCTGCTGACCCAGCTCACCCAACACTTTCAAACCAAAAACCACCCGAGCCAAAATGTTTAAAAATGAATTTGGGCAGGTAAATACAAAATTTGGCACAGTGAAATATGCTTAGAAAAGTAAGTTTCACTCCCCGGGCCCCAAAACACACACAAAACAAGCCCCACCGGGACATTTTCAAAACAACACCTGCAACCAGAAAACTACTCGAGCCAAAACACTTAAAAATGAAAGTTGGCAGGTGAATACAAAATTTGGCACGAGGAAATATGTTCAGAAATACAAGTTTCACTCCCCGGGCCCCAAAACACACACAAAACAAGCCCCACCGGGACATTTTCAAAACAACACCTGCAACCAGAAAACTACTCGAGCCAAAACACTTAAAAATGAAAGTTGGCAGGTGAATACAAAATTTGGCACGGGGAAATATGTTCAGAAATACAAGTTTCACTCCCCGGGCCCCAAAACACACACAAAACAAGCCCCACCGGGACATTTTCAAAACAACACCTGCAACAGAAAACTACTCGAGCCAAAACACTTAAAAATGAAAGTTGGCGGTGAATACAAAACTTGGCACGAGAAAAAGTGCCAGAACACCAAGTTGCACTTCCAGGCCCCAAAATACCCACATTCGCGCCAGACAAAGAACATACCGCACTCGAGACACAACCCCTCACGTGAGCAGTAATCTAGGCGCAAATTCCCCGGCCAAAGTGGCGCCTGAACAGCAACACAACCTATGTCCTCATCACGATTACACAGTGGCGCTGAATCCTAGCCATTTGGCGCCCCATGCATCAAAACTCCCAATTCTCAATTTCTTTTCAATTCAAATCATGTTATATCATTCCAATCCACTCAATAATCATTAAAACACATTCAATTTCAGTCCATACATTCAAATCATGCGCAACACTCATCAAAAACACAAAATACCCAAATTAAAGCCCTAAATCGATTTCTATCATGCTATTTCTCAAATTCACTCAACAACAACTCAATTAACAATCAATTAACATCAAATTAACCCTCTATGATCCCTATACAGCCCATTATACCCTCTATTATAGAGTGAGACTCCCCTTACCTCAAATTAACCGTAGAGAAGAACCGGAACGGAGTCACGAACAAAACCACTGCAACAATCCAAGCTTTCAAGTCACGAAATTGCTCTTCTCCTCCTCTTCTCCTAGCGTTTGTGCCGTTCTCTTCTCTCCTTTCTCTCCTCTCCTTCGCAACTTTCTTTCTTTCTTCACAAATGAAAGAAAATTCCACTTTTGGGTATATGTATATTGGGCCAAGCGCACCTTGGGCCCTTTTTACACCCCTTCTCCATTTCTTCCACCATCCCCTTCAATTAAAATAAATTACTGAATTATAAACACCGTATTATAATTTAATAATTAAAAGTTAGTGCAACACCTAAACAATTTAATCAATTTCTTAATTAAATTATTTGGGGTGTTACAACTCTCCCCCACTTAGGAGATTTCGTCCTCGAAATTCATACCTGAGTCAAATAACTCTGGATAGGACTCCCGCATCTTGCTTTCCAGCTCCCAAGTCATACTCTCACCAGCAGCTCCCAACCACACTACCTTGACCAAGGCAATGTCTTTCCCTCTCAACACCTTCACTTCTCTATCCTCAATCCTCACTGGCATAGTCTCCACAGTGAGGTTCTCACGTACCTCCACATCATCCATGTGAATCACATGAGACAGTCCGGAATATACTTAGAAAGGCGTGACACGTGAAAAACATCGTGCAAGTTCGAAGATTGGGTGGCAAGGCCACCCTATAAGCAACCTTTCCAACCTCTCGCTGATCCGCACGGTCCAATAAACCTTGAGTCAACTTTTTTTTTCTTGAGCACGCCCAACACCAGTCATAGGCGTGACCCTCAAGAACACATGCTCACCAGCCTGAAACTCCAAGTCCTTCCTCCTCTTATCATGATAACTTTTCTGTCGGCTCTGGGACTCTTTCATCTTCTCTCTGATCATTTTCACTTTCTCAGTCGTCTCCCTAACCAACTCCGGTCCAAGGACAACACTCTCCCCGGACTCATGCCAACACAAAGGAGTTCTGCACCTCCGCCCATACAGTGCCTCAAAAGGAGCCATCCCGATGCTCGAATGATAGCTGTTATTATACGTGAACTCAATCAGTGGAAGATGCGTATCCCACGCACCTCCCTGCTCTAACACACAAGCTCTCAAAAGATCCTCCAAAGACTGGATGGTTCTCTCCGCCTCGACCATCGATCCGAGGATGATAAAGTGAACTCAACCTCACTTGGACCCCAAAGCCTCCCGCAAGCTTCCCCAAAACTCGATGTAAACCGCGGGTCTCTATCCGACACAATACTCTTCGGAACCCGTGAAGCTTCACAATCACCGAATGTAAATTCTAGCCAACTTTGCACGGGAAAGGTGATGTTGATAGGAATAAAGTGAGCGGACTTGGTCAACCTATCCACAATCACCCAAATAGTGTCGAGACTTCTCTCACAAGATTTGGCAATCCGGTCACAAAATCCATGGAAATGTTTGTCCCACTTCCATTCCGGAATCTCCAAAGGTTGCATCAACCCCGCAGCTTCGGTGCTCAATCTTTGACTTACGGCAAGTCAAACAAGCATATACAAGCTGCGCAACATCTCTCTTCATACTGTGCCACCAAAATAGTTTCTTCAGATCATGGTACATCTTGGTAGCACTGGATGAATGCTCAACTTACTCCTATGGCTCTCCTCAAGTATCATCTTCTTTAACTCAAAGATCATCGGAACACAAATTACGCCCCCGAACCTCAAGACACCCAGGAATCCCACCTGTAATCCTATCGCCAGACTTGCTCACCCGCAACCAAGCAAGTCTACCAACTTCACATCTAGTCTCTGGCGTCTCGATACTAACCAAGAATTCGTTCCCAATTCTCATCCAAAGATCCCCAACTGACACTGGGTGTCACCTCACGCACTCAAACTCAAGTCACGGAACCGCTCAATCAATTCCAATTCTCTCACCATCATAGCCGACATATGCAAAGTTTTCCGACTCAAAGCATCACCACGACATTAGCTTTTACGGGTGATAGTTCAAGCCGAAATCATAGTCCTTCAACGGCTCTAACCAACGCCTCTGTCTCATATTCGGCTCCTGGTCAAACAAGTACTTTGGACTCTTGTGATCACCGAACACTTCGAATCTAGTACCATAGAGATAGTGCCTCCAAATTTTCAACACAAACACAATCGCAGCCAACTCTAAGTCATGAGTAGGGACGGTTCTTCTCATGGGTCCTCAAGCTGTCGGGACGCATAGGCAACCACCTTCCCATCCTCGCATCAATACACCTCCCAAACCCATCTTGGAAGCATCACAAGACACAACAAATGGTTGCTCGCACAGCAACACTAACACCGGGACGTGGTCAACCTCCTCTTTAGCTCTTGGAAGCTCTCTTCGCACTTTGCATCCCACACAAAAGCCTTTCCCTTACAGGTCAATCGAGTCATTGGAAGGGCTAGCTTAGAGAACCCTTCAATGAACCTCCTGTAATAACCAGCCAACTCCAAGAAACTCCTGATCTCAGTCACAGACTTTGGGCTCTCCCACTGTAACACTGCATCTACCTTGGCTGGATCCACGCCTATACCATCACCGTAAATAATATGACCAAGAAGCTCACCTCATGCAAACTAACTCACACTTTGACAACTTGGCATACAACTTCCTCTCTTTCAAGACCTCTAGCACCAACCTCAAGTGCTCGCATGCTCTTCCTCGCATTTGGAGTACACCAAAATATCATCAATGAAGACCACCACAAACCGATCCAGATAGCTATGGAAAATTCGGTTCATGTACTCCATAAACACCCCTGGTGCATTTGTGACACCAAACGGCATTACAGAGTACTCATAATGCCCATACCTTGTTTCGAATCTTTGTCTTCTCGGATATCCTCATCTTTCACCTTAATCTGGTGATACCGGACCTCAAGTCAATCTTGCTAAACACTTTAGCACTCCACCACTGATCCATCAAATCATCTATCCTCGGGAGAGGATACTTATTCTTGATAGTCACTTTATTCAAGCGTCAGTAGTCCACGCACGCACGCATACTCCCATCCTTCTTCTTTACCAACAAAGCTGGAGCTCCCATGGTGATACACTAGGCCTCACAAACTTCTTCTCAAGAAGCTCCTCTAATCGCTTCTCCAATTCACCAACTCTAAGCCGACATCCCAGACGGTGCCATAGACACAGGCCTAGTACCAGGCACAAGCTCAATCCCGAACTCAACTTCCCTCTCGGGGGCACACTAGGAATCTCATCAGGAAACACTTCAGTGGAACTCACACACCACCAGTAACCCATCAACCACAAACTGTTTCTCAGCAGACATAGACGCCATCAAAGCAAACAACCGACCACCCTCTTTCATTACCTGCGCAATTGCTCACAGACAAACAGTGAGCGCACTCTTCCTCTTCGGGAAGGAGAAAACTAATAGACTTATCGAGCGGTTGATGTGCAAGTGGTTATCTACTAACCACCCATGCCTGTAATCACATCTAACCCACCCAAAGGCAAACAAATCGATCAACTGAGAAAATCTCTCGCCAAGACCGACAGAGGACACCTAGCACACATCGAGAAGTAGTTATCGAACCCTTAGCCATTTGGAGTGTCGATAACCATCCCCTCTCCATAGTAGACAATACTAAATTTAACTTTTCAAAGACAAACAGATGCAATAAAAGAGTGCGTAGCACCCGTGTCAACAATAGCAACTAAAGGTGTACCAGAGATGAAACATGTACCTCGGATATCATTAGGTCCCTCCGAACCGCCAATGCAAACACCCTCCCAAAGAGATCTTTCCTTCTTAGGCTTGGGACACTTGAAGCTAATGTGACCACTTCACCACGCTTGAAACATACGACTTCCTTGCGATCACACTTTCGGATGCCATGTGACCACTCTTTCCACACCTAAAACATCTCTTCACTTCCATCTTACATCAAAGCTCTTGTGACTGGCTTGTCACATTTGAAAACACACAATATCGGATGGGGCGTCTCCCCACTTGGCTTCTGCCCTCATGGTACCTCCTACCCTCAGCAGACTGTTTCCACCATTGTACTTGTTACCACCCGAATACCTTTGTTTCCCTTGTCAAGAGGCGCCTCATAAGGCTTACCTGCTGTGATGAAATTTCCCCTCCGGTCTCTCATGACCCTAGAGGGCATTCTTTGTCTTCCTCATATATCCCGCAAAGAATCTACCGGATCAAGAAATACTCTAATTTTCTCGATACCCCACACCGCTTGATATCGACTCTCGGTCCATTCTCAAACTTGATGCACTTTGAGAATTCAAATTTGATGTAACACCCCATTTCTACCCGGTAATTTAAATCAAAAATCAGAGTGTACAAAAATCTTTTCTGATCATTTTCTAGTTTAGTGTGTTATAAAATAGTGGACTGGCTGACTATGGGATTACTCAGGTAACTGATACTACTTGCAACAGGCATTGGCCACTTTTGCAAGGCTCGGTGATGCCTCGTAAATACACCAAATAAAGAAATTCTAGCCTTAGTGGCGAACCACGGTTTAGCCATAGTCATTCAGCACACTAATAGTATAACATAAGGTAATACTCAATGAAATGGAGCGTCACAACTCTTTCTCTTAAACCAAAAACCAAATACGTAACACCAGAGGATAACTCATAGAAATATAGTTTCACATAATGCAGCGGAAAACAAATCATTATCTCAACAAAGATAACCCAAAGAATATCAAAACAAATACATAAAGGCTCAACAAGGAGCAAAACAGTAACAATGATCTAAACCCCGACCCCCAGGTGCTACGTGATCGAGCAGACGACTCGGGAGTAGTGAAGGTGGAAAGCCCTCACTCCCGACTACACCGTGGTAAATGACAAAGCGAAAGGGGTGAGTCTCGAACTATATAATAAAGGTGATAATAAGCAATATATAAGCATAGTGTACAAAGACTCAAACACACCAATCATTAATCAATAATATTCATGCACTAATGAGAATGTATGCAATGTCATCATGCATGTGGTACCATTGGCCCACCGCCGCCTCTCAGCTTCACAATCATCATACAAGGCCCCGACGCGCCCGCAGCTTCATAATCACTTTATAAGGCCCCCGCCGCCCTCGAAGCTTCACAACTCATATTATAAACACTACGACCGCAGCCAATGTATGCATGAGACTCCATGTACATCACAACATCATTTCAAACAATTCAATACACCCAATTACTCTTACCTCGGTGTCAATCTCATTTTATAGCCCTCGGCTTGGCCCACCGCCCATGCCCCCATGGCATGCTCAATCACCTCATTATAACCCTCAACACCATTATGTCCCACCGGATCGCCCTCCTCTAGGGTACTCACCCTTATTCAGAGACCTAAACCACCATTTAGGACCAAAACAAACATCTAGGGACCAAACTGTCACCTAGGGACCAAAACAGCACCCTCTTAGGCACTTGGCAGCACCAGGCGCCATTTTCCCCACATTCTCGCGCCCGTGCAACACAAAGACTAGGCGCCGTAAACTCATCATCTTGGCGCTCGTGGCAACACTGGCCACCGGGCGCCACTTTCCTAGCAACTGGGCGCCCGGGCAACATGCACCTAGACACAAACTCGCATACGATTTGAGACACAAACTAAGACATTGCAGCAAAGACACGGTTGGCGCCCTGCTGACCAGCTCACCCAACACTTTCAAACCAAAACCACCCGAGCCAAAATGTTTAAAAATGAATTTGGGCAGGTAAACACAAAATTTGGCACAGTGAAATATGCCTAGAAAAGTAAGTTTCACTCCCGGGCTCCAAAACACACATAAAACGAGCCCTACCCGGGACATTTTCAAAAATACACTTGCAATCAGAAAACCATTCGAACCAAAACACTTAAAAATGAAAGTTGGCAGTGAATACAAAATTTGGCACGAGGAAATATGTTCAGAAATACAAGTTCACTCCCGGGCCCCAAACACACACAAAACAAGCCCCACCGGACATTTTCAAAATAACACCTGCAACCAGAAAACCACTCGAGCCAAAACACTTAAAAATGAAAGTTGGCAGGTGAATACAAAATTTGGCACGAGGAAATATGTTCAGAAATACAAGTTCACTCCCCGGGCCCCAAAACACACACAAAACAAGCCCCACCGGGACATTTTCAAAATAACACCTGCAACCAGAAAACCACTCGAGCCAAAACACTTAAAATTGAAAGTTGGCAGGTGAATACAAAATTTGGCACGAGGAAATATGTTCAGAAATACAAGTTCACTCCCCGGGCTCCAAAATACCCACATTCTGGCGCCCAGGCAGCAACTCACTCACCCAGTCACTGCTACAGTGACACAGGCGCCATTTCTCTAGGAAATTGGCGCCCGCACTTCAACATTCCCTAAAAACCTCCTTTCATATGCACTGGGCGCACCATTCCTAGCCATATGGCGCCCAACATCAAAATCCCCAAATTCTACAAATTCTCTCAAACCAATCCACATTATAATCATTCTAACACCTCCAATTTCACCAATTAACAAACAATTGCACACCCAAATCATCAATTGCATCAAAATCACGAAATCACACATTGTAAAACCCTAACTCACGCTCTAAATCAATTTTTCCAACAAATTCATCAAATTCAAGAAAACAAATCATCATACAATCACCAATTAACATAAAAAATGCCCCTATAACATACATATAACCCATTATCTCCTCTATTATAGAGTGAGACTCCCTTACCTCAAATTCACCGTAGAGTTAACCAGGAATCAAGTCACGAACAAAACCACCGCGAATAATCCAAGCTTCAAGTCACGAAATCCTTCCCTTTCTCTCTCTCTTGCTACTTACAAGACCGCTCCTCCCTCTCTTCTCCTTTCTTTTCTTTTTCGTTTTCTCTTCACAAATGAGCTTTGATACCTAATTTGGGTATATAAGTATTGGGCCAAGTGCACCTTGGGCCCTTTTACACCCCCCGCCCATTTCTTCCACCACTCCCTTCAATTAAAATAAAATACTAAATTATAAACACCATATTATAATTTAATATAATTAAAATTTAGTGCAACACCTAAACAATTTAATCAATTTCTTAATTAAATTATTTGGGGTGTTACAACTCTCCCCACTTAGGAGATTTCGTCCTCAAATTCATACCGAAGTCAAACAGATTCGATATCGACTCCAGATCTTGCTCTCCAGCCTCCCAAGTCATACTCTCACCAAAGGCTCCCACCACACTACCTTGACCAAGGCAATGTCTTTCCTCTCAACACTTTCACTTCTCTATCCTCAATCCTCACGGCATAGTCTCCACGGTGAGGTTCTCACGCATCTCCACATCATCCATGTGAATCACATGAGACGGGTTCGAATATACTTAGAAGCGTGACACGTGGAAGACATCGTGCAAGTTCGAAGATTAGGTGGCAAGGCCACTCTATAAGCAACCTTTCCAACCCTCTCGGTGATTTGGTACGGTCCAATAAACCTTGGAGTTAACTTCTTTGCCTTGAGCACGCCTGAACACTGGGTCATAGGCGTGACCCTCAAGACACATGCTGCTCACCACCAAACTCCAAGTCCTTCCTCCTCTTATCATGATAACTTTTCGCCGACTCTGAGACTCTTTCATCTTCTCTCCGATCATTTTCACCTTCTCGGTAGTCTCCTAACCAACTCGGTCCAAGAACAACACTCTCCCTGACTCATGCCAACACAAAGGAGTTCTCGCACCTCCGCCCATACAAAGGCCTCAAAAGGAGCCATCCCGATGCTCGAATGATAGCCGTTATTATATACGTGAACTCAATCAATGGAAGATGTGTATCCCACGCACCTCCTCGCTCTAGTACACAAGCTCTCAAAAGATCCTCCAAAGATCGGATGGTTCTCTCCGTCGACCATCGATCCGAGGATGATAAGCTGAACTCAACCTCAGCTTGGACCCCAAAGCCTCCTGCAAGCTACCCCAAAACTCGGATGTAAACCGCGGATCTCTATCCGACACAATACTCTTCGGGACCCCATGAAGCTTCACGATCACCGAATGTAAATTCTAGCCAACTTTGGCACAGAAAGGTGATGTTGATAGGGATGAAATGGGCGGACTTGGTCAACCTATCCACAATCACCCAAATAGTGTCGGACTCTCTCACAAAGATTTGGCAACCCAAACCACAAAATCCATGGAAACGCTGTCCCACTTCCATTCCGGAATCTCCAAAGGTTGCATCAATCCGCGCAGCTTCGGTGCTCAATCTTTGACTTCGGCAAGTCAAACATGCATATACAAATCTGCGCAACATCTCTCTTCATACAAAGCCACCAAAATAGTTTCTTCAGATCATGGTACATCTTAGTGGCACTGGATGAATGCTCAACTTACTCCTATGACTCTCCTCAAGTATCATCTTCTTCAACTCAAAGATCATCCGGAACACGCATTACGTCCCTCGAACCTCAACACACCCCGGGAATCCAACTCTGTAATCCCCATCGCCACTTGCTCACCAAAGAACCAACAAATCTACCAACTTCACATCTAACTTCGGGCGCTCTCGATACTAACCAAGAAGTCGTTCCCAATCCTCAAGATCCCCAACTGACACTGCGGGGTGTCACCTCATGAACCAAACTCAAGTCACGGAATCGCTCAATCAATTCCAACTCCTCACCATCATAGCCGACATATGCAAAGTCTTCGACTCAAAGCATCACCACGACATTAGCTTTTTGGGGTGATAGTTCAAGCCGAAATCATAGTCCTTCAACAAATTTCTAACCAACGCCTGTCTCATATTCGGCTCCTTCGGTCAAACAAGTACTTGGACTCTTGTGGTCACCGAATACTTCGAATCTAGTACCATAGAGATAGTGCCTCCAAATCTTCAACACGAACACAATCGCAGCCCAACTCTAAGTCATGGGTAGGGTAGTTCTTCTCATGGGTCCTCAATCTGTCGGGACGCATAAGCAACCACCTTCCCATCCTCGCATCAAAACACCTCCCAAACCCATCTTGGAAGCATCACAAGACACAACAAATGGCCGCCCGCACAGAGCAACACTAACACCGGGACGTGGTCAACCTTCTCTTTAGCTCTTGGAAGCTCTCTTCACACTTTGCATCCCACACAAATGCCTTTCCCTTACAGGTCAATCGAGTCAATGGAAGGGCTAGCTTAGAGAACCCTTCAATGAACCTCCTGTAATAACCAGCCAACCCCAAGAAACTCCTGATCTCAGTCGCAGACTTTGGGCTCTCCCATCGTAACATCGCATCTACCTTGGCTGGGTCCACAGCTATACCATCACCAGAAATAATATGACCCAAGAAGCTCACCTCATGCAACCAGAATTCACACTTTGACAACTTAGCATACAACTTCCTCTCTTTCAGGACCTCTAGCACCAACGTCAAGTGCTCTGCATGCTCTTCCTCTGATTTGGAGTACACCAAAATATCATCAATGAATACCACTACAAACCGATCCAGATAGCTATGGAAAATTCGGTTCATGTACTCCATAAACACCCCTGGTGCATTTGTGACACCAAACGGCATTACAGAGTACTCATAATGCCCATACCTTGTTCTGAATGCTGTCTTCTGGACATCCTCATCCTTCACCTTAACTGGTGGTACCGGACCTCAAGTCAATCTTGCTAAACACTTTAGCACCCACCGGTGATCCATTAGATCATCTATCCTCTGGAGAGGATACTTATTCTTGATAGTCACTTTATTCAACCTGTCGTAGTCTACGCATGCACGCATACTTCCATCCTTCTTCTTCACCAACAAAACTGGGGCTCCCCATGGTGATACACTAGGCCTCACAAACTTCTTCTCAAGAAGCTCCTCCAACTGCTTCTTCAATTCAGCCAACTCAGAAGCTGACATCCGGTACGGTGCCACAGACACGTGCCTAGTACTGTGCACAAGCTCAATCCCGAACTCCACTTCCTCTCTGCGGGGCACACTAGGAATCTCATCAGGAAACACTTGGGGACTCACACACCACCAGTAATCCATCAATCACAGCACTGTTTCAAGCAGACATGGACGCAATCAAGGCAAACAACCGACCACCCTCTTTCATTACCCTCGCGCAATTGCTCACAGACAACAAAGCGCACTCTTCCTCTTCGGGAAGGAGAAAACTAATAGACTTATCGTAGCGCTTGATGTGCACGTGGTTATCTACTAACCAATCCATGCCCCGTAATCACATCTAACCCACCCAAAGGCAAACAAATCGGATCAACGTAAAATCTCTCGCCAGAAGACCGACAGAGGACACCTAGCACACATCGGAGAAGTAGTTCACGGACTTTAGCCTGGAGTGTCGATAACCATCTCTCTCCATAGTAGACATTACTAAATTTAACTTTTCAAAGACAAACAGATGCAATAAAAGAGTGCATAGCACCCGTGTCAACAATAGCAACTAAAGGAGTACCAGAGATGAAACATGTACCTTCGGATATCATTAGGGTCCTCCGAACTCGCCAATGCAAACACCTCCCGAAGAGATCTTTCCTTCTTAGGCTTGGGACACTTGAAGCTAATGTGACCACTTCACCACAGTTGAAACATCTGAGTTCCTTGCGATCACACCTGCATGCCATGTGACCACTCTTTCCACACCTAAAACATCTCTCGCACTTCCATCTTACAGTCAAAACTCTTGTGACTGGCTTGTCACACTTGAAACACACAATGTCGGATGGGCGCCCCCCCACTTGGCCTCTTGCCCTCATGGTGCCTCCTACCCTCAAGCAGACTGTTTCCACCATTGTACTGTTACCACCCGAATACCTTTGCTTCCCTTTGTCAGCAGACTTCTCATAAGGCTTACCTCCGTGGTGAAATTTCCCCCTCTGGTCTCTCATGACCCTAGAGCGGGCATTGCTGTCTTCCTCATATATTCTGCGCAAAGAATCTACCGGATCAAGCAAATACTCTAATTTTTCTCGATACCCCACACCGCTTGATATCGGCTCTCATCCATTCTCAAACTTAATGCACTTTGAGAATTCAGCCCCAATTTCAAAGATAGTGGGGATAGAACTTGGCCAACTCCGTGAACTTGCAAAGATATTCGCAGAATGATCATACTCCCCGCCTCGGTTCAAGGAATTCCGGCTCTTTCTTTTCTCACGTCCTCGGGAAATACTTTCTCAAGAATTCCCTTCGGAACACAGCCCAAGTGATCTCTTCCCGTGCAGCACCCAATCTCTCACTGGTCTCTAGCCACCAGTCATCAGCCTCTTCAGATAATGTATGAGTACCGTACCTGACTTTCTGCTCATCAGTGCAGCCAATCACCCTGAAGATCCTCTCAATCTCCTTCAGCCAAGTCAAGGCACCATCCGGGTTGTACCTCCCCTTGAAGGTAGGGGGGTTCTCTCTCTGGAACGTTGCCAGGCTGCGGGTCTCATTATTCTGTTGGGTACCCACAGTCTGCGCTATAGCCTGCAAGGCCTCAAGAAGAGCAGTATCGATCCTTCTGGCCATATCAACCTAACACTGCAGCATAAACAACCAGTTCAGAATTACTTTAAGACACCTAGTTGTCATACACACTATGACAGACTGACACACTTGGCCGGACAGACCGAACCTGGCTCTGATACCACTAATGTAACACCCCATTTCTACCCGGTAATTTAAATCAAAAATCAGAGTGTACAAAAATCTTTTCTGATCATTTTCTAGTTTAGTGTGTTATAAAATAGTGGACTGGCTGACTATGGGATTACCTGTAATCGATACTACTTGCAATGTGCATTGGCCACTTTTGCAAGGCTACAAGTGATGCCCTCGTAAATACACCAAATAAAGAAATTCTAGCCTTAGTGGCGAACCACGGTTTAGCCATAGTCATTCAAAGACACTAATAGTATAACATAAGGTAATACTCAATGAAATGGAGCGTCACAACTCTTTCTCTTAAACCAAAAACCAAATACGTAACACCAGAGGATAACTCATAGAAATATAGTTTCACATAATGCAGCGGAAAACAAATCATTATCTCAACAAAGATAACCCAAAGAATATCAAAACAAATACATAAAGGCTCAACAAGGAGCAAAGCAGTAACAACGGCTCTAAACCCCCACCCCCAGGTGCTGACGTGATCGAGCAGACGACTCGGGAGTAGTGAAGGTGGAAAGCCCTCACTCCCGACTACACGTGGTAAATGACAATGTAAAGGGTGAGTCTCGAACTATATAATAAAGGTGATAATAAGCAATATATAAGCATAGTGTACAAAGACTCAAACACACCAATCATTAATCAATAATATTCATGCACTAATGAGAATGTATGCAATGTCATCATGCATGTGGTACCATTGGCCCACCGCCGCCCTCAGCTTCACAATCATCATACAAGGCCCCCGCCGCCGCGAGCTTCATAATCACTTTATAAGGCCCCCGCCGCCTCAAAGCTCCACAACTCATATTATAAACACTACGATCGCAGACCAATGTATGCATGAGACTCCATGTACATCACAACATCATTTCAAACAATTCAATACACCCAATTACTCTTACCTCGGTGTCAATCTCATTTTATAGCCCTCCTGGCTTGGCCCACCGGCCCATGCCCCCATGGCATGCTCAATCACCTCATTATAACCCTCAACACCATTATGTCCCACCGGACTGTCCTCCTCTAGGGTACTCACCCTTATTCAGAGACCTAAACCACCATTTAGGACCAAAACAAACATCTAGGGACCAAACTGTCACCTAGGGACCAAAACAGCACCCTCTTAGGCACTTGGCAAAGACCAGCGCCATTTTCCCCCACATTCGCGCGCCGGTGCAACACAAAGACTAGCGCCGTAAACTTCAAGATCTTGGCGCCCCGTGGCAACACACCCATCGGGCGCCACTTTCCTAGCAACTGGCGCCCGGGCAACACAGACCTAGACACAAACTCGCATACGATTTGAGACACAAACTAAGACACAGCAAAGACTGGTTGGCGCCCCTGACTGACCAGCTCACCCAACACTTTCAAACCAAAAACCACCCGAGCCAAAATGTTTAAAAATGAATTTGGGCAGTAAACACAAAATTTGGCACAGTGAAATATGCCTAGAAAAGTAAGTTTCACTCCCAGGGCTCCAAAACACACATAAAACGAGCCCTACTGGGACATTTTCAAAAATACACTTGCAATCAGAAAACCATTCGAACCAAAACACTTAAAAATGAAAGTTGGCAGGTGAATACAAAATTTGCACGAGGAAATATGTTCAGAAATACAAGTTCACTCCCGGGCCCCAAAACACACACAAAACAAGCCCCACCTGACATTTTCAAAATAACACTGCAAACTGAGAAAACCACTCGAGCCAAAACACTTAAAAATGAAAGTTGGCAGGTGAATACAAAATTTGGCACGAGGAAATATGTTCAGAAATACAAGTTCACTCCCCGGGCCCCAAAACACACACAAAACAAGCCCCACCGGGACATTTTCAAAATAACACCTGCAACCAGAAAACCACTCGAGCCAAAACACTTAAAATTGAAAGTTGGCAGGTGAATACAAAATTTGGCACGAGGAAATATGTTCAGAAATACAAGTTCACTCCCCGGGCTCCAAAATACCCACATTCTGGCGCCCAGGCAGCAACTCACTCACCCAGTCACTGCTACAGTGACACAGGCGCCATTTCTCTAGGAAATTGGCGCCCTGCACTTCAACATTCCCCAGAAACCTCCTGCTACAGTACCTGGGGCGCACCATTCCTAGCCATATGGCGCCCCAACATCAAAATCCCCAAATTCTACAAATTCTCTCAAACCAATCCACATTATAATCATTCTAACACCTCCAATTTCACCAATTAACAAACAATTGCACACCCAAATCATCAATTGCATCAAAATCACGAAATCACACATTGTAAAACCCTAACTCACGCTCTAAATCAATTTTTCCAACAAATTCATCAAATTCAAGAAAACAAATCATCATACAATCACCAATTAACATAAAACAGCCCCTATAACATACATATAACCCATTATCTCCTCTATTATAGAGTGAGACTCCCCTTACCTCAAATTCACCGTAGAGAAGCACCGGAATCAAGTCACGAACAAAACCACCGCAACAATCCAAGCTTCAAGTCACGAAATCCTTCCCTTTCTCTCCTCTCTTGCTACGGCGCACTGCTCCCTCTCTTCTCCTTTCTTTTCTTTTTCGTTTTCTCTTCACAAATGAGCTTTGATACCTAATTTGGGTATATAAGTATTGGGCCAAGTGCACCTTGGGCCCTTTTTACACCCCTGGCCCATTTCTTCCACCACTCCCTTCAATTAAAATAAAATACTAAATTATAAACACCATATTATAATTTAATATAATTAAAATTTAGTGCAACACCTAAACAATTTAATCAATTTCTTAATTAAATTATTTGGGGTGTTACACCCAGCCTCAGCATAGTGTGGATAGAACTTGGCCAACTCGTGAACTTGGCAAAGATATTCGCAGAATGATCATGCTTCCCCGCCTCGATTCAAGGAATTCCACTCTTTCTTACCTCTCACGTCCTCCGGAAATACTTTCTCAAGAATTCCCTTCGAACACGGCCCAAGTGATCTCTTCCGTGCAAAGACCCAATCTCTCACGGTCTCTAGCCACGGTCATCGACCTCTTCAGATAAAGTATGAGTACTGCACTGACTTTTCGCTTCATCGGTCGCGGCCAATCACCCCAAGATCCTCTCAATCTCCTTCACCAAGTCAAGGCACCATCGGGTTGTACCTCCCCTTGAAGGTAGGGGTTCTCTCCGAACGATGCCAGTGCTGGTCTCATTATTCGGTTGGGTACCCACATCTGCGCTTATAGCCTGCAAGGCCTCAAGAAAAAGCGATATTGATCCTTCGGGCCATATCAACCTAACATCGCAAAGATAAACAACGATTCGAATTACTTTAAGACACCTAGTTGTCATACACACTATGACAGACTGACACACTTGGCCGGACAGACCGAACTTTTGCTCTGATACCACTAATGTAACACCCCATTTCTACCCGGTAATTTAAACCAAAAATCAGAGTATACAAAAATCATTTTGAGTCATCTTTTAGTTTAGTGTGTTATAAAATAGTGGACTGATTGACTATGGGATTACTCAGGTAACTGATACTACTTGCAACAGGTATTGACCTCCTTTGCAAGGCTCTCAGTGATGCCCTTGTAAATACACCAGCGAAAGAAATTTCGACCTTAGTGGCGAACCACAATTTAGGCCATAGTCATTCAGCACACTAATAGTATAACATAAATCATTTTCACTAATGGAGTGTTACGCTCCTCTCTCAAAACTCAACAGTCAGTTCAGAACATGCATAGATACATAACACCATACAACACGTGGGGTAAAATCTCAGTCAAACAATGGAAACAAACTACATCTCAAAGTAATACTCAAAGAATCTCAAAACAAATACATATAAGGCTCAACATGGAGCAAAACAAGCAATAGCGATCTAAACCCCAACCCCTAGGTGCTACGACGAGAGGCACCGACTCTGGGAGTAGTGAAGGTAGAAAGCCCTCACTCCCGACTACACACGTGGTAAATAACAACAGAAAGGGTGAGTCTCGAACTATATAATAAAAGTGATAATAAGCAATATATAATCATAGTTTACAAAGATACTAAAACACACCAACCATCAATCAACAATATTCATGCACTAATGGGAATGTATGCAATGTCGATATGCATGTGGTACCATTTGCCCACCCAAGATTCTCATCAATAATGGAGTCCTCATGACTCGGCCCCTACGCCCTCAGCTTCACAATCATTTTATAAGGCCCCCGGCCGCCTCAAAGCTTCACAAATCATTTTATAAACTCTACGATCACAGACCAATGTATGCATGAGACTCCATGTACATCACACACACCATTTCAAACGATTCAATACACCCATTAATTCTTACCTCGGTGTTAATCTCATTTTATAGCCCTCCGGCTTGGCTCCTCCGCCCATGCCCCCATGGCATGCTCAATCACCTCATTATAAACTCTCAACACCATTAAGTCCCACCTGACCATTCTCCTCTAGAGTACTCAACCTCACCTGGGGACCTAAACCACCATTTAGGACCAAAACAATCATCTAGTGGACCAAAGCTGTCACCTAGGGACCAAAACAAAGACCCTCTTAGGCACTTGGCAAAGACTAGGCGCCATTTTCCCCACACATTCGCGCCCTCGGTGCAACACAAAGACTAGGCGCGTAAACTCAAGATTTTGGCGCCCGTGGGCAACACGACCACCGGGCGCCACTTTTCTAGCAACTGGCGCCCCTCGGGCAACACAGACCTAGACACAAACTCTGCATACAGCAGACACAAACTAAGACACAGCAAGCAGACTAGGCGCGCTTGGGCAAAGATGATTTAGCGCCCCCACTGCGACCAGCTCACCCAACACTTTCAAACCAAAAACCACCCGAGCCAAAATGTTTAAAAATGAATTTGGGCAGGTAAATACAAAATTTGGCACAGTTGAAATATGCTTAGAAAAGTAAGTTTCACTCCCCGGGCCCCAAAACACACACAAAACAAGCCCCACCGGGACATTTTCAAAACAACACCTGCAACCAGAAAACTACTCGAGCCAAAACACTTAAAAATGAAAGTTGGCAGGTGAATACAAATTTGGCCCGAGGAAATATGTTGAAATACAAGTTTCACTCCCGGCCCCAAAACACACACAAAACAAGCCCCACCAGGGACATTTTCAAAAAAACACCTGCAACCAGAAAACTACTCGAGCCAACACACTTATAAATGAAAGTTGGCAGGTGAATACAAAATTTGCACGGGAAATATTCGAGAAATACAAGTTTCACTCCCCGGGCCCCAAAACACACACAAAACAAGCCCCACCGGGACATTTTCAAAACAACACCTGCAACCAGAAAACTACTCGAGCCAAAACACTTAAAAATGAAAGTTGGCAGGTGAATACAAAACTTGGCACGAGAAAAAGTGCCCGAGAACACAAGTTGCACTTCCCGGCCCCAAAATACCCACATTGCAGCGCGCCTGACAAAGACAAATAACATACCGCACTCGGACACAACCCCTCACGTGAACAGTAATCAGGCGCCAATTCCCAGCAAAGTGGGCGCCGCAACAGCAACACAACCTATGTCCCATCAGCAAAGATTACTGTGGCGCTGAATCCTAGCCATTTGGCGCCCCATGCATCAAAACTCCCAATTCTCAATTTTTTTCAATTCAAATCATGTTATATCATTCCAATCCACTCAATAATCATTAAAACACATTCAATTTCAGTCCATACATTCAAATCATGCGCAACACTCATCAAAAACACAAAATACCCAAATTAAAGCCCTAAATCGATTTCTATCATGCTATTTCTCAAATTCACTCAACAACAACTCAATTAACAATCAATTAACATCAAATTAACCCTCTATGATCCCTATACAGCCCATTATACCCTCTATTATAGAGTGAGACTCCCCTTACCTCAAATTAACCGTAGAGAAGAACCGGAACGGAGTCACGAACAAAACCACTGCAACAATCCAAGCTTTCAAGTCACGAAATTGCTCTTCTCCTCCTCTTCTCCTAGGGTTTGCGCCGTTCTCTTCTCTCCTTTCTCTCCTCTCCTTCGCAACTTTCTTTCTTTCTTCACAAATGAAAGAAAATTCCACTTTGGGTATATGTATATTGGGCCAAGCGCACCTGGGCCCTTTTACACCCCCTTCTCCATTTCTTCCACCATCCCCTTCAATTAAAATAAATTACTGAATTATAAACACCGTATTATAATTTAATAATTAAAAGTTAGTGCAACACCTAAACAATTTAATCAATTTCTTAATTAAATTATTTGGGGTGTTACACATTGTCTCTAAATGAAGTTCTGGTTCTAACAGGATCTGAAGTGCTACTAATAATTTGATCTTGTGGATGATGTACCACCATTCTTCAACTTCTTGGTAATTGAGAAGGTTGATCAGAAGGTTGAGTGGCTTCATTTGATTGTTGAGAAGGTTGAACAGAAGCTTCTGTTTCTTCCTTCTCCAACCTGTTTTCATGTTCTATACCTTCTTCTTTGTTTTGGTTGGTCTCATCAACATCAATTACTTCATTTGAACTGTTAGTTTCATTAAAGACAATATGCATGCTTTCTTCTACAGTTTGAGTCCTAAGGTTATATACTCTATAAGCCTTTGATGATGTTGAATATCCCAGAAAAATTCCTTTGTCTGATTTAGAATCAAATTTTCCTAGACTGTCTTTGTTATTCAAAATGAAACAAGTGCAACCAATTACACGAAACTATGCAATGGTTGGTTTTCTATTTTTCCAAATTTCATAGGGGGTTTTCTCAACAATTTTTCTAATGGAAACTCTATTCAAAATATATAGCAGTGTGTTTACTGACTTACGCCAAAAATATTTTTCAATTTTTGAATCGTCTAAAAGTGTTCTTGCCATTTCTTGCAAAGTTCTATTTTTCCTTTCTACAACTCCATTCTGTTGTGGAGTTCTAGGACATGAGAAATTGTGAGTAATTCCATTTTCATAAAAAAAGTTTTGAAAAGAGAAGTTTTCAAATTCTCCCCCATGATCACTTCTTACAGAAATAACATTTGTTCCTTTTTCATTTTGAACTTTCTTTTGAAACACTTTGAAGGCTTCAAAAGCCTCATCTTTGTTTTTCAAAAATAGCACCCAGGTGAATCTAGAGAAATCATCTACAATTACAAAACCATATCTTTTTCCATTAAGACTAGCAGTTTTGGTAGGACAAAATAAGTCTATGTGAAGCAGTTCTAGTGATCTTTGGGATGTGATCATGTTTTTAGGTTTGAAACTTGATTTGACATGTTTACCATGAACACATGCTTCACACACTCTATCTTTTTCAAAATTGATTTTTGGTAGTCCTCTGACTAGTTCCTTTTTGGAAAGTGTTGAAATGGTTTGCATGCTTATGTGGCCAGTTCTTCTATGCCAAATCCTTTTGTCATTTTCATAAGACATAAGGCAAGTTTCTTGAGATAGTTCATCAAGACATAGGCTATATAGATTTTTATTTCTAGATACAGTAAACAAGACCTTACAAGAGGAGATTTCTTTAATAAAACATTTATCAGATTTAAAAGAAACTTTATGACCACTATCACATAGTTGACTAATACTTAACAAGTTGTGCTTTAAACCTTCTACATATTGAACATTCTTAATTTTAGGGGATTTAGAATTACCTATAGTACCTATACCTTTGATGTAAGCTTTATAATCATTGCCAAAGATGACATAGCCTCCATCTATTCTCTCCATTGAGAGAAATTTATCTCTTTCCCCTGTCATGTGCCTTGAACATCCACCTGCCTAAGAACCCATGACTTTTTCTTGGATGCTAAGAGGCATTCTGTTTGAGATGTTAGTAGTGATTTAGGTACCCAATAATTTTTGGGTCCTTCATGATTAGTTTTCTTCCAATGGAAGCTTCTTTTCAGTTTATAGCATACAGAAATATCATGACCATAATGTTTGCAATATGTGCACTTTGTCTTAGGCTTTTTTGTTCTGGAGTTCTTCTCAGTTTGTTTTTCTATAGGCAGCTCAAAGGTTTTTTGTATAGACATAGCTAGTTCTTTAGTTAAAACAGAAACTTTTTCTTTGAGAAGATTGTTTTGTTTTTCAAGGTCAGAGTGTATAAGATTTGGTTGTTCTGAGACCTTATCTTTCAAAAGTTTGTGTTGTTCAGAAAGTTTAAAGTGAGAATGTTGAAGAGTTTGAACTGTTTTTATCAAATATCCATTTTGTTTTTGAAGCTCTTCATTCTACCTTTTTGCATTCAAAAGTTGGTTTTTGAACATCACACATTTTTGAGCCAAAGTGTTTGAATCACAAGTTTGTTCAGTATCTTTGCATGAAGCACAAGTTTGTGATTTAGAAGTGTTTACCTCTTCTAGGTCAGTATCTCCTACGAAGCATGAGTTGATTGATTCCATACTTGATACAGGAAATATTTGAGAAGGTTCCTTAGAGTCAGCCATGAGACAAAAATTTGCAGTCTCTTCATCATGGTCTGAGTTGGTTTCTTCTGAGTCATCCCATGTTGCAAGTAGAGCCTTCTTCTTAGGTGTGAACTTTAGGTTGATCTTTCTTGAAGAAGGGTTTTCTGTTATTTTTCTTTCTAAATGCCCATCTTCTCAACCTTTTGGTGATTAGAGCCATTTCATCCTCATCATCAATGTCATTTTAATCATCTTCACTTTCTTCTTGAGTATCCTCTTGAACTTTAAGTGTCATAGCTTTAGAAGGTTGTGGAGATTTTTGAGAAGCTCTGAGTGCAATAGTTTTAACCTTCTTGGGTTAGAGTTCATCCATGATTTCTTGTTCATGAACTTTTAGAGATCCAAGTAGATCTTCTATTTTGAGAATAGAGAGATCTTTAGCTTCTGTTATAGCAGTCACTTTAGGTCTCCATACCTTTGGAAGGCATCTTAGGAGTTTTCTTACTTTGGCTTTATTTGAGTAGGTGTTTCCCAGAGAGTTCAAATCATTTGTTATTGTTGTGAATCTGCTAAACATTTCAGAAATTGTTTCTTGCTCCTCCATTTTGAATGTTTCAAATTTATGAATGAGAAGGTTGATCTTTGCTTCTTTGACTTGGTCTGTTCCTTCATGGGCAATCTTCAATGTATCCCAGATTTCTTTGGCAGTTTCTTTCCCAACTACTTTATCATAATCACTTCTACCTAGAGCACATGTTAGATAAAATTTAGCTTTAGAGTTTAGAAGTACCATGCGTTTATCTTCAGGTGTCCAGGTGTTTCTGGGTTTAGTCATAGTAGTCCCATCATCAAGAGTTGTAGTAGGTTCAAAAGGACCATCTTCAACAATTCCCCAAATGTCAGTGTCTTGAGATTCTAGGAACAATCTCATTTGATCTTTCCAATAATAGTAATGTTCACCAGTGAGCTCTCCTCTCACACTGCAAAGTGTGCTCAGCCCTTCGAGGTGAGCTCTGATACCAATTGAAGTGATTAATTTGCCCCGGTGAGGTTTTATAGGAATGAATGAGGTGAAGGAATGGGAACGCACTTGCCCCACTTTCGAATGACATTTCAAATGGTCTCTTTGAGTGAGGTTGTGAAAGGCGACAGAGTTATGGTGATGGTTATGAACTGAGGGTGATATATGAATGGGGTGGGCAATGAACAAACCTCCCCAAAGTTGAGTGGAGTGAGAGGTGAAGGGAATGCCCCCTAGTACACACTTTTGGTTCTTTTTAAGAACAACTCAAATGCAATGAAAGTTTTGACTTTTTAGTATGAGGAGAGGCTCCACTTGGTGACCACTAGACCTTGTTTTAATGCAACATGAATGCATCTTGGAGTGCAAGTCCTTCTCCTTTTTTACCAACTTTCTTTTTTGAATGTTTGTTTTTTCCTTTTTGAGCAGCTTTCATTTTTCTGCTTGTTTGTTTTTTCTTTTTGAGCAAACACGTCTTAAATAGATAAACTTATTTGTCCTAAGATTAAAACTTGAGAAAACGAAAGCAATTAGTCATTGATCGGAATGGACTTTTTAGGGTTGTGATGTGGAGAAGGGGATGATTGAGCTTAATGAAGTGTTTGGGGTTGATGGGGAGGATGAGTCTTATTCGGTGTTGGCCGATGGTCAATGGTTTATGAAGGAAATGGTTATTAGGTTTGATGAGGTGTTTGAAGGTTTTATGAAAGAAAAGATGGTTAAACCCAATGAATTGAGGGCTTTTTTTTTTGAAAGGGGAAATGATTGAACCCATTGAATTTGAGGGCCTTTTTGGAAGGGGAAATGATTGAACCCATTGAATTTGAGGGCCTTTCTGAAGGGGAGCTGATTGAACCCATTGAATTTGAGGGCCTTTCTGAAGGGGAGCTCTTATGCTTCATGGAAAAATGTATTGACTCTTAATTTATACTCCCTTTGTCTTCCTTTCTTTGTTTTGGGATTCTCCTTTTTGAAACTTTGTTATTCCCCTCCTTTTGTGAATTTCCTTTCCTTTTGACTTGGGTGAAAATGATATACCATTTTTGATGTGGAATTAACCCTCGTCTAGGGTGATGGGGATATCTTGGGCTTTTCTCGGCTTAAGATGGGTAACAAAGGGTATTTTTGTGATTTTGAATCTTTGGCTTAAGAGGGGTAAGAAATGGACTTTCTGGGATTTTAGGTTTTTGAGGGTATGGAGAGATGACCAAATTTCATTTCAAATCCCGATTGCTTATTTCTGTAAGACTTAACTTTAGGACAATAATTTATCTATCTTCATGTGTTTGCTCTTTCTTTTCCCCCTTTTTGTGCCCTAATTTTTGCCTGGATTGCTCTTTGCGAGTTTTCAATCCACCGGGCGCTCTTTTTTGCCTAGGCCGCCCTTTGCAGGTTTTCAACCTAGCGAGCTTATTTTATATTTTTTATATATTATATATATTTTTTTAGAAAGACTTGCACTAAAGGAATATGATACTAACAAGGAAAATTAGTGATCACAGAATTGCCCCAGCATGGAGGACTTAAAGTGTTAGCGAGAATGAACCAAAAAGTCAAGTATGCACTGATGGGAGAGAATATGCGCTTTATGGGTGGACGGGGCGGGATTAGACTTGGATGGGGAATGATGATAAATGAAGGAAATTGACTGACTCAAACAAGAGAAACTGCATGTGGCATGCATACTTACTAGAAGAACGCTTCACGCAGAGAGTTAACATTGGTTAAAACATGATATAAAAACTTTTTTGATGAACTGCTTTGATCTTTTATCATGGAATGGATGAGATGCAATGCTTTTTTTGACGGAAATAAAAATGAGCTATTGATGTGAAAAACTGAGGGCCTTGGAACACTTTGAGTTTGCAAATGAGTGAGGGTAAACTTTTCCAAAAAAGAAAGATTACTTTGCAAGAACATCTCGTCTCTCATCACAACATTTTTGTTGTATGCAATGCATGGATGAAAACATTATGATGTATACATGATGAAATGAAATGCATGAAAGCATGTTCACTTGAAAAATGTGATTATTCTAAAAGTTTTTTCTATTTGATGTTTTCTTTTTATGCAAGACGAAATATGGAATGCCAATGCATTTTTGGATGATGAATGATGCAAGAATGACGCTTCTTTTCAAAATGACTTTTATAGAGGCAAGACAAGATATGAAATGTCGCGCCCCCTTTTCTTTTGAATGATGAAAGATGCAGGAATGATGCTTTTTTTTCTAAATGATGATTTTTTTTAGAGGCAAGGCAAAGTATGAAATGCCAATGCCCCTTCTTTTTTGAAAGATGCACGTATGGAGGAATGATGTATTTGAACTAAAGTGATGAGGTTAATGAAATGATGCATGAATGAATGCATGATGAGGATGATTGAAAGAAAATTATTTACAACACAGGATTTTCAAAAGCTGGAACTTCATACTTCTGGAAAAAAATATATATATTTTTTTCAAAAAAAGTTTGGATGCGGGGGTATGCAGCTCTTTTGTGTCCTACAAGGTTTCTTAGAGACAGGATCTAAGGCTTTTCTAAGGGTGCACACTTCAAGGCAAGCACTAAAAGGGGGCCCTAGATAAGGTTCCTAGAGCCAACGACTTCGTCTGAGAGCACCGATCACAGGGCCGTACGTCCAAGTGATGATGTCATCAAACAAAGCCAAACTCTAGGTGAAGTCTTCGCAATCACCCAACAAGGCGTACGTCCAGTGAGCAACCACTAATGACTTCGTTCTAGCCTAAGATATACTCTAGCCCGCGTATAGGGCTGTCTCACCAAGAAACAAAAAAAAGGGAGTGCAACGTGTTGTGTAGGAGCACAATGCCAAACATACCCCCACCTGCAAAGAAAATCCAGAAGCAGTCCAGCCAAAGAAAATCATCTACCCTAGGGTTTTGCATATATCATTTAAGTCTAAGCAAGAAATCAACCTAAGGTACTAACAATCATCTAAAACTCTACTTACCTTAAGAAGAGGAGCTAAGAAGAGGGGATCATGATAGAAGGGGGAAAGTGCATGAACTTATTAAAGAAAGGGGGAGAAGAACAGGGGAACATGCGAGATAAGGGGAATATGATGCATGAGCATACCTTTTGGAGAAAGGGAGTGTTGCGTCAAAGACACACTTAGAGCAAGTGTACTCTTTCGCAGAAGTAGTATAAAAGATTATCGTGTCTACGGGGATTAATTAACAAGTACTAAACTAATCAAGATTATATATTGTTTAGACGAAACAATAATTTGAAGGTTATAGAAACTAAAATAAAAAGATATAAATAGTAAGAATTAAAATACAAAGTTTAATCAATGGAGAGAGACCTAGAGTCACGGTTTCACTTGCAAGCTTCGATTCCCCTATGTCTAATTCTACCTGAATTCCCTTATTTTATTTAATTACCAATCCCTTTACTAAAACTATTAATCCGTTTGGTCATTCGCGATTAATATTCTTTTTCCTAAATTAACCCCCGTTTGGTCATGCAAGAATTTAAATTCAGGAAAAGCATAAAGAGCAAAAAGGTTGAATGATTGGAAGACTAAATTATAGTTTGGTCATGCCCTAATTATACCCCCAATTATCCTATAGGTCCACCAACTAATTGCAGTACGGTTGATGATCAACTAATTGATTATAAACATGCAAAGGGTAGCTAATCCTAATCATGTGATAAAAACAATAGGACAATATTAATTAAAATAAAAATAGGAATTCAAAATATAATTTAGAACATAAAAAAGTCTCTAAGCATGCAAGATCCACCTAAGACCCTAGAAGAGGACTTAGGTATCCATAATAATTAAGAACAATAAAATAGAAATAGGTTCATGAAATTACAAAGATAAGAATAACCCGGAAATAGTGAAAGTCTTAATCTTTGTCTTCAATCTCCTTCTCCTACTTCAGAGCTCTCTCACAGTGTCAAGAACGATACTCAAGCCTTCCAATTTCTCTCACTCATGTGTTGCCGTCAGGTGGTGTTGTCTTTGATGTGTGAAAATAGGACTCCTTTTTCTCAAGTGAAGTCCTCCTTTTATATTAATTCCTTTTCTTTCTCTCTAAGCTAGGGTTGGGTGTTATTCCTTTCTCCTCAAGTCAAGCTTGTTTCCTTTTTTAATTGCAAGAGCACATTTTTATCTCAATCCCTAAATATTAGGGTTTAGATCCTTCCTAAATATGTGTTGCTTGCTATCCACTCCATGCCTATTTCTTTCTCTCCAAGCATATATTTACTTAAATTCCTTCCAAATGGGATCTTTTTATACCTTTTCATATATTCTTACTTTCTGCAAATTAAAGAGCAAATTAAATCAATGATATATATAATTGGTAATTATTTCTCTAAAAGTGACTCAAAAGTAATTCTAGAAATGCACTAAATTGGAGTTTATCAGGGAGCAAAGAAGAACGGATCATGGGGATTTTGGAGAGATGCATGAGCATAAGTAAAGAAAGGAAGGGGTAGGAGAATGAAGCAAACGTAGAAATAAGCAAATACACATGAATGCAATACAATGAAAGTGCAGAGAACATTCAATCATTGTTGGTAAAGAAAGAAGGAAAGAAAAGAAAGAAAGAGAAGAAAAGAAGGAAATAGAACAATCACATTTGAATCAAACAATTTTAAACCACACACATCAAGTTATTTAGGCTTGACCCTCGTTATTTTTTTTTTTTTAAAAAAGTGTCCCCAGTGGAGTCGCCAGCTGTTGCACCTCAAAAAAATCCGGTTTGGACTTCTCAATGTACAACGTGGGAAAATTTTGAAGCCGCCACCAATATTTTAGTTTTGAGACGAAACCATTGAAAAACGTCTTTTTATACAAGGCAGGTGGTCTTTTCGAAAACAGGAGATGTAGGTTTGGGGGTCGGTTAGGTATGGGGAAGGTATTAGCACCCCACACCTCCTTTCTACCGAAAGGGAACCGTTAATTTGATGTGTGGTTTCGACAAGGTTTGATTTGAAACAATTGTTCTACTTCTTTTCGTATTCTTTTTATTTGAGAAAAATGTTTTGTAAGTGGAGAAAAGAATGATTCTTTTTAGAATTTTTGAAAAGCGCGCTTGACGGGACGTGGCCCGCTCCTACGTATCTCCCAATGCGATGGAGAATTCAAAGCTTACGTAGTTCTCCTGAGTCGAGAAGTTTTGGTGTGTGGGTGTTTTTTATTCTAGGGGTTCTCGGGTCTGAACTGTACAGTCCACTAACCCTAAAACATAGACATCCCGCCTTGCATCTGAGCGACGTGCCCCCTACTTATCGAAAAGTGATTTGAATTACTTGAAAAATTTGTTGTGAGGTTGGTTGCTTTTATTTGAACAAGTACCTCAGGCTCGCACGAACTGTACAACTCGCTAACCCTAAGACACTAACCAACCCGGATGTACATCCGACTTGATTCCTTACTCATTTTTGAAATAGGGTTTAAGTTGTTAGTTGCTTGTTTTATTTCTCATAAGTATCCCAAGATGTTTGAGTTGTACAACTCCGATCTTAGGACGCTAGTCAACATCGGCCGTACGTCCGACTTGACTCCTTATGAGTTTTTTTTAGGAAAAAAGGGGTTTTTTACTTTATTTACTTGTGAAAGAAAAAGAAGTTAATTTGGAAAAAGATTTTGGAAAACAAGTAGAACACTTCAATCAACTCCAAATCCATAACCAAATGCAAAATGAATGAATAAAGTTCAAACATATTCAACTAATCAAGCAATCATGAACATGTTAATCATCAACTAAGATTAAGCATGCCAATATAATCAAGGGATTCAATTATCAAAGATGCAAGACAAAGTTCTCAAAATAATTGTGCGTGTGTGAGTAAGAGAGGTGCATTTATCTTAATGACTCTATGCTACACAAGTAGTAGGCTTACGTCTTCATATAAGAGTACATGCATGGGGGAGGAATTGCACACAATTAAGTCAAGACATTTAAATGGCATCATCACTAATGCAAAAACGTCATTTAGTATCGGTCATTTGGCACATTTAGTATCGGTTATCTGTCGATACTAATTCGATCGATACTAAATGTATGACATTTAGTATCGGTTAAATAACCGATACTAAAGGTGACATTTAGTATCGAATTTTAAAAAAACCGATACTAAATGACGTTTTTTGGTGATTTTTAAGCCTTGAAAACGTACTATTAGTATCGGTTATTTAATTAACCGATACTAAATGTCACTTTTAGTATCGGTTAATTTAAATAAACGATACTAAATGTATTTTCAACATTGTTTTTGCTGTCAAAAAATGACATTTAGTATCGGTTATTTAAATTAACCGATACTAAAAGTGACATTTAGTATCGGTTAATTAAAGAACCGATACTAAATGTCTTTTCAACATTGTGTTTGTTGTCAAAAATGACATTTAGTATCGGTTATTTAAATTAACCGATACTAAATGTCTTTTCAACATTGTGTTTGCTGTCTAAAAAATGACATTTAGCATCGGTTATTTATATAACCGATACTAAATGTCATTTTTTTGGTGTTTTTTAGGACTTTTAGCAGCGGTTTTCCTAAATAACCGATACTAAAGCCCCATTTTTGGTGACTTTTAGCAACGGTCATCTAAGATAACCGATGCTAAATTCGTTGTTTATTTTTTTGATTTTTTTTATATTTTTAATTCGCACCAATAAATTTAAAACCTGTTATACCAACCATTTCAGACAACAACGCATTATATATCAAAATACTTCGAACAACATTAAAATTAGTATATTACATTTTAGTAAAACTAGTCAGAATATAATGTTGCACAATATGATATATCCAACAAAATATTACTAAAACACAAGTTAAACTAGTTAGAATATAATGTATCATTTTGCTCTGTACGAAGCTTCAAGTAGAATTCCGCCCAAAGTCGCGAATCTCGTAAGTTCTGCTAGGTGTATGCTGTGGGTTTTCAAATACCTACAAGTTTCAAATTAGTTACCGATTAGAATCGACAATTTCAGCAACCAATACGAAATACCGTTTTTACAGAGCACCAACACAGTGAGTACATTGCTAAAGCTATTAGCAATTGCCAAGAAGGAAAGTGAAGACAGTGAAATGTGAAGAAAAATTACTAACACAAACACTCTCCTATTATCATGTACATTGCTAAAATGATGCCAAACATTTAGAAACCAAACAATTCTAGAATTCAATGAAATGTGAAGACAAATTTTATACCTTCTCCCAGTTATCAACAATACGGGACCTCACAATGGTTATCATAAACTTCATCACATAATACCCACAATGATATCCATTCGATTGTATTGGCATCTACACAAATGAATTAAAAGAGAGTATTATATATATATATATATATATATATATATATATATATATATATATATATCATATATGAATTCAGTTTAAATTGAATCAACATAATATATTTTAAACTACTTACTGTGGGGTACAACCAATTGGTGGCCGATGTAGAATCTCCTTTGACAGGTCTAACAATATAACAATAACAATATATATAAATTAGTAATACACACTCAATCTTTTAACTCAAAATATTTACAACAACTCTAAAATGATTTGGCCAAGTTCAGGTTATTGACTTACTTGCTAAACATTTCTCTGATTGGTTTTTTTGGTTGGCGAGATAAGGAACACATCCACACCACAGTATTTTTCTTCAGGAGTAGGATAACCAGTTGCCAATGATTGCTACAACATTGGTAAACATAAAAATAAGAAACAAACAAATGAACATTTATTACTAATTCGTTCAAATATCCAATCATGTACCCATTGCAAAATGGAGCCAAATATACTTCCTTATTAGACTCCAATGACCATTGAATATGTTCTTGAATAACATTCATAGAATAATTTCTCAAGTTCATCATATGTGGACACACAAATCCATATATGTCATTGATACCCCTTTCAACACATTGGCGATACAGATATTTAGTCACACGTAAGAAAAACTATCAAATTGATTAATATATGTAGAAACACGACAAATTTATATAATAAAATAAACTTTACTACTTACGTGCACCATATGCTCAAGTGGCCTAACTCAAGCCACTCTTTACCAGAAACCATGTCGGAGACCTCTTTGAAGGAGACAAAGCAAACAGTTTTTTCATGGTCCAACTGTATCTTGACATGTCTATCCTCTGCTCCTCCGTTATCTTCATATGCGATATCGAGGATCTTTTTCAAGAAATCGATTTTGACCTCTTTCTCATCCACATGAGATGGTGAGTAGCTAGCCTTAGATCCAATAGTATTAATGGGAGAGGGAACCTGAACGGCAGAGGGAACCTGAACGGCCTCATTTTGACCTCTTCCAAATGAGATGTTGTGCTGAATAATTAAAACATACATATAAATCAATAAACTATATGAAACCACATACCTATACATTCACAACACTTTTCACATTTAAATCTTTTACAGGAATACCAACACAATACAATTTTTAGATTGGCTTGGAAGTGTAGAAGAAACAAAAACAGCAACTAAAGCTACATTGGCCATGCTATTCGATTCATGAGTCAACCACTTTAATATGTGTAATATATGCCATTTGCAAATCAAAGTCTACTACCAAGTTTTCTAATATCTGAGAAACATAACAGAACAGACATGATAACAACAAGCACATAAGTTTCCGAAACTATTCAATTGCAGAGTTAATTACAACCATTCTACATGAAAGAAGTTGAATCAGTTATTGTACAAGAAGCATAAAAGGCAAATCTCCAAACAACCAAACCCTAAGTTTCCGAAACTATTCAATTCATCAATATAATTCATGAATAATTCATGAATCGTTCAGCAGTTAATCTGCGCAGCTATATACTGTTATAACTACAAATTAGTTTCTATATACCTCTGCTAAAATCTGATACAAATTATCAACTTTCTTCCATTGCAAAGAATCGGCCGGATGGCGGAGTTGTCCGTCACACTTCCTCTCATTTGCATGCCATCTAATGCTCTTCGCGTCATTTGTATTAGCAAACATGCGTTTGAACCTAGGTATTATTGGAAGATACCATAAAACCTTCGCAGGGGGACCCTTTGTGTTGTTGCTGTCACAACTAGACTCACCCGACTTCACTTTGTACCGCGACCAATTACACGTAGGGCACTTATGCAACTCCTCAAAGTCTTTCCGATACAATATGCAATCATTGGGACATGCATGTATTTTCTGATACTCCACACCCATCGGACACAATATCTTCTTCGCATCATATGTACGTTTTGGCAATGTGTTACCTATGGGAAGCATGTCTTCCAACAGCTTAAGCAATTCAGTGAATCCCTTATCTGTCCACCCATTAATTGCCTTCAGATTGATCAATTTTAACGTCGCAGACAACCGTGTGTACTTTATGCACCCCAAATCAGAGCTTCTTCATTGTCCTTGCACAAAGTATCATATTCATGTGCACGCCTAAACGATTCAGGACCAATGTCACGTATCATGTCTTCCATTCGGTCATCCATATATTCATCGACTTTCTCTCTTTCGGGCACACTTGGATTGTCAATTGATTCACCATGCCATATCCATGTGGTATAACTAGGACATATCCCATAAAAAAATAGATGGTCCCGTATTACATTTGCTGGTTGTTTGTCCCTATTCCCACATGTTCCGGGTGTATTAGCAATTATGAGGATCGCCAGCGGCAGAATGGACTCGCGCCCACCCATCACGATCGCCCAACACGCCGCTTGGAGCGCATTCTCGCCGCCGAAATTCGCGACATTACGGTCGGACATCATCAGATATATACGCCATTCGCACATGGCATCAGCACGTTCTCTAACCTTGTGCTATATCGCCCGAGCGACCTCTCACTAGATCGTCGGAGTGTCTTTGCAGTACCACCCGAGGTGCTCAACGCTGCGTGAAGCCGGGACCGGTCCTTTCAACCTCTCAACGACCGCCCATCGACGAAGCAACAAACACTTCAACTCTTCATTGGTCAAGGTACGATCAATTGGCGACCACGATGGGAGGCCCGTGCGCTATCCTACCTCTCTTATGGCTCCACGCGACCGCCCCGCACGCGGGCCACTTCTCGACTCAATCCTCGGGAAGAATCAGCAGCAGAGACCGAGGCGTGGCGCCATCACACGATCCCACGAATCTCAAGGACTTCCACGACAAGAACCTTCGGCACAACGGCGGTGCGTGGACCGGTCCTCCAGCAGATCCTTCCGCCGTTCTCGGGATTTGCCGCCCGAGCTGATTGAAGCGGGCATCCGGGAACCTCTCGCCAGGACCATGCTACTCAAGCCGTTTTGCAGATCTTGCAAAACAAGAATCAAGTGATCATGATCGAGATGCACTCATCTCCCAAAGATGAAAGAGGTTCGATTCGGCCGCGCGCGTGCGAAGACGGAGAACCTTCACTCGCCGCCGGCCGCGCGAAGACACCGCTCCTCCTCGTAGGAGCATTTCACGCGAGAGAGCACTACTCATCGTTCTCCGGCGAGAAGAAGCAGGCACGCAGTCGCCCCGAGCAGAACGCGCGTGAGCGCCGATTCGATGTCCGATGACTATGAAGATTCTAGCTACCGTCCTGACACCGGTCGCTCGCCCACCAGATATTCCTCTAACGAGTCGTCCGGGTCACGTCGGCCTACTCATCGTCGCTCGCCCAATCGAGTGCCATCGAAATGGCCCAAGGGTTAAAACCCGCACACCTTAGGTCGTCGAAACGATCTAAATCGAGCGACCATCGAAATGGTCCCAACAGAGTGCCATCGAAATGGCCCAAGGGTCGAAACCCGCAAACCTTGGATCGTCGAAACGATCTGAATCGAGCGACCGTCGAAACGGTCCCAACCGAGCGCCATCGAAAATGGCCCGACAACGCTAGGTCGTCGAAGCAATCCACATCGAGTGCTATCGAGAATGGCCCAGAGGTTAAGTAATAACCCGTCACGGCAGGTCGTCGAAACGATCTACCTTAAATACCATCGAAAGGGCCCAATTGAAGATCGCCGAGCGATCCAAGGCCCCGTTGGGATATTAACTTATCAAAAAATGGATGCTTTCGAAATAAGCGCGTATGACGACCGAACGGTCTTAAAGCTCAAAGACTTAGAGAAAAATAAACATACAAGGCGCGCGAAGAAAAGCGACCAAAAGCGAGCGCTATCGAAGTAGCACGAAACGGCCGCCGAGCGGCCCACAAGTTCGAAATACAAGAACGGTAAATAAATGCAAGAAGTACGCAGGCATAGCAATATAAATTTGAACGGGCATAATTGAAAGCAAGTGAAGATTGTCATTACAAATATGGGACGCCCGGCCGAAGCCGAGCGCCCACGAATAAAAGAACTGCACGAAGGCAGAAAAATTGTCGGGCCCGAAGGCAAGTTAAAATTACAAAATTACACCGCTCGCAGGCGGGCTTCAAAAGAGAATGGTGGCCGGGCGAATGACGTTGCCCTGCTCGTCATATTCTGCAGGCAACATGATCTTGTTATTTTCGACGTAGTGCGTGGGCTTGATCATCTTGTCATCGAAATTGATCTGCAGATCGGTATTCAACACCCGCGCCTGGCCAAGAGCGTTGTAAAATTGCTCGATTGCAGCCTCCTGACCGGCCTTGGCCACCATTTGGACCTTCGCCTGCAGCTCGGCGTTTACGGCCTCCAACCTGGCCTTCTCTTTCTCGACGGATTCAAGGTCGGTTTTCAGAGTGTTCACCTGGCCGGCAAGCTCCTTGTTCCTCTTTGACAGCCTGGCCCGGTCTTCCTCCCCCCGTTTGAGGGCCTCCTTCTTCGACTGGAGGAGCTTGTCATATTTCTGCTGCGCCTCAGTCAAAGCCTTGCCCTTCCCTGCGAAATTCAGGTCGAAGGTTGGTTAGTCGGTCGAACAAAGGTAAGATAAAGATTACAAGACTGAGAAAGTAAAGTTACCATCGATTCGGCCACCGGCTCGGCCATGACTTTATCGACCCCATATGTAGAGAGAAGCGCAGAGCGCCATGGGTTTCTTCGGTACTCCTCGGATCCGCGCCCAAGCTTTCGAGTGAATGATGGGAACCTCCTCCGTTGTAGGAGCGACCCGAACGCCACGCTTGCCCGCTTGGGTGAGCGATCGGCAAGATTTGGGAGGAGGCGGCCGAGTCCCGCCGACCGCTTCTTTCCCTTGGCTCTTGGGGGTGTGAGGACTTTGGAGGAAGGTTCGTGGATTACCCCGACCGAGAAGCGCCAGTCCCTTGGCCCTCGCCGAAGCCGGGGCGAGGCGAGCGGTTCCGGCTTTTGCGGCCATCCTTCTGCGAAATAACGAGTCATGAGTTAGAAGAAAAAGAAAGTCAACAACGAGAATATAAGGACGAAAAAGTTCAAAAGCGAACCAATCTCGGCCTCCGGTTCATAGCCTTCATTGCAAGACAAAGGCGGCGCAAGGTATGTCGCCCTTAGGATCTGGACGCATCATGCCCCCGCCAACGACTTTATCATCTCCAAAGTCTCCGTGTCGGCCTCTCCCGTGTCTTTCATCGTATAGATGTAATCTCCGGCGCGCTGCAGAAATGAGCCTCATTCCACATGATAGGGAAGTAAGGGGACCCAAAGATCCGTCCGGTGAACCTCACAAACGGCCTTGCCGGCCTCTTGATTGGAACGATCCAAAAATGCGGCTTTTCCAGCCGCTCCCTAACGACTCGAACGCTTTGAAAAATCGGTGATGGGTCTTACGCATCATCGATACCGCCGACCCCAGCAGTCAACAACACCTCAAAGGTCTTTAAAACGCCCATGCGTTTGGATGAAAGCGTGAAGGCGACCCCAATATGGCGCGGGGCGCCACGCTGGAATTCGGTAAAGGGGGTAATCTTCATCTTCTCGAACACGAGCCGATACATCGTGAACTTGAAGTTGGAAGAGTAAGTCGCGATATCTTCGCCTCCTTCATGCCTCTTATCCTCGGCCGGTGAGTCTTCAAGGCGCTCCGCAGTCGGGCAAAGCATCGTGACCGACCGTAAGAATGCTCTGTTAGAACGAAGAGTCTCCGATACCCAAGACATGTCGGACACCTCCCGAGCCACGTCGGCTTGGACTTCGACCTCGGCTTGTACCTCGCCGACCCGCCCGTTCGACCCTCCGATGTTGGCCTCCAAACCGAGAAATGATGACTTCCGGTGAGCCACCTCTTCTCTGGGGCGTCTTGGCTGGCCCCCTTCGGCCTCCACCATCTCCTCGTCCACGACCGGGACGGCACTCTGCGCCTCATCATCGTCAATAATAATCACGTCGGCATCTTCTTCTTCTCCCTCCACTCGGGATACGACGTCCTCGGGCGGTGGAGAGTTGCTTTCGCCGCTCAGCGAGAATGGGACAGATCTGGAATCGAGGGCTTTGGGGTGGCCGATCCCGACCGGAAGAATGAGAACTCGAGCTCGTGGCCGCTCGAAGAAACCCTTGAAGAGTTAGAGCTTTGTCGCCGAAGACGACTTAGACTCTCGCCTCTTGGGAATTGGGCTCGCCGGCCTCGACATATAGGTAGCAAAGGATTGCGGTGGTTTTCCGGGAATACGGGCGATTAACTTTGTCCGTGGCATACAAACACACTGTGATAAAGGGATCGAGTCGGTCGATCGAGCAAAGCACTCATGAGAGGGGCGGTGGCCATCCTCGACGACACCCCTATCACGAGGCGTGGAAAGGCACGAAGTACTTTCAAAAATAAAACCCAAGTTTAAAAAGCGAGAGGGAGCGATCGATTCGTACCTTAGCGAGAGGTTGAAGATCGGTCGCAGATAGACAAACGGCCGAATGCAAGTCGGCGAGGGCGACGTCGGTCGTTAGCGCGAGCAAATCTTGAAAGTGTGAGAAATGAACTCGGCGAAGGGCTATTTATAGCACGGATCTCTGCGCGCGAAGGGACAGGGATACGAAGAGTCACAACGCTTCGTCTTCACCAATGGTTGTCTCCGGACAACCTCGGAAACACCAAACGCCACGTCTTCAATGTCGGGAAAGACCAACCGTCGCGGCGGCCCGGCCGATGGTTGACGAGCGGTCGACACCGCCCAGAAAAAAAAACAAGCGGCGTGTCCGTTTCATCAAGGGAACTTCACTCTGGGGCATCGATTCAAGCCTCACCGCTCTTAGCGACCCAGGCTTGGGGGCAATCGTTCTCGGGTGTATTAGCAATTATGAGGATCGCCAACAGCAATTGGACTGCGGCCCGACCCATCACGATCGGCCCAACACGCCGCTTGAGCGCAATTCTCGCCGGCGAAATTCTCGCATTACGGTCGGACATCATCAGATATATACGCCATTCGCACATGGCATCAGCACGTTCTCTAACCTTGTGCTATCCGCTCGAGCGACCTCTCACTAGATCGTCGGAGTGTCTTTGCAGTACCACCCGAGGTGCTCAACGCGTGAAGCGGGACCGGTCCTTTCAACCCTCTCAACGACCGCCCATCGGACGAAGCAACAAACACTTCAACTCTTCATTGGTCAAGGTACGATCACCACAATTACAACAAGGGCAGAAAAAAGGTACATCACTTTTGGGAACATCAGCTTCGGGAACATCAGCTTCGGGAACATCAATTTTGTCAATATTTGCTTGAGCAAAACTTATAAACTCTTCGACTCCGTTCGCATACTCATCACTCATACGATTACTTTGCATCCAACTATGATCCATGGCTACGCTCGTAAATAATGGACCAACTATATATTGTTAAAAAAACATTGAAATGATGTTCAAGTTACTATAATAACAATCAAAGAAATGCTCCATGGATCATATTGGAATGTGTATATAATACAAATCATATCAAGTTACTATAATAACCATGACAAATATGCTACACAATAGAATAAAGGGTGAAGTAGTCTTTGAAACATGAAGTGTACTGAATCAAATTGATTGTGGTGTGGTGATACAGCAGAAATAACAGACCAACTATATATTGTTAAAAAAACATTGAAATGATGTTCAAGTTACTATTAGTGATGACAAACTGACAATCTACATGGTTAAGCACATCACAGAAAAAAAAACTAAGTTGAAACACACGTCAATCAATTGAATCATTAGTGATGAGAAACAACTTTATTCAAGTTTTTTAGCAGATTATTTCTTGTCAAATCGTGCTATCACATTGTTTAAGTAGGTTTTCTTAGAAGCACAATCGAAGTTGAAAACTTAATTGAGAGAATGAACTTACCACTTACTAGGGGATTTTGATTGATGAAGGCCAATGGTTTTTGGTTGTTTTGCAAGTCAATTACGCAGTTGAAGGGAACAATCAATATCTCAACGAAAAGTATGGAATGACTCTCACTTGCAATCAACAACTTCCCTGAAATTTATTATAGGTAGTTAGTCGTTATGTTGCCTTGTGGAGGATTCATGTGCTTGTAGAATTGTCTATTCTGTGTAAGGAAGAGAGAGTTTATTGGAATAGAAATAAATATGATACTTTGTTTAGCAAGCAAGCAAGCAAGCATACAAGGTGAATAGGTGATGAATAATAAGAAATGATTATGCTCTGATTAACTGAAGATGTAGGTGATGGATAATAAGCAAAAAAACATCATTAACTTTGGGCACAAAATAGTCATGGCAATTAGCAACATGAGAAGCTTCATGAACACAATTCTAGGAGCACACTGTAGAGTCTATACCATGAACTCAATTTACAAAAAGATTGAAACATTTGACTACCATAGTTCAAGCACACTGAAACAGAGACTCAAAATTGCCTATTAGTAGTATGCAAAGTAAAGTAGTTCAAGCACATTTGACTTGACTACCATAGTTTAAAGTTGTATGCATTCAAATCTACTACTAATCCTGCATAGTTCAAGCACACTGAAACAGAGATTCAAAACTGTTCCATAGAGACTTACACTAGAGTAGACCCCAGAGTTATTTAGACCCAAGAATTGGTGTCAAGACAGAACAAAAAATAGAAAGCTGCAAGAAAACTGAGAAATAAGACAACCTTACCTTGCTTTACGTGTCTGCATACTTTAATATGTAGCTAATAAAAAAGCAAACTAAATAACTTGTCCTTTGAAGCACCTGACCAACAATAATTATGCACATTTTATTTATAAGTTGAGAAGAGAAATTAAGACAATGAGGAATTTGATTTATAAGTTGAGAAGAGAAAATTGGTTGCACTTTGAAGTAGTAGATGACAACTATGGAATTTTCCAGTTTGCTAATTACAGCTCCAAAGCAATTAGGAATGGACAATAGTTTAAAAAGACCAACAATAATTATGCACATTTTATTGTTAAGGTGGTAGGAATATAAACAGATGCACAATTAGTTGAACTTAATTGTCACTGATGTAATGCAAGGTAGTTAAGAAGATATAAGTTGGAATATAGAAAGTTAAGGTAGTTAACTAGTTAGAACGATTAGTTATAAGGTGCATTAGTGTAGTTGATTATAGACATAGTTAACTAGTTATACTCGAGTTAGCAAAGACCTTTGTTAGGTTAGTTTATTAGTTAGTTATAATCGGTTAGTTAAAGCACCTTTCTAGTTAGTTACTCGATTAGAAAAATAAGTTAGTTATAAGTTACGTTAGTTAGTGTTTTATTGATACAATTACATTACGTTAGTTGATTAGTTTGTTACATTTCCTTTCTAACTCTCTAACTATATAAATATACTACTCCCTCTCTGTACACTATATACTCTGTCATGAAAAAGAAACAAAAACATGGACTATATTAGTCATAAATAAAAAAAACCTTTTTCTTAGTATTGTTATATGATAATATATGATATATCTATTAGTATATCTATCAAAAAAGAAAACCCTTCAAAATCTCTTTCACCAAAACCCCTCCTTATTCTTCTTTATCTCCTCTTCAATTAAAATTCTTGCAACTAAAATTCTTGCCACTAGCCAAGGACCTTTAAAGACAGCTATGTCAAAATTTTACAGGTACACTAAGAATCCAAGTAATTTAACAGGGCAATCACCAGAAAAACTATGATTATTTAGCACATAACACAAGACCATAGCAACAATGTAACGCCCCAAAGATTATTGGATATTTATTTAATAAATTATTGGGGATTAGATTGTGGAAAAATATTAGAAATAAAAATATGGTATTTTTATATGCTATTGGTAATATATGACTAATAATATTATATGTTTATTTTATTTCTATTAAATATTAGTGTTTGAGATATTATCTCTTTAGAAATTATTTTGGGCTATTGAGGTGTTAATATAATAGTTATAGTGATATTAGGCTCTAAAAACATTTAAAATGAGTTTTTGGGCTGTTTTACTCGCATACACCCCCATTTGTTCTTTGGGCGCACCCCCACTGCAAATCACTTAAGCCCACACTTGCGCAGCCCATGAACACGCGTGACCCAGAACCCGACCCGCGCGAGCTTCTTCTCCCTCGCGTGAGCAGCTGCGTGAAACAGCAGCAACCTCACGCCGTTCCTTCTCTCTCAGTCACGATCTCCACCTTCAAGCCACGGCTAGACCCGAAACTTCACTCTCCCACTCGAAAATGGCCGCTGAGCATGAATATAGAGTCTGTTTCTTCGATCAAGGTCCCGTTTCCAGCCTCTCTTCACTCACGCTCGAGAGTTTGTGATTCGTCCCTGCATTATGTCAAAAGAAAGAGAGAAGGAAGGGAGGGGCTCGATTCTTCGTGTGGTTCTGTTGGTGACTCCGTAGAGAGCTCTGCTTTTTCGGTTTATTCGAGGGTAAGGGAGTCCTTTCCATAGCCAATAGTTTATAAAACTTGGAACCATAGGATTTGAGTGTTAGGAGATGTTTGATTGAACTCTTATATGCTAAATTGATTGATTTGGTGATGAATGTACTGAATATGTAATTGAATTGAGTTTTATGTGATAATTGAATTGATAAGGTTATTTTGAGTGGTGTTGGCATGTTAATAGTACGACTTTGAATGAACGCGTTAGGAGATTTGAGAATGATGGTTAGGTGTTTGGTGTTATGCTTGAGTGAATTTTTGGCAATGTCATTTGTGTGTATGAATGGTGTTCTTACTTGGGTGTTGAGGGTATTGATGATTGCTAATGAATTAAGGTTGTTGTAGCTAATTTAATCTAGTAAAATAAGTGGGTGGTAGGTGTTGGGTTGGTAGTTTGAACAAGGAATAATAATAAATCCATGGCGTTTAAGGAAGTTTTAGGATCGGTATGGGTGGACCTTGCTAGGGCGCCAAATGGCAGGCATTTGGCGCTGGCCGTGGTAATGTGGTCGTGGGTGCGATCTTTGGGTGGGGGGCGGACCAAGGCGCCAACTGTGAGGAAATTGGCGCTGGGGTGGAGTTTGGCTAGGGGACGAAGTGCAGGTGAGTTGCGAGCGGGGTGTGGGTGCGCCATTCATTTTGGAGAGTTGGCGCCAGTCGTGTGTTCTTGGTTGGGTGGGTGGGTGCTGCGGTGAAGGGCGCCATTTCCACAGAAATCGGCGCTGGTGCATTGCTTTGTGCGAGAACAAGGTGGGGCGTGCGTGAATAGTGCAAGGGGAGCCATTTTGGCTGCCCCAGTGCGCCTGGTGGCGCCTGTGTCTAAGCCAAATGTCTGTGTGGGGGCGTGAACAGTGTATGGGGCGCCATTTGGCTGCCTCGTGTGCCTGTTTTGGCGCCTAGGAGTGCAAGGGTGCCTAGGTGGGAGCCAAAATAGTCCCTAGGTGCTAAATTAATTATTATGGTGTCAAAATAGTCCCTAGGTGCTAAATTAATTAATATGGCGTCAAAATGGTCCCTATGTGTCCAAGTGGTCCTTAGGCGTCACAAAGGTCCTTGAATGTTAGGAATTAATCCCCCGGTGTTGAATTGGTCCTTAGGTGATATGTTTGGTCCTAGGTGTTCTTTTAGTCCTTTCGGTGTTGCATTTAGCCATTGTGAGCTATCTTAAATGGTGACAGGTATTACTGGTGAGTACATTTTGGGTGATTGAGGGTTATGACCTCCCTTGGTGTTTGGTGTGCAAATAAAATTAATGGTGATTATTCTATGTATGATTTTTGGTGTTGTTTTGGTGTGGTGATGCATAGTCATGGTGTTGCATAGTCATGTGCATTATTTTTGGTGAATAGGCCTCGGCCTCATGAAATATTTTGGTGAATGCCCTCTGGGCCTTTTTGGTGAATGGTGAATGCCCTCTGGGCCTTTTCGGTGATGGATCCACATGCATATGCCCTTGGCGTTGGGTTGCATATCATGCACTTGCATACGTTTTCTGGTGGTGGTCTGGGTGTGTATAATTAAATGGTGAAAGTGTTTGGATTGTACTGCCTGGTGTGCTAATGCTTGTCTTATTGTGTTGCTTGTTTTATTTACTATTTTCTATGAAATGAGACTCACCCTTTCTGCTTGGAATGTTGCTCTTATGTGGCAACGCTGCAGGTGACAGTGACTGAAGGTGACGTGAGTACCTTCTGCTAGTAATTGTCGAGTCAGCTCTGATACGTAGCACCGGGGAGGGATAGCTAGACTTTGTTGTTTATGTTATGATTTAACTTTTATTGGATAACTGTATTCCTGTACTTCAATTGTTATTTTCGCTGCTACGGTAATTATCCCCATATGGATTTATGGTGCTATGTATCACCTTTTTGGAGTTATTATAATTATTATTTTGGAGTTTAATGTGGTTGTTTGAATGTGGCACCCTCAAGTGGTCGAACTAAATTTTTTTCGTGGACTCTGATTTTCGAAATTATTAAAATAATAGACTAGATAGAAGGGGGTGTTACATTAGTGGTATCAGAGCAAAAGTTCGGTCTGTCCGGCCAAGTGTGTCTGTCTGTCATATTGTGTATGACAACTAGGTGTCTGAATTAGTTACGAAATGGTTGTTTATCTTTGAAGTGCGAGGTTGGTTCTACTTAGGACCATTTGTATTAATTGTTGTGTCTTAGATGTGTGAACTCGAATAGAGTTGAATGTCTTTTTTTGTTTGATTCTTGAAAGTCGTGAAACTAACTAGTTTAGTTGGTTAAATCCTCAAAGGAATGTGATGTGTTATATGTACTCTTTGTTTTGTGTGGGGAGAGATTATTTTACTCATGGGTATAACAATGGTTGTGGGCGGAGGGTTGGCCTTAAACCCCAAATTTGGTTTAATTTTAGTACTTGATATATTTTAAATATATTATCTTGTGGTTGTTTTCTCATCAAAGTGGTTACGAAATTGGGTGTGAAGTTTGTGTGCTCTATGAATTCCTTTTATATGTGTTATTTTGTTGATTGCACTAAATCGATTAGATGAATATTGATTCATTGTTACAATATTTTTTTATTTTTTTAGTTTTTATTTTTTATTTTTTTCGATGTTTAAAGATAACAATATAGTGTAAAATAGTGCTGTATATGTTAAATCTAGATTAGAGATTATAGCAACATCACTGAGGCGTAAGATAACGAATAGTCTTAACGAAAAGTGCTTAGGAAGATTGCTACAAGGGTATATATGTTTATTTGTTATGATGTACCAAATTAATCTAAGGTTGTAGGGGTGTTGGTCTTTATAGAGATATGCTAGTTATTAACACAAGGATATGTGCAGAGTAACTTTAGTAACAATTAAGTGGCAGAGAGAATAAAAGGAGGTCTTATGAATGATTTGGCAGATAGAAGAAAATTATATTTTTGTGATAATTACTAGTTGATTGGGTTGGCATACAAATCGGGTAGTGTTTGGTTATTTTTATGCAGTAAAAATTGATTATGGTTAATTAATGGGAATGAGTTGAGCTAAGTATTAAGGAGTGAGGAGTTGTAATAATTGGTTTTAAAAGTATGAGGGTCAATTAAATAAAAACTATAGTGAGGTGAAACTATAAATAAGACGATGTAAATGTCTAATGACTTTATAAATAGTAGGAAGATACATTTTAGGAAGCCAGTTTGTTTGCGTTTGCAATTAATTGTAGTATTTTGTTATCTAGTGAGACCTTGTACAGTGGAACTTAGTTATTGAAGAGACTGTTTGAAATTTACCTTAGTCATTTAGTGTGAATGCGTAAGCTGAATTTTTGTTAGCTACAGAGTTGTAATGTTTGGTTCTTGAGATAGCGAGATTGAATTAAATAGAGCAAAGTTAAGTTAGTAAAAATAGAGAGAGGTGAATTTTATATATGAGAGAAGGAAAATTAAATTGAAGTAGGACAAGATGAATTTTATAAATAGGAGAATGCAGATATCGCATGAGTTGATAGATTATATGTTGTTTAAGTTGTGTGGGAGTTGTATTATGTGACTGTGTTTTGAAGAATCAAAATTTCAATGCTATATAGTGCACTTTTACATGAATCAATAACTAAGATATGTGGATAGAATCCCTACGTATGTAATCTTTGAAATTGTCCAAAAACTGTTATTATACCAATATCCTCCGCGTGAATGTACTCCTTGGATTTGAGCGACCTATGTGTAACGTGGTTGTTGTGCTTGCATTGCCTTCTTGGTATTTTATTTTTAGTAGTGAGTTTATAGTTGCTCCATATTAAGCGGTTCTATGCTTGGGTTGTGTGGTCGTTGCTTGGCTTGGATTTGGTACTATCGTATTTTCCTTGTTGTTGTTTATTAACTTTGTTGAGTCCAGATGGGGATGGCGTAGTCATCTCTTGAGTTAAGTTTGTATGAATGAGTGATTATTATTTCTTGAGTTACCTAGTGAAGAAGTAGGAGAGGGGCCGCGCCAATCACTCACCGCCGGTAATCAATGAAATGATAATCGCAGTGAGCTAGATAGCATTAGTTGTCTAGATGGTTGTAGTTGTTAGTGGGAGGTTGTTTAGTTTTGGTCGGTAAGTTTCGAGGACGAAACGTTCTAAGTGGGGAGAGTTGTAACGCCCAAAGATTATTGGATATTTATTTAATAAATTATTGGGGATTAGATTGTGGAAAAATATTAGAAATAAAAATATGGTATTTTTATATGCTATTGGTAATATATGACTAATAATATTATATGTTTATTTTATTTCTATTAAATATTAGTGTTTGAGATATTATCTCTTTAGAAATTATTTTGGGCTATTGAGGTGTTAAAATAATAGTTATAGTGATATTAGGCTCTAAAAACATTTAAAATGAGTTTTTGGGCTGTTTTACTCGCATACACCCCTTGTTATTCTTTGGACGCACCCCCACCGCAAATCACTTAAGCCCACACTTGCGCGAGCCCATGAACACGCGCGTGACCGAACCCGACCCGCGAGCTTCTTTCTCCTCGCGTGAGCAACTTGCGTGAAAGCAAAGGCAACCTCACGCCGTTCCTTCTCTCTCAGTCACGATCTCCACCTTCAAGCCACGGCTAGACCCGAAACTTCACTCTCCCACTCGAAAATGGCCGCTGAGCATGAATATAGAGTCTGTTTCTTCGATCAAGGTCCCATTTCCAGCCTCTCTTCACTCACGCACGCGTAGAACTCGCGGTATTGCTGCGTTTTCTCTTCTAGGCCGAAACGCTCAACCTGGGTAGATGCATGTCTCGTTCTGAATCTCGTGGTCATGTTGCCATTGGAAGCTTGTTCAGATCGCATTTGAGTCCTTCGGTTTCCGACTTGAATCTCGTTCGGTTACTTTCCGATAGGTACTCCTTTTCCGAACATTAGTTAGTAATTTGTTAAACGAGCGGTTCACGTATTTCGAATAAACTGTGATTGGGTAATAAATTGATTGTTTTTGTATCTAATTGTATGTACGCGAGTCAAACATTCTGCCGTTGAAATTAGATCACGCTCGAGAGTTTGTGATTCGTCCCTGCATTGTGTCAAAAGAAAGAGAGAAGGAAGGGGGGCTCGATTCTTTGTGGTTCTCATTGGTGACTCAGAGAGAGAGCTCTGTTTCGGTTTATTCGAGGTAAAGGGAGTCCTTTCCATAGCCAATAGTTTATAAAACTTGGAACCATAGGATTTGAGTGTTAGGAGATGTTTGATTGAACTCTTATATGCTAAATTGATTGATTTGGTGATGAATGTATGAATATGTAATTGAATTGAGTTTTATGAGATAATTGAATTGATAAGGTTATTTTGAGTGGTGTTGGCATGTTAATAGTACGACTTTGAATGAAAACGTTAGGGAGGTTTGAGAATGATGGTTAGGTGTTTGGTGTTATGCTTGAGTGAATTTTTGGCAATGTCATTTGTGTGTATGAATGGTGTTCTTACTTGGGTGTTGAGGGTATTGATGATTGCTAATGAATTAAGGTTGTTGTAGCTAATTTAATCTAGTAAAATAAGTGGGTGGTAGGTGTTGGGTTGGTAGTTTGAACAAGGAATAATAATAAATCCATGGCGTTTAAGGAAGTTTTAGGATCGGTATGGGTGGACCTTGCTAGGGGCGCCAAATGGCAGGGCATTTGGCGCCTGGCCGTGGTGGGTGCGATGCTGGGTGGGGGACAGACCAAGGGCGCCAACCTGTGAGGAAATTGGCGCCTGGGGTGGAGTTTGGCTAGGGCGAGAAGTGCAGGTGAGTTGCGCAGCGGGTGTGGGGCGCCATTGGGGGGAGAGTTGGCGTCTAGTCCGTGTGTTCTTTGGTTGGGTGGGTGCTTGTGCGGTGAAGGGCGCCATTTCCACAGAAAGCGGCGCTGGTGCTTGTTTGTGCGAGAACAAGCCGGGCGTGCGTGAATATTGCAAGGGCGCCATTTTGCTGCCAGCCCAGCGCGCTGGTGGCGCTGTGTCTAAGCCGGATGTCCGTGTGGGGCGTGAAAAGTGTATGGGCGCCATTTGGCTGCCAGGTGTGCTGTTTTGGCGCTAGGAGTGCAAAGGGTGCCTAGGTGGGAGCCAAAATAGTCCCTAGGTGCTAAATTAATTATTATGGTGTCAAAATAGTCCCTAGGTGCTAAATTAATTAATATGGCGTCAAAATGGTCCCTATGTGTCCAAGTGGTCCTTAGGCGTCACAAAGGTCCTTGAATGTTAGGAATTAATCCCCCAGTGTTGAATTGGTCCTTAGGTGATATGTTTGGTCCTAGGTGTTCTTTTAGTCCTTTCGGTGTTGCATTTAGCCTTTGTGAGCTATCTTAAATGGTGACAGGTATTACTGGTGAGTACATTTTGGGTGATTGAGGGTTATGACCTCCCTTGGTGTTTGGTGTGCAAATAAAATTAATGGTGATTATTCTATGTATGATTTTTGGTGTTGTTTTGGTGTGGTGATGCATAGTCATGGTGTTGCATAGTCATGTGCATTATTTTTGGTGAATAGGCCTCGGCCTCATGAAATATTTTGGTGAATGCCCTCCAGGCCTTTTTTAGTGAATGGTGAATGCCCTCTGGGCCTTTTCGGTGATGGATCCACATGCATATGCCCTTGGCGTTGGGTTGCATATCATGCACTTGCATACATTTTTACGGTGGTGGTCAGGTGTGTATAATTAAATGGTGAAAGTGTTTGGATTGTCTTGCTGGTGTGCTAATGCTTGTCTTATTGTGTTGCTTGTTTTATTTACTATTTTCTATGAAATGAGACTCACCCTTTCTCGCTTGGAATGTTGCTCTTATGTGGCAACGTCAGTGTGACAAAGGATCAAGGTGCGTGAGTACCTTACGCTAGTAATTGTCGAGTCACTCGATCACGTAGCACAGGGGAGGGATAGCTAGACTTTGTTGTTTATGTTATGATTTAACTTTTATTGGATAAGCTGTATTCTGTACTTGCTTGTTATTTTATTTGCTACGGTAATTATCCCCCGTATGGATTTATGGTGCTATGTATCACCTTTTTGGAGTTATTATAATTATTATTTTGGAGTTTAATGTGGTTGTTTGAATGTGGCACCCTCAGTGGTCGCACTAAAATTTTTTCGTGGACTCGATTTTGAAATTATTAAAATAATAGACTAGATAGAAGGGGGTGTTACAAACAACAAATAACCTTGAGATAAATAAACAAGACCATAGAACAAGAATGAATAACCCGGATAAATAAAGCGGAGATTTTGCCAAAATCAACAAGACCATAGCAACAACGAATTGGGTTTGAAACCATCGAAATAGCTTTATCGATTCTTAACCTATGACATAATATTCATACCTTTGATAACAATAATCGTTCAGAGAGAGAAGAGTGAGAGGAAAGTTCCGATTTGCGATTCCGATTTGGGGTTAGGGTTCGATTTCGTGAATAAGCGTGCGATTTGGTGAATAACCGAGGCGCCCGAGGTGGCGCTCGTTGAGAGAGAGGCGATGATGGTGGTGCTCGTTGAAAGAGAAGCGGCGTAGGGTGTGGTGCGCGACGGAGGGTGTGGTGCGAGACGGCGTGAGGAAGGGTGAGAGAGCGTTCGTGAGGAAGGCTGAGTGTGGTGAGAGTGATGAAATGTGTTTGAAGGAGAGAAGAAGAGAAGAGCGCGCGTTTAGAAAATAAAAGAGCCCTTTAGTACCAGTTGTTAAGAACACCGATACTAAATGGGTTTGAAGAGAAGGAGATAACACACATTTAGTATCGGTTGTTTAAAAACCCGATACTAAATGTGTTAGAGACACACATTTAGTATCGGTTGTTTAAACAACTGATACTAAATGTAAGCGTGAAAATTGAAAACTTCAATTTAATTTCAAAATTGCCACCGCGTCTACATTTAGTATCGGTTGTTTAAACAACCGATACTAAATGGTGCTGTCTAAAGTCATTTTTGCACTAGTGCATGAACAAGAGAGATACAATTAATTATAGGCATAGAATATTCTTAGTTAGATGAATGAACATGCAAGCAATGATGTGCATGATTAGGCAAATATGCAAATGCATGAGCATACAAGGATATGAATGAATGATCATATAAGACTATGCATGAATGAATAGGCATACAAGACTATGCATGAATGAATGATTGAGCATACAAGACTATGAATGCATGAGCATAGTTATTGTGCAAGGTGTGAACATTTGAGTATGAATGAACATGTGAATGAATGCTAAACATGGAATTAATGAATTCATGAGCATGTGAGAGGGTAAGAGGATGCAATAGGCCTAAGCATGTATGAATGTATGAACATATGAGCATATGAAAGTATGCAAGTACTAATGTGCAAACATAAGAATGTGTCACACAAGTGATACAAATAAATGAAATGCAAAGTGTGAAAATTAAATGAGATGAGATAAAATGTTTGATGAAGTGGTAAAAGCAAAAGAGTATGCAAAGTGGTAAAAGTTAAATGAGATGGGGTAAAATGTTTGATGAGGTGGTAAAAGGTTAGAGTAAGAATATGGTAAAAATGTTTGAGTAAAAGGTAAATAAAAAGCAAAAATGTTTTTTATGTTTTTTAATAAATAATTAATGAATGGTAAAGTAAAAAGTAAGTGAGTGGTTAAAAGTGAAAAGTGAAAACACAATTACACAACTTGTATTTACAAACTACTTATACTCTGTCACTCATCTCGGCTCCCATGACTCGTTAGTTACACTTCGACACATTACGCTACTTATACTCTGTCACTCATCTCGGCTCCCATGACTCGTTAGTTACACTTCGACACATTACGATCATCCCTTAGGCTTCGATACACTTGTCGTTACACACTCCTATCTTGGCATACTCACATCTCGGTAGGATTGCACTGTAACTTAATGCCTGCACCTCAGAACTATACTTACGTAAATTTATACTATACACCTCGACAATCAGGTCTCTCTCTACACGCCTAGTATACCTCTTCCTCCCCTTCTCTAGTTCTCACGCTAGGATCATACTTAAGCACACTATTATCCACCTATACCTTCAAATCTGGTTCATCACTCCTTAAGAACTTCACGAAGGTTACAACACTCACACCAGCTCACTGGGACTGAGAGTTTCTTAGTTCCCATTTCACTCTTAAGTCACTCGTATGACCAACAACTCAACACAACTGCACTGAAGTGAAACTAACACACAACTTCAAACACATCAAACACACAAAACATACAAGGCAGCTCAGAAATCATTCCTAGAGTCTACTCACGCATAACACACATCATATACTCTATTATAGATGAAAGAGAGAGCCCCCTAACCTCAAAAGATTGAAGAAGTAGCACTCTCTCCACCAAGCCTTCCCGATCCACCAAGAATCACCAACATTCCAGCTCCTCCTCCTTGGCATTGAGCTCTTCCACGCCAAGCTTCCTCTTCCTCTCTCTAAAAGCCATCTCACCTACCACTCTCTCTCTCTTACTTTCCCTTTGCCTTTTCTTAGATTTTGGTGGTAATGGACTCTCCACCATCGACTACTACACCTTAAGCATGAATATGGGCTTAATTCATGGATCATGGGCCTAACTCTCATGGGCCTCTAATCACACTCCCTCCAATACTTAAATTACCACTCCCCTTTTACTAACCACCACTCCTCATTTAAATCAAATACCTCCTAAATACCCTAAAACTCCAATTAATCCTTTGACTTAACCAAATGTTGTAAGCCTTAAAGAACCCACTAAATAAATAATTGAATTATATTTGGGGCGTTACATGTACTACTTGCTATAGCAACTCAAAGGAGATGGCACCTATCTCAACTTGACATCAACAACGCTTTTCTCAATGGAGATTTATTTGAAGAGGTTTACATGGACATTCCTTTGATCATCCTAGAAAGGGGGAGCACAATTAAGTTTGCAAAATGTATAAATCATTATTTGGATTGAGGCAGGCTTCTAGACAGTGGTTTAAGAAGTTTTCCATTGCCCTTACATCCTTGGGATTCTCTCACAGTTCTGCTGCTTATTCTCCGTTTCACAAAGTGTCTCATGATTCCATAATCATTTTACAAGTTTATGTCGCTTACATAATAATAGCAAGTCCACAACAATGCCTCATAAATCAATCTACTTTTGAACTCCAATCCAAATTCTAACTCTCTATTTTGGGTAACTTAAAATACTTTATGGGTTTGGAGATTGCAAGATCTTCTGAAGGCATACACCTTAGTCAGCGCAAATATGTTCTGGAATTGCTGGATGTTACTGGTTTCTCTACATCTAAACCAACAAAGGTTCCCATGGATGTTGGCACTAAATTTGATGATAGTGCTGGAGAATTATTACCTGATACATCTCTCTATAAAAGACTTCTTGGCAGACTAATGTATCTGACCATGTCTCTATAAAAAGCAACAACCACTTACCCTCCACCTTGTTCCATGTCTTGCTACAAAATTGGGGTATAACTGCTGCTCCTCTTTATTTATATTTTACTAGAAAAGGTGAAGTGTCTTCAAACTTTCGTAGTAGAAATAGAAATAAAGATAGAATAGAAGCTACTTTTTTTCCGCTTAAGAGGAAGTGGAGGGTTTGAGAATGGACGGGGAACAGTTAACACTTGGCGCATTAACCGAGAACAAAAATGAAGGAGGACTGGGGCTCTGAAGGAGCACTAAGGCTCTGAAGGACCACTCGGGTTGGAAGGGCTGCCTAGGCCTTAATTGAAGGAACACTGTGGTCTGAAGGAGCGCAACTAGCTACGGTACTAGTTAAACGGTCTATAGGGGCCTCTATATTCGAGCGGACAAGGGGTCAAGATCAGATCCAGAACTGATTTGTTGACCAATAGCGGATGTCCACTATGTCTTAGGCGGACACAGCTAGTTTGAAGGACCATGCAGGGTCTAAAAAGATCTTTCGGGCTCAACTCCGGCATTGTGATCTGGACCACTTATGGTACTGAAGGAGCGTTGGGGGCTCTGATGGACCACTCGGGGTCTGAAGGATCAACTTGGTGATCTGTGATACAATATGGGATCAACGCTTAGAGCACTGATCTTAGAGGAACAAAATATCAGGATCAACACTCAGCGTGTTTATCCGAGCACACCTAACGAATGCATTTACTGAGAAGGGAGAATCAATCTACGCTTGGCGTATATAACAGTGCAATTTAATGCACGCACGAGCAGTATATGGTGGGGTGATTAATGAAATACAGAATGATTTTTTCTTTTTTGCTTTTCTGCTTTTTTTCTTTTCTTTGTTGCTTTTTTGCTTCTTTTTTTGGTATACAATGAATGAATGAAATGCGAATGTGAATATGATGGAAATGAAATGCTTGAATGCAAATACTATGGTGCATGGTGCAATGATATGAAATGATTGATTGGGTGTAGAAACTCTTTTTTTTTTGTGATGATGAGATGTGAGACTTTGGAAGCAAGAGGCGGAGATGAATATTGATCATTCTTTGGAAATATTAGATTTGATTCAAACTTCGGCAATCTCAATGTCGTTTTTTACAAGCATTGATGTGAAAAAAAAAATACTTGATTGTATCTGCAAGCTCACTTATTTTTCTATTCCATTCGTGATGACTGGAGTTTAGGTCCACAAAGTTAACTGTGTGGATTTTCAGTATCACATGATCAACTTATGTTCTCTCTCTGAAGCATCATTTAGTAAACATGCATAAGAGTGCAAATGTAAATGAATGAGTCGGTTGACTTGGTTCTAGATCTAAGGTAAGGACGAATGTGACACATGAAAGGATGAGTGACTGACTGGTTTTTGTCAAAGTCATAAAAGGTGAGATTTCCCCAACTCAATTTAGACTTCCGTTACTTTGGAATGGAAGGTGGGAAGCAAAGTACTTCGCCTCAACCCATGGAGTTTGGTCTTTATTTTTTGACAGCAAGTTCGTGAGACATTTATCTTCACTTTCACCGTTCGGATCGTCAAAACAAGGTCTGAGGAGAGAGAAATTTCCTTCGCATTAGAGCTGCACTTTTGGGTATTTTCATCTTCTTGTTCTTGTTTTGTAAGCTCTTGTGCTTTGATTCACTTGCTTGTTCAATTTCTCAAAGAGGGTCAAAAGGAAAGGACATGTGGGATGATTGACCGAGAATCAAATCATGCATCTTTATTTCAATTTTATGTTAATTACGGTTGATATGCACAAGCTACTTATCTTTTACTTAAGTACGTAGAATCATTTGTCACAATGAGACTTGCACATACACTACTTAATAAAATATTACAATGATACAAGAACTCGGACAAAATTGGGGTATAACACCATGTGCATTTACTTTAAGTTTTCCCCGATCCTGCCAACATTAAAAACAAAACATGCATTCAACATACATAATTCAAACTAATTAAAAAAATTAATTCTAGCCATTATGAAAAAATAACTAAACTTACCCGGCCTCTTAGAAGGTTGGACGCCACGTGCTCCTCAAATCTAATCATCACTGAAAAATCTCTAGGTCCAACAACAGGCTGCTCCGGCTGCTGGTCCTGATGTGGCTGCTCATTGGGCATGTCGTCATCTTCATGATAAGCATGTTGGTCATGATGAAAACCATGCTGGTGGTGCTGCAGCTGCTGGTGGTAAAGTTGGTCAGGCTCAGCGTGGTGTTGAGCATCTTGCTGCTCTTGGTGCTCCTCCTGAGCATGCTGTTGCTGCTGGGGCCCCTGTCGTGCCCGAACTAGTCTATGGCAGAAGCATAGCCGGCGACATGCAGATCGCGTCTCCTCACCGAAGTATGATCATCCTCCGACCAGGCCCGTGAGGGCTCTCCACGCCTCCGTGAGGACTCTCCTCGCCCTGTCTGCGAACGCACCCAGCCATGGGAATCAGCAGGTATTCGCCCCATACACTTGTATAAACCACTACACAATTAAGAAAAAATATTTATTAGAAAAAAAATCAAAATAGAATTATGTCAAAAAAACATGATTCCGTAGTGCAAATTTTTTCAAAACGGAATTATAAGTAATTCCATCAGCTGCCCACGAGTTTACCTGTAATTCCGTTGTGAAAAAATTTGCACTACAGATTTACGTTTTTTGACATAATTTCGTCAGCTGGAGAACGAAGAAGGTAACAGATTTATGTTAGATCTGTTTTGATATTTCATGGCTTCCAACAGATTTAACATAAATCCGTTGTGAGTAAATTACAACATCGAAATTACGTACTTCCATTTGTCGGAATTAAGATACTTTAGTGCAGGTTGTTTAACTGAGAAAGCGATGGGGGAGAGAACGAAACGGAAGAAATGAGGGAGGAGGTAAATGATTTGGGGTTTCTAAATTGTTGGGAGGGTATTTTTGTCTTTTCACAGGGTTGGTGGGTGTATTGGGTATCATTGTGGGGGTAAAAAAAATTACCAGTTCATTTTTATATCGCTCACTATTGTGTGCTACCGGGGTCTTTGTTAGGCGAACTGGATCATCTCAGGATAGTATTACTTATAATAAATATCCCTCTAAAAGCGGGGGTTTGCCATGTTTGTCTCATGTACTAGTGTGCTTTACCCGTGTGCTGCACGGGTCTAAATTATCCTTTAAATATTTATAAGTTATTATTATATTAGGTATAAAAATAGTATATGTATAATTTTGGTCTATACTTTTGTCATTACAAACTGACTTAGTTTAATTTAAAAATTGTTGACTACCCACGGAGTGTCCAAAAGCTTTCAACGAAAAATTAATCTCCGCTCGTGCTTAGAATCAAATTTTGCACTGACCAACACCGAGTTTGTCCACTGCGAGAATCGAACCCGAGTGCACCGAATCGACCCACGTGTCCCAGGGTAGATTAAGGCACCGGTTATATTTAGTCCTTACAAAGGGTTCAAAAGCATCGATTTTCATTCTCATAGTCCAATCAAGTGAAGGGCCCTCAGATTTCACAAACAATCCAAGCTCCCAAGCCATAGCCCCTCATAAACCAACATCCTTTTTGATTATTTGGGAAAGAGCACCCCGGACGTACCCGTGGCATGGGACATGGAGTAACCCCCACTCAATACTTTTCATCTGGTTCTCGTAATGGGAGCTCAACCATGTCATCAGGTGGTCCCACAATGTCTGACTATAATAGGCTGCAGTCGGAATTACAAGCGAGTAATGCAAGAGTTCAAGCTTTAGAGGCAGAAGTTAGTAAAGTTCGAACATTAGAGGAGCAAGTAGCTTTTCTAATGCAGCAAGCTGGTGGTCAATTTCCAGCTAGATCTAATCAGGTATTTGAGCTTTCTAATCATGTCATCATCTATTCACTATGCGCATGTGCTGTGTTTCAGTTTCTTAATGCCTTACTTACACGAAGCATCTTGAAAACAACTCATGTATGTTGTACTATCATCTCTTGTTGGTAGGAAACTTGCAGCTGTTATTCGTAAGGCATAGTTCAAATGTTATTGCAGCTGTTATCCAATGCATTTCTAGCTGATTGAGCAGAGCTATTGATTGAGAATTGTTATCTTATCTAGTTATCTACTTTTAAAAAGAATTTAATTGAAGTTTATGTTAGATTGTAGTAGCACTAGTGCAAAAAAGGAATTTTGAATCGGTTGTTTGGCACATTTGGAATCGGTTATTTGCCGATTCAAGCAGCAGCGATTCCTAAAGTAGGGGCGTTTTTGAATCGGTTATATAACCGATTCATAATGAAGTTATTATGAATCGGTTCTGTAAGAACCGATTCATATTGACTTTGATAAGCGCTTAGTCAAGACACACTTTATGAATCGGTTATATAAAGATAACCGATTCCTATTGTTTTTTTTTTTTTCTCTTTTGCAACTTCCTCCCTTGTTTTTTTTTTTGTAATTTTTTTCCACCTATTCACCAATATAATTTCAGCAATTGACCAATTTACATATAACTCATAATAATTCATAAACTTGAAATTCATAAACTTGGAAGTATACAAAATTACACCAACTCATAAACTTCAAAGTTATACAAAATTCCACCAATTCATACTTAAAAGTAGGTGCATGTTTCTTTCAAATCATAACAAAATACTTCTATCAAACTTGTTAGTCAATCAATGACTTCCCACTGGGACGAATCTTCATATAGAATTCCGCCCAACGCTTATGGCCTCTAAAATTTCCTCATGAGTGTATGCTTTTGTGTTATCAAATACCTACAAATGTCCATACAAAAACTCAAGCACAATGAGAACCAAAAGACACATACACCAGCCAATACCATGTTGCAACACCAACATAAATTTAAAATAAGAAAATGTACCTCCTCCCAGCTATCTGTTTGTGCATATATTTCATCACAAAATATCCACAGTGATACCTATTTTGTTGTCGTGCCACCTACACAAAAATAAAGTTAGCTTCACTTATACAAATGTAGCAAAGAGTAATGAATGCGGTAAATTATAGTTAATTACCTTCGGGAACAACCATCTAGTGTCCACCCGAGACTCCATTGCACTAAAACCATCATGTTAATTATAGTTAATTATAAAAAAATTATCATATATAGTTAAAATATTACAATGATAAAGAATTATATAAAAACTTACTTGTTAATCATCTCTTTGATTTTTTTGGTTGGTTTTTTACTTAGTGAACACATCCAGACCACATAATTTTGCTCAGGGACCAACACAATCAGTTGCCAATGGCCTCTGTAGCATTGGTAAAGACAATAAGATATAAGAAAGAAAGAAACAAAGGAAAAATGTATTATCAATTTGTTCATCCCATCCGAAGCAAGCGCGAGCCTAAGATTTCTTGGCTCTGAACCAAAATCAGGATATAAACGATCAACGTTCTTCCACTGCAGAGAATCGGCCGGATGGCGAAGCAGTCCGTCGCATTTCCTCTCATCTACATGCCATCTCATGTTCTTGATGAGATCAAAAAGAATCACAAAATCAAAACCCAATACATACTAAAGAAAACCCTAGAACAGCTGCTCCTATAAAATCAAACAATCCATGTAAAAATAAACTCAATTACTTGTCACTGGCTTCCATCATTCAGTGTGTCTAAGATTTTTTATTTTATAAAACCGATGCAACAATACATTCATCGGATGTGTGAAAACCGATTTAGATTCTATACAATGTGATGATGAAATTGATCAACAAAAGCGGCTTAGTTCAAAGCAGAGAGACAAGGATCGCACAAGTGGGCACATATGAAAAAGGCTACAGATATTTTCATTCAAAAATAAACGAGTACTCTGTGTTCTTGAATCACTTACTGCGCAGTGTGAACAACCTGTCTTCAAATTGAACTTCCTTGGTGAGAAAATCCGCACCAATTGTAGCCTTATACTTGATTGCTAAACTTACGATTCACATACCTAAATACAAGGATAAGAAATAATGATCACGATCATGATGATACAAATCAAACAAAAAAATCAACAATCATCAAACATTTTCATAAAGTATTAAAAATTAAAATCGTGATTTGAACATACCGATTCATCGGTGATGTTTTACCAACCCCGCAAAAAGACCAAAAAAATAAAACTGTCTATTAACATAGAGACTTTGATGAATAACTTAACACAAAATTGCATTGAAATAGAATCAGAAGCTTTCAATTACAGATATAGGCATGATACGAAACTAATCAATTTTAGAAAATTGCAAATCTGTTGAATCTATAGCAATTTTTCCTAATTTTAATTACAAGAAAGTTTCATATTATCAGGAATTTAAACACGGCAATTCATCAATTCCCAATTTTGCTAATATCTAACATCTCATGTTCTTGATGTAAGCAAAAAAATTGCAATAAAAAAGTAATCACAAAATCAAAACCCAATACATACTAAAGAAAACCCTAGAACAGCTGCTCCTATAAAATCAAACAATCCATGTAAAAATAGAATGAATACATACTAAAGAAAACCCAATACAGAGAAAGAACTCACTCTTTAAAGAAAACCCTAGAAGCCGCGAGATGGAGGCTCGTCAGAGCAAGCAAGACAGCGCGACGGAAACGACGAGAGATGGAGGCCGAGATAGACCGCGAGACGACCAATGGCGTGATGGAGGTGAGATTGAGCGAGATGAAGGCCGCGTGAGTGTGAGAAAGGGAGAGTCGTGAAAGTGAGATTGAGCGAGATGAAGGCCGCGTGAAAGTGAGATTGAGCGAGAATAAATTTTGAGATAGAAATAGGAAACATTTGTATTTGGAAATTTAGAAATGGTAACACCAGATAAAGCAATATAATAGTCTCACATGGTAAGTAAGGAATAATCAATGTGCAGCTATCAAAATCCCATATTTTTAATCTAGTGATGAAATTATTATATATTATTAATATTATTATAGTTAAGGTATAATATATTTTTAGTCCCTATAAAATTTTACTATTAATTCCAGCATTGGGTATGCATCAGTGTTAAATCTTTTGAGAGAGAGAATTTTGCCACCCATAGTGGCCCTACCCAGCTCAAGGGATTAGTCTCTGCAGTTGCACGCAGACGATACTCGGTTTATACCGGAAAAAAAGGCCCTATAAAAATTTTCATCAACTTTTGGTCCCTATAAAATTTCACAATTCCGTGTTTAGTCCCTTTAAAATGCCAACTTATCTATACCCATTGAATTTTTTAGTTTTATTTTGTGTACATGTTAATGACATTATAAACATCTCTCCCACAAAACTTAAAATTTTCTAACAAGGGATGAATTAAATATAAATTTTTCAAGTTCAAAAAATTTTAGAAAGAAATTAAAGAAAATATTATCCGTAAGGCCTAGCTCAACTGCCAAATGCCGAAATTGTTAGGTTGAGTATCATGTCTCGGGTTTGAACTCGAGACCTCACATTTGTGTGTATGCATTTCTAGTGGTAGTGATCTTTCCGTCTATGTACCAAAAAAATATTAAAGAAAATATTAATCTAGAAATCCAATGTTGAGTTTATTTTGTCAAGGAGATATTTTTAATATCCTTAACATGTATGCAAAATATAATTCAAAAATTCTAAAGGTATGAGTTTACATTTTATTGGGGCTAAAAGCAAAAATGTGAAATTTTTTAGGGTTAAAAGTTGATAAAAGTTATGTTTAATGCAACATAAGTCTGAAGCTCCAAATATTATCAAAGGATACTTTGGTATGATAAGAGCACACTTTGGCAAACCTATCAAACATCTTCGGTCAAATAATTCCAAGGAGCTGCTACTCTCTGATTTTCTTCTTGAACAGGGCACCATCCACCAATTAAGTTGCCCATACCGCCCTGAGCAAATTTCTATAGGGGATAGGAAACACCTGCATCTCCTCAACGTAGCTACGGTTTTTATAAAAGGTAGGAACTAAAAGCATCTATTTTTATGATAGGTAGAGAGTAAAAACTAATTAAATTTTATTTGAACTAAAATAAAAAAAGTAGATATGTTACCGAAACTAAACACATATTTAATACCATTCAAATATGCAAAAATAATAAGTTACAATGTAAGGAAGGAAGCAAGAAGAAAAAGGTTTAGGAGTTGAGCGATAGGGACTTGGGTATTATGGGGTGTTCAAGTCCCACGACGAGTATTATGGGATTCTTGGTCGAGTATTTAAGTGGCTTGGTTCTCCCCCATTGATATTTATATTTTAAGGGAGGGTTCCCCAAGTGGTTAAAGACTATAATTTGGTATCAGAGCCGATTCTCGATGTCTCGGAGAAAGCTATCCCTGAAGGTTTCTGATCGGTGACCACAAAAAAAAGTTGAGTGAAGTGCCACTGACTAAAGTGTTGGGGAGTGAAGCCTTCGAGGACGTCGGCTCTCAAGGGCATTGTTATGATAGGGACTTAGGTATTATGGAGTGCTCAAGTCTCATTTTGAGTAGTATGGGATTCTTGGTGGAATATTTTAGTGGTTTGGTTCTCCCCGTTGATAACTCGCTTTTAAAGGAGGGTTCCTAAACTGCTTAGATACTTATAATATAGCAAGTTGGATGACAAACCTAATTTCTTTGATGTTTGTTGTATGCTTCTAATTTCTCTTCTTGCAGCTCAAAATACAACAATAAAACATATAAAACAATACAAAATAACATTTAATTCTATCACCCTAGCTATCGATTTTAAGATAAAGAAGATAATGTGAGGAAGTACCTGAGTTGATAGGTGAAGGAAGTCGATAGTTACTTCAAGCATCTTAGAGCTAGAAGCATCAACATCACCAAAGGAAACCATATAGATTGTGTAATTAAGGCATTTCTGACACGCATTGATTCGAAGAGAAATCGTCGATAGCAGCAGTAATTTCATCATTCTAAAAGTATCGTACGAAGCCAATAGATGTTCCTACTTTATTCACTACTAGAAAAAAAAAATTAGCGTCGGCCAAAAGGCCACGCTAACAGGCCAAAAGCGGACGCTAACTCTATTTTATCGTTGGATTAGCGCCGGCCACATGTCGAGTATAAAATGTTCGAAGTTATTTAGTGTCCTAAAAATATTAGCCGACGCTACAATAGTCAACGAATCATAGTCAACAAAATAGGTAGCGTTAGTGAGGCCGACGCTATATAGTCGACAAATTAATTGGCGTCGGATGGACGGATGCTAAAGTCAACTAGACAACCAAATTGGTAGCGTCGGTGTGGCCGACGCTAAATTACGCTTTTTATAAATAAATTATCCTACTTTTCATTTCTACAATTGCTCCTAATGTATTTAGTTTGTCCCTTTACTACCATTGCTCCTAGAAGAGGCCAAAAAGATAGTGATGAAACAAAATACCATATCAAAATGCTAAATGCCAAAATACCAAATACCATAAAACAAAACATTCTTGAAACTACAAAATATAACATAGTCTTGAAACAACAAAATATCAAGTGTTTTTCCACCCAACAAGTAACCATAACAAGATCAATTCTCACCATCAAGTGACTTTTCATCCAAATCATCATCATAATGAGGATGTGAATGAGAATGGTTAGCACCACATGATCCACGCTCCAAAGCATCGAGGCGATCTACAAATAATTTTTTCATCTCATCTAAATTATTCTGCACCTTATGAGAACGCTCATTCGCCTCTTGAGCCTGGGCTATTGCATCTTCGGCAATCTTCTCAGCTCTAAGTCTTGCTTTCCTCTCTATTTCCAAAGCCCTCTCTACTTCTTTCATTGCTATGCTTCTCTGATTCGGAGAAGGTGGAAGAGGCAAAGGGTGTGGAGTAGGACGTGAAGGAGGTAATGGTGGAGAAGAGAATGCCCTTCTTCTCTCATTCATGCTCCCATTATTTTCCTTTGATTTTTCATACATCTTCTTTATGTTTTTCAAAAAGTTGAAGCAGCCCATCTTATCTACACAATTTTGTTGTTGAATACACTTGTTTAATTCAATAGCTGCACAAATAAAACATCTGGGTTCATTACTCGTTTTGGACATTCTTCAAAATCAAATAATTCTTGACAATTCTTTCATTCTCTAGTAAGTTTAAATTTAAAACAATAAAATAAATTTAAAAAGGATAAACAATCTATTTTAATTTTATCCAAATTTTCATTTCAATGTCACTTCTCATTCCTAGATAATTTATACTACCTCTAGTGTACTTTATGAAGACGATGCAGTTTTTTGTTCATTGAATAACTAAAACCCATGTATACCACACTCAAAGTATCAAGAAACCCATATATATATATATATATATATATATATATATATATATATATATATATAGACACACACTCAAAGTAACAACTTATCTATAACCATTGAATTTTTAGTGTTATTTTGTGTACATGTTAATGACATTATAAACATCTCTCCCACAAAACTTTGTTGTTGAATACACTTGTTTAATTCAATATTTGCACAAATAAAACATCAGGTTCATTAGTCGTTTTGGTCATTCTCCAAAATCAAATAATTCTTCACAATTCTTTCCTTCTCTAGTAAGTTTAAATTTAAAACAATAAAATAAATTTAAAAAGGATAAACAATCTATTTTAATTTTATCCAAATTTTCATTTCAATTTCACTTCTCATTCCTAGATAATTTATACTACCTCTAGTGTACTTTATGAAGACGATGCAGCTTTTTGTTCATTGAATAACTAAAACCCATGTATACCACACTCAAAGTATCAAGAAACCCATATATATATATATATATATATATATATATATATATATATATAGACACACACTCAAAGTAACAAGAAACCCATGAACTCACTCACATTTAATTGCATGAAAAACAATTGAAATCTATAGCATTAGAAAATTTCTATAGAACCCTCTTCACCATTTCATTCAATTTCCCAAAACAAATGAATTTGCAACACCCTTCAACTTCAACCTCACAAGAAATCATCAAAAGCAAAAGGGATTTTAAGAATAAAAAAAAGCAAACGTTCTTTGAAGAATCAAAAACAATCAAACAAAACTTCTAAGCAAAAAAAAAAGAAAAAATAACTTACAAATAAACTCTGCGGCAAAAAAAAGGCTTATTTCGTATGATATATATATATATATATATATATAAATGAACATTGACACACCTATATGATTAGTGACATGACTAATAGAACTCGTAAATCTGTTCACTAACTTCAAAATGGTATGAAACTATAAAAAGAATAGTTGTGGTTCAGCAATGAGTAACACCTTAAATTTATATAACTAAAAAGAAATGATTGAAAAGCTAGATCTGAATGGAAGAATAAATTTTGAGATAGAAATAGGAAACATTTGTATTTGAAAATTTAGAAATGGTAACAACAGATAAAGCAATATAATAGTCTCACATGGTAAGTAAGGAATAATCAATGTGCAGCTATCAAAATCCCATATTTTTAATCTAGTGACGAAATTATTATATATTATAAATATTATTATAAAGGTATAATATGTTTTTAGTTCCTATAAAATTTTACTATTAATTCTAGCATTGGGTATGCATCAGTGTTACACGTAGACGATACTCAGTTTATACAGGAAAAAATGCCCTATTAAAATTTTCATCAACTTTTAGTCCCTATAAAATTTCACAATTCCGTGTTTAGTCCCTTTAAAATGACAACTTATCTATAACCATTGAATTTTTAGTGTTATTTTGTGTACATGTTAATGACATTATAAACATCTCTCCCACAAAACTTTGTTGTTGAATACACTTGTTTAATTCAATAGCTGCACAAATAAAACATCTGGGTTCATTAGTCGTTTTGGTCATTCTCCAAAATCAAATAATTCTTCACAATTCTTTCCTTCTCTAGTAAGTTTAAATTTAAAACAATAAAATAAATTTAAAAAGGATAAACAATCTATTTTAATTTTATCCAAATTTTCATTTCAATTTCACTTCTCATTCCTAGATAATTTATACTACCTCTAGTGTACTTTATGAAGACGATGCAGTTTTTTGTTCATTGAATAACTAAAACCCATGTATACCACACTCAAAGTATCAAGAAACCCATATATATATATATATATATATATATATATATATATATATATATATAGACACACACTCAAAGTAACAAGAAACCCATGAACTCACTCACATTTAATTGCATGAAAAACAATTGAAATCTATAGCATTAGAAAATTTCTATAGAACCCTCTTCACCATTTCATTCAATTTCCCAAAACAAATGAATTTGCAACACCCTTCAACTTCAACCTCACAAGAAATCATCAAAAGCAAAAGGGATTTTAAGAATAAAAAAACAGTAAACGTGGCTGAAGAATCAAAAAACAATCAAACAAAACTCCTAAGCTAAAAAAAAAGAAAAAATAACTTACAAATAAACTCTGCGGCAAAAAAAAGGCTTATTTCGTCGTATAATATATATATATATATATATATATATATATATATATATATATATATATAAATGAACATTGACACACCTATAAGATTAGCTGATTACAGCTAATAGAACTCCGTAAATCTGTTCACTAACTTCAAAATGGTATGAAACTATAAAAAGAATAGTTGTGGTTCAGCAATGAGTAACACCTTAAATTTATATAACTAAAAAGAAATGATTGAAATTTGGATCTGAATGGAAGAATAAATTTTGAGATAGAAATAGGAAACATTTGTATTTGGAAATTTAGAAATGGTAACAACAGATAAAGCAATATAATAGTCTCACATGGTAAGTAAGGAATAATCAATGTGCAGCTATCAAAATCCCATATTTTTAATCTAGTGACGAAATTATTATATATTATAAATATTATTATAAAGGTATAATATGTTTTTAGTTCCTATAAAATTTTACTATTAATTTTAGCATTGGGTATGCATCAGTGTTACACGTAGACGATACTCAGTTTATACAGGAAAAAAATGCCCTATAAAAATTTTCATCAACTTTTAGTCCCTATAAAATTTCACAATTTCGTGTTTAGTCCCTTTAAAATGCCAACTTATCTATACCCATTGAATTTTTTAGTGTTATTTTGTGTACATGTTAATGACATTATAAACATCTCTCCCACAAAACTTAAAATTTTCTAACAAGGGATGAATTAAATTTTCAAGTGTAAAAATTTTAGAAAGAAAATTAAAGAAAATATTATCCGTAAGGCCTAGCTCAATTGCCAAATGCCGAAATTGTTAGGTTGAGTATCATGTCCCAGGTTCGAACTTGTGACCTCATAGTTTTGTGTATGCATTTCTAGTGGTTGTGATCTCTCCGTCTATGTACCCAAAAAAAATTAAAGAAAATATTAACCTAGAAATCCAATTTTGAGTTTATTTTATCAGGGAGATATTTTTAATATCGTTAACATGTATGCAAAATATAATTCAAAAATTCTAAAGGTATGAGTTTACATTTTATTGGGGCTAAAAGCAAAAATGTGAAATTTTAAAGGGTTAAAAGTTGATAAAAGTTATGTTTAATGCAACATAAGTCTGAAGCTCCAAATATTATCAAAGGATACTTTGGTATGACAAGAGCACACTTTGGCAAACCTATCAAACAGCTTCGGTCTAATAATGCCAAGGAGCATGCTACTCTCTGATTTTCTTCATGAACAGGGCACCATCCACCAATTCAGTTGCCCATACCGCCATGAGCAAAATTCTATAGTGGATAGGAAACACCTGCATCTCCTCAACGTAGCTACGGTTTATATAAAAGGTAGGAACTAAAAGCATCTATTTTTATGATAGGTAGAGAGTAAAAAAGTAGATATGTAACCGAAACTAAAAACATATTTAACACCATTCGAATATGCAAAAATAATAAGTTACAATGTAAGGAAGGAAGCAAGAAGAAAAAGGTTTATGAGCTAAGTGATAGGGACTTGGGTATTATGGAGTGTTCAAGTCCCATGACGAGTATTATGGGATTCTTGGTCGAGTATTTAAGTGGCTTGGTTCTCCCCCATTGATATTTATATTTTAAGGGAGGGTTCCCCAAGTGCTTAAATACTATAATTTGGTATCAGAGCCGATTCTCGACGTCTCGGAGAAAGCTATCCCTGAAGGTTTCTGACCGGTGACCGGTGAAGTGCCACTGACTAAAGTGTTGGGGAGTGAAGCCTTCGAAGACGTTGGCTCTCAAGTCGTTGTTAAGATAAGGACTTAGGTATTATGGAGTGCTCAAGTCTCATTTTGAGTAGTATGGGATGCTTGGTGGAATATTTTAGTGGTTTGGTTCTCCCCGTTGATAACTCGCTTTTAGGTATTATGGAGTGCTTTTACTCACCACTAATTTCTTTGATGTTTGTTGTATGCTGCTAATTTCTCTTCTTGCAGCTCAAAATACAACAAGAAAACATATAAAACAATACAGAATAACATTTAATTCTATCACCCTAGCTATCGATTTTAAGATAAAGAAGATAATGTGAGGAAGTACCTGAGTTGATAGATGAAGGAAATCCACTGCGCCATAATTGTAAAAAGAGAACACCACCTTTAGTAGCGTTTATAAAAAAACGCTACCCATTTTAATAACACGCTACACCATTAGTAGCGTTTTAAGGTAAAACGCTACCCATTAGGTAACACGCTAGACAGATCCCTAGCGCTTTTATTCAAAATGCTAGCCAATTAGAAAACAGGCTAGACAGATCGCTAGCGCTTTTATTCAAAACGCTAGCCAATTAGAAAGTACGCTAGACAGATCCCTAGCGCTTTTATTCAAAACGCTAGCCAATTAGAAAACACGCTAGATAGATCCCTAGCGTTTTTTAGAAAGCGCTAGGTATTTAGAAAACATGCTAGACAGATCCCTAGCGCTTTTATTCAAAACGCTAGCCAATTAGAAAACACGCTAGATAGATCCCTAGCGTTTTTATAAAACGCTAGGTATTTAGAAAACACGCTAGACAGATCCCTAGCGCTATTATACAAAACGCTAGCCAATAAGAAAACACGCTAGATAGATCCCTAGTGTTTTTTAGAAACGCTAGGTATTTAGTAAACACGCTAGACAGATCCCTAGCGCTTTTATTCAAAACGCTAGGTATTTAGAAAACATGCTAGATAGATCCATAGCGTTTTTTAGAAAACGCTAGGTATGGGTAAATAATTTTTTTTCGTTTCCCGTTGAGCTACTTCTCTCTCTCAGCAAACACACTCACCCAGAAACGCAAAATCACTCACCCAGAAATGCAAAACCCTAACGCAAAACCCAGAAACGCATGGTGAGTTTTAGCGAGTTATCACGATTTCAATAAGCAAGGTTTCTGCGATTTTGGAAGTCTTGTTTAGCGTTCAGCGATTTCTCTCAGAAAACATCATCTCTCTCAACGAAAATCATCTCTCTCAGTGAACATCATCTTTCTCAGTCTCTCACTCAGACAACATCGGTGAGTTTTCTGTTCCTCTTTCTCTGTTTCGGGTTCCTTTATTTCGTTCCTTTCTCTAATTTCTGATGAAAACATATTTCTTGTTAGTTGTTACCATGAGAGATGTTGATATTCATATATACTGCTGTGGGTGATGAATTAATCTGTTAAAAAATTATCAACAAAGCTACCTATGCATGAATTATCCACTGAATCAACTCTAGAAAAGCTACCTATGCAAAACAAAGATAATTGTCCAACTTGGATGGGTCATATGTTAAAATTCTCTTCTCAGGATTTTATTATAAATATTTGGAAATTATGGATAGAAATTGGATGTCTTCCAATCGTCTGTCCAATTAAGGAGTATGCCGCTGGAGTGGATTATTTTGTGAGCTGTGCTGTTGAACGTTTAGGCACTTCTAGTGGTATGAAATGTCCTTGTTTAAGTTGTTGTTATGTAAAATCGATTCGCAGAGGAGTTGGCACGACATTTAAAGGCGAATGGAATTGATCAAAGTTACACTTGTTGGATAATGCATTTGCGGTGAGAAAAAGGTGAATCTTCAAATATGAATGATATTACTAAGAGATATGCTTGCGGCTGGTTGACACCGGAACACGTTCATTTGATGCGAACGAATTTGAAGAGATGGCAAAGGTGGTTGAAGAGGATCTTAATTATTGTCCTGAAATGTTTGAGAAGTTGATAACTGATGCAGAGACACCATTGTATGCGGGTTGTACTGAATTCACAAAATTATTGGCTGTGATCAAGTTGTATAACTTGAAAACTTGCCACGGATGGATGGATAAGAGCTTTACCGATTTACTCGAATTTCTGAAAGAAATGCTGCCGATTGATAATGTGCTTCCTTCTCGGACGTATGATGGAAATCAAATGTTGGGGTCTATTGGCTTGAACTATGAGAAGATACACGCTTGTCCGAATGATTGCATTTCATTTCGGAATGAACATGCGTTGTTAAAGTCGTGTCCTAAATGTAATGCACCGCGGTATAAGAAGAAAGAGTCTGCTCCAGAAAAGGTGTTGTGGTATTTTCCTATAATTCCTCGATTTAGGCGCATGTATCGTAGTTCAGAAGATGCAAAACACTTGACATGGCATGAGGATGAAAGGATTAAAGATGGTATGCTACGACACCGGGCAGATTCTCCGCAATGGAAAAAAATTAATATTGAGTATCCTAATTTCGGGGATGACCCGAGAAACCTATGCCTTGCTCCGCACGGTATCCAGAGTAGCTCCCACAGTACATGGCCCGTGATTTTGGCGATTTATAACTTACCGCCGTGGCTTTGTGTAACACCCCCTTTTCCCACTTTATAATTTAGTTTAAAATCAGAGTTCGAAAATCGTTTTTCTTTTAAAAATACATCCTCCAGGGAATGTTACGTTCACCAAAACATGACTTTAATTTAGTCAACAATACTTTTCAATAATAAATATAATTGCGTGATACATAGCACGACTTAAATGGGGCGAACCCTCAAAACACTGATTCCTTAAACCAGTCATACATCACCAATATATATAAACCTAACTAAACAATAACAAGACAAATAGAACTACTCGTCCCCCCAGTGCTCCGCCTCAGAGCAAGACGCCACAACCAGACTGAGGAAGGAAGACCTTCACTCGGAATCACCTGCACAATGCCGACATGAGAAGCAACATAGAAAGCAGAAGGGTGAGTCTCTTACACATATAATAAAATGTATGATAAACATTATGTTAGAGAAAGGCAACTAGGAACAACCTCGGCTCAACAAACAAACACACAATGTAACACCCCAAATAATTTAATTAAGAAATTGATTAAATTGTTTAAGTGTTGCACTAATTTTAATTATACTAAATTATAATATGGTGTTTATAATTTAGTAATTTATTTTAATTGAAGGGGATGGTGGAAGAAATGGAGAAGGGGGTGTAAAAGGGCCCAAGTGCGCAGCCCAATATACATATACCCAAAAGTGGAATTTTCTCTCATTTGTGCAAGAGAGAAAGAAAACGAAAGAAAGGAGAGAAGAGAAGGGAGTCACGGCGCGCAAACCCTAGAGAAAAGGGAGAAGAGCTTCGCATCAAGCAAGGAGAAGGAGAAGAAGGTTCCAGTTGCTGAGGTTTTGTAGGTGACTCTGTGAAAGGGCTTCTCTACGGTGTAAAAGAAGGTAAGGGGAGTCTCACTCTATAATAGAGGGTATAATAGGTCGTATGTAAGTCATAGAGTCTTAATTTGATGATGTTGATTGTTAATTGAATGGTTGTTGGATCGAATTTGATGAAATTGCATGAGAACTTGATTTAGGGCTCAATGTTAGGGTTTTATGTTCTTGGTTTTGTTTTGATGTGTGAATTGGGTGATATAACGTGAAATTGAACGTGTTAATATTGTTATACAGTGTATTTGAGTAGTATATGATGATTGGAATTGAAAGGGTTTGTGAATTGGGGTTTTTTTGGGTCATGGGGCGCCAAGGTGCTAGGGATTTGGCGCCCGTGCAATATGTGAGGAGGTTTTGGTGTTGTGTTGCTTTGTGCAGGCGCCAATTTCCTAGAGAAATGGCGCTGTGTCACCGTAGTGATGGACCGGTAAGTGTGTTTTTTGTCAGGCGCGCGCGAATGTGGGTATTTTGGGGCCCGGGAGTGAAACTCGTATTCTGGGCACATTTTCTCGTGCCAAATTTTGTATTCACCTGCCAACTTTCATTTTTAAGTGTTTTGGCTCGAGTAGTTTTTCAGTTGCAGGTGTTATTTTGAAAATGTCCGGTGGGGCTTGTTTTGTGTGTGTTTTGGGGGCCGGGAGTGAAACTTGTATTTCTGAACATATTTCCTCGTACAAATTTTGTATTCACCTGCCAACTTTCATTTTTAAGTGTTTTGGCTCGAGTAGTTTTCTGGTTGCAGGTGTTATTTTGAAAATGTCGGTGGGGCTTGTTTTGTGTGTGTTTTGGGGCCCAGGGAGTGAAACTTGTATTTCTGAACATATTTCCTCGTGCCAAATTTTGTATTCACCTGCCAACTTTCATTTTTAAGTGTTTTGGCTCGAGTAGTTTTCTGGTTGCAGGTGTTATTTTGAAAATGTCGGTGGGGCTTGTTTTGTGTGTGTTTTGGGGCCCGGGGAGTGAAACTTGTATTTCTGAACATATTTCCCCGTGCCAAATTTTGTGTTCACATGCCCAAATTCATTTTTAAACATTTTGGCTCGGGTGGTTTTTGGTTTGAAAGTGTTGGGTGAGCTGTCGTCAGTGGGCGCAAGCAGTCTTGCCAGGCGCCTAGTCTGCGCTCGTGTTCGAGATTGTGTGCAAAGCGTATGCGAGTTTGTGTCTAGGTCTGTGTTGCCCGGGCGCCAGTTGCTAGAAAAGTGGCGCCAGTGGGTGTGTTACCACGTGGGGCGCCAAAATCTTGAGTTTCGGCGCTAGTCTTTGTGTTGCACCGTGGGCGCGAGAATGTGGGAAAATGGCGCCTAGTGCTTTGCCAAGTGCACGAGAGGGTCTTTGTTTTGGTCCATAGGTGACAGATTTGGTCCCTAGATGATTGTTTTGGTCCTAAATGGTGGTTTAGGTCCACGAGTGAAGTTGAGTACTCTAGGAGATTAGTCCTTGGGACTTAATGGTGTTGAGAGTTTATAATGAGGTGATTGAGCATGCCATGGGGGCATGGGCGGAGAGCCAAGCCGGAGGGCTATAAAATGAGATTAACACCGAGGTAAGAGTTCTTTGGGTGTATTGAAATTTGTTTGAAATTGTGTTTGTGATGTACATGGAGTCTCATGCATACATTTGGGCTGTGATCGTAGAGTTTATAAATTGATTGTGAAGCTTTGAGGCGGCGGAGGGCCTTATAAAATGATTGTGAAGCTTTGAGGGCGCGGAGGGCGAGTCATGAGGACTCCATTATTGATGAGAATCTGGGAGGGCAAATGGTACCACATGCATACTTACATTGCATACATACTCATTAGTGCATGAATATTGTTGAGTGATGATTGGTGTGTTTGAGTGTCTTTGTGAACTATGATTATATATATTGCTTATTATCACTTTTATTATATAGTTCGAGACTCACTTTTCGTTGTTGTTTACCACAGTGTAGTCATGAGTGAGGGCTTTCTACCTTCACTACTCCCAGAGTCGGTCTGCGCTCACGATCACGTAGCACCTAGGGGTTGGGGTTTAGACTGTTATCGCTTGTTTTGCTCCTTGTTGAGCCTTATATGTACTTGTTTGAGATTCTTTGAGCATTATTTTGAGATGTAGTTTATTTCATTGCGTGACACGAGATTTTACCCCACGTGTTGTATGGTGTTATGTATCTATGCATGTTTCGAACCGATTGTTGAGTTTTTGAGAGAGGGCGTAACACTCCATTAGTAAAAATGATTTGTGTTATACTATTAGTGTCTTTGAATGACTATGGCTAAATTGTGGTTCGCCACTAAGGTCGAAATTTCTTTATTTGGTGTATTTACAAGGGCATCATCGAGAGCCTTGCAAAGGAGGTCAATACACATTGCAAGTAGTATCGATTACACGAGTAATCCCATAGTCAATCAGTTCACTATTTTATAACACACTAAACTAAAAGATGACCGAAATGATTTTTGTATACTCGATTTTTGATTTAAATTACAGGGTAGAAATGGGGTGTTACATTAGTGGTATCGAGCAAAAGTTGGTCTGTCTCAGGCCAAGTGTGTCGATCTGTCATAGTGTGTATGACAACTAAGTGTCTTAAAATAGTTACGAGGCCGGTTGTTTATCTTTGCGGTGTTAGGTTGTGATGGCGGAAGGATCGATCATCGCTTCTTGAGGCCTTGCAGGCTATAAGCCTTGATCGTGGGTACCCAGCGAATCGAGACCCGCACCGGCAACGTTCGAGAGAGAGAACCCCTACCTTCAAGGGGAGGTACAACCCGGATGGTGCCTTGACTTGGTGAAGGAGATTGAGAGGATCTTGGGGTGATTCAGTTTGACCGATGAGCGAGTAAAGTCAGCACAGTACTCATACTTTATCCGAAGAGGCGATGGTAGTGGCTAGAGACCGGTGAGAGATTGGGAGTCTTTGCACGGGAGGAGATCACTTGGGCGGTGTTCAAGGGAAATTCTGAGAAAGTATTTCCGGAGGGCGTGAGAGGTAAGAAAGAGTGGAATTCCTTGGCGAGGCGCGGGAAGTATGTCTATTTGCGAGTATCTTTGCCAAGTTCACTGAGTTGGCCAAGTTCTATCCAAACTATCTTGAAGGGTGGGCTGAATTCTCAAAGTGCATCAAGTTTGAGAATGGATCGAGAGCCGATATCAAGCGGTGTGGGGTATCGAGAAAATTAGAGTATTCTTCGATCCGGTAGATTCTTTGCAGGATTTATGAGGAAGACGGCAATGCCGCTCTAGGGTCATGAGAGACCAGAGGGGGAAATTTCATAACGAGGGTAAGCCTTATGGGGCGACGTCCGCTAACAAAGGAAAGCAAAGGTATTCGGGTGGTAACAAGTATAATGGTGGAAAGCAGTCTGCTTGAGGGTAGGAGGTACCATGAGGGTAAGAAGCCAAGTGGGGAGGCGCCCATCCGATATGTGTGTTTCAAGTGTGACAAGCCAGTCACAAAAGCTTTGTGTAAGATGGAAGTGAAGAGATGTTTTAGGTGTGGAAAGAGTGGTCACATGGCATCCAGGAGTGTGATCGCAAGGAAGTCGTGTATGTTTCAAGCTGTGGTGAAGCTGGTCACATTAGCTTCAAGTGCCCCAAGCCTAAGAAGGAAAGATCTCTTGGGAGGTGTTTGCATTGGCGGAGTTCGGAGGGACCTAATGATATCAGAGGTACATGTTTCATCTACCGTACACCTTTAGTTGCTATTGTTGACACGGGTGCTACGCACTCTTTTATTGCATCTGTTTGTGCTGAAAAGTTAAATTTAGTATTGTCTACTATGGAGAGAGGGATGGTTATCCCGAGGATAGATGATCTGATGGATCAGCTGGTGGGTGCTAAAGTGTTTAGCAAGATTGACTTGAGGTCCGGGTATCACCAGATTAAGGTGAAGGATGAGGATATCGAAGCTTGACATTCGAGCGAGGTATGGGCATTATGAGTACTCTGTAATGCCATTTGGTGTCACAAATGCACCAGGGGTGTTTATGGAGTACATGAACCGAATTTTCCATAGCTATCTGGATCGGTTTGTGGTCGTCTTCATTGATGATATTCTGGTGTACTCAAAATCTGAGGAAGAGCATGCAGAGCACTTGAGGTTGGTGCTAGAGGTCTTGAAAGAGAGGAAGTTGTATGCCAAGTTGTCAAAGTGTGAGTTCAGGTTGCATGAGGTGAGCTTCTTGGGTCATATCATTTCTGGTGATGGTATAGCTGTGGATCCAGCCAAGGTTGATGCAGTGTTGCGGTGGGAGAGCCCAAAGTCCGTGGATCGAGATCGGGAGTTTCTTGGGGTTTGGTGGTTATTACAGGAGGTTCATTGAAGGGTTCTCTAAGCTAGCCCTTCCATTGACTCGATTGACTGTAAGGAAAAGGCATTTGTGTGGGATGCAAAGTGTGAAGAGAGCTTCCAAGAGCTAAAGAGGAGGTTGACCACGTCTCGGTGTTAGTGTTGCTGTGCGAGCAACCATTTGTTGTGTCTTCGTGATGCTTCCAAGATGGGTTTGGGAGGTGTATTGATGCGAGGATGGGAAGGTGGTTGCTTATGCGTCCGACGGTTGAGGACCCATGAGAAGAACTATCCTACTCATGACTTAGAGTTGGCTGCGATTGTGTTTGTGTTGAAAATGCTGGAGGCACTATCTCTATGGTACTAGATTCGAAGTGTTCGGTGATCACAAGAGTCCAAGTACTTGTTTGACCGAAGGAGTGAATATGAGACAGGCGTTGGTTAGATTTGTTGAAGGACTATGATTTCGGCTTGAACTATCACCCCGGCAAAGCTAATGTCGTGGCTGATGCTTTGAGTCGGAAAACTTTGCATATGTCAGCTATGATGGTGAGAGAATTGGAATTGATTGAGCAATTCCGTGACTTGAGTCTGGTTTGTGAGGTGACACCCCGCAGTGTCGAGTTGGGGATCTTGAGGATTGGGAAGCGACTTCTTGGTTAGTATCGAGACGCCGGAAGTTAGATGTGAAGTTGGTAGATTTCTTTGGTTCTTTGGTGAACAAGTGTTGATGGGGATTACTGAGTTGGATTCCCAGGGTGTGTTGAGGTTCAGGGACAGAATTTGTGTTCCGGATGATGCTGAGTTAAAGAAGATGATACTTGAGGAGAGCCACAGGAGTAAGTTGAGCATTCACCCAGGTGCTACTAAGATGTACCATGATCTGAAGAAACTATTTTGGTGGCCTGGTATGAAGAGAGATGTTGCGTAGATTTGTATATGCATGTTTGACTTGCAGAAGTCAAAGATTGAGCACCGAAGCTGCGGGGTTGATGCAACCTTTGGAGATTACGGAATGGAAGGGGACAAACATTTCCATGGATTTTGTGACCGGATTGCCAAATCTTTGTGAGAGGGTCGACACTATTTGGGTGATTGTGGATAGGTTGACCAAGTCCGCTCACTTTATTCCTATCAACATCACCTTTCTGTGCCAAAGTTGGCTAGAATTTACATTCGGTGATTGTGAAGCTTCATGGAGTTAGAAGAGTATTGTGTCCGATAGAGACCCGCGCTTTACATCGAGTTTTGGGGAAGCTGCGGGGGCTTTAGGGTCCAAGCCGAGGTTGAGTTCGACTTATCATCCTCAAACCGATGGTCGAGGCAGAGAGAACCATCCAGTCTTTGGAGGATCTTTTGAGAGCTTGTGTGCTAGAAGCGAGGAGGTGCGTGGGATACACATCTCCCACTGCGATTGAGTTCACTTATAATAATGGCTATCATTCGAGCATTGGGATGGCTCCTTTTGAGGCACTATATGGGCGGAGGTGCGAGAACTCCTTTGTGTTGGCATGAGTCCGGGAGAGTGTTGTCCTTGGACCGGAGTTGGTTAGGAGACGCATCGAGAAGGTGAAAATGATCGAGAGAGAAGATGAAAGAGTCCCAGTGAGCAAGGCAGAAAAGTTATCATGATAAGAGGAGGAAGGACTTGGAGTTTCAGTGGTGAGCATGTGTTCTTGAGGGTCACGCCTATGACCGGTGTTGGGCGTGCTCACGAAGGCAAAGAAGTTGACTCAAGGTTTATTGGACCGCACGGATCACCGAGAGGTTGGAAAGGTTGCTTATAGGGTGGCCTTGCCGCCTAATCTTTCGAACTTGCACGATGTTTTTCACGTGTCACAGCTTCGGAAGTATATTCCAGACCCGTCTCATGTGATTCACATGGATGATGTGGAGGTACGTGAGAACCTCACTGTGGAGACTATGCCAGTGAGGATTGATGATAGAGAAGTGAAGGTGTTGAGAGGGAAGGACATTGCCTTGGTCAAGGTAGTGTGGGCAGGAGGTTCCTGGTGAGAGTATGACTTGGGAGCTGGAAAGCAAGATGCGGGAGTCCTATCCAGAGTTATTTGACTCAGGTATGAATTTCGAGGACGAAATCTCCTAAGTGGGGGAGAGTTGTAACACCCCAAATAATTTAATTAAGAAATTGATTAAATTGTTTAAGTGTTGCACTAATTTTAATTATACTAAATTATAATATGGTGTTTATAATTTAGTAATTTATTTTAATTGAAGGGGATGGTGGAAGAAATGGAGAAGGGGTGTAAAAAGGGCCCAAGGTGCGCTTGGCCCAATATACATATACCCAAAAGTGGAATTTTCTCTCATTTGTGCAAGAGAGAAAGAAAACGAAAGAAAGGAGAGAGAAGAGAAGGGAGTCACGGCGCAAACCCTAGAGAAAGGGAGAAGAGCTTCGCATCAAGCGAGGAGAAGAGAAGAAGGTTCGATTCTTTGAGGTTTTGTAGGTGACTCGTGAAAGGGCTTCTCTACGGTGTAAAATAAGGTAAGGGAGTCTCACTCTATAATAGAGGGTATAATAGGTCGTATGTAAGTAATAGAGTCTTAATTTGATGATGTTGATTGTTAATCGAATGGTTGTTGGATCGAATTTGATGAAATTGCATGAGAACTTGATTTAGGGCTCAATGTTAGGGTTTTATGTTCTTGGTTTTGTTTTGATGTGTGAATTGGGTGATATAACGTGAAATTGAGCGTGTTAATATTGTTATACAATGTATTTGAGTAGTATATGATGATTGGAATTGAAAGGGTTTGTGAATTGGGGGTTTTTTGGGTCATGGGCGCCAAGGTGCTAGGGATTTGGCGCCTGTGCCTTGAAAGGTGAGAGGTTTTGGTGTTGTGTTCTTTGTCTGCAGGCGCCAATTTCCTAGAGAAATGGCGCCGTGTCACCAGAGTGATGGATCAGGTAAGTGTGTTCTTTGTCTGGCGCGCGAATGTGGGTATTTTGGGGCCGGGAGTGAAACTCGTATTCTGGGCACATTTTCTCGTGCCAAATTTTGTATTCACCGCCAACTTTCATTTTTAAGTGTTTTGGCTCGAGTAGTTTTCTCAAGTTGCAGGTGTTATTTTGAAAATGTCCGTGGGGCTTGTTTTGTGTGTGTTTTGGGGCCGGGAGTGAAACTTGTATTTCGAACATATTTCCTCGTGCCAAATTTTGTATTCACCGCCAACTTTCATTTTTAAGTGTTTTGGCTCGAGTAGTTTTCTCAGTTGCAGGTGTTATTTTGAAAATGTCCGGTGGGGCTTGTTTTGTGTGTGTTTTGGGGCAGGGGAGTGAAACTTGTATTTACGAACATATTTCCTCGTGCCAAATTTTGTATTCACCTACCAACTTTCATTTTTAAGTGTTTTGGCTCGAGTAGTTTTCAGTTGCAGGTGTTATTTTGAAAATGTCCGGTGGGGCTTGTTTTGTGTGTGTTTTGGGGCCCGGGGAGTGAAACTTGTATTTCTGAACATATTTCCCCGTGCCAAATTTTGTGTTCACCTGCCCAAATTCATTTTTAAACATTTTGGCTCGGGTGGTTTTTGGTTTGAAAGTGTTGGGTGAGGTGGGGTCGTGGGGCGCTAAGCAGTCTTGCCTGTGGTGCCTAGTCTCTTTGCTCGTGGTGCGAGATTGTGTCTCAAAGCGTGTGCGAGTTTGTGTGTCTCAGGTCTGTGTTGCCCGAGGGCGCAGTTGCTAGAAAAGTGGCGCCCAGTGGTTGTGTTGCCACGGGCGCCAAAATCTTTGAGTTTACGGCGCTAGTCTGTGTTGCACCGGGCGCTGAGAATGTGGGGAAAATGGCGCCTAGTGGCCGCCAAGTGCCTAAGAGGGTCTTTGTTTTGGTCCCTAGGTGATGATTTGGTCCCTAGATGATTGTTTTGGTCCTAAATGGTGGTTTAGGTCCCCGAGTGAAGTTGAGTACTCTAGAGGAGATTAGTCCTTGGGGACTTAATGGTGTTGAGAGTTTATAATGAGGTGATTGAGCATGCCATGGGGGCATGGGGAGGAGGCCAAGCCGGAGGGCTATAAAATGAGATTAACACCGAGGTAAGAGTTCTTTGGGTGTATTGAGTGTTTGAAATTGTGTTTGTGATGTACATGGAGTCTCATGCATACATTTGGGCTGATCGTAGAGTTTATAAAATGATTGTGAAGCTTTCGAGGCGGCGGAGGGCCTTATAAAATGATTGTGAAGCATGAGGGCGGCCGGAGGGCCAGAGTCATGAGGACTCCATTATTGATGAGAATGCCGGAGGGCAAATGGTACCACATGCATACTTACATTGCATACATACTCATTAGTGCATGAATATTGTTGAGTGATGATTGGTGTGTTTGAGTGTGCTGTGAACTATGATTATATATATTGCTTATTATCACTTTTATTATATAGTTCGAGACTCACCCTTTCTGTTGTTGTTTACCACAGGTAGTCATGAGTGAGGGCTTTCTACCTTCACTACTCCCCGAGTCGGTCTGCTCTGATACGTAGCACCTAGGGGTTGGGGTTTAGACTGTTATCGCTTGTTTTGCTCCTTGTTGAGCCTTATATGTACTTGTTTGAGATTGCTGAGCATTATTTTGAGATGTAGTTTATTTCCGCTGCGTGACCTGAGATTTTACCCCACGTGTTGTATGGTGTTATGTATCTATGCATGTTTCTGAACTGACTGTTGAGTTTTTGAGAGAGGAACGTAACACTCCATTAGTAAAAATGATTTATGTTATACTATTAGTGTGCTGAATGACTATGGCTAAATTGTGGTTCGCCACTAAGGTCAGAATTTCTTTCGCTGGTGTATTTACAAGGGCATCACTGAGAGCCTTGCAAAGGAGGTCAATACCTGTTGCAAGTAGTATCAATTACCTGATGTAACACCCCATTTCTACCCGGTAATTTAAATCAAAAATCAGAGTATATAAAAAATCATTTCTGGTCATCTTTTGGTTTAGTGTGTTATAAAATAGTGAACTGATTGACTATGGGATTACTCAGGTAACTGATACTACTTGCAACAGGCATTGACCTCCTTTGCAAGACTCTCAGTGATGCCCTTGTAAATACACCAGCGAAAGAAATTCTGGCCTTAGTGGCGAACCACAATTTAGCCATAGTCATTCAACACACTAATAGTATAACATAAATCATTCCTCAATAAAATGGAGCGTCACACATCTCTCTTAAAACATTCAATAGTTAACTCATCTCATAAACATAATCAAAATACGTAACACCAGCAAATAAACTCGTGGAACTATAGTTTCACATAATGCAGCGGAGAGTACTCATGATCTCAACAGAATAATTCAGCAGTCTCAAAACAAATACATAGAAGGCTCAACAAAGAGCAAAACAAGACAACTATAGTTCATAACCCCAACCCCTAGGTGCTACGTATCGAAGCGCACCAGACTCTGGGAGTAGTTAAGGTAGAAAGCCCTCACTCATGACTACTGTGGTAAACAACAACGTAAAGGGTGAGTCTCGAACTATATAATAAAAGTGATAATAAGCAATATATATAATCATAGTTCACAGCACACTCAAACACACCAATCATCACTCAACAATATTCATGCACTAATGAGCATGTATGCAATGTAAGTATGCATGTGGTACCATTTGCCCTCCGGCATTCTCATCAATAATGGAGTCCTCATGACTCGGCCCTCCGCCGCCCAAAGCTTAACAATTGCGGCCTCCGGCACGCCTCGAGCTTCACAATTATTTTATAAGCTCTACGACCGCAAATAGAATGTATGCATGAGACTCCATGTACAACACAAACACAATCCCAACAAACTCAATGCACACATTAACTCTTACCTCGGTAGTTAATCTCATTTTATTGCCCTCATGGCTTGGCCCTCCGGCCCATGACCCCATGGCATGCTCAGTCACCTCATTATACACTCTCAACACCATTAAGTCCCGAGGACTAATCTCCTCTAGAGTACTCAGCCTCACTCGAGGACCTAAACCACCATTTAGGACCAAAACAATCATCTAGGGACCAAAGCTGTCACCTAGGGACAAAAGCAAAGACACTCTTAGGCACTTGGCAAAGACTAGGCGCCATTTTCCCCACACATGCGCGCCCGGTGCAACACAAAGACTAGCGCCAGAAACTTCAAAGATTTTGGCGCCCGTGGCAACACGGCCATTGGGCGCCACTTTTCTAGCAACTGGTGCCCCACGGGCAACATGCACCTAGACACAAACTCGAACCACGATTCGCACACGCCTCGCACACGTGCAGCAGACTAGCGCCTTGGGCAAAGACTGGTTTAGCGCCCCCACCGACAAAGACACCCAACACTTTCAAACCAAAAACCACCCGAGCCAAAATGTTTAAAAATGAATTTGGGCAAGGTGAATACAAAATTTGCACGAGGAAATATGTTCGTAAATACAAGTTTCACTCCCAGCCCCAAACACACACAAAACAAGCCCCAGGACATTTTCAAAATAACACACCTGCAAACTGAAAACCACTCGAGCCAAAACACTTAAAATTGAAAGTTGGCGGTGAATACAAAATTTGCACGAGGAAATATGTTCAGAAATACAAGTTTCACTCCCAAGCCCCAAAACACACACAAAACAAGCCCCTAGGGACACTTTCAAAATAACACTGCAACTGAGAAAACCACTCGAGCCAAAACACTTAAAATTGAAAGTTGGCAGGTGAATACAAAATTTGGCACGAGAAAATGTGCCCAGAAATACAAGTTTCACTCCCGGGCCCCAAAATACCCACATTTAGCGCGCCAGACAAAGAAACACACTTACCCAGCCATCGCTCATGGTGACACAGCGCCATTTCTCTAGGAAATTGGCGCCTGCACTTCAACATTCCCGAAACCTCCTCACATAAGACTGGGCGCACCATTCCTAGCCATATGGCGCCCCAACATCAAAATCCCCAAATTCTACAAATTCTCTCAAACCAATCCACATTATAATCATTCTAACACCTCCAATTTCACAAATTAACAAACAATTGCACACCCAAATCATCAATTACATCAAAATCATGAAATCATATATTGTAAAACCCTAACTCACGCTCTAAATCAATTTTACCAACAAATTCATCAAATTCAAGAAATCAAATCATCATGCAATCATCAATTAACATCAAACAAATTCCTATGATACACATAAAACCCATTATCTCCTCTATTATAGAGTGAGACTCCCCTTACCTCGAATTAACCGCAGAAATTGAGTCTAACCAAGTCACGTACAAGAACCACAGCAACTATGGAGCTTTCCTCTTCTCCTTTCTCCCTTGCGATCAAGCCCTTTCTCTTTTCCTCTCTTGGTGCGCCGTCCTCTCTTCTCTCTTCTCCCTCTCTTTCGTTTTCTTTCTTTGTTCCTTCCTTTGGTGCGAAATGCACCAACCCTAGGAGCCTAAGTCATTGGGCTTGGGCTCACGGCCCTAACAACAATGACTACGGTATTTCTAATACCACTCCCTTCTAATTAAAAATAAAATACTAAATATAAAACACTATATTATTTCTAATATAATTAAAATAGTGCAACACTTTAAATAATTTAATCAATTACTTAATTAAATCATTTAAGGTGTTACAACTCTCCCCCACTTAGGAAATTTCGTCCTCGAAATTGTACTGAAATCAATTAACTCTGGATAAGACTCCAGATCTTGCTTTCCGGCTCCCAAGTCATACTCTCACCGGTGAATTTCAACCACACTACCTTGACCAAGGCAATGTCTTTCCCTCTCAACACCTTCACTTCTCTATCATCAATCTTCACTGGCATAGTCTCCACAGTGAGGTTCTCACGTACCTCTACATCACCCATGTGATTCACATGAGACGGGTCTGGAATATACTTCCGAAGCTGTGGCACGTGGAATACATCGTGCAAGTTCGAAAGATTAGGCGGCAAAGCCACCCTATAAGCCACCTCTCCAACCTCTCGGTGATCCGACACGCCCAATAAACCTTGGGGTTAACTTCTTTGCTTTCGCTGAGCACGCCAACACCAGTCATAGGCGTGACCCTCAAGAACACATGCTCACCAGCCTGAAACTCCAAGTCCCGTCTCCTCCTACCATTCAACAACTTACACTGACTTACATCTACATTTCGACAACTCTCCTTCAGTCTATATACACTATACCTCGGCGACACTAAATCTGGACGTGCCTATACCTCACTTCAACACATACATACCTCGGTTATATCCTCTCAATTTACCACCACCGGTCTTGGTTTACTTACCTTAGACCTCAATAACCACACTTAGGCTTATGTTCTTCGTGCACCTCAACATCTATACTTCAAAGACACATATACTCTACACTTGGCCATTACTAATCTCTGGTGACTATTCTACCTTAAGCGCACCACACTTTAACACAACACTTCAACTCTGTACCTCGGTTCACCTATCGACAAGAACTCAAATATAAACCAAAGACACCATCAAGCCATTAATCCTCAACTCCAAATAAACCCGGTTAAAACACATCAACTCTCACTCAACCACGCTATAACACAGCAACTCCTACTCGTCAAAACAATATCAAACTCATATGTAAATGCATGGATGCAACCCAACGCCAATGCTTAATGCATGAGTACCATCACCGGCGTAATGGCACTGTCGCCGTCCTTTACACCGTCGTCTATTTCACCTAGACAACCCCAATAGCGCTAAGGCTAACGCCCACTCACGCGACACCTCAACACCACACTCACTAGCCCTACAAACTAACGCCCAACTCCATCGGGCGCCTCAACACCAAAGAGACCAAGTCTTTCACACGAGTAATGCCTGGAAGGCGACCTCAAACGCCACGGTACAACACAGGAACGAGGTCCTAGACCCATCACTCAACGTCAGTTCCCATTTGGAACCTCACCACTTAAACACATCGCTACTCAAAGCTCTAAGGCTGTCATCACACCTCGGACATAGCCCCATGGCTATCGTCCAACTCACCATCCAATACACCTCCAATTGTAGTTCTCACACTACCCCAACATCCTCACACCAAACGTAGTGGACTAAACAGTCACTACGAGGACCACAACGTCACCTAGGACTAAAACGTCACCTAGGGACTAAACGGACTATCCCTTTTCAACCACTTAAGCGTTCACAACGCCAAACAACACCCCCAGTTGCGCCTGGCAGCGCCTTGCGCAACTGTGGCTTCGAACGGCACCTCGGCACCCTCTCCTGGAACCTCGGCACACGCACCACTAACCTCGACACACAGGCACTAAGCCTCCTCTCTGCACCATAAATCCTCTCGGCATCTATACTTATACCACAACTACCATACTTACTTCACCTTAGTCTTAACGCAACTAGGTTACTTCTACTTCAAGTCACCCTTAATCACCTCGGTTCACCACCTCGGCTATGCCTACACTTAGTCACGCATCTTATCTTCAATGGCGTCCCCCAATGCCTCACCCTCGGTTGCCATGGTTACTTAACTTAGGTCGCCTATCACTCACCTCAGTTCACTTAGGTACAAGCCTCTATTTCATTCACCTCGGTTGCCATACCATCTCGGCAACTTGATTCAAAGAACTACACTTAGGTGTATAAATACACGCCATACTCCAAAGAATCACCTCAGATACCTATGCTACACCCGGCAACTACAAGCCGACCCTACGCTCCAACTCTCACACTTTGACAACTTGGCATACAACTTCCTCTCTTTCAAAACCTCTAGCACCACCCTCAAGTGCCCCGCATGCACTTCCTCTCGATTTTGAGTACACCGAATATCATCAATAAAAACAACCACAAACCGAGATATAGATAATTTCTTTGTTTTCTCGGATGTCTTCATCCTTCACCTTAACTGGTGATACCCGACCTCAAGTCAATCTTGCTAAACACTTTAGCACCCACCAGCTGATCCATCAGATCATCTATCCTCGGAAGAGGATACTTATTCTTGATAGTTACTTTATTCAATTGTCTGTAGTCCACGCACAGACGCATACTCCCATCCCTCTTCTTAACCAACAAGACTGGAGCTCCCCATGGTGACACACTAGGAATTCTCGTCAGGAAACACTTCAGGGGAACTCACACACCACTTGCAACCCATCAACTACAACTTGGTTCTCAGTAGACATAGGTGCCATCAAAGCAAACAGCTGACCACCCTCCTTCATAACTTTATGCAGCTGACCCGCAAACAACAAAACGGACTCTTCCTCTTCCGTAGGAAGGAAACTTACTGACTTGCAATCGAAGCTCTTGTGACCCGGCTTGCCACACTTGAAACACACCATATCAGCGGGAGCATCTCCCCCACTTGGCTTCTTGCCCACAGCAGACTTACTACCACCAGCATACCTCTGTTTTCCTCAATCAGCAGTCACCTCATATGGCTTACTCCGGTTCTGGAACTCACCTCTATCAGCAGCATGAACAACAATTTAGAACTAATTCAAGACTCCTAACTGTCATACATAACATGACAAACAGACACACTTGGTCGGACAGATGTAACTTTTGCTCGATACCACTAATGTAACACCCCATTTCTACCGGTGAATTTAAATCAAAAATCGAGTATATAAAAATCATTTCGGTCATCTTTTGGTTTAGTGTGTTATAAAATAGTGAACCGATTGACTATGGGATTACTCGGAGTAATCGATACTACTTGCAATGTGCATTGACCTCCTTTGCAAGACTCTCGATGATGCCCTTGTAAATACACAAATAAAGAAATTTCGCCTTAGTGGCGAACCACAATTTAGCCATAGTCATTCAACACACTAATAGTATAACATAAATCATTCCTCAATAAAATGGAGCGTCACACATCTCTCTTAAAACATTCAATAGTTAACTCATCTCATAAACATAATCAAAATACGTAACACCAAAGAAATAAACTCGTGGAACTATAGTTTCACATAATGCAATGAGAGTACTCATGATCTCCACAGAATAATTCAAAGATCTCAAAACAAATACATGAAGGCTCAACAAAGAGCAAAACAAGACAACTATAGTTCATAACCCCATCCCCTAGGTGCTACGTGATCGAGTTGCACCGACTCGGGAGTAGTGAAGGTAGAAAGCCCTCACTCATGACTACCGTGGTAAACAACAATGAAAGGGTGAGTCTCGAACTATATAATAAAAGTGATAATAAGCAATATATATAATCATAGTTCACAAAGACACTCAAACACACCAATCATCACTCAACAATATTCATGCACTAATGAGCATGTATGCAATGTAAGTATGCATGTGGTACCATTTGCCTCTCGGCAAGATTCTCATCAATAATGGAGTCTCATGACTCGGCCTCCCGCCGCCTCAAGCTTCCACACTCGGCCTCCTACGCCTCGAGCTTCACACTGCAGCCCTCGCCGCCTCCGAGCTTCACAATTATTTTATAAGCTCTACGATCGCAAATAGAATGTATGCATGAGACTCCATGTACAACACAAACACAATCCCAGCAAATCAATGCACACATTAACTCTTTACCTGTAGTTAATCTCATTTTATAGCCCTCATGGCTTGGCCTCCGCCCATGCCCCCATGGCATGCTCGGTCACCTCATTATACACTCTCAACACCATTAAGTCCCAAGGACTAATCTCCTAGAGTACTCAACCTCACTCAGGACCTAAACCACCATTTAGGACCAAAACAATCATCTAGGGACCAAACTGTCACCTAGGGACCAAAACAAAGACACTCTTAGGCACTTGGCAAAGACTAGGCGCCATTTTCCCCACATTCGCGCGCGCTCGGTGCAACACAAAGACTAGCGCCGTAAACTCGGCATTTGGCGCCCGTGGCAACACAAACCCACGGGCGCCACTTTTCTAGCAATCTGGTGCCCCCGGGCAACATGCACCTAGACACAAACTCGCACACGCCTGCACACGCCTCGGACATGTGCAAGCAGACTAGGCGCCTTGGCAAAGCTGGGTTTAGCGCCCCATCGACCCAAAGACACCCAACACTTTCAAACCAAAAACCACCCGAGCCAAAATGTTTAAAAATGAATTTGGCGTGTGAATACAAAATTTGGCACGAGGAAATATGTTCTGTAAATACAAGTTTCACTCCCCGGCCCCAAACACACACAAAACAAGCCCCACCGGGACATTTTCAAAATAACACTGCAAACAGAAAACCACTCGAGCCAAAACACTTAAAATTGAAAGTTGGCGGTGAATACAAAATTTGCACGAGGAAATATGTTTGAAATACAAGTTTCACTCCCCGGCCCCAAAACACACACAAAACAAGCCTACTAGGGACACTTTCAAAATAACACTGCAACTAGAAAACCACTCTGAGCCAAAACACTTAAAATTGAAAGTTGGCAAGGTGAATACAAAATTTGGCACGAGAAAATGTGCCCAGAAATACAAGTTTCACTCCCGGCCCCAAAATACCCACATTCGCGCCCAGACAAAGAAACACACTTACAGTCCAGCCATCAGCATAAAGGACACAGCGCCATTTCTCTAGGAAATTGGCGCCTGCACTTCAACATTCCCGAGAAACCTCTGCACATGCACTGGGCGCACCATTCCTAGCCATATGGCGCCCCAACATCAAAATCCCCAAATTCTACAAATTCTCTCAAACCAATCCACATTATAATCATTCTAACACCTCCAATTTCACAAATTAACAAACAATTGCACACCCAAATCATCAATTACATCAAAATCACGAAATCATATATTGTAAAACCCTAACTCACGCTCTAAATCAATTTTACCAACAAATTCATCAAATTCAAGAAATCAAATCATCATGCAATCATCAATTAACATCAAACAGCCCCTATGATACACATAAAACCCATTATCTCCTCTATTATAGAGTGAGACTCCCTTACCTCGAATTAACCGCAGAAATTGAGTCTAACCAAGTCACGTGCACAAGAACCACAAAGAACTATGGAGCTTTTCTCTTCTCCTTTCTCTCTTGCGATCAAGCCCTTTCTCTTTTCCTCTCTTGGTGCGCCGTCCTCTCTTCTCTCTTCTCCCTCTCTTTCGTTTTCTTTCTTTGTTCCTTCCTTTGGTGCGAAATGCACCAACCCTAGGAGCCTAAGTCATTGGGCTTGGGCTCCTGGGCCCAAAATGCAACTGACTCCGGTATTTCTAATACCACTCCCTTCTAATTAAAAATAAAATACTAAATATAAAACACTATATTATTTCTAATATAATTAAAATAGTGCAACACTTTAAATAATTTAATCAATTACTTAATTAAATCATTTAGGGTGTTACACCTGAGTAATCCCATAGTCAATCAGTTCACTATTTTATAACACACTAAACTAAAAGATGACCAGAAATGATTTTTGTATACTCTGATTTTTGATTTAAATTACAGGGTAGAAATGGGGTGTTACACACAACCTCAGGATATAACACATCAACTCATAGTCAACAAAACACGTCACCAAACGCATGAGTATGTTCATGAATGCAACCCAACACCAAGGGTATAATGCATGTGGATCCATCACCAAAATAAGCCTTGAGGGCATGTCCGTCACTAATGATATGAGGCCGAAGCCAACAATATCAAGGCCGAAGCCTATATCCGTCCCTTGGATGCATACGAGGCATGTGACTCCATGAACAATGCATCAACCACAAACAATCACATCATGTATGCATTCACAACGGCACTGGATTTACCATCGTCATTAAATCCATCGTCACTACACCGTCTTCTAATTCACCTAGACATCATCAGTAGCTCTATGGCTAACGTCCGTCTCACTGGAAACATCAACACCAAAATCTATAGCTCTATGGCTAACATCAAACCTCAATCAACAGCTCTATGGCTAACGTCCATCTCACCGGACACATCGACACCAAAACCAATAGCTCTATGGCTAACATCAACACCTCGACCACTAGCACTATGGCTAACATCAAACACCTCGGTCACTAGCTCTATGGCTAACATCAAACACCTCGGTCACTTAATTCACCAAGTCATCATCAATAGCTCTATGGCTAACATCAAACACATCGGTCACTAGCTCTATGGCTAACATCAACACCTACATCAATAGCTCTACAGCTAACGTCAATACCTCACCGGTCACATAAGGACCAAAACGTCACCTAAGGACTAAACGTCACCTAGTGACTAAACCGGCTTCACCATTCAGCAACTTAGACGCACTCGGCATCAAACAGCACTCAAAACTGCGCCTGGTAGCAACCTGCGCTACACTGGCATCAAAACTGCACCTCGGCACACTCACACTGCACCTCGGCACACACACACTACCCTTCGTCTCACCACACTGCACCTCGGTACACACACACTACCCTTCGTCTCACCACACTGCACTTTGGCGCACCACACTGCACCTTGGTACACACACACTACCCTTCGTCTCACCACACTTCTTCACATCCACACTTCGACACCTACACGTCGACTCCCACACACTTACACTTCATCACGTCTACACGACGACACTTACACTCCGGTACATCTACACCTCAACACATACGCCTCGGTATATATACACTATACCTCGACAACTACACTTCGCTCCAAATGGACTACACCTAGACCACTACACCTCAGCATACATACACTACACCTCGACAGCTTCACTTCAACATAGATACACTACACCTCAATACATATATACCTCGACAATACTACCTCGGTATATATATACTATACCTTGACAACTACACTTCAGCCTACATTTACTACACTTCAATACATCCCTACCTCGACAACACTAGATTCGACATACCTATACTTCACTTCAATACATCCATACCTCGGTTACACTTTCTAAATTCACCATTACTCACCTCGGTACTACACTACCTCGGTTACACTACTTCACTTGACCATCAATCACCTTGCAACACTTCCTCACTTAACCATTACTCACCTCGGTACTACACTACCTCGGTTACACTACTTCACTTGACCATCAATCACCTTGCCACACTTCCTCACTTAAGCATTACTCACCTCGGTACTACACTACCTCGGTTACACTACTCCAGTTACACTCCTTCACTTCACCATCCCTCACCTCGGTTACACTACCTCGGTTACACTAGCTTTGACATCCATATACTACAGCGCACAGATACTCACTTCAACACGCCTACTCTTCTCGGCACATACATACTTCGACGCACATATACTACGACACACACCTTTACGCTGACACACTTATGCTTCTCGGCACACCCTTACTTCGACTCACTATCCTCGACGCACACACCTTCGACCTTCACAAGCTACAACGCACCTAACCCTCATCTTCCATTTTTTCTTTGATTCTCATACTATGATCAAACTTAAACCACAATTTCTACAACACATGTTCATTCGAAAACTTGACCAACACACACCAAAGTAACAACTAAGGTGACAACACCAAAATTGGCGCCCTTGCGCCTAGCTAGGGTTCCTCAAACCCATTTTCTTTTCTAGGTCTTACATATGACAAATCATCAACAAAACATACACACATCACAATTTCACCAAATTGACTTAACCACAACATCAGTCACACAATCAACAACACAATCAACTCAATACAACAATCATCCTAGAGTCTAACCCACACATAACACTCATCATATACTCTATTATAGGTGAAAGAGAGCCCCCTTACCTTATTGAAGAACACCAGCACTCTCTCCACCAAGAATCACCAACCATCACCAACAATCAAGCTTCTCTTCCTTGCTTGAACTCTCCACGCCAAGATCTTCTCTTCTCCTCTCTCTTAGGGCTGTCGCACTTCTCTCTCTCTACTCTCTTACTTTACTCTTTGACTTTTCTTTGTTTTGATTGCAAATGACTCTCTCACCTTCGACACCTTCACTTATCACATGAAGATGGGCCTAATTCATGGATATGGGCCTAACTATCATGGGCCTCTATTCACACCTCCTTCATTACTTGCACTACTCCCTCTTTTAATTAAATTACCACTCACTTTTTACTAACCACCACTCCTCATTTAAATCAAATACCCTATCACTATTTTAATTTAACCAACCAATATACCACTTAATTAAATAAATAAATACTTGAATTATTTTTGGGGCGTTACAACTCTCCCCCACTTAGAATATTTTCGTCCTCGAAAATCTCATCAATTACATGAACACATCAGTTCCATCAATCTTATTCCTGCTCCCAACTATCAACAACGCCTTCTTGTACACTAAGTACTAGGACATACACACCTCTCTACACCCTTACCTTGTACCAAAACTCTATTCTCAGGGTCACCAAAGTCTCACTCGATTATCCAAACACCATTAATCTTCCGTTAGGGAACTAAACTATAGCAATTACTTAAGGTACTAAGGCTTATCTCTTACATCAATCTATATCTGAGCTACAAACAATGCTCTCCTTATATCTGCATCCTATTCTCCGTACTGAATTCTAATCCTTTAATCACCAAAGTTACACACGACCACCCAGATCCTATATAGGTAGTTATTCGACTACCATACTCTTAATAACAATTATTCCACCTCAGGTTTCCCAGAAACCGCATTTCTAAACTCTTTCCAAAAAGGCATGCTTTATCACTTTGCATGAACTTCAAATCAAAGTGTCGATCCTTATCTTTACATCTCCCTACTATCAACCCCCAAATCAAAACACAAACATCCATAAGGCACTTAATTATCTAAAAATTAAGAATCAACCAAACTTGCACACACCACTCAATTATTCAAGTACATATCCAAAATTTATAGTAACCACGAGTTATTGTCACCTCTTTCATTGGGGATGAGTTATTGGGGTGATCAGTCCCTCCTACTCACACAACCAATTAGTTAAGGTCACAAAACTACGTCTTTTCAAATTTACACCACTAAGAGACTTTTAACGCAGTCTAAAGTGTGAAGGTGTCGTCACGACTCCCACTCTTTTGACGTCGTTAAAACCCTTTTAATCACACACATCCCAAAGATACAAACAACAGTCACAAACAATTACAAGCAAAATCTACAAAAAAGTTTCTGTCGAAGATCGACAAGGGACTCTGAGACACTACGACTGGACAACTTGGCCGGACAGACCGAACTGCTCTGATACCAACTTGTAACACCCCATTTTCCCACTTTATAATTTAGTTTAAAATCAGAGTTCGAAAATCGTTTTTCTTTTAAAAATACATCCTCCAGGGAATGTTACGTTCACCAAAACATGACTTTAATTTAGTCAACAATACTTTTCAATAATAAATATAATTGCGTGATACATAGCCCGACTTAAATGGGGCGAACCCTCAAATCCTTAAACCAGTCATACATCACCAATATATATAAACCTAACTAAACAATAACAAGACAACTAGAACTACTCGTCCCCCCAGTGCTATGCCTCAGAGAAAGACGCCACAACCAGACTGAGGAAGGAAGACCTTCATTCGGAATCACCTGCACGTTGCCGACATGAGAAGCAACATAGAAAGCAGAAGGGTGAGTCTCTAACACATATAATAAAATGTATGATAAACATTATGTTAGAGAAAGGCAACTAGGAACAACCTCGACTCACTACTAGAAAAAAGGCTTTTTATATCGGTTAAAAAAGGCTTTTCATATCGGTTCCGTAACCGATATAGATAAAGGGGATATTAAAAACATGCGCTTTCTATATCGGTTAAAGAACCGATATGGAAAATGTTTTTTATATCGGTTCCCAGTAGAACCGTTATGGAAAGTCAGTTTTTAAACCTATAAAACATTTTTTTTATATCGGTTTCTAAGTTGAACCGATATTGAAAATCACTTTTTATATCGGTTATTTAAAGGAACACGATATGAAAAGTTTTTTTTTTTTTTAAAAAAAAAATAAAAAATTCCTCAATTGGATATACAGCAAACAACAAAATCTCAACAAATACAATATTTATATAAAAATACAAAGATCTCAAATTATATTCAATATCCATATCTAAATACAAAAACGAATCTAATACACACACTATCTATACAAAGAAAGCAACAAAATCGTAACAAATACAATATTTATATCCAAATACAAAAACAAATCTAATAAACACACTATATTTTACTAACACCAACATGTAGAGTCGCAATGTAATCCAAAACAAGACTTCGTGGATTGTCAAAAGCGTAAGCACCTTGCCCCAAGTTAGGTGGAGAGAAAGCTACAAAAACCATCATCCGCACCACAACCAAATATCACGTAATTGGCTAAACACTCAACATTTGCTTACTAATCAATGCATGCAAAGCAAACACACGCCAAACATCTTATTTATCAAGAAACTACCCAAATTATCACAAGTAACTCAAAATCTAGATATACATACTCTAAGATTAAAGTGGAAATAAACAAGACTAATCTAGGAACAAACGAGAGGAATATGATTTGTCCATAGGTTGATGATTGCCTGGCCCGGTCATACAAATCACAACCGCATCTAGAGTAAATATTTGTGTAACTACTGCAACTCACCGGTGGTGTTTGGTGTTCTTAAATGATAATAAGGTGCATTATTATAGTTGAAGATTACAAATGTACATTAAACTAGGAGTCTTCCTTGCTTGCAACCTCCAAGCCATTACCGCAAAACACAATTATAGTCATTCCCAAGCATTGTAAAGCGGTTCAAGAACAATAGCAACATCAAATCGACTAATCGATAACTATATATATATCTTACCATCGTGGTCAAAAAGAAAACTTGTTTCACCTTGCCATTAGGCAGGATTTCTCAAAAGTTGTCATACCCTTGTCCCGCACAAAACAAACTCATGAAGAGAGTTAAGACTAACCAGTTGGCATGCTAAACTTACTTGAAGACCCTAGTAAGATTTCATTTCACACTAGTATTGTTTTTATCAACTACTCTCTGCCAACACACAAAATCAATATGTCACTCCTCAATAGCCCTTGTAACAAACACAAATCCGACATCATTTCCAAAACTCCAAAATAAACCAATTAAAATGTGTTTTTGTAGTCAAAGCTTGTTCACGCAAAATGTGAAGGAAACTATGTTTTGTAAAGGAAACATGTTGTGAGTAGGAAAAATCCTAATGTAATGTAGATTAAGTAGAATAAAAACAACATTAAAAGAGTAACATAAGAATGATCCGATATTTGTTATGACCCAAAACATGGAATTCGATCCGATTCGACAAATGAAACAAGCCCTTTATTAATGACAAAAGTAAAGGAATCGAGAGGTCAAATACAACTCTTTATTTTAAAATAATGCACAATAATGTAAGTAATTATTGAACACTAAATGAATACTCCGCCTATATGGGGGCACAAGAGTATGTCTATATCTTCGATATGTACTTTGAAGACTTACAAAAAGTCGCTAACTCCGTCATATCTTGCAAATAAACCAGAAATAACTTGAGCCATGTATCATCACCATGCATAACCATTTTGTATCCAATCTTAGAGAATCTGTCTTCGCGACGGTGTGCATGTAATGATGGCATCGTGATAAGTAAGTCACGGAAAATTTAATGACATGGCCAATTTTTTCAACATAATTGTGCAACTAACCTAGAAGATTGTCATCCGAGTAAGCCCGGGAGTTAAAGTTGAAAGCCACATCTAGGAAACCCCAATTGCTCCGAAACCATAGCCTAGAATGACAAACACAAAAGATAAAATGAGAAGTGGAAAAAGAAAATGATTGCCATGGATCATATCATATCATATGCTCTCCTTTCATACTTACACATTTGAAATGGGAAAGGACACTAACCTTCAAACGAGGCATGGTAATCGTTGGAGCTGCAGATATTGAATGATATCCAACAAACCGCACCAACTTGCCAACAATGACCGAGTGTATGGCATAGCTTCCATAAAAGTATTGTTTGGAGGTTGACCCTTCTTGCCAAGTACAAATTCTCACTGGAAGACCATCAACTACCTACAATAATTTGATTGTGAAACAAATTAATATCTTCAATGATGCCTCAGTGCTACAAACAACCAAAAACAAATGTATGACCAAATCATAGACCTTTTCAAATATGGAATTATGGCGATTATACATACCATTAAGATGAGTCGATCATACGAAGGAGGATCTCGAGATAATTCCTACACGTAAGAACAATTTATACCAAAATTTTCAAGAATAACAAAACTAGAAGCAAAATGAAAATAAGATTAAATCAATTATTCACCTTTTATTATCAGTAAACAAAGTCTCTAAGAATGCTTTCCATACCAAAAATACCGAAAAAATCCCAAATCGCATTTGAAAATTGTTTCCGTATTTTCCCTATTATTCTACCTGTTTCAATTCCACCGACCAAAATAAAGAAGAACCACCAACCTTCATTAACCATAAAGCACTCAGAACAAGCAACATTTTTTAATCAAAGAAATTTAACCTAATTTTTTGGTGTACACTAAGCTAGAAGGGAACCAAAGAACAAAAACAAAGATAGTAAACTAAGCAAAACTGAAATAACAGGTACAACAAGAGAAGAGGTACCGCAAGAGGAGTGGGAAGAGGAACCGCAAGAAGGGAAAGGATTACCTGGGGTTGTAGGAGTTCCCGAACCCAAAGAACTACAAAAGTTCTCAAGAACTAAAAACTCCCTAGTCATCTATCTAAGCATTGGCAGGTGCATCCACTTAACCCATGTGTACTGAGCAAGAGATGTAAACAACTACGCAATGCTAAAACAAAAGCTCAATCAAGGCTCGTAAATCAAACCCCAACTACACCATTCCTACCTATAAAAGCATATGAAATTACATAATATGAATCATTCCCAAAAATTCGCTTCCCTCAATTTCACTCCTTCTACCAAATAAAACATTATTATATATAATGGATCTAGTGCAACACTAAAATGTGTCAAATAATCAATCACTTAAAAATGAATTCATGGTGATGTTGGCTATTATTAGACATTAAAAAGAAAAAGAAATCAGCTCATATTGTTACAACAAAACAAACCCTTTAATTGTAATTTGTTAAAGAAACAAAGGGAAAAGAATGATAGTACTAAGATGTAGGGTTTAGATCTTCCCTGTTTTGTAGAGCTTATCATATTCTTCAAGTTCGTCATAGTAAATATCCCAAACACATCGAACGCATCCGCTATCGCAACAATCGCGGACTCTCGGCCCGGGAGGAGGAATCTCCTTTTTCGGGCGTTGGAATCGGATTTAGGTTGAATCGGTTGAGGTGCGGGTAAATTTGTCATTCTCGTGGTATCGCCATGCGAATCGGTTGGAGAAAGAAGGGTGAGGTGCGTTGAGAGTGGGCAACGAATACCGCAAGAGGAGTGGGAAGAGGAACCGCAAGAAGCGAACGAAAGCAAAAGTGGGAAGGAGAGTGAGTGACTGTAAAAACGAGGAGAGCAGGCGAGACGGCGAGGGAGAGGGCAACGAATGTGAGGACGGCGCGAGAAGGTGACTGACGAAGAGAGTGAGAGGGAGAGTGAACGCAAAGGTCCTTTCATTGTTTTGTGGAGCGTGGGTGAATAAAATCCATATCGGTTTGAATAGGAGCCGATATGGATTAGAGTAAAATAGAGTTTTCATATCGGTTAGAACAGGAACCGATATAGATAATTTGCTCATAATTTCAAAAATGCCACCGCCTCTTTTTTCATATCGGTTATAGTGTGAACCGTTATTAATTGCTGATGTAAAATCCATATTTTCCACTAGTGGCTCAACAAACAAACACACAACCTCAGGTTATAACACATCAACTCATAGTCAACAAAACACGTCACCAAACGCATGAGTATGTGCATGAATGCAACCCAACACCAAGGGTATAATGCATGTGGATCCATCACCAAAATAAGCCTTAACGGCATGTCTGTCACTAATGATATGAGGCCGAAGCCAACAATATCAAGGCCGAAGCCTATATCCGTCCCTTGGATGCATATGAGGCATGTGACTCCATGAACAATGCATCAACCACAAACAATCACATCATGTATGCATTCACACCGGCACTGGATATACCATCGTCATTAAATCCATCGTCACTAAACCGTCGTCTAATTCACCTAGACATCATCAGTAGCTCTATGGCTAACGTCCATCTCACCAGACACATCAACACCAAAATCAATAGCTCTATGGCTTACATCAAACCTCAATCAACAGCTCTATGGCTAACGTCCATCTCACCGGACACATCGACACCAAAAACAATAGCTCTATGGCTAACATCAACACCTCGACCACTATGGCTAACATCAAAGACCTCGGTCACTAGCTCTATGACTAACATCAAACACCTCGGTCACTTAATTCACCAAGTCATCATCAATAGCTCTATGGCTAACATCAACACATCGACCACTAGCGCTATGGCTAACATCAAACACATCGGTCACTAGCTCTATGCCTAACATCAATACATCCATCAATAGCTCTACAGCTAACGTCAATACCTCACCGGTCACATAAGGACCAAAACGTCACCTAAGGACTAAACGTCACCTAATGACTAAACCGGCTTCACCATTCAGCAACTTAGACGCACTCGGCGTCAAACAGCACTCAAAATTGCGCCTGGTAGCAACCTGCGCTACACTGGCATCAAAACAGCACATCGGCACACTCACACTGCACCTCCGCACACACACACTACCCTTTGTCACATCACACTGCACTTTGGCGCACTATACTGCACCTCGGCACACACACACTACCCTTCATCTCACCACACTGCACTTTGGCGCACCACACTGCACCTCGGTACACACACACTACCCTTCGTCTCACCACACTGCACCTCGGTACACACACACTACCCTTCGTCTCACCACACTGCACTTTGGCGCACCACACTGCACCTTGGTACACACACACTACCCTTCGTCTCACCACACTTCTTCACATCCACACTTCGACACCTACACGTCGACTCCCACACACTTACACTTCATCACGTCTACACGACGACACTTACACTCCGGTACATCTACACCTCAACACATACGCCTCAGTATATATACACTATACCTCGACAACTACACTTCGCTCCAAATGGACTACACCTAGACCACTACACCTCAGCATACATACACTACACCCACTTCAACTTAGATACACTACACCTCAATACATATATACCTCGACAACACTACCTCGGTATATATATACTATACCTTGACAACTACACTTCAGCCTACATTTACTACACTTCAATACATCCCTACCTCGACAACACTAGATTCGACATACCTATACTTCACTTCAATACATCCATACCTCGGTTACACTTTCTCAATTCACCATTACTCACCTCGGTACTACACTACCTCGGTTACACTACTTCACTTGACCATCAATCACCTTGCCACACTTCCTCACTTAACCATTACTCACCTCGGTACTACACTACCTCGGTACACACACACACTACCCTTCTTCTCACCACACTGCACTTTGGCGCACCACACTGCACCTCGGTACACACACACTACCCTTCGTCTCACCACACTTCTTCACATCCGCACTTCGACACCTACACATCGATTCCCATACACTTACACTTCATCACGTCTACACGACGACACTTACACTCCGGTACATGTACACCTCAACACATACGCCTCGGTATATATACAATATACCTCGACAACTACACTTCGCTCCAAATGGACTACACCTCGACCACTACACCTCAGCATACATACACTACACCTCGATAGCTTCACTTCAACTTAGATACACTACACCTCAATACATATATACCTCGACAACACTACCTCGGTATATATATACTATACCTTGACAACTACACTTCGCTCCAAATGGACTACACCTAGACCACTACACCTCAGCATACATACACTACACCTCGACAACTTAACTTCAACTTAGATACACTACACCTCAATACATATATACCTCGACAACACTACCTCGGTATATATATACTATACCTTGACAACTACACTTCAGCCTACATACACTACACTTCAATACATCCCTACCTCGACAACACTAGATTCGACATAACTATACTTCACTTCAATACATCCATACCTCGGTTACACTTCCTCAATTCACCATTACTCACCTCGGTACTACACTACCTCGGTTACACTACTTCACTTGACCATCAATCACCTTGCCACACTTCCTCACTTAACCATTACTCACCTCGGTACTACACTACCTCGGTTACACTACTTCACTTGACCATCAATCACATTGCCACACTTCCTCACTTAACCATTACTCACCTCGGTACTACACTACCTCGGTTACACTACTTCACTTGACCACCAATCACCTTGCCACACTTCCTCACTTAACCATTACTCACCTCGGTACTACACTACCTCGGTTACACTACTTCACTTGACCATCAATCACCTTGCCACATTTCGTCACTTAACCATTACTCACCTCGGTACTACACTACCTTGGTTACACTACTCCAGTTACACTCCTTCACTTCACCATCCCTCACCTTGGTTACACTACCTCGGTTACACTAGCTTTGACATCCATATACTACAACGCACAGATACTCACTTCAACACGCCTACTCTTCTCGACACATACATACTTCGACGCACATATACTACGACGCACACCCTTACGCTGACACACATATGCTTCTCGGCACACCCTTACTTCGACTCACTATCCTTCGACGCACACACCTTCGACCTTCACAAGCTACAACGCACATAACCCTCATCTTCCCTCTTTTCTTTGATTCTCATACTATGATCAAACTTAAACCACAATTTCTACAACACATATTCATTCGAAAACTTGACCAACACACACCAAAGTAACAACTAAGGTGACAACACCAAAACTGGCGCCCTTGCGCCTAGGGTTCCTCAAACCCATTTTCTTTTCTAGGTCTTACATATGACCAATCATCAACAACACATACACATATCACAATTTCACCAAATTGACTCAACCACAACATCAGTCACACAATCAACTCAATACAACAATCATTCTAGAGTCTAACCCACACATAACACTCATCATATACTCTATTATAGGTGAAAGAGTGCCCCCTTACCTTATTGAAGAACACCAGCACTCTCTCCACCAAGAATCACCAACCATCACCAACAATCAAGCTTCTCTTCCTTTCTTGAACTCTCCACGCCAAGATCTTCTCTTCTCCTCTCTCTTAGGGCTGTCACATCTCTCTCTCTACTCTCTTACTTTACTCTTTGACTTTTCTTTGTTTTGATTGCAAATGACTCTCTCACCTTCGACACCTTCACTTATCACATGAAGATGGGCCCAATTCATGGATATGGGCCTAACTATCATGGGCCTCTATTCACACCTCCTCCATTACTTGCACTACTCCCTCTTTTAATTAAATTACCACTCACTTTTTACTAACCACCACTCCTCATTTAAATCAAATACCCTATCACTATTTTAATTTAACCAACCAATATACCACTTAATTAAATAAATACTTGAATTATTTTTGGGGCGTTACAACTCTCCCCCACTTAGAATATTTTCGTCCTCGAAAATCTCATCAATTACATGAACACATCAGTTCCATCAATCTTATTCCTGCTCCCAACTATCAACAACGCCTTCTTGTACACTAAGTACTAGGACATACACACCTCGCTACACCCTTACCTTGTACCAAAACTCTATTCTCAGGGTCACCAAACTCTATTATCCAAACACCATTAATCTTCCGTTAGGGAACTAAACTATAGCAATTACTTAAGGTACTAATGCTTATCTCTTACATCAATCTATATCTGAGCTACAGACAATGCTCTTCTCATCTCTGCATCCTATTCTCCGTACTGAATTCTAATCCTTTAATCACCAAAGTTACACACGACCACCCAGATCCTATATAGGTACTTATTCGACTACCATAATCTTAATAACAATTATTCCACCTCAGGTTTCCCAGAAACCGCATTTCTAAACTCTTTCCAAAAAGGCATGCTTTATCACTTTGCATGAACTTCAAACTCAAAGTGTCGATCCTTATCTTTACATCTCCCTACTATCAACCCCCAAATCAAAACACAAACATCCATAAGGCACCTAATTATCTAAAAATTAAGAATCAACCAAACTTGCACACACCACTCAATTATTCAAGTTAAAATTAGTACATATCCAAAATTTATAGTAACCACGAGTTATTGTCACCTCTTTCATTGGGGATGAGTTATTGGGGTGATCAGTCCCTCCTACTCACGCAACCAATTAGTTAAGGTCACAAAACTACGTCTTTTCAAATTTACACCACTAAGAGACTTTTAACCCAGTCTAAAGTGCGAAGGTGTCGTCACGACTCCCACTATTTTGACGTCGTTAAAACCCTTTTAATCACACACATCCCAAAGATACAAACAACAGTCACAAAGAACTACAAGCAAAATCTACAACAAAGTCTCTGTCGAAGATCGACAAGGGACGATGAGACACTACGACTGGACAACTTGGCCGGACAGACCGAACTGCTCTGATACCAACTTGTAACACCCCATTTTCCCACTTTATAATTTAGTTTAAAATCAGAGTTCAAAAATCGTTTTTCTTTTAAAAATACATCCTCCAGGGAATGTTATGTTTACCAAAACATGACTTTAATTTAGTCAACAATACTTTTCAATAATAAATATAATTGCGTGATACATAGCACGACTTAAATGGGGCGAACCCTCAAAACACTGATTCCTTAAACCAGTCATACATCACCAATATATATAAACCTAACTAAACAATAACAAGACAACTAGAACTACTCATCCCCCCAATGCTACGCCTCAGAGCAAGACGCCACAACCAGACTGAGGAAGGAAGACCTTCACTCGGAATCACCTGCACGTTGCCGACATGAGAACCAACATAGAAAGCAGAAGGGTGAGTCTCTAACACATATAATAAAATGTATGATAAACATTATGTTAGAGAAAGGAAACTAGGAACAACCTCGGCTCAACAAACAAACACACCACCTCAGGTTATAACAGATCAACTCATAGTCAACAAAACACGTCACCAAACGCATGAGTATGTGCATGAATGCAACCCAACACCAAGGGTATAATGCATGTGGATCCATCACCAAAATAAGCCTTGAGGGCATGTCTGTCACTAATGATATGAGGCCGAAGCCAACAATATCAAGGCCGAAGCCTATATCCGTCCCTTGGATGCATATGAGGCATGTGACTCCATGAACAATGCATCAACCACAAACAATCACATCATGTATGCATTCACACCGGCACTGGATATACCATCGTCATTAAATCCATCGTCACTAAACTATCGTCTAATTCACCTAGACATCATCAGTAGCTCTATGGCTAACGTCCATCTTACCAGACACATCAACACCAAAATCAATAGCTCTATGGCTAACATCAAACCTCAATCAACAGCTCTATGGCTAACGTCCATCTCACCGGACACATTGACACCAAAAACAATAGCTCTATGGCTAACATCAACACCTCGACCACTATAGCTAACATCAAACACTTCGGTCACTAGCTCTATGACTAACATCAAACACGTCGGTCACTTAATTCACCAAGTCATCATCAATAGCTCTATGGCTAACATCAACACATCGACCACTAGCGCTATGGCTAACATCAATCACATCGGTCACTAGCTCTATACCTAACATCAACACCTCCATCAATAGCTCTACAGCTAACGTCAATACCTCACCGGTCACATAAGGACCAAAACGTCACCTAAGGACTAAACGTCACCTAGTGACTAAACCGGCTTCACCATTCAGCAACTTAGACGCACTCGGCATCAAACAGCACTCAAAACTGCGCCTGGTAGCAACCTGCGCTACACTGGCATCAAAACTGCACCTCGGCACACTCACACTGCACCTCGGCACACACACACTACCCTTTGTCACATCACACTGCACTTTGCCGCACCATACTGCACCTCGGCACACACACACTACCCTTCGTCTCACCACACTGCACTTTGGCGCACCACACTGCACCTCGGTACACACACACTACCCTTCGTCTCACCACACTTCTTCACATCCACACTTCGACACCTACACGTCGACTCCCATACACTTACACTTCATCACGTCTACACGACGACACTTACACTCCGGTACATCTACACCTCAACACATACGCCTCGGTATATATACACTATACCTCGACAACTACACTTCGCTCCAAATGGACTACACCTCGACCACTACACCTCAGCATACATACACTACACCTCGGCAGCTTCACTTCGACTTAGATACACTACATCTCAATACATCTATACCTCGACAACACTACCTCGGTATATATATACTATACCTTGACAACTACACTTCAGCCTACATTCACTACACTTCAATACATCCCTACCTCGACAACACTAGATTCGACATACCTATACTTCACTTCAATACATCCATACCTCGGTTACACTTCCTCAATTCACCATTACTCACCTCGGTACTACACTACCTCGGTTACACTACTTCACTTGACCATCAATCACCTTGCCACACTTTCTCACTTAACCATTACTCACTTCGGTACTACACTACCTCGGTTACACTACTTCACTTGACCATTACTCACCTCGGTACTACACTACCTCGGTTACACTACTCCAGTTACACTCCTTCACTTCACCATCCCTCACCTCGGTTACACTACCTCGGTTACACTAGCTTTGACATCCATATACTACAACGCACAGATACTCACTTCAACACGCCTACTCTTCTCGGCACATACATACTTCGACGCACATATACTACGACGCACACCCTTACGCTGACACACTTATGCTTCTCGGCACACCCTTACTTCGACTCACTATCCTTCGACGCACACACCTTCGACCTTCACAAGCTACAACGCACCTAACCCTCATCTTCCCTCTTTTCTTTGATTCTCATACTATGATCAAACTTAAACCACAATTTCTACAACACATATTCATTCGAAAACTTGACCAACACACACAAAAGTAACAACTAAGGTGACAACACCAAAACTGGCGCCCTTGCGCCTAGGGTTCCTCAAACCCATTTTCTTTTCTAGGTCTTACATATGACCAATCATCAACAACACATACACACATCACAATTTCACCAAATTGACTCAACCACAACATTAGTCACACAATCAACAACACATTCAACTCAATACAACAATCATTCTAGAGTCTAACCCACACATAACACTCATCATATACTCTATTATAGGTGAAAGAGAGCCCCCTTACCTTATTGAAGAACACCAGCACTCTCTCCACCCAAGAATCACCAACCATCACTAACAATCAACACTACAAGAATAAGCTTGATTTGCCACAAACTTTTGCCACAAACTGATTTCCGTCGCCAATTTGCGACGGACTTGTGACGGATTTGCCACGGAATCTGTTGTGAGAAAAGCCTTGGTCAGTTTGGTAAAGATTTGCCACGGACATTGATAATTTGCCACGGGCGTTGATATTTTGCCACGGACATTCCGTCGCAACGCCGTGACAAACGTTTCAATTGGGATTTTAAGTAAAAGGATCCCTCGACCCTTTCTTTCACCCAATCTCACTCTCACACGACCTTTCACTCTCACACTCCTCACCTCACACCTCCGCGCCTCCCTCACCACCACTGAACCACCACCATCGCGCCTCCCTCAACCCTTTCACTCTCCTCTCTGAACATCTCGCTCTGAACCGATCTCTCAACCCTCTCTCACTCTTCTCTCTGAACCGATCTCTCACTCTCTGAATCCTAACACCTAAGCTTATATCCTTCTTTCTCTTGCACTCACAAATACCAAAACCCTAGCCTCACAAATCAAAAACACAAACTGAACTCAAAAAGAAAGGAGAAGAACGCTAGAGAGAATATCGTCTCTGTCACCGTTCTTTGCTTGTCGTTGCTCTTCGCAATCGCCGTCGTCGTTGGTCGTCACCGTAGCCTTTAGTGGAACGAAATCTTCAAAACCCTAAGTTGCTCGCTGTTAGTGGCCTTGCTTGTCGTCGCCTTCAGTTCTGGTATGTATATTTGGGAAAAGTCTATAATAGAGGATAGTTGATACATGTTTATCTTGATTCAGATGCACATTGTTTCTTTTCTCTCTTCTCATGGGTTGAATAATCGTGACTGCAATTTCTAAAGGGTAAGTGCTTAGGTCTTCCTTCCTCCTAAACGTTGCTTGAATTTGTATCTTATCTGAATGCTTTTGTTAATCTTCATTAATATGTTCTGTAGAATCTGCACATTGTCCTAACTCTTCATTTGAAACAGACTTGCTCAGAGAATTGTTCAAGGAGATGTCCCTCAAGCTTTGATGAATCGAAAGGTATGTGCTTTGTCTTAATAGACTATTCTTATATTATTGATAACCTCAAATTTGAAAAAAAAGAGACAAAAATTGTGACGATAACTGGCTCTAATATCACTTTTGTCTTTGCCTTTAAGGTGTTCGTTAAAGTTTATATGAAAACATTATTATCATTGTTTGGAAAAAATAGTTATTGTAGTTTGGTTTATTATCAGTGTTGATAGTTGATGGTTCTACTAGTAGAGTTATCCTTGAAATCTTATCTCTTGTTATTGGGATTGGTGATCTTAAAATCTTATCCTTGAAATTTGTGGTTTCACCTTCTTTGCAACGTGCAAGTTGTTTGTTGCTTCATTTGTGATTCTTATCAGTTTTGGCAATCAGTAGCACTTTAGTTCTTTGTGATACTATAGCTTTTCTTTGTGTGTAATGGGAATTTATCCCTTTTTTGAAATTTGAACATATGATTTTGGTTTCAAACCATCTTCCCGCTACTCCATAGCACATGAACATCACTTTATCCGAAGAAGCAATTGACATATCTCGCTCCCTAGTCAAACACGATCTTTGCATACTTGCGAAACATTTCTTTGTTTCAAAATGCCCCACAAAGGTATATTTATCGGTCATTGTGGGAATTGTTATTTTGTCCACACATATGAGTAATAGGGGTTATCTTTTTATTATCATTATTATCGGGTTAGACATTTTATCTGCTTCTCTTCTTGTATGTTATTCGCTTAACTTGATTGCACAATATCAATAATGATTTCTTGATATGCTTCTTTGGGAATCTGAGGTGGTCGGTGTTCCGTGACTTTGAAAGGAGATCTTAAAAATCGGTTTGTGGAAACAAATGTTGGTTTTGATACAATTTGTAAGGTATTTTTCCTATCACAATGAGAACTCTTGTTTAAACATGCTATTAACATGTGATGGAGCTCTGTATGTTTTCCCTTTTATGTTTTATATAAAAATGAGATATTATTGTGAAGTTGGTAATTTTTATGTCATATAACCTATTAGATAATGTGATATTTACCAATATTTATCAATTTGTTTTCAATATGGCATTGTATTCGTATTTTTTTTGTCGGTGTTTGACTTTGTTGAAATTATTTCATATTCTAATTGGAGCCTTTTAAAGTTCCCTTCTCCGACCAAGAAGAAAGACAGAGGTTGTGCATGAACAAATGAATTATCGGTGACAATTTTCTTTCTGTTTATTCGGTGAATTCTCACTCATAAGCAATGTTCAGACCGATGCTCTCTCTCGCAGAGAAGGTAAGGGGTCTATCGGTTGGCTTTTCTAATCATTTATTTGTGCGTGCGTGCACACGACCACACAAACACATTTTTTCGCTTCAAGTACCTCATCGATCGAGTTTTCTTTACGGTATTATTATTTCATCCGTCTTATGGGACGCAAAGCATCACATGTTGCTTTGGAATGCACCCTTCATCCCATCCAAACATGGTATGTATTAATGACTTGCATCTTTTGTGGATCGATTCTTGTGTTGTTTTGACGACAAATTATTTGTTAATATGCTCTATGCGGTAATACTTGGTGAGGAGGTTGCAAAGATCAAAGCTTACCCTTTTGACATTACGCATGCATTTACGATGCAATTCGGGCTAGAGCCGAGCAAGGTTTGAATTATCCGAATTACCTCTATTTATTCTTCAATTAATTCTGAGTTTTTTAGATCTAGAATCACATCCCTATGTTTTTTCGACAAATATCATGGAGTAATCCTCCCGCTGAAGGTCCGATTGAGAGCATTCTGAAGTTTATGCACTCTTAAAGGTAATATGTTTTTTCAAGCCATTGGAGGTCGTTGAAGATTCAAAAAATGAATTTACTTTGACATTATTGTTACTTGTTAGCATTTTTTTGTCTCCTAACCTATGAATATGATAGAGGATGAAACCTTAGTCCATTAAAACTTTTTTGTATCTCAGAAATTCATGGTTTGCTTAGACAAGGTGTTCTTTGGTGACACAATATCTTCTCACTTTCACCATGGGCTTCGCTTTATTTTTAATTTCTACCACCATTTATTAGGAGACAGGTAAGCTAATATTTATTATGTTGAAAATCGACCTTGAATCAAGTTTGCTCAAGATGATTACAAAAATCTAACTACGAATTTCAATGCTTCATGCCTTTGTTCTCACTTCTTTGCAACGACTTGCAGATTGAGACCGAGAAACTTCTAGCATACCTTGTGGAAGTGGAGATTAACAAGCGTCGTGTATGGTCATTGGATCTCTGCTCCATTCTCGTCTCTTGTGTTGCTTTTATTGAATATTGACAAAACTGGATTCAAATTTACTTTTTATTTGACAATATCATGATGAAATGTTAGTTATAAATGGTATATTTGTGAATTACACTTCAATTTGTTTCTTGCTATTTGTATCTGGTCTCATTGCATCCTTGTGGTTTTTCAGACATTTGTTAAGGCTAACTCCCTTGACTTGATAAAGATAACATACAAGGCTATTTTTATATTTTGATTTGCTCCTTTGCAGGCTCTTGAAGATATGGCTAAGAAGAATAATGGTAGAATCATCTGCCCAATGACAGGTTTATTTTCCCTCTTTGTTACTTTTGCTAATGAAATTCGGAGATGACATTTTGTCTTTGAATCGAAGGCCTTTTTTCCATTGTTGATGTCCCGGTTTTTCATTTTTAATATGACTTTGCTTTAAATCAAATTGACTCAAAATAGAAAGGAAAAATAAAATTCTGTTGATCAGTAGCATTTTTGGTTTGTGTAATTTTTTGGCAATTGATTTAGTAAAGTCAAAGAAAGAAGGATACCCTTTTGATCTATGTTGCTTTGAGCTTCAATTACTTTATACATTTCCAAACATGTCATGTGCTGCGTCAAATTAGCTACAATACAAAACAGCACTGCTACATAGTGATGGCATGTCATGGTTTAATTACTTGAGTTTAGAAGAATAGAAGATTGTGTTTAATATATGTGGTGCTTCAATGTGGAGTAATTGATTTTTCTTTCTGTTCCAGAGGTATTGTTTGATGGTATTTCATGTTTTAATGTAACCTTTCAATCTTCTTCAACTCTGCCAAGAAAAACAGATCTAGTACCAATTAGAACGTCTCTTGTTGATTACGGAAAGAAATCCAAACTTGGCTTCACAATCTATCCTTCCCCTCAGGTATATCACATATTGTTTGTTTTTGTTGATGTTGAATTGTTCATTTTTGGTTTCAGGTTTCAACTGCTGTTGTTGAACCCTACAACAGTGTTCTCTCCACCCACTCTCTCATTGAGAAATAATCATAATCAAAGGGGTGGGCATTTTGTTATAGTGAGAAAACTAGGAAAGCATGATTTTCAATAACTTTGACATTTTAAGAGCATTCTGAATAGGTTGCTTTTCTTCAGAAAAATAGCAGAACATGAATTTCCAAATTAAGATAGGAAGTCCTAGCTTTTTCAATTACTTACATCTATTTGATCATCTAAATTTTTATGGTTATCTGAACGCTTTTCCCTCCTTTTCAATGATGAGACTATAGAGATAAAGCATATGTATATTTGTTTAGTTGTATTATATATGTGTATAAATTTGGATGAGTGGGGAGGGGGTATTGGAACTAGAAAGGCATGATAAAAGGGATATTTGTTTGTCTCTGCTTGCTGAATAGTGATTTTTACACTTTGATATATACTGAGTGTTTCTTTTTAAGTTCACTTTGGGCAAGATCAAGAAATCAATCTTTTGGGTGATGGTACCGAGAAACCCGAATTTGGGGAATCATGGATATCAGGAAGAAGTAATTGAGCGTGTGAGTATATGTTATTATGATGGCATTTTTAATATCCATTTCAATACCGTTAATCTCATCTCCAATATCTCCAATAAACTCATCTCTATTGAAATTGTTATCTGATTTCAATTTGTTTGATCATGCAGCTCAATTTCTCATTCTTTAAATCACATTCCAACCATATTTCATGTCCCCGCACTCTGCATCACATGGTACATCGCACAATTATCCGAGGCATAATTATTGAATGTTTTAGTTTGTGTGTATGCCATAGTCTCAGTATATGCAATCTTTTGCAAATTATCAATCATGCCATAATTAGAGGATTTATTTGATTAACCTAAATATGCATTCAGTAATTTATTTGATGACAAAGATGCCAGTATTCTGTTTTATACCAAGGGCCGAGTTAGACCAAATTTGAGATTTATAGCATGCAATATTAAGACTGAGGACTTTGTGATGATATATTCAATATGTTTAGATCATTAGCACCACTATATTCAATATGTTTAGATCATAAACTTTTGGTAATAGTTGTGGTTATTCATTTGTTTCCTTTTTCTTCAGGTGTGTTTTGATTTATCGAATTCTGAGCTGACTTGAACTTTCTCATCTTTACAGGTACTGTCATTCCTATGCTCGAAGCTGTTCTCGACGTTGTTCATGAAGAGCCCTTCATCTGTATTGAACCCACCACCCTCCCTAAAAAGATAGCAATGTAGAATAGTTTTTTGTTGACGCAACAATGTAGAATAGTTGAGACTTAATTCATTTTTATAAGTTTATAACAATGTCAAATTATTGTTTACTATCTACTGTTGATACCAAATTGGATATGAAAATTGTACTTATTTACTAAAGTTTAAAATCTTGATGAATATGTAGTTTATACCATTTAATTGTATGAGTTAACACTTGATAACTGCATTTTTACCTGTAGATTGAAAGATAACCCAATTTGTGAAGAAGTTGGAGTAGTAGGAAACTACTCCTCCATTTTTTTTAATGTTTTTTTTAAAAATTTGCGACGGGTTTGCCACGGAAATTTGCCACGGATTTGCGACGAAAATTTGCCACGGCTTTGCGACGGAAAAATTTGCACGGATTTGCGACGGAAAAATTTGCCACGGAAATTCCGTGGCAAACGATTTGCGACGAGCGTTTTTGCCACCAATTTTTGTCCGTGGCAAATCCGTGGCAAATGTTGTTTTGCCACGGAAATTTGTGCATTTGCCACGGAAATGTCCGTGGCAAATCAGCGATTTTCTTGTAGTGCAAGCTTCTCTTTCTTTCTTGAACTCTCCATGCCAAGATCTTCTATTCTCCTCTCTCTTAGGGCTGTCACACCTCTCTCTCTCTACTCTCTTACTTTACTCTTTGACTTTTCTTTGTTTTGATTGCAAATGACTCTCTCACCTTCGACACCTTCACTTATCACATGAAGATGGGCCTAATTCTTGGATATGGGCCTAACTATCATGGGCCTCTATTCAAACCTCCTCCATTACTTGCACTACTCCCTCTTTTAATTAAATTACCACTCACTTTTTACTAACCACCACTCCTCATTTAAATCAAATACCCTATCACTATTTTAATTTAACCAACCAATATACCACTTAATTAAATAAATACTTGAATTATTTTTGGGGCGTTACACTTTGCATGAAATGCAAATATATGATGTTGTCTTTGTTAATTTCTGGGCCCAAACAACCAGGAAATGATATTGATGTATACTTGGCTCCTTTAATTGAAGACTTGAAGCAAATGTGGGAGACTGGGGTAGAGGTGTATGATGGGTTCAGAGAAGAAAGTTTCACCCTAAGGGCTATGATCTTTGGCACAATTAACGACTTTCCTGCATACGGCAATCTATCTGGGTACAGTAACAAAGGGCAGTGTGCATGCCCTATATGTGAAGATAACACAGATTGGATGTGGTTGGAACATGGTTAGAAGAATATCTATCTTGGTCATCGTATTTTTGCCATCAACTCATCACTATCGATTGTGGATAAAGGCATTTGATGGGAATACAGAAACACGTAGAGCTCCCCCGCCTTTGACTATTTGAACATTAAATTTGGGAAGCCTTTTGCAGGAGAGCTTGCCAAACGAGGGTGGAAGAAAAAGTCGATTTTCTTTGAGTTGCCATACTGGAAGTCATTATATGTAAGGCATTTCATTGATGTGATGCATGTTGAAAAGAATGCCTTCGAAAGTGTCATTGGTACCTTACTCAATATGCCGGGTAAGACTAAAGATACCATCAACTCAAGGTTGGATTTGGTTAGTATGGGTTTGAGACCGAATTGGGTCCGTGAAAGAAGGGTACACGTACATATCTACCTCCGCACTCATACTCTATCTAGAAAGGAGAAGACTGTCTTTTGTGAGTTTCTTCATGGAGTTAAAGTTCCAGAGGGATACTCTTCAAATGTGGCGACTCTTGTATCGCTGAAAGACCTCAAGTTAAAGTCTCTAAAGTCCCACGATTGTCATGTTCTCATGGAGCATTTGCTACCCAATGGTATACGATCCATTTTGCCTAATAAAGTGCGTCAGACCTTAACCAAACTTTGTTTCTTCTTTAAGGCGATTTGTAGTAGAGTGATTGACCCTGGAAAGTTGCCAACATTGCAAAGAGAAATTACTGTCACTTTGTGTGAGCTTGAGATGTATTTCCCACCTTCCTTTTTTGACATAATGATTCATCTAATAGTTCATCTTGTTAGAGAGACACAATTATGTGGCCCATGTTACATGAGATGGATATTTCCGTTTGAGCATTACATGAAGATATTAAAAGGATATGTGAAAAATTGATCACGACCTGAGGGTTGTATTGTTGAGCGCTACGTAGTTGAAGAGGCTATTGAGTTTTGCACGGGCTATCTATCTAGTCTTGAATATTCTGTGGGACTGCCAAGGTCTCGTCATGTAGGAAGGATTAGTAAAGGGATGACAGGAACTAAATTAGTGATGGTATCAAGGAAAGAACTAGAGAAAGCACACTTGTACATTCTTCACAATGATAGTGAGGTTGATTCATATGTTGCCAAGCACAAGGAGATTCTTAAGAGTCAATTCCCGGGAAATAAGCAAGTTTGGTTAGCAAAAGAACACAATAGGAGTTTCATAGTGTGGCTAAAATATCACATTGATGTTGAGTGTGTTTCGAATCCTACTTCGATTTCAAAAGATTGAGATGGTTAGCAAAAGGTCCAAATATACATGTCTTCTCTTACAACGACTATCTAATGAACGCAGTGCACTTTCTATACAAAAGAACAAGATGATCGAGTAAAATGCAAAATAGTGGGGTGACTCTCTTGTAGCCCATTATATGCATGCATCCAAATGCCAAACACGTAAATCCCATATATGCGAATATGTCATACTTTGGCGTCATTGAACACGGATGGGAGTTGGATTACAATATGTTTCAGAGCCCGTGTTCAAATGTGAATGGGTTGACAATAATATCTGGTTTCTGATTGATGAATCGGTGGTTCATGCGGGTGAATTTCAACAAGTTAGGATATAAAGATGAACCTTTTATTTTAGCATCGCAAGCTCAACAAGTGTTTTATGTCACCGATCCGATTAATATCAATTGGTCTATTGTTCTATTGATCGACAAAAATTTGTGTATAACAATGATGATGATGAAGCACCCGATGATGTTGGTGTTGAGGACGACCCTTTCTCTGTAACATCGTAACCAATAATAGGGGAAAATACTTCAATAGAGGATGTGGTATATTTTAGAAAATATCATAATGATGGAATTACTATTCGTCGGAAAAAAAATACCAAGACGCGAATTGCAAACAAAATTTTATCTAGGAAAAGGAAAAGGTAATATAGACTTAATGATATCTCGTTATTTTTTATTAATAGATAATTATATTGTTTTTGTAAATTTAACAATAACATGGATTATGTTATATTGCAGGTCAGATGACATCACTTAGTGATCATGAGAGAGTGGTCAAGACAGTAGTCCTGAGGGTGGTGCCGTTATGTTTCTAGCTTTAATTTGTAGCTACTTTTGAGTTAATTTCATAATGTTGGTTAGTTATTATGTTGTATGATTTGGACATATATTATGTTGTAAGTACTTGTTAGTTTAATATGGTCTTTTGGTGATATGTACATATGTGTGTATCTATATTGGATTGTAATGATATTGACTGAATTTTGTTGGAATGATATTGGATTGGAATGATATTTGATGAATTTTGTTGGAAGGGAATGATTTTATAGGTTGTAATTAAAAGGGATAATAAACAAAAATAAAAAAAAATATTTAAAAAAAAAAAGCAGTCAATAGGTAGCGTTTTAAAGAAAAACGCTACAAATGAAATTTAAAAAAATCAGTCAATACGTAGCGTTTTATAGAGAAAATGCTAGAAATGAAATTAAAAAAATCATTCAATACCTAGCGTTTTATAGAAAAAACGCTAGGTATGGACAAAATGCACTAGAGGATCCCTAGCGTTTTACAGAAAACGCTAGGTATGGACAAAATGCGCTAGAGGATCCCTAGCGTTTTACAGAAAATGCTAGGTATGGACAAAATGCGCTAGAGGATCCCTAGCGTTTTAGAGAAAATGCTAGGAATTGTAATTATAATTTTTCAGCTTCCCTAGCGTTTTTGCGAGAAAGCGCTAGGCATTGTAATTATAATTTTTCAGCTTCCCTCGTCTCTCACAAAGCGCAAAACACTCGGCTATCACAAAACAGGAAAGAAACACTCGGCTAGCGCTCAACAAACCCTAACGTTCTCCTTCTCCTTCAGCGTTCTCCTTCTCTCTCCATAGCAGAAACAGTGAGAAACGCGAAGCCCTCACAACTCGCGTCTCCTTCTCCATAGCTCTCTGGTTCTCTCTCTCGCTCTCTCTTTGGTTCTTGATAATAGGTTTGGTTCTTGCCCCTTTCATTTTTATGGGTTTTAGGTTTTAAGATTTGGTTCTTTAGTTTAGGTAATTCGTGAAACCGTCGAATAGAAGGGTAGGATTCGATTTATGTCATAATCGTAGTCTCATCGACTATCTCGGGGGGCACACTACAATGTGATTTTGAAAGACATTGAGGTTGATGGAGAGGCTATACAACTCCCCACAGATTTATTTGTACCGAAATGGGAGAGGAACAATAATAGATAGTGGTACAACCTTAGCTTATCTTCCACTTCGATTTATGACCAACTAGTAACAAGGGTGAGTATAATTTAAGAGTTATGTGAATTAATTTTTCTCAACTTGAATGCTCATTAATAATTCTTTGTGATAGATTTTAGCTCGGCAACACGGATGAAGTTGTATCTTGTTGAGGACCAATTCACTGTTTTCATTTTAAGAAGAAGTATGATACTTATCTTTTTGTCTTTTTGTTACTTTGATGCTATCCTCGCAACATATACAAATTAACTTATATTGTATGAGAACTATTTCTTCAAGACATTCTTATAAAATGCGAAATAACGATTATCCTAAAATTGTTCAGATGATATTATGGTATATGAAAATGTAATTTTTGTAAGTTAAGTTTCATTAGTTCAAGAAAGAAACCGACTCACTTTTATTGTCCGGTACATGCAAAGACTTAACTTGTGGACCATTGTAATTTTTCAGTTTGATGATGAATTCCCAGTTATCAAATTTCACTTTTTATGGGCTTTCTCCGACGGTTTATCCACACGATTACTGTTCTTCTATAAAGTGAGTGATAACTTGATTATTGATTGTATTTTTATCAAGCTTCGATTTGTGAAGCTTTGTGGTCGCTAGATAATTCGTCAAATAACATATGATGATATTTCCTCATATGTTTTTGTTTATTTTTCAACTCTGTTGAATTTTTTTTGATTTATTGGAGATTAATTTGTAACTACTATGATAATGAAATCTATTTGATTGCTTGTTTTTTAAGTGGTTGAAATCAATGTGTGTGGGAATTTGTTTATCAGCTTATAGCACAAAAGGCATTGAATTCTTTCAATGAAGTTAAAAGTCATTCCTTAATCACTATTATGTTGTGCTATACAAATCAAAATGAAAATATTTGGATGAAGTAACTATGATGAGGGAATTTGTTTATCAGCTTATAGCACAAAAGACATTGAATTCTTTCAATGAAGCTAAAGATCATTGTAGCTTTTTCCACGCTGTTTTGCAAGTCAGATGGCATCACTTAGTGATCATGAGAGTGGTTATGATAGTAGTCATGAGGGTGGTGATGGGGGTGGTCATAGAAACACAAAGAAGTTCACTCCCCGTGGAATGACAGCGAAAAAGAATATCATCCATCGGATAAGTAAAAGACACGAGAAATATTCAGTAAGTTACTAATTATTAATGTTGTTCTCTACCTTTCAAAGTTATCTAATTATTTAATGATTTAATGCAGCTCAGATGGAGTGTTAAAGGTTTGCCTATTGGAGAGAACGCCACAAATTTGATAACTTTTATTGGTACTAAGGTGAAACAAATGTTTCCAATTTCGAATAAAAGTTGGAATGAGAAAGATAATAAAGTTTTGCCTAAACTAAAAGATGATTTCTGGTCCTTAATAAGGTATATAATTTTAGACCTCTTTAATAATCTTATTTAGTGATTTTTTAGTTATATTTATTTAATCCATTTTTATGTATAAGCAGAAACACTTTGATGTGGATGATACCCGAAAAGATTGGATACTGAAGGAAGCTGGAAGGTTGCATCGGAGTTATAGAAGTGATGTAGGAAAAAAGTATCTGAAACTTCCTGATGGGACCATCAGACAGGAGCCTCCACCATTGTATTCCGGAATTATAACTAAGGAGGATTAGAGTATATTTGTACATATACGCACTACAGATCCGGCTTTCTTGGTTAGTATATTAATTATTTAAGTTATATATATATATATATATATATATATATATTTGACAACTAGATATCATTCATTAATGTATACTTATCTTTTTAAATAGAAAAAGAGCAAAGCGAATAAAGAAAGAGCTTCTAACCCGAGTACCTTTATAGAGGAGGTTCTAGTGGATATCAAGTTCTCGAAGAAAGATTGGTAACACACAATTAGTTTAATTTATTATGATTTAATGAATCTTTTAATTTACAGTTGATTAACAATTTTTAAACTTAAATAGTTAGTGAAAGAGGGGAAAGATCCAACACAAGAATCCGTTGATCGTTGTACTTTGTGGATAGAGGGGCGACTAAACAAAGATGGTGATGTTGTCGATCCCAAAACTAAGGAGGTCAAGGAAAAAATTGTAAGTATTTCCAAAATTCAAGTATTGTAATTTTTATGATTCATAGCTAGTTGGAATTTGTGTCTCATTATATACATCCATATGATCATCATTTCTGATCATTATATACTAATGTTTGTGCATCAGGAAAGCATATCACAATCTGTATCACAAGGAGAGTTAACAGATTGCTCTGGTGAACAAGATATCCTTGCTCGTGCCTTGGGAAGGGAAGACTATATGCGTCGTACAAGAGGTTATGGATATGGCATTCCTCCTACCACTGTGTTTGGGCCAAAGAGCCATAGCAGCAATTGCGGGCAATGTAAAGTGATGGCGGCAAAGTATGACCAGATCTCCAAGAATGTTGATGTATTAATGGAAGAGAGACTGATGTATAAGCAGCTCTTGGCACAATCTCTTGCTGCACAATCCATTGTTGCACCATCCCCTGCTGCACCATCCCCTACTTCACCACCCCCTGCTGCACCTATATCACTTGCTGCACCCTCACCTGCCCAAGATAGCGCACGAGATAGTTGCACCATCCCTTCAACAAAGGTATTTATTATTACTCGACCTGTTTTTTGTACATATGTATTTGATCAAATTATCATGTATATTTATTTTTCTTTATAATTGATTTAGGATAACGCTGAATGTGGGCTATATATTGCAAACCCACATCGAAAGGTTGCAGTGGGTATGTTATGTAACCAATTGAGTGCCACAATGCACAATTTACCCATGCCTGAAAACCATTTGAGATTTAGAGTAGACTATTCAATTGAGGGGTCTGCACCATTGCCTGTTCCAATTGTTAGTGCAGATATATTTACTCTGGGTCAAGCACTTAGTACTTTGTGGCATGGCCTGCACAACTTGTCGTTGTAAGTGACAATATTTTTATTAATAAGTTAATGACTCATTGTTATATATAATGTGTGCTAACTAACTAATCATTTTATTAATATATACAGGTACCCCAAAAAGGAATATCTAAGGAAAAGAGTGTTAGCAAGGCCAGATCTCGACCTTCCCCTCCCACCGACAATACCAAAGTGTCCCGACCATCTCCTTCTATTAAATTGTGGGAGTGGAACAGATTGTGATTCTCAATGTTGAGGATCTGAAAGCTGTATATGACATGGAATGGGCCACTGTGAGTGTTATTAGAGTATATATGAGGTATGTATTAAATTATTTGTACACAATAGTTGTATATATTAGAGTATATATTAGAGTATATATGAGGATTTGAAAAGTTGTATATATATTATTTATAGGTACTTGTTCAATGAGATGTTGGTCCCTTTGCAACGGACACAAAAGTTTTTGTTCTTGTGCCCAGAGTGTATGGTTGTGTGGTGTAACACCCCCTTCTAATTATACTACTAATTAATTGATAAATCAGAGTTTTCAAAAACTTTTTCAAATGCAACCACAAGAGGATGCTACATTTTCATCAAACAACATAAGATAGCACTTTAAAATCTCAAACACAACTAGTGTGTGATATATAGCACATCAAAATGGGGCGAACCCTCAAAACACCTGTTTTAAGTTTACAACAACCAGAATATAATTCACCAGCACAGCGGAATGACAACAAGTCTAAATATATCCAATACATCACCAATATCAGTCTAATAACATCAAAACAAGATAAAGAGTAACTAAACGCCCCGCCCCTGGTGTCATACCCCAATTTTGTCCGGCTTAGGTCAAAACCCTAATTTTCCCCAAAATAAATAACCAGAGGAGAAGAGAGCATCATGCATTGCATTTAGGGTTCTAAAAGTCATTTCAAAGCTTCTAAAATCATTTTTGAAGTTGGAATGCACTTCTTAAACAAATTAGGGTTTTTCAGTGCAAAAGGGCATTTTGGTCATTTTGCAAATAAAAGACAATTCCTCAAAACAAGTCATCCAACATGCATTTCAAGGTACTAGAGGTCACTCCTAGGGTGGAAAATCATTTTTGAGGTGGAAATGTGTTTCAGGTAAAAAAAAAAAGGGTTTTTAGAGTGAAAGGGCATTTTGTTCATTTCACAATAAAAACGGTCTTTTGTCCCAAATCCTTGGATAATCATCAATGATTTATTTGAGGGATATTTGTGCTCCATTGTGATTATTTTTGTGCATAAATATTAAACCTTTTGGCCTAAAAACCTAGTTTTTGGATAGAAGGGTAAAATGGTCTTTTCCTTTGAGGTGGGGTAAATAAATCAATTTTGGGATTGGTGAGATCATAAAATTCAGAGCCCAATCATTGAATCATAGGATATGGCCCAAAATGGCATGAATTAGGAAGAATGATCTAGAAGGGAATATTCTACACTCTTTTGAATTAAGGATAAGAACAAAAGTACAATTTGCAATTCCACTCACTCTCCACTCCCATAAGCTGCGAAATAACAGCCCATAATCACCCCATTTCCATTTATTTTTATTGTTTGCAATTGTATTAAATCATGGCCATTCATTCAAGTGTGAAAATCAATCCTCACCTTTCATTTGAATTAAAATGGCACTTGTGTAATAAGCTTTGTAGAAAAATACAATTGTGTAATTAAGCTTATCCTTCACCACCTCCCTTAAGCTGCACACTCCAGCCCTCTCTCTCCTCATTTTATTGCCCCTAATCCATGTGATCTTGCATCTTGACCCTTGATTCAAAATTCATCTCAAATCCTAGTGGTTTGCAAGAGTTACATTGTCTTAATTACCCTTTAAGTTTTCACTTCATATAAAAGCCCAAAATAAGACCTAGCTCACACACACACTCTCATTTTACCCTAGCACTCTTCTCCTCTCCTTCTCCTCTCTCAAAACCGAACCCTCCTCCTTCATCTCCTCCCCTCATTTTCCAACTTTCATCCACCAAATCACCTAAAACCTACTTCATCTTCACATATATATCTTCTTCTCTTCACCTTTGGTTCCATTTTTACACAAAAAGGAGCTTGCTTTCTTGAAGTGTGCGTGGTATTGTTGGTGTTCTTGGTTTTGATCTTCATTTTTCTACTCTTTTCTAGTTGATCTTGAGGTAAACATCACATCTCTTGCATTTTTTTAACTATTAGCATGTAAATCTCTCTTCTACTCCTCTATCCTCTCCAAGAGGCTTAGAGGGTTCATTTCAAACATTATGTCAAGGACATTGGGAGCCTTGGGTGTTTGAAGTGGACCCTTGGCCTTGAGGAGAGGTTTCTTGTGTTTTCAACCATGTTCTTGCATTTTTTTCATACTCATTTTGTCATTTTTGCATAAATAAAATTTTCATGTGATATATGCATTCCTTTGTTTATGTCATAACTTGCAAGTTGAGATTTAGCTTGATTCATGAGGGTGATGATTCAGTTTTAGATCTCTAAGATTTAGACTTGTTGTTGTTTTTTCTCACTTCTTGATTCATGTGAATAAAATGCTTGATGTGTATGATTTGTTTCATGTATGGATCTTGAATTTAATCATGAAATAACTTGATGATTTGTGCACATGTGGTTTCGCCATAGGGTTGTATTTTAGGGTTCATCCTAATGCTTAAAAGTTGTGTTTGATCTTGTGTAGAAATGTGCAAGAATGTTAATGTGTTTTTAACCTTTTTACCACTTATTCATTTTTACCTTACCACATCATTCCTTTTTCACTTAAAACCCTAAAAAACGTTTTACCTTTTACTTTTACCATTTACCCTCACTTAAATAATTCACCACATTCACTCAAGTAAGTTACCATTTCATTAATAATTTACCTTTACTTTTTACCTTTCTTAAATTACAAAAAGACCCAAAACATTTTCTAGTTTACATTTATAATTTTTCAACTTTATAAAATCAACCCAAAAATACTTTTTACCACTTTTTCCTAAGACTTTAAAAACACCAAAACATTTCACCATCTCCTAAGAATAAGGTAACTAAATTTTTACCATTTCTTATGACACCCCCTCACACACTTGCACTTAAGTAAAACCTTATTCATTCTTTTGCATACTCTCTTGTTTTAATCTTCATGCCTTTTCATATCTTCATATCTCTTGCATATTCCTTTGCACTCTCACTTGTTAGTACCTCATGCATCCTAACTTGTTTATATTCTTTGCATTCTCACATGTCCATTCATAATTAAATAATCATGCATCCTCACATGTTCAAATGCTCATACATTCTTATGTACTCATGCATCCTTGTATATACTCATTCTTGCATCCATTCTCAAATGTTCATGCATTTACATGCATTCATGCCTATCTAATCTAGCACATCATGATCATATGCTCATGCATTAATATACTTGTTCAATCATGTATTCAATTAATCATGTATTCATTTGTTCATGGCAACTTGTAGATATTCTTCATGTTTGCTTTGCTTATGCTTTCTTATTGTTGCTTTGGTTTGGATTTGAAAAGATTTGAAATGTTCTACTTCTTTTTCAAATTTGAAATCACTTGTTTTCAAATAAAAAACCCTAAGGCATTTTCCTAAATAAAATCATTAACCATCACTCGAAGCCGTTGCTTGTTTGATCGTTAATGAGGAGTTATTAGTGGTAGTCACTCGAAGCCTTTGCTTGTTTGACTATCATGAAAGCTCCCACACATTAAATAAACAACAACAAAAAAACAACTAATTCAAACTTCCAAAATAACACGAGCTATTAGCTCACCACCTTTTTCAAAACTATTTTCAAAAGAATAATACGACGTTGTCGCTTGTAATCACTCGAAGCCATTGCTTGTTTGATTACCAGTTCCAACTCTCTTTTCTTTCGAGTTAATACCGAATGCCACTCGAAGCCTTTGCTTGTTTGGTGTTCGCGAACACTCGAGTCTTATTTCAAAAACTCCAAAAGCACTTTCAAAAATCACAAAGCCGTTTTCACACGCAAAACTGAGAACTACGTTGCTTTGATCCCTCAGCCAGTGAGGGTACGTAGGACCGGGTTCATGTCCCGTCAAGCATACCTTTAAAAAACCCATAAAAAAACAAGAACTACGTTGCTTTGATCCCTCAGCCAGTGAGGGTACGTAGGACCGGGTTCCTGTCCCGTCAAGCACGCTTTTCAAAAATCTTTGTCTTGTTCCGCTTTTCAAAGATACCAAAAACATCCCTTTTTTCCGTTTTCAATAAAGTGATTTCTCAAAAAGAAAAGAAAATAAATAGAACAATGTATTTCAAATCAAACATTTCAAAACCACATCAAATTAATGGTTCCCTTTCGGTAGAAAGGGCGCGTGGGGTGCTAATACCTTCCCCATGCGCAACCGACCCCCGAACCTACATCTCTAAGTTTTCGAAAGACCACCCGCTTTCAAAAAGGTTTTTTTCAATGTTTTCCTAAAATAAAATATTGGTGGCGCTCTCATCGATTTTCAACGTTGTCAAACTGAAAAGTCCCAAACCGGATTTTTAGCAATACGGTGGCGACTCTCTTTGGGACTTTCTTTCTTTATTTATTTAAAGAGAGATGAGGGTCAGGCCTAATTAATTTGATGTGGTTCAAATTGTTTGATTTGAAAAATTATGTTCTATCTCTTCCTTCTCTTTTTCTTTTCTCTTCCTTTGTATGCCTATGGTTGTGCTTATGCATGCATTCCTCAATTCCCATGATCCCTCTTCTTCGCTCCTTTTCTTGAGGTAAAACATGCATTCCCCCATTCTATTATGTCCCCTTCTTCTTAGCTCCCTTTCTTGAGGTAAGCAATGTGTGTAATTACTGTGGACTTATTAGAATGGTTTGTATATTAAACTAGTGTATGCATGTTGAACCCTAGGGTAGACAACTGTTTATCTGGACTGTTCTGGTTTCCTTGCAGGTGGGGCGGGTAGATTTTAGGAAGTATGTCCTCGATCACACACTTTCACACCTTATGATTTATGTTCTATGAGTGGGCTCCTATGCCGGATCCAACAAAACACTTAGGAGAGTGGAGGCGATTAGTGATCTGTCATTCAAGACCTTTGTCTGTGCGATACTCACGAAAGTCTCAACCGAGTGCACGCTTTCTCATGACGCCCCACACTTGGTAGCATTCTACATTTGTGGGTACCGGCATGAGGATTCTATAGCTCCGGTAGCCATTGTGAGGGTGTGAATTAGAACTACATGGGAGGAACCTTTGAAGTTGACCTAGAACTTAAGATTCCCACCTTTGTAGGACACGAGGGCATACGAATTGTGTGTTGCATGGTAATTTAGGGCATGTCTTCCTCAAAAAGGAGCCTTTTCAAAAAAACTTTCCAAGAAAATGCAAAATATTTTCTTTCTTTCAAATAAACCGCTCCTGAATTTTTGAACCTCCATCCTTATGCATCGTTTTCATCATCTCTACATGCATCATTCACATCATAATCGCATCATGCTGCATTCATTAAAGCTAAATGTTGTAAATATTTGCATTCATATTGCATTTCATTTGCATTTGCTTGCCGGGGACCACTGAATAATGTACCGTCTTGTCATAGGTGCATCAGAATGGAATCGAATAGCAAGGCTTCACTTACTTCTCGCTTCCCAGTTATGGAGAAGGAAGTATGTCGATTTGCTATTTCGATTCCTCGTTTACTTCACTTCCTAAACCAAAGAAAAAGTTTTTTGCGCTTATGACAAGATAAGGCATCCCGTGGTTCCTGGCATCAAGCAAACATTGTGCATGCATTCATACATTCATTCATGAATTTATCATGCATTCTCATACAATAAATGTCTAAATAAACAGAAAAGGCACGCTGGTTCTCCGTCACCGATACTTCACCCGACTACAAGCCAAGTGATGGCAAATCCGCAAGAGCATCCGAGATTGGCGAGAGTAATCCGAGCATGAAGATTTAAGAATGCAAGTTTTGAACCCTGAGCAGCTGGCTCAGGAGAACCAAGTGCTTAAGGATAAGGTTGGGGCAATGGAGGCCCAGATGCATGAGATGATGGTCATGCTACAAAGTCTAAAGAATGGGCCAGCTGTTGAAGTCGTCGCCGTAGTGGGTCCGATTGGTGTCACTTCTTTCGTTCCTCCTCCAGTATCAGCAAACGCTATAGTTGCAGTTCCTCCGGGATCCGAGGTCAGTCACCCTGAAATGAATGTGTCAAATCAGTACACTCCACAAAGATGTCCTTGGGGTATGCCTGCTGGGTACATGCCGCAAGCTGTTGGATCTATTCTGCCCGGTGTGAATCGCCCAATCAAGTCACCGCCGCTGCGTGTACTGTAGGAGCTGCTGGGAGGACCGCAGATCCGGATGTTTAGTTCTCTGCCGTACTCGGTCCCTACTCGGGGCTAGTGACACCACCTCATAATGCTCCTCACTGGATGGTATTATTACGGTATGGGAAGTCACCCCGAGGGCACATGTTTGAGGGGTCGCACCAAATGACCCGGTCGTGCACTTGAAGAAAGAGTAAGGGCAATGGAGGGTGCTGGTGTCGAGCCAAGGAGGCTCGTGAGTGTGTTTGGTCCCGATTTGGTTTTGCCACCAAAATTCAAAGCTCCCAAGGTGGACAAATCTGAGAGGAACGGGACGTCCGGTGAGTCACATTACGATGCTTGATCACAAGGCTCGGGGTTATCGAGACGAGAAGCGAACCGGTTTTGATCCAATACCAATGACATATACCGAGTTGTTTGATTACTTAATTTCCAAGAACTTAGTCGCAATCGTTCAATGAAGCCCGTTCACCGCCATTTCCCCAGAGGTTACAATGCTAATGCTACTGCGGTTTCCATGAAAAGCGGGGTTGGTCATGCTTTGTGGAGGAGTGTAAAGCCTTCAAGCGTGTGGTGCAAGACCTAATCGATGCCAATTGGATTTCATTCAAGCAAAATGGTTCGAGCATAAGCGCAAACCCATTGCCGGACGCGAGAAGCCAACCTCTAATGCCATAGAAGATTTTAATGGGCAAGTAATAAGAAAGATTGCTAAAATCATGATGGATCAAGGGTATAAGGTTGGAGTGCGGCTTGGGAAAATTTGGACAAGGAATTCTTGCGCTGTCCGGCTAAAAGGAACAAGGACCGTTGCGGGTTGGGATACAATCCAAGTCTAGCCAAAAGAAGGAAAATGGCGAGAGGAAAGAAGTGGCGGATGGTTGGGTGAGTCAAAAGGCCAAGATCCCCGCCCCAGCGCATTCTCATCTGTGACATCCGCGAGCTTCGTGAGTGCGGTTTGCTTAATCACAACCAAGTTGTTGCCATCTGTGGTGGATCTGAAACTGAAGAAGGTGGGTGCAGTGCGGTTCGTCATTGTCTTTGCCGGAAAAGAGGTGAAGAATTGGGAAGGCTGCTGATTTCCGTGACCTTTTAACTCAAAGTAATTGGTTGTAATGCAACCCCCGTGGCTCTGCCAAGGCCATAGGACCGGTTGTTAGAGAAGGCACGCATGTTTTTATTTTCAGAATCATCATCATCAATAAAAACGCTTGTTTTGAATTTCTCAATCAATAAAAATCATTTTTCTCTTCATTGTGTGAGTCTTTTTCTGTTTATTGTTTGCTTGCTTTCTTGTTTCGCCTTTCATTCTGCTTTTTGGCCGGCAAAGGCGGATCCACAACAATAGTCTTTGAAAAGCAGCCAGTCTTGAAGCGGTCAGTATTTTGACTTTGATCACCCCATCAATCAAGCTGAGGGGGATGTTGAGGAAGACTGGGAAACTCCTCCAGAACTCGTGAGGTTAAAGAAAGAGTTATTCAGCCTCACGGGGAATATACTGAAGTAATCAACTTGGGTACAGCTGAGAACAAGAAAGAGGTCAAAGTGGTTACCACCATGAATGAAGAAGACCGCATAAAGTTGGTTCGGGTTGTTGCGTGATTACGTGGATGTGTTTGCATGGTCATATCAAGATATGCCTAGGTTGGACCGACATCGTGGTACACAAGCTACGATCGAGCCGAATGCCCGCTCTGTAAATGTAAATTGAGAAAGATGAAGCACGAGATGTCCTCAAAATTAGAGACGGGGTGAAGAAGCAATTTGATGCGGGGTTCCTAGCGGTGGCCAAGTACCAGCGAGTGGGTTGCCAATATCATCCGGTTAGAAAAAGGATGATAAAGTCGAATGTGCATTGACTACTGAGAGAAGTGAATCGTGCTAGTCCCAAAGATGATTTTCCCCTTCAAAAAAAAAAAAACACAAAAATCAAATGACCGAGAAAAAAGAAAAGTGGTCGAGAAAATAAAAAATAAAAAAAGGCAAACATATAGGAGTAGATAAATTATTGTCCTTGGGTTAATTTTTGAGAAAACGAGCAATCATGATTTGAAATAAAGTTTGACCATTTTCCCATATTCTTGAAAAAAACTGTGCTACACACTGTAAGCCAAAAATCCAAAAAATCACCCTAGACAAGGATCACCTCAAATATCAAAAAAAGGTGCGTCACTTTTTATCAGCTCACCCGAGTCAAAAAAAAAAAAAAAAAAAAAAAATAAATCAAAAAAAAAAAAAAAAAAAAAAAAAGGAAAAAAGGATTTAAAAAAGAAAATCCCAAAAAAAATACAAAAGAAATGTAAGTAGTGAGCTGATACATGTTACCACAAAGCACAAGAGATCCTTGTTCCAATAAACTGCAATACTTCCATTTGACCTCGGCATCCCGCCCTCCACCAACCCTTAGACAGGAATAAAACTTCCAAACACCTCATCAAGCCAAATAACCATCATAAATCACCAAACGTCAGCCAACGCCGAATAAAAATCATCCTACCATTAGCTCCAAGCACTTCCTTAAACCCAATCATCCTTCCTCCACAAAAACCCACAGTCTCCGAAAATCCATTCGGATCAATGATCGATTGCTTTTGTTTTCTCAGAGTTTTAGCTTTAGGACAAATAAGTTTATTTATTCAAATATGTTTGCCCAGAAAAAAATCTCGAAAAAAAAGAAAAAAAGGGGGAAAGAAAAATCAAAAGGCTTGCACTCCAAGATTCATTCAAGTTGCAATTATATCAAGGAAAAGTTGTAGAGATTACCAAGTGGGTTGAAGCCGCCTCATACTCGATATAACTTGATTCGGTGGTTGCCAAATTTGTGAAGAAAGATCTGATTTTCCGTTATGGTCTTCCAAACAAGATCATCACGCGATAATGGCAAAGAACACGAGCAACAAAATGATGAAGGACACGTGTGCAGAGTTCAAAATTCAAAGCATCATAATTCTTCTCCCTACCGCTTAGAAGATGAATGGGGCGATCAAAGCGACCGACAAGAACATCAAGAAGATCGTGCAAAAGATGGTGGTAACCTACAAGGATTGGCATGAGATGCTTCCCTTTGCTTTGCATGGCTACCGAACTTCGAAAGACGCACTTCAACCAGGGCAAATCCTTTCTCTCGGTATATGGGTCGGAAGCAGTCCTCCCAATCGAGGGTGAGATACCCTCCTGCGGTCTTGATAGAAACCAAGTTAAAAGAAGCGAGAATGGGTGCAAGCTCAAATGCGGATCGGCTAAACCTCATTGAAGAAAGAAGGATTGCGGCTTTGTGTCATGAGCGACTACCAACGAGAGAATAAGAACGACTTTTGACAAGAAAGTCAGGCCCCGTGAATTCAAGCAGTGATCGGTGCTTAAGAAGATCTTGCCTATCGGCATGATCCCCGTGGGAAGTGGACTCCAAGCTATGATGGACCATATGTTGTCAAAAAAAAAAAAAAAAAAAAAAAAAAAAAAAAAAAAAACCTTCTCCGGAGGAGCAGCGATACTTACCAACATGGACGGCGGAGATCTCAAGGAACCCAGTCAATTCCGATCAAGTGAAGAAGTACTATGCACGAAAGAAATAGACAAAAAAAAAGAGAAAGACAAGCCAAGTAAGAATTAGCTCGCTAGGTTGAAAACCCGCAAAGGGCGGCCTAGGCAAAATCAGAGCGACCCGGTGGATTGAAAACCCGCAAAGGGCGATCCAGGCAAAAATTAGGGTCAGAAAACTTGAGCATGAAAAGTAAAGAAAGGCATACAACTTCCCGAAGACTTGAATGAGGAGTGATCAAGGTCAAGGACATAAATGTTTAGCAACATTCCACGCAGACAGACTTGATCGTAAATCAGCTTCTTTCCTTTTTCGTGTCTTTTTGCAGTTTAAACTTTCAAATGCATTGAACAATCGGCGTAACTTTCTGTGCGACCGATTTCTACATCAATAAAGCTCAAACTTTCTCATGTCTGTTTGTTGATTATTTTCTGCTTTTTCTTCTAAAAATAGATGTTTTATGATGATGGTGATCCTGAACTGTAAAACATGTGCATACATCATAAAGCATTACAAATCATTGAAATTCTTAAAGGTCACGGAAAGAGGCAATTCCCCCAAAACAAGTTAGTCATGCAAGAGAAAGTGATTGAGCCCACGATTGCTTCAAACGACAGAGTTAAAGCCCACCTGCACCTGGCCCATGAGCCTCGCAAGTCCAGTATATTCCTCAGTCTCGTGCCATGAGTGTCGCGGATTGGTGAACAAAGCAAGGAAATAAGCTAACGGGGGCAAGAGAGCAAGAGAGCAAAAGGAAAACAAGCGATCGAAAAAAAGAAAGGCGACCAAAGGAAGTTAATCTTACAAAGAAGATTGCACTCACAAACCATTCCAGATGGCGAATCATAAAGCAAACTTGTGTCTGATCCATGAGCCATGCAGTTTCCATCGGCCTCTCAGTCTTGTGCCAGGAGTATCGGGAGTCGGTTGAACCAGTAAAAGAATAAGCCTTTGTCAAAAAGCGAAAAAAAACGATAAAGAAAAAGAAAGCTGACCAAAGAAAATCAAGAGTAGCATCTCATTGCATTCATCACACCAAAATCATAGCATTGCATGCGCTCGCATAACATGTTCCTGCATAACATGCCCTTGCATAACATGCATCCTCATCCCATGCACCATGCATTTGCATCTGCTAACATGTGCAGGTACACATTATCAGAGAAAAGTTTAAGAAAGGTCCGCTAGCTTGAGCAGACACCCTGGATCAGTGCAACGACATTGATCACCCATCAGAGAAGAAAAGTCCGCTAGCGGAGCAGACACCACGGATCGATCGCGGCGACGACACTGATCACCATTAGAGGAAGCCAGAAGAAAGGTCCGCTAACCTGAGAAGGCACCTGGATCGGTGCCAGAAGCACAGACTGGCTAAAGAAGATCAACAAGATTCGTGAATCCGCCGAGGACTGGCGTCCCCTTCAAAAGCAGACTTCACCTCATATTCGAGCCGCGGGTACCTCACCTCAATACGCCAGCAGCGGTCATCTCAATCAGTCAATCAACAGGATTTGCAAATCCCTTCAGGACCCGTGCATCCCTTCAGGACCAAGGCGTCCCTTCAGATCCCGTCGTTATCGAGCAAGCGAATCATCGGTTCGAGTCCTTCAGTTTAGTTCAAATCAACAGTCCAAACAGCGACTTTGAACTCGACCTTCATCTCGCCAAGTCATCACAGAGCATGACGGATCGGCCCCTCAGACCTCGCGTCCTTCATTTCGCCAAGTCATCACGGAGCGTGACGGATCGGCCCCGCACTTTGGCCCTTCCGACTAGCCGTGGCGTGTCATTATAAAGCATAGCGTAAGTCCATCAAGGTAAAATGTATCGGTCCCACTGGCTGGATATTGAACCTCAAAGCCGCTCGAATAGGCCACTTTCAGAGCCCAAGTGTTCCTTCAGAGCCCAAGTACTCCTTGAGAGTCGCAAGCACTCCTTCGAGTCCAAGTACTCCTTGAGCCGCAAGCACTCCTTGAGCCCAAGAACTCCTTGAGCCGCCAAGACTCCTTCAGAGCCCAAGAACTCCTTGAGCCGCAAGTGCTCCTTGAGCCAAGTGTTCCTTCAGAGCCGCAAATGCTCCCAGAATCCAAGTGTTCCTTCAGAGCGACGAGCGCTCCTTCTTTACCGCACTCGTTACCGCCGATGATCGGCTTATCGGAGGACGGTACCTTCTTTCTCGCTTTATTTATCGCTTTATTTCTTCTTTGTTTATGCCACCCGAGGGTTGGCACCAATTTACTTCTTGTTTTTGCCGCTTTGAGGTTGGCACTTCATTCATTCTGATCGTTTTTGGTGGCATCCATTCACCCAAAAAGAAAAATCAAAAAAAAAAAAAAAAAAAAGAAGAAAATTCGGGTTTTTCCTAAGTAGACAAAATAGGTATAATTTCTGAATTCTTTATCTCTATTTTGCCTCGGAATATGTTTCGGCCAATTCATATTCCTTGTTAAAATCTAGATAAAGAGGGGCAGCTGTCATACCCCAATTTTGTCAAGGCTTAGGTCAAACCCTAATTTTCCCCAAAATAAATAACCAGAGGAGAAGAGAGCATCATGCATTGCATTTAGGGTTCTAAAAGTCATTTCAAAGCTTCTAAAATCATTTTTGAAGTTGGAATGCACTTCTTAAACAAATTAGGGTTTTTCAGTGCAAAAGGGCATTTTGGTCATTTTGGAAATAAAAGACAATTCCTCAAAACAAGTCATCCAACATGCATTTCAAGGTACTAGAGGTCACTCCTAGGGTGGAAAATCATTTTTGAGGTGGAAATGTGTTTCATGTAAAAAAAAAAAGGGTTTTTAGAGTGAAAGGGCATTTTGTTCATTTCACAATAAAAGCGGTCTTTTGTCCCAAATCCTTGGATAATCATCAATGATTTATTTGAGGATATTTGTGCTCCATTGTGATTATTTTTGTGCATAAATATTAAACCTTTTGGCCTAAAAACCTAGTTTTTGGATAGAAGGGTAAAATGGTCTTTTCCTTTGAGGTGGGGTAAATAAATCAATTTTGGGATTGGTGAGATCATAAAATTCAGAGCCCAATCATTGAATCATAGGATATGGCCCAAAATGGCATGAATTAGGAAGAATGATCTAGAAGGGAATATTCTACACTCTTTTGAATTAAGGATAAGAACAAAAGTACAATTTGCAATTCCACTCACTCTCCACTCCCATAAGCTGCGAAATAACAGCCCATAATCACCCCATTTCCATTTATTTTTATTGTTTGCAATTGTACTAAATCATGGCCATTCATTCAAGTGTGAAAATCAATCCTCACCTTTCATTTGAATTAAAATGGCACTTGTGTAATAAGCTTTGTAGAAAAATACAATTGTGTAATTAAGCTTATCCTTCACCACCTCCCTTAAGCTGCACACTCCAGCCCTCTCTCTCCTCATTTTATTGCCCCTAATCCATGTGATCTTGCATCTTGACCCTTGATTCAAAATTCATCTCAAATCCTAGTGGTTTGCAAGAGTTACATTGTCTTAATTACCCTTTAAGTTTTCACTTCATATAAAAGCCCAAAATAAGACCTAGCTCACACACACACTCTCATTTTACCCTAGCACTCTTCTCCTCTCCTTCTCCTCTCTCAAAACCGAACCCTCCTCCTTCATCTCCTCCCCTCATTTTCCAACTTTCATCCACCAAATCACCTAAAACCTACTTCATCTTCACATATATATCTTCTTCTCTTCACCTTTGGTTCCATTTTTACACCAAAAAGGAGCTTGCTTTCTTGAAGTGTGCGTGGTATTGTTGGTGTTCTTGGTTTTGATCTTCATTTTTCTACTCTTTTCTAGTTGATCTTGAGGTAAACATCACATCTCTTGCATTTTTTTAACTATTAGCATGTAAATCTCTCTTCTACTCCTCTATCCTCTCCAAGAGGCTTAGAGGGTTCATTTCAAACATTATGTCAAGGACATTGGGAGCCTTGGGTGTTTGAAGTGGACCCTTGGCCTTGAGGAGAGGTTTCTTGTGTTTTCAACCATGTTCTTGCATTTTTTTCATACTCATTTTGTCATTTTTGCATAAATAAAATTTTCATGTGATATATGCATTCCTTTGTTTATGTCATAACTTGCAAGTTGAGATTTAGCTTGATTCATGAGGGTGATGATTCAGTTTTAGATCTCTAAGATTTAGACTTGTTGTTGTTTTTTCTCACTTCTTGATTCATGTGAATAAAATGCTTGATGTGTATGATTTGTTTCATGTATGGATCTTGAATTTAATCATGAAATAACTTGATGATTTGTGCACATGTGGTTTCGGCCATAGGGTTGTATTTTAGGGTTCATCCTAATGCTTAAAAGTTATGTTTGATCTTGTGTAGAAATGTGCAAGAATGTTAATGTGTTTTTAACCTTTTTACCACTTATTCATTTTTACCTTACCACATCATTCATTTTTCACTTAAAACCCTAAAAAACGTTTTACCTTTTACTTTTACCATTTACCCTCACTTAAATAATTCACCACATTCACTCAAGTAAGTTACCATTTCATTAATAATTTACCTTTACTTTTTACCTTTCTTAAATTACAAAAAGACCCAAAACATTTTCTAGTTTACATTTATAATTTTTCAACTTTATAAAATCAACCCAAAAATACTTTTACCACTTTTTCCTAAGACTTTAAAAACACCAAAACATTTCACCATCTCCTAAGAATAAGGTAACTAAATTTTTACCATTTCTTATGACACCCCCTCACACACTTGCACTTAAGTAAAACCTTATTCATTCTTTTGCATACTCTCTTGTTTTAATCTTCATGCCTTTTCATATCTTCATATCTCTTGCATATTCCTTTGCACTCTCACTTGTTAGTACCTCATGCATCCTAACTTGTTTATATTCTTTGCATTCTCACATGTCCATTCATAATTAAATAATCATGCATCCTCACATGTTCAAATGCTCATACATTCTTATGTACTCATGCATCCTTGTATATACTCATTCTTGCATCCATTCTCAAATGTTCATGCATTTACATGCATTCATGCCTATCTAATCTAGCACATCATGATCATATGCTCATGCATTAATATACTTGTTCAATCATGTATTCAATTAATCATGTATTCATTTGTTCATGGCAACTTGTAGATATTCTTCATGTTTGCTTTGCTTATGCTTTCTTATTGTTGCTTTGGTTTGGATTTGAAAAGATTTGAAATGTTCTACTTCTTTTTCAAATTTGAAATCACTTGTTTTCAAATAAAAAACCCTAAGGCATTTTCCTAAATAAAATCATTAACCATCACTCGAAGCCGTTGCTTGTTTGATTGTTAATGAGGAGTTATTAGTGGTAGTCACTCGAAGCCTTTGCTTGTTTGACTATCATGAAAGCTCCCACACATTAAATAAACAACAACAAAAAAACAACTAATTCAAACTTCCAAAATAACACGAGCTATTAGCTCACCACCTTTTTCAAAACTATTTTCAAAAGAATAATACGACGTTGTCGCTTGTAATCACTCGAAGCCATTGCTTGTTTGATTACCGCCCAACTCTCTTTTCTTTCGAGTTAATACCGAATGCCACTCGAAGCCTTTGCTTGTTTGGTGTTCGCGAACACTCGAGTCTTATTTCAAAAACTCCAAAAGCACTTTCAAAAATCACAAAGCCGTTTTCACACGCAAAACTGAGAACTACGTTGCTTTGATCCTCACCGATGAGGGTACGTAGGACCGGGTTCATGTCCCGTCAAGCATACCTTTAAAAAACCCAAAAAACAAGAACTACGTTGCTTTGATCCTCACGGTGAGAGTCACGTGAGGACCCGGGTTCTGTCCCGTCAAGCACGCTTTTCAAAAATCTTTGTCTTGTTCCGCTTTTCAAAGATACCAAAACATCCCTTTTTCCCGTTTTCAATAAAGTGATTTCTCAAAAGAAAAGAAAATAAATAGAACAATGTATTTCAAATCAAACATTTCAAAACCACATCAAATTAATGGTTCCTTTCGGTAGAAAAGGGCGCGTCAGTGCTAATACCTTCCCATGCGCAACCGAAGCCCCCGAACCTACATCTCTAAGTTTTGAAAGACCACCCGCTTTCAAAAAGGTTTTTTCAATGTTTTCCTAAAATAAAATATTGGTGGCGCTCTCATCGATTTTCAACGTTGTCAAACTGAAAAGTCCCAAACCGGATTTTTCGGGGCGCAACACCTGGTGCTACATATCAGAGCATGACTCAAACGGACCTACTAGAAGGTAGAAGAACCTTCACTCGCTATCACCTGCACGTTGTCGACATGAGAAGCAACATAAAAGCAGTAGGGTGAGTCTCTTTACATAAATAATAGCAAATAGGATAAGCATTATATTAGGGAAGGCAACTAGCACAATCACATTCCAACACATAGCATATGACATTAAGTTTGGCACCTCAACTCACAACCATTATAAAGGCATCACCAATTACATGAATGTGTGCATGTATGCAACCCTACACTAAGGGCATATGCATGTGGTACCATTAACCTCCTTAAATTTTGCCTTGAGGGCACAACCACCATAATGTATATCAACAACCACCTTTTGATATCAAGGCCGAAGCCTACAACCACCTTTTGATGCATATGAAGTATGAGACACCATGAACAATGCATAAATCACATACAATCTCATTATATGCAAAATACCACCTTCATTAAAAAACTACCTTAAGCAACCACCTTGAACAACCACCTTAAAGTCTTAAGCAACCACCTTAAATTCACTAAGACATCATCAACCACTAGCTCTAAGGCTAACACCAAGACATAGCTCTAAGCTAACACCAACGTCAAGGACCAACTCACACATAAGTACCAACTTGTCACATAAGGGCTAAACCGACACCCACAATTCCCAATCTCAACACCAAATTCACCTATCCACATAACAACACAATAAATGCATATCAAGTCCATTTCAACAACAACCAACTTAAATTTATCAAATTGAGTTCCAATTCATTTTTGGGTAATTCATCCAACCCTTACAATTATCACAAATTCACATTCAACCACCATATCACATTACACCAAACATCATATTTACCTAGTCCATATCAAGTTCACTTCCACAACAACATCATGGGTTCATCAAATTTAATTCAAACACAACACCAATTAATTCACACAACACATAAACAATCAATTAATTACCCTAAAAACCTAACCCACACACAATACTCATCTTATAACCTATTATGTATGAAAGAGAGCCCCCTAACCTTAGAAATTGAAGAACTCTAGTAACCTCTCCTTCACCACTTCAAGAACCACCAAAAATAGTTACTCCACCACTTTAAGCTTCAAACCCCTTCCATGGCAAAGTCAAAATGAGAAGGAATGAGTGGGTGAAACTTATACTAATGGAAAGAGCAAGAAAAATGAGAAAGATTGGTACCAAAACCCACTTACCACAAGCCAAGATGAAATTTTTCTCTCCCTCCCTCCTTGCCCAGCTGCCGTCGGCCTCCACCTTCTCTCTACCTCTCCTTTTTCTTTTCTTTTCTTCAAATGGGAAGGAAACCCTACCCCTAAGTTTAATTCTTTGGATATGGGCCTATTAGTGGGCCATGGGCCCTTTATTTGCACCTCCTAGTTTCTTAAGCACCTCCTAAATAAAATAAAACCCCAAATTAATTAATTGACTTAAATAAATGTTGCAAGCCTTAAATAACTTAATTAAATGAATAATTAAATTATTTTGGTCGTTACAACTCTCCCCCACTTAGAATATTTCGTCCTCGAAATTACCTGAATCAAACAACTCCTGGTATGCCTCTCGCATCTTACTCTCCAACTCCCAAGTCATGCTTTCGCCAACGGCTCCCAACCAAACCGCTTTCACCAAATTAATCTCCTTACCTCTTAGCACTTTCACCTCACGATCTTCTATTCTAACCGGCATGGTCTCCACGGTGAGGTTCTCCCTCACCTCCACATCGTCCACTTGAATAACATTGGATGGATCATGAACATACTTCCGCAACTGAGACACATGAAACACATCATGCAAATTCGAAAGATTAGGTGGCAGGGCCACCCGATAGGCAACTTTCCCAACTCTCTCCAAAATCTGATATGGGCCAATGAAACGAGGGGTCAACTTCTTAGATTTCAGGGCACGCCCAACACCGGTCACCGGAGTGACTCTCAAGAACACATGATCACCAGCTTGAAACTCCAAATCCTTCATTCTCTTATCATGATAACTCTTTTGTCTACTCTGCGAGGCCTTCATCTTCTCACGGATTAACTTCACTTTCTCAGTGGTCTCACGAACAATCTCTGGCCCAAGCACTAAACTCTCTCCCGATTCATACCAACACAGAGGAGTCCTGCACCTCCTACCATACAAAGCTTCAAAAGGAGTCATTCCAATACTCGAATGAAAACTGTTATTATAGGTGAACTCTATCAATGGAAGATGTGAATCCCATGAACCTCCTTGCTCAAGAACACAAGCCCTCAATAAATCCTCTAATGACTGAATGGTCCTCTCTGTCTGCCCATCTGTCTGCGGGTGATACGCCGAACTCAACCTCAATTTAGAACCCAAAGCCTCTTGCAAACTCTTCCAAAACTCAGAAGTGAATCTAGGATCTCTATCAGATACTATACTCAGAGGAACACCATGCAACTTCACAATCGTCTTAATATAGATCTCCGCCAACTTCGAAACTGGATAAGTAATACTAATCGGTAAAAAGTGAGCAGATTTCGTCAATCTATCAACAATCACCCATATAGCATCAAAACCTCTCACGGTACTTGGCAAACCTGTTACAAATCCATAGAAATGCTATCCCACTTCCATTCCGGAATCTCCAACGGTTGCATCAGCCCTGCAGGCTTCTGATGCTCAACCTTCGACTTCTGACAAGTCAAGCAAGCATACACAAACTGGGCTATGTCACGCTTCATACCTGGCCACCAAAAAAATTTCTTCAAGTCTTGATACATCTTTGTAGCTCCCGGGTGAATACTTAACTTACTTTTGTGACCCTCTTCAAGAATCCTCTTCTTAATTTCCTCCTCACTAGGAATACAAATCCTTCCACGGTATCTCAACACATCTTGCGCATCTAACTCATAGTCCTTACTTTCGGAGTGATCAATCCCAACTGCCAACTCAACTAGCTTAATATCTCTCTTCTGAGCCTCACGAATGACATCCAAAAATTCATTATGGATCTTCAACATCCCTAATCTGACACTTCGAGGTGTCACTTCACAAACCAAACTTAAGTCTCTAAACTGCTCAATCAATTCAAGCTCTTTCACCATCATTGCTGAAACATGCAAAGTCTTTCGACTCAAAGCATCGGCTACAACATTAGCCTTCCCCGGATGATAATTCAAACTGAAGTCATAGTCCTTCAACAATTCTAGCCACCTCCTTTGACTCATGTTTAACTCCTTTTGATCAAACAAATATTGTAACCCTTTATGATCACTAAACACTTCAAACCTAGAACCATACAGATAATGTCTCCAAATCTTCAATGCAAACACAACCGCCGCAAGCTCCAAATCGTGCGTAGGGTACTTCTTCTCATGAACCCTCAACTGCCTAGATGCATAAGCAACTACCTTACCACCTTGCATAAGAACTCCCCCTAACCCCATTTTAGAAGCATCACAATACACTACAAAAGGTTCTCCTGGCTTAGGTAACGTCAAAATAGGAGATGTGGTCAACCTCTTCTTCAATTCATTGAAACTCTCTTCACAACGGGAATCCCACACAAACGCCTTTCCTTTGCAAGTCAACTGGGTTAGTGGCAGTGCCAACTTAGAAAACCCTTCAATAAACCTCCTGTAATAACCGGCTAACCCCAAAAAGCTTCTAATCTCCGTGACTGACTTAGGAGCCTCCCAATTCAACACAGCCTCAACTTTAGAAGGATCCACCGCAATACCCTTACCGGAAATAACATGGCCAAGAAAACTCACTTCTTTCAACCAGAATTCACACTTTGACAGCTTAGCATACAACTTCCTATCCCTCAAGACCTCCAATACCAACTTCAAATGCTCGGCATGCTCCTCCTCAGACTTAGAATAAACCAAGATGTCATCAATGAACACCACCACAAAACGATCTAGATACTCATGAAAAATACGATTCATATATTCCATGAATACCCCCGGAGCATTCGTAACACCAAATGGCATCACCGAATACTCATAGTGACCATACCGAGTCCTAAACGCCGTCTTAGGAATATCTTCGTCCTTCACCATAATTTGATGGTAACCCGACCTCAAGTCAATCTTACTAAACACACGAGCTCCCACTAATTGGTCCGTCAAATCATCAATTCTTTGAAGCGGATACTTGTTCTTAATCGTCACCTTGTTCAACTGCCGATAATCAACACAAAGCCTCATACTCCCATCTTTCTTCTTTACTAATCAACTGCCGATAATCAACACAAAGCCTCATACTCCCATCTTTTCAAGCAAATCCTCAAGCTGTTTCTTTAGCTCAGACAACTCAGATGCAGACATCCTATAAGGTGCCATAGACACAGGCCTAGTACCAGGTACCAGGTCAATAGTAAACTCCACTTCTCTTTCAGGTGGCACATCAGGAATTTCATCCGGAAACACTTCAGAAAATTCACGCACCACTGGCAACTCATCGATCTTAGCTTGACTCTCAACAGACAAGGATGCCATCAAGGCAAACAGATGAACTTCCTCCTTCAATACTTTATGCAACTGATCGGCCGGCAACAAATTAGACTCTTCCTCTTCGGGAGAAGAGAAACTCACAGACTTACTAAAACAATTGATATGAACATGGTTATTCACCAACCAGTCCATACCCAACATAACATCTAACCCATCCAATGGCAAACAAATCAAATCAACAACAAAATCTCTGCCGAAAACCGATAGAGGACACTTAGCACACACGAGAGAAGTAGTCACCGAACCCTTAGCTGGAGTATCGATAACCATTTCCCTCCTCATAGAAGACAATGTAAGATTCAATTTTTCAGCACATACAGCAGCAATAAAAGATGGGTAGCACCAGTATCAACAATAGCAATCACAGGAATACCCTTAATAAGACATGTACCTCTGATCTCATTAGCCGCCTCGGACCCCGCAAGAGCAAACACTTTCCCACTAGCTTTCTCCTTCTTTGGCTTGGTGCACTTAGTACTAATATGCCCCACCTCTCCACAGTTGTAGCAAACAATCTCCTTCTTCTCACAATCAGCAGCTAGGTGACCTTCTTTGCCACACTTGTAACACTTCTTATCACCACTCTTGCACTCATTCATCTTGTGACCTGTCCCCCCACACTTAAAACACACAATCTTAGAAGGGGCATCTCCCCCACTAGGCCTCTTGCCCGAACCAGCTTTCCACTTGCCCTTACCACCAGAAACATCATAGGGCTTTCCACGATACTGAGAATTCCTATTTTCTTTCACCATTTTATAAGCAGCATTGCTATCCTCTTCAAATATTCTCAGCAATCAAGCGACCAAATCAAAGAAACACCGAATCTTTTGGCAACCAATTGCCTTCTTGATGTCAGGCCTCAGTCCATTTTCAAACTTGATACATTTGGAGAATTCATCATTATCACCATTGTAGTAAGGGTAGAACTTAGCTAGCTCCACAAACTTCGCCGCATACTCAGCTACAGATTTGTTCCCTTGCTTCAATTCTAGGAATTCAATCTCTTTCTTTCCACGCACATCCTCTGGGTAGTATTTCCTCATAAATTTCCTCTTGAAGACATCCCATGTGATTTCTTCACCAGCAGTCTCCAACCTATGTAGAACCTCAAGCCACCAGTCATCTGCTTCTTCAGCCAACATGTGAGTACCAAAATTAACCTTCTGCGCAGCCGTATAGTCCATGACACGGAAGATCCTCTCAATCTCCTTCAACCAAGCAAGAGCCCCATCGGGGTCATACCTCCCTTTGAAAGTAGGAGGGTTCTCCCTCTGGAAAGTGGCTAAGTTGCGAGCACCAGCATCAACAGCAGCCTGCTGATTCCCCACAACCTGAGCCATTGCTTGAAGAGCAGCAGCAAGAGCGGCATCATTTCGTCCAGCCATCTTATCCAATCACTACACATAAGACAAAATTAGAAATAACAGACAGACGGCCAGGACACTTGGTCGCATGCACAGAACTAATGCTCTGATACCACTAATGTAACACCCCCTTCTAATTATACTACTAATTAATTGATAAATCAGAGTTTTCAAAAACTTTTTCAAATGCAACCACAAGAGGATGCTACATTTTCATCAAACAACATAAGATACCACTTTAAAATCTCAAACACAACTAGTGTGTCATATATAGCACATCAAAATGGGGCGAACCCTCAAAACACCTGTTTTAAGTTTACAACAACCAGAATATAATACACCAAAGACAAACAGAATGACAACAAGTCTAAACATATCCAATACATCACCAATATCAGTCTAATAACATCAAAACAAGATAAAGAGTAACTAAACGCCCCGCCCCTGGTGCTACATATCAGAGCATGACTCAAACGGACCTACTAGAAGGTAGAAGAACCTTCACTGCTATCACCGCACGTCACTTGACATGAGAAGCAACATAAAAGCAGTAGGGTGAGTCTCTTTACATAAATAATAGCAAATAGGATAAGCATTATATTAGGGAAGGCAACTAGCACAGTCACATTCCAACACATAGCATATGACATTAAGTTTGGCACCTCAACTCACAACCATTATAAAGGCAACACCAATTACATGAATATGTGCATGTATGCAACCCTACACTAAGGGCATATGCATGTGGTACCATCAACCTCCTTAAATTTTGCCTTGAGGGAACAACCACCATAATGTATATCAACAATCACCTTTTGATATCAAGGACGGAGCCTACAACCACCTTTTGATGCATATGAAGTATGAGACACCATGAACAATGCATCAATCACACATAAGTACCATCTTGTCACATAAGGGCTAAACCCACAAGAACTAAACCGTCACCTAAGGACTAAACAATCACATAGGGACCACAACGATACATTAGAAGGACCAATAGTGCACAAGGACCAAAACAACACTTTTAGGGACTAAACGGTGAAAAGGACCAAAACAGCATTTTAGACAGCACTTAGACACAACACAGGCGCAAGGTGAAGCCACATTTGGCGCCCCTAGCCATGCTACCACCTACACAACCACACAACACACCTAAACACCAACAAGTAGCACAATGCCACAATTCCCAATCTCAACACCAAATTCACCTATCCACATAACAACACAATAAATGCATACCAAGTCCATTTCAACAACAACCAACTTAAATTTATCAAATTGAGTTCCAATTCATTTTTGGGTAATTCACCCAACCCTTACAATTATCACAAATTCACATTCAACCACCATATCACATTACACCAAACATCATATTTACCTAGTCCATATCAAGTTCACTTCCACAACAACATCATGGATTCATCAAATTTAATTCAAACACAACACCAATTAATTCACACAACACATAAACAATCAATTAATTACCCTAAAAACCTAACCCACACACAATACTCATCTTATAACTTATTATGTATGAAAGAGAGCCCCCTAACCTTAGAAATTGAAGAACTCTAGTAACCTCTCCTTCACTGTAACACCCCAAATAATTTAATTAAGAAATTGATTAAATTGTTTAGGTGTTGCACTAATTTTTAATTATATTAAATTATAATATGGTGTTTATAATTTAGTATTTTATTTTAATTGAAGGGAGTGGTGGAAGAAATGGGCCAGGGGTGTAAAAAGGGCCCAAGGTGCACTTGGCCCAATACTTATATACCCAAATTAGGTATCAAAGCTCATTTGTGAAGAGAAAACGAAAAAGAAAAGAAAGGAGAAGAGAGGGAGCAGTGCGCCGTAGCAAGAGAGGAGAGAAAGAGAAGGAATTCGTGACTCGAAGCTTGGTTTGTTGCGGTGGTTTTGTTCGTGACTCGATTCCGGTTCTTCTCTACGGTTATTTCGAGGTAAGGGGAGTCTCACTCTATAATAGAGGAGATAATGGGTATTATATGTGTCATAGGGGCTGTTTTGATGTTAATTGATGATTGCATGTTGAATTGATTCTTGAATTTGATGAAATTGTTGGTAAAAATTGATTTAGGTGTGAGTTAGGGTTTTGTAATATATGAATTGGTGATTTTGATGTTAATTGATGATTTGAATATGCAATTGGTTGTTTGATTATGCAATTAGGAGTGTTAGAAGGATTATTGGGTGAATTGGTTTGGAAGAGTTTGGAAAAATTGGGGTTTTGGTGTTTGGGGCGCCAAAATGCTAGGATTCTCGCGCCCGTGGTAATCGCTATTTCATCGCTAAGTTTAGAGTTTGTGCAGCAGATACTGCACGCTGGCGCGCCACATTCTTTGGGAAAATGGCGCCCGTGCAATCGCTCATGTGCCGGAAAATGTTTTGTGCGTGGTTGTTTCGCCAGGCGCCAAGTTCTTTGGGAAAATGGCGCTGCGGTAACCGCTTGTGTGTTGGGTGCGTGTGTGCCAGTGACAGGGGCGCCAAATGCTGCCCCAGGGTGCCCAGAATGGCGCCTGTGTCACTGTAGCAGTGTCTGGGTGAGTGAGTTGCTGTCTGGGCGCCAGAATGTGGGTATTTTGGAGCCCGGGAGTGCAACTTGTATTTCTAAACATATTTTCTCGTGCCAACTTTTGTATTCACCTGCCAACTTTCAATTTTAAGTGTTTTGGCTCGAGTGGTTTTCTGATTGCAAGTGTATTTTTGAAAATGTCCCGGTAGGGCTCGTTTTGGGTGTGTTTTGGAGCCCGGGGAGTGCAACTTGTATTTCTAAACATATTTTCTCGTGCCAACTTTTGTATTCACCTGCCAACTTTCAATTTTAAGTGTTTTGGCTCGAGTGGTTTTCTGATTGCAAGTGTATTTTTGAAAATGTCCCGGTAGGGCTCGTTTTGGGTGTGTTTTGGAGCCCGGTGAGTGCAACTTGTATTTCTAAACATATTTTCTCGTGCCAACTTTTGTGTTCACCTGCCAACTTTCAATTTTAAGTGTTTTGGCTCGAATGGTTTTCTGATTGCAAGTGTATTTTTGAAAATGTCCCGGTAGGGCTCGTTTTATGTGTGTTTTGGAGCCCGGGGAGTGAAACTTACTTTTCTAGGCATATTTCACTGTGCCAAATTTTGTGTTTACCTGCCCAAATTCATTTTTAAACATTTTGGCTCGGGTGGTTTTTGATTTGAAAGTGTTGGGTGAGCTGGTCAATGTGGGGCGCCAACCGTGGCCGCTCGTGGTCTTAGTTTGTGTCTCAAATCGTGGTGCGAGTTTGTGTCTAGGTCTGTGTTGCCTGTGGGGCGCAGATTGCTAGGAAAGTGGCGCCCGGTGGTCGTGTTGCCACCGCTGGGGCGCCAAAATGCCGAAGTTTCGGCGCCTAGTGCCGTGTTGCACCGCGGGCGCGAATGTGGGGAAAATGGCGCTGTGCCGCCAAGTGCCTAAGAGGGTGCTGTTTTGGTCCCTAGGTGACAGTTTGGTCCCTAGATGATTGTTTGGGTCCTAAGTGGTGGTTTAGGTCCCTGAGTAAGATTGAGTGCCCTAGAGGAGAATAGTCCGGTGGGACATAATGGTGTTGAGGGTTTATAATGAGGTGATTGAGCATGCCATGGGGGCATGGGCCGGTGGGCCAAGCCAGGAGGGCTATAAAATGAGATTGACACTGAGGTAAGAGTAATGGGTGTATTGAATTGTTTGAAATGATGTTTGTGATGTACATGGAGTCTCATGCATACATTGGTGCTGATGATCGTAGTGTTTATAATATGATTTGTGAAGCTTCGAGGCGTAGGGGGCCTTATAAAGTGATTATGAAGCTCGCATGGCGCACGGGGCCTTGTATGATGATTGTGAAGCCTGAGGGCGGCCGGTGGGCCAATGGTACCACATGCATGATGACATTGCATACATTCTCATTAGTGCATGAATATTATTGATTAATGATTGGTGTGTTTGAGTGCTGTACACTATGCTTATATATTGCTTATTATCACCTTTATTATATAGTTCGAGACTCACCCTTTTCGTTGTCATTTACCACGGTGTAGTCGGGAGTGAGGGCTTTCCACCTTCACTACTCCCGAGTCGGCCCGCTCGACACGTAGCACCTAGTGGTCGGGTTTAGATCGTTGTTGCCTGCTTTGCTCCTTGTTGAGCCTTTATGTATTTGTTTTGATATCTTTGGATTATGCCGTTGAGTTAACGATTGTTTTCCACGCATTATGTGAAACTATATTTCTATGAGTTATCTTTCCGTGTTACGATTTGGTTTTTGGTTTAAGAGAAAGAGTTGTGACGCTCCATTTCATTGAGTATTACTTTATGTTATACTATTAGTGTCTTTGAATGACTATGGCTAAAGCGTGGTTCGCCACTAAGGCTAGATTTTCTTTATTTGGTGTATTTACAAGGGCATCATCGAGAGCCTTGCAAAGGTGGCCAATGCTCGTTGCAAGTAGTATCGATTACCGAGTAATCCCATAGTCGGCAAAGTGCACTATTTTATAACACACTAAACTAAAAGATGACCGTAAAAGATTTTTGTATACTCGATTTTTGATTTAAAATTGCCGGGTAGAAATGGGGTGTTACATTAGTGGTATCGTGAGCAAAAGTTCGGTCTGTCCGGCAAGTGTGTCATCATCATAGTGTGTATGACAACTAGGTGTCTTAAAGTAATTCGAATCGGTTGTTGATCTTTGCAGTGTTAGGTTGATATGGCCGAAGGATCGAGCATCGCTCTTCTTGAGGCCTTGCAAGCTATAAGCGCAGATCGTGGGTACCCAGCAGAATAATGAGACCCGCACCGCAACGTTCGAGAGAGAATCCCCTACCTTGAGGGAGGTACAACCGGATGGTGCCTTGACTTGGTGAAGGAGATTGAGAGGATCTTGGGGTGATTGGGTCGTGACCGATGAACGTAAAGTCAGTGCACAGTACTCATACATTATCTCAAGAGGTCGATGACCGGTGGCTAGAGACCGGTGAGAGATTGGGTCTTTGACGGAAGAGATCACTTGGCCGTGTGTTCGAAGGGAATTCTTGAGAAAGTATTTCCGGAGGAGGCGTGAGAGGTAAGAAAGAGCTGGAATTCCTTGAACTGAGGCAGGGGAGTATGACTGTTACTGAATATGCTGCCAAGTTCACGGAGTTGGCCAAGTTCTATCCCCACTATGCTGAGGCTGGGGCTGAATTCTCAAAGTGCATTAAGTTTGAGAATGGGATCGAGAGTCGATATCAAGCGGTGTGGGGTATCGTAAAATTAGAGTATTTGCCGATCCGTAGATTCTTCGCAGGATATATGAGGAAGACAAGAATGCCCGCTCTAGGGTCATGAGAGACCAGGGGGAAATTTCATCACGAGGTAAGCCTTATGAGAAGTCTCACGACAAAGGGAAGCAAAGGTATTCGGGTGGTAACAGTACAATGGTGGAAACAGTCTGCTTGAGGTAGGAGGCACCATGAGGGCAAGAGGCCAAGTGGGAGACGCCCATCCGATATTGTGTGTTTCAAGTGTGACAAGCCAGTCACAAGAGTTTTGACTGTAAGATGGAAGTGCAGAGATGTTTTAGGTGTGGAAAGAGTGGTCACATGGCATCCGGGTGTGATCGCAAGGAACTCAGTATGTTTCAACCGTGTGGTGAAGCTGGTCACATAAGCTTCAAGTGTCCCAAGCCTAAGAAGGAAAGATCTCTTTGGGAGGGTGTTTGCATTGGCGCGAGTGAGAGGGACCTAATGATATCCGAGGTACATGTTTCATCTCCGGTACTCCTTTAGTTGCTATTGTTGACACGGGTGCTACGCACTCTTTTATTGCATCTGTTTGTCTTTGAAAAGTTAAATTTAGTAATGTCTACTATGGAGAGAGGGATGGTTATCGACACTCCACGGCTAAGGGTCCGTAAGAACTACTCGATGTGTGCTAGGTGTCCTCTCGTCGCCTTCTTGGCAGAGATTTTTTCGCCGATCGATTCTGTTTGCCTTTGGGTGGGTTAGATGTGATTCGGGCATGGATGGTTAGTAGATAACCACGTGCACATCAACCGCTCGATAAGTCTATTAGTTTTCTCCTTCCCCAAGAGGAAGAGTTCGCTCATTGTCTCACGAGCAATTGCGCAGTGGTAATGAAAGAGGGTGGTCGCTTGTTTGCTTTGATTGCGTCCATGTTCACGAGAACCGAATTTGTGATTGATGGGTTCTGGTGGTGTGTGAGTTCCCTGAAGTGTTTCCGGATGAGATTCCTAGTGTGCCCCCAGAGAGGGAAGTTGAGTTCGGGATTGAACTTGTGCCTGGTACTAGGCCTGTGTCTATGGCACCGCACTGGGATGTCGCCTTCTCGAGTTGGGTGAATTGAAGAAGCGATTGGAGGAGCTTCTTGAGAAGAAGTTTGTGAGGCCTAGTGTATCACCATGGGGAGCTCCGGTTTTGTTGGTGAAGAAGAAGGATGGAAGTATGCGTCTGTGCGTAGACTACAGACAGTTAAATAAAGTGACTATCAAGAATAAGTATCCTCTCCCGAGGATAGATGATTTGATGGATCAACTGGTGGGTGCTAAAGTGTTTAGCAAGATTGACTTGAGGTCGGGTATCACCGATTAAGGTGAAGGATGAGGATATCCGTAAGACAAAGATTCCGGACAAGGTATGGGCATTATGAGTACTGTAATGCCGTTTGGTGTCACCAATGCACCGTGGGTGTTTATGGAGTACATGAACCGAATTTTCCATAGTTATCCGGATCGGTTTGTAGTGGTCTTCATTGATGATATTTTGGTGTACTCAAAATCTGAGGAAGAGCATGCAGAGCACTTGAGGTTGGTGCTAGAGGTCTTGAAAGAGAGGAAGTTGTATGCTAAGTTGTCAAAGTGTGAATTCGTTGCATGAGGTGAGCTTCTTGGGTCATATTATTTCGGTGATGGTATAGCGGTGGATCCGGCCAAGGTAGATGCAATGTTACATGTTGGGAGAGCCCAAAGTCTGCGATCGCGATCGATGCTTTGAGTCGGAAGACTTTGCATATGTCACCTATGATGGTGAGGAGTTGGAATTGATTGAGCGGTTCAGTGACTTGAGTTTAGTTCGTGAGGTGACACCCTGCAGTGTCGATTGGGGATGCCGAGAATTGGGAACGACTTCTTGGTTAGTATCGAGACGCCGTGAAGCTAGATGTGAAGTTTGGTAGACTTCTTTGGTTGCGGGTGAGCAAGCTGCGCAGAGGGGATTACAGTTGGATTCCCGTGGTGTGTTGAGGTTCAGTGACGTAACTGCGTGTTCCGGATGATGCTTTGAGTTGAAGAAGATGATACTTGAGGAAAGTCATAGGAGTAAGTTGAGCATTCATCCAGTGCCACTAAGATGTACCATGATCTCAAGAAACTATTTTGGTGGCACGGTATGAAGAGAGATGTGGCGCAGATTTGTATATGCATGTTTGACTTGCGAGAAGTCAAAGATTGAGCACCGTGAAGCTGCGGGGTTGATGCAACCTTTGGAGATTCGGAATGGAAGTGGGACAAAGCATTTCCATGGATTTTGTGGATTTGGGTTGCCAAATCGTGAGAGGTCTCGACACTATTTGGGTGATTGTGGATAGGTTGACCAAGTCCGCCCATTTCATCCCTATCAACATCACCTTTCCCTGTGCCAAAGTTGGCTAGAATTTACATTCGGTGATTGTGAAGCTTCATGGGGTCCCGAAGAGTATTGTGTCGGATAGAGATCCGCGGTTTACATCCGAAGTTTTGGGGTAGCTTGCAGGAGGCTTTGGGGTCCAAGCTGAGGTTGAGTTCGGCTTATCATCCTCAGATGGATGGTCGACGGAGAGAACCATCCGATCTTTGGAGGATCTTTTGAGAGCTTGCGTGCTAGAGCAGGGAGGTGCGTGGGATACACATCTTCCATTGATTGAGTTCACGTATAATAACAGCTATCATTCGAGCATCGGGATGGCTCCTTTTGAGGCACTGTATGGGCGGAGGTGCAGAACTCCTTTGTGTTGGCATGAGTCCGGGGAGAGTGTTGTCCTTGGACCAGAGTTGGTTAGGGAGACTACTGAGAAGGTGAAAATGATCAGAGAGAAGATGAAAGAGTCTCAGAGTCGGCAGAAAAGTTATCATGATAAGAGGAGGAAGGACTTGGAGTTTCAGGCTGGTGAGCATGTGTTCTTGAGGGTCACGCCTATGACTGGTGTTGGGCGTGCTCTGAAGGCAAAGAAGTTAACTCCAAGGTTTATTGGACCGTACCAAATCACTGAGAGGGTTGGAAAGGTTGCTTATAGAGTGGCCTTGCCACCTAATCTTTCGAACTTGCACGATGTCTTCCACGTGTCACGCCTTCTAAGTATATTCCGCACCGTCTCATGTGATTCACATGGATGATGTGGAGTGCGTGAGAACCTCCACCGTGGAGACTATGCCGGTGAGGATTGAGGATAGAGAAGTGAAGGTGTTGAGAGGAAAGACATTGCCTTGGTCAAGGTAGTGTGGCTGGGAGCCGCTGGTGAGAGTATGACTTGGGAGCTGGAGAGCAAGATGCGGGAGTCGTATTCAGAATCTGTTTTGACTGTGTATGAATTTCGAGGACGAAATCTCCTAAGTGGGGGAGAGTTGTAACACCCCAAATAATTTAATTAAGAAATTGATTAAATTGTTTAGGTGTTGCACTAATTTTTAATTATATTAAATTATAATATGGTGTTTATAATTTAGTATTTTATTTTAATTGAAGGAGTGGTGGAAGAAATGGGCGGGGTGTAAAAAGGGCCCAAGGTGCACTTGGCCCAATACTTATATACCCAAATTAGGTATCAAAGCTCATTTGTGAAGAGAAAACGAAAAAGAAAAGAAAGGAGAAGAGAGGAGGAGCAAGATGCAGTAGCAAGAGAGAGAGAAAGAGAAGGAATTCGTGACTCGAAGCTTGGTTTGTTATGTGGTTTTGTTCGTGACTCGATTAGGTTCTTCTTCTACTGTTATTTCGAGGTAAGGGAGTCTCACTCTATAATAGAGGAGATAATGGGTATTATATGTGTCATAGAAGGGCATTTTGATGTTAATTGATGATTGCATGTTGAATTGATTCTTGAATTTGATGAAATTGTTGGTAAAAATTGATTTAGGTGTGAGTTAGGGTTTTGTAATATATGAATTGGTGATTTTGATGTTAATTGATGATTTGAATATGCAATTGGTTGTTTGATTATGCAATTAGGAGTGTTAGAAGGATTATTGGGTGAATTGGTTTGGAAGAGTTTGGAAAAATTGGGGTTTTGGTGTTTGGGCGCCAAAATGCTAGGATTCTGCGCGCCACGTGTAATCGCTTCATCGCTAAGTTTAGAGTTTGTGCAGAATGCATTGCCGTGGCGCCACATTCTTTGGGAAAATGGCGCCACGTGCCTTCGTTCATGTCTTTGGAAAATGTTTTTTTCAGGTGAGGTTGTTTCGCCAGGCGCCAAGTTCTTTGGGAAAATGGCGCCCCAATGCAATCGCTTGTGTGTTGGGTGCGTGTGTGCCGATGATGTGGGCGCCAAATGCTGCCCCAGGTGCCCAGAATGGCGCTGTGTCACCATAGTGATGAACTGGGTGAGTGAGTTCTTCATGCAGGGGCGCGAGAATGTGGGTATTTTGGAGCCCGGGAGTGCAACTTGTATTTCTAAACATATTTTCTCGTGCCAACTTTTGTATTCACCTGCCAACTTTCAATTTTAAGTGTTTTGGCTCGAGTGGTTTTCGATTGCAAGTGTATTTTTGAAAATGTCCCGGTAGGGCTCTCGTTTTAGGTGTGTTTTGGAGCCCGGGAGTGCAACTTGTATTTCTAAACATATTTTCTCGTGCCAACTTTTGTATTCACCTGCCAACTTTCAATTTTAAGTGTTTTGGCTCGAGTGGTTTTCTGATTGCAAGTGTATTTTTGAAAATGTCCGGTAGAGGGCTCGTTTTGGGTGTGTTTTGGAGCCCGGTGAGTGCAACTTGTATTTCTAAACATATTTTCTCGTGCCAACTTTTGTGTTCACCTGCCAACTTTCAATTTTAAGTGTTTTGGCTCGAATGGTTTTCTGATTTCAAGTGTATTTTTGAAAATGTCCGGTAGAGGCTCGTTTTATGTGTGTTTTGGAGCCCGGGGAGTGAAACTTACTTTTCTAGGCATATTTCACTGTGCCAAATTTTGTGTTTACCTGCCCAAATTCATTTTTAAACATTTTGGCTCGGGTGGTTTTTGATTTGAAAGTGTTGGGTGAGCTGGGTCAGTGGGGCGCCAAAGTGTCTTTGCTGTGTCTTAGTTTGTGTCTCAAAGCGTATGCGAGTTTGTGTCTAGGGTCTGTGTTGCCTGTGGGGCGCCAGTTGCTAGGAAAGTGGCGCCCGATGGTGTGTGTTGCCACTGTGGCGCGCAAAATCTTTGAGTTTCGCGCCTAGTGCCGTGTTGCACCCGGGCGCGAGAATGTGGGGAAAATGGCGCTGTGCTTTGCCAAGTGCCTAAGAGGGTGTCATTTTGGTCCCTAGGTGACATTTGGTCCCTAGATGATTGTTTGGGTCCTAAGTGGTGGTTTAGGTCCCCGAGTAAGATTGAGTGCCCTAGAGGAGAATAGTCAGGTGGGACATAATGGTGTTGAGGGTTTATAATGAGGTGATTGAGCATGCCATGGGGCATGGGCGGTGGGCCAAGCCAGGAGGGCTATAAAATGAGATTGACACCGAGGTAAGAGTAATGGGTGTATTGAATTGTTTGAAATGATGTTTGTGATGTACATGGAGTCTCATGCATACATTGGGCTGTGATCGTAGTGTTTATAATATGATTTGTGAAGCTTTGAGGCGCGCGGGGCCTTATAAAGTGATTATGAAGCTGCGGGCGGCCGGGGCCTTGTATGATGATTGTGAAGTTCGAGGCGGCGGTGGGCCAATGGTACCACATGCATGATGACATTGCATACATTCTCATTAGTGCATGAATATTATTGATTAATGATTGGTGTGTTTGAGTCTTGTACACTATGCTTATATATTGCTTATTATCACCTTTATTATATAGTTCGAGACTCACCCCTTCTCGTTGTCATTTACCACGGGTAGTCGGGAGTGAGGGCTTTCCACCAAATCACTACTCCCGAGTCGATCCGCTCCGACACGTAGCACCTAGGGTGGGGGTTTTAGACCGTTGTTACTGTTTGCTCCTTGTTGAGCCTTTATGTATTTGTTTTGATATTGCTGGATTATGCTGTTGAGTTAACGATTGTTTTCCGCTGCATTATGTGAAACTATATTTCTATGAGTTATCTTCTGGTGTTACGTATTTGGTTTTTGGTTTAAGAGAAAGAGAGTGTGACGCTCCATTTCATTGAGTATTACTTTATGTTATACTATTAGTGTCTTTGAATGACTATGGCTAAACCGTGGTTCGCCACTAAGGCTAGATTTTCTTTATTTGGTGTATTTACAAGGGCATCATCGAGAGCCTTGCAAAGGTGGCCAATGCCATTGCAAGTAGTATCGCGATTACGAGTAATCCCATAGTCACCAAGTGCACTATTTTATAACACACTAAACTAAAAGATGACCAGAAAAGATTTTTGTATACTCTGATTTTTGATTTAAATTGCCGGGTAGAAATGGGGTGAACCACCAAAAATAGTTACTCCACCACTTTGAGCTTCAAACACCTTCCATGGCAAAGTGAAAATGAGAAGGAATGAGTGGGTGAAACTTATACTAATGGAAAGAGCAAGAAAAATGAGAAAGATTGGTACCAAAACCCACTTACCACAAGCCAAGATGAAATTTTTCTCCCCCTCCCTCCTTGCCCAGCTGCCGTCGGCCTCCACCTTCTCTCTACCTCCCCTTTTTCTTTTCTTTTCTTCAAATGGGAAGGAAACCCTACCCCTAAGTTTAATTCTTTGGATATGGGCCTATTAGTGGGCCATGGGCCCTTTATTTGCACCTCCTAGTTACTTAAGCACCTCCTAAATAAAATAAAACCCCAAATTAATTAATTGACTTAAATAAATGTTGCAAGCCTTAAATAACTTAATTAAATTATTTTGGGTGTTACATGTGGGACACTGATCAAGCTAAACCAGAGGATACTATGGCTAAGAAGAGTCAAATTGAAAGTTATGTCCTTTCACGCTTCAGGGCTGCCCATCATTTTGATCATGAATCTTTATTTTTTGCACCACTCAATATAGGGTGAGAAATTTAGTCTTCAATCACTTGGTTATTTATTTTGAGGATTGTATTATAGTGTAAATGTGTACTCATTCGTGATTCATTTACTTGCAGGAAACATTGGGTATTGTTTGCAAAAAACCCTAAGAGAAATACTGTGTACTATCTGGATTCACTTCAAGGTCATTACAAAGTCTACGTAGACTTCGTAGAGATAGTTGACAGGTGTGTATGTGTAACCCTCTCATTTTTTATAATTTAATATATGTATTTTGTTTAACTTAGTTATATATATGTATGACGTTTCAGTGTTTTGAGACAATATTGGGGATACTCTGTGAGTAAAACAAAATGGGTACCGATAACTGTAAGTTTTTTATCGGCTCAAATCACACCAGACACTAGCACTCACAATGAACCAAACATTTGTTTTCAATTGATAAAAGCATGTTAAATAGATTAGGCACTTGTTTTTAAAGAAATAGATTAATGGCATAATGTCTTACAAGAAATTGTTTTTGAACTAAAGAACATTCTTGATTTGGTATTTAAAGCTAGAAATTGATTGTTCACTTGTTTCCACAAGCAAACAATCGATTGTCTACTTGCCTTGTGAAAGAACAAAATCGATTGTTCACTTGTTTCCACAAGCAAGCAATCGATTGTTCACTTGTTTCCATAAGCAAGCAATCGATTAATAGCTTCCTATTTTAAAACACAAAATCGATTCATAGCGTCTTTCTTTAAAACACAAAATCGATTCATAGCTTCTTACTTTAAAGAACATAATCGATTCATGGCTTCTTGGTTTTAAAATAAGAATCGATTCATGGCTTCTTGGTTTTAAAATAAGAATCGATTCATGGCTTCTTATCTTAAAGGAAACAATCGATTCTTTACCTACTTGTTTAAAGCGCTAAATCGATTCCTCACTTGTTCCCAAAAGCAAGAAATCGATTTTCATATTATGTTTTTCAAGCAACTAATCGATTTGTCACTTATTACAATAGAGTTAAAAATTGCTTCAACGGTTATATTTTTAAAAACTCTATAAATAGAGACTTAGGGCTTCACAGATAAACACAACCTACAATTCTAAAACGCAGAACACACCCTATCACACTATCACACTTGCTCTTCACTGTTCTATCAATTTGAGCTGATCTCTCTCAAGGGTTAGGTTGGGAAGCTTCAATTTGTTGTATTCACCTACTTTAGAGGTATTTCTATTTAATGTAATTTGTTCAATTTCTGTAATTGGTTATACTAGAGAGTGGGGAATCTCTCTAGGGTTTTGATTGCAACAAGGGTGGGGTATCTCTTGTTTGTAAATTGGTTGTACTAGAGAGTGGGGTATCTCTCTAGGGTTTTCGATTGTAACAAGGGTGGGGTATCTCTTGTTTGTCAATTGTAATTGTTTTGAGGGCGCTTGCACAAAGATGGGGGATCCTAAGTGTGAAGAGTGCCTGAGTTTTGTAAGGGTTTGAAAGCACCCGTTTTAAGCTTTGTTTTGATAGTGAAAATCTCACAAAGGGTTTGTGAGGACTGGAGTAGGTCACTAGGAGGTGGTGAACCAAAGATAAATCTCCTGTGTTATTTACTGTTTTTGTTTCTAATTCGTTCTTTCCATAAACCTGCGCAAAAATTAATCTAAGTCATTTAAAAAGGGGAAAAGTTTTTAAAGTCTCAATTCACCCCCCCTCTTGAGACTGAAGCCACTTGGTAACCAGTGGTATCAGAGCTAGACTCTTGTTTAAAGGGCCTAGCAGGTTCAAGAGAAATGGCTTTTGAGTTGGTGTACGCAAGAGGGTGCATCTCTTACCCGCCCTCGAGATTCAACGGGAAAGATTATACATATTGGAAAGAAAGAATGAGAATATTCATAGAAGGGGTAGATATAGATGTATGGGATACTGTGGAAAATGGACCCTATTTCCCCACACACTTGGTAAACGGTATTCTCACTGTCAAAGAAAGAGCTGAATGGACTGATGATGATAAGAAAAAGGTTCAACACAATCTCCGGGCCAAAAACATTATTACTTCCGCACTAAGCCCTAATGAGTTTTTTAGGGTGTCGAATTGCAAAACTGCTCAAGAAATGTGGGACAATCTTCAAGTCACTCATGAAGGTACTAGTGAGGTAAAAGTGCAAGAACAAACACTCTTATCCGAGAATATGAATTATTCAGAATGAATCCAGGAGAAACCATACAAGAAATGCAAAAGAGGTTCACTCACATAGTGAATCAATTGGGTTCTTTAGGAAAATCATTTCCTGCTGAAGACTTGATCAACAAAGTGTTAAGGTGTTTGAATAGAGAATGGCAACCGAAGGTAACTGCTATAGCTGAATCAAGGAATTTAGCTACCATGACACTCGCCACTCTTTTTGGCAAACTACAAGAGCACGAACTAGAGCTCACTCGTCTGGAAGAGCATGAAGAAAAAGATAAGAAAAAGAAAAGCTTGGCTTTGAAGGCCTCCAGTTCAAATCGACCTGATGACAGTGATGACTCAGAAAATGAAGATGATGAAGATGATGAGAACATGGCTCTTATGGTTAGAAAATTCAAAAAGTTCATGAGAAAGAAAAGTTTCCCCAAGAAGAGCTTTCCTCCAAAGAAATTCTCAAGCAAAGAAAACTCAAATCCTCCAACTTGCTACGAATGTGGCAAACCCGGGCATATTAAGATGGAGTGTCCAAGCTTGCAAAAGAAGACATCAAAATTTGAGAAAAAGGGATTCAAAGAAAACAAAAGTAGAAAAGCCTACATAGCATGGGAAGACAATGACATGGATTCATCGGATGATTCAGAAAGTGAAGAAGCTCAAGTCGCTCTCATGGCCGACCATGAAAGTGAAAGTGAAAACGAAAATGAGGTAGATTCTAACTCTGAAACTTCACTTAATGCATATGATGAATTACATGAAGCATTTCTTGAATTGCATAATGATTCTTTGAAATTAGCTAAAGCACTAACCCAATCAAAGATAACTGTTGCTCATCTTCAAAATGAAGTTATTGCTTTAACTAAGGAAAGATTAGAACTTAGAAATGAAAATCATAGTCTTGGTTGCTTTAAAGAAAATTATGTATGTGATAAGTGTGCTGAATATGAAAAGAAAATTCATGAGCTTGAATGGACAATAGGAAAAATGTCCAACATACAACATGTGCATCCTAGGTCTCCAAGAAATAATTTTGTCAATAGACATGTGCATTATAGACCTAAGTTCACTACTAGTCCATATATTAGATGTTATTCTTTGTGCCGGACTAGGACATATCGCATCTGTGTGTGCATGGCTAGAAGAAGACAAGTTGTGAAAAAGGTGTGGGTTCCCAAAGGGACTCTACCAAGTACTAACCCACAAGGACCCAAAGAAATTTGGGTACCAAAATTTGCAACTTGATCTTATTGCAGGTATGCTTCAAGGTATGGGGGAAAATCAATACCTTGATAGCAAATGCTCAAAGCACATGACTGAAGATATGACAAAGCTCTTAATACTCACCCCCAGAAAAAGCGGTCATGTGACTTGTGATAACAGCAAAAGAGGAAGAATCCTCGGTAAAGGTAACATTGGTAAAGACTTATCCACCTCTATTTGCATTGTGCTTTATGTAGAATATATTAAGCATAAGTTACTGAGCATTAGACAAATATGTGATTATCATTGTCTGATTTTATTTTTATGCACCATTGAGGACTAATCAATAAGCAAGTTAGAATAATGGGAAATAGAGTAAATAACAACATCTCAACTATGGTGTCTATATATATCACATTCTGATTATTTGCGACAACACAAACAATTAATCTATCAAAGAACCCCGTTCAATACTCTAGAACTAAGCATATAGATTTTAGACATCATTTTCTAGAGATCATGTTGAAAAAGGTGATTATGTGATTGTTTAGTTGAGCATTCAAAACCGCTAGCTGATATTTTTACAAAACCATTGCAAAAAGAAAATTTATTTTTCATTCGAAGAAAACTTGGAGTCATTAAGTTATCATTTAGCTGAATGAAATATGAACTGTTGATTGAATTATGCTTGGCTATCTTGTGTTGAAACCCGACTCTCATGTCATTTTGTGGTTTATGCCTATTTTTTTAAAAAAATGCAATGGACTAACTATTACTATTAGCTGCGTTTTCGACTCACCAACTAAGTTTCGCATTAACCCTTTTGATCATGACAAAAAGGGGGAGAAATATAGGATTGTCACTTTGCATTTAGATAGGGGGAGCATCAAGTAAGGGGGAGTCTAGATACATATCTTTAATATTAGCGCATTGTTTATTGCTTGATGAACTAACCTCCCACCTAAGATGAATTAAAATTTTGTCATCATCAAAAAGGGGGAGAATGTGGATATCTTGTGTTGCAGGTTAAGTTTTGATGATGAAGTAATCCAAGACAAAGTGACAAATGGAATTCCAAGGCACAACCAACCCAAGAAGTAAGTCCGTGTTAAGGGTAGTTGCTAGGAAGTCAGGTCGTGTCTTAGGAATGAATGTAAACCGCTTTTGAGGATCGGCTCAAATCACACCACACACTAGCACTCACAATGAACCAAACATTTCTTTTAATTGATAAAAGCATGTTAAATAGATTAGGCACTTGTTTTTAAAGAAATAGATTAATGGCATAATGTCTTACAAGAAATTGTTTTTGAACTAAAGAACATTCTTGATTTGGTATTTAAAGCTAGAAATTGATTGTTCACTTGTTTCCACAAGCAAACAATCGATTGTCTACTTGCCTTGTTAAAGAACAAAATCGATTGTTCACTTGTTTCCACAAGCAAGCAATCGATTGTTCACTTGTTTCCATAAGCAAGCAATCGATTAATAGCTTCCTATTTTAAAACACAAAATCGATTCATAGCGTCTTTCTTTAAAACACAAAATCGATTCATAGCTTCTTACTTTAAAGAACATAATCGATTCATGGCTTCTTGGTTTTAAAATAAGAATCGATTCATGGCTTCTTGGTTTTAAAATAATAATCGATTCATGGCTTCTTATCTTAAAGGAAACAATCGATTCTTTACCTACTTGTTTAAAGCGCTAAATCGATTCCTCACTTGTTCCCACAAGCAAGAAATCGATTTTCATATTATGTTTTTCAAGCAACTAATCGATTTGTCACTTATTACAATAGAGTTAAAAATTGCTTCAACGGTTATATTTTTACAAACTCTATAAATAGAGACTTAGGTCTTCACAGATAAACACAACCTACAATTCTAAAACGCAGAACACACCCTATCACACTGTCACACTTGCTCTTCACTGTTCTATCAATTTGAGCTGATCTCTCTCAAGGGTTAGGTTGGGAAGCTTCAATTTGTTGTATTCACCTACTTTAGAGGTATTTCTATTTCATGTAATTTGTTCAATTTCTGTAATTGGTTATACTAGAGAGTGGGGAATCTCTCTAGGGTTTTGATTGCAACAAGGGTGGGGTATCTCTTGTTTGTAAATTGGTTGTACTAGAGAGTGGAGTATCTCTCTAGGGTTTTCGATTGTAACAAGGGTGGGGTATCTCTTGTTTGTCAATTGTAATTGTTTTGAGGGCTCTTGCACAAAGGTGGGGGATCCTAAGTGTGAAGAGTGCCTGAGTTTTGTAAGGGTTTGAAAGCACCCGTTTTAAGCTTTGTTTTGATAGTGAAAATCTCACAAAGGGTTTGTGAGGACTGGAGTAGGTCACTAGGAGGTGGCTGAACCAGTATAAATCTCCTGTGTTATTTACTGTTTTTGTTTCTAATTCGTTCATTCCATAAACCTGCGCGAAAATTAATCTAAGTCATTTAAAAAGGGGAAAAGTTTTTAAAGTCTCAATTCACCCCCCCCTCTTGAGACTGAAGCCACTTGGTAACACCGTTATGTTTCTAGCTTTTTGTAGAAACTTTTGAGTTTCATAATGTTAGTTAGTTATTATATATGTTGTATATATGATTTGGATATATATTATGTTGTAAGTACTTATTAGTTTAATATGGTCTTTTGGTGATATGTACATATGTGTGTATCTATATTGGATTGGAATGATATTGGCTGAATTTTGTTGGAATGATATTGGATGAATTTTGTTGTTAGGGAATGAATTTATAACTTGTAATTAAAAGGGAGAATAAACAAAAATAAAAAAAATATTTAAAAAAAAAAAATCAGTCAATAGGTAGCGTCTACAAATGAAATTTAAAAAAATCAGTCAATACGTAGCGTTTTATAGAGAAAACGCTAGAAATGAAATTAAAAAAATCATTCAATACCTAGCGTTTTATAGAAAACTGTAGGTATATCCCTAGCGTTTTAAAGAAAACATTATGTATGGATAAAATGCGCTAGAGGATTCCTAGTGTTTTAAAGAAAACGCTAGCTATGGGAAAAATGCGCTAGAGGATCCCTAGCGTTTTAGGGAAAACGTTAGTTATGGCCAAAACACGCTAGAGGATCTCTAGCGTTTTAGGGAAAACGCTACTCATTTCAAAAGGCGCTAGAGGATCCCTAGCGTTTTTGCGAGAAAGCGCTACGTATGTCGAAAACACGCTAAGGAAGATCCGCAACGTTTTATTTCAAAACACTACGCGTTTCTGACAATCCCTAGCATTTTTAAAACGCTACTAATGGGGGGTACACATCCGTAGCGCCAGCTTTTCTAGCGTTTTAAAACGCTACCAATGCCCAAAAAAACGCTGCAAATCCTTAAATCTGTTGTAGTGGTCGATAGTTACTTCAAGCATCTTAGAGTTTGAAACATCAGCATCACCAAAGGAAACCATATAGATTGTGTAATTAAGGCATTTCTGACACGCATTGATTAGAAGAGAAATCGTCGATAGCAGCAGTAATTTCATCATTTGAAAAGTATCGTACGGAGCCAACAGATGTTCCTACTTTATTTACTACTAGAAAAAAGTTTTTAGCGTCGGCCAAAAGCCCACGCTAACAGGCCAAAAGCGGACGCCTACTCTATTTTAGCGTCGGATTAGCGTCGGCCACATGTCGACTATAAAATGTTCGAAGTTAAATTTAGTGTCCCGGAAATATTAGCCGACGCTACAATAGTCAACGAATCATAGTCAACAAAATAGGTAGTGTCAGTGAGGCCAACGCAATATAGTCGACAAATTAATTGGCGTCAGATGGACGGATGCTAAAGTCAACTAGTCAACCAAATTGGTAGCGTCGGTGTGGCCAACGCTAAATTACGCTTTTTTTATAAATAAATTATCCTACTTGTGTGGAGTAGGACGTGAAGGAGGTAATGGAGGAGAAGAGAATGCCCTTCTTCTCTCATTCATGCTCCCATTATTTTCCTTTGATTTTTCATACATCTTCTTTATGTTTAATTCAATAGCTGCACAAATAAAACATCTGGGTTCATTAGTCGTTTTGTACATTCTCCAAAATCAAATAATTCTTCACAATTATTTCCTTCTCTAGTAAGTTTAAATTTAAAACAATAAAATAAATTTAAAAAGGATAAACAATCTATTTTAATTTTCTCCATATTTTCATTTCAATTTCACTTCTCATTCCTAGATAATTTATACTACCTCTGTACTTTATGAAGACAATGCAGTTTTTTGTTCATTGAATAACTAAAACCCATGTATACCACACTCAAAGTATCAAGAAACCCATATACATATATATATATATATATATATATATATATATATATATATAAACACACACTCAAAGTAACAAGAAACCCATGAACTCGCTCACATTTAATTGCATGAAAAACAATTGAAATCTTATTAGAAAATTTTTATAGAACCCTCTTCCACATTTCATTCAATTTCCCAAAACAAATGAATTTGCAACACCCTTCAACTTCAACCTCACAAGAAATCATCTAAAGCAAAAGGGATTTTAAGAATAAAAAAAAGTAAACGTGGATGAAGAATCAAAAAACAATCAAACAAAATTCTAATCTAAAAAAAAGAAAAAAATAACTTACAAATAAACTCTGCGGCAAGAAAAAAGGCTTATTTCGTATGATATATATATATATATATATATATATATATATATATAAAATTAACATTGACACACCTATAATATTAGTTGATTACAGCTAATAGAACTCCGTAAATCTGTTAACTAACTTCAAAATGGTAAGAAACTATAAAAAGAATAGTTGTGGTTCAGCGAGGAGTAACACCTTAAATTTATATGACTAAAAAGAAATGATTGAAAAGCTGGATCTGAATGGAAGAATAAATTTTGAGATAGAAATAGGAAACATTTGTATTTGGAAATTTAGAAATGGTAACAACAGATAAAGCAATATTATAGTCTCACATGGTAAGTACGGAATAATCAATGTGCAGCTATCAAAATCCCATATTTTTAATCTAGTGATGAAATTATTATATATTATGATTATTATTATTATTATTATTATTATTATTATTATTATTAAGGTATAATATGTTTTTAGTCCCTATAAAATTTTACTATTAATTCCAGCATTAGGTCTGCATCAGTGTTAAATCTCTTGAGAGAGAGAATTTTGCCGCCCATAGTGGCCCTACCCAGCTCGAGGGATTAGTCTCTGTAGTTGCACGCAGACGATACTCGTTTTATACCGTAAAAAAAGGCCCTATAAAAATTTTCATCAACTTTTAGTCCCTATAAAATTTCACAATTTCGTGTTTAGTCCCTTTAAAATGCCAACTTATCTTTACCCATTGAATTTTGTAGTGTTATTTTGTGTACATGTTAATGACATTATAAACATCTCTCCCACTAAACTTTGAATTTTCTAACAAGGGATGAATTAAATATAAAATTTTCAACTGCAAAAAACTTTAGAAAGAAATTAAAGAAAATATTATCCGTAAGGCCTAGCTCAATTGCCAAATGCCGAAATTGTTAGGTTGAGTATCATGTCCCAGGTTCGAACTTGTGACCTCATAGTTGTGTGTATGCATTTCTAGTGGTAGTGATCTCTCCGTCTATGTACCCAAAAAAAAATTAATGAAAATATTAACCTAGAAATCCAATTTAGAGTTTATTTTGTCAGGGATATATTTTTAATATCCTTAACATGTATGCAAAATATAATTCAAAAATTCTAAAGGTATGAGTTTACATTTTATTGGGGCTAAAAGCAAAAATGTGAAATTTATTTGGTTAAAAGTTGATAAAAGTTATGTTTAATGCAACATAAGTCTGAAGCTCCAAATATTATCAAAGGATAATTTGGTATGATAAGAGCACACTTTGGCAAACCTATCAAACAGCTTCCGTCTAATAATGCCAAGGAGCTGCTACGCTCTGATTTTCTTCTTTAACAGGGCACCATCCACCAATTCAGTTGCCCATACCGCCCTGAGCAAAATTCTACAGTGGATAGGAAACACCTGCATCTCCTCCACGTAGCTACGGTTTTATAAAAGGTAGGAACTAAAAGCATTTATTTTTATGAGAGGTAGAGAGTAAAAACTAATTAAATTTTATTTGAACTATAAAATAAAAAATAGATATGTTACCGAAACTAAACACATATTTAACACCATTCAAATAGGCAAAAATAATAAGTTACAATGTAAGGAAGGAAGCAAGAAGAAAAAGGTTTATGAGCTGAGCGATAGGGACTTGGGTATTATGGGGTGTTCAAGTCCCAAGATGAGTATTATGGGATTCTTGGTCGAGTATTTAAGTGGCTTGGTTCTCCCCCATTGATATTTATATTTTAAGGGAGGGTTCCCCAAGTGCTTAAATACTATAATTTGGTATCAGAGCCGATTCTCGACGTCTCGGAGAAAACTATCCCTGAAGGTTTCTGACCGGTGACCAAAAAAAAAAAGTTGAGTGAAGTGCCACTGACTAAAGTGTTGGGGAGTGAAGCCTTCGAGGACGTCGGCTCTCAAGGTCGTTGTTATGATAGGGACTTAGGTATTATGGAGTGCTCAAGTCTCATTTTGAGTAGTATGGGATGCTTTGTGGAATATTTTAGTGGTTTGGTTCTCCCCGTTGATAACTCGCTTTTAAAAGGAGGGTTCCTAAACTGCTTAGATACTTATAATATAGCAAGTTGGATGACAAACCTAATTTCTTTGATGTTTTTTGAATGCTGCTAATTTCTCTTCTTGCAGCTCAAAATACAACAAGAAAAACATATAAAACAAAACAAAATAACATTTAATTCTATCACCCTAGCTATCGATTTTAAGATAAAGAAGATAATGTGAGCAAGTACCTGAGCTGATAGGTGAAGGAAGTCGATAGTTACTTCAAGCATCTTAGAGCTAGAAGCATCAGCATCACCAAAGGAAACCATATAGATTGTGTAATTAAGGCATTTCTGACACGCATTGATTCAAAGAGAAATCGTCGATAGCAATAGTAATTTCATCATTCGAAAAGTATCATACGAAGCCAACAGATGTTCCTACTTTATTCACTACTAGAAAAAAGTTTTTAGCGTCGGCCAAAAGCCCATGCTAACAGGCCAAAAGCGGACGCCTACTCTATTTTAGCGTCGGATTAGCGCCGGCCACATGTCGAGTCTAAAATGTTCGAAGTTAAATTTAGTGTCCCGAAAATAATAGCTGACGCTACAATAGTCAACGAATCATAGTCAACAAAATAGGTAGCGTCAATGAGGCCGACACTATATAGTCGACAAAGTAATTGGCGTCGGAATGACGGATGCTAAAGTCAATTAGTCAACCAAATTGGTATCGTCGGTGTGGCCGAAGCTATTACGCTTTTTTTTATAAATAAATTATCCTACTTTTCATTTCTACAATTGCTCCTAATGCATTTAGTTTGTCCCTTTACTACCATTGCTCCCAGAAGAGGCCAAAAAATAGTGATGAAACAAAATACCATATCAAAATGCTAAATGCCAAAATACCAAATACCATAAAACAAAACATTCTTGAAACTACAAAATATAACATAGTCTTGAAACAACAAAATATCAAGTGTTTTTCCATCCAACAAGTAACTATAACAAGATCAATTCTCACCATCAAGTGACTCTTCATCCAAATCATCATCATAATGAGGATGTGAATGAGAATGGCTAGCACCACATGATCCACGCTCCAAAGCATTGAGGCGATCTACAAATAATTTTTTCATCTCATCTAAATTATTCTGCACCTTCTGAGAACGCTCATTCGCCTCTTGAGCCTGGGCTATTGCATCTTCAGCAATCTTCTCAGCTCTAAGTCTTGCTTTCCTCTCTACTTCCAAAGCCCTCTCTACTTCTTTCATTGCTATGCTTCGCAGATTCGGAGAAGGTGGAAGAGGCAAAGGGTGTGGAGTAGGACGTGAAGGAGGTAATGGAGGAGAAGAGAATGCCCTTCTTCTCTCATTCATGCTCCCATTATTTTCCTTTGATTTTTCATACATCTTCTTTATGTTTTTCAAAAAGTTGAAGCAGCCCATCTTATCTACACAATTTTGTTGTTGAATACACTTGTTTAATTCAGTAGCTGCACAAATAAAACATCTGGGTTCATTAGTCGTTTTGGACATTGTCCAAAATCAAATAATTCTTCACAATTCTTTCCGTCTCTAGTAAGTTCAAATTTAAAACAATAAAATAAATTTAAAAAGGATAAACAATCTATTTTAATTTTTTCCATATTTTCATTTCAATTTCACTTCTCATTCCTAGATAATTTATACTACCTCTAGTGTACTTTATGAAGACGATGCAGTTTTTTGTTCATTGAATAACTAAAACCCATGTATACCACGTACACTCAAAGTATCAAGAAACCCATATATATATATATATATATATACACACACTCAAAGTAACAAGAAACCCATGAACTCGCTCACATTTAATTGCATGAAAAACAATTGAAATCTATAGCATTAGAAAATTTCTATAGAACCCTCTTCGACATTTCATTCAATTTCCAAAACAAATGAATTTTGCAACATCCTTCAACTTCAACCTCACAAGAAATCATCTAAAGCAAAAGGGATTTTAAGAATAAAAAAACAGTAAATGTGGCTGAAGAATCAAGAAACAATCAAACAAAACTTCTAAGCTAAAAAAAAGAAAAAATAACTTACAAATAAACTCTGCGGCAAGAAAAAAGGCTTAATTAAGTATGATATATATATATATATATATATATATATATATATATATATATATATATATATATAAAAAAATGAACATTGACACACCTATAAGATTAGTGACATGACTAATAGAACTCCGTAAATCTGTTCACTAACTTCAAAATGGTAAGAAACTATAAAAAGAATAGTGTGGTTCAAAGAATGAGTAACACCTTAAATTTATATAACTAAAAAGAAATGATTTAAAAGCTGGATCTGAATGGAAGAATAAATTTTGAGATAGAAATAGGAAACATTTGTATTTGGAAATTTAGAAATGGTAACAACAGATAAAGCAATATTATTGTCTCACATGGTAAGTAAGGAATAATCAATGTGCAGCTATCAAAATCCCATATTTTTAATCTAGTGATGAAATTATTATATAATATTAATATTATTATTATTATTATTAAGTGGTGTTCAAGTCCCACAACGAGTATTATGGGATTCTTGGTCGATTATTTAAGTGGCTTGGTTCTCCCCCATTGATACTTATATTTTAAGGGAGGGTTCCCCAAGTGCTTAAACACTATAATTTGGTATCAGAGCCGATTTTCGACAACTCGGAGAAAGCTATCCCTGAAGGTTTCTGACCGGTGACCAAAAAGAAAGTTGAGTGAAGTGCCACTGACTAAAGTGTTGGGGAGTGAAGCTTTCGAGGACGTCGGCTCTCAAGGGCGTTGTTATGATAGGGACTTAGGTATTATGGAGTGCTCAAATCTCAATTTGAGTAGTATGGGATGCTTGGTGGAATATTTTAGTGGTTTGGTTCTCCCCGTTGATAACTCGCTTTTAAAGGAGGGTTCCTAACTGCTTAGATACTTATAATATTTTGGTTCTCCCCGTGGAATATTTTGGTTCTCTTCTCTATCTTCTCTTTCCCCTATTATCTACCCCTATCTCTCTCCTCTTTCCTTCTCTTTCTCTCTCTACTATCCCTCTCTCTCCTTTATCCCCTCTCTCTCTTCCTTCTCCTCTCTCATATCTCATTCTCCTCTCTCTTCTCTCCTTTCTCTCTAGCTCTCTCTGCATGTCATCTCTCTTCTATATATCTTCTCATACCATTACCTCTCACTTTCTCTATCGCTCCCTCCCTATCCTCTCTCTCCCTCTTCGGCCTCCTATCTCATTCTTATCTCTCATTTCTTTGTCGCTCCCTCTACCACTCATCTCTCTTCTATATATCTTTTCATATCATGATCTCTCTTTCCCTCTCCTTCTCCATCTATCTCCCTCTTATCCTCTCTCTCTCCTATCCTCTCTCTTTTATACTCTCTCTCATATTATTTTCACAATAATTTTCTAATTATATTATAGTATACCTTATAGAATAGAAAACCACTATAAACAACATAAAGAGAATTTTAGTAAATTTTACATTTTTTTTGTTTGTGATGTCTAGTGTTCACTAAAAGCGATTATCTTTGAACAACATGTTGTCAAGATCTTGTACTATCCAAGATTGTGTTGTCCGATCCAAGATTTACTTGTTTGCAAATCAAACGGACCTTTAGCATCGGTTGTTTAAACAACCGATGCTAGAAGTATTTACAAGCGCCTAACTGTGCATCACAAACACATTTAGTATCAGGTATTTTAAACACCCGATACCAAAGGCCCCTTTCTAATTATGTGTTTCGTTCTCTCACTCGTTCTCTCATTCTCAACTCTCGTTCTCTCCTGTAAAAGAAAAACTCTCGTTCTCTCACTCTCAACGCTCGTTCTCTCACTCTCAACGCTCGTTCTCTCTCACTCTCAACTCTCATTCACTTCGCCTCGCCTTCCTCTCTCTTCCCCGCTGTCGCCATTCTCCTCTCTCTTCCTCGCCGTTGCCGTTCTCCTCTCTCTTCCTCGCGAACCCTAAATCTTCGTTGGTGTCTTCAATGTTGTAGGCATCATTTTCGTTTGTAGAGAATTCTTCAAACGAGCATCGTTTTCATCTTCAAAGCAAAGAAGCATCTCTCGAAATCGTATTTTCGCTGTTCTTCTCTTGTTTGCGTCTACAAAAACCGATGCTTCATTTTCGTTTTCTTTTGCTTGAAACCCTAAGTATCCACTATTTGAGCTACTGCTTGAAACCCTAAGTATCCACTATTTGAGCCATGGTATAAATATTTAACTAGTAACATGTGAAAATGATTTGGAGCCATCTGTTTTTGTTTCTACTGTGTTGGTCTTGTTATTGTAGCTTGCACTAATTTGGAGTCAATTTGTTATGTCTTACTATGGGGGTGGTTTGTGATGTCTGACTATGGGGAGTTTGTTTTTAAGATTGAAATTTATGTAGGAGTTTTGATGCTTGAGTTTATGCTTGAATTGATGTAGGAGTTTGTTTTTGTGAGTTCTGATGCTTGAATTGATGTAGGAGTTCTGACCTTTTGGTTTAGTAGTTCAAATGCAAATTTCAATTTTGCTTAATTTGGGTAAATGCTCATGTGTTAATTATTATGTTGGCTTCGTTTTGTAATAGCCTTGCTTGCTAAATGTAGGAGCTAGCCAAACTAATTGTTACCTAACCACTCTTCTTCTAATAATTGTCATCATTTAGCTTTGCTAATTGACTTGTGCACTTCGCATATTGAAATTATGAATTACTGTGACGACAATTTGATATCTGCTCCTGTATAATGTACATAATATGTAATGAAACTCCTCAGTTGCACTACAAGTTGTTCAAGTTTCAGTTGGTCCCTTTTTGGTGTTTTTGTAATACCAGGCCCTATGTTTTACTATTATGTGGGACCAATACTTTAATCAATGAGTGAGATCTATAGGAACTATTTCATAGGAAATATGGACTAACATCTTAATAAGTAAAATATGGATTAGGATCTTAATAAGTTCTGCATATTTTACTTAAGTTCTGCATATTTCCATTAATGTCTAAGCCTATAAGATAGTTAAGTTCTACATATTTTGGTTGAACAGGTTATCCTGAAGATAATTAAGCATTGTAAGGATCAGTCACGTTCTTTAGTCACTGGACAACTTCTTAGATTGGATGTTGCAAGTGTTCTTGAAGTTACCAATTGTTTCCCTTTTCCGATATGGTTAACCAAATTTTAAACATTGCCCTCTTATTTCCTTCTTTCCCAAGCTTTTCATATGAACATGTACTAATGTTTCAGTATCTGTTTTAGGACATCTATTTCATTTGTATTTTGACATAATTGATTTTATTCTTTCCCTCTTCACAGTTTTTGACCGCTTTGTTTTGTAATGGATGTTTGTTTCTTCAATTGTAGCAGCTTCTACATCTGGTACTGCAGTGGAATTTCTAGACAAGACTGACTTTCTTATACTTCAAAATAGCAGGTCAGTATCACTTGACTACAAGCAAGCTTATAAATTTACATTGCACGCTAAATCTCAAAGAGAAATTGGCATGGTGAATCAACTGGCAACCCAATTGTGTCCAAAAGTGAGAAAGTCGATGAAGATATGGATGATCGAATGGAGGACATGATACGGGACATTGGCAACTAGTTGTCCTACTCCCGAAGAAAAACATTGTGGTCTGGATGTGTTCTTTATGTCGCTTACCAACCAAAGGAATCAAAGACATGTTTATCAAGTAAGTTTTTAATTGTTTATCATGGTTTAGATTGTAGTCTTTGAACTTCGGGTTCAAATTATATAACTAATTTATATTATATTGTTATTACAGTTGTCAAAGAGAATTCTACATCAGCCACCAAGTGGTTGCACCCTATAGTAAGTAGTTTAAAATATTGGGTTGGAGTGAATTCATATATCATATATATTATATTCTTTTTTGGTTAACTTGTTAATTCATTTGTGTAGATGCCAATACAACCAAATGGTTTTCATTGTAGCTATTATGTGATGAAGTATATGCTGACCATTGTGAGTGCTGGTATTGTTGATAATTGGGAGAAGGTATTAAATTTTGTCAAAGCAAATAGTTTTTCTTAGTAGGTACTTTATAATTGGGAGAATGTATAAAATTTTGAAATCTAATTTGTTTGAGTCACTTGTAAACTTGTAGGTATTTGATAACTCAGAGTCATACACTCATGAGGAACTTTTGGTGGTTCGTCGGCGGAATTCTTTCTGAAGATTCGTACAGAGCAAAAGGATACACTATTTTAGTTTAACTTGTGTTTTGGAAATGTTTTGTTGCATTTAGTGGGATACCACATTTTGAACAAACATTGTTATTTTGTTTCCTAACTAGTTTACCTTTTGTTCTCTAAATGTAAGATTTTAAGTTTAATGGAATTTGAAGTATTTTTATATATTTATTATGTGTTGATGATTGGAATTATCTGTATATAGCAGGTTATTATAAATTAGTTGACTGGTATGGAGTATGGACAAAAAAATTATAAAAAAAAAAAAATTAGACATTTAGCATCGGTTGTATGGTATAAGCGATGGTAAATGAACTTGTAAGAGGCATATAGCATCGGTTGTATTGAATAACTGATGCTAAAGGTACTTGAAAGAGACATTTAGCATCGGTTATACCATACAGCCGATGCTAAAAGTCTGTTTGAGGTTATATAAGGTTGTGTTGAAACGCATCTAGCATCGGTTATACTATACAACCGATGTTAAAGGTATTGGTAAGATATAGCATCGAATTTATAGTATAACCAATGGTAAAAGAGACATTTAGCATCGGTTATACCATACAGCCGATGCTAAAATTTTGTTTTTAAGCCATTTTAGGTTGTGTTGAAACGCATTTAGCATCGGTTATACTCTACAACCGATGCTAAATGTGACTTTTAGCATCGGTTAAATAACCGATGCTAAAAGTCATACATTTAGCATCGGGGGATTTAACATCGTCAGATAACCGATGTTAAATGTCCAAAACAACCGATGCTAAAGGCCTTTTCTGCACTAGTGGACCAAAGTGTGAAAAAATTGATAATGCACCAAACTGAAATTTGGATCAAAGATAAAATACCAAAAGTGCAATTTAGCCTATTTCTTAAATGACTCGAGAGAAGACAAGGAATTTGAATTTGTTAAAGTTGGAGAGAGAGTGGCGCAGAAAATTGCAGCTTATCTTTTGTCTTGTAGTTGAAGCTGTTGGCATGTCATGTCACTGTCATGTGTTGCTTTTATTGTGAATTTGCTTGATTATTGACTATAATCTACTAGTAAGAATGATTCTTTTTGTCTTGTAATGTAACCGTGATGTCTGAAGACCATAATTGATAGCATTCTAGTATAAAATAATATGAAATTTAGATTTAAATGTTGGTTAATTAGTTTGATTACGTAAATTTAAAGTTTTTTAAAGAACCAAAGTGGGGCAAAAGAAGATAAAGAACCAAATTGAAATTTTGATCAAAGATAAAAGACTAAAAGTTCAAATTAGCTTATTTCTTAAATAACTCGGGAGAAGACAAGAGATTTGAATTTGTTAAAGATTGTGCGAGAAAATTGCAAGTTATCTTTTATCTTGTAGTTGAAATTGTTGGCATGTCATGTCGTCATGTGTTGCTTTTTTTGTGAATTTGCTTTATAGTAAAAATGATTATTTTTGTCTTGTAGTGTAACCATGAAGACTAGAGACTGTAATTTTTTTTTGAATAGACTGAAGACCGTAATTGATACTAGTAGAAAACATAAATTTAAAGTTGGTTAATATAAAATAAAATAATATGAAATTTAAATTTAAACGTTGGTTAATTATTTTAATTACTGAAGTTTAAAGTTTTTTTAAACAATTTGTGAAGTTTAAACACTTCTAAGCTAGAAATTATATCAGTTATAGGATCAAACTACAAAACAATTAAAATTAGTGATCATTTTTACAAATCATATAAAAACCGAAAACATTCCCTCTATAGGGTCAAAATGTAATTTGACTATGGTGAGGCACGTAAGCATCTCCCCTTCCTAATCGGCACCTGTATAAATACCAGTAATTGCATGTCACTTGAATTATAGCATTAGTTTCCTTCATTCTCAAACTTTTACAACCTAATATTTATTGAATAACAGATGTATTTTAAAGGCCAGATATAACGATTTCAATGAATCTAAAATGGCCTTAGTGCCCCTTTGATTAATAAAAATTTCTCCCTTCCCCAATTTTTTTTTAAAAAATCATCAGTATCTAAAAAGAATATTCAGTTTGTCAAACAAAAAAAAAGAATACTCATACATATATTATATAAAAGAAACAAATAACAAGAAAACCTACATATCTTTATACATAAATCTTAAGGAGTCTCCAACTCAGGACTCCAGCCCGGGTTCCTCCACTCGGGAGGATAAATTGTTGAGTTTTAGGAAGGGTTTTGGAGAAATCTTCATTTCAAAGGCAAGTATTGGTTTCGAAATAAAGGTAATTGGCTACCACATGTCAGTCAACTTAATCATGTTTTAATTTTTGCAACATTTGTCTTTAATGCTTCGGGGAAATAGAATAGATGCATTTATTGAGCTTGTGACCTCCAAATCACAAGGCAAAAATCTTATTGTTACACTTACACCAAGGCCCCCTCCAACAAATGAGAACAAAACTAATTGAATAAAGTTAATGTTGATTAAGGATTAAAAACACAATGGTCTAGAACATACTATATGAACTTCTATATCACTTAAAAGTCACCGTACATTGCCTACAAGAGGTATAGAGATTATATCAGCAAAGAAACAAACATACAACATTAAAAATTTGATATTTAATGAACTATAAGAACTTAAAAATAACAATAACCGTTCATTCTATAATTGTTCAGTCCATATTAAGAAAATCACAATAACTCAAGTCCAATGGTACTCAATGATGTTTAAACAGTGCATGCAAATGTGAAAGAGAAAAAAAAAACAAAATGAGGTTACCTGAGTTCTGAGTATTTGATACATTTTTTATCTAATTAAGCTAAAAACAAGTATGTTACGGTCTTCCCCGATGTAAATTAGGGATCGACAAACTCAATGGATATTGCGCACCAATAACACTTAACAAAAAAAATTACCTGTAAAGGGCCTTCTTCGTGTAAGTAAGTGAGACATTGAGCAGAACATATGGCAATTTTCATTCTCATAGTCCAATCAAGTGAAGGGCCCTCAGATTTCACAAACAATCCAAGCTCCCAAGCCATAGCCCCTCATAAACCAACATCCTTTTTGATTCAAAGCTCTTATTGGCATGAAATCCTAACAATTTACAAAGGATCTAATGTTGCAAAGATCATAGTATATTAATCTCCTTTAGGAATTCCCTCAAATCCTGAAAGAAGTCATAATATATACATGTCAGAAAGTTTTAGCTAACAATGCAGTTTATTACAATTAATTAATTGGTAAACATTTTCGGTATATCATTTCAAAATGGTTTGAAAATGTTCAAATAGATTTAAATATGTTTTTAGTCTCTATAAAATTTGTGACAATATTTAGTCCCCACCTTTAATAAAACTATGTGCTTTTAGTCCTTACAAAGGATTCAAAAGAATCGATTTTTAGAAAAGGTAGGAACTAAAAGCATTTATTTTTATGATAGATAGAGACTAAAAACTAAGTCAAGAGGCAAAGTAACGACCGCAGCGGCCGTAGAAGCAATAACGGAAAAGGACACCTCCGAAGAGGACGTCTGGACGTCCAAAGGCCGGAGAGTGGCCATGGTCATTCAAGGTGGAAACCCTTTGGAGAAAAGGGATTCAAAGAAGGCTATGAAAAGAAAGTGGAACGACCTTATGATGGTTGGATCGACATCTGCAGAACGACTGGCTTCGAATAGGCCGCCCATTTCTTTTGGGGATGAAGATTTGCTGGACGGGAGGACCAACAGCTACGTCTCGTTGGTAGTCAGGGCGGTAATGGCCAACACTGAAGTACGCCGAATTATGGTCGACCAAGGCAGCTCGACCGATATTATGTTCGAAGAACTAATCGACAAGCTTAAAGTAGATCGGAGCGAGATCATCCCACAGGCCGATCCAACCCCCTAACAGGGTTCAACGGGGTGGTCACCTACCCCTTGGAAACAATAGAACTCTTGGTTACTTTTGGAGATGACTCAGAAGCAAGCACCAAATATCGGACGGTCAAGACGACGTTCCTAGTCCTACCAATTAAGTCCTGCTATCAGTGTATCATAGGCCGGCCGACCTTGGGAAAATTGGAGGCCGTTGCTTCCACAGTCCATCTAAAGATGAAGTTCTACAGCAAGGACGGTCAAGTTGTGACCTTGATGGCCGACCTGGAGGCGGCCAAGCGAAACCATTATTTATATCAAGACATCTGCGACGAGCAAGATAGAGATACTGACCCACGGAGTCTTGAGCAGAGACACCAAGTTAATCTTGCTGACTTGGACGCCCGGTATGATCCTGATAGCGACCCAGAGGACGATGATGATGATTATGATTTAACTGGATTTACCGTAATTTGAGGTAAATCCGGGGAAATAAATTTATTATTTTTTTTATAAAAAATTGGGGATATTTGTGGGTTTTTGTGGTTATGGGGGTGTGAGGTGGGAATAGGCCAGGCCAGGCCAGGCTTTGTAAGGCCTGAGCCTGGCCTACTTCAAAAATTGTAGGCCTGAACCTGGCCTATTACCTGTTATAGGCCTAATTTTAAGGCCTGGCCTGGCCTTTTAAAGGCCTGATGAAGCCTATTAGCCTGCTTAAAAGCCTTTTTAGTATTAAGGCCAAAATGAATCAATAAGCCTACTGTTAAATAGGCCAAATCTTATGAAGGCCCAAACTTTGTTTTCTTACTAACTAGTAACTTAAAAATGAATCAATAAGACATTGTTGCCCAAATATTCATACCTCAAAATTCTAATATCAAAATATTAATATTACTATAAATTTAAAGACATAATAATCTGTCAATCTGTTTAAAACAACAATTAGACTTCATCAAAAATTAATATGATCTCCTCTTGCATACTATAATCTGTCCAAAATAGAAGAATAGGCCAGAAATCATAATTTGTCCAAAACAACAAAATAGGATGAAAAACATAATTTGTCCAAAAACCACAATCTATCCAAAACAGCAAAATAAAGCATATTCCAATAGGCCCTCATATCAAATCTTCAATATAATCTCTTCTTGTTGTTCCGCCACCTTAAAAATAACATATAATTTGTCATTATCCAAAATAATATCCAACAATAATTATACAAAGAACATCTGATTTATAGCTAATGTAAGAAAATACTAAATTATACCTTTGACTTTTTGCAAACCATACTTGTGACGTAGCCAATCCCTCCACAAATGAGTGCCTCAATGGACTCTCCATTCAATTTAGAACGTTGTTCATCAATAACTCTTCCTCCAGCACTAAATGTGGACTCCGATGCCACAGTTGAGATGGGAATTGCTAGTATATCAGCAGCCATCTTTGACATAATCTTATATTTTAAACTATTGCTTCGCCACCATTCCAATGCACAAAAAGAGCTATCATTACCTTCAGAACATAAATACCTTCCTCAAGATAGGAATCTACTTCAGATTTCATTGGTGGGACTGCCTCCTTTTCTCGCACAAGAGTCATGATATGGTCAAACCCAGTGGTTACTGAAGGTTTAGGTATACTAGAAGATGAGCAGTTATTGCTTGCATTATTCAATACTTCACTAGAGGATGACTCTTCAAAGCTTTGTGACTTATACTCCTCATATTTATTTTTCAATGAAGTGCGCACCTTTTCTATATTTTCTCTTGCATATTCAAAGAGGTTTTATATATAAGGAAAACATATATCAACCACATGGAATTTGCACCTTGGATCCAAAACACTAGCAATGGCCATCAGTAGATTACATTGCCCCCAATATTTGTCAAACTTTAGTTTCATTGGGGCTGCCATTTCTTTTATAAACAAATCTCCATCCTCAGCAGCATTATCAATCACATGTTTAACCCTCCAAACTTCTGGAAGATACAAATTCGCAGTAGGATACTCGCTCCCTGAGATTACATGAGTAGCTAAATCAAAGACTTCTAGAAGTTTACAAATCTTCTCAATTTTCTCCCAATCTTCTTTTGAAGGTGCACAACCATAGTGTGGCTCTCTTTCTTTATAATCAGCAAATACAATCTTGAATTTTGAAGCAGTGGATAGCATCTGAAAAGTAGAATTCCACCTGGTTGGACAATCAATAATAAGCTTCCTTTCTTTTAAGTGCTTCTGCTCAACAATATCACAAAAAGCCTTCAACCTCGAATCAGTCTGATTAATATACTTGACACTTTCGCGAACATTGCAAATAACTTTCTTAATCAAGCCAAGACCATCCTGCACTAACAAGTTTAGAATGTGAGCACAACATCTAACATGAAACAATGCACCATCTAACAATAACTTATTACTCAATGATAAGTTATCTTTGAGATTCCTCAGGCATGAGTCATTGTAGGAAGCGTTATCAACAGACACTGAAAACACTTTATTTTCGATCCCCCAAGATTTTAGACACTTGAAAATTGCATCGGCCACATCAACTCCACGTCTTGGAGCAGGCACTTTCACAAAGCTTAAAACTCTCTTTTGTAGTTTCCAACATGCATCTATGAAATGTCCCGTGATCACCATATACTCAAGAACTTGATGATCAGATTTCCACATATCAGTAGTTAAGCTAATCTTGCTTATAGTTTTCAACTCATCTTTTAATTTTTTCTTCTCTGCCTCGTATATTGCCAAACAATCACCTCTTATGGTTTTCCGAGTAACTTTTTGAAAATCTTGATTTGCAAATTGAAAACCCCACATCCAAACCTCATCTTCAACAATGTTGAAAGGATGCTCATGTACCATAATTGCAGTGGCAATAATTTCCCTCATCTTACCGTTAGAGTATCGAACACCAGGGTAAATAAATGGATTACCTGCATTTGAAGGTCGAAATGGAATTGTGGGTTGCTTTTTTTCTGCACGCAAGTGCAATTGCTTTTGCACACAAGTTTCGGCATGTCTCCTTAGATGGCTAGTGCTAGCCCCCCTCCCACCAGTAGCAAACTTCTCTTTACAATATTTGCATACAGCTTTCTTTACACCGCCAGGAAGTTCAACTTCGTCAAAATCATTCCAAACACTTGAGGTTTTTTGCCTCTTCCTCTTGCCAATACTTCTTCTACTTTTTCATTCTCAGGATCTTCTCCATGTTGACTTGCATCTCTGTGCACAGTTTCATTTACCTCATTTTGAGGAACAAGTGGAGCAGCGAAGCCATTAGATGAACTCGCTTCACATAAATACGAAAAACAAAATTAATAAATGAAATAATAGGCAAAATTGGTAATAAATTAATAAAACAATAGACTTGACTTGAAGACAAAATTGTTAATAAATTAATAATACAAACAACATACCATGGCTTAAGACAAAATTAGTAATAATTTAGTGATTATGAGCAAACTAAGAATTTTTAATTTTCAACCAGTTAAGGACATTGAGAATGATCTCGATGCTCAATCACAGAATTCTTACATAGCAGTGGAGGCTTTATGCGAGGTATAGTTCTCTGATACTTTCATATTTTCGAAATCTCGTAGTAAGATAATCAAAACCTTGTTTTAATGATAGGTAACAACGATCATTTTTTTTACAGGTTTTGCATTCCAAAACAACCCCTTATTGTCTATTTCCCAGAGAGTTCACAGTGGTTACATAAGTCGGTTCCTGAATCAAGCCGAAATGAGCATACAACAAGCATAGAGAGGGGGTTGGGTAGATATCAACAGAGAACTAGCTACTGTTTTTGAGAGGAAGAATATGGCAACAAAAAATGAGAGGAAGAATATGAGCATAATATGAGCAAAAAAACGAGGGGGTTGGGTAAATCATAAAATGAGCATACAACAAGCATAGAGAGGAAGAATATGGCAACAAAAAACGAGAACTTACCGAAACCGTGCAGAACGCAGCGTCTCCTCTCTTTCTCACTGCGGAACGTCTTCTCCCTTTCCGCAGCGTCTCCTCTCTTTCTCACTGCAGAACATCTTCTCCCTTTCTCACTTTTTTTAGGGTTTGTAAACTCACTGATATTGGTTTTGTTTTTGTGGAATGGGCCATGAATGGTTGGGCTCTTTCTTACTAGTTACTATATTTATATTTACTATTTACTACTTACTTACTTTGTAAATAATATTTTATCATAATATTATTATTATTATTAAATATAACTTGTAACTTATAAATTTTTCATTATATATTATATATAAACAGGCCGGCCTGACAGGCCTAATAGGCTTTTTACTAAGCCTAAGCCTGCCTATTTAACTAAATAGGCTTTACAAAAAGCCTAAGCTCTGCCTTTTTACTAAACAAAGCCAGGTGCCTTATGCAAAGCCAAAGTCAGAGGCCCTCAGAGGCCGGCTGGCCTATTCCCACCCCTAGGTGTGAGGGAGGAAGGGGGGTATGATAAAAATAACCAATTTGATTTACACTACCACATGTCAGTCAACTTAATCATGTTTTAATTTTTGCAACATTTGTCTTTAATGCTTCGGGGAAATAGAATAGATGCATTTATTGAGCTTGTGACCCTCCAAATCACAAGGCAAAAATCTTATTGTTACACTTACACCAAGGCCCCCTCCAACAAATTAGAACAAAACTAATTGAATAAAGTTAATGTTGATTAAGGATTAAAAACACAATGGTCTAGAACATACTATATGAACTTCTATATCACTTAAAAGTCACTGTACAATATTGCCTACAAGAGGTATAGAGATTATATCAGCAAAGAAACAAACATACAACATTAAAAATTTGATATCTAATGAACTATAAGAACTTAAAAATAACAATAACTGTTCATTCTATAATTGTTCAGTCCTTATTAAGAAAATCACAATAACTCAAGTCCAATGGCAATGATGTTTAAACACTGCATGCAAATGTGAAAGAGAGAAAAAAACAAAATGAGGTTACACGAGTTCTCGAGTATTTGATACATTTTTATCTAATTAAGCTAAAAACAAGTATGTTACGGTCTTCCCGATGTAAATTAGTGATCGACAAACTCAATGGATATCTGCGCACCAATAACACTTAACAAAAAAATTACCCGTAAAGGGCCTTCTTCGTGTAAGTAAGCGAGACATTGAGCAGAACATATGGCAATTTTCATTCTCATATTCCAATCAAGTGAAGGCCCATCAGATTTCACAAACAATCCAAGCTCCCAAGCCATATCCCCTCATAAACCAACATCCTTTTTGATTCAAAGCTCTTATTGGCATGAAATTATAACAATTTACAAAGGATCTGATGTTGCAAAGATCATAGTATATTAATCTCCTTTACGAATTCCCTCAAATCCTGAAAGAAGTCATAATATATACATGTCAGACAGTTTTTAGCTAAAAATGCAGTTTATTACAATTAATTAATTGGTAAACATTTTCGGTATATAATTTCAAATAGGTTTGAAAATGTTCAAATAGATTTAAATATGTTTTTAGTCTCTATAAAATTTGTGACAATATTTAGTCCCCACCTTTAATAAAACTATATGTGCTTTTAGTCCTTACAAAGGGTTCAAAAGCATCGATATTTAGAAAAGGTAGGAACTAAAAGCATCTATTTTTATAATAGATAGAGACTAAAAACTAAACACATATTTAACACCATTCAAATATGCATAAATAATAATTACAATGTAAGGAAGGAAGCAAGAAGAAAAAGGTTTATGAGCTGAGCGACAGGGACTTGGGTATTATGGGGTGTTCAAGTCCCACGTCGAGTAGTATGAGATTCTTGGTCGAGTATTTACGTGGCTTAGTTCTCCCCCTTGGTATCTATATTTTAAGGGAGGGTACCCCAAGTGCTTAAATACTATAATTTGGTCTCAGAACCGATTCTTAACGTCTCGGAGAAAGCTATCCATGAAGGTTTCTGACCGGTGACCAAAAAGAAAGTTGAGTCAAGTGCCACTGACTAAAGTGTTGGGGAGTGAAGCCTTCGAGGTCGTCGTCTCTCAAGGGCGTTGTTATTATAGGGAATTAGGTATTAGGGAGTTCTCAAGTCTCATGTTGAGTAGTATGAGATGCTTGGTGGAATATTTAAGTGGTTTGGTTCTCCCCGTTGATAACTCGCTTTTAAAGGAAGTTGATAGTTACTTGAAGCATCTTAGAGCTAGAAGCATCAGCATCACCAAAGGAAGCCATATAGATTGTGTAATTAAGGCATTTCCAGCACGCATTGATTCGAAGAGAAATCGTCGATAGCAGCATTAATTTCATCATTCGAAAAGTGTCGTACGGATCTAACTGATGTTCCTGCCTTATTCACTACTAGAAAACAGTTTTTAGCATCGGCCAAAAGCCCACGCTAACAGGCCAAAAGCAGATGCTAACTCTATTTTAGTGTCGGATTAGCGTCGCCGCTTGTCGAGTCTAAAATGCTCGAAGTTAAATTTAGCGCCCGAAAATATTAGCCGACGCTAACTCAGAGTCGACACTACAATAGTCAAGCGAAACATAGTCAACAAAATAGGTAGCGTCGGTGAGGCCGACACTATATAGTCGACGAAATAATTGGCGTCACATGGACGGACGCTAAAGTCAACTAGTCAACCAAATTGGTAGCATCGGCGGCGGTTAAAATTGAGATCGGCGGCGGTTCTAACCGCCGTGGCTTTTATTTGTGGCGGCGGTTCTCGTAGCGCCGTTATTTCTAGCGTCGCCAGTAGTTTTGGCGGCGGTTCCAAGAATCTGTCGCGACAAACCGCCGCGACGCGTGGCGCGGCGGTTCAGAATCGCCGTCAACAAGCATTTTGAATTTTCTCGCAATGAGTTCGCGGCGGTTCATAATCGCCGCCAAGTTGCGCGCCAAAAATTCCCACCAACACTAGCGGCGGTTATTAATCGCCGCAAAATTACGCGCCAAAAATTTTCCCACCAACACTAGCGGCGGTTGCAACCGCCGCAAGTTAAAAATAATTTTTTTAAATTTAAAACCTGATTTTTGTTCTCGTACCTTTCTAACCCAACTTGTACCTATTAAAGAAACTACAATTATGCCAAAATCACATCTGACCTTCTAGAAACCAAATTTAGTTCATAATAACTAGAACTTAGTTCATACATCCAAATCTAGTTGTTCATGGCACCAAAATACAACCAACTAAATTAGTTCATAACATCAAAGTACAACCGACTTAACCGACTTAATTAGTTCATAAAATCTCAAAGTACAACCAACTAGCAAAACTAGTTCATAACATCAAAATACAACCAAATAGAATCATCTATCTAGATGTCCTACGGGATGGGCTTGCTTCAATTTGTCCTGTGTGACTGGCACCAGAAGAGCGTCTCAAATCATCTTGTGATTCCAAGTTAAGCGACTGGAAAAAAAGAGCCATAAATTAAGTTAGAAACATGGATGATGAACAAACACAACAACTCATTACAAATTAATTCACTCAATCAATCAATCAAACTAATACAGTAGTTTTGTAATAGCTAAAGCATTACTACACAGTTCAGAAAAGTAACGATTACGTTCACTAAGATCAGAATAAATGGTAGAACCACCACCATAATCATCACTATGCATGATATCCTTGAATCCATCTTCACATGTCTCAAAGATCGGACATAGCAAAATTTGAAACCAAAACATCAACTCTATCATAATCTCCATTACCAAGTGCTTTCGATGAGTCCTTCAAATTCTCTATAGCTTCTGAATATTCCTCTTTACAATCACTTAAACAACAAGACTTGTAACCCTTACTTGTCTCATTAACAGCATAAGAAAGGAACCTAGGCTTACTCTCAACTTTAATCTTTTTATTTATTTATTATTGTGCCAATTGAATTTTATTGAAAAACCGAGAGATGGTCAAGAGAGCACACCATTTTCTTACATAACTTTTCAAGGTGGATTGAGTGGAAAGACAATAAATAGTTTTCTAGTGAAGCAAAAATCATTTATTCTTCTAAACCAAGATTCAACTTGCGCGCATACAAAGACGTGCTTACAGATAGATAATAAAGAGATACTTACACTAATTAACATCATGGCTCATGCCACTCTCCACAACTAAATTTAATGCTTAACGCTTCAATAAGTTATTCAAAATCATATGTGCATCAAAAAAACTGTACTAGCATTTTAATCAAGCAGTAATCGTCATAAATAATCATGATAGTAATCGTCATAAATAATCAAGCAGTAATCGTCATAAATTAGCAACTTTTCCATTGGATCAATAAGCATGATTTAATGCATTAAGACAAATATTGTCTCACCGGATTTTGCTTAAGAAGTTGCATAACAAAAGCAAGTTGTTCCTTCAAAAGAGGTAATTCAGCAACTTGTTCCTTTAGAGCATCAACTTCAGCAGACTTTTGCCTTTAAACTTTCAACCTCAACAACTTGTGCTTGTAAAGAATCAATTTGACTCTGTGATTCGTGACATCTTTTCATTAGCTTGAAAATCATATGAATTTGTCGTGAGAACGAGAACCGTTTCAGAGAGTGAGTTGGTGTTACACCGAGTCCCATGCCTCGACTATACCCAGGATGTTCTTTCCGAAAACTTCAATAAAGGCTTCATGCTCGAAGAACCTCAAGAAGCGCTTGTTGTAATTTTTCCTACATGTATTGAAGAAAGACATAAAGATTTACGATGTGCCCAATAATATGATATGTTGCAATCAAACATAGCTATACATATATGATATTGGACTTACATGGTTTTGTCTTGCTTCATCATTAACAAAATCACCAGTTGATTTTTTATGAGCAATTTCATACATATCTGCTCTAGTATAAGTCCGCCCATCTCGCTCTTCCTAAATCGTATCACCATATAAATATAGTTAAGCCATTTTCTATGATTTTCAAACAATAGAAAAAATGAGATACGATACCATCTCATGTTGCTTTCTGGCAATTGTCTTAGCCCCTAATGTATGAGGAACCTGTTGCTTCGAGCGGTTTTCAGCATTTTTATCTGCCATTGCCTATAAACAAAGTCATTAACAAAGTAATTTATATTAATTCCTGAAGGATATGATAGGGAAAAAATTATTAATGTTTCATTCCTGAAGGATATAATAGGGAAAAAATTCTGCATCCACAATATCAATAACAAAGAAATGAAACCAATTAAGCTGATACTAATCAAATTAAACAGCAACCAATTTAAGAAAAGTTATGTTATTACCATAGTTTGTGTTTGACCTATACTCCAAAAACTTCCTCCAATGATCTGGGGGAATGTCCTCCGGTGGGTTCCGAGTATTTTCTTCACGAGTAAGCTCCCAGTTATAATTTTCTTTAAAAAGCTTGCAACGATCGTCCTTCCATTTCTTTCCCAAGCTTGATAAAATCCATTTCTTGTGAGCTCCATCATTTACCACAAATTTTGTCTTTAATACAATTACAATAAAAGATGTTAGTAACAAAACATAAATAACAATAAAATGTATTAAGTAATTTTGCTCTATACCTTTATGTCTTTCTCATAACAATTATTTTTGTAATCCATAGGGACTTCACGCCAATCCGTGTACAAAATAGGGAATTTGTGAAAATGATTTCCAAGAAAACCCAAAAACCCTCCTAATAAACCAGCAGACAGTCCAACTGGTTGATTTTTTGCATTCCATTGGGTCATAACTTTGAATCCTAGGCGGTTTGGAATCAAATCTCGCACTTTTAGGCTTCTTTGGCTGCGATTACCCTCCTCATCTAACACAAAATAAGTCAAAATATTAGTACACCGAAATATAAATAATGGAAAATACACCACCTAATTAAAGTTTATTTACCAATAACATCCACTATCCATTTGGGATTAGTCTTGGGTATTTTTGGAGATGAAACTTCTGAGATACCAGCTTCATTTGGAAAGGGCACATCATCGAACTCAGGAATGTCATCTTCCAAAGATGAAGATGGGTTAGGCATAGACACCCTTTGGGGTAGCGGTACGCTATGGGTGCTTCTCACAGAAGAATCATGTCCTTGAACGGATGTGGGTTGACCATTACGGAGGCCATCATATCTTCTTTTAGGAGGCATACCTACCGATACATGTTAGGCAATAAATCAAAATCAGAAGAAATAATCGCATGCATATATTCTATGAAAACTCACATGCATGTATTAAATTAGAAAACTCATTTTGGTTAGCAAGTAATGGCATAAAGCTTCTGACATAATCATAAACCTTGATTCAGATTAGCATATAAGTAATGGACAGTAAATTCATAACACCGTATCAAAAAGGAATTCGAAGTAAAGTAAATCATTTAATGGAAACATTAAAAGGATTGAGATCAATCTCAAACAAACTATGTCATAGTTAAACTAAAAGAGTTAGCAACAATATTACATAGAATGAACTACCAATCACATTCATAAAACCATATCTTGATCATCGTCATCAACATTTTTTCATTAACAATTGAACTTTCGGTGTTCATTATCTAAAACTACTCTTGCTAAAGGAATATGTGTATTATCATCCAAGAAAAATTGTTCCAGATTTTGTGATGGGTATGTCTCGTTGGATGCCACAATTTCATTTTTTCATCTTCACCCATATCATACAAGTCTCTTGGTTTCAAATGAACTGGTATACTCCAACCTTGTTCATTCTCATCCTCTACATAATAGACCATTTGAGCTTCGGAAGCTCTAATGTATGGTTCATCATCTTCATGTTCTCCACTATGTATATTTCAGGCAAACTTGATAGAGGTAAAGCCCAACTTATCCATCTTCAAACCTCTTGGATTAGTGGTATTAGCCCATTCACATTTAAACATGACTCTTTGTGAAACCACTATAGCTCAACTCAATGATGTCTACTAATCGTCCATAGTAAGGCACCCCTCCAAACCTCATTTGAGTATCACTACTGCTTGAATAACTTCTCGTTCCAAACATGCCAAAAACTCCACTATTTTGAGTTTTTAGAAACTTGTCTCGTTCTAAAGTCCGAAACTTGTATCCATTAACATTAAACGCGGTGAACCTTCTAGCTTGATTAAAAGGACCTTGTGCAAGACTAACAAGAACATCTTTATCTTGTATGCTAAGAGTGTCAAGATTATTCCCAATCTGAATGTCATAGTGTAGATTATTAATCACATTGCGAAATATTAATGAAATAGAAATATTAATGAAATAGAAATAGCATAAACACTTACACGATTGGCGAACCAACGAACGAATTCTCTATGAACCTGTTTGTCTATCTCTGAAGCATTTTTTCCCCTAAGTTTCCTTCGCACAATAGTTCTAAATTGCCTATGTAATTTTATAGTATTAGATGTACCCACGAAAAAGAAAACGAACGGTCAATCTAAGTGAAGAAATACTTACTGAAGATAATAATCAACAACTTGACAATTTGTTAGCACGTGTCGATGAGCCTGTAACTTTTCTCTTGGTGTAAGAGTAAAATACGAAGAACCACCAACCGATTTTCCAATTATAGGAAATAGTTCAGTTATCCGTGACTGAGCCTCCATGGTGTCGGGTTCATCGTCTACACGAGGAGGTCTATTCATTCTTGTTTCAATATTGTCTAAATACCTTGAACAAAAGGTAAGGATTTCTTCCATTAGGTAACCTTCTGCTATAGACTTCCGGGACGTGCTTTATTACTAACGTAGGATTTTAAATGTCCAAGATACCTATATATGCAAATGTCGTTTAGAATAACCATTACATTATCAAATTGAAAACATATAAAAAAGAAGCTAAAACATATATTTTACCTCTCTATTGGATACATCCAGCGATAATGGACAGGACCTCCAAGCTTAGCTTCTTCCACAAGGTGAACAACCAAGTGAACCATAATGATGAAAAATGAAGGAGGAAATAACATTTCCATGTGGCATAAAGTAGCGACAATTTGATTATTCAATTTGTCCAAATCTTCAATTTTCAATACTTTCTATGCATATTTGTCTAAAGAATGAGCATAACTCAATCAACACAAATTGAAACCTCATTGGGCAATGATGTTCGCATGGCTAATGGTGAGTAGCAATCGCTCCATCAATATATGACAATCATGACTTTTTAACATTCCATTCAACTTAAGATTATCTAAGTCAATACACCTTGAAATGTTGCTCGAATAACCATCAAACACGGTCATGTTCTTTAAAGTTGCCAAAAAGCTCTCTTGCCCATTTTAGTCATTGTAAAGACAAGCTAAAGGATATTTTCCATTTTCATCGCCAAAGTGTCCGGTCTTATGCCCATATCTTTAAGATCTTTTCGAGCATTGATGTGATCTTTTGACTTTGCACTATCATTTAGCGAGTGTGTAAGATATTATCACATACATTCTTTTCAATGTGCATCACATCAAGGTTGTGGCGCAAACAGTTATCTTTCCAATATGGAAGCTCAAAGAATATACTTTTTTTTTTCCATTGTTGAGTAGTGTTACCCTGTGGAAGTCGCGCACCTCTTGTTCTTTTTCTTGTCCCCTCATTCTCTAGTCTTAGTCCAAATTTATTTTCAATGTTAAAAACCTGCCCAAGAATATCAGAACCAGACAATATTTTTGGCGGACTACGCAAATCTTGCTCACCGTTGAAGCGAATCCGGTTCAATCTAAATCGGTGCCTCCTGTCAAGAAAACGACGATGACCCATGAAACACCACTTTCTACTATGAGGAAGACGACAAGGAATAGAGTCAAAGTTACATGATGGGCAAGCAAGTCCGGTGTATGTGTTCCACCCAGAAAGTGTTCCCAACCCGGGAAAATCACTTATTGTCCACACTAACGCTGCATGTAATTTAAACATCTCACGCTTGAAAGAATCATAAGCATCCACACCTGTTGTCCACAATTCATTTAATTCTCTAATAAGAGGTTGCAAGTAGACATCTATATTATTGCACGGCATTTTTTCCCAGGAATTATCATCGAAATTATAAAAGATGTCTGTTTCATGCACACCCATGGAGGAGTGTTGTAAGGAAAGAGAATAACTGGCCAAATACTATAATTTGAACTCATAACACCAAAGGGATTAAAACCGTCCGTAGCTAACCCAAGACGAACATTTCGTGCATCAGATGCAAACAAAGAGTGTGTTGAGTCAAATCGTTTCCAAGCTTCAGAATCTCTAGGATGTCTCATCATTCCATCATTATTGTTATTAGTAGCATGCCATATCATGTCCTCGGCTGTCTTTGAAGATAAAAATAGTCTCTCAGAATCGGGGTTTTAACGGAAAGTAGCGAAGAACTTTTGCAGGAACTTTCTTCATACTATTGTCATCAGTGTTAACTTCAGTACCCCCGGGCTTTTTCCTTGATTTCCATCTAGAAGTGTGACAAACTTTACAATTTTCCCTTGCTTCGTCTTCCGTATTTCCCCAATAGAGCATACAATGATTCGGACATGCATGTATCTTTTCATAGTTCAAACCAAGTTTGGTGATTGTTTTCTTTGCCTCATAAAATGAACTTGGAATCTTTGCATTTTTGAATGCATCTTGCAAAAGTTCTAAAATCATTGTCATGGCCTTGTCACTCATTCCACACAAGCATTTGATATGATATAACTTCACCAAAAAAGATAACCTTGAATAGTTTGTACAACCTTCATACAAGGGTTGTTCTCCATCTCTTGCTAATTCATAAAATTCATTGGCTTCATTCCTTTCTAGATTGGTGTTTTGAATCACATCCTCATCTCTCTGAAACTCTACATTGGATGCAACCGGTACTTCATTTGCACAAGTGGCCATCGATACCAAAAGCATCATTAATCATATTTTGGATGGGATCTTCAATGATTTGTGCTTTGAGTTGCATGTTGAGTGTTCTTGCTGAGGCGTTATGGTTTTCTATCTCCCTGATAGGACCAACAAGTATATCCTTTGGAAATGGCGTACATCTTAAGTGGTCATATACCACATCCCAAGTCCTCCTTTTTTTGAAGCCACATTCTCGACAAGGACATAATATTTTCCCGTTAACCGCACCATGTTTAAAGGCAAAGTTAATGAATCCCTTCACCCCTTCCTTATATTCATTTGTGTTTCGCGGCTTCGTAATCCAAGACTTATCCATTTCTAAAAGATCATATTCTGCCGCGGTAGCGGTAGAATCATTAACGAGACAACAAAATTATTAACAATACAAAATTAGGAAACAAAAATATCAGCCAACACGGGCTCAAAACTATGAGACAATGCAGTCCCCTATTTTCAAAAGCAGTAGAAATAAACCAAAACATTTCACAATCATGATACATAAGCATAATTCAAGCACTGTAATCAAACTCAGGGGACAAATGCGTACATTTTTACATGGCTGAAACTCTAGTTCTTAAGCATTCGTTATTTTTCCTATAGCACCACTAATAGCAGCAGTAAATACTAAACTTCATACGTAAGGAATTTTGACAAAAACACTCTAATTAATAGCTTGAACAATTGTAAACAACATATATTAAAGATAAATATGAAGTAGGATAAACATCAAGAAGACAAAATATATTGAGATCTCGAATGATACAAAGAGGAGGAAGAGAATTGTACCTGAAAGTTTGGAAAGTCAGCAGCACAAGTGATCGAAGATGCAGGTTTTGGCCAACAAAAAAGATCCAGAAGTAGTGTAGGCTAAAAAAAAAGTCGAAAATATTATGAATTGATAAACTTGAATCATAAATCCCTAAAAACAAATTCCTTAGCGTAACAATTTTCTCTGGCATGAGAAACAACTTCTAAACAGTTCAGAAATAGTAAAGATTGTCATGATTAGGAGGTAGATGTCTGCCCATGGTATAATAGCTAGTCGAAAAATATAATGCACATTATTATTATACAATGAAAAGGAAACGCTATGTTACGCTATTATTGAGAATATCTTGTGATATCGATTGGATCTTCACAATGAAAAGGAAACAACACTCAAATTGTCACACAAAGAATAAGTTGTGATGCGGACTGCAAGAGCGTCAAGAGACCCTGATTAATTTTATTAAAATAAAATTATGATGAATTTTATTTTATTTTATTTTAAGATGTAATAGTTATACTTTAATAATTAGAACTACATTTTACCTTATGATGACATTAGGCTATGTTTGTGGTTTAGGCACAAACCTAAGTATTTAAGAAACTTTTGTTTCTCATTTTGGACAACTTTGATGAAACAAAATTGTGAGAATAGATAGTGTTTCTCTAGGCTTACGATTTATTTTACAATTATAAGTATTACCAAAATGAAATATAAAATTGAAAATTGCTGCAAACCATAAAGCTCAAGCAGCAAACTCAAAATAACAAAAAAGACATTTAACACATCAGAAAAGTAGAAACCTACAAGTATCTAACTTAACTACATTGTTATGGTTAAGTTAGATAATTCATTAACAAGAGAAATTCCCACGAGTTAGGAAAGCGGGTTCAAGTTTGTTATGGTTGAATCTTGTAAACAACAAACTCTAAGGAAGACTTCCTTACGAGTTAACTAAAATTGGAAGAAATGCAATGGCTACATTTGAGTTAAATCATAAAAGTATGAATAGAATTGTTGCTGGAAATAGTGAATGTTCATCAATGAGAAGATGGATACCTGCTAAGAATTTAGAGATTTTAAATCTTTCTGGCAACAATTTTAGTGGTGATATACCACATGAAATTGGTTCAATTTCTAGTCTTCAATCATTGTTCTTGCAGAATAACAGTTTTTTCAAGAGATATTCCGGATACCCTTTTGAATTTGAACAATTTGTTTATCTTAGATTTAAGCGAGAAACAAGTTTGGTGGAGAAGTACAAAAGATTTTTGGGAAATTCAAGCAAGTGAAGTTTCTTCATACACACAAATTCTTATATTGGAGGGTTGAATACATCAAATATTTTCACATTGAATAATCTTCTCAAAGTTAGATTTAAGCTCAAATAACTTTTCGTGTCCATTACTTTGAAATCTCTCAAATGACTAGTCTCATTTTCTTAACTTTAAGCAACAATCAATTCTTTGGAAAACTTCCATCTGAATTAGGAAAATTGACTAGCTTACAAGCACTTGAACTTTCTATGAATGATTTTAGTGGAAAAATTCCACCAAGCCTTGGAAACTTGAATTCTCTTTTATGGTTAATGCTTGCGATAATTCATTAACAGGAGAAATTCCACGAGTTAGGAAGCTGTTCAAGTTTGTTATGGTTGAATCTTGCAAACAACAAACTCTATGGAAAATTTCCTATTGAGTTAACTAAAATTGGAAGAAATGCAATGGCTACATTTGAGTTAAATCATAAAAGTATGAATAGAATTATTTCTTTGGAAATAGTGAATGTTCATCAATGAGAAGATGGATACCGCTAATTACCCTCCATTCAGGTTTTGTGTATATAATCTTAACAAGGAAGAATTGTAGATCACTTTGGTATAAACCGCTTAAAGGAAATAGTATTTTTCCTATATGCACATCCGAGTTTTCTTCTAAATCATTCCACAGATGGATACCTATCTTAGTATTTATACTTCTTTTTATAACAGTAATTAATTTGTTTCTTGATGAAAAGTCCATCTTAATTAGTATCAGATAACCATGTTAGAGTATATATTGGGATGGGGATTTCAAGTGGGTATAGTATATATAAGAACAATAAAGAGATCAATTAGAGAAAGGGACATTAATTGGAATCTTTGAGAGAGCATCTAATCTAGAATAATGTTAGATGCTTAGATTGATCCAATGAGCAAAGTGAGAAACATGTTGAAGAAAGTCAAGCTTCACAATTGACATCACAGATATAAAAATTCATGTCTACTAAAATACTTGCACATTCCGATCAAAATGACAAGAACAAACATAACATAGCATCAATGAAAACATACCATAGCAAACAAAAATTAACATCAAGAAGTCACAAAGATTGAAGGGTAAGATGGCTTTCATTCTTACACATTCTGATCAAAATGACAAGAACAACCTCAACAACTTGTGCTTGTAAATAAGATGGCTTTCATTCTTACAACAACTTTATTTACCCTGTATCTAAATTTTTAGCTTACACTAGGGTACTTTTAGAGCTAGTTTCAGTTTCTACTTTGTAATAAAAGTCCACTTTTTTTAGTAGTAATTTATAATGGAAAGTTGTTGCAAAACCCAAATAGATTGCTGAATATGCATGTGGCTATACAAGGTCTTGAGAGGTATGTATGTATGTCACATATGTAACACTTAATAGAGGTTTTTAAATAAATTGCATTACAACTACTTATAAAATGTATTTATCTACTTCCCTCTAAACAATATTGTGGTTTTCCAAACAAGCACTTAGTAGTGTGTGTTTGGATATGCGGTGAAATGTGTCAATACTGCGCGTCCCAACACCTTTTAACGCAGAAGCTTTAGGTAGTAGCATTTGATTCAACGTATGTTTACCACCTCTTAGACGTGGGAACAAACACACACTTATATATTGCTCAACATCTCTAATGGAGTAGACCATTTATTTTCATCATTTTCACATATAAAAAAACAGGAAACCATGAAAATGGGGAAAAGGTGACTTAAAATGTAATAGGACAAAAGGTATTCACATCACATAGCCTAGTTTCATAACTTGTTATAATAAGCAAAAACATTGTCCAAATATAGTTTGAAATTAAAATTGAACAACAAACCATTTTTGTACAGACTTCAAATCCTTCTGTTAAAAGCAAGCTAAAATATTTAGGATTTTGTTCTCTTCAACAAGTGCATCTATAAATTGGGGTATTCAAGATATTCAGGTTACAAATACCGGCAAGGAAAAAGACATGCAATAGATACAAATTCCAGCTAGTCAATAAATAACTTCATCATTCTCATTTTCTAAATAAGATGGCTTTCATTCTTACAACAACTTTATTTACCCTGTATCTAAATTTTTAGCTTACACTAGGGTACTTTTAGAGCTAGTTTCAGTTTCTACTTTGTAATAAAAATCCTTCTCATTTTCTTTAACATAAGGAGATGGAACAAGCTTATGAGAAAATGGTCTCTTAACTTCATCATTCTCATTTTCAAATCCATTATTTTTTTTTGGCTTTGCTCATAAAATGGGAAGCAATTATATCACTGTGACATGGCATGTGCTTAATCAAATCCATTATTTTTTTTGGCTTTGCTCATAAATTACATATTATGCAGGCATAAAGCCAAGAGCTCAAAAACGATCCAAGCCAAGTAACTAAGTATAGCAAACGATCCAAGCCAAGAGCTCAAAAACAAAGAACAAAAAACTAGCCATAAAGCCTAAGCAGACCCAATTATGCAGGTGGAAGTGAGTACTACCTTCAATTCACTAACTAATATTCTATGAACTATTCTTTCAACTTAATGAAGAGAAGAAAACAAACTTATATACAATGAACTGAAGAAACAAATGACAGATAAAGAACCCTCATATGAGCAAAGTGAGAAACATGTTCAGTAAAGTCAAGCTTCACAATTGACATCACAGATATAAAAAATTCATGTCTACTAAAATACTTGCACATTCTGATCAAAATGACAAGAACAAACATAACATAGCATCACTGAAAACATACCATAGCAAACAAAAATTAACATCAAGAAGACACAAAGATTGAAGGGTATTCAGAAATCTAATTTTCTTTCATTCATTAATTTGTATGCACAAAACCCCAATCCACTACATGATCACTTACAATAGTAGTTATTAAATTAAATTATTATACATAAAAATAGCAAAACAGAATGAAAACAAGAATAAACCCTAACCTGTTGTTGAGTTGCTGAGATGATGAAGATACAAAACCCTAATGCCGCTAATGCTCCGTTTCTTTGTAGTGGATATATTTATCACTGCAGTGTGCACAGCTAAGGGTAAAGCCGCAGACATAAAACTATGCAAATTTTAGACAAACTGAAGCACAACATGTCAACATCTATATAGCACACGAAGCGAACGAAATCAAGTAACTTAATCCTGTTTTTATAGTTTGAAATATTTACACCTTAGTCTTTATACAAATCTTGCGAACATCTCATATTCCCCTATTTCTTTACATATAATTTCAACACATCTAACATTCCCCTGTTTCTTTTCATATAATTCCAAATAAAACCACTTGTTAGATCATTTTGTAGTGTACAATGACCCCATTTTTTTTCATACTGTCTTCAACCATTGAGATAATGACCTCTTAGGCTAAATCTGGATATTTAATTTGATGGAATGGACAATAACTCTTGTAATTTTATTCCATTGTTTGGAATTGAACAAAATGATAGAGAGATCAGATTAATAAACCATAAAATGATTTCATGTAAACGAAAAATGCATGTTTTTGATGGAATAAAATAGTTTCCCTTCATTACTAGTACTACCATTCAGAGAAAACTATTATCTCTTTACGCTAATTCAAACATATCCTTATCATCGAGAAGGTTCTTTAAGAACAACATTTCATGATCCAACAAATATACCACTGTTCAAACAAAGACCCCAAGCAATAATTTTGAACGATAAATCAAAAAGGGAAAAGCGAATAAGATTTACAAGGAGAACTGAACTTGGAAATCTAACCTGTTGTTGAGGTGATGAAGAGATAAGTTGAGTTGCTGAGATGTTGAAGATACCAAACCCTAACAAGAACAGAACTTGGAAATCTTACCTGTAACAAGAAAAATCCAAGATTAGGAAGAGAGGAAATGGAAATAGTAGTTGTACCTGAAGCAATCGCAGCTGTACCTGAAGTAATCGAAGAGGATTACTGTGTTCTTCTCTGTTAGCAAACCCTAAGAGACGAATAGAACTGTAATAGAGCGGTTTCAGAAGAGAGATTTAGGGAAAATTCGCGGGGAATGAAAAGTTCTCGCCCGTTTTTTTTTTTTTTCTGAAAAAATCAGAACTGCCGTGAGACATAAGGAGCTGTCGCGGTGTTCCTACCGAGGCGATTATGAGCAACCACTGCGTGGTGTCGTTAAGCGACGACGGTTGGTGTAAACGGCCGCTAACCAAGTGCCGCTAGTTCCCCTTTTCTTTGTATAAGCCTGGCCTTTTTACTAAACAGGCCAGGCCTTATGCAGGCCAGGCCGTAGGCCCCTGTAGGCCGGCCTGGCCTATTCCCACCCCTAGGTGTGAGGGAGGAAGGGGGGTATGATAAAAATAACCAATTTGATTTACACTACCACATGTCAGTCAACTTAATCATGTTTTAATTTTTGCAACATTTGTCTTTAATGCTTCGGGGAAATAGAATAGATGCATTTATTGAGCTTGTGACCCTCCAAATCACAAGGCAAAAATCTTATTGTTACACTTACACCAAGGCCCCCTCCAACAAATTAGAACAAAACTAATTGAATAAAGTTAATGTTGATTAAGGATTAAAAACACAATGGTCTAGAACATACTATATGAACTTCTATATCACTTAAAAGTCACCGTACAATATTGCCTACAAGAGGTATAGAGATTATATCAGCAAAGAAACAAACATACAACATTAAAAATTTGATATCTAATGAACTATAAGAACTTAAAAATAACAATAACTGTTCATTCTATAATTGTTCAGTCCTTATTAAGAAAATCACAATAACTCAAGTCCAATGGCAATGATGTTTAAACACTGCATGCAAATGTGAAAGAGAGAAAAAAAACAAAATGAGGTTACCTGAGTTCTGAGTATTTGATACATTTTTTATCTAATTAAGCTAAAAACAAGTATGTTACGGTCTTCCCCGATGTAAATTAGTGATCGACAAACTCAATGGATACTGCGCACCAATAACACTTAACAAAAAAAATTACCCGTAAAGGGCCTTCTTCGTGTAAGTAAGCGAGACATTGAGCAGAACATATGGCAATTTTCATTCTCATATTCCAATCAAGTGAAGGCCCATCAGATTTCACAAACAATCCAAGCTCCCAAGCCATATCCCCTCATAAACCAACATCCTTTTTGATTCAAAGCTCTTATTGGCATGAAATTATAACAATTTACAAAGGATCTGATGTTGCAAAGATCATAGTATATTAATCTCCTTTACGAATTCCCTCAAATCCTGAAAGAAGTCATAATATATACATGTCAGACAGTTTTTAGCTAAAAATGCAGTTTATTACAATTAATTAATTGGTAAACATTTTCGGTATATAATTTCAAATAGGTTTGAAAAATGTTCAAATAGATTTAAATATGTTTTTAGTCTCTATAAAATTTGTGACAATATTTAGTCCCCACCTTTAATAAAACTATATGTGCTTTTAGTCCTTACAAAGGGTTCAAAAGCATCGATATTTAGAAAAGGTAGGAACTAAAAGCATCTATTTTTATAATAGATAGAGACTAAAAACTAAACACATATTTAACACCATTCAAATATGCATAAATAATAATTACAATGTAAGGAAGGAAGCAAGAAGAAAAAGGTTTATGAGCTGAGCGACAGGGACTTGGGTATTATGGGGTGTTCAAGTCCCACGTCGAGTAGTATGAGATTCTTGGTCGAGTATTTACGTGGCTTAGTTCTCCCCCTTGGTATCTATATTTTAAGGGAGGGTACCCCAAGTGCTTAAATACTATAATTTGGTCTCAGAACCGATTCTTAACGTCTCGGAGAAAGCTATCCATGAAGGTTTCTGACCGGTGACCAAAAAGAAAGTTGAGTCAAGTGCCACTGACTAAAGTGTTGGGGAGTGAAGCCTTCGAGGTCGTCGTCTCTCAAGGGCGTTGTTATTATAGGGAATTAGGTATTAGGGAGTTCTCAAGTCTCATGTTGAGTAGTATGAGATGCTTGGTGGAATATTTAAGTGGTTTGGTTCTCCCCGTTGATAACTCGCTTTTAAAGGAAGTTGATAGTTACTTGAAGCATCTTAGAGCTAGAAGCATCAGCATCACCAAAGGAAGCCATATAGATTGTGTAATTAAGGCATTTCCAGCACGCATTGATTCGAAGAGAAATCGTCGATAGCAGCATTAATTTCATCATTCGAAAAGTGTCGTACGGATCTAACTGATGTTCCTGCCTTATTCACTACTAGAAAACAGTTTTTAGCATCGGCCAAAAGCCCACGCTAACAGGCCAAAAGCAGATGCTAACTCTATTTTAGTGTCGGATTAGCGTCGGCCGCTTGTCGAGTCTAAAATGCTCGAAGTTAAATTTAGCGTCCCGAAAATATTAGCCGACGCTAACTCTGTAGCCGACACTACAATAGTCAACGAAACATAGTCAACAAAATAGGTAGCGTCGGTGAGGCCGACACTATATAGTCGACGAAATAATTGGCGTCACATGGACGGACGCTAAAGTCAACTAGTCAACCAAATTGGTAGCATCGGTGTGGCCGACGCTAAGTTGCGTTTATTTTTAAATTAATTATACTTTTCATTTCTACAATTGCTCCTAGTGCATTTAGTTTGTCCCTTTACTACCACTTCTCCTAGAACAGGCCAAAAGATAGTGATTAAACAAAATACCATATCAAAATGCTTAATCCCAAAATACCAAATACCAAAAAAACAAAACAATCTTGAAATACAAAATATAACATAGTGTTGAAACGGGGGGGTAGGCCTGTGGCACATGCGGGGTGTATGACGCACACAGGCCCAAACCCAATATCATTTTTTGGGGTCCCATAATATTAGCGATATATAATATTTGACGTAAAGTTACAGAATTAATGATGTAGCGCAGCGGTAAGTATGCGAGTTCGCGAGTATTGGTTTGCAGGTTCGAACCTCTCTAGCTGTATTTTATTTGTTTTTGAGAGTTTTTTTTTTAAAAAAAATTGTTTGGTATTTCCAGCAAAAGTTTCAAGCTGAGACTCGAACCCAGCTCTTCCAGCTCATGGGGAAGCTGCCATTAGTCCATTACCACTGAACCACAAACAAATTTGCATTTATTTTATACATTACCTCTATGTGCCAAATAAAAACTAACCATAGTCAATTCTTTCTTTTATTTTTAGGAAAGCATACAAATTTTTGGTACCCTCCGAAACTATTATATTTCTTTTTTTATATAAAAATATTTGTTTTCTTATAAAAAGAAACTAAATGCAATAGTTTTTCATAAATTCAATTTTAGTAAACTAAGTTTTTATGCAATTCATTTGATAAAAGTATAATTTGGGCCCCAATTTTTTAAATTTACACAGGGCCTCTAAATTGTTTGAGACGGCCCGGGTGACTATACAATATATTTGTATAGGCTTATAAGAATATATTATTGTTATACCCCAATTTTGTCCGTATTCTTTTTCCAGCTTTAGTCGTTTATTTTATTATTTGTTCTGAAGTCGCGCAATTGCGAGAATCATTAAAAAGGTGTCTCATTTACCAACCCAAGTCAATCTCAACTAACCTCTTCCAAATGCCGTTGTTTAAATTAAGAATGTGCGCGAATGATCGATCTTTTCGCACATTCTTTAATTGAATTTTCGTATTTGGGCCTAGTCGAACTTAATTGGGTTTATCCGAGTCGTTTCCTTGCAAATGGGTTTATTCGAGTTATGTTCTCGTAATTTGGCTCATCATGCGGACTTCTTTTCTATTTTTATTATTTTGTCCTTATTTTGAGCACATACATATATATATAGTCCAAAAAATATCAAAAAATCTATTTAATTTTATTTACATTTTAAAAGGTGTCTAATTGTCCAAAATGTCCAAAAATACAAAAAATGATAATATTAAAATACAAAGAATATAAAAAAAACGAAAATTAAATAAAGGAGCAGCATCAGTAATCTCTGGGGTCTGTTCTTGCTCTCCAAGACTGCTCAGCAAGCCCACATTATCAAATCTGCAAAAGCCCAGTTAAACAACAATTAATGCTAAAACCTAATTTCTACCTATAAATAAACGGTTAGCCTAGGGTCTAAAACACACAGAAATCAAGGCAGAAATAATATTGCGAAAATCACAAAAAAAGGATTAGAGTTTAACATTGAAACCCTAATCCACCAAACACACAGTTCTGAGTCCTAAATTTGAAAAAGAGAACAAAGTGAATGAAGAAGGAGAAACGAGAGCGGATACAATAGCAGAGTAGCAGCCACAGTCAGAGTCACACGCTAGAATAAAGGTTGGTTATTTAGTCTAAACATATAGAATTAGTCTGCATAAAAATTGATCTGATATTTGCATTAGTTGTTAAATCTGGAGTCTGGTGAAAATTAGAAGGTAAATTAGTAAAAAAACTATTGTTTGTTCCCTTTACATTCTGTTTACATCATTGTAAATCAGAACTGTTGTTTTTGATAAATAATAAACACTGCATATAAATCAATTTAGACAACACCATAAAATTACAGATGTTATATCCTAATCAACATCACAAAAAAACAAAGCAAATCGGACCAAATAAAAAGGAATAAAAGCAGTAGGAGAGAAATCGGACCAGAGAAAGCAAAAACAAGACAACAAAAACAAGCGGGAATATCGACCTTAGGCTCGCGTGAGCTCTGGTCGTCTTCTCGTGCGAGCTCTCGCGAGAGTTCCTAAACCGATCCGAAACCAAAAAAAACCACTGTTCCACCACTGAAGCTTCCTTCAAACGACCACCACAAAGAGCCGAACCCGCCGTCATCCTCCAACCCTCTCTTCCCAAAACGAGCCACCGCTTCACCTCCAAAAAACAAGGAAAGGTAACAGATCGTAGACGTTCTCTAACAAGAAGGAGGAACAAAAAACAAAAAAAGGAAAGGAGCAGGGGAAGGAAGAAGCTCACCACGCCTCGCCGGCGGGACCTCCGTCGCCGGCGCCACCTCCATCACCACCCAACACCACCGAAACCGTCACTCTTCCCTCTCTCACTATCTCATCGCGAAACTACTCCCATGGCAACCGACGCAAACCACGCCGGAAATTTCGCCCAGAAATCACTCTCTCCTCTTGCAGCGGCGCCGAGAAAAGGGGGGAGAGTTGAAGTGTTTTAGGGTTTCTTCTTTTACACCCCACTATTCCAGCGCACGCCCCTCTACTACTTAAGCCCAGTTTGCATTCTGGGCTCCCAGATGCGAACTGGGCTTTCCTCTTTGCACCCCTCAATCATTATACAACACCCTGCTATTAATAAAAACCCAAATTTATTATTTTCACCCTCTGATTTACTTTTTAACTCTTTTTCCAATTCAAATATACGTACTTTTCTCGCGAAATTAAATAGACGGCTAAGTCGGTTGTACAACCGGGTTAGTCATTATTTTAGGGCCAATGAGTTGTATAGTTCAGTAACCCTACAAACCTAACAAATACAAATAAATTACTTTTCTAAAAAATAGACGGCTAAGTCGGTTGTACAACCGGGTTAGTCATTATTTTAGGGCCAATGAGTCTGCATCTGATTCAAGAACCCCGCAAATTTAATAAATACAAGTAAACCATTTTCCTAAAAATAGGGGATTAAGTCATTACATCTGATCGGGTTAGTCAGCGTTCTAGAACTAATGAGCTGTACAGAGTCCTAGAATACCTATTCTAAAATCAACCCATCTCACAACTCTTTTCAAAAAATTCAAAAATCATTTTCAAAAAGTAGGGGACTAAGTCGGTTGTACAATCGGGTTAGTCAGCGTCCTAGAGAATCGATGGTCATGCAGTTCAAGGAATCCTAGGACCCTACACTACTAAAAAAACACCAACCCATAAACATTTTCGGGAAGAACTACGTAGCTTTGATTCCTCCATTGCATCCGAGAGTGCGTAGGAGCAAGACTCAACTCTTGTCAAGCACTAAAAAACAAAAATCTAAATAAGTCATTTTCTTTACAAATAAAAGGGTAACAATTAAATAAATCTTAAATTAATTAGACAATAGGATGTCGTGGGGTGCTAATACCTTCCCCACACATAACGACTCCCGAACCCTAACAACGCCTTATCCTAAACCTAAAGGGATTTTCCGAATTTGCCCTTAAACTAAAATTTGGTGGCGGCTTCCTAAAAATCTTTCAAGAATCCTTTCCGGATTTTTTTGGTTAAGCATACATTGGCGACTTCACTGGGGACTTAATTTTCTTTAGAGAGTCGAAACCTAGTCTAATTATTTAGGATTAATTTAATTTTTACCCTTCCTTTATTTATTTATTTTATTTTTCGCATCTTATACTTTTATGTGATATATAAACCTTAGGATAGAAGACAATATTTGTATATATGTTTGTTTGTCTGTTTGCAGCTTTTAGGTTGTTTTTAAATTGCTCCTACACACACTTCACAATTACACTTCAACACACACACGTGAGAAAAGTCCTCTACCCGGACTTGAGTGCAAACCTAAGTTAGAGCGAGATTGCGTAGTGATGGCCTGCAGGACGTACGTCTCGTTGGGTGGTCATGAAAATCTCACCTAGAGTTTGATTCCTTTTAAGGATGCTATCCCTTCTAATAGCTTGCCTATTGTTGGGGTCAGTATTCTTGACTGGGGTCCTTGGCTCTAGGAACCTTGTGTAGGATTCTTTAAAACTACCCTTGTGAGGCTCACTATAAAAGAAACCTTAGACCCACTCCATAGGGTACCCTTCTAGGGTCACAAAGGAGCTTTATACCCTTGTATCCAAACGAACATTAATGCATAACGTCTTTTATCCGGTAAAAAATTAAAAAATCAAAAAGTCAAAAATCAAAATCATTATTTACTACATTTTTAGAAAATATACCACATGCATTTTTCTTTTTCTTTGCATAACAAAAAAAACAAAAAGATAAACATCTTATGTCGCGTACATTTTTAGGACCGCCTGAGAGTTAAAAGCTTTATTTTGGAGAGAAGCCATGCATGCTAAAGTCAAAATTAAACTTTGTACTTTACTCTCCAAATGTAAAATTATAATTCCCCGACGCGACAAATAAAATCATATATTATCATACACATACATTACATTCGCATTTCACATACATTCGTTCGTTCGCATTCTCATTTCATGCGCATTCATTCATTTGCATACTTACATCATGCATTATAAAAACACCAAAAAAAAACATAATTTTAGAAAAAGATTGTGATGAGAGGTGAGACATTCTTCTGAGATAAATAATTCTTTTTGAAAAAGTTTAGCCATACTAGTTGCAAGCTCAAGGTGTTTCAAGGCACTCAATTTTTCAAATTAGCAGCTCGTTCACATTTTTTTCAACAAAGCGTTGCATCTCATCCACACCATGATGAATGACCAAAATAGTCCATCAAAATTTCATTCATGTTAAAACTGTTGTTAACTCTTTACGAAGCATTCGTGTAGTAATTTGTGTATGACATGTGACTTCATTCTTGTTTGAGTCAGTTGGTATCCCTACCTTGTCATCACCCCCCGTCCGAGTCTAATCCCGCCCCGACCACCCTAAAGTACATACTCCCCTACCTAGTTGACTTTTTTGGGTTTGTTCTCACTATTGAAATAACACTTGAGGCCCTCATTACTTGGGGCAAATTTGTGATCTCTAAAAAACCTTGTCAACATTATATTCCCTTGGTGCAAGTCCTTTACAAAAAGAAATCAAAAAGGCCCGTTAGGTTGAAAACTCGTAAGAGCGGCCTAAGCAAAAATTACGGCACACAAAAAAAAAAGAAAAAAAGAGCAAATATTTTGTAAATAAGTAAATTATTGTCCTTAAGTTAATTTTCGAGAAAACGAGCAATCATGATGTGAAATGAAGTTGAACCATCTTTCCATACCCTCAAAAATCCTTTGCCACCCACCTTAAGCCAAAAATCCAAAAACCTTTCAATCACCCTAGACAAGGATCAATTCTACATCAAAGATAGTGTATCACTTTTATCTGCTCACTCAGCTCAAAAGAAAGAGAAACAAAAATCACAAAAGAGTGAAGTCAAAAAAGTGGATTAAAAATCCCAAAAAAAAAACAAATTAGAAAAAACAAAGACAAAAGTAGTACAAGTCGTGAGTTATTGCTTCACACTATTAAAGCATAAAGAGATCTTTGTCTAAAATAAACCTCAAACACTTCTTTTGGCCTCAATATCCTATCCTCCATAAACCCTTAGCCACATTACAATCCTAAACAAGTCCATCCTACCATGAGACACATCAATTAATGTCTCAATAAAACCTCAAACACTCCTTTGAGCCTAACAACCATTTCCTTCATAAATCATCACCAATTAGCCAAGTTACACCACCAACTCAGTTGTCCCATCAATCATCAAACACTTCATTGAGCCTAATAACCCCTTCTTTCACAAACCATTAACCATTAGCCAAATCATACCGCTCAATAAAAAATCATCCGTCCCATCAATCCCCAAACACTACTTTGAGCCCAATTGTCATTTCCCTCATAAATCACTAAACCATCGCCACGTTACAACCCTCTAGAGTTCATTCCGATCAATGACCGATTGCTTTTGTTTTCTCAAAGTTTTAATCTTAGGACAAATAAGTTTATTTATTTACAATATGTTTGCTCAAAAAAAATATGTATGTCAAAAAAAAAACTCAAAATAAAGAAATCAAAAAGGGCTTGCACTCCAAAGGTTCATTCAAGTTCCATTGATATAAAGGCAAGGTTTAGTGATCACCAAGTGCATTTTTCATCATAGCAAACTCAAGACTATCATAGTCTGAAAGTCATTCTAAAGATAACCAAAAGGTTTATGCTAGGATCGTCACCTAGATCCCAAAGTGGGGAAATCCTTTCACCATTTGTTCCACTTAAGCTTGGGTAAATGTGTCCAACGTCCATCCCACACTACACCCAGTCTAAACATACATACCAGACCAACTCAAAAAACCCATAGCCCTAACTCCGTCACCTTTCCCAATCTCACTAAAAGCAACCATCCGAAATACCATTCCAAGTGGGGCAATCATGTTGCTCTTCACTCCTCCTACAAATGGGGAAATTCACCCTATACCCATCTCATCCCCTTGTCACATTCACGGCCATAAAACCATACCGGGGCAATTTCTCAACTCATTACCCTAAATGCTGCTACTCTAGCCAGGGCAATCTTGTCCTTACCATAAATGGGGCAACACCAAACTCTATGGGTTGAGACAAAGTCTCTTGCTTTCCGCCTTTCATTCCAAAGCCAATGCATTCCCAGTTCATCATCTTCTACACCCCTAGCTTGTCACCACTAGACAGGGGCAAGTTATTCACTCACTGTCATCAAATCTAAATTGGGGCAGTCCTGCATTTCTTGGCTTGGGAAAACCTACCTTTCATGACATTGACAAAGACCGATCGAGTCATTCACCCCCTTCATGTGCCACAAATGTCCACACCCTAGGTCTTTAGAACCCCAAGTTAACTGACTCATTCATCTATATTCACACTACTATACATCTTCACAAAACAATGCTTCAGAGAGAGAAAACACAAGTTGATCATATGATGTTGGAAATCCACTTATTTAGCTGTGTGGGCCAAAACTTCGGTCATCATGGGGCATCAAAATGGAAGAGAAAAATGAGCGAGCTTGCAAATACTTTTTCACATCAGTCTCTGTAAATAACAACATTGAGATTGCTGAAGTATTGAATCAAAACTATTTTTTTTCAAAGAATGATCAATATTCACCCATGCTTCTTGCATCCAAAATCTCGCATCTTATCATTACAAAAAATGTTTTGTACCCAATCACTCATATCATATCATATCATCGCATCATGCATGCACCATGGCATTAGCATTCAATCATTTCATTTGCATCATATTCACATTTGCATTTCATGCATTTATTACGCAACAAGCAAAAAAGCAAAAAAACAGAAGAGAAAAAAATCATTCCACCAGATACCAATCATTGCACATACGCGTGCACCATTAATTGCATTGCCAAAAGAAGAAAGCTTTTCCCTCCTCGGGAAGATGCATTTGTTAGGTGTGCTCGGATAAACACGATAAGTGTCGTTCCCTATGTTTGTTCCTCTAATATCAGCGCTTTAAGCGTTAATCTCATATCATATCACAGATCACCGTGTTGATCCTTCGACTCCGAGTGGTCTTCAGAGCACCACGCCCGATGCCCTAAGTGGCCCAGTCGCAAACGTCGTAGTCGAACCCGCGGACCTTCCAGACCCGCGTGGTCCTTCGGACTAGTTGTGTCACCTAAGACATGGTGGACGCCCTCTATTGGTCAACATATCGATTCCGGATCCGATCTTGACCCCGCCGCTCGAATCTAAAGGCCCTCGGATCGTTTTACTAGTATCAGTAGCTAGTAGCGCTCCTTCAAACCACGATGGTCCTCATTAAGGCCTAGGCAGCCTTCTAGACCCCGAGTGGTCATTTGAGCTTTAGTGCTCCTTTAAGGCCCCAAGCGGCCCCTTCAGAGCCTTAGTGCTCCTTCGGATCCCGAGTGATCCTTCATTTTGTTCTCGGTTAATGCACCAAGTGTTTACCAGCCCCTATTATTCCTTAAACTTTCCGCGTCCCCCTTAGCGGACAAAATTAGCGTCTATCTTATCTTTATTCCTATTTCTACTACGAAAGTTCGAGAAATCATCACTTTCTAGTAAAATACTAATAAAGAGGGCAAATTATTATACCCCAATTTTGTCCATATTCTTTTCCAAACTTTAGTCGTTTATTTTATTATTTGTTCAAGTCGCGCAATTGCGAGAATCATTAAAAAGGTGTCTCATTTACCAACCCAAGTCAATCTCAACTAACCTCTTCCAAATGCCGTTGTTTAAATTAAGAATGTGCGCGAATGATCGATCTTTTCGCACATTCTTTAATTGAATTTTCGTATTTGGGCCTAGTCGAACTTAATTGGGTTTATCCGAAGTCGTTTCCTTGCAAATGGGTTTATTCGAGTTATGTTCTCGTAATTTGGCTCATCATGCGGACTTCTTTTCTATTTTTATTATTTTGTCCTTATTTTGAGCACATACATATATATATAGTCCAAAAATATCAAAAATCTATTTAATTTTATTTACATTTTAAAAGGTGTCTAATTGTCCAAAATGTCCAAAAATACAAAAATGATAATATTAAAATACAAAGAATATAAAAAAACGAAAATTAAATAAAGGAGCAAAGACATCAGTAATCTCTCTGGGTGCTGTTCTTGCTCTCAAGATCGCTTTCAAGAAGCCCACATTATCGATCTGCAAAAGCCCGGTTAAACAACAATTAATGCTAAAACCTAATTTCTACCTATAAATAAATGGTTAGCCTAGGGTCTAAAACACACATGTAAATCAAGGCGAGAAATAATCTGCGAAAATCACAAAAAAAGGATTAGAGTTTCACATTGAAACCCTAATCCACCAAACACACGATTTCGAGTCCTAAATTTGAAAAAGAGAACCAAAGAAATAAGAAGTGGAGAAACGAAGAGTGTATACAATAGCAGAGTAGCAGCCACAGTCAGAGTCACACGCTAGAATAAAGGTTGGTTATTCGGTCTAAACATATAGAATTAGTCGCATAAAAATTGATCCGATATTTGCATTAGTTGTTAAATCCGAGTCCGTGAAAATTAGAAGGTAAATTAGTCAAAACACTATTGTTTGTTCCCTTTACATTCTGTTTACATCATTGTAAATCAGAACTGTTGTTTTTGATAAATAATAAACACTGCATATAAATCAATTTAGACAACACCATAAAATTACGAGTGTTATATCCTAATCAACATCACAAAAAAACAAAGAAATCGGACCAAATAAAAAGGAATAAAACAGCAGTAGGAGAGAAATCAGACCCAGAGAAAGCAAAAACAAGACAACAAAAACAAGCAGGAATACTGACCTTAGGCTCGCCGGAGCTCCGGTCGTCTTCTCTGGCGAGAGCTCCGGCGAGAGTTCCCAAAAACCGATCCGAAACCAAAAAAAACCACTGTTCCACCACTGAAGCTTCATTCAAACGACCACCACAGCAGGCTGAACCCCTTCGTCATCCTCCAACCCTCTCTTCCCCAAAACGAGCCACTGCTTCACCTCCAAAAAACAAGGAAAGGTAACAGATCAGAGACGTTCTCTAACAAGAAGGAAACAAAAAAACAAAAAAAAGGAACAGAAGGAACAGGGGAAGACGAAGCTCACCACGCCTCGCCGGCGGGACCTCCGTCGCCGGCGCCACCTCCATCGCCACCCAACACCACCGAAACCGTCACTCTTCCCTCTCTCACTATCTCATCGCGAAACTACTCCCGTGGCACCGACGCAAACCACGCCGGAAATTTCGCCCAGAAATCACTCTCTCCTCTTGCAGCGGCGCCGAGAAAAGGGGGGAGAGTTGAAGTGTTTTAGGGTTTCTTCTTTTAGGCTTCGTTTATATACTCTCTCTCACTTTCAGTTTTTATTTGAATTTATTTTTAGTATTCAGAATATTAGTTACACCCCACTATTCCAGCGCACGCCCCCTACTACTTATGCCCAGTTTGCATTCTGGGCTCCCAGATGCGAACTGGGCTTTCCTCTTTGCACCCCTCAATCATTATACAACACCCTGCTATTAATAAAAACCCAAATTTATTGTTTTCACCCTCTGATTTACTTTTTAACTCTTTTTCCAATTCAAATATAATTACATTTCTCGCGAAATTAAATAGACGGCTAAGTCGGTTGTACAACAAGGTTAGTCATTATTTTAGGCCAATGAAACATGCAGTTCAAGAACCCTACAAACCTAACAAATACAAATAAATTACTTTTCTAAAAAATAGACGGCTAAGTCGGTTGTACAACCGGGTTAGTCATTATTTTAGGGCCAATGAGCTGTACAGTTCAGTAACCCTGCAAATTTAATAAATACAAGTAAACCATTTTCCTAAAAAATAGGGGATTAAGCTCATTTGATCTGATCGGGTTAGTCGGCGTTCTAGAACTAATGAGTCATGATTCAGAGTCCTAGAATACCTATTCTAAAATCAACCCATCTCACAACTCTTTTCAAAAAATTCAAAAATCATTTTCAAAAAGTAGGGGACTAAGTCGGTTGTACAATCAGGTTAGTCAGCGTCCTAGGAATCAGTGAGCTGTACAGTTCAAGGAATCCTAGGACCCCTACACTAAAAAACACCAACCCATAAACATTTTCAGGAAGAACTACGTAGCTTTGATTCCTCCATTGCATCCGGAGGTACGTAGGAGCAAGACTCAACTCTTGTCAAGCACTAAAAAACAAAAATCTAAATAAGTCATTTTCTTTACAAATAAAAGGGTAACAATTAAATAAATCTTAAATTAATTAGACAATAGGATGTCGTGGGGTGCTAATACCTTCCCCACACATAACGACTCCCGAACCCTAACAACGTCTTACCCTAAACCTAAAGGGATTTTCCGAATTTGCCCTTAAACTAAAATTTGGTGGCGGCTTCCTAAAAAATCTTTCGAAGAATCCTTTCCCGGATTTTTCGGTCGCTACAATTATTTTTTGTCTACTTCCTATTTGTCTATTTATACATGCTTTTTTTAATAAAAAAAAATTAAAGATGTGTATCTGGTTGAAATATGCATAAATTAAAGATGGCCCCTTTGAAAGAACCTTATATTATGTGGAGTATTTGACAATTTGAGGACTAAGTTCTATTAGTTCTTCTGTGAATGGTTGATGTCCCAAATTTTATTTTTCTTAGCTTACTTGATGAAGAAAATTGAAACATGAGGATTGTTTTGTGCTTTTGTGGCCATCTGTAACCTCAGAACATTGGCAGATACTGACTGAAGTTAACAATTAGTAAGATGGCAGATACTGATTGAGTTAATATTATTACGCTTAATTATCGGAAAAAAAATGTTATTTACAATTCAAGTACTGAAATTTGAGTTTTGCATTGAAGGGCCCCACTTTAATTATTCGCACAGGGCCTCTGTTTTGTTTGGGCCGGCCCTGGTTGAAACAACAAAATATCAAGTGTTTTGCCATCCAACAAGTAACCATAATAAGATCAATTCTCGCCATCAAGTGAATCTTCATCCAAATCATCATCATAATGAGGATGTGAATGAGATATGGCTAGCACCACATGATCCACGCTCAAAGCATCGAGGCAATCTACAAATAATTTTTTCATCTCATCTAAATTATTCCGCACCTTCAGAGAATGCTCATTCGCATCTTGAGCTTGGGCTATTTAATCTTCAGCAATTTTCTCAGCTCTAAGTCTAGCTTTCCTCTCTACTAATGTCAACTAATGTTTGATTTGCATGATATTTGATATACATGATCTTATAGGTAATACTTTCTGGTACAGTTAAGTGGAAAAGAAAAAAGAAAAAAGACAAAATGAAAGACACGAGACAGAGAGGGATCAAATTAGATCCTCAAATATCTGTAGCCTTCCGCATTCTTTGTTAGGGTTTCCTTGAGCTCCGGGGGAGGGTCGTGGAGAGTCACCCATCACTGAGGCTGAGAAGCTCCAAACGTGGCCATGAAATCCGCCGCTTCATTCCCTTCTCTCAAGTTGTGAGTGATCGAGACTTCTCAATCCTCATTTAGAATCTCTTTGATGCTATGAATCATCGCGGCGTAGGCGTGGAAATGGTGGTTTCAGCGCTGAATCAGGTCAATGACGTGAAGCGAATCCGAATAGCACACAAGCTTCTTGATTCCCATACTCCAACCTATATGCAATCCTTTCAGCAGAGCCATGATACTAAAGCACTGAACAGGTTCGAAATTAAAGTATCGAACCCACACAGTTTCTTTGTTAAAATGTTGCAGAAATGACAAAAATGGTATTTAATGCTATGTCTGTTAATAAAGTTATTGATAGAAGTCAGATCGGTTAAAAATATTTATTAAGTTGTTGACAGTGACAGAAATGACACACTTGGCAACCTTTTTCAAAAATCAGACTTTATCACTACAACAACTTTATTCACACTTATTTATTTATTAAAAGAATAATACTATGTGTGTGAATAAAGTTGTTGACAGAAATGATAGAAATGGTTAAAGACGTGACTGAGTGATAAAATTTCAGAAAGTATGTTTTGACAGGTTCGAGAGTTTGGTTCAGAATCGATACAATTTTAAATTTCCGAAACTTTAAAAATTTTGAAATGGGGTTGGGGAAGTGCAGTAAATATATAAGACTCAGTACTTTAGTTTACGACGGGTTCGCTCAAACTTCCAAACCTTCAGTAAAACCGAGAAAAATAAGGAAACACGTGCTTCTCATTAATGGCAAATTGGTCTTTTCACACAGAGTTTGAGAGTGTGCAATGAATAGGGAGGGGACTGTACAAAGTATGAGCCTAAGATATTAGTTCTAAATTTACTACGCAAACCCGACCCTTTAGAGGACGGGCTTTATGGACCGACCCATGTATATTCTGTTTTTTTTTCTTTTTCTAAAACTTTTTTTTGGGTTTTGCTTTTCCCACTCTCCCTTCTACTCAAAACACACCCCATAAGGGTGTGAAATGACTAAATGGCCAGCCAAAACATATCTTTTTTCAAGAAATTTCACGTGTTCGAACACGGGTCTTCGAACCCGTTCGAACGACATCGTTCGCTTGAGAGTTAAATATTGACTTCACACCTCTTGTGCATAATTTCACTGTTCGAATGGGATCGATCGAACAAGTTCATATAACCTTGTTCGAATTCGAACACCTAGTTTATTTCGTTTGTTTGTATGTTGTTAACCAAGAACAATAATGAACCTCACACCACATTCACAATTTTATTGCGTTCAGTATCTTTGTTGTTGAACGTGTTGAACAAGCGTCGTCCGAACCGTCATTAAACACGTCCTCCACATCGTATCACGCGAGGTTATTTTTGGAATAAAATTTGTTAAGAGGTGTGAAAGAGTAGGGGGGAGTGGAGAAAGTAAAACTCTTTTTTTTTTAGTCGATGATGACAAGAATTTTAAAACTATTTTAAAATGTAAAAAACTTTTTTTCAGTTAAACGGGGAGAAAGAGCGAGAGCTTGTTATACAAATTTAAACGGACGACTGTTCATACTTCATACGCAGTCGACTTAAACCACTGCGAGTCGACCCTTTAAGCACAAAGGTAAGGTTTTGCTCTTTCTTTATCGTTACAAAGCAAAAACTATTTTGCTCTTTTCTGTTTTTTCATTCACTCTGAACCTCTCTGCTTGAAATTGAATGTTGGATTTTTTAGACTTACTCTTTTCATACTTCTCTCTCTGGCTGTTAGTTAGGGTTTACAAATAGTAACCAATGTGTAGTTGTTTTTCTTTCTACTTAGAAAATCGGAAGGTTGCTGTAGGTAGAGAAATAAAAAAAATAGTTTATCACTTTTGCTTATCTTAAGATATAAACTGCTAGAAGCCTAGAAGGACTATACAATAAAAAAACTAAGAGTTATTAGTCAATAGTTAAATTGGTACTTGGAATTTCACAAAAGTTCAATTTAGTCTTAGATAGTCTCTGACTTTTTCAAAAGTATTTCAAATTAGTCCCTCTATTATATCAACTTAGCCCCTCTATTTTGCAAAAATGGCTAAATTGAAACACTTTTACAAGAAATATAGGAAATCACAGGTAAGGAAACGACCCTGTTCAGGGTATTCTTCTATGTATTTATGACTGAAATGTAGGGCTCTTTGGACCTCAATCAGTGACTATGGAACATTAAATATACAACTAGCACACTCTCTTTGTATATTGCATCTGTTATTTCCACATTCAATCAATGCTTTTAGCCAGAGTTAGTATATTTCATGATCTGCTACGGTTTTTCGTTAATGATGGTGTTCTCTTTTTTATACATGGCAGCCAAAGATTTCTACTGTGTAACCAAGACTATCTACATCAACAATGGACTCATTTAAAGTGTTGTTATTTTGATTGGTTAAACATATATCCAAAGGTAAAGTAGTCATCTCTTTTAAATCAGTTCACTATAAATTCATATCCTCGTATTCTTTTAAGTCGTCTTCATTTCTGCATTATCTTTTAAGTCCTCTTTTAAGCAATCAATCAAAGCAGTATCTGTGTTGTGTCTTAAATTTTGAATTGATAGTCATAGTAAACTTGTGATCATTTCTCCCAGCCAAGTATAAAAGTAAAACACAATTTTTGTCTTTACTATTATTTCAAACAGGAATTCTATTATTTCAGCATAGTATATTTAGGGTTCAACAACGTGACAACAATGGTTTCTCAAGAAGAGACCAGAAAGATTCCCCTCAAAGTCTTAATAGACAAACAAAACAACAAAGTGGTTGCTGTAGAAACAACAAAGGACTTCATAGACACTCTCTTCAGCTTCCTCTCCCTTCCTCTCGCCACCATCATTCGCCTCATAACCACCACCAACAATAACAGCAATGGCGATCAAACCTCAGAGTTAGAGGCAGAGTCGGAGTCGGAGTCACCGGTTCTTGGTAACATCAACAACCTCTATCAAAGTGTTCAAAACCTCAATCAAGATGATCTTTGGTACCCTTTATGCAAGCAAATGTTGTTGCATCCTAAAAACCCTTGTGGAGCATTGTGCAAGAAGCTGTTCTTGAACGTCGATGATTTAAGTAAACGAAACAAAGTTTCTCGTGTGCGATTCTTGTAACAAGTTCACTCAATTTCCTAATCTTCTTTGCACATGTGGCAAACCCCCTAACACACAGCCTCGGAATTTAGATTCTGAGCTTCAAGCAAATACTAGTGTGGAAGGAAATGATGGGGTATTTGTGAAAGAAAATGGGTCAATCTTTTTGGTATTTGATGATTTGAAGATTGTGCCTAGTTCTTTGTTGAACTCCATGAAGTTGTTGATGGAATTAGGATATTCAGATTTGAGTCAACTAGAGACACAAACACACAATATTGGCAAGCAAGAGGTAATGGTGTTGTACTTGTTAAGCCTATGGTTTAATGTGTTTGCCCTTTAAATATTAGTTCACAAATTCCTGTAATAATAAAACATCTAATTGTTGATTGTCTGTGATTTTACTCCAGAGTTATTTTTAAAACTCAACAGTAGTAAACTGTTAAGTATGTGTGTCAAATACTGTTAAGTAGTAAACTGTTTAGTGATGCTTCTCTGTTAGATCAATGCCAAAAAATCTGAATGATGCCTTTACTTTACCCTTCATCCTCTATTTATTTTGATCTAATTGATCCCCTTTAACTGACTAACTAATTCTCCAAATGCCCCAAACAAATATCCACTCCAAGTAACTACTTTAACTATTCCCTTCACTTTTAAATAGTAGCATAACTTGATGATCCATTTGTCAACAGTTAAATAATTGTTACTAGAGTATTAGTTTACATTGAGTTAATTTGTATAAGTTCATTTATAGTTACTTTTAGAGTTAGTTAAAAGTCAGTTAGGGGTTAGTTACTTTTTGTTTATTCTGGTATGGGCCTTAGTGATCTATAAACAAGTGTCAATGTATCTCCTGTTTATCATTAATAGAGAAAGTCATTCATCAGTCAAAGCCAGAAGCAAGTCCAAATTAAGCGCTCCAACAGAATTGGTTCAGATGGAACTGATTAGTTAGGATTCAGTTATTGTATTAGTTTAGAAACTTAACTTGTAACTTGTAACTTAACATTCACAATCTTGGCTAGTTTTTAATGTTTTGATGGATTACTTAGTTGACCATTGCTATAGTGTTATATATTCCTACCATTTTATTTTCACATCTTTATGTAATTTCAATTTGATATGAAAGGTTTGAGAAGAAGAAAAAGAAAAGTAATATTATACTGGTGTAGTTTGTTTGATATCTTAGGTAACAAGACTTGTATGTTTTTATAATGTTATAGGTATTGAAGCTTCTCAAGTACGCGTTAACATCTCATGAGCCTCTGACCAAAACAATTTTGGGAAGTAGCTCCAAGAAGAAGCACAATCCACCAAACACATATTTTGATGCAGTTAAAGTAAAGCCTTGCGCCAGTGATATTAAAATGGATGTTAAGCTGGTGAGAAGTAAATCTCATAAAAAGATAATCTTTGCAGAAGCCAATGAAGATTTTATTGACTTCATGTTTTCCTTCCTTTCCATACCATTGGGATCCATTTTAAAGCTTTTGGATGATAACTCGTTGATTGGTTGTGTCGATAATTTGTATAAGAGTGTTCAAACTTTGGACTCTTCATGGTGTACCGACTCGCGCTCAGTATTACTCAACCCTGGTGTAGCACCACAATTTGGTTGTCCAAAACAACCCCTCGGCATTCTTGATGTAGGACTTCCTACATATTATTATGGTACAGGGAAGCTAGAGACATATACGAATTATAATGGTTATCAGACAACGAGAGAAGTAACCATAGAACGAGGAGCCATGTCTAAGTCACGGGGATTACTTTCAAAAGCCCGAACTTTATCCGAACTAGATCCAAGATCTCCTAACAGATCAAAAGAAGGTGTTGTGGGATTTGTGAAGAGACCAGCATTATATGTTGTAAGAGATAATCTAACAGTGAAATCACTGTCCACTAGTTCTTGCCTCTTTTATTTGAAAGAATTAAACCATCCCCTTGATGATCTTGAAGTGAAGGTTGTAAGCATCGGTGGCGCAGAGGTAAGACGGTTATTACATTTTTTCTGAATTTATCATTTTTTTTCTTTTAACGTCTTTCATTTTGATCCCTTCCGTTATGGTGCAGGCTTTTAGCCTACTTCGAGCTTCTTTGACATCAAATTTTACCCTAACTAGTGGATTGGAAGATTTTTTTAATGTGCCTAAACAAGAATCAAATTTGACATCCAAGTATACATATACTAGTCGACTGAATGATCTTTCAAAGGAGCCTGAACCGGAATCCGCGTGAATTACCTATCAGTAGTTTCAATTTGTTTTGAACATTAGTTAGAAAATCTTGTACCTTTGTTTGCAATATGTGTAATGTATGGTTTGACTTTACCTATTACTCTATTAGTATCTACAACAGTCAATATGAATAGCATGTTTGCTGCATGATGTTTCAATCATTCTTCAACTTGTCTTTAAAATATTGTTCATATTTATATTAACACACTTCTTCCCTCCCCATTGGACCAAACCCAGAACCATCTTACTTGGTTTGAAATATTTGACAATTTTAAGTTCTTCAACTTGTCTTTAAATTACTCCAGAAGTCTTTTAAGTTATTTAATTGTAACCGGTTGGTCCTTCAAGTTTTTTTTTGTACCACTTAGGTCCTTTAAGTTATTTAGTTGTAACAAATTAGTCATTTAAATTTTTTCGTACCACTTAGGTCCTTTAAGTTACAAAATATTTACACTCCAAACCCAAGTTTGATATTAAAAAAAGGCTAACGGTGTAAACAATTTGTAACTTAAAAGACATAAGTGGTACAAAAAAACTTAAAGGACCAACTTGTTACAACTAAATAACTTAAAAGACCTATGTGCAGTGAAAAAAAGAAAAAAGAACCAACATTACAATTAAATAACTTAAAGGACCTCTGGTGTAATTTTTCCCAATTTTAATATAAATTCTATTTTAATTGAAACTTATTCTGTTTTTTTATATGCTCATTAAAATCTTTTATTGCACACAATATTGACCATGCCAATTTTGGGTTAATCAATATCAATCAATCAATCAATACTCAATATAGTAAAACAAAGTGTTAGGAAAATGTCCTATTTAGACATTTTAGAAATTTGCCATTTGTCAAAAAGTGGGGGTAAATTTGTAAAAGTGTTACAAAAGACAAAATTGGGAAGCTTTTTACACATTTTTGACTTTTTGTATTTACTTTTTCTTTCTCTTTTTCTCTCTATTTCCCCTTTCAATACTAATACTAATAATAATTATTCTAATCAATATCAATTCAAAAGTTTAATATTAAATAATCTAAAATTTACTTGGTTTGAAATATTTGACAATTTTAATATAAATTCTGTTTTAATTGAAACTTATTCTGTTTTTTTATATGCTCATTAAAATATTTTATTGCACACAATATTGACCGTGCCAATTTTGGGTTAATAAGTAAGAATTAGTAAATCTATTAAATCCTTCATTATAATGAGAACAACAGTGTATGTGACTAACAATCTTTTTATGTGGTGGCACTACAAGAAGTACTATTACACAATACAAGTATTAAACTATCGACATCAACTTAAAATTACTAGTTTCATCTTTATTTTTAAACGACTTCCACTTCATTTTGTAAGGGATAATGACAATGATTTCTTCTGGAGACATTATCATAAGTCATCTGGCCGTTTTCTTTTGTTAAAGTGACTTTCTTTTGGATAAATGAAATAAGTTTTTATGAAAAAACTTACATAAAAGCAAAAGGAAAAAAAGGCAGAGTATGTATGTATATGAAAAGAAAAATTCTACCAATTTCAAGCGGTAAGGGACGTGAATGAGTCTGCACTATATGAGTGCAAAGAAGGAGAGTCCCAGGTTAGTCCCGGAAAACTAACATTTCCCCCACCCTCACTAACAATCGCCTATCTAAAAAAAAAAAAATACTGCACCCGTGGAATTCATCTCTTCCAAAAATCAAATGGACCACGTCTATTTTATACACTTATACTTAAAAAGAATGAAAAAAGGTTATTAGTTTTTTTAACTCAAAGTAACGTATTCATTCATTCATTCATTCATATCAGTCAATTATATTGAAAACAATACAAACTCAATGTTTCATAAAATAAGAAGTGCAGAAGCATAAAATTCAACAATGAAATCCATGAATAAAACTTAAGAAAGAATATAGAAGAGGAAACACATTTTATTTCATTTCTGATGGATAAAGGATGATCAAAAAGGTATACAGTACAACCATATATATAGCAAAGTACTATGGACCACCATACACTAGAGGTAAACCGACATTACAATATAAAAAGCACTAGGAAACAATCTAGAAAAGGAATAAAATCTCAACGGGAAAATAGGCCAGCTCATCCACCAATTCTCTCTCTCTCATGTTTACTGCATCCGTAGCATCCAATGTTGCATTTCCACCACAAATTGTTCCATTTGTTCCAAGTTTACCCTTGCACCATGTTACAGCTACTTGTACTATTTTTACTAATCACAGTAGCCTTTGAGTTAGTTCTGCATAATGCATCCTTGTACGAGCCCCAGGCGCCGTGCTAGTAATTGCGCTTGTGACATGGGCGCCAAGTGTGCTTGATTCTGCGCCTATGTCATGGGTGCCAAATGTGCTTGATTCTGCGCCTGTGTCATGGGTGCCAATTGTGTCTGTTATTGCGCCTTTGTCTATGTCTTCATTGTCTTTGCACTTAGACAATTCTTGATCATTTGTAATAGCTTTCTCTTGAGATTTTAATAATGTTGCTAAAATTGAAAAGAATGAATATGCGAACAAGTTCATAATTTTCAAGTTAATAGCATAAAACGGCAAAATGCCTACAAAGTGACAAAATTAAAGTCACCATAGTATTCATGACTCCGGATATGTAATGTTGACGGCCAAGTCTTTATAGTTGAATCTGTAACGAGTTGAGGTTGATCTTCTATCAATCCCAATGAAACAAACACTGTAACAAGACGGGAAAACCAAACAACGTCACACAAGACGACGAACAAAACAAATGGCACCGCATTTAGACGATTAAAACAAAAAAAATACTCAAAACTTTGTGAATAACACTTATTTAGATGAAAGGAGAGAAAAATGATGTTGATGGGTGATTCCAGGTAAAAAAAAAAACGAAAATCACTCATCTCCAATGGATGAAGAAGAAGAAGAAAAACCGATTATAAAAAAAGTTGTTAGTAATACGCTAGCCTTTGTGAGCTCAATGAGCCATTTGCTTATGAGGGGTCTAGAACCTTGTGAGACAGCTTCAAGCATAAGTCTTTCCAGGCTATATAGCCTTTTTGAGCTCAATGAGCCATTTGCTTATGCTTGAGCTACTAGTTGTTAACTTGGTTCAATATTGTGCTTTTCTGATTCAGAGTTAATGTAAGTTGAAGTGGATTCCTAAAGTAAGATTCTTAAAATAATCTAGTTTTTCTTATTTTCTGAGGGAAGTCTATGAAAACCATGGTGATTACCTAACATATGGTTTTCTATTTTCTATGAAGGTAGATACAACTCTATCTAATAAACAGTTTTTCATGAGCTTTGCAAGTGGATATTAAATTACATGGTTCAGTGTGCTTGTGTAGTTTTATTTACTTTTTTTTTTTTTTTTTGTCATTCATATGCCTTAAGTCAACTCTGGATGATGGATCTAAACTGGACGATATTCTGTGAATATTAATTTAAAGTGCTGGTTTTAGGACAGTTCTATGAAACAATCTTGCTGATATGAGGGAGTCGAATCCTTTTGTTAGTTCTATGATCCTTCTATTTCTGATATATCACAAAGCATATATTGAAGGGTCATGATAATTAAAAATTAATCACTCTATATGCATGAGCAATCACTCTATAGAAAAGAATGCTTCAATTTGATGAGGAATATATATGTTATTTGGAACAATTAATGACTTTCCAGCCTATGGTAATTTATCATGCTACAGTATCAAGGGAAACTGTGCACGACCCATATGTGAAGATGATACACATTGATGCGGTTGAAACATTGCAAGAAGAATATATTCTTGGGCATTGTAGATTTGTACATTCTGAACATCATTTTTGGAGGTGCAAAAAAGCATTCAATGGAAAATCAGAAAAAGGTAGAGCTCCTTTGTTTTTCACGGTGATCAATTATACGAAACAATAGAGCATTTAAACATCAAAATCTGTAAGCCTTTTGCAGGGGTATTTGACAAATGCGTACGGAAGAAAAAGTCAATTTTCTTTGAATTGTCATATTGGAAGTCAATATATAGATGACATTTTCTTGATGTGATGCATATTGTAAAAGATATTTGTGGTAGTGTCATTGGTACGTTCCTCAATATTTCGAGAAAGTATAAGGATGTCATTAATGCAATACTAGACTTGGTAAGCATTGAAATAAGAAATGAATTGAGTCTGATAGAAAAGATAAAAAAATTTGTAAGTTTCTTAATGGAATTAAAGTTACGGAGGTGTACTCTTCAAATATTAGAAGACTGACATCTACGAAATACCTCAAGTTAAAGGGTTTGAAGCCTTTTGATTGCCATGTTTTATGGGAGTATTTGCTACCAATAGATTGTGATGGGCTGTAACTAAACTATGCTTCTTCTTTAGAGCAATTTGTAGCAAAGTGATTGATCCTGAGAAGTTGCCAGTATTACAAAGAGAAATTGTTGTTACTTTATTTCAGCTCGAGATGTATTTCTCACTTTATTCTTTGACATAATGGTTCATATAAACCGTTCACTTTGTTAAAGAAATACAATATGTGAAGAATCGAAGTCGGTCATAAGGATGTATTGTTGAACAGTATATAATTGAAGAAGCCGATGAACTTTGTATTGAATACCTCTCCAATGTCGAACCTATAGGACTTTGAATTTCACGTCACTCGGGAAAAACTATGGGGGAAGGATTACAATAGTAACTATATCAAGGACTGAATTGGAGCAGGCACATTTGTTTGTTCTAAACAATGGTGTCGAAGTTGAGCCTTATATTGAAATGCACAAGGGCAAACTTAGGAGTTTGAACCTGAATAGGCACGAAATTTGGATAACTAGAAAACACAATCGAAGTTTTATATATTCATGCAGAGTTGGCAGTAGATCCGGCCTACTTCAATTTATGATAGCTAGGCTGAGATGGTTGGAAAATGGTCCAAGTATACACGCCTTTTCAAACAATGGTTACATGATTAACGAGGATACATTTTATTCAAAAGAACAAGGTGATCAAAGTATTATGCAAAATAGTGGTGTATCCTAATAGATGAATCTATTCATACATCAAGTGCAAAAGAAATATTAACACTTCAATACTGGAACTCCTATTTTGGACTAATCGACCATATATGGGAGTTGGATTACAAAATATTTCAGCTTCTTGTGTTTGGTTGCAGGCGGGTTGACAAAAATAATAGTGTTGAAATTGATAAGTCAGGGTTCATGTTGGTGGACCTTGATAGAGTGTGATACAAAAGACGAGCCATTTATCTTAGCGACACAGGATAAACAAGTGTGCTATGTCACTGAACTTTCATTTCTGTGTCAATTTGGCGGGTTGTCTATTGTTTTGACTTTGGTCCTTTATCTTTTTTTCTTGTTTTAATCTCTGATCTTTCATTTTTGTGTCAATTTAGTCATTTTTTGGTGTTTTTCATCCATTATCCTAACAGACGCCACGCTGGTAGTTAAATGCATGCTGACGTGGCGTCTTAAGTGTCAGAGCTGACATGGAACTCATTAAGTGATGTGACACATGGGGCCAAAATGAAACTTAAAAAAAATATTGAGGACCAAATTGACACAAAAACAAAAAAAAACTAAAACTTTCACCTTCTTTCTCCAAACACCATCTCCATCTACTCGGGCGAGCCACCACCACCACCACCACAAATCAATCACTATTCAACTCTTAAACTTTAACATCTCTCCCTCAAACCTAAAACCCCCAATTTCTCAAACTTAATCCCTAACCTCTCATCCACCACCACCTCCCCCAAAATGAATCGTTGAACGTCATGTTCTGGAAAAGGTATTTTAGGTTGAACATCACTGATTATGATTCATTTAAAATTGGAAAAGGCATTTTATGTTCAACTTCTGAAACACATCAGGGACATATTTGGATGCACTTTTCTTATTTATTTTCTGGAAAAAGCTGAAGGCATGGTGTAAAGGCTTTAGAGAGGAAGATAAAAGGTTAGGGATTAAGTTTTAGAAGTTGGGGGTTTTGGGTTGAGGGAGAGACGTTAGGGGTTAAAAGTTGATGAGTGATTGATTTGTTGTGATGGTGGTGGCTATCCGGAGATGGTGGTGGCTTGCCGGAGTAGATGGAGACGGTGTTTGGAGAAAGATATTAAGTTAGCCATTTAATTAAGTTAGTCAACTAGTTAGTTTACTTTTTTAATCTCCTTCTGTTTTGCTTTATTACTGTTATTAAAGGAAGTTAGATAGGATAGTTTTAGGTTGTTAAGATATCTGTTATTAAGTTAGTTGCATAACAGATATCAGTTAGACTATCTCTTGTTGTATATAAGCTACTGCCCTATCATTTGTACAATTGATTCTTGATGCAAATTAATAGATAGTGAAGTTCCAGGTTTATCTTCAACCTGGCTTCTCTGATTCATTCCCAAATTGTTCCACAATATTGCTTCAATTCAATCATGAAATCCAATACTATCAACATGGTATCAGTCGCAAATTCCTTCCGCAATCTCTGATTGATTCATTGTTTCCCGTCTCTGTATCGTTTCTGTTTCGTGTTTTTTCTTCTTCTCCGATCGTTCTCCTTTTTTTTCCGATCGTGTATCTTCTTCCTCCCATGGCTGACATTGGAGCTGATCCCTATTACTTGCACCCTTCTGATAATCCCGGTGCAGTTCTTGTGTCTCAAATTCTTCAAGATTCTGGTAGCAACTATGGTTCATGGTGCCGAGCTATGCGCATTGCACTTGGTGCCAAGAACAAATTAGGGTTCTCACTGGTTCAATTGCTAAACCTGAAGATGACAGCCCTGATCTTCCAAAGTGGCAACGTAGCAATGATATGACAACTTCGTGGATTCTGAATTCCATCTCCAAAGATCTTCACACAAGCGTTCTTTATGCAGATTCTGCATCTGACATTTGGACCGATTTGAAGCATCGTTTCCAACAAACAAGTGGTCCTCGCGTCTATGAGTTGAAGAAAGAAATGCTCACTTGCACTCAAGGATCACTTTCTGTGAGCGCATACTTCAACAAGTTTAAAGGTTTATGGGATTCTTTGATCTGTCTTGAATCAAGCCCTGACTGTGACTGTGGTGGTTCCTATTGTAACACCCCAAATCTACCCGTTCGTTTTATTAAAATCAGAGTGCGAAAATTTAAATTTAAACATGCAATGGAGTGTCACATTTGACGTTAAAATCCAAACAAAACGTGGAATCAAATAAAACGTGGAATCATTCAATTGAGTTTACACCACCAAAAATAACAGATATTTCAAAATCCACAATTTCAAGTTCAAATCAAAGAATGCAATAAAACAACTAATAAAACAGTGTTCATCCCCTCCCCGAGTGTTACGTATCGAGACGACACCGACTCAGCTGACAAAGGTAGACAAGCCTTCACTCATTATCACCTGCACGTTACCCACATGGGGGTAACATTCAAACAGAAAGGGTGAGTCTCTAACAGTATAAAAGCATGTATGATAAGCAGTATACTAGAGTTCAGACAACTATAATTACCACATCATTAACAACAACATCATTAATCAACAACATATTAACAACCACATCATCAATGTCAATCACTCAAGGGAAATCATCAATGTAATGAATGAGAAATGAAATGCAACCCACACCGACGGGCATATGCATGTGGTACCATCACCGAAAAATAGCCATCTCGTGGCATCATCATCAACATTGAGCATAGCTCTAAGGCCGAAGCCATACATCACCGGAATATGCATATGAATGCATGCGACACCATGAACAACAGTCAAACATCATGCAACATCAACACCATCATCGTTAACTGGTAACGTTTGACCCAACAACACCATCATCAAATATTGGTCATATTGACCCATCGTTTATCACCGTAGTTAATACAACACATCCACTATAGCATAGAGAGCTAACACCCAATTCCCTCAACCACACCGACACCTAAGACACTGATTAGTTTACACAACAGCAAGCATGGGGCACGCACAGACACAAAACTGGCGCCTAGGGGCAACACAGCACCCCTGGCGCCACACAAAGAATATAGTTGGCGCTGGTGGCAACACTGCACACACAGGCGCTAAACAAAGACAACATCGGGCGCTTAGGGGCAACACGACACCCCCTGGCGCCAAACAGCAACAAAAATGGCGCCTGGTGGCAACACATGCACACCTAGGGCGCCAAACAGCAAGACAACTGACGCCTAGGGGCAACACAACACGCCCAGGCGCCAAATGTAATGCCCCAAAAATAATTCAAGTATTTATTTAATTAAGTGGTATATTGGTTGGTTAAATTAAAATAATGATAGGGTATTTGATTTAAATGAGGGGTGGTGGTTAGTAAAAAGTGAGTGGTAATTTAATTAAAAGAGGGAGTAGTGCAAGTAAATGAGGAGGTGTAAATAGAGGCCCATGATAGTTAGGCCCATATCCATGGCTTAGGCCCATTTTCATGTGATAAGGAAAGTGTCGAAGGTGAGAGAGTCATTTTCAACCAAAATCAAAGACAAGTCAAAGAGTAAAGTAAGAGAGAGAGAGAGAGAGAGAGAGAGAGCTGCGAAACTTTTAGAGAGAAGAAGAGAAGATCTTGGCGTGGGAGCTCAAGTTCAAGGTAGAGGAGCTGGATTGTTGGTGATGGTTGGTGATTTCTTGGTGGAGAGAGTACTCGTGTTCTTCATTGAGGTAAGGGGGCTCTCTTTCATCTATAATAGAGTATATGATGAGTGTTATGTGTGGGTTAGACTCTAGGACGATTGTTGAGTTGTTTGTGTTGCTTGTTGCGTGATTTGATGTTGTGTTTGCTTCACTTTGGTGAAGTTGTGATGTGTGTATGTATTGTTGGTGAGGTGGTCATATGAGAGACCTAGGAGAGAAATGGGAGTTGGGGAACTCTCATTGTAAGGAAGTTACTGTTGGTGTTGGTACCTTTGTTGAGTACGTTGATATGTGTTGAACAAATTTCAAGTGAATAGGTGTTGTAGCAATTGTGGTTTAAGTTTGATCTTAGTATGAGAGTCAAAGATAAGAGGGAAGATGAGGGTTAGGTGCCTAGGGCGCCATTCAAAGTGAAGTGTTGTGCTTAGGTGTGGAGTGCCTAAGTGTAGTAGCCGAGGTGAAGTGTTGTGCTTAGGTGTGGAGTGCCTAAGTGTAGTAGCCGAGGTGAAGGGTTGTGCTTAGGTGTGGAGTGCCTAAGTGTAGTAGCCGAGGTGAATTGTTGTGCTTAGGTGTGGAGTGCCTAAGTGTAGTAGCCGAGGTGAAGTGTTGTGCTTAGGTGTGGAGTGCCTAAGTGTAGTAGCCGAGGTGAAGTGTTGTGCTTGTGCTTAAGTGTAGTGTAACCGAGGTGAGTGATGATGAAGTGAGGATATGTAGAGTATATATATGCTGAAGTGTAGATGTCGGGGTGAGGTACATATAAGCCTAAGTGTAGTTGTTGAAGTGTGGTGTATATAAGCCTAAGTGTAGTTGATGAAGTGAGGTGTATATAAGCCTAAGTGTAGGTATTGGAGTGTAAGTGTCGCCGTTTAGACGTGACGAAACGTAAGTGCATGGGAGTCGAAGTGTAGTTGCCGAAGTGAGGTGTATGTGTGTCGAAGCTAATATTGTCAAGGAGTAGGAGTACTGAGGTGTAGTGTTGTAGTGGTGACGAAGAGTAGTGTATGTGTGTCGAGGTTCTGTGTGAAGTATGCTGAGGTGCAGTGTGGTGCGCCAAGGTGCAGTGTGGTGTGACGAAGGGTTGGGTGTGTGTGCCGAAGTGCAGTGTGGTGTGCCAAAGTATAGGGTGGTGTGACGAAGGGTAGTGTATGTGTGCCGAGGTGCTGTGTGAAGTATGCCGAGGTGCTGTTTTGATGCCAGTGTAGCGCAGGTTTCTACCAGGCGTAGTCTTGGGGCTATTTGGGGTGCCGAGTTCGTCTAAGATGCTGTTGGATGAAGTCCGTTGGTCCTTAGGTGATGTTTAGTCCTTAGGTGACGTTTTGGTCCTTATGTGATGGTTAGGTCCTTGTAGTGACAGTTTAGTCTACTACTTTTGGTGTCGAAGTGCAGTGGGAGTGTGGCGAAGAGTAGGGCGCCATTGCGTGCTGCCCAGTGCGTCTGTGTTGAATTCTGGGGAGCCGAGTTGTGCTGTTGTGGCTCTTTGTTGCGCCAGGTTGTCTCAGGGAGCCGAGTTGTGTTGTTTTGGCGCTGTGTTGTGCCAGGTTGCCCAGGGCGTCAAGATGGGCTGTTCTGGTGCCAAATGTGTGCTGCCAATGTGGTGATGAGGTTGTTGTTGTTGAGGACAATGGGTCTAGTGACCAAAGGCCGATGTGTCCGGTGAGATTGAGGTTAGCCTTAGAGCTATGGATTGGTGTAATGACGTTAGCCATAGAGCTGTTAATTATGGTGTCGAGGTGTCCGGTGAGTTGGACGTTAGCCATAGAGCTATAGAGTTTAGTGTCGAGGTGTTCGGTGAGTGTGATGTTAGCCATAGAGCTAGTGATCGAGGTGTTGATGATTAGCCTTAGAGCTAGTGACTGATGTGGTCGATGTATTGATGTAGCCATAGAGCTAGTGGTCGATGTGTTGATGTTAGCCATAGAGCTATGACCGAGGTGTTGATGCTAGCCATAGAGCTAGTGACCGATGTGTTGAGGTGAGCCATAGAGCTAGTGACCGATGTGTTGAGGTGAGCAGAAGGCTTCGGCCTTATAATAAATTATTGGTGATGTGCCTTCAAGGCTTAAATTGGTGATGGGTCTATGACCTCTTCTTGGTGATGGTGAGATAATTAATAGCAATGGTGAGTCTATTAATTATTGGTGAGTATGCATTATTTCTTATTATGGTGCATATGTTGTGTTATGGTGCATTGTTCATGGCGTCACATAAACCATGTGCATTTATTGGTGAGCAGAAGACTTCGGTCTTATTGGTGAGCAGAAGACTTCGGTCTTATTTGGTGATGGATCCATTCATGCATATGCCCGTGGAGTTTGGGTTGCATTCATGCATATACTCATGCGATTGGTGATGTTTCTTGTTGATTATGATTCGATGTGTTATAACTTAATGAGGTGTTGTTTGTTGATTGAGCCGAGGTGTTTCTAGTTTTTTCCTCTAGCATAATGGTTATCATACATTTTATTATATGTGGTAGAGACTCACCCTTCTACTTTCTATGTTGCTTCTTATGTCGGCAACGTGCAGGTGATTTCCGAGTGAAGGTTATTCCTTACTCAGTCTTGGTGTGGTGTATTGCTCTGATGCGTAGCACTGTGGGGGGACGAGTAGTTATAGTTGTCTTGTTATTGTTTAGTTAGGGTTAAATATATTGGTGATGTAGGACTGGTTTGAGAAATCGATGTTTCGAGGGTTCGCCCCATTCAAGTCGTGCTATGTATCACGCAATTATATTTATTTGAGAAAAGTATTGTTGACTAAATTAAAGTGATGTTTTGGTGAACGTAGCATTCCCTTGAGGATGTATCTTTGTAAAAGAAAAAAGATTTTCGAACTCTGATTTTAACTAAATTATAATATGAGTAAGGGGGTGTTACACCAAACAACAGAAAATCAAGGCCCCGGTGACAAAACACGACCACACAGGCGCCAAAACACACAGAAAGCGGCGCCGGTGGCATTGCTGACCACCAGGCGCCAAAACACAGAAAAGCGGCGCTAGTGGCAACACTGACCACCTGTGGCGCCAAAACATAGGCAAACTGGCGCCCAGTGGCAACACAACCACACAGGGGCGCCAAAACACAGGAACAATGGCGCCCAGTGGCAGCCTTGGGCGCACAGGGGCGCCAAACAGTACATAAATGGCGCCTAGTAGCGCCTATTGACTCAACAACCAACTTTATTGATTTTCCACCATTACCATCCCCAAACACCCAATAAAAGTCAACCACACATTTCATCAAACACCTAACACGCACTCTAGACACAACCTACACATTTCATCAAACACCTAATGTGCATAAATTCATCATCCAATCATACACAAGTCATTAACACCAAAACGAAATCAAACACCATATATATACATGCAAGAATCATTCAATCATATTATCAAACACCTAACATGCATTATAGTTCCTAATCTCCCACATACACCCCATCATACAACCCATTATAATATTAGAACCCACCCTTACCTTGGAATTTGCCGAATAAGGGACTCTTCTACGAAACTCTAAGAAACCACGTCAACAACTTTCTCTCCTTCTCCTTCTTTCTTCCTCTTGCGCCGTCTCCCTCTCCTATCTAGCGCTCCTCTTCTTGCTCTCCAAATGAGCAATTGGCTCTAACCCTAGTGCTTATATCATTGGGCTCTTGGGTCATGGGCCTCTTCCTACCACTTAAATAGTTACTAACACCACCTCTTTCTACCACCTACTTAATTTCTAAACACCACCTTTTTCTACCACTTCTTAATTACTAAACACCACCCCAGGATTTAAAAGAAGTACCCCATTATTATTTTAATCACTATACCTATACAATACCTACACAATTTAATTAAATAAATAATTGAATTATTTGGGGCGTTACACCTATCTTCGCAAGGAACAAGTCATGACCTTCCTCATGGGCTTATCTGATGTGTTCAACAACGTGCGTGGTAACATTCTTCTGCAAGAACCTATCCCTGATATCAACAAAGTGTACTCTATGGTTCTGCAAGATGAAAAACAACATCAAGTTTCCTCCAATACTTCTACAGAAACCTCTCCCATCGCCTTTGCTGTTTCCAACAACAACAGAGGTTCTAAATGTGACCGCCCCCAATGTTCACATTGTGGTCTTCTAGGTCACACCAAGGAGAAATGCTTTAAACTCCATGGATATCCCCCTGGTTTTAAGAAAAGAAAGTCATCTTCCCATGTTGCTCAACAAGTGTTGCAAGTCACTACAGCTTCGGGTTCTGGTGCTACTCCTGCTATGGATTATTCTCAATACCAACAATTGATTGATTACAAAGACTTCAATCACCTCTCCTAAATCAAAGGATTCCTCTGGTGATGTCTTACTACATTTCTTGCATTTTTCCTGCTCTTTAAGTACCTTATTGTTTGCCTTTTCATTCTTGCATTCAAATGATTGGATAATAGACTTAGGAGCCACTGCTCACATATGCACATGTTTGAGTTCATTCACTCACTACACTCGTTTGCACAACACATTTGTCACACTACCTAATGGAACTCGAGTTTTTGTCACTGCCTCAGGATCTGTTAGAGTATCTTCAGGCTTAATTCTGCATAATGTGCTATTTATCCCTGCTTTTCATGTCAATATCCTATCAGTTAGTTGTTTACAACATGATGATAACTACAATATATCGTTTTCTGATAACATTTTATTGATTCAGGCAACACTCCATCACAAGGTGATTGGAAAGAGTGACTTTAAACATGGCCTGTATTTCTACTCAGAATGTGTTTCTGATGCTTGTATTTCTGCTGTTAATAGTTTACCTTGTAATATGCCTGCTGTAATACCTCTAGCAATTCTTTTCCTTTTCTTACTGTCAATACTTTTCATTTGTGGCACTCTCGCTTAGGCCACCTCTCAGATGCTGTAATGAAACTGTTGTATTCAAAGTTGTCACTCAATAAAACTGATTTTCATGATACTTCTTGCCTTATTTGCCCATTGTCCAAGATGCATCGATTACCCTTTATTTCAAATAACAATCATTCTGAATTTGCTTTTGATTTGATCCATTGTGATGTTTGGGGGCCCTTTCACACACCTACACATGATTCAAAACGTTATTTTTTAACCATTGTTGATGATTGTACAAGGTTCACATGGATTCACCTTATGACGGCCAAGTCTGAGGCTACTGCTCTAATTCAGCATTTTTTCTCCTTTGTCAAAACCCAATTTGGCAAACCTATCAAAGCTATTAGGATTGATAATGCCAAGGAACTTGCCCTCAATAGTTTTCTTCAAGCTCAAGGCACTCTTCATCAATTGTCATGCCCCATTCGGCCTCAACAAAACTCTGTTGTTGAGCGCAAGCATCAACATCTCCTCAATGTAGCTAGATCACTCTATTTTGAATCCAAAGTGCCTCTACAACATTGGGGTGAGTGTGTTTCTACTGCAGTCCATTTGATCAACAAGCTGCCCTCTCCTTCCTTAAAAGACATCTCTCCTTTTGAGTCTCTCTACAACATTGAACCAGACTACTCTACACTGCGTGTCTTCGGTTGTTTGGCATTTGCCTCCACCATCCCTTCACAAAGGTACAAATTGTCTCCTAGATCAACATCCTGCATCTTCATGGGCCACCCCATTGGAGTAAAAGGATACAAACTTCTTGATCCCACTACAAACAAATTCATCATATCACGAGATGACATATTCTGTGAAACCACTCTCCCTTATCATAAATCATCTACTGGCGCCATATCTCCAGAGTTATTCAGTGACACTCTTCTTCCAGCAACATGCCATGACATTCCTACACCTCCTAATGAGCCTTCAACTGATACTGTCATTCCCCTACCTATCACATAATCTCTCCCTGAACCTGTTCCTGATCATGACACTGTGCCACCCCAGGATCAACCTAACATACCTCACGATAATGATGTCGCCATCCTCCTGCTCCAAACGTAAGATCAACTCGTCCCCATATTCCCCCATCTCACTTGCAAGACTATGATTGCAATAATGTCACCTATCCCATCAAATCTTTTCTCTCTAACAATCACCTTTCTCCCAATTACAAAACCTTCATCCTGAATGTTTCGACCATTTTTGAACCTCAACATTACTCCCAAGCAGTCAAATATCCTCAATGGCAAAGGGCCATGGCCGAGGAACTTGCTGCCCTCGAAGCAAACCATACTTGGAACATTGTTTCTTTACCTCATGGCAAACGTGCAGTTGGCTGTAAATGGGTTTACAGGGTCAAATACAATGTTGATGGGTCTCTCAATAAGTGAAAAGCAAGACTTGTGGCCCAAGGTTTCACACAACAAGCTGGAATAGACTTTCTCAACACCTTCTCTCCCGTTGCCAAGCTCACATCAGTTCGTATTCTCCTCTCTCTTGCATCTCAGTACAATTGGAAACTCTTACAACTTGACATCAACAACGCCTTCTTGAATGGTGAGCTTGATGAAGAGGTATACATGAAATTGCCTCCAGGATATCCTTGTCAGGGGGAGGATAAGGTATGCCAACTCACTAAATCTCTATATGGACTTAGACAAGCATCACGACTATGGTTCCATAAGTTGAGTTCCACTCTCCTTAGTCTCGGTTTCAAAAAAAGTGCAGTAGATAATTCTCTATTTACCAAAGGCTTAGGATTGACATTTATAGCTCTCTTAGTTTACGTGGATGACATCATTGTTGCTGGCCCTAGCAGTCCTTTAATTACTGAACTTCAAGCTCTTCTTCAACATCATTTCAAACTCAAATGTTAGGTGAGTTGAGATATTTTTTAGGCCTTGAGATAGCTAGATCTATACAAGGTATCCACTTATGCCAACATAAATATACCCTGCAATTACTAATGGATACAAGGTTTACATCTGCAAAACTTCTACACATTCCTATGGAAGCCAACTTACAGCTCAATGATACCGATGGAGAACCTCTGCAAGATGCTTCCCAGTACAGAAGATTGATTGGTCGCCTCATATACTTGACAATCTCTCGTCTTGATATCACCTTCGCTGTCAATAAGCTAAGTCAATTCATGACCAAGCCAAGAACTCCTCACCTACAAGCCACAAATCACCTTCTGCAGTACTTAAAAGCTACTGCAGGCTTGGGAATACTCTTTCCTGCAACCTCTACTATCAAACTCACTGCTTATGTTGATTTAGACTGGGGATCTTGCCAAGTCAGTAGAAGATCAACTACAGGCTACGGTGTGTACTTGGGAAGCTCAATGATAACATGGAAATCGAAAAAGCAGGCTATCGTTGCTCGGTATCTGTAGAAGCAGAATATAGAGCCTTATCAGCTGCAACTTCTGAACTTCTATGGATCAAACAACTATTACGTGATTTTGAATTTCAAATCCAATCCACAATGATGCTATGCGATAGCAAATCAGCCATTCAGCTAGCTGAAAACCCTACAACTCACGAAAGATCCAAACATATTGACATTGACTGTCATTTCATCCGGGAACATGTTCAAACTGGTTTCTTAAAGCTTGTTCATGTGATCTCTCAAAAGCAACTTGTCGACATCCTTACAAAGGCCCTCCCAAAGCATTTGTTTTCTGAACTCATGTGCAAGTTAGGAATGAAGAATATCATCCTTCCCACTTGAGGGGAGTATTAAGTTAGCCATTTAATTAAGTTAGTCAACTAGTTTGTTTACTTTTTTAATCTCCTTCTGTTTTACTTTATTACTGTTATTAAAGGAAGTTAGATAGGATAGTTTTAGGTTGTTAAGATATTTGTTATTAAGTTAGTTGCATAACGATATTAGTTAGACTATCTCTTGTTGTATATAAGCTACTGCCCTATCATTTGTACGATTGATTCTTGATGCAAACTAATAGATAGTGAAGTTCCAGGTTTATCTTCAACCTGGCTTCTTTGATTCATTCCCAAATTGTTCCACATTGCTTCAATTCAATCATGAAATCCAATACTATCAACAAAAGAAGATGAAGATTTTAGTGTATTTTGTTTTTGTGTCAATTTGGTCCCCTATGTTTTTTTAAGTTTCAATTTGGTCCCAAATGTGCCACATCACTTAATGAGTTCCATGTCAGCTCTGACACTTAAGACGCCACGTCAGAAGTTAACTGCTAGTGTGGCGTTTGTTAAGTTAATGGATGGAAAACATCAAAAAATGACCAAAATGATACATAAATGAGATGAGGGACTAAAACGAGAAAAAAAAGGACGAAAGTGAAACCAAAGTCAAAGATAAATGACTAAAAGTATTATTTAGCCTATTTTCTATATGAGAAACGATCATGATGAGGGTATTTGGGTCGATCCATCATTACATGTCAAGAAAAAGAAAAAAACTAAGAATGCGACAAGGAAAATGTTAGTTTCATATGTTATTTATGATGATGGTGGTGATGATGATGATGATGATTGAAGACTTTGGTCATAATGACAGACATATATACTTGCCCAAGTTTTAAAAGTCACTGAGTACTCTGGCCGTGTTAGGGATATGTTGGATATGGGGTCTCTAAAAGAGACTACTTCCCACCTCAATAGCGCGCCAGACAAGAGGATGTTGAGCACTTAAAACCTATGATGGGTATTTACGATACTTTAAAAACTTGATGATGATAAGGATACGATAGGAAGACAAAACACCTGATTCAAGCATCCCTAATGATAACGATATATTCTTGCACTCCTTCACCTCACAATCTTCCTAAGGTGATGATTGTTTGTGCTATTAGCTCGCACGCACATTCCAATTAATTGTTTTGCTTGCGTACTAAGTGTGTTCTTTTTTATTTTCATTCATATCTTGATTTTCCCAGCGAGATCTATCTATCACTCCCACACTACCGTGTGATTGGTTGGGGAAAAGTATTTAATAAGCCAAATGATAAACTCCACGCTCAATAATTACCAATTGGCCACGTCAAAGTTATGATTGAGGTTGTTATTTAGCCAAATGCGTAGTTACCGGTACCTATTGATCATGCTTATATCGTTGTAGTTAGAGATGTCATAGGTAACTTCGTTGCATGACGACCAATCAACCTTATTGAAACTAATAGAGGTCTCACTTATTGTAATAAGGTTGATTGGTCATGCAACAAAACTTACGGCTTTTCTCACTACAACAATATTATCATAACCAATAGGCACTACGCCAGAATGGCTAAAAAAGAGCGCCACCATGAGCAGCGTTTTGCCTTAAAACGCCACCTATACCCAAACACGCTAACCCCATACCCAGTGTTTTTTAACAAACGCTGCATATTTGAAAACGAAATAGCTTAATATTCAGCGTTTTTTTATCAAACGCTGCGTATTTTGAACACGAGATAGCCATATACCCAGCGCTTTTTAGCAAACGGTTGCATATATGAAAACGAAATAGCTTAATATTCAGCGTTTTTTAGTAAACGCTGCGTTTTCATTCCAGTCACGAGATAGCCACAGTTTCTCCTCTATGAAGCCTTTCACGCGAAAACACCCCTCTCTCTCGAGTCTCTCAAGCCTTCACTCTCTCTCGCGAAAAACGCCCTCGACTCTCTCTCTCTCTCTCTCTCTCTCTCTCTCTTCGCAAAACGCCTCTCTCTAGCTCTCTCTCGCGCGAAGCCTTCTCTCTCTCTCTCCTCTGTGAATCGAATCAAGCCATCAACTTAAGCACAACTTTCTTTCTTCTTCTTCTCTCTTCCTACAATTTGAAGTGAAGCCACAGGTATGGAGCTTTCTTCTTCTCTCTTCCGATTGTTTGATTGAAAACCCTAAACCGATTGAGAACCCTAAATTTGACTGAAAACCCTAAACTGAATTTGATTGAAATTGAAGATGATTTGGGGAAATTCTGATTTGATTGAAATTGAAATTGATGTCGAATTTGGGAAATTATGATTTGAATGATAATTTCGATTGTTTAATTTCCCAATTGTTTAATTTTCGATTTGGGGAAATTTGATTTGAATGATAATTTGAAGTCCCAATTGTTTTGGTATATTGTTTTGGGGAAAACATAAATACATGATTTTTTCTTTTTCTTACTGAAATGAAATGAAATGGCTTCCCATCCCATCCCATCCCTAATTTCTTTCTTAAGACTTAAGAGCATTATTAACTACCTTGCTATGTTGTGTTTGCAGTGGAAGCATTGAGAAGCATAAACGAAAGTTTGATTGATATAAATGGAAATTTGAGAAGCTGGAGTGGTGGTGGAGACCCATGTACATCCAAGTGGACAGGAGTTATGTGCTCCAATACAACAACATTAGCAGATGGCTTTCTACATCTTCAACAATTGTATGTATATGCCTTTAACACAATAATCTGTTGTCATTTCTTAATTGAATTTTGACACATTTGTTTTGCTACTTCTTCTATTGTTTTGAGAACCTTTTATTTATTATGTCTGTAGGCATCTACTGAATATGAGCTTGTCTGGAACTTTAGCACCAGAGATTGGCCGCTTATCTCATCTCGAAATTTTGTAAGCTATAACATAACCATGTGAAAACTAATGAAAGATTCCACTTTTGCAATTACCTTCTTCCTCTAATGTGTTGTACTCAATTCAAAGGGACTTTATGTGGAACAACATAACTGAGATTTTGTAAGCTATAATAACTTGTAATGTTTTTTACACGTTTTATTCATTTAGCTTTCTTATTGTTCTAAAAAGAAGAAAGAAAATAATAATGCTTTCATTTTTTTTCCCTAACTAATGGAACAGTCACATGCTTTACTTATTATTTCCCTGCTGAACATGCCAAGCCTAAAAATACTTTATGCTTTATTATTATTTTATGTAATATATGTATGTTTGTAGGCTCATTTAGTTTTCACTTTGTTTTAGATTGTTAATGTCTTGTTCATGCAGTCAACTTGATAACAATAATTTTGGTGGAAATAGCAGCAGCATTCCAGATTCTTATGGCAACATGTCAAAATTAGTGAAATTGTAAGTGTATTAATTTTGTGATACCATCATGCCTTCAACTACATTACCAAAAATAATACAAGGAGTGGAACCAACATATATATGTTGTTTTTGTTTACTTTCTGTTCTTTCTATTAGGAGCCTTAGGAACTGCAACTTGACAGGACCGGTTCCTGATTTAAGCAAAATACCAAACCTTGGTTACATGTAACTTCACTTCACTTATCTCATTTCAACTCAACTTAAATAGTGTATCAAATGGTTGCAACTTGCAATTGATGGTGTTTGTAGGTATTTCGGTGACCTCGATTTCAATCGGTTGAATGAATCAATTCCTACTAATAAGCTTTCAGAAAATATCACAACTATGTAAGTAAGAATTTCTATTGCTATAAGCCTATAATACTATGTTAATCTTTTGGTCTTGCGCTGCCCATTGCAATGAAACTAGAATTCATTAAAGAATCAGTTACGCATAATACAAACCATATTCATCCATAAATGTTGTTCTCATACTATACTATTTATATTATTGCCGCAGATGATTGTCACCTCTTCAAGTTCGAGGGGATAAACAAAGGTGCGATGTTTGGAATAGTCTTAGGTGCAATTGTCATTCGATTACATTATCCGCAATCGTCGCAATTCTGATATTAAGAATACGCTTTAGTGATTACAGAACACTTTCCAAACGGCGTAATGGTGAGTCGATTATATATTGAATAAGCTAGACAATTATTATTTATTAATATATATATCTTAAATACCACTACGCTAGATTTGTCAAAAAAGAGCGCCCCTATAAGCAGCGCTTTAAGTAAAAACGCCACGGATGGACAAAACAGCTAACCCATACCCAGCGTTTTTTAAAAAAATGCTGCCCATCGCCTTTAAACGCACTAGCCATACCCAACGTTTTTTAAAAAACGCTGGGTATGGCTTCACGCGTGCTCCCAATACCCAGCGCTTTTTAAAAAACGCTGGGTATGGCTTCACGCTGCGTTCTCCCAATACCAGCCGCTTTTTAAAAAAAGCGGCGGGTATTGGGTCACGCTGCGTTCTCCCAATACCCAGCGTTTTTTTAAAAAACGCTGAGTTTCTTCACGCGTTCTTTTTCTCTCCTTTTTTCTCTCACGCGTTTCTTCATCTCCGTCTTCCTCTCTTCCCCACTCTTCGTCTCTTCCCCACTCTTCATCTTCACGCGTTCTTCATCTCTGTCTCCCTCTCTTCCCCACTCTTCGTCTTCCCCCTCTTACTCCGTCGCCGCCGTCAACTCCTCCACTTCCCCCTCTCCCTTATCTCTTAGATCTACTTCTCCACCCCCAATTTGAGAAATCCTCCACCGATGCATCAAAATCCCTCTTCCATTGCTGTTGATACGCGTGATGGTATTCGATTGGAATTTCAGGTATTTTCTTTTCCGTTTAAAATTGATTGTTAGGAATTCAAATTTAAGTTCTCAGTTTTATGATGATGTTATTTGATTTGAAACCCTCATCTCTTTCCCTCTTTCATTTTCATTTACTCTCTCTACTCTTTGATTTTATCCCTCTGTTGTGATGACTAGAAATTCCTACCGCCATTTACTATTTTCTGCTTCATTTAGTCGAGGAACGGTAAGTGGGTGCGTTAATTTTAGCTTTTGTATTGCAGACAAGAGGTTGTTCCTCTGTTCATTAATGGCGAATCATGGAAACCCACTTTTCATCAGAATTGCACTAGTTAGGTTTTCTTGTTTTTTTTCTTCTGTGGAATGAAATGTGTACTGCTATTCATAACTTAATTTGATACAAATAGTTTTATTGACAATTTGGATCTCTGTGGGAGGCCAGTTCAGAAGCAATACCCAATATCACTTGCTTTCCCTTTGGTGATACCTCATGTTGAACGTGATGAAGCTGCAGGAAATCAAATTTGGGGATTTGATTTCTAAATACTATCTTATATGGCTTACTATATTCATAAATTATTTACATTATACATATGTAATTCTTGCATCTTTTCAACCTAGTGATTGTGTATAAAAGTCTGTTTAAATTTTAGAAGAAGAGGACCATGAGGTAGTAAACTATCGATGGTGTATTGAAGAGGTAACTAGCTACTTTTCAAAAGCTTTTTTGCTTTAATTTTAATTACAAACTATTCAGTACCTTGTTGTCTAGATCACTTGGCTGCAAATAAGTCAAGTTGCCATAAACGATCCCATTCAATCAATTATTATATTTTATACACTTACACATTCATTTTTGGATAAAAGTGCACGTAATATTATGTTAACAATTTTTCCCAATGTCTGATTATTTATTTTCTTGATCATCATTTTCCATGTTTTGTGTGGTATCTTTTGAAATGAGTGCATGCATTTTTGCTCTTCCGTAAGTGAAAGATATCCAAGAAACATCTGGTGGTGTTGTTGAGAAATGGCCTATGAGGTTGAACCTTTGTTCCACCAAGGGTGAGAAATAAAAATGATGGTGGCTTCACACTCAAAACCTATATTGAAGATCAAAGGTTATGGAAAAGAAGAGTATCCTATTATGGTGTCATCTTTGAAATCCTCGTCTTTCGGTGGATATCGAAATGTTATGGATACCATGATGGGTCGTGAGAAAAATGGGAACAATGGCTTAAGCCATTAGGTGTAGGCGCCTTCGAGAGGTGAAATCTTCTAGTTCTTCCTATTTGACCCGAAACCGATCGATCTAGCCATGAGCAGGTTGAAGAGAGCTCTAACAGGCCTTGGAGGACCGAACCCACGTATGTGGCAAAATACGGTTTGTTAGTCTTAATCCAGCTACTGGCCTTGCTCCGAGCGATATCTGAAGTATGGTTCGCTCGCTAGTTATATGCTTAACACATGCAGCTAAGAAAGTCTCGGCAGGAACGAAGACGACTATTTGAACTAGTTTCAAAGGCTTGATTGACCTTTGGGAGTGAATCTGGCTAGGGCGAATGCTGAGTTTGGTGGATTTGCAGCTGCAATGGTGAAATATCCAGTTTGGGTTATGAGTGGTGTTCCCTTTGATGCAAAGAACAATAATCTTGGTGTTATCTATGAACGAGGCCTTATAGGAACTTACATGGATTGGTATTTATCATATTTACTTCTCCTTTTTAATTTAACATATATATAGTTGGAATTGTAAGTGATATCTTGATTGGAATGTGCTTCTTGTCCTTGGTTGAAGAAATAGATATTGGAAGTTCATATTGTTTCTTCTATCTTTATTTAAAGTAAATGAAGGTTGAAATTTCTTTATGTGTCTGGTATTTAGGATGCAGGAAAAAGGAAAAGTTTGCATCATAGATTTATATAACTCTCATGCTTTTAGAGTAGAGGTGAGGTGACTACTAATGATTTATACACTCTATCTGACTTGGAAACATCATGTGGCATTAATAATTTGATCACAAGTTTTTGTTAACAGCTTTGGCATTTTTTCCTCTCTTTGTTTTGGAGCGGTGGAGGTTATGTGTATGTTTTGTTTTGCTTTTGCAGTTAGTAGTTTTTAAAACCACAGAAATCAATTACTATATTGTGTTCGTTCTCCAGTCCCTATACTCATTCCATCCTTAGTTGGTTCTATGATTGCTTTACTGATTAGTTTTTTCCAGTGGTTTGTTAAAGTCTGACTCTCCACTTTGCATATTATAGTAAAGCTTGATGGAATTTCATCTACTGAGTTCACGTTACGGTGGCTAGGGAGGATGAAAGAAGTGGCTTATTTTTGAAGCATTGGGATCTGATTCTGATCTTTACCACATCCATAATAATTTCAATAAATTGTTTTGACAAGTTTTTGTGTAATGAATATGCCAAATATTTGCTGAAATCTGATTTTAAATTTACTTATCTTTTACTGATTTGGGTGGTGTAATAGTGGGTGTTAGATCACCTATAGTTGGCAACTATTGTGATGGATTATATAAGGGTATTGGAGACAGAACTCATCCTGAAAGAAAGGGAAACTCTTGATGTGTTGAAAGAATTGGAAAGTACCAAAAGGCTGGCTTCTTTAAGATTTGAGACCAAATTTTGCAGAATTTAAAGTGAATTTGATATCCAACACTTAGAATGCAAAAACTATGATCTAAAAATTGGGAAAACTATGATTTAAATACAACAAATTCATAGATATCACTATTAAAAATATTTTGGATGTATGATTTAATTTTTTTGTTGCAAATATAAAATGGAAAATACACAAAACCGAAAAAAATTAAAAAAAAATTAAACAATGGCGGCGCTTTTAAGGAAGTCTTGCCTATAGGGGACAAGTTTGGGCAATGGGCGCGCTTTTTAGGAAGCGCTGCCTATTTAAGGACTCGTTGGGCAATGGGCAGCGCTTTTTAGAAAAAGCGCCTATTTGAGGACGTGTTTGGGCAATGGGCGGCGCTTTTTAGGAAGCGCGCCTATTTGAGGACGTGTTTGGGCAATGGGCAGCGCTTTTTAGGAAGTGCTGCCTATTTGAGGACGTGTTTGGGCAATGGGTGGCGCTTTTTAGGAAGCGCGCCCATTGTTGAGTGGAATACCAGCGCCGCTCGTTAGTGGCGCTCAAAAGCGCTATTGATGAAAAAAAAACGCCTATATACTAATTCATTTGTAGTGTACACTTCTTATTTTTTACGGTTTCTAGGATCTCAACAAAAATTGAAGGTGTAAGATCATTCAATTATGAAGAAATGGCTTTAGCTACAAATAACTTTAGTGAATCTGCTAAAGTTGGACAAGGTGGGTATGGGAAGGTGTATAAAGGTATTCTTCATGATGGAACCGTTGTTGCCATAAACGCGTGCACAAGAAGGTTCACCTGCAAGGTGAGAAGGAGTTTCTAACGAAATGGAATTGCTATCAAGGGTACATCATCGTAACCTCGTGTCGCTCGTTGGATATTGTGATGAAGATAGTGAGCAGGTTGGTTAGTGTTGTTTTAAAAGTTCATAAGAAGAGTTTACTCAATAGAATTTTGTTTAGTAAAATTTTCAATTTATTTTTTCCATCCGTTTTTTTGCTTTATATGTTTGCAGATCTTTGGTTTATGAATATATGAATATGCTATATCCTCCATCATTGCATTCATTTTATTTTTCAATATTACATTGCAGATGGAGATGATGATTAGTGCATCATGTGCTTGTCTTCAAGGATTGGAGCAGTTGATGAAAATAATAATGTAATGAGTTGAACTTGTTACCTTTATTTTTGGGTTTCCTGTTGCTATGTTTGTAAGAATAATGTAATGAGCAGTTGATGAAAATAATAATGTATGATTTAATTTTTTGGATGTATTTTGGATGTATGATTTAATTTTTTTATGATGTATGATTTAATTCAGGTTTAAATACAACAAATTCATAGATATCACTATTAAAAAATATTTTGGATGTATGATTTAATTTTTTTGGTTGTAAATATAAAATGGAAAATACACAAAAACTGAAAAAAAATTAAAAAAAAAAATTAAACAATGGGCAGCGCTTTTAAGGAAGTGCTGCCTATAGGGAGACAAGTTTGGGCAATGGGCAGCGCTTCCTAAAAAGCGCTTTTTAGGAAGCGCTGCCTATTTGAGGACGTGTTTGGGCAATGGGCAACGCTTTTTAGGAAGCGCTGCCTATTTGAGGACGTGTTTGGGCAATGGGCGCTTTTTAGGAAGCGCTGCCTTTTGAGGCGTGTTTGGGCAATGGGTGACGCTTTTTAGGAAGCGCTGCCCATTGTTGGAGGGAATACCCACGCCACGTTCGTGAAGCTCATACCAAAAAAAGCGCCCATGGATGAAAAAAAGCGATGCCTATATACTAATTCTGTTGTAGTGAGGTACCAGTACTCTGCATTTGGCTCAATAGCAGCCTAATTCATAACATTGACATGGGCAATTGGTAATTCTTGAGTGTGGAGTTTATCATTTGGCTTATTAAATACTTTTCCCGACCAACCACACGGTAACCTGGGAGTGATAGATAGACCTAGAAAGGAAAATCTACCTAAACCAGCAACGAAAGAAAATAAAAAAGAACACACATAGTAAGAAAATCTATTAATTGGCTTGTGTGAGCTAATTAATAACACAAGAAATCACCTTAGGAAGATTGTGAGGCGCATGAGTGCAAGAATCGTTAGCACTAGGGATATCTGATTTAAGTCTCGTAAATACTATACCAATCATAGTTTATAAATACTATAACCATCAGATGGATTAAGAAATAGATTTGCCTCCATATCTCCACATGAAACAACCTTTCTTGTAATTACTCAAGGGCAAGACATAGCTAAAATACTCGTAAAAAATTCAGAGAGGATAAATTGATTTTTGCACCCTACAATAGATTGAGTCTTTTCTTCCAAAATTTATTATGATATTGTTAAGATTTATTGATTTTGAGTTACAGATAGATCACTAATTCACTATTGGGTGCAGAAAGCATTGGGTGTTGATCGCCATTAATGTGACATTGGAGATAATTTATTATATGGATTCTTTGCATGGTGATTACAACAACAACAAACAAATGGAGGATGAGTTCGATCTGTAAGTATACTAGTATTGAGAACCCATGCAACACACGAGGATAAATTCATTGAATTATACTTTTGTTGGTTTTGAGATATGTTCTAAATATTCGACCCATTTATCAGGCTTGTTAGGTTTACATTAGCCTATCTAAGTTCATTAGTGCTTGTATTGAATACCCAATCACATAATATTCAATATTATTTCGACATGGTATTAGAGCCTGCGATCAGTAGGCCTGAAAACTCCAGAAACCCTAGCCGTCATGCCCAAAACCTAATTGTCCCGTTGAAAGTTCACCCTCAACGGCCCTAGGTGCTGTGAAAGTTATACCATTAGAACCGCTACCATCAGATCGACCTCTCCTCGCCGTCGTCGGAACTACTCTAACGCGCTGTTACTTCACCATGAGGCTCACCGGCGCGTGAAGCCCACGCGCCGCCCTCTGCTTCTTTGCTTGCCTCGCCGTTTGGCACTTTTGGGTCATTGTGTCCTACTCCTTTAGTGTGTTTGTCCTATTTGGTCGTTTTGTTTTGTTGCAAAGTACCTGTTTGGTCAAATCTGTTTGAACAACCCCTATTCCACACCTTTTCATTGCTCTAGAAAGGTTGCTGGTCTTTTCTGATTATGGTAATTTTTCTGATGTTGTCCTCAAAGATGAGTTCAACATCAAAAAGGAAGGTAAGAGTCTCATGTCTTATGTTTTCTCCGGTAATCCCTCTATGACAACAGAGGAACTCAATGGTAACAATTATTTGAATTGGTCGGCATATGTCAAAATGTGCTTTATTAAACAAAGACTTTTAGATCACCTTACTAAGAATTCTCTAGATGTTGATAAAGATCTGCGTAAAGATTGGGAACAAGCAGACTGACAATTAGTCTCTCTTTTGTGGCAAACTATTGAACCCTCTTTGTTAGTCCACTATCGCTCATACACCACTTGTTATGATATTTGGCAGAAGGATAAGAATGTGTATTCTAATGATATCCAGCGCCTTTATGGTGTTATTCATAGTTTAGCCACCCTTCAACTGACAAAAGAAAACATCATGACATATGCAAACAAAGCTCAATCAGCCGTAAACGAGTTCAAGCTCCTTCATGGCCTTCATCAAAAGTATGAGTCAGTACGAAGCACCATTCTTTCTGCATCAGAAATTCCCTCCACGGAGGATCTTATAAAACGCCTTATACGCCTTCCAAATCTAGAAGGATCTGGGGGCAGTGGTTCTTAAACTGGCATAGAGTCCTCTGCTCTTGTTTCAAATTTGGCAGGTCGTGGGGAACGCGATCGTGGTCGTGGCTGAGGAGGTAATGTTGTAGATCGTCCTCAGTGCACTTATTGTAAGAGACTTGGTCATACTGAAGACAATGTTATTCCCTTCATGGCTTTCCAGAGAAACCAGTAAATGTGACTTAGTTAATGATAATGGAAAAGATTTTGAACAAAGAAACACTAAACAAAATGTTTTATCTGATGAGGAGTATAAGGCATTCCTACAGTATAAGGCTTCCCAAGCTTCATCATCGGTAATTGTTGCTCATTATGGTAATTCTATAGTCTGTTTCTCTCAATCATCTTTTGTTGACTCTTGGATTGTGGACTCTGGAGCTTCTGATCACGTGGCTGGTAATCCGTCTCTTTTATCGAAAATATCCCAACCTAACAGCCCACATCACATTACCGTTGCCAACGGATCAAAAGCTAAAGCTATTGTCATTGGTGAAGCCAATCCTCTTCCATCCTTACCGCTTGACCATGTTCTTTTTATTTCTTATTGCCCATTTAATTTAGTTTTAGTTAGTCGTCTAACTAGAAGTCTCGAATGTTCTATTACTTTTGATGATGATTATTATGTTATACAGGACCGGAGTACGAAGCGGACGATTGGTACAGGATATGAGTCACATGGACTTTACTACCTCCAGCCCATCCAGCCTTCATCTACAATTTCCTCCACTTCTACTATAGAGTCTCAAAGTCTTCTTCATTGTAGGATAGGTCATCCAAGTCTCAAGAAGTTCAAAGTTATTGTTCCTTATTTGTCTCACTTACAGTCTTTAGACTGTGAATCCTGTCAGCTTGAGAAACATGTCCGATCAATAGTTTACTAGTGATAGGTAACCACTATTCTACTCACAATAGGTGATGTTGATAATCAAACAGAATGTAAATAAGCAATAAAAATATGTAAGAAATCAGTGGAAAATGATAGTTGAGATGTCTTCACCAAATAAGTCACTTTTAAGAGTTTTAGTGATGTATGTGGTGCAGGTACACTGGATGCAGCTGCATCAGTATGTGTCTTTCAGCTACTTTTCTTTAGAGTTTCATTACAAGCTCTTATGATATTTGCTTTTTGCAGTAAAGAAAAGAGTTGTCAATTCCTCTCTTGCCTCCTAATAATGATCCAAGTTGCTAAATAAGTTCACTCTTGTAATTGCATCAACCTAAGGACTATGATATCCTATGTCTAGGTTTTAGCATGTAATTAACAAAGTTTCCTTTATTAAATACTTATCCCTATTAGTTCTTGAGTTCTAATCATAAACCATGTCTGTATTTATGATTTACATTCACTTTTAGTTGGCCAATTCTAAAGATTAATATGAAAGAGTTATCATACAAGAACTAAAATGCAAACATCACATATGAACACAATAACTTACTTAAAAGATCATTATAAGGCTACAACATCTCAACTAATGGAATTTAGCTCATATTACTCATTATATAATAGAGAGAATCTGTAAGGAACATGATAGAATGAGTAATATTACAAAAGAACTCAAAAGGATAGAGATTACTCAAGTTGGAGATCTTTTGCATGAGAATCCAAGTTGAAGTATTACACCAATTCCTTGCATAAGTTTCCTCCAAGTAGAAGTGAAGGAAGAAGGCGTCAAGTCCTTCCTTACCTTCGTACAATTTAGAAACTAAAATAAAAACTAAACCTTTGCTACAAATATAAAGAAAAGAAGTGATCCTTTAAAAGCTTGGATGAAGGATGATCTTCAAGTGATGAGAAGTGGTTCTTTATATAGGCAACGAGCTTTCCTTCTATGGAGGGTTTTCTTGGGAGACAAGATTTAACCAAGATCAACTGACCATAGTTACTTTGCAGACCTCCCATCAAGCAAGTTGCTCTTCACATGCGTAAAGGTACACGTTCCACCTGTAACCCTCGTCCTATTTATAAATTCCTCAGTTATCACCGCTTATCCAAATCAAAGAGTCATACACATATCTTATGTACTTCAATTACACAACATCTCAAGTACTCAGATCATCAAGTTTTACTTAAACATAACATAACCTAATGTTCAATATCCAAAAACATAGAAATAGCGGAAGCGGTTTTTACAACTTTACATAGTCAAGTTACAAAACCGAGATACAAAGTAAACAAGGAATAAAAACAACATAGTCAAAAGCACTGTGTCTCCAACATCTCCTCAAGTACATCACCTACTTGTACCGCTTAGCTTTCCTCTTTCTCTGTTTCTCTGTAAAACAATCATCATATAAAGGGTGAGATACAATCTCAGTGAGTTTTACCCTGACCCCTAACCGTACTCGCGGTTCAATTATCAATCCTTTTAACTTCGTGATTTAATTACTAAACCACGTGCCTTTCACTTTAGCACAATACCAGCCCCAGACTTGGTAATCCCGATGAACCCCCTTCCACTAGTCGATACCATAATGTAATGAATGGGGCCTAGGTTTAGGGTTCATGACTTCCCCGCCTAGTATGCTACCTCATAGGGTCATCACCCATACAGTCTTAAACAATAAACAGTCTTGATATATGAATATATATCCCTCAATCAGTTCTTTTAACATGTTACAATCATATATGAATATTAATTCAAGTGACAATTACTTAGATCAATGTTCACACACGAATTCTACAAGTTCGGTTTTTCATCAACTCCGTAACATCATGCATTCCATTATCATAGGTTTAATCATATTCAAAACCATGGCACAATAGTCCTACATACATGGGAAAGGGTTGGGAAATGAATTAGGACAGGTTTGGAATCGAAATGGATCACAAAATGAGTAATTGAACCACGGGGACAGAACGTGCCCCTTGCAGAGTGGTTTGTGTCTCATTTTTCTCATTTTTGTTCACTCGTTTTTGTCATTATATAATTTGACAGTAAGTCTTAAAACGCATAATTTTCAAAAACAATTTTCAACTCGTAAAATTTCAAAAACGAACGAAACAAAATAAACCAACAAATATACTAACACATTCATAATTAAAAGTCCCTAAACTTGAATAAAACTCACCTATCATGATGAAAATCACGAAACCCCGAGACTTTACGAAACTCGAACGACCAGAAACACACGAACTTGCTCCGAACTCGTCCAAATGCTCCAAAACCGAACCCAACCCCTCAACAACAAATCCAGCAACTGAACCTCCCCAAATTCTCTCTCAATCAACAATGTAGCTTTAGAATTTTGGTTCTCCAACTCTCCTAACACCTCCATTACAACAAGCAAGGCCATCCCTTCAAGTTTGGTCAAGATTGACCATGAAAATACAAAAATTAAGAAATGGGTTAGGGTGGGATTGAGCTATTGAACCATTGTGTGGAGAAAGAAAAATGCAATAGAATGAAATCAAAACCACTTACATGCACCAACTATTGAAGCTTGTGGCCTCCCATCTTCTTCCCTCAAACACTCTCGGCCCTCTCTCCCTCTCTCTTTTTCTTTCTTTCTAAATTTTTGAAATGTTGAGAATGAGAGAAGATATGTGTTTTTGTGGGTTTTTGGGCTGAATGTGTTTAAAGGGTGGGAAAGTACCAGAATACCCCCTTAGCCTACTAATCATCACTAAAACTCATTTTTAATCACTCAAACACAATCGGTCACACTTTCAATCACATAATTCACATAATTTAATCAATTAAATGGCATTCTCCTAATTCTAACATGTCAATGACTCATTTTTCTATTTAAATAAATAACAATCACTAGTTAATTTCGTCACTCGATATTAACCGATGTTACAATAAACTTCATCTCATTTACTAATTCCATCAATTTAGAACATGTTTTGCACTTTAAAGTTCTAAACAAAGAACAAAAATGTGTAAATAATTCAAAACTTCTTCTCATTGTAACGCTACGCAAGAATATCTATAATATTTGCAAAGCGTTCGCATACATAATAAAAATGTAAATAACTATATACATCAACAAACTCAAGTTCATAATTAATACATAAAGTAATAGTTAGACAATTGTGTCGCTTAAAATGAAATTAGAATGACAATGCTTCTAACAACGTATCAAGTGTTAGTAGTTAGTATTAGCAGCTAGGCCCAATTACTTGTTAGTTCTCTATGCTATTGGGCCTGCACTTATGGGCTTTACTATTTGTACCTTAGTATATAATGCTTGTAGCTACACATTCGTTCATTAAGTGAGATTAACAGATTTCATTCTATTGGTTTCGTTTTCTGTTTTCTCTCTTCTTCTCCAACTAGTTTGTTGGAATTCTGTTATGGTATCAGAGCACTTCTAAAGTGCTCTGCTGCTGCTACTCTGATCATGGCTCGAGGAGCTTCAAATTACACCGGTAACAATGGCAATGCCGGTGGAAGTTCAGGTACGACGATTTTGCAATATGCAGAACCAGCACAAAATCCTGCATCTCCATATTATATTCATCCGTCGGAGCATGTTACTTCTGCATTAGTTTCGACGGTGCTCACTGGAACGAAGAATTATCATCCGTGGTCACGGCTTATGAAGAAAGCGTTGATTGCGAAGAACAAATTCAAATTCGTTAATGGAGGAATAACTGCTCCATTAGATGATTTCGATCCAAGTTTTGAGGCGTTTGAAAGATGCAACAACTTAGTTCATACATGGATTGTGAATTCAGTAAGCAAACCGATTGCACAGAGTATTCTCTACATTGAGAGTGCAAGTCGTGTTTGGCAGATCTTGAAGCAACGATTTGCACAAGGAGATTCAATGCGTGTTGCGGAATTGCACAAAGAAATGTATCAAGCTAAACAAGGTACGCAAAGCGTTACTGATTATTTCATGAATCTGTCAATAATTTGGGAAGAAATGGATAACTACAGACCTTCACCAGAATGTAGATGTCCTGTTAAATGTACCTGTGATATGATTCCTCTAATCGTTAAGAACAAGCAAGATGATAGACTAATTAGGTTCGTTACTGGTTTGAATGAGAATTTCACTATGGTTCAAAATCAAATACTGCTTATGGAACCTTTACCTGAACTTGACAAAGCCTTTTCAATGGTGATTCAATTTGAACGCCAAAATGACTTAAACACTGAGGAAAATGATGAAGTTAAACCTAGTGTTAATGCTGTAGACACTAGAGGAAATGGTAGAGGATATGGTAGAGGACATGGTAGAGGATATGGTAAAGGTAATCCTAGAGTGTGTACTTTCTGTGATAAAGTTGGACACACAGTTGAAACTTGTTATAAGAAGCATGGTTATCCACCTGGTTTCAAATGGAGATCTGGTAGTGGTAGTTCTCAAGCTAATAATGCTCAAACTGATGATAATGATTCCAAGTATGATGACCACGAAGATAAAGAAAATTCAAATTCTGCGAAGCACTGTTGTGTTTTCGAGGATGAATTCAAAGCTATTATGAGCTTATTGAAAGGATCTTCCTCAAAGGGGAAGGAAGCAGAACCTCAAAGCCATCCCATTAGCAATGTGCTATCTCTTAGTAATGAATTGAATGCCAAAGAATGTGGTGCTTGCTCAGGTACTCCTAGCTGCAATTTAATTCAGAAAAATGTTGATGTCTGGCTTGTTGATTCAGGAGCATCAGACCATATTTGTTGCTCTCTGAATTGGTACACTAGCTATCGCAAAATCAAGCCTATAACCATTACTTTGCCCAATGGTTACACCTTCAAGGTCACCATTATAGGGGAGGTCAAACTTGGACCAAACCTAACCTTGAGAAATGTTTTCTATGTTCTGTGTTTGCATTGAACTTGATTGCCAGTATCTAAAATTATGCAACAAGATCTCTATGTTCTGTATTTGTTGCTCCTGACACTTGCTATATCCAGGATCAGATGCAGAGGAAGATTGGTGGCACTAAACTCATTCATGGAGTGTTTTACCTTGATCATTTTGACACATCTGGAACCAGTTTTGATGGTGTTATAAATTTGACTGCCGCTTGTAGTACTGTTTGTATTCCTCAATCTGCCTTATGGCATTTTAGACTGGGGCATGCCCCTGCCACTTTAATTCAAAAACTTAAGACTCAAATTCCTTCCATTGATTGTGATCAAAATTGCATTTGTGATATATGCCAGTTTGCTAAGCAAAGGAGAGCTACTTTCTCTCCCAGTTTTAGTAATGCTTCTAGACCATTAGCTTTGTTGCATATGGATATTTGGGGGCCTTACTCCATAACCTCTGTGCATGGACATAAATATTTCCTAACAATAGTTGATGATTATAGTAGATTTACCTGGTTGATTTTGTTGAAAGGTAAGCATGAAGTCCAACAAGCTGTCCAGAATTTCATTCTCATGGTTGAGAATCAGTTTGAGAGGAAAGTACAGAAGGTAAGGTCTGATAATGGACCAGAATTTGCTTTGCCACAATTCTATGCCTCTAAAGGTATTGTTCATCAAAAGAGTTGTGTTTCCACTCCACAGCAAAATGCTAGAGTGGAACGCAAACATCAGCACATTTTAAATGTTGCTAGAGGGTTACTATTTCAGGCAAATTTGCCCAAGAAATATTGGGGTTATGCTGTCAACCATGCAGTGTTTCTCATCAATCGAGTTCCCTCTAAAGTTTTGAAGTACAAAACAGCTTATGAGAAGTTGTTTGGTGTCTTTCCTGACCTGTCTAACTTGAAAGTGTTCGGGTCTTTATGTTACATGTCTACTCATGCTTGCAATGATAGATCAAAGTTTGATTCTAGAAGCCAGAAATGTGTGTTTCTTGGCTACAAGGAAGGCACCAAAGGTTATTTACTTCTTGATCTTAGCACTTTGACTATTCACATTAGTCAAGATGTTATTTTTCAGGAATTGTTGTTTCCATATGTCAATGATTCCAAGGTTCCTACTTGGAAGTATTGCACTGGTGATTCCCAAAGTGTTCCTCAACCCGTGCCTCATTCTGAATCTGATACATTTGATGCTGCAGAATTAGATTCATCTGCACACACTGCTGTTCCTACATGTGCAGATGATCCTGAACCTCTTTTCCCTATCTCTTCCACACCACTTATCCAAACCACCCCACCTGATCATGATCCACCACCCACCAGAACCTCCCTTCGCACATCCCGACCACCATCCTATCTTAATGATTACATATGCAGCACACAATCCTCCACTGCTCACCCACTCACTCTTGATTACTCCACATCATCTCCCACTCACCTTTCCTACATTCATTCCATGCAAACCATCACTGAACCTACATCTTATGCTGAAGCTAGCACTCATTCTCATTGGGTGGAAGCAATGCAGAATGAGATTGCAGCTCTTGAGAATAATCACACTTGGTGCATTGTTGATCTTCCTGAAGGTGTCACTCCTATTGGCAACAAATGGGTCTATAGGATCAAGAGACATGCTGATGGAACTATTGAGAGGTTTAAGGCTCGTTTGGTTGCAAAAGGTTACACTCAAACTGAGGGACTTGATTACTTTGATACCTTCTCTCCCGTGGCTAAGATCACAACCGTTAGAACTGTGCTTGCCTTAGCATCTTCTAAGAAATGGCATGTGCATCAATTAGATGTCAACAATGCTTTTCTCCATGGTGATCTCCACGAGGATGTTTATATGACAATCCCTCAAGGATTCCCACATACTGCACCAAACAAAGTTTGCAAACTCTTAAAGTCCCTTTACGGCTTGAAGCAGGCTAGCAGAACTTGGTTTGAAAGACTTTCTGTTGTGCTCAAGGATTGTGGCTATGAGCAAGCTCCTTCTGATCACTCACTGTTTATCAAGCGTTCTGCAGTTTCTTTTACTGCACTTATTGTTTATGTTGATGACATCGTATTAGCAGGTGATTCCTTGGATGATTTTCAACAGATTAAGTCTGTTTTACACACTACCTTTGGAATCAAAGACTTGGGTATCCTTAAATACTTCCTTGGACTCGAAGCAGCTCATTCTTCACGAGGTATATCACTTTGTCAACGACAGTATTGCTTGGATCTCTTGCGTGATGCTGGTATGACTGGATGCAAACCAGTTTCCACTCCATTGGAACCTGGCACTCATTTGCACCATGATGACAGTGGCCTCTTCTCTGATATTCCACAATACCGTCGTCTAATTGGTCGCTTACTATACCTTACGACTACACGACCCGACATTAGCTTTGCCATCCAGCAACTAAGTCAATTCTTATCCAAGCCTACCAACAATCATTTCCAAGCTGCTATGCGTGTATTGAAATATTTGAAAGGTGCTCCCAGTAAAGGTTTACTCTTCTCTAGTGATTCCTCCTTGGTGTTATCAGGCTATAGTGATGCAGATTGGGGAGGATGCCCTGATACTCGCAGATCAATCAGTGGCTATTGTTTCTTCTTGGGCAGTTCACTTATTAGTTGGAAATCGAAGAAACAAGTCACTGTTGCTCGTTCTTCATCCGAGGCAGAGTATCGTGCCCTTGCAGCAGCTTCTTGTGAGCTTCAATGGCTCCAGTTTCTTCTTCGTGACCTGCACATTCCTTGTTCTGCACCTTCTGTTCTTTACTGTGACAACAAGAGTGCACTTCACATTGCTGCAAATCCCGTCTTTCATGAACGCACGAAGCATTTGGACATTGATTGCCACGTTGTTCGTGAACGCCTCACTGCTGGTATTCTTAAACTGCTTCCTGTAACTTCAAATGAGCAACTTGCAGACATTTTCACCAAATCCCTCTCTCCTCAGCTGTTTCACCATTTTCTGCTCAAGCTGAGATTGGGTGATATATACCACTCTCAGCTTGCGGGGGGGTAACAACGTATCAAGTGTTAGTAGTTAGTATTAGCAGCTAGGCCCAATTACTTGTTAGTTCTCTATGCTATTGGGCCTGCACTTATGGGCTTTACTATTTGTACCTTAGTATATAATGCTTGTAGCTACACATTCGTTCATTAAGTGAGATTAACAGATTTCATTCTATTGGTTTCGTTTTCTGTTTTCTCTCTTCTTCTCCAACTAGTTTGTTGGAATTCTGTTAGCTTCCCCAAGTGCCAACCAGGAAACTTGGTTGCAATTTGCTCATACAGTACATAAGACTTACAACATAAAGCGGAAGCTAGATTACAAAGGTCCTTAAGAGTTGAAGCGTCTACTCACCCGTATCTTAAACAAATGAGAAAACCATGAGAAACAACACATGCGAGTCTAAATATTTAATGAAATAATAAACAGTTATAAGTAACCTGTAGTATCCATATAGTTAATATATCGACATAATCTAAAACAAATATCAAAAGTGTCATAATTTTTTTTTTTAAATTGGGGGAAAGAGAATTTTATTTATTATAAGTGAAACTAATAGTCATTTTACAACTGTCCCCGAGAGGATTTGAATTCGGCACCTTGAGAATACAACGCTAAGCTCTTACTATTGAGCTAGCACCTCAAGTGTGAAGTGCCATAAATTTAGCTACCTCCAGACCGTGAACAAACAACAAAGTATTGACAAGGTCACATGGTATTACCATTTATTTCTTACAGGTTAACTATTGGCCAAACATAAAACTCAAGAGTCAAAGGCAGGATCACAAAGCATTATCAATTCAAATCTTAGTCTCGAAAATTAAAAAAATTATTTTAAAATATATTTTTATTAATGATATTTATTAACTATAAATTTGACCAAAATATCTTTTGATTATTATATAAGGTAAGTATAATTTATTTTTTGAAAAACTAAATTAATTTTAATACATTAAAATGTCTTGACTTAAATAGATATATTAAATGCTATATTAACTTAGTATCATATATATATATATATATATATATATATATATATATATATATATATATATATATATATATGGTGAGCTAAGGGACATGAAGAAGTAGTGTATATATGAGTGCAAGAAAGGAGGTCAGGGTTCTTGTCCCAAAACTAACAATTCCCCCACCACCACTAACAATTGCCTATATATATATATATATATATATATATATATATATATATATATACACACTTATAAATTTTATAAAGATAAGGTATTTACGTATTAAATAATATATCATCGTTTATGAATTTTTTTAAAGTTATTAAATACAATAATTTAGTATATGAAAGGTTTTGAATTTTGTGTTGACCAAATAAATATTTAGTTTGGTAAACAAAATAATAAATCTATTCACATTTAATAATTGGTTGTTGTACAATTAAATGCATGGTTTGACTGAGATATCAAATTTGTATATAAACAAGCTTGGTAGGATCAAACTTCTCACAAAACCTATCAATGTTATATGTTTACTCTTTCCAACATAATGGTCTATATGACCTTCATGTTTTAATCGAAGTTGTTGCCTTTCACCCAAACTGTTCATGTTCTATTTAGAAAGACATCCTTCAATAACAATATTTGTATACCATCCTATCAAATCAATGATGCACCATATGATTACCCATGTCTATATAGTAAGTACTTCTTCTTTGAAATTTCATATACCTATAATTGAATTTGGATATGTACATCTATCTAAATCATATTTTTGTCCCAAATTTGTGCTATGTTGATTAGAAAGGATGTTTGTCTGCAGAGACAAGAAAAAGACCAGAGGAGATGCGCCACAGGACTAGGCCCAGAGGACCGGGGAACTATGGAGGGCAAAGGTCTTCCCATTACAGGCGTTCTCGATCTCACTCTCGCTCTGTTACCAAATCAAGATCACCTCCATATATCAGTCTAGTTCTAGAAGCCGCTACTGCCGAAGGTCCTTTTGTCCTCCCCCAAGAAGGCAAGGTGACTACTCTGTTCCCCCTAGAAGGCATGCAGAACATCCTAGGTCACCTAGAAGTCCTGTTGGTGAGCGAGGTGGGGATCATAAGCGCAGGTCACATTCTCCAGCTTATGGCAATGGTGTTGATCAGGATCATGGCAACGACAATGAATATGCTGAGAAACCATTGTACAAATCTAAGGCTGATCGAGGCGAGTGGAAGTCATCCCAAAGATCCCTGGATCTAGATCAAGATCTGTTTATTTGTCGCCTAGACGTGGTAGATGAGGTAAAATGTTTAAGGCTAGGATTTGATGGTTGTTGTCATCATGCATGTTGCAGGTTGTTGGCAATATGCTTCTGGGGTTCTGGATAGTACCTTAATAAATCTATAGTTTGCTTAAACATTAGGATTGATACTGATTTGCAGCTTTGTAATACCCTAATGTCTCAACAATAGAAGAAATATTAAGATATACTTTTGAGCATACATCAGAGTAAAATTCCTGTTTTTATTTTAGATATTGAACAAAACTAAAGTTTGATAATAACTCATCAAACATAAACTCTTATTTTTATAAATTCAATAGAAGTACATAATCAACATAAAAAGAATGTTTTAATATCTTTCCCACATCCTAATGTTCAATATTCATCACAGAAATAGCGGAAACGATATACAACTTCTAATACCAGTACAAGTCATAATATCGAAAATATAAAAGAACTAGGGAACTAAATATACAATAACTATGACCTCAAGATCTCCGTGATTTCCAACATGTGCATTGGTTAACCATGTTTCTTGGCTTGCTTTCCCTGTTTCTTTGGAAAAACCACAACATATAAAGGGTGAGATTACAAATCTCAGTGAGTTCTACCTAGACTCCTAAGCACACTCTCGGTTCAATCATGTATCTTTTACATTCGTGGTTTAATTTATAAACCACAAGCCTTTTACTTTAGCACAACACCGACACCAGCTTTGGTAATCTCGGTGAACCGTGCTACTTAACTGTTGCATAGCACCGACCCCAACTTTGGTAAACCTGGTGAACCCCAATCCACTAGTCCATACCATAGTGCTTGATCGAGACCCATGTTTTGGGTTCATGACTTCCCCGCCTAGTATGCTACCTCTTTGGGTCGTCACCCATATAAGTCTTTAACAACTTATAAGTCTTTATACATTTTAACCTCAATCAGTTCCATTTAACATTATATTGTCATCAATGAACTTAAAATCATGTGAAATTACTAAATTCAGTGAACGCTCACGTGTAACTACTTATTCGATTTTTCACCACATTCATAACTTCCAAATTATTTACTAAAATCAACCCAATCATACTCAAAGTCATGGTATAATTATCCTACATACATGGTAGAGGGTTGGAAATAGGATTAGAAGACGTTTGGAATCGAAAGGAATCACGAATACGAGTTTTTGCTCGTTTTCGTTATTCAGTTCGTGTCAAATCCGTAATCCAATTCAGTTCCTATTAGATATAGTTAGTATTAGGAATTAGAAAATTAGTTAGTGTCTAAACTAACCTAGTTAAGTTAGTTAGACACTACCTAACTTCTAAACTAATTTAACTAAGTTAGTTGGACACTAACTAACTTAACTAGGTTAGTTTAGACACTAACTAATTTTCTAATTCCTAATACTAACTATATCTAATAGTTCCCAACCTAAAAACAGTCAATATACATACAATTCCAGTCCAAACAATCCAATCATCAAGCCACATATCAATATGTAATTTGTACCATAACTCATAAAACATAAATTTTCGAAAAACGGTTATCGACTCGTAAAATTATTGAAACGAACGAAACAAAATAAAAACCAGCAACAACAACCAATCCAAACCAGAACTAAAATCCTAAACATGAGTAAAACTAACCTATTCAGCTGAAATCAACACGAGCACGAAGTAGTTTCCCACGCAAAACCCCAACTTCTAGAAACGCGGCAATTAACTCAAAATTTAGTTTGGCAGCATCTGTAAGCTGTTTTGCAGAAAGCATAACTAATTCAATTCTTAACCAAAACCATCAAACCAAGTGCCTAAGATGAAGGAAATTTTGTCTAGCTTCTAATGGTGTAGACTTGAAACTGATACAACAAGTATTCAGGGAGTTATGACAAAAACAATGTGACTGGGTAAATTTTGTCATTTTTTCGAAAATGTAACTTGTTACCACTTCTCCCTGCATACTCAATGAAATCAGTTCATTCTTGTGCCTATTTTGAATGTTTTCGTGTCTAGTTTCTAAAGAAACAAAAATGACCTTAAAATGAGGTATGTGCAGTGAGTTATGAAGAGAATACCAAAGACTACTCATAATGGATTTATTGCAAAAGTTTCCAGCCACTATGCTTCCTTCATCAAACCCTCTTAGCTCCACGAATTTGGACTCCAAAACAACCAATCTAACTTCAATATAGGATATTTACATCTCCTCTAACATTTTTCAAGAACCCAGCCCTTGGATCCGCTTTTAGCATAGACATGCAAAGCTCCAATAAAGCTCCTACCCCAAAAGCTACTCAAGTGAGTTCCAAACAAGTGAATCCACTTCCTAACAACCCCAACTCTGAAAATGCTGCAACCCTAGATCAACATGCAAGGCTGGAAGTGGTGATTGGAAGCTCAAAATCCCACATGCATTTCAATTGAAAAACCAAGAGACAATGAGATGGAAAAACTCAGAATTTGCTTCCTTTCCTATGCGATGATGATGATGATACAATGATACAATGATAGAAGGGATGTGTTGGTAGTGATTTGTGCTTCAATGGAAGAAGATTTTTTCCTCTTCTCTCTCTTTTCTTTCTTTCTCTTTCTATAATCTGAATGTGAGTTTTTGTGTTTGTGTTGTGTGAGTTTGAGTAGTAATCAGGAATGTGTCTACAGCTGAGGGTATTTTGAAATAAAGGAAATGACTATTTTACCCTTTGTACTCTAATTTCCACTTAAATCAATTTATAGTTATAAACAATCAAGCAATAATTCATGAAATTCACATACTTAGGCAATTAAATATTGCTTTCATAACTCTAACATGTGCTATGACTTGATTGATTACTTAATCGAATAAGCAATCGCTAGTTCATTCGTTAGTCGAAATTAACCGAATTAGGGATGTTACAAGCTTTTTCAACAAAATAAATAAATAAAAATCACATTTTTGCCCCAAATTTGTGCTATGTTGATTAGAAAGGATGTAACATCCTCAATTTTAGACGGCATTTAGTACGGTTTTTCAAAACAAACCGAATGGTTCCTAAAGTGGGCAGATTCTGTCCTCTAAATTATAACACCTCTAAAATGACCAAAATTCAACCAAATGGCATGGGACTTGAGCCTAAACTGAAGAAACTTAAGTCTAGTTTTCAATGGGATAAGAATCATTAAAAATGAGTTCAAATGAAAACACAATACACGAAACAATAAACCTATACACAGAATTGTTCCAAAATTTTGACCTAAATTGTGACCCCTATATCTCGAGCTACACAACTCCAATTAAAGAGCATTAAGTCGAGTTTCTAAAAAGGTAAACTACACTATTTTTGGATCACCAAAAATACGCAGAATCAAAGGGGAGACTTTTAAAAGCACAAAATTCCAGTACCAATCACCGATTTTAAGGAAACCACAAGCATAAAATTCGAAGAACTCACCTCATACTCGAAGGGGAGACTTTTAAAAGCAAAAAATTTAACAAGAATTTGTCCAAAACCGATTTCTCCCAAACTCTAACTCAGCACCCACTTGTTCCAAACTTCTCCAATGCTCCTAGTTGCTGCCCCAAACCCTTGAAACCTCCAAATGACTCCTAATGACAGAGAAATAAGCTCACAATAACCAAGCCCAGCTCAAAAACGAAAATGAAGAGGAATAATTCAATTTTGACCCATTTGAGCTTGAAACTTTCGAAAATGGTAGAAGGAGAAGTATTGAGTTGTTGGTGATAAAATTGGTATCAGCTTGTAGAGAGGGTGGAACAAGGATTAAAATGGTGGAAAGAAAGAAGACATGCAATGAGAGGGTCAAAGATTGAATGAGGCTCAATTAACAACGGAAGACCCTCAAGTATTGTGATGTATTATTGCTTGTTGGATTATTCCTTCTTTCCGTGTTTTATATTCAATCTTTTCTTATCACATACTCAGTTTTGTCCTTATGCTGAAGTGATCATCGAGTAGCATCGTTGGTTCTCTTCTCTATGACTCTTAATTACTTCCCACTTTGAATTGACACAAAAGTAGGTTTCTGTATTACGATGTTACTAATTCATTTTATCACGATGTTTTATATATCATCTTTCCGTGTTTTATATTCAATCTTTGTATTACGATGTTACTAATTCATTTTACCTTCTCATGCTGCAGGAACAACTAGATCGTCAATTGCTGGATGAAAGCCATTTTCAACTTAACTAATGTTGTTGTTAGAGATCTATTCCATTGTTTAGTAACAATAATCCACGCCATTATTTAGTAACAATAATTAGAACAACCTACTGGAAATTGCCCATAGTCTTGCAATTATGTATTTCGATTGGTGTTTGAACTTGCTCAAAATCGGCAAACAAGTTGGTCTCTCAATTATGTTTTTGGATTGGGGTTTGAACTTTGAACTCATTTAATGTTTAACAACTATTATAGATTATATCTTTGGCACTAAATCCATTTAATATAATTTATGAATTTTGTCATTATAATATGAATTAAAGGAATCAAGAAGACGATAGATGAAAATGAATGATCAGTTGCATTCAATTGGTAAAGTTACGAGGTTATATAGTGTAAATACATAACTGCCCTAACAGAATGGTGATAATTACAACCATATCCTAACAGTTATCACCATCACTTTAACTAACTTATTACTCAACATAAAGTGTGGCTAATTACACAACATGAATTAACTGTGCAGTAAAAAATACTAACTAATATATAATGAGCAATTCTATAATACTATCTTCAATATGCAATTCTGTAATATTGTCTTCAATATGCTCCAATATGAATTAAAGATGTGTTGAATATAGAATCAAATTTTATGATTTTATTTGTAAATTTATTGATTACAATGCTATGGTGAGCTTTGATTACATGTTAAAATTGTTCCTTATATCGTATATAACTGTCAAAAAATGTTGCCTATATTGAAAAGGCAACATTTTTAAAATATTGTCTTTTTAAGCTTAGGGAACACTTATGACATGTACTTAAATAGAGCAACATTCTCTAAATGTTCGTTAAACTTTAGTGATAAATGTTGCCACGACATCAAGAAAGCTTTTCTCCACGGAGATCTAGAAGAAGTTTATCTAGAGCAAAGCCTTGTATGGTCTTAAACAATCCCCTCGAGCATGGTTTGTGAGATTCAACAGTGTTGTTCAAAAGTATGGCAATATTCGGAGTGAAGCTGACCACTCCATCTTATAAAAGTTCTCCTCTCACAAATGTATTTATCTGGTTGCCTATGTTGATGATATTGTCATTACAGGTGATGATCATGATGGGATTGCAGGTCTTAAACAACATTTAGTCCACGACTTTCAAGTAAAATATCTAGGTAGCCAGCATGCTAGATTTCAAGCCAATTGACTCTCCTATCACTACAAAAAACGCAGGATAAGCGACGAAAATTAGCGAGGGAAACATAGTCCATCGCTAAGGAATCAGTAGCGAGATATTTAGTGACAGGCAGAGCCATCACTAAAAAGGCACGTTTTTTTTTAAAAAAAAAAAGATAAATTCAAATATGTTGCTAAAAGTACCTCACAAATGTCTTGACGTGACAACTTTAACGCGTGAATTCCAATTCCGACGCTAAGTTTTAAAATCCCTTGCTAACTGTCCCTCGCTAAGAATTTGACTGATAATTCTGACACGTGGGTCCCCTGGTCCCTCGCTAAGTTTAAAATCCCTCACTAACGGTCCCTTGCTAACATTTTGACTCACCGTTCTAACATGTGGCTCCCCTGGTCGCTTGCTAACAGTCCCTCGCAAACGTTTTTTATTTTCCCTAAACCGTTGCAGTTAGTTTTTCATTCATCTACAAAATAATTTGAGTTCAATTTTTATGCTTGATCATTTGAGTAATTTTTTATTAATTTTGTATTGGAATCATAGGGAACATTATATGAATAGTTTAACCATTGTGTAGACGACTAATCGTATTTCACCTAGATTCATCATCATATTTTTTTTTTTTTAAAACCTCTTTACACTAGTAACTTGATGAAACGATTATATGGTTATTTCTTATGAATGTATATTTGAATGTTTATGTTTATGTTGATGAAACCATTGAATATTTATAGTGATAAATGTCGTCGAATCTCATTGTTGAATGTCATGTGAATTTGTTGATTATATTATTTGTCTCTTGTTTCGTGTATCTTTGGCATGTGTCAGATTCAGGTGTCATGGTTGATTTATCTTGATAGTATTGTGATTGTGCTGCTTAACCTCTCCTTTTTTTGGGTTGCAGTAGTATGATTGGTGTAAGATTTTGATAGTTTTTGTTCTAGTTTTTGATTGGTTGGGTTTTTTTTTTTATTTTATAAATAAGTTGCTTGATGTTGTTTCAGGCATATTTTCTTTTTTCGACTCCATAAAACTTCGCGATTACTGCCTAAAGGAAATTATCATGTTTGCGGTTGCATGTGAATGTAGCTTACCTATTATCCTAGGAAACTATATGGTATTATTCTTCGTAAAAAAGCATTATAGTTGTCTTGTATATTCATTCATTCTGAACTTTTGTGAGGATTTGTACGTATATCACTACAACATTTTTGAGTTTAGGCGACGCCTCTCATTGCCACGGCTAAAAAACCGTGGTCTAAACATGGAAAAGGCCACGGGTTTACAATTGTGGCTATTGAGATGGGTATAGGCCACGATTTGAACACTTCTTTGTGAGGCTACGCTTTAAAAGCAGATAGGCGCGATTAAAAAAGCTGTGGATACCTAAGACCACCTTGTCAGGCCGTGGTCTTAAAAATTAAATAGGCAACGAATTAAACTGTGGCGTGAAAGGTTGCCTTTGTGTATAGACCACATCTAAAAAACCGTAGACTAAAATGTAACTGAAAAACCGTGGACTATAGGCGTTTCTGAAAAACTAGGCGCCAACTAATAAAATTTAAGCGCTTCTTTTCCTGACAAAAAAAAGTGCTTCTTTTCTAAAAAAAACCTTTCCAAAAAAAAACCCTCTTTTTACTCTTTTCTTTAATCTCCTTTCCAAAAAACCCACCGTCGACCAAGCTGCGTTTCTCTCTCTACGCAGAACGCTCACCCACCGTCGAAGCTATATGGTATTATTCTTCGTAAAAAAGCATTATAGTTGTCTTGTATATTCATTCATTCTGAACTTTTGTGAGGATTTGTACGTATATGTTACAGAAATGGGTTGTTCACTTTGTTGTAGTTTAATGTGTTTGACTATTTGTTCCTTAATTTGTTTCCTTTCTTTGTTGCAGCTGAATTTCAGTTTTGCTTTGTTTTTCTGGGTTTATTTGCTTTATTCATCGGGACTCTCCTACAATTTGTGTTTTTTGGTTCAGTTCTCCTCCATTCGTAAGGTTTCCGTTTTGACGTTTGTTTGTTGCTCTCCTCAAAAGTGAAGTCTGGAATAAATACAAGGAGTATTGGGCAAGTCACGAGTCCAAAGACAAAGCTAAAAAAGAAAAGAAAAATAGGAATTCAGAAAAGGGTAGCTCGCTTCACTGCTGCGGTTCCGTCAACTAGGATCAGCGTTCTATGAGATTGGTAAGCTATTTTAAAAATATGTGTTATTTTCGTTTAGGTAGAGCAATTTGTTATCAATATTTGAGAATTTGTTTCATTTTTACAGAGTAAGAAGGTTGGATGCCCTCTCACTATTGCTGAGCTACAAAGAGCCACACATGTGTTGAAGGATAACAAAGAGTATGTTGAGGTCTTGAGGAGCGCGCAATGAGGACTCAGGTAAATATACAACTTGATTTCTATTGTATAATATTGTTTTCTTAAAATGGAGCCCTAATTATGTTTATGCTTTGTGGTTATGCAAAGCAGAGAAACATCTTTGGGACGATGTTTGAGGCGACTCGGGAGCTGAAACCACGAGTCACTTGGCCCACTTCCCGAGATCATAGCTTTGGCAAACCACAATTGGGATAAGGTTGTAGGCGGGAAGAAGAATAGTGGTCTTTGTATGGGATAGGGCCCTTGGCTCCAAATGTGAACTTTGAGGATGATCTCTATGACACCAGTGGACCTCTAGTAGTCGACCTCCTCGTCCTTTAGTTGAGGCAGAGCACTCGGGGAAGTAGGTAGAGGCTCGCGAGAAGCAAATACAAAGAGATGCGGGTTGCGCAGGCGATAGAAGAATCGGACTATCACGGATATGCGAGCGGACTTCTTAAGGTTTACACGTCAAGAGGGAGAGGATATTAAAGTACAATAGGAGCTTGAAGCAAGATGCGTTTGAGACAGAGTCGATCATCCCGATTCCCCTATTAGTATTATATAAGTGTTGATTAGGATTAGGTATATGTTTATTTGATTTGGATTATGTTATTGCTGATTTGGAGTAGGAATACGTTTATGTTGATTTGGAGTTGGAATATGTTTAAGTTTATTTGGATTATGTTATAACATTTCAGATTAGATTATGTTGATTTTGGATTTTATTTGACTATTCTCAAAATATCTATCTTGATTTTATTTATTTTATTTTTTAGTATTTAGTAATATATTTATTAGAAAAAAACAGGTATTCTAAAAAAAATTGGATCAGTTCTCAATTAGCGAGGGAAAATCCCTCGCTAAATTCCTCTCTAAGGTGTTGACTCGTGGCACTAAAGAGCATGTGGCGTTCAACGTTAGCGAGGGAAAAATTCGTCTCTTATCATGCTTTTTTTGTTGTAGTGTATGGATCCTAATGTCAATATCCTAACGGATTAGAGGGAGTCCTTTTCAGATCCAGGAAGGTACATGATGTGTCAAAGACACACTTAGAGCAAGTGTACTCTTTCGCAGAAGTAGTATAAAAGATATCGTGTCCACAGGGATTAACTAACAAGTACCAAACTAGTCGAGATTTATTATTATTTAGACGAACAAATAAGTGAGTTGTAACAGAAATAAAGAACAATAATAAAGTGCGAAAATTAATTCAGTTGAGAGAAGCCTAGTGTCACAGTTTCACTTGCAAGCTTTGATTCCCCTATGTTTAATTCTACCTGAATTCCCTTATTTTACTTAATTACTAATCCCTTTACTAAAACTATTAATCCGTTTGATCATTCGTGATTAATATTCTTTTTCCTAAATTAACCCTCGTTTGGTCATGTGTTGAGATACTGGCAAGTGTACCAAATCGTTCAAGTAATAAAACTGGTAAGAACCGGATATCGTCCTCAAGGATCGAACTCAATTACTCACTACGTTAACAACCACTAATATAAACCCAATTGAAATAAGTTTGATTGATATGGTTGAGCTATGAAGCTCGAAGGTAAAGCAATTAAATATTTTTGGGTTTTTATTACGAGAAACGGAACGTTTGGGGGAAAATATGATGAGGAGACGCTAGGGATGAATGCCCTTTTGATTTCACACTATTGTCACTGATTTATTTTCAAAAGATAATCTCTCTCTTTCATTTGCTATCGAATCCACAATTCTAACCAAGCCTAATCCCTTAGGTGCATAGCCCTTTGTTGATTCATAAAAGCCCTAATTCCTTAGGCACATCTACTAACAACAAGCAATAACAACGGGGATTCGCAACATACATCAATTCATAGATTATTCCTAAGCTACAAATTGAAGGAATTGAAGTTCAAACATTCTAACAATAAAATTTCCATTTGATCATTGAATAAAGATAAGTTCTACAATTTTCCAATCATAGAAATGTTAAGCACTAAAATTCAATTCACAAATTAAGAGAGAAAACATTAAAAACATTAACATCAATCAACAACAATAGTTGTACATCAAATTCATCCATCCCTAATGTAACACCCCAAAATAGTTCAATTAATTATTTGATTGAGTTATTTAAGGTTTACAACATTTTAGTTAAGTCAAGTATTAATTAGAAGTTTATTTCATTTAGGAGATGCTTAGGTGAATGTGGGAGGTGGGCGTAGAGGCCCATGAGCCATTAGAAGCCCAAGTTGTTGACTCATAGAAGAGTGTCGAAGGAGAGGGAGCATTCATTACCAAAAATTATCAAGAAAAGTCAAAGGGAAAGTAAGAGAGAGAAGTTGGTAGGTGAGATCATTTTCTAGAGAGAAGGAAGAGCTTTCGAGGTAGAAGAAGCTCAAGCTCAAGGGAGAAGAGTTGCTGCGAGTGTTAACTGGAGGGTTTCAGTGAAGAGAGTGTGTTCTACTCAACTGAACAAGGTTAGGGGGCTCTCTTCTCACGTATAATTTTGTGTTATGATGAGTTGTTATGTGTGAGTAGATTGTAGTTATGTTTGCTGAGTTGTTTTGCATGTTTGGTGTGTTTTGATATTTTTGATGTTGTGTTTTGGCTCACTTCAGTGGAGTTGTGTGGAGTGGATGAGAGAGTTGATCATACGAGGGATCAATGAGTGAAATGGGAGCTGAGGAAACTCTTAGTTCCAGTGAGCTAGAGTGAGTGAGGGTGAGCAACATAATCATGGAGAGGTTCTTAAAGAATAGGCTTAGGATAACAGAGGAGTAGCTGAAAACGTACATCATAAAGTGACGAGTGTACGTGTGAGTTAAACGGAGTAGTCAGTTTAGGATTGCCGAGGTGAAGTTACTTGCCATACGTAAGTTGGAACTTGCCGAGGTCATAGGAGCCGAGGTGAGTGATAGAGCACCAGTAACTAAGTGTATGAGTACCTGAGACTAGGTATAAGTATCGGTTTGTACTTGCCGAGGTGTAGGGTAAGTAGGCCGAGATGCTTAGGCCGAGATAGAGTACTTAGGCGTAGATGCTGAAGTGCCGTTGATAACGTATAGCGTGTAGTAACCGAGGTTTTATGGGCGAGATGTAGAGTATATCATACCTAGGTGTACTTGCCGAGGTGAGATGTTGCGTTTAAGCGCGGTGTGTCCAAGCGTAGAGTAACTAGGTGGTGTTATAGAGGAAGTAAAGTACGTTCGCGTGAATTGAAGTGACTATGAGTGGAGTAGAGTGTAGGCGTACCGAGGTGCCAAGCGTGCCGAGGTGCCGAGTGTGCCGAGGTGCTATAGGTGCCGAGGTGTTGTTTTAACGCTAGTGTAAGCGCAGTTGTTCTTTGGGACGCAATGGCGTGAGCGCGTCGCTTTGAGTGCCAAGTGCGTGAGGGGCTAAATGGTGTAGTCATTTTAGTCCCTATTTGACGTTTTAGTCCTAAGTGACATGGTAGTCCTCATGGTGACTTTTTGGTCCACTACTTGGAACCGAGGTGTTCGGTGAGTTGAGGGCGACAGTCTTAGCGCTGTAGGCCGATACAGAGACGTCGGCCTTAGTGCCTTAATGATGTATGAGAGTTGTCTGGCCGTAGGGCTACGAGTAGAGGAGTAATAATTGTTGAAGTCCCTGAGGGGCATTAAATAAAACGAAAAGGGTGAACGCAGAGGACTTCGGTCCTAGAGGTGAGCAGAGGACTTAGGTCCTAATTATGAACAGAAGGTTGCGGTCTAAATGGTGAGTTCTTTGGAATTGTGTTATGATTAAATTGAATGATGTATATCTTTGTGTGTTATGCATTGTTCATGGTGTCGCATAAATCATAAGCATAATGGTGAAAGCAGAGGACTTCGGTCCTATGGTGAAAGCAGAGGACTTCGTTCCTAAGGTGATAGCAGAAGACTTCGGTCTTAATGGATCCATCATGCATATGCCCTTGGAGTTTTGGGTCTGCATCATTCATATAACTCATGCACTAAATAATTGTGTTATTTGTGTGTTGTGCCGAGATGTTTATATGTGTTTGCTTAGCATAATGCTTGTCATAAACCTTATTATATGTGTTTAGAGACTCACCCCTCTTTGCTTTTATGTTGCTTCTCATGTTGGCAACTTGCGGTATCCCCGAGTAGAGGTGTCCTCACTCGATTGTCGTTTAGCGTCGTCATTGCTCTCGATATGTAACATCGGGGCCGAGAGTAGTTTAGAGGTCGTTTTGGGTTGGTTTTTGAAATGTATCTTGATGTTATTTTGGAACATGTTTCATTCCGACTGCGTTTTAAATTAAAACATGTGTTTTTATGAACTCGTTCCATTTAGCCGAGGTGTTATATGTCACATGATAAGCTGTTGATGTGCGCCATTCTTTGCTTGTTTGATTTCCTTGTAGAAAATGTAGCACTCTCTTGTGAGTGGTTTTGAAAAACTCGATTTAATTTGCTAAGTAGTATTAAAAAGTAAGGGGGTGTTACAATAGTGGTATCAGAGCAATAGTCCGGTCTTGTCCGACCAAGTATTGAGTCTTGAGTTCCCAGAATTTCGAGTTTTATGGCTCGTTCTAAGTAGATTTTGTTTATATGTTTAGTGTAATGGTTGGAAGATTTTGGGAGGAATGTGCCATTTGCCATAGCTGCTTGCTTTGGAAGCGATGGCGATCGCTATGGGGAATCGACCTCGTGACGTGGTGAGGATCTTTGGAGGCGAGGAGGTTGGCTACGTTTGAGAGGGAGAATCCTCCTACTTTCAAAGGAGGTATGATCTGATGAAGCTATGGCCTAGTTAAAGGAAATAGAAAGGATCTTTCGAGTGATGGAGTGTTCGATCATTGCAGAAAAGGTGAGGTTTGGTACCCACATGCTAGCCGAGGAGGTAGATGGTGGTGGCTCGAAAATCTTCAAAGGTTGGGGATTCTGTGAAGAAGAAATCACAGGATATTTTCAGAGAGAGTTCCCGATGACGTATTATCCACGAAGATGTTAGGGAAAGAAAGAAATGGAATTTTTAGAGTGAGCAGGAGTAAGTCGGCCGAGTATGCGGCAAAGTTTACCGAAGTTGGTGAAGTTCTACCCCATTACAATCGAGCTCTTCTTTGAGTTCTCCAAGTGTATTAAGTTTGAGAATGGTTTAAGGCCCGACATCAGCGGGGCCATTGGGTATCAACAGATAAGGGTGTTTGCTCAGCTGGTGAATAGCTGCAGAATCTTCGAGGAAGACAAGGTGGCCGCGACTACCACCTATAAAGCTGGAAGGGAGAAGCAGAATTCTCAATATCGTGCTAAGCCTTACGAGGGTTCTGGTGGAAAGGGTAAAGGAAAGTGGAAATTTGGTTGGGCAAGGCGCCGAGTGGGGAGACGCTCCCGAGTATAGTGTGTTTCAAATGTGGAAAACACGGTCACAAAAGTTTTGAGTGCTCAGTCGTTAAGTGTTTTAAGTGTGGCAAGGAAGGCCACAAGGCTCCAGACTGTGAGAAGAAGGATATAGTTTGCTACAACTGTGGGGAGGCAGGGCATATTAGTTCGAGGTGTCCCAAGCCGAAGAAGGAAAAGAATGTTGGAAAGGTATTCGCTCTTGCTGGATCCGAGGTGGTGAATGAGATAAAAGGTACGTGTTTTATAAATGGCATTCCTTTGATTGCAATAGTGGATCTTTGGTGCCACGCATTCTTTCATTTTACGCTTTGTGTGCTAAGAAATTGGATTTAGTTTTGTCTTCTATGATGAGGAGATGGTTATCGATACTCGGCCAAGGGTTCGGTGACTACCTCTGCGGTGTGTGCGAAGTGCCCTCCGTCGGGTCTTTGGCGAGAGACTTCATTGTTAATTTGATTTGCCTACCATGGAGGAGGATGGATGTCATCCTCGGTATGGATTGGTTAGTGGATAACCATGTCCATATCAATTGCTTTGAGAACACCGTGAGTTTCCCTTCCGCCGAGGTGGAAGAATGCATTACGATGTCTGCGAAGCATGCGCGCAAGGTAATGAAGGAAGGAGCTACGTTGTTTTGCGCCGAGTGTGACATTTTTCGCTGAGAGCCGAGCTAAAATTGGTGAAGTGCCGGTGGTGCGAGAGTTCGCAGAAGTGTTTCAGGCACGAGATTCCGGGTTCCACCGAGAAAGAGAGTTGAGTTGGCATTGAGTTAGTACCGGGGAACTAGGCGGTGTCTATGGCACCTTATAGGATGTCTGCGGTGAGCTAGCCGAGAGTTGAAGAAGCGATTGGAAGAGTTCTTTGGAGAAGAGGTTCATAAGGCCAAGCGTGTCGCTTGGGGCGCACTGTGTTATTGGTGAGAAAGAAGGATGGAGGTATGAGATTATGCGTGGATTTGAGACGGTTGAACAAGGTAACAATTAAGAACAAGTACCCACTCCCAAGAATTGATGATTTGATGGACCAATTGGTGGGTGCGCAAGTATTTTCGAAGATTGACCTGAGGTCAGGGTACCATCAGATCAAGGTGAGGGACGAGGACATTCCTAAGACAGCATTTAGAACTTCGGTATGGGCACTATGAGTATTACGTAATGCCATTTGGTGTGACGAATGCTCTGGAGTGTTCATGGAGTATATGAACCCGTATATTTAATGAGTACCTAGACCGTTTTGTTGTTGTATTCATTGATGACATTTTAGTCTACTCCAAGTCAGAGGAGGAGCACGCCAAGCATCTGAGATTGGTGTTGGAGGTATTGAAGGATAAGAAGATGTACGCCAAGTTATCCAAGTGTGAATTCGGTTGAGGCGGTGAATTTCCTAGGTCATGTGATCTCCGGTGAAGGTATAGCGATTGATCCTTCCAAAGTCGGGCCGTGTTGCAATGGGAAGCACCCAAGTCGGTCAACGAGGTGAGAAGTTTTACAGGTTTGGCCGGGTATTACGAAGGTTCATTGAGGGGTTTTCAAGTTGGCGTTGCCACTTAACTCGATTGACTGTAAAGGAAGGCATTTGTGTGGACGCAAGCAGATGTGAAGAAAGTTTCCAAGAATTGAAGAAGAGATTGACAACGTCTCCCATCTGGACGTTGCCTAATCCAAATGAGTCGTTTGTGGTGTCTTGTGATGCGTCTAAGTTGGGTTTGGGCTGCGTCTTCGATGCAAGAAGGTAAGGTAGTTGCTTACGCTTCAAGGCAATTGAAAATTCATGAGAAGAACTACCCTACACACGATTTGGAGCTTGCTGCCGTGGTGTTTGCATTGAAGATATGGAGGCATTATCTATATGGCTCAAGGTTCGAAGTGTTTAGTGACCATAAGAGTTTGCAGTATCTGTTTGATCAGAAGGAGCTGAATATGAGGCAGAGGAGATGGTTGGAGCTACTGAAGGACTATGATTTTGGGTTGAACTATCACCCCGAGAAGGCAAATATGGTGGCTGATGCGCTAAGTAGGAAATCGTTGCATGCATCAGCAATGATGGTAAAAGAGCTAGAGTTAATTGAGCAATTCAGAGACCTAAGTTTAGTGTGTGAGCTAACTCCTCAAAGCATTAAGTTGGGAATGCTGAAAATCACAAATGAATTTCTGAGTGACATCAAAGAGGCGCAGAAGCTGGACGTCAAGCTTGTAGACGTGGCAGCAGGTATTGGCCGAGCTGAGAACGAAGATTTTGAGTTGGATGCGCAAGGATTGCTAAGGTATAGAACTCAGATTTGTGTCCCTGATGACGAGAAGATCAAGAGAGCAATCTTGGAAGAATGTCATAGGAGTAAGCTGAGTATTCACCCAGGCGCGACTAAGATGTATCAAGACTTGAAGGGGTTGTTTTGGTGGCAAGGTATGAAGAGTGATGTAGCCCGGTTTGTATGCGCTTATGCGGTTTTGTCGGAAGTCCAAGGTAGAACATCGAAGCCGGCGGGGTTGTTGCAACCATTGAAGATTCCAGTGGAAGTGGGACGATGTGCGATGGATTTTGTGGCCGGTTTGCCGAGCACGAGAAGGAGGTTTGATACCATTTGGGTAGTGGTGGATAGATTGACGAAGTCCGCTCATTTCATTCCCATCAACCTCACCTATCCGATGTCAAGGTTGGCGAGAGATATACATCCAAGTGATCGTAAAGCTACGGGGTTCCTCGAACTATTATTTGAGATAGAGACCCAAGGTTTACTTGAGTGCGGGAAAGTTTGCAAGACGCGCGTTGAGTGCGAATTGCGCTGAGCTCGGCATATCATCCACGGATCGATGGTCGGTCGAGAGGACCATCCGATCGTTGGAGGACTTGGCCGAGAGCGTGTGTTCTTGAGCAAGGAGGAGCGTGGGATTCGTGATCTACCACCGATTGAGTTCACGCACAACAACGGTTTTCATTCTAGCATAGGGATGGCACCCTTTGAGGCATTGTATGGGAGGAGGTGCGAGGACTCCATTGTGTTGGAGTGAGTCGGGAGAAGGTGTGGTACTCGGACCGAGTCGTCGTGCGAGAGACCAACGAGAAGGTAAAGCAAATTCAAGAGAAAATGAAGGCTTCGCAGAGTAGGCAGAAGAGTTACCATGACAAGAGGAGGAAAGATTTGGAGTTTCAAGTCGGTGAGCATGTGTTTCTGAGAGTCAATCCAGTGACTGGAGTCGGTAAAGCATTGAAGTCTAAGAAGTTGTCCCCTCGTTTTATTGGTCCATACCAGATCCTAGAGAGAGTTGGGAAGGTGGCTTACCGAGTTGCTTTGCCACCTAACCTATCAAATTTGCATAACGTGTTCCATGTATCTCAGCTGAGGAAATATATTTCAGACCCGTCCCATGTAATTCAGATGGACGACGTGCAAGTAAGGGAGAACTTGACTGTGGAGACAGTGCCGATCAGGATTGAAGGCCGAGAAGTGAAGACTTTAAGAGGAAAAGAGATCAAGCTAGTGAAGGTGGTTTGGTTTGGAGAGTCTTTGGTGAGCATGCTACTTGGGAGCTGGAGAGCAAGATGCGAGGAAGCCTATCTGAGTTGTTTGCTTGAGTAAGATTTCGAGGACGGAATATTCTAAGTGGGGGAGAGTTGTAACACCCCAAAATAGTTCAATTAATTATTTGATTGAGTTATTTAAGGTTTACAACATTTTAGTTAAGTCAAGTATTAATTAGAAGTTTATTTCATTTAGGAGATGCTTAGGTGAATGTGGGAGGTGGGCGTAGAGGCCCATGAGCCATTAGAAGCCCAAGTTGTTGACTCATAGAAGAGTGTCGAAGGAGAGGAGCATTCATTACCAAAAATTATCAAGAAAAGTCAAAGGAAAGTAAGAGAGAGAAGTTGGTAGGTGAGATCATTTTTAGAGAGACGGAAGAGCTTTTGGCGTAGAAGAAGCTCAAGCTCAAGGGAGAAGAGTTGCTGCAGTGTTAAGCTGGAGGGTTTGATGAAGAGAGTGTGTTCTACTCATTTGAACAAGGTTAGGGGGCTCTCTTCTCACGTATAATTTTGTGTTATGATGAGTTGTTATGTGTGAGTAGATTGTAGTTATGTTTCTTTGAGTTGTTTTGCATGCTTGGTGTGTTTTGATGTTTTTGATGTTGTGTTTTGGCTCACTTGGTGGAGTTGTGTGGAGTGGATGAGAGAGTTGATCATACGAGGATCAATGAGTGAAATGGGAGCCGAGGAAACTCTCGCCCAGTGAGCTAGAGTGAGTGAGGGTGAGCAACATAATCATGGAGAGGTTCTTAAAGAATAGGCTTAGGATAACAGAGGAGTAGCTGAAAACGTACATCATAAAGTGACGAGTGTGCGTGTGAGTTAAACGGAGTAGTCAGTTTAGGATTGCCGAGGTGAAGTTACTTGCCATACGTAAGCTGGAACTTGCCGAGGTCATAGGAGCCGAGGTGAGTGATAGAGCACCAGTAACTAAGTGTATGAGTACCTGAGACTAGGTATAAGTATCGGTTTGTACTTGCCGAGGTGTAGGGTAAGTAGGCCGAGATGCTTAGGCCGAGATAGAGTACTTAGGCGTAGATGCTGAAGTGCCGTTGATAACATATAGCGTGTAGTAACCGAGGTTTTATGGCCGAGATGTAGAATATATCATACCTAGGTGTACTTGCCGAGGTGAGATGTTGCGTTTAAGCGCGGTGTGTCCAAGCGTAGAGTAACTAGGTGGTGTTATAGAGGAAGTAAAGTACGTTCGCGTGAATTGAAGTGACTATGAGTGGAGTAGAGTGTAGGCGTACCGAGGTGCCAAGCGTGCCGAGGTGCCGAGTGTGCCGAGGTGCTATAGGTGTCGAGGTGTTGTTTTAACGCTAGTGTAGCGCAGGTTGTTGCTGGACGCAACTGTGAGCGTCGCTTTGAGTGCCAAGTGCGTGAGGGGCTAAATGGTGTAGTCATTTTAGTCCCTATTTGACGTTTTAGTCCTAAGTGACATGGTAGTCCTCATGGTGACTTTTTGGTCCACTACTTGGAACCGAGGTGTTCGGTGAGTTGAGGCGACGATCTTAGCTTGTGTAGGCCGACATCTGAGACGCGTCGGCCTTAGTGCCGTAATGATGTATGAGAGTTGTCTGGCCGTAGGGCTACGAGTAGAGGAGTAATAATTGTTGAAGTCCCTGAGGGGCATTAAATAAAACGAAAAGGGTGAACGCAGAGGACTTCGGTCCTAGAGGTGAGCAGAGGACTTAGGTCCTAATTATGAACAGAAGGTTGCGGTCTAAATGGTGAGTTCTTTGGAATTGTGTTATGATTAAATTGAATGATGTATATCTTTGTGTGTTATGCATTGTTCATGGTGTCGCATAAATCATAAGCATAATGGTGAAAGCAGAGGACTTCGGTCCTATGGTGAAAAAGCAGAGGACTTCGGTCCTAAGGTGATAGCAGAAGACTTTGGTCTTAATGGATCCATCATGCATATGCCCTTGAGAGTTTTGGAGTGCATCATGCATATAACTCATGCACTAAATAATTGTGTTATTTGTGTGTTGTGCCGAGATGTTTATATGTGTTTGCTTAGCATAATGCTTGTCATAAACCTTATTATATGTGTTTAGAGACTCACCCCTCTTTGCTTTTATGTTGCTTCTCATGTTGGCAACTTGCAGGTATCCCCGAGTAGAGGTGTCCTCACTCAGTGTCGTTTGGCGTCGTCATTGCTCTGATATGTAACACTGGGGGCCGAGTAGTTTAGAGGTCGTTTTGGGTTGGTTTTTGAAATGTATCTTGATGTTATTTTGGAACATGTTTCATTCCGACTGCGTTGTAAATTAAACATGTGTTTTTATGAACTCGTTCCATTTAGCCGAGGTGTTATATGTCACGCTGATAACTGTTGATGTGCGCCATTGCTGCTTGTTTGATTTCCTTGTAGAAAATGTAGCACTCTCTTGTGAGTGGTTTTTGAAAAACTCTGATTTAATTTGCTAAGTAGTATTAAAAGTAAGGGGGTGTTACACCTAACATTGGAATTTAGTTACACATGATAAAAAGAGAGGAAAAAGGAGAATTACAAGTTGAAAGTGGAGATGAATGCATTAGAATCTTCAATCCTTGTTCCCAAGTCTTGATTCTTCAATCGTCGTCAACTGTCGTGCTTCTCTTCACGTGCTAGGGTTTCCCAAATGTCCAAAACTCTGAAAAACGCGTTAGAATGGGGTTTTAACGCGCTGCAGTGATCTGGCGCGCCACGCGCAGGATGGCGCGCCACTTATGCAAGGAATGCCAGGAGTTCAGTCTCGCGCTCGCGCCAGCAGGCGCATGGCGCGTGGATGGCGCGCCACTTGACATATTGCTCCAAACTTGCATAATTGAGTCCAATTGCTTGCCCTTCTTTGATCTTCACTCCCACCTAGTCCCTGGGCACAAAAACACAACAAAACCCAGCATAAACACTGCATAACAAATCAATTCCAAATAGCACAAATGATTGCTTTTCAACACAATTTTAATCCATTCATCAGCATTTCCACTTAAAAACTCACTTTAATTCAATGAAGCACATCATGTGATGCAGATTCATCACAACCCCAAACTTAAACATTTGCTTGTCCTCAAGCAAAGACAAGACAAGACAAACAGACAATATCAGGCAACAGGCAATCACTAGGAATCCATTACTTAAGACAAACATCAAAGAAACGAGTTGAGCATCAACTTTCAGATTAGCCACTCAATTGCAAACCCACATGTGGTACTTTCACTAGCACATTCTTGCTCAATAGTGCGTGTGTGACACTTACTCAGTTGGAACATAGCTAGTTTCAAAATGCATTTAACTAAGACTAGATGGCTTCCTTCCAAGACTGCCAAAGATGTTTCAAAATAAAAGGTAGACTAACAATTCTCGCTCCGAATGGGGTTTAAGCATGACAAAGGGCTTTGATTTAGCAATTCGTAGAACTCTAGGGCCGGTGCACTTATTCAACTAGTTTTCGAACTATCCTCCGGATACATTTATTCTTGCATGGGCATGTGTCTTTGACCTCGGATGCATTCATGTACTTAGGCACAGGTATAGTTTCAAATGATTCAGGACAATATGACTTTGATCTTTGATGACTGGGTAAGGACAGCAATTACAAAAATTTCAAAACTGGTGGCACATTGGCTTAAACTGACTTCTATTATGTGCACTTGTCCTAATCCCATCCTTACATGCTGTGCCTTAGTATAACTTAGAGAACCCCAAACTTAGTTTCTTATGCTACCCTACATTTTTAGTAAAAATTTGGCAATTCCCATGGTCCACCAAACAGCTAGTTTTAGCTACAATCATCTCTAGGATCACTAAGTTCCACCTAAGTTTATGTTTTGAGTGTGGAAGCAAGAGTGCACTAGTTCATTCACCACAGGGGTACTATTCGCTCAATTCTCACCAATTCATCACTAAGTTTGCTCAACTCGACTGTTTTTTTTTTATATAAAAGGAAATTCACTACATGATTGCATATTATCCATGACATCGACGACGCGACAATAGGTCCTCCCCACTTAAAACATTGCGGTGTCCTCACTGATTAATTTAGGGGAAGGCCTATTTACAAAAACCAAAACAAAACAAAAACAAAATCACATAACGACAACTAACTAAAAGAAAACACCAAAGTACACAATCAAATAATGCAAGATAAGGGAAGGAGAGAAAATAACCATAGCGATGAGTAGACTACTCGACCGCGTCCAGAGTCCGGCGGAGGTGGCTGCAAGATGTCGACATCCGGATCCAACTATCCTCCACTGCGCATCGTGCACATTGCTCTGTATAGGGCTCTCATCCCAAACTTGTGCTCCGCTGCCATTCTATTCTGAGTCCGCCAAATCTGTTCTTGGTTTGCTGTCATGCGCTTTTGGTTAGCTGCCAGCACATCCATTCTTGCGTACAAGTGTGTAAGTGTGTCCTCGATGCACCCTAAAGTACTAATCAAATAAAAATAATGCGAGAAAATAAAATAAAATCAAATAAGGTAAAATTAAAAGACAGGGATAGAGAAAATGTGGTTGCCTCCCAATAAGCGCTTCTTTAACGTCACTAGCTTGACGCTGCAATTCCCCTCTGTCAAGGTGGAATATATGACACGAAGAACACATCATCCTTCTTCTTCCGTTTATGAGGTAGGAAATTCATGAACTTGAGGTACAATTTCATATGCTTCCATATCCTCTCAAGGTGAAGGATGATGAACAAGGCATAAAAGGAGTCTAAATATCGATCAAGCTCTTCACTCCCATCTTCCTTGCTTCTGAGAGGGAAAAATGATTTGTTGGGTGATTTCTTGTTGGATTTCCATACCTTCCCAAGATTGAGAGTTTTTAGCTTCCTTCCAGACAAGAGAATCCCCCCGTTCAATTCTTATTTTTTTCTCATCTTTCTTTTTCTCCCATGATTCTTCTATTATTGAGCCCTTTTCTTTTTGTTCTGATTTTTGAATAAGTGGTTGTTCATCTGCTAACCAGTCATCTGCTAAACAGGGATATGCTTTGTCAATAACTATCGACTCTGGCTCCTCAAGAATTTCAGGTTGGGCCAACCAAGGAAGAGACTCATCAATGAGTACCCATTCTGGTTCACAAGAGCAATACACAAGATCTTTCCCACAAAGATCACAATCGGAGTATGTCTCACAATCGCCATTTAAATGTGGTCCTCCACAACAACAACAGTGAAGTGGCGGTAGTGTGGACTCCATGACTCACAAAGAATTCACCTGACTTTCATAGAATCAAGGGAGTAAAAGTGGTAAAAAGATAAAAAATATATGCATAAAGTAAAAAGAAACAACAAAACTAAAAACAAATTAAAATATGTACGGGTTCGAATTAGCAGTTGCTTTCGAAATTTTTAGTAATTGTAATTTCGATCCCCGGCAACGGCGCAAAAAACTTGTTAACTTTTCGGCAAGTGTACCGAATCGTTCAAGTAATAAAACCGGTAAGAACCGGGTATCGTCCTCAAGGATCGAATTCAATCACTAATTACGTTAACAACCACTAATATGAACCCAATTGAAATAGGTTTTGATTGATATGGTTGAGCTATGAAGCTCGAAGGTAAAGCAATTAAATATTTTTGGGTTTTTATTACGAGAAACGGAACGTTTGGGGGAAAATATGATGAGGAGGCGCTAGGGATGAATGCCCTTTCGATTTCACACTATTGTCACTGATTTATTTTCAAAAGATAATCTCTCTCTTTCGTTTGCTATCGAATCCACAATTCTAACCAAGCCTAATCCCTTAGGTGCATAGCCCTTTGTTGATTCATAAAAGCCCTAATTCCTTAGGCACATCTACTAACAACAAGCAATAACAACGGGGATTCGCAACATACATCAATTCATAGATTATTCCTAAGCTACAAATTGAAGGAATTGAAGTTCAAACATTCTAACAATAAAATTTCCATTTGATCATTGAATAAAGATAAGTTCTACAATTTTCCAATCATAGAAATGTTAATCACTGAAATTCAATTCACAAATTAAGAGAGAAAACATTAAAAACATTAACATCAATCAACAACAATAGTTGTACATCAAAATTCATCCATCCCTAACATTGGGGTTTAGTTACACATGATAAAAAGAGAGGAAAAAGGAGAATTACAAGTTGAAAGTGGAGATGAATGCATTAGAATCTTCAATCCTTGTCAGCTGCCGTGCTTCTCTTCGCGTGCTAGGGTTTCCCAAACGTCCAAAACTCTGAAAAACGCGTCAGAATGGGGTTTTAACGCGCTGCAGTGATCTTGCGCGCCATCTGGCGGGCCACGCGCAGGATGGCGCGCCACTTATGCAAGGAATGCCAGGAGTTCTGTAATCTCGCGCGCCACTTCGCGCGCCGCACGCATGATGGCGCGCCACTTGACATATTGCTCCAAACTTGCATAATTGAGTCCAATGGCTTGCCCTTCTTTGATCTTCACTCCCACCTAGTCCCTGGGCACAAAAACACAACAAAACCCAGCATAAACACTGCATAACAAATCAATTCCAAATAGCACAAATGATTGCTTTTCAACACAATTTTAATCCATTCAGCAGCATTTCCACTTAAAAACTCACTTTAACTCAATGAAGCACATCATGTGATGCGGATTCATCATCATGCAAGAATTTAAATTCAGGAAAAGCATAAAGAGAAAAAAGGTCGAATGATTGGAAGACTAAATTATGATTTGGTCATGCCTAATTATAGCCCCAATTATCCTATAGGTCCACCAACTAATTGCAGTACGGTCGCTGATCAACTAATTGATTATAAACATGGAAAGGGTTTCTAATCCTAATCATGTGATAAAAACAATAGGACAATATTAATTAAAGTAAAAATAGGAATTCAAACCAGAAATTAAAACATAAAAAAGTCTTTAAGCAGACAAGATTCACCTAAGACCTTAGAAGAGGATTTAGGTATCCATAGTAATTATGAACAATAAAATAGAAATTAGAGTCATGAATTACAGAGATAAAAATAACCCAGAAATTAGAGAAATTATTATTCTGAATCTTCAGTCTTTTTTTTTGCTCCAGAGCTCTCTCACAGTGTCAAGAACTATAACAAGTTCATCCCTCTCTTCCGTTCGCCTCTGTCAGTTACGGCTTCATAGTGCAGTGCCGCTTTTCTCTAATAGTCCGTCCCATCCCCTTTTCTAATTGTTGCAGCTCCTATATATAAGTATGAAGCCTAGGGTTGCGTGCATAAGCCAAACTCAAGAAATTCACTCACGGCCCTTTTCTTGTTGAACACGTGTATTGCTTGATTTCAATTGCCATGAGCTTTAGCTTTTTCCACTTTTGGGCCTTTTAATTTAATTCTTGTGCTGCAGCAAACTTGTTCCCTCTAATCTTTTAATCTTCAATCTAATATATATATATATATATATATATATATATATATATATATATATATATATATAAATAAATGTACATATAAATAAACTTTTATTCTTTTTCACATTATCTTATTTTCTGCAAAATAAGGAACAAATTAAGCCAATGATTTATATAATTAGTAATAATTGTTCTAAAAATAGCATAAAAGTATCTCTAAAAATACACTAAATTGCAGTTTATCAGTACAGGAGGCCAGTTGGGAAGTTGAATTACTTGACCATGACGAGGCTAGATATTTCATACGTTATTAGTGTGGTGATTCAATTCTTAAATTCCCCTTGTGACAGTCAGTGGGATGCCGTAGTTAGAATACTGAGGTACATCAAAGGAGCTCTTGGAAAAGGGTTTGTTTATATGGATAGAGGTAATTAAAATGGTGTCGCTTAAACAAATACTGATTAGGTTGGTTGTCCCTTTGTTAGAAGGTCCACGTCTGGGTATTGTGTTCTTCTTGGTGAAAATCTAATTTCAAGGAAAAGTAAAAAGCAAAATGTTGTTTTCAGATTCAATGTTGAGGGTGAATATCGAGCTATGGCATTTACCACTCAGGAGCTCACATGGCTCAAACGTCTTCTCCAAGAGTTGCGCTTTTGTAAATAGGCACTATGAGTCTCATCTGTGATAATCAAGCAGCCCTACATATTGCGTCAAATTCAGTCTTTCATGAGCAAACTAAACACATTGAAACTGATTGTCATTTTGTTCGTGAGAAGATTGTGTCCGGCGATATTGCTACTTCATTTGTTGGTTCTAATCACAATAATATAATATTCTATATCATTTCAATAGTTGGTTCTCCCTTTCGCCTCACTTATAAGCAAAAAAATACTTTTTAGGTTCATTGAATAACTAATGTATCTGGTCTATAATATAGACCAAATACAGATGAACCTAATTTTTTTTTACTTATAAATGAAACCGGAGGTAGTATGATTTCCAATTTATTGTGTTAATTAATTATCACTTTTTTAGTATGCTATTAAGTACCACTTTGATCATATCAAAACAAAAATTCTAATATAAAACTAAACAAGACCCGGTCAAAAAATAAAACTAAACAAGATTTTTAGTATGCTATTAACTTCCGCTTTGTTGTTGATAGAACCGTTTGAAGAGGATGAAATCAAGGAAGGAGTATGGATTTGTGATGGGGACAAAAGCCCGGGTCCGAATGGCTTCAATTTGAGGTTTTTTAAGGATTTTTGGGATGTGTTGAAGATTGATCTTGTGGAGTTCTTCAAGGAATTTTAGAGGAAGGCATCTTTACCTAAAGCCTTTTCATCTTCGTTTTTTACTCTTTTTCCAAAATATGATAATCCTTATGGCTTGGGTGAGTATTTACCTATTTGTTTAATAGGAAGTATTTATAAAATTCAGGCGATGGTGTTGGCAAATAGACTCAAAAAGGTTCTCTCATCGGTGATTTCAGATTGTCAATCTGCTCTTTCAGGAGGGAGAAACATTTTGGATGGGGTAGTAGTAGTAAATGAATTGGTATATTTGGCCAAGGGAAAGGGCATGAATTAATGTATCTTCTTTGAAGTTGATTTTGAGAAGGCTTACGACACTATATCTTGGTCTTTTTTGTTCTACATGATAGAAATAATGGGCTTTGACTCGGTATAGATTTGGTGGATGAAGGCTTGTGTGAGTTCTAGTTTCATGTCGGTGCTTGTAAATAGGAGTCCCACTCAAGATTTCCCGGTGCAAAGAGGTATTAGGCAAGGGGATCCTCTATCCCATTTCCTTTTCTTAATTGTTGCGGAAGGTTTGACGGCTTTGGTTGATAAAGTTGTATCTATTGGGTTGTTTTCCGGGTATAAGATTAATGAGAGTCTTGACTACTCTATTGTGCAATTTGCGGAAGATACCATTCTTGGTGGTAAACCATCCTGGAATAACTTATGGAGTATCAAGTCCATTTTGAGAAGTTATGAATTGGTTTCTAGATTGAAGGTCAACTTCCTCAAAAGAAAGCTTATTGGTATCAATGTTGCGGATCATTTTTTGGATCAAGCTTCCTTGTTCCTTCATTGTAAGACGGAAAGTATCCCGTTTAAATTTCTTGGTGTTCCGGCTGGCGCCAATCCTAGGCGTAGTTCTACTTGGAAGCCGGTTATTGATAAGCTTCGGGCTAGACTTGCTACTTGGAAAGGGATTCTAAATCATAGATTTGGAGACATTTCGTCCTTTCTAATTGATGACTCGATTAGGGGGATGAATAACAATTCCCTATGGTGGAGAGATCGTCTCTCTATTGGTAATGAAGCCTTTGATGTTGGTTGGTTCAATGTTTGTGTTAGAAGAGGTTTGGGTGGAGAAGAGGGTGTTAATTTTTGGAGCCACCATTTGCTTGGTGATCAACCCTTGTGTCGTGTTTTTTCTCTTTTATTCGCAGGTTGTAATGATAAATTTTTTATGGTGGAAGCAGCTAGCAAGTGGACAGAAAATCAGTGGCAGTGGAGGTTTCCTAAACAGCAGCAGCTTTCGGTTTTACAGCAAGAAGAGGCGTCTAGTCTGTTGGATATTTTGCACTCAGTGGTCCCAAACCAGGGTGTTTCGGATAGCTGGAAGTGGATTCTCGAACCAAGTAAGATGTATTCGGTCCAAATCTAAGTATGGTCATCTGTTACATCTCCGTAATAATGTAGGAAAGCGACTTCGATTCCTCTTGGTTTATGTCTTTGACTTATGCGCAGAAATTTGGCAAACAGTTGTACCATCTAAAATCAACATCTTCAGTTGGAGGATTTTTGCGAAGGTGTTACCAACGCGTGATTTACTCCTCAATCGCCATGTTATTAGCAGTGATGATGTTGCTGTTTGCTGCTTCTGCTCGCAACATATTGAAGTTTCAGAACATTAGTTTTGTTCTTGTGTTGTGGCGAAACGTTTATGGGCCAAGGTGGGAGTTTGACTCGTGTTGCAACAATTACCACATTCCAATATAGTGGATCACTTTCATTATTTCGGGAAAGCTTTCTTCGGAAAAAAGATTCACAAATCAAAGTACATTATTTGGTTTGCCACATGTAGGAGCTTATGGCTGGCAAGAAATACCTTGATTTTCAAGGGGGGGGGGGGGAACCTAGCATAGATTCTTTTGTTATGCATATTAAATGTACTTCTTGGTGGCATGATGTCTCTTGTATTAACATGTAATTGTGGTTCTTGAACACTCCTAGTGTTGCTCTATATCAATAAATCAATTGTTTATCAGAAGAAAAAAAAACTTCTGCTTTGTGTATACTCTCAGTAACATTACAAAGCCCCGACAGCTGAAACTAAATAGAGATTATTTGACAACAGTATCAACATGAAACAAGCCATAAAAGAAATTGTCTTAACTAACAACATAGTATTTAGTGTCAAGTAGGATTTGTCTAACTAAGATATGATACTGCTAATGGCAGTTGAATTATAAGGTAGGAATCTTGCAAACTTTCCAACAACAAACAAAATAGTTACTCATTTGTATAATCTGACCTCAAAATAGTGCTGGCATCACCCACAATTAGTTTAACATATAGTTCTGGCATCACCCACAATTACTTCAACATTTATATAACTGTATATGTGTATGGTGATTTAAAATAGTTATTCATATAAAGTTCATTGAACTTTTTTACAGCTATACAAATTTGTCGTTTTGAAAGAGGAGGTAAAGTGACCAAGTCTAAGTCAAGTAACATTACATGGATGAGAATATTGGTATGTCTAATATGCATAATACTAAGATATATACTCTTGGTTTTGTAGCTCAATGGTGGCTCCAAAAATAAAGTAATTAGTATTTAATATAGATATAAAGTAATTAGTATTTAATATATATTATATTTTAATTGCAGATTCAATCAAAAAAGAGAAATAGGTTTTGTTATAAGAAAATGTTTAAGTTAGTTTATGTCAAGTACAGAAAACTCTTTGATATATATATTATTAGAGATGAAATTGATCCGATTTCACTAGATGATATTGGTGAATGTAATACTGGATGGTTTGAGAGATGGATGATGAAAATGATTTGAGAGAGGATTTGGTTATTGAAGATGATCCAAATCTAACTTGAGGAAGAAGAGAACGACTAGTCAAAAAAAAGAGGAAAAGAGAACGACTATGGTTACTACAAATGTATACACTAGGAAACGTAAAGCATTGACTCCAACTTCAACCTCAAAACGAAAAGAGATGATGGTTCAAGATGAAGATGAAGAAGAATATTGGCTCCAAATTCCACCTGAAAATGAGTGTTTTAATTTTGTGGAATCTGAAGAAGATCGAGGAAGGGGAGGGAGGTGCTCCATTTGATAAAGACTAATTGGAAAATGATTATGTTGGTGTTGGGGAAGAGAAATAGGGGAAATTACTTTGTGTTTTCATTGCTTTTTATGATTTTGTTGTTATTTTGGTGTCTTAAACATAATTCGAAGTGGTTTTTAGTCATTATCAACCATACTGCAGTACAAATAGGGTTGAACCAACGGCTGGAGTGGGCAGTTCTTTGTTCAACTGGTTGTACCGCCCTATTCGGTCCGGTTCTTACACCACTGGTCTAAATTTAGAATGTCACACAACTTAGTAAATATTCATCAAAATGAACTAAAAGAATTTGAATCTATTTAGTCTTATAAAGTTGAAGTTTATTTTCATTCGATTAGATAAAGAGTAGAAATAACTACATAAAAATATTTGTTATAAAATCTTGAAGACACTTCCTCTAAAATCCTTTATTACAACCTAAATAAATATAATTTCTCCTGTCAATATATTTTTTTGACAATACTTGTCAATATCTTTTGAGAACATTCATTTCACATGGAAGAAGCTATTTGTTCTTGCAAGCCTCCAAACATGAACCCACGTAGGCATCGATACTACGAGCATCTGACAAAGAGTTACTTATCAAAATCATTAAAAAATACAAGTAATTAACTCAATCTAAATTTATAAGATTATTGCTTGATACCATTAACAAATAATAAAGAAGGGAAAAGTAAAATGCGAATATATACCTGAGTTGGCATCAATGGACTTGGATAGGGCACATCTAGTAGTACAATCATATGCATCTTTCGAGGGTTTCTTATGGCATTTCTTCAATCCACAGATAGAAACACAAGCTACATACAATTGTATTATTCTTATTATTGGTCTACATTTTAAGCCACACTTGCCCAACACAAAGGAGTACACTAGCTGCAGAATGTGGGTGAGAATCATTTGCTTGTGCAAAGACTAACATACTCAATACCATAAACAATGTAACAATTTTTTTCATCTCACACTTTTCCATAACTCCTCTCTCAGTATATCTCAAGTATCTCTTAAGTTGACTAGAAATTAATGTTAAGGAGAGACCCCTACCATCTCATCCAAGAGCAATTGTGTGATATTTATCCCTAAATTTAAAATAGAACAAAATATTTTGATTTATTCATAAATTTCTAGTCAACTTAAATTAATGTTACTTGAATTAGAGTATATATCTTAGTATTATGCATATTAGACATACCAATATTCTCATCCTTGTAATGTTATTTGACTTAGACTTGGTCACTTTACCTCCTCTTTCAAAACGACAATTTGTATAGCTGTAAAAAAGTTCAATGAACTTTATATGAATAACAATTTTAAATCAAAATATTTAAGTTGACTAGAAATTTATGAATAAATCAAAATATTTTGTTCTATTTTAAATTTAGGGATAAATATCACACAATTTCTCTTGGATGAGATGGTAGGGGTCTCTCCTAACTCAACAAAGGTCATCTGTTACATCTCCGTAATAATGTAGGAGCAGCTTCGATTATTGCTGGTTTGTGCGGTGACTTATGCGCAGAAATTTGGCAAACAGTTGTACCATCTAAAATCAACATCTTCAGTTGGAGGATTTATGCAATGGCGTTACTCACACGTGATTTACTCCTCAATCGTCATGTTATTAGCAACGATGATGTTGTTGTCTGCTGCTTCTGCTCGCAACATATTGAAGTTTCAGAACATTTGTTTTGTTCTTGTGTAGTGGAGAAACGTGTATGGGCTAAGGTGGGAGTTTGTCCCGGGTTGCAACAATTACCACATCCCAATATAGTGGATCACTTTCATTATTTCGGGACAGCTTTCTCCGTAAAAAAGATTCACAAATTAAAGTACATTATATGGTTTGCCACATGTTGGAGCTTATGGCTTGCAAGAAATACCTTGATTTTCAAGGGGGAGGAACCTAGCATAGATTCTTTTGTTATGCATATTAAATGTACTTCTTGGCGGCATGATGTCTCTCTTTGTATTAACATGTAATTGTGGTTCTTGAACACTCCTAGTGTTGCTCTATATCAATAAATCAATTGCTTAATAGAAAAAAAAAACTTCCGCATTGTGTATACTCTCAGTAACATTACAAGGCCCCAACATCTGATACTAAATAGAGATTATTTGGCAACAGTATCAACATGAAACAAGCCATAAAATAAATTGTCTTAACTCACAACATAAGAGACACAAAAGAAGTGATTAATTTCATGTTTTAGTCCAACCCACAGAAGTTAGTCTCACCACATTGGTCCATAGAACTATTTTTGGTGAATGCATTAATTTTTTACGGTTCTAAAATGCTATAAAATGCAATAATGTGAACGTGTGCAGTTATATAGGAAACTACATAGAAAATAAAATTAGATATGCAATACTCTTGCTAATTTATGTGAATGTGTGCAGTTTGTGCTGTATTTTTTTCCTAAACTTCTGTTACGGTGTACAGTTTGTCCACATAGTATTTAGTGTCAAGAAGGATTTGTTTAACTAAGATATGATATTGCTAATGGCAGTTGAATTATTTGGTAGGAATCTTGCAAACTTTCCAATAACAAACAAAATAGTTACTCATTTGTATAATCTGACCTCAAAATAGTTCTGGCATCACCCACAATTAGTTCAACATATAGTTCTGGCATCACCCACAATTACTTCAACATTTATATAACTGTATGTGTCTATGATGATTTAAAATTGTTATTCATATAAAGTTCATTGAACTTTTTACAGCTATACAAATTTGTCGTTTTGAAAGAGGAGGTAAAGTGACCAAGTCTAAGTCAAGTAACATTACATGGATGAGAATATTGGTATGTCTAATATGCATAATACTAAGATATATACTCTAAGTCAAGTAACATTACTTTATGAATAAATAAATTCTAATATATATACTCTTGGTTTTGTAGCTCAATGGTGGCGAATTTATAGCCACCAAACTCCAAACTTGCAACTGTTGGCAATCAAAATCTTGAGTTTGACATGCAGTGCTTCGAGATGCGAACGCAATTGGAGTGTATTTGAGCAAGTAATAACTCTTCATAACTTTTTTATAGAATAAGAAATAAAGTAATTAGTATTTAATATATATTATATTTAAATTGCAGGTTCATTCAAAAAAGAGAAATAAGTTTGGCTATAAGAAAATGTTTGAGTTAGTTTATGTCAGGTACAGAAAATTCTTTCATATATATAATATTAGAGATGAAGTTGATCCGATTTCACTCGATGATATTGGTGAATGTAATGAATGGATGGTTTGAGAGATGGATGATGAAAATGATTTTAGAGAGGATTTGGTTTTTGAAGATAATCAAATCTAACTTGGCAAACTGTTTATGAGGCTTCGAGGATTGGAGAGCCTACCACAAATACTAGGAGACAAACAAGGAAAAGAAATGCTACGGTTGCTAAAAATACAAATACAAACACTAGTAAAAAAAAGTGGAAAAGAGAACGACTATGGTTACTACAAATGTATACACTAGGAAACGTAAAGCATTGGCTCCAACTTCAACCTCAAAAGGAAAAGAGAGAATGGTTCAAGAGGAAGATGAAGAAGAGGATTGGCTCCAACTTCCACCTCAAAATGAGTTTTTTAATTTTGTGGAATCCGAAGAAGAGGAAGGGGAGGGAGTTGCTCCATTTGTTAAAGACTAATTGGAAAATGATTATGTTGGTGTTGGGGAAGAGGAATAAAGGAAATTACTTTGTGTTTTCATTGATTTTTAAGATTTTGTTGTTATTTTGGTGTCTTAAAAATAATTCGAAGTGGTTCTTAGTCATTATCAACCATACTGCGGTACAAATAGGGTTGAACCAACGGTTGGAGTGGGCAGTTCTTGGTTCAACCGGTTGTACCGCCCTATTCGGTCTGGTTCTTACACCACTGGTTTAAATTTAGAATGCCACACAACTTAGTAAATATTCATAAAAATGAACTAATAGAATTTGAAACTATTTAGTCTGATGAAGTTTATTTTCATTCGATTAAATAAAGAGTAGAAATAACTACATAAAAATATTTGTTATAAAATCATGAAGACACTTCCTCTAAAATCCTTTATTACAACCTAAATAAATATAATTTCTCCTGTCAATATTTTTTTTGACAATACTTGTCAATATCTTTTGAGAACATTGATTTCACATGGAAGAAGCTATTTGTTCTTGCAAGCCTCCAAACATGAACCCACGTAGGCATCGATACTACGAGCATCTGACAAAGAGTCACTTATCAAAATCATTAAAAAATACAAGTAATTAACTCAATCTTAATTTATAAGATTATTGCTTGATACCATTAACAAATAATAAAGAAGGGAAAAGTAAAATGCGAATATATACCTGAGTTGGCATCAATGGACTTGGATAGGGCACATCTAGTAGTACAATCATATGCATCTTTCGATGGTTTCTTATGGCATTTCTTCAATCCACAGATAGAAACACAAGCTACATACAATTGTATTATTCTTAATACTGGTCTACATTTTAAGCCACAGTTTCCAACACAAAGGAGTACACTAGCTGCAGAATGTGGGTGAGAATCATTTGCTTGTGCAAAGACTAACATACTCAATACCATAAACAATGTAACAATTTTTTTTCATCTCACACTTTGCCATAACTCCTCTCTCAGTATATCTCAAGTATCTCTTAATATATGTGAAATTTGATTTGATTGACCAATGTTGAATAACAACATCAATTTATAAGCATGGAATAATGCATGTGAGTTTTGTTTTCACTCATTAACAAAACTAGCCATATATTTTTTTTTGGACAACAAATAGAAAATATTCCCCATCGAGATATCATTCAATGATTAGATATCATTGCTATTAATCCAAATAGAAAGTAATGCCTCAACCAATATATAAAAAGAAACCAAAGTTCCCCATCGATATCATGGTCAAAAAATAAAAGCAGATAAAAAGAATGATAAAAATTAAAAGCATAACCTATATGTAAAAGGAAACTTAGAATAATTCCATTTATATAACCATTAATCCTAGAGTACTTATTTTCTCTTTAATATGAAATATGAAAGTAATAAAATTTGACCAAAAATAAATTATTTGCATTGAAGGTATTGATAATATTTTGTCGTTAATATCATGTTTTTTACTAACTTTTATTTATATTGATATTTGTGACTTATAATGAAATGCTATACATTAATAGGAATAATAATCATTAAAACGAAATGATATTAATTAAACGGTTTCACAATTAAATATAGTAGGTGCACAGCTTTTTGTTTTATAAGGAACAGGTGCAAAATTGGAAATGGTAAGTAAGGCTTGAAACTTTACGGTACCAATAATGAAAAATTCAATAAGGTAAATGGTAGTAATGGGAAAGTTGGAAATGACCAATACTAGAACAAAACTGTTGCACCAATTTTGGCATGAAATAATAACTAATTAGAATTTCAATAACCGTTAGGAAAGATAATCAAAACTATTAAAATAGGATTCAATGCTAATATTCCACACCGGCCTCATCTCTCGTAGCTAGAGGAATTATTCTTTGAAGCGTTTTTTTTTTTTGTATTTTGATAATGGTTTACTTTGGTTTTTATTATTATAACGGAAGGTACTTGAGTGCCTTTATTTTTCACAATCATTTCATTCTGTATCTACTTTTGATGAATCATCTAAGAAAGCTAAAATGACTCAGGGTCGACCTACACTAAACGAGCCTTAAAGAAGACTAAAAAATGAGACCGTTTTATATTTAAATAGAAATATTTTGTGCATACGGTATAAAAGACCAAAAAAAACGCCATTAAAATTTTATGAGAGATTAAAAATATTGATTGACAAAAATGTGGGGACTAAAAGTGAGAGAATCTTTTATATTGAGAATAAAAACAAAATTCACAAATTTTTAGTGACCAAAAACATATTTAACTTTTAAGAAAATTGTCAGGCATCGTAATAATAACAAATCGTGCAAATAAAATATTTAAGCCCCGTTAAATATGCTTTTTAAATAGTTTAAATGAATAATTTAAGTTGGGAAAAAATAAATACATAATTTGAGTTGACTAGAAATTTATAAATAAATCAAAATATTTTGTTCTATTTTAAATTTAGGGTTAAATATCACCCAATAGCTCTTGGATGGGATGGTAGGGGTCTCTCCTAACTCAACAAAGGTCATATGTTACATCTCAGTAATTGTTCCTGGGTGTATCAAAGCCAAATACGAAGCGCCAGCAAAGAATCGGGCCTACGGCCCACCCAACTCGATCGGCCCAACACGCCGCTTGGGCGCAATTCTCGCCGGCCGAAATCTCCGCATAAAGCGGTCGGACCTCGCGAGATATATCGCCATTCGCATATGGCATCAGCACGTTCTCTACAACCTTGTGCTATCTCGCGGCGAGCCTCTCACTAGATCGTCGAGTGTCTTTGCGGTACCACCCGAGGTGCTCAACGCGTGAAGCGGGGCCCGGTCCTTTCACTCATTCAACGGCCGGCCCATTTGACGAAACAAAAACTACTTCAACACTTCATTGGTCAAGGTACGATCAATTGGCGACCACGATGGGAGGCCCGCGTGCGCTATCCTACCCCATTCATGGCTCCACGCGGCCGCCCCGCGACGCTGGCCGCCGACTCAATCCTCCGGCAGAATCGCGAAGAAACCCCGGGCGTGGCGAAATCACGATCCACGAGTCTCGAGACTTCCACGACAAGAGCCGGTGCACAGCGGTCGCGGACTGTCCTCCAACAGATTCAACCGCGTTCTCGGAGACTTGCCGCCGAGCCGATTGAAGCGGGCATTCAGAACCTCTACGGACCATGTCACTCAAGCCGTTTTGCGAGATCCTGCGCAAAACAAAAATCAGTGATCGCATGACGAGAGACGCGCTCATCTCTCGAGACGAAAAGAGGTCAATTCCGGCCGCGCGTGCGAAGGCGGAGAACATACGCCGCGCGCGCCGGCCGCGCGAATACACCGCTCCCCTCGAAGGAGCATTTTCGCCAGAGAGCACTACTCATCGTTCTCCAAAGAAGAAGAGCGGGGCACACAGATCGCCCAAGCGAGAGCGTGCGTGAAGCGCCGTTCGATGTCCTATGATTATGAAGATTCTAGCTACCGTCACGACACCGCCGCTCACCCACGAGGTACTCCTCCAATGAGTCGTCCGGTCACGTCGATCGAGAAGCGAGATCTTGGGATTCTCGAGAGAAAGAGGAAGATTACGAGAGATGGAAGAATCGGGGGCGTTTCGCGATCGGCCAAGGAGAGAGCCAAAGCGGCGACCCGGAAGGCCTCCTCAACTTCCACCAACTGGCCCATCCGGAGGATTTTATGGAATGCCGTGCAACGAGGCATGCCTCGCAATGCAACCCTTTGGGTCGAACGGCATTCAGAACGAGCACGACCCGTTCTACAGGGAGATCGGGCGTTACAAAATTCCGAGAGATCTACGCAAGCCGCCCAATCTCAACAAGTTTGGCCGAGGGGATCGGACAAACATCTCCGTTACTTCAATAATTCGCTTTGTTATAGGGAATTGGGACCGATCATGAAATGCGAGGCTTTTTCCCAGGTCATTGGATGGCCGAGCATTGGAATGGTGGGAGTCTCTTCGACCCAATTCCATCTCATCATGGGAAGACTTGATCGAGAATCTTCTTGTCTCACTACACCGCAACCGCCGCCAATATCGGTATGAAGAATACCTGGATTCTGTTGTTCAAGGCGATAACGACGCCGAGGCAAGACATCGACCGGTTCAACACCGAGGCCGAATGCTGTTCGTGACTTGTCGACAAGGACATGTTAAAATATTTGAAGCGTGGTATTCGGCCAGGACCACGGTTCGTAGAAGAATTCACTCTTAACCATTATCGAGGATCTCGATTACTTAACGCGAGGGCTAACGTCCACATGGCGTATGAAGAAACTACGGCGAAGAAGAAAGGCCGTCCGTACGCGACCTAAAGAAGAAAGCGAGTAAGCGGCCAAAGGGCATGAAGGTCGCCACGACAATCGGTCTGACTTTCGAGATAAGAAGTTCGATCATCGCACTCGGCTAAACACCTCTATTGCACAGATCTATAGCGAGTGCCAAAATAATGAATTTGTGGGAGTAAAGTGGCCCGATCCACTGCGTGCTCAAGAAGAGGGCACGGCCAGGCTAAAAATGCTGCCGTTACCACAAGAGCAAGGGTCATGATACTAACGATCGTGTGTGTGAGGTCGGAGGAAGGTGACCGACCTCAAGAGAAGCGAAAGAAGGCGATCCGGATGCAGAGAGGAAGGGTGCTCTAGTTGTTTCAAGCGCCCAAGACAAAGACCGGTGCGAAGATCGAGAAGCTCCACGGTCCGAGTCGCAGCGTTGCAATGGTCATTCACGGTGGAAACCCGTTGGACCGTAGAGAGAATCAAATAAAGCCACAAAAAGAAAGTGGGGCGAGCTCGATGGTCGGTTCAACATCAACGATCCCACCCGGTCTCGAATAGACCCCATCTCGTTTGGAGATAGCGACCTACACGATGGCGGGCCGAACAGTTATGTCCGTTGGTAATCGAGGCGATTATGGCCAATCTGAAGTTCAAAGAATTCTAGTCGACGGGGTAGCTCGGCCGACATCATGTTTGAAGGCTTGATTGACAAGATCAAGGTTGATCGGAGCGAGATAATTCCCGGTGCCGAGCCTACTCCCTAACGGGCTTCAATGGAGCGATCACCTACGGGTTGGGAACAATCGAACTCATGGTCACATTTGGTGGCGACACGGAGATATCACTTTGTGCGGGGCGGTCCGCACGGCGTTCCTCGTACTCCCCCTCAAATCATGCTATCGATTGTATCATTGGTAGGTAGGCCGACGCGGGCAAGCTAGAGGCCGTGGCGTCAGCGGTACATCGAAGATGAAATTCTCTGACAAAAGCGACGGTGTAGTTACACGGCGGCCGACCTAGAGGTCGCAAGACGATGCCACGATCTGATCGGCAAATTTGCGATGAGGTAGACCTTGGCCCAAATGTTCGAGAAGCTAACCGGTGAAGGCCATCAAGTCAACGTCACCGATTTGGATGCTCGGTATGATCGGCGGTGACCGAGAGGATAACGATGATGATTTAGCCCGAGAAGTGAAAAAGCAGGTTGAAAAGGCCGAACCTCATGGAGAAGCGATAGATGTGCGGTTGGGAGACGACCCAACAAAGACGATACCAAGCTCGGTAGCGACCTACGAGCAAGTAAAGCAAGACCTTGTGCGGTGTTTGAGAGACTATGTTGACCTGTTCGCATGGCAGGCATCAGACATGCCCGACATCCCTATCGAAGTAGCCTGCCATCAACTTTCAGTTGATGAAAACGCATGGCCGGTCGCTCAAAGAAGAAGAAGGACCCGAGCGAGGAAAAATCTCAAGCATTTGCAAAGGCGTTGAGGACCTCATAAAGGCCAATTTCATAGAAGAGATCAAATACACGACCTGGCTATCCAACGTCGTGTTGGTTAAAAAGAAGAATGGAAAGTGGAGAATGTGTGTAGATTACACCGATCTGAATAAGGCATGCCCGAAGGATGCCTTCCCCGTACCCAACATTGACAAGCTGGTCGATGGGGCCTCGGGCTACAAACTATTGTCCTTTTTGGACGCTTATTCTGGATACAATCAGATCACGATGTATCCGCCCGATCGACACAAGACGGCCTTCATGACCGATCGGGGAAATTTTCAATACAAGGTGATGTCTTTCAGCCTAAAGAACGCTGGAGCGACCTACCAACGAATGATGAACAAAATCTTCAAGAGGCAGATCGGTCGAATCTCAGAGGTGTACTTGGACGACATGATCATCAAAAGTGGGACTGATCCAGATCATGCGAGCGACCTGAGGGAAATCTTTGAGGAAGCAAGGAAGAATTCGCTCAGACTAAATCCGAGAGAAGTGTACTTTTGGGGTGAGGTAGCGTGAGATTCAGGCTTCCACCGATTGAAAGGGGATAGAAGCAAACCCCGAGAAATGTAGAAGCGATCGCCGACATGAGGCCGCCATACTAAAAAGAAATGCAACGGTGAATGGCATGGTGGCGCCCTATCGAGTTCATTCCCAAAGCGGCTCGCAAGTCGCTTCCATCATTTAGGCTGGCGAAGAAAGAGGTGGATTTTGAGTGGACCGACCAATGCCCGTGGCGTTGGGACGAGTTGAAACAAGCTTTGACCAACCCGCCGATTATGACCAAGCGCTGCCGGGCGAGGCGTTGTATTTGTACTTGGCCATAATGAAGAAGTTCTAAGTGCGGTGTTAGTCGTCGGGAAAGCGACACGAAGCAAAATCCGGTCTATTTCATTAGTAAAGTTTTGCAAGGCCCGAGTGAGATACCGAGAAGATAGAGAAGTTTGCCCTCGCACTCCTAATAGCATTGCTAGAAGATTGAGACCCTACTTTGTGGCCCATCAAAGTCGTGGTAAGGACCGACCGACCTATCGAGAAAGTCCTCCATCGGCGGACTGGCGGGACGAATGATAAAGTGGGCGGTAGAGCTCGGTGAGTTTGGGATTAAATTTGAATCGGATCGCCGCAAAAGCGCGGTGTTGGCCGACTTTATATTTGAAATGACTCTACCCCCGGGCGACCAGCGCGAAAGCGACACGGATCTTGCACGTAGTTGGGTCGCCCAATAGCAGAGGAGTGGAGCGGCCTAATATTAGAAAATTTGAAGGCGCTCTTGCTGTGGAGGTCTCCTTAACGTTTGCATTCCACACCGAACAATCGGCCGAAAGTGCGGGCGTGCATAGCCGCTGCGGCTCGCCGAGGACTTCAATGTCGATCGGGTTGAACCCGATCGGACTCCTTGCTTGTCGCCTCGCGGATCAAAGAATTATATGATGCTAAGGGCGGCGTCTTTGAAAGAATTACGGCGAGTAAGAGAGCTTCTCAGCGATTCGACCGGGTGAAGTGACTCATGTGCCTCGGACCGAAAATGTTCGGCGAGACATTCTATCGAAACTTGCGAGTCACGAAGACCCCGGGAATCACGAAGTTTGATTCGGGAGACTCGCCGCCGGCGTGTCGACCAAGCCAAGTCGATCGTTGGCGTTACGTGTGTCAATACGGATTGATTGGATCGCCCTATCACGAGATACATTGTTGAAGGAAGAACCGAAAGCGATCGAAGCAAGCAAAGTTAGTCGAGCTTAGAGCGCCAAGTATTCGGTGATAGAAGGAAAGTTAAATGAAGAGGATTCTCCTCTCCATTGTTAAGGTGTCTTCACGTCGGTCGAAGCCGACCATGTCTTCGAGGACATTCATGAAGGTGTTTGTGGAAGTCACCAAGGCGCCGCTCCATAGCTAAGAAGGCTCTCGGGCCGGCTATTATTGGCCGACCATGGGCGAGGATGCCAAGCCAGCTCGTTCGAAATGCAAGAAATGCCAAGTACATGCCGATGTCCACATTGCACCTTCCACGAGTTACAAAGTCTTGTCTCACCTTGGCGTTCGCTTTGGTGGGGCATGGATCTGCTAGGCCCGTTTCCACTGCTCCGGGCGGTTCAAGTTCTTGATCGTGGCGGTAGATTATTTTACTAAGTGGATCGAGGCCGAGCCTCTTGCAACCATCACCTCGCGAAAGTAAGCAAATTCTTCGGCGGTGTGTGTTGGCCCGTTTTGGGATCCTCGTGGTGATAGCCCGACAAGCGGCACCGGTTCGCGGACAAAAGGTTGAGAGAAATGTTGGCCGACTTAGGGGTAAAACAGCGTTTCACCTCGGTCGAGCACCCTCGGACAAACGACCCAAGCCAGGCGGCCAATAGAGTTATCCTACGAGGTTTGAGGCGAAGACTCGATGAAGCGAAAGGCGGGTCGAGGAGCTACGATCGTTCTTTGGGCCTCTGGGGCGACCCCTCATTCAACGGCCGGGAGTCCCCTTCGGATGGTATATGGGGCCGTCTTTGTCATACCCATAGAAATGGGTGGCCGAATTGGAGAACCTCAAATCCCCTACGAGTGGTTGACAACGGCCAGAGCTATTCGAGAAGAATTGGACCTAATTGAAGAAGCTGCGCACCCAAGCGTCACTAAGAGAGCAATTGATCAAGCGAGAAGGTCGCGACCCGGATACAATACTCGCGTGCAAAGAGAGACTTCACGGTCGGTCGGCTCGTTCTAAGGCGGCCGGCGTAGGAAACAAGAATGCACGCCAAGGAAGCGGCACCAAATTGGGAAGGTCCATACGTGGTCATCAAAAAGAGTGGAAAAGGGGCTTACGAGTGGAAACCATGGATGGGGCGACTATCCCCGAGAACATGGAATGCGAGAGAAACTTCGAGAAAATATTACGTTTGAATGTAATGAGCGATTTGAATGTAATGAACGCAGCCGACTATAAATGAAAAGCGGCGGTAGCTCTTTTTCCCACCGGGTTTTTTCTGAGAGGCGACCTTTAGAAATATGATGTGTTCTTTACTTTCTCGCATGAATGTATGACCGGTCGCTCAAGATTGCCCGTGGCAAAGAGAGCGTCGAAGATTTATCAAAGTTGATCGGATCGTCGAAACGATCTACCTCGAAAGCCATCGAAAATGGCCCGAGGTTAGATAACCCGCAAACTTGGTCGTCGAAGCGATGCATGGCGTGTGCTGCCCGAGCGCGCACACAAACGACGGTCACCGAGTTGGCTCGAGCAGCGCCATCGAAAATGGCCCAAGAGGTTAAGTAATAACCCATCGTAACAACTACTTCAACACTTCATTGGTCAAGAATACGATCGGTGGCGACCACGATGGGAGGCGTGCGCTATCCTACCCCATTCATGGCTCCACGCGGCCGGCCCAGGCGCTGGCGCTTCCGACTCAATCCTCGGGCGAGAATCAGCGGCGAACCGGGCGTGGCGATCTGATCCACGAGTCTCGAGACTTCCACGACAAGAGCCCGGTGCACATGATCGCGGACTGTCCTCCAACAGATTCAACCGCCCGTTCACGGAGACTTGCGCCCGAGTGATTGAAGCGGGCATTGAGGAACCTCATCGGACCATGTCACTCAAGCCGTTTTGCAGATCCTGCAAAACAAAAATCAGTGATCGCGGTGATGACGCGCTCATCTCTCGATCTGAAAAGAAGGTCAATTCGGGCGCCGCGTGCGAAGGCGGAGAACATACGCTCGCGCGCCGGCCGGCGCGAATACACCGCTCCCCCTCGAAGGAGCATTTCGCCGAGAGAGCACTACTCATCGTTCTCCGGCAAGAAGAGGCGCGGCACCACGATCGCCCCAGCGAGAGCGTGCGTGAAGCGGCGATTCGATGTCCTATGATTATGAAGATTCTAGCTACCGATCGACGACACCGCCGCTCACCCACGAGGTACTCCTCCAATGAGTCGTCCGGTCACGTCGGTCGAAGCGATCTTGGGATTCTCGAGAAGATTTGGAAGATTACTGAGATTGAAGAATCGGGGGCGTTTCGCATCGGCCAAGGAGAGCCAAAGCGGCGACCCGAAGGCCTCCTCAACTTCCACCAACGGCCCATCCGAGGATTTTATGGAATCGGCAACGCGAGGCATGCCTCGCAATGCAACCCTTTGGGTCGAACGGCATTGAGCGAGCACGGCCCATTCTCCGGGGAGATCGGGCGTTACAAAATTCGAGAGAGATCACGCAAGCCGCCTGATCTCAACAAGTTTGTGGCCGGGGATCGGACAAACATCTCCGTTACTTCAATAATTACTGCTGTTATAGGGAATTGGGACCGACCATGAAATGCAGGCTTTTTCCCCAGTCATTGGATGGCCGAGCATTGGAATGGTGGGAGTCTCTTCGACCCAATTCCATCTCATCATGGGAAGACTTGATCAGAATCTTCTTGTCTCACTACACTGCAAACCGCGCCAATATCGGTATGAAGAATACGGATTACATTTGTTCAAGGCGACAACGAGGCCGAGGCGAGTACATCGACCGGTTCAACACCGAGGCCGAAGTCTGTTCGTGACTTGTCAGACAAGGACAAGTTAAAATATTTGAAGCGTGGTATTCGACCGGACCACCGGTTCGTAGAAGAATTCACTTCTTAACGAGGGCTAACGTCCACATGGCGTATGAAGAAACTCGGCGGCAAGAAAGGTCGTCGTACCGCGACCTAAAGAAGAAAAGCGATAAGTCGGCCAAAGGGCATGAAGGTCGCGCGACAATCGGTCGACTTTCGAGATAAGAAGTTCGATCATCGCACTCGGCTAAACACCTCTATTGCGCAGATCTATAGCGAGTGCCAAAATAATGAATTTGTGGGAGTAAAGCGGCCCGATCCACTCGTGCTCAAGAAGGGGGCACGGCCAGGCTAAAAATGTACTATAGTTACACAAGAGCAAGGGTCATGATACTAACGATGTTGTATGGCCCTCAAAGATGATATTGAAGAGCTCATTAAGAAAGGCAAGTTGGGAAAGTATGTGAGGTCGGAGGAAGGTGACCGACCTCAAGAGAAGCAGAAAGAAGCTTCGATCCGCACGAGAGGAAGGGTGCTCTAGTTGTTTCAAGCGCCCGAAGACAAAGACCGGTCACGAAGATCGAGAAGCTCCACGGTCCGCAGGTCGCAGCGTTTCAATGGTCATTCACGGTGGAAACCCGTTGGACCGTAGAGAATCAAATAAAGCCACAAAAAGAAAGTGGGGACGAGCTCACGATGGTCGGTTCAACATCAACGATCCCACGGTCTCGAATAGACCCCCATCTCGTTTGGAGATAGCGACCTACGATGGCGGCCGAACGGTTATGTCCCGTTGGTAATCGAGCGATTATGGCCAATCTGAAGTTCAAAGAATTCTAGTCGACCCGGGGTAGCTCGGCCGACATCATGTTTGAAGGCTTGATTGACAAGATCAAGGTTGATCGGGCGAGATAATTCCCGGCCGAGCCTACTCCCTAACGGGCTTCAATGGAGCGATCACCTACCCGTTGGGAACAATCGAACTCATGGTCACATTTGGTGGCGACGGAGATAGCACTTTATGCAGGGGCGGTCCGCACGGCGTTCCTCGTACTCCCCCTCAAATCATGCTATCGGTGTATCATTGGTAGGCCGACCACTGGGCAAGCTAGAGGTCGTGGCGTCAACAAGTACATCGAAGATGAAATTTACTGACAAAGACGACCGGTAGTTACCACGGCGGCCGACCTAGAGGCTACAAGGCGATGCCACGATGCATGTATCGGCAAATTTGCGATGAGGTAGACCTTGGCCCAAATGTTCGGCTAACGGTGAAGGCCATCAAGTCAACGCGTCAGCGATTTGGATGCTCGGTATGATCCGATACGGTGACCCGGAGGATAACGATGATGATTTAGCCCGAGAGTGAAAAAGCAGGTTGAAAAGGCGAGAACCTCATGGAGAAGCGATAGATGTGCGGTTGGGAGACGACCCAACAAAACGATCAAGCTCGGTAGCGACCTACCGAGCAAGTAAAGCAAGACCTTGTGCGGTGTTTGAGAGACTATGCCGACTGTTCGCATGGCGGGCATCGACATGCCGGCATCCCTATCGAAGTAGCTTCGCCATCAACTTTCGGTTGATGAAAACGCCATGGCCGATCGCTCGAAGAAGAAGGACCCGAGCGAGGAAAAATCTCAAAGCGCAAAGGCCGTTGAGGACCTCATAAAGGCCAATTTCATAGAAGAGATCAAATACACGACACGGCTATCCAACGTCGTGTTGGTTAAAAAGAAGAATGGAAAGTGGAGAATGTGTGTAGATTACACCGTCCGAATAAGGCATGCCCGAAGGATGCCTTCCCGCACTCCAACATTGACAAGTCGGGTCGATGGGGCCTCGGGCTACAAACTATTGTCCTTTTTGGGCGCTTATTCAGATACAATCGGATCACGATGTATCCGCCCGATCGACACAAGGCGGCCTTCATGGCCGTCGGGGAAATTTTGATACAAGGTGATGCCTTTCGGCTAAAGAACGGCTGGAGGCGACCTACCAATGAATGATGAACAAAATCTTCAAGAAGGCGGATCGGTCGAATCTCGGAGGTGTACTTGGGCGACATGATCATCAAAAGTGGGACCGATCCAGATCATGCGGCGACACGAGGAAATCTTTGAGGAAGCAAGGAAGAATTCGCTCAGACTAAATCCAGAGAAGTGTACTTTTGGGGTGAGGGCCGGCAGATTCCTGGGCTTCCACCTAACTGAAAGGGGGATAGAAGCAAACCCTGAGAAATGTAGAGGCGGTCGCGACATGAGGCCACCCGAGTACTAAAAAAGAAATACAACGGTGAATGGCATGGTGGCCGCCCTATCCAGGTTCATTCCCAAAGCGGCCTGCAAGTCGCTTCCACTGTTTAGACTGCTGAAGAAAGAGGTGGATTTTGAGTGGACCGACCAATGCCAGCGAGCGTTGGACGAGTTGAAACAAGCTTTGACCAACCCACCGATTATGACCAAGCCATTTCTTTGGCGAGGCGTTGTATTTGTACTTGGCCATACGAGAAGAAGTTCTAAGTGCGGTGTTAGTCGGAAAAGCGACACGAAGCAAAATCCGGTCTATTTCATTAGTAAAGTCTTTGCAAGGGCCCGAGTGAGATACCGAAGATAGAGAAGTTTTCCTCGCACTCCTAATAGCCATTGCTAGAAGATTGAGACCCTACTTTGTGGCCCATCAGTCGTGGTGGGGACCGACCACCTATCGAGAAAGTCCTCCATCGGCGGACTGGCGGGACGAATGATAAAGTGGGCGGTAGAGCTCAGTGAGTTTGGGATTAAATTTGAATCCAGATCGGCCGCAAAAGCGCAGGTGTTGGCCGACTTTATAGTGAAATGACTCCTACCCTGCGGGCGACCAAGCGAAAGCGACACGGATCTTGCGTAGATGGGTCGCCCAATAGCAAAGAGTGGAGCGGGCCTAATATTAGAAAATTCAGAAGGCCTTGCTGTGGAGGTCTCCTTAACGTTTGCATTCCACACTTCGAACAATCAGGCCGAGTACGAGGCGTGCATAGCCGGCCTGCAGCTCGCCAGGGACTTCAATGTCGATCGGGTTGAACTTCGATCGGACTCCTTGCTTGTCGCCTCGCGAGATCAAAGAATTATATGATGCTAAGGGCGACGTCTTTGAAGAATTACCGGCGAGTAAGAGAGCTTCTCAGCGATTCGGCCGGCTGAAGTGACTCATGTGCCTCGGACCGAAAATGTTCGAGCAGACATTCTATCGAAACTTGCGAGTACGAAGACCCCGGGGAATCACAGAAGTTTGATTCAGGAGACTCTAAACCGGCCGAGCGTGTCGACCAAGCCAAGTCGATCGTTGGCGTTACGTGTGTCAATACGGATTGATTGGATCGCCCCTATCACGAGATACATTGTTGAAGGAAGAACCGAAGCGATCCGAAGCAAGCAAAGTTGGTCGAGCTTAGGCGACCAAGTATTCGGTGATAGAAGGAAAGTCGCATGCAGAAGATTCTCTCTCCATTGTTAAGGTGTCTTACGTCGGTGGCCGGCCGACCATGTCTTTGAGGACATTCATGAAGGTGTTTGTGGAAGTCACCAAGGCGCTCGCTCCATAGCTAAGAAGGCTCTCGGGGCGGCTATTATTGGCCGACCATGGGCGAGGATGCCCGAAGCTCGTTAAATGCAAGAAATGCCAAGTACATGCGATGTCCACATTGCACCTTCCACGAGTTACAAAGTCTTGTCTCACCTTGGCCGCTCTTTGGTGGGGCATGGATCTGCTAGGCCCGTTTCCACTGCTCCGTGGCAGTTCAAGTTCTTGATCGTGGCGGTAGATTATTTTACTAAGTGGATCGAGGCCGAGCCTCTTGCAACCATCACCTCGGCCAAAGTAAGCAAATTCTTGGCCGGTGTGTGTTGGCCGTTTTAGGATCCTCGGCGGTGATAAGCGACCGCGGCACCCGGTTCGCGGACAAAAGGTTGAGAGAAATGTTGGCGACTTAGGGGTAAAAAAGCAGTTTCACCTCGGTCGAGCACCCTCGGACAAAGCGGCCAGGTAGGCGGCCAACAGAGTTATCTACGAGGTTTGAGGCGAAGACTCGATGAGCGAAAGGGAAGGCTGGGTCGACGAGCTACTGATCCGTTCTTTGGGCCTACGGGGCGACCCTCATTCAACGGCCGGGAGTCCCTTCTTCGGTGGTATATGGGACCGATCTTTGTCATACCCATAGAAATGGGTGAATCGGAATTGGAGAACCTCAAATCCCCTACGATGGTTGACAACCACCGAGCTATTCGAGAAGAATTGGACCTAATTGAAGAGTTGCGCACCCAAGCGTCACTAAGAGAGCAATTGATCAAGCAGTAAGGTCGTGCCGGATACAATACTCGCGTGCAAAAGAGAGACTTCACGGTCGGTCGGCTCGTTCTAAGACGGGACGACGTAGGAAATAAGAATGCACGCCAAGAGGAAAGCTGGCACCAAATTGGGAAGGTCCATACGGGGTCATCAAAAAGAGGCGAAAAGGGCTTACGAGTGGAAACCATGGATGGGGCGACTATCCCCGAACATGGAATGCGAGAGAAACTCGAAAATATTACGTTTGAATGTAATGAGCGATTTGAATGTAATGAGCAACCGACCTATAAATGAAAAGCGGCGGCGCTCTTTTCCCACCGGGTTTTTTACAGAGGCCTGACCTTTAGAAATATGATGTGTTCTTTACTTTCTCGCATGAATGTATGACCGGTCGCTCAAGATTGCCCGTGGCAAAGGAGTGATCGAAGATTTATCAAAGTTGATCAGATCGTCGAAACGATCTACCTCGAGAGCCATCGAAAATGGCCCAAGGGTTAGATAACCCGCGAAACTTCAGTCGTCGAAGCGATGCATGGCGTGCCACCGAAAGCGGCACAAACGGCGGTCACCGAGTTGACTCGAGCAGCGCCATCGAAAATGGCCCAAGGGTTAAGTAATAACCCATCGTAACAGGCCGTCGAAACGACCTACCTCGAGAGATCATCGAAATGATCCCAACGGGTGCCATCAAAATGGCCCAATCGAGTGCCATCGAAATGGCCCAACCATAAACGAGCGCTTTCAAAATAGCACGAAACGGTCGCCGAGCGGCCTATAAGTTCGAAAAAACTTAGGCAAATAAATGTAAGAAATACACAGACATAACAATGTAAACTCGAACAGGCGTAATTAAAGACAAGTAAAAATGTCATTACAAAACGGAAACACCCGGTCGAAACCGAGCGCTCCAATATATCCGACTGCACGAAGGCAGCATTTAAAATTGTCGGGCCCGAAGGCAAGCTAAACTATTACAAAGATAAACTCCGCTCGCAGGCGGGCTTCAGAGGCTTCAGAAGAGAACTGTGGCCGGGCGAACAACATTTCCATGTTCATCTTTTTGCTCAGGCAACATGATCTTGTTGTCCGCAACATAATGGGCGGGATTTATCATCTTCTCATCAAAGTTGATGCTCAAGTGCGGATTCGCGTTCGCGCCGCCGAGGCGTTGTAGAACTGCTCGATCGCTGCCTCCCTACCGGCCTGGGCTACCAGTTGAACTTTTGCCGCCAGCTCGGCATTCTCGGCCTCCAGCCTGGCCTTATCCTTCTCTAGGGATTCAACGTCAGTTTTCAGACTGGTCACCTGGCCAGCAAGTTCCTTGTTCCGCCTGGAGAGCTTGGCCCGGTCCTCCTCACCCTTCTGAAGAGCGTCTTTCTTGGCTTGGACAAGCTTGTCGCACCTGCATGTTGCGCCTCAGCCAAAGCCTTCTTCTTATCAGCACGAGCCCCTGCAAACAGAGATCGTCCAGCTATTAGTCGGTCGATTTAAGACAAAAGAAATAACGGACTGAGAAAGTAAAGTACCTTCAGCTTCGGCCCCAAGCTCGGTCATGATTTTATCTATCCCCAAGCGAGAAAGCTACAGACCTCCATTGGCTTCTTCCTGAACCACTCGAGTTCGACCTGTCCCAAACCCTCGAGCGAGAGAATAGGGAGGTCGGCCTTAGCGGAATCCATGTTTCGGTCGTCGAGCCTTACCCGCTTTGCGGAGCGATCGTTAGTACGAGGGGGCGACCGAACAACTGGCTTCTTCTTTTGGCTCTTGGGAGTGGGGGGCACCTTTGAGGACGATTCAGGAATATCCCCTGGCCGAGCTCCTTCATATTTCTTGGCCCCTGGAATGGTAGCAGGTTTCAAAACTGACTCGAGCACGTCCCAGTTCTTACCGGCCATCCTTTCTGCAAAATACCGAGTCATGAGTTAAAAGAAAAGATTGACAGCAAAAATATAAAAGCAAAGTTCAAAAGCAAACCGATCTCGGCCTCCAGATCCCGGCCCTCGAGCAAGACATAGGGACGGCAAGGTATGTCGCCCTTAGGGTCTGGACGAATCATGCCCGCTAACGCCTTGATCATCTCTAGGGATTCCAGGTCGGCCTCACCCAAGTCCTTGACAGAGTAAATATAATCGCCTGGCCTCCTGCAGAAGTGAGCCTCGTTCCACATGATTGGGAAGTAAGGGGGACCAAGCATTCCGTCCGGTTGGACCTCCGATATGGCTTTACCGGCCTCCTCAGTGGGAACAATCCAAAAATCTTGACTTCTCGGGCCGCTCCCAATGATTCTTGGTATGCTTTGAAGAACCAGATGATGAGTTTTTGCATCTTAAAGGAGACTGCTCCTCTTCTCTTTATTAGCCTTCTCCCGAGCATTTCCACTCAAAGAGAGTAAAGAAAAAGCATGATCGACACGGCCGACCCAACTTAGTCAAAAGGATTTCAAAAGTTTTCAGAAACGCCCATGCGTTAGGGTGGAGTTGAGAAGGGGCGACCCCGAAGTGACGCAGGACGTCACGTTGAAATTCAGTGAATGGAGGGGTGATATTCATCTTCTCGAACACGAGCTGATACATCGTGAACTTGAGGTTGGGAGAATAAGTTGCAATGTCTTCTCCGTCCTTCATACCTCTCACCCTCCAGCCCGGCGAATCGTCGAAGCGGCTCCGCAGATCGGGCAAGGCAACATGGCCGACAGTAATGATGCTCCGGTGTGAGCGAAGAGTTTCTGATACCCAAGACATGTCAGATACATCTCGGGCTACGTCTGCTTGAACTTCGGCCGACCCTTCGTTCGATCCTCCGATGTTTACCTCTAGACCAGAGTAACTAGCTGCGGGCTGAACCACTTCTTCCTCGTGGACTTCTTCAGCTCGGCCACCTTCGGCCTCCACCATCTCTTCGTCCGCGACTGGGACGACACTCTGCACTTCATCGTCATCAATGATCACCACGTCAACATCTCCTTCCTCTCCTTCCGCCCGAGATGCGACGTTCTCCGGTGGTGGAGTATTGCGCGGCCGCTCATCGAGATGGACGGACCTAGAACCAGAGCTCTTCGAGCTAGCCGATCCTCGACCAGAAGAGTGAGAAATCGAGCTCGTACTGCTCGAAGAACTGCTTGAAGAACCAGAACCTTTGTCGCCCGAAGACGACTTAGACTCCTCCTCATGGGGGTTGGGCTCGCCCGGCCTCGACATGTATGTAGCAAAAGATTGGGACGGTTTACCGGGGATACGAGCGGTCAACTTCGTCCGTGGCAAGCAAAGAAACCTGTGATAAAGGGATCGAGTCAGGTCGATCGAGCAGAACACTCATGAGAGGAGGCGATTTGGCCATCCTCGACACGACACCCCTATCACGAGGCGTGGAAAAGCACAAAGTACTTTCAAGTAAAAACTCAAGTTTAAAAAGTAAAAGTAGAGATCGACCCATACCTTGAGCAGGATGTTGTGGATCGGTCGCGAGTAAACGAAGCGACTATGGATGCAAGTCGGCGGCGGCGTAGTCGATCGGCCGCGAGCAATTCGTGAAAGTGTGAAAAATGAACTCGGTGAAGGGCTATTTATGAAGTACGGACCCATGGCGCGAAGGGGACCGGAGGCGAAGCGTCGCAGCGTTTCATCTTTTCGCCAATGGTTGTCTCCGCACAACCTCGGAAACACCAAGCGCCACGTCTTAAATATCGGTGAAGACCAACCGTCACGGCGGATCGATGGTTGGCAAGCGGTCGACACCGCCCTATCGAGAAAGCAAGCGGCGCATCCGGCCGTCAAAATAACTTCACTCCTGGGGGCATCGATTCAAGCCTCGGCCCGCTCTTAGCGACCTAGGCTTGGGGGCAAGCTGTTCACGGGTGTATCGGCAAATACGAGCGCGCCAGCAACAAGCCCGGGCTGCGGCCCACCCCAACTCGATCGGCCCAACACGCCGCTTGAGGCGCAATTCTCGCCGGCGAAATCTCCATAAAGCGGTCGGACCTCGCGATATATATCGCCATTCGCATATGGCATCGGTATGTTCTCTAACCTTGTGCTATCTCGCGCGGCGTCCCTCTCACTAGATCGTCGAGTGTCTTTGCGGTACCACCCGAGGTGCTCAACGCGTGAAGCGGGACCCGGTCCTTTCACTCATTCAACGCCACCGCCCATTTGTGAAACAACAACTACTTCAACACTTCATTGGTCAAGGTACGATCAGTAATAATGTAGGAGCAACATCGATTATTGCTGGTTTGTGAGCTGACTTATGCGCAGTAATTTGGCAAACAGTTGTACCATCTAAAATCAACATCTTCAGCTGGAGGATTTATGCAAAGGCGTTACCCACGCGTGATTTACTCCTCACTCGCCATGTTATTAGCAACGATGATGTTGCTGTCTGCTGCTTCTGCTCGCAACATATTGAAGTTTCGGAACATTTGTTTTGTTCTTGTGTAGTGGCAAAACGTGTATGGGCTAAGGTGGCAGTTTGTCTCGGGTTGTAACAATTACCACATCCCAATATAGTGGATCACTTTCATTATTTCGGGACAGCTTTCTCCGTAAAAAAGATTCACAAATCAAAGTACATTATATGGTTTGCCACATGTTGGAGATTATGGCTTGCAAGAAATATCTTGATTTTTAAGGGGGAGGAACCTAGCATAGATTCTTTGGTTTTGCATATTAAATGAACTTGTTGGTGGCATGATGTCTCTCTTTGTATTAACATGTAATTGTGGTTCTCGAACACTTTTACTGTTGCTCTATATCAATAAATCAATTGCTTATCGGAAAAAAAAAAACATCCGCTTAGTGTATACTCTCAGTAACATTACAAGACCCCAACATCTGAAACTAAATAGAGATTATTTGGCAACAGTATCAACATGAAACAAGCCATAAAAGAAATTGTCTTAACTCACAACATAAGAGACACAAAAGAAGTGATTAATTTCAGGTTTTAATCCAACCCACAGAAGTTAGTCTCACCACACTGGTCCATAGAACTATTTTTGGTGAATGCATTTAATTTATGACGGTTCTAAAATGCTATAAAATGCAATAATTTGAATGTGTGCAGTTATATAGGAAACTACATAGAAAATAAAATTAGATATGCAGTACTCTTGCTAATTTATGTGAATATGTGCAGTTAGTGTTGTATTTGTTTTCCTAAACTTCTGTTACGGTGTGCAGTTAGTCCACATAGTATTTAGTGTCAAGAAGGATTTGTCTAAGATATGATATTGCTAATGACAGTTGAATTATTTGGTACGAATCTTGCAAACTTTCCAATAACAAACAAAATAGTTACTCATTTGTATAATCTGACCTCAAATAGTTCTGGCATCACCCACAATTAGTTCAACATATAGTTCTGGAATCACCCACAATTACTTCAACATTTATATAACTGTATGTGTGTATGATGATTTAAAATTGTTATTCATATAAAGTTCATTGAACTTTTTTATAGCTATACAAATTTTCCGTTTTGAAAGAGGAGGTAAAGTGACCAAGTCTAAGTCAAGTAACATTACATGGATGAGAATATTGGTATGTCTAATATGCATAATACTAAGATATATACTCTTAGTCAAGTAAGATTACTTTATGAATAAATAAATTCTAATATATATACTCTTGGTTTTGTAGCTCAATGGTGGCGAATTTATAGCCACCAAACTCCAAACTTGCAACTGTTGGCAATCAAAATCTTGAGTTTGACATGCAGTGCTTCGGGATGCGAACGCAATTGGAGTGTATTTGAGCAAGTAATAACTCTTCATAACTTTTTTTATAGAATAAGAAATAAAGTAATTAGTATTTAATATATATTATATTTAAATTGCAGGTTCATTCAAAAAAGAGAAATAGGTTTGGCTATAAGAAAATGTTTCAGTTAATTTATGTCAAGTACAGAAAACTCTTTGATATATATAATATTAGAGATGAAATTGATCCGATTTCACTCGATGATATTTGTGAATGTAATGAATAGATTGTTTGAGAGATGAATGATGAAAATGATTTTAGAGAGGATTTGGTTTTTGAAGATGATCCAAATCTAACTTGGCAAACTGTTTGTGATGCTTCGAGGATTGGAGAGCCTACCACAAAAACTACGGTTGCTAAAAATACAAATACAAACACTAGTCAAAAAAAGAGGAAAAGAAAGACTATGGTGGTTCAAGAGGAAGATGAAGAAATTGAAGAAGATGAAGTAGAGGGGTTGGTATCCGAAGAAGAGGAAGGAAAGGTAGGTTCTTCACTTGATAATGACTTGGAAAATGATTATGTTGGGATTGAAGGGCCTACCACAAATACTAGGCAACAAACAAGAAAAAGAACGACTATGGTTACTGCAAATGTATACACTAGGAAACGTAAAGCATTGGCTCCAACTTCAACCTCAAAAGGAAAAGAGATGACGGTTCAAGAGGAAGATGAAGAAGAGGATTGGCTCCAACTTCCACCTCAAAATGAGTTTTTTAACTTTGTGGAATCCTAAGAAGAGGAAGGGGAGGGAGGTGCTCCATTTGATAAAGACTAATTGGAAAATGATTATGTTGGTGTTGGGGAAGAGGAGTAGAGGAAATTACTTGGTGTCTTAAACATAATTCGAAGCGGTTCTTAGTCATTATCAACCATATTGTGGTCCAAATAGGGTTGAACCATTTGTTGGAGTGGGCAGTTCTTGGTTCAACTGGTTGTATCGCCCGATTTGGTCTGTTTCCTACACCACTGGTCTAAATTTAGAATGACATACAACTTAATAAATATTCATAAAAATAGAATTTGAAACTATTTAGTCTGATAAAGTTGAAATTTATTTTTTCATTCGATTAAATAAAGAGTAGAAATAACTACATAAAAATATTTGTTTTAAAATCATGAAGACGCTTCCTCTAAGAATCCTTTATTACAACCTAAATAAATATAATTTCTCCTGTCAATATATTTTTTTGACAATACTTGTCAATATCTTTTGAGAACATTGATTTCACATTGAAGAAGCTATTTGTTCTTGCAAGCCTCCAAACATGAACCCACGTAGGCATCGATACTATGAGCATCTGACAAAGAGACACTTATCAAAATCATTAAAAAATACAAGTAATTAACTCAATCTTAATTTATAAGATTATTGCTTGATACCAATAACAAATAATAAAGAAGGGAAAAGTAAAATGTGAATATATACCGAGTTGGCATCAATGGACTTGGATAGGGCACATCTAGTAGTACAATCATATGCATCTTTCGATGGTTTCTTATGGCATTTCTTCAATCCTGAGATAGAAACACAAGCTACATACAATTGTATTATTCTTAATCTTGGTCTACATTTTATGCCACACTTGCCAACACAAAGGAGTACACTATTTGCAGAATGTGGGTGAGAATCATTTGCTTGTGCAAAGACTAACATATTCAATACCATAAACAATGTAACAATTTTTTTCATCTCACACTTTGCCATAACTCCTCTCTCGGTATACCCTCCTCATATATACACCATATATACCCCCATCACAGATACCCCGGTTTCCACAAATCTACCACCGGTCACACCAGAACCAACTACACAAATTCCTCAAGTAACTCTCTAATTCATCACTCACACACTAGTCCAAGTGAACACGATCAATCCTAACACTGCTCCTCATGCCATTCTACACCTAACACAATCTGAATCACCCTTCCGCTACAGAATCCACCATATGATAACGAGAAAAGACACGGGTTCTCACGAAACCTAAAGTCTTTCTCACTCACTTGTGAACCAACATCATTTAAACAAGCCTTGGCTGCCCTCAATGGACAAAGAACTATGCAAAGCAGAATATCAGCGCTTATGAATAACAACACTTGGCACCTCACTACTCTCCCACCTAATAGGAAAGCCATAGACTACAAGTGGGCCTTCCGGGTCAAAGAAAACCCATATGGTACTATCAACAAATATAAAGCAAGATTGGTTGCCAAAGGCTATCATCAACTACTGTAAAGATTTTGGGGAGACATTCTCACTTGTCATCAAGCCAACCACCATCAGAGTAATTTTATCTCTTGCCATCCACAACAAGTGGGAAATTCAGCAGATAGATATAAACAATGTCTTTATAAATGGGCATCTGCAAGAAGAAATTTACATGACCCAACCACCTAGTTTCATCAGCAAGCAAAAAACACAGGTGTGCAGCTCCAAAAGTCACTAAACAAGCCCCTAAAGCCTGGCATAACAGATTAAAATAGGTTCTTCACCAATTTCGATTCATTCCAGCAGATGTGATCCCTCCCTTTTTGTGCATTCTTCCCTTGGAGTCCAACTGTTTGCACTTGTGTATGTTGATGATATCCTCATCACAGGCTCTGCCTCTCCTCTAATTCATGATTTGATCAAGACACTTCATGCAACATTTCCTCTCAAGCATCTTGGAATCCTAGATTACTTCCTAGGACTTGAGGTCAAATATCAGCCAAATGGTTCAGTCATCCTCACTCAAACCAAATATATCATAGATCTCCTCCACAAAGCTGCCATGAGTAACTGTAATGGCATTGCCACTCCCATGGCCTCTAACACTAAACTTAGCATATATGGTTCTGATAAGCTCTCTGATCCTCACTAATACAGATCACTGGTGGGTGCATTACAATATGTCACACTCACTCGTCCTGAAATAGCTTATGCAGTGAATAAGGTTTGCCAATTCCTAGAAGAGCCACTGGTTCCCATTTCAGAATTATTAAGAGAATTCTCAGATGCTTGGGGAGCACTGCCACTCATGGGCTGCACCTTCATGATTCACCATCTGTTGGTCCCTTATCTCTTTGTGCCTATAGTGACAGTGATTGGGCTAGCGATCCCGATGACAGAAGATCTACATCAGGATCTTGTATTTTCCTTGGAACAAACCTTATCTCATGGAGCTCCAAAAAGCAAACACTTGTGGCACGTTCAAGTGCAGAAGCAGAGTACCAAGGCTAGCTAATGCTATTGCAGAGTTAATGTGGATTCAGTCATCGCTTAAGGAACTGAACATCAAGCATCATCCTCCTGTGCTCCTATGTGATAATCAAAGTGATGTGCAGATAGCTCGCAACCCTGTCCTCCATTCCCGAACAAAACACTTAGAACTGGACATCCATTTTGTAAGAGAAAAGGTGCTTGCCAAGGCTCTCAGCATCATCCATGTACTAGCTGCAGGGCAACTAGCTGATGCTTTAACTAAACCATTCCCTGCTGCTTAGTTCCATGCTCTTAAAAGCAAACCTAAGGTTGGTCCTCGCCCCTCCTTAAGTTTGAGGGGGGGAGTAATAGAGAGAAGGTTAAACTAGCTCATTGTGTTAGTTGTCCTAGGTCACTACGGTTCTTAGAGTACAATTCCTAGTTATTTACTGATCTAGTTAGTACATTTAAATTAATTGTAGAGAATATCGTTTCAATTAGTTTTGACTAGGGGAATACCCGTGCGATGCACAGTTGTTACAATATACTTTTACAAAAAGTTTATATAGTTAGTCTATTTAAACAGATTAACTAAATCACAACCTCTAAAACATATTTACAAAGGTTTGAGAAAACCATTGCTCTTATTCCACTATATATATATATATATATATATATATATATATATATATATATATATATATATATATATATATATATATATATATATATATATATAGTTAGTGTAGATTAACTCACACAATCGGTCTTAGTATGAATTCAAGGGAAATAATGATTGTTTAATTCACAATAAATATGATAATAATGTGGAGGGAATAAAAAGTTGCTATGAATGATGGCCTCAAATATTTTTGGAGGAATTTTAACCACCATTACATTTAAAACAAAAAATGAGAAGAATACAAAGGGTATTGGAAACCAACTTGGTGTGTAAAAACCAAAAATGAATAAATCTATAATGTTAAGGTATTGATTAAAATTAATATTTTGAAATCAAGATTGATTGTAATAAATAAATAAATATTATCTGAAATATAGAACTTATAAGAGAACAATTAATAAAGAAGAAAACTAATGTTTAATATATAAGAGAACAATATCATTCTCATATCAATATAATATTAAAATAATTAAATAATATTTCACTAAAAGCATCATTAAAGTAGTGGAATTTATGTGCTTTCATTTAAAATAAAGTCTTCCTTATGTACCTATTTAAAATAAATATTTTAATAGATAAAATTCATGAGAATATATCATTGTGGAAGCTCCATTGGCTTTCCTTTACATATATTTTTCATTGACACAAGTTTTATATATAATTAAAAACATAGAAAATTCAATGAATTTGATCACCTACAGTATTCTATGTGAGAAGTGTTGGATAAAAAGCAATATACAATAAATATATATTATAAGTAAGAAACGTCATCGATGATCACCTAGAAGAATATCCAAGCACAACATATAGAAGAAAAATTCTCCCAATATATAGAGAAAATAAAAAAGTTAAGTGAAGCATATTTAGAAACCAGCAAAACCAAACTTGTTAGAGTAACAACACCAACTCTACATAAAATTGGAGCAAGCAATAAACTAAATTTAGAGAGTAAAAAACCACAAAATATCCTATTTATTCCCTTTTTTAACAATCAAGGCAAGTCAATGAGACACCTATGTACCACTATTGATCGTACCTTGACCAATGAAGTGTTGAAGTTATTGTTGTCCTGCTGACTGGGCCGGTCGTTGAATGAATGAGAGGACGGGGTCCGGCTTCTGTTGAGCACCTCGGGTGGTACTGCAAAGACACTCCGACGATCTAGTGAGAGGTCGCTCGAGGCGAGATAACACAAGGTAAGAGAACGCACACGATGCCATGTGCGAATGGCATATATATACTGTAGAGTCCCGACCGTTAGCGAAGATTTCGGCCGGTCCCGAGAATTGCGGTCCAAGCACCGTGTTTGGGCCGGTTTCGTTGGGTCGGGCCGACGCCCACTTGCCGTTGGCGATCCTTGTAATTGCCGATACACCGGAGCAGCTTGCCCCCAAGCCTAGGTCGGCTAAGAGCGGCCGAGGCTTGAATCGCTGCCCCGTGTCGTGTTGTAAGCGGCGGGTTGCATTGCGCAATCGGTCTCCATCTCTTGAAGTGTGTGGTTGCTACCACGCTAAGTCGGCGGGTGGTCGCTGCCACTGAGTGCATGTGGTCGCTGCCATTCATGCTTGCGATAGTTGTAGTCGGTCTCTTCCGGCCGTGTTCGGCAGTCAATGCTCGTTATTGGGTCATTGCTCGACCTCGGTCATTCGATGACACTGATGGTTGTGCCAACTCGGTGGCACTTGACGTAGGTCAACACGGTGACATTCGATTGGGCCAACTCGGTGGCGCTCGATGTAGACCGCTTGGGGCCTACTGTTTGTGTGGGTCGCCGACGACTTGGGCCATTCGATGGCGCTCGATTGTAGACCGCTCGGGCCTACACTTGTTGGTGGGTCCGCCGACCCTTGGGCCATTTCGATGGCGCTCGATTGTAGACCGCTCGGGGCCTACTCTGTTTGTGGGTCCTTCTGACCCTTGGGCCATTTCGATGGCGCTCGATTGTAGACCGCTCGGGGCCTACTCGCACGACGAGCTACCAATCATACCTTCTTGCATGCGAAATAAATTACAAAGTACTACTTTTAAAAGGCCGGGCCTCAGTAAACAACCCTGGTGGGGAAAAAGAGCGCCCGCCTGACATTTATTCATAAATCGTTAGTCTGTCCTGTTATCACGAGGACTGTCTTGTTCTTCAAACGACCTATCCTGCTCTTCTCTGGGCCGCGCACGGGCGACCTTTCTAGCGAATAGTGCTTCTTCATAGGCCATATGATCGTTGGCCCTTCGTAGGAACATGGTCAGATCCATGTAACGATTTAGGCCGAACTTGTAACACCCCCTTTCTATAATAAGCTAATTAAGTTAATAAAAATCAGAGTTTTCAAAAAAACTTTCCACGCACCTCAAAGAGGGTGGTACATTTAATGAAAACAACATCAAGACATATTTAAAATCCCATCTCATCAAGCGCATAAATGCATATCACAGTCATGTGGATTAAAACCATCAAAACAACCTGTTTAGTGTTTACAGTAATCCAGAAAATGTTCAAAACAGCGGAAAATAAATTGAGTTCATCTCACTTAACACATAACTCAAATCGGTTTAATTCATAGCATAAAATAATAGTGCTAGACCCCAATCCCGGTGTTACTAGAATCGAGCCGACACAAAATCCCAAGGAAGCCTAGACCTCCTCACTCGAGAATCACCGCATGTCGCCACGAGAGCGGGCAACATAAAATGCTAGGGTGAGTCTCTTTACATAAATAATAACAAATAAGATAAGCATTATAAGTAGAAAACATCTAGCAACAATAACTCTTCGCAATTGAGACATTTAGCACTCAAGTATCATAGCAGAACAACAATCTCAAATTAATTAAGTATCAATAAGCAATCTATGAATGTATGAGTTTATGCATGGGTGCAATATGCATGTGGATCCATCACCTTCGCTTTTTGCCCAATGGGCACCCTTCGCTTTGGCCAAGCCCCCTTCGCTTTTGGCAAGCCCCCTTCGCTTTATGCATATGCTTTATGCGACACCATGACAATGCACCATACACAATATATCACTACCACATTCATTGTCACATCACTTAAGATATCACCACAACACAACCCTTCGCTTTGGGCGAAGCCCCTTCGCTTATTAACCCTTCGCTTTGGCGAAGCCCACATCATTATTTAATTCAACACCTCAATATTAACTCACCACTTTGTTATCATTTATTATCACCACTTCACCAATTATTAACCACCACTTTATCAATTATTAATTATCACCTCATCAATTATTAATCCTCACCTCATCAATTATTAATCATCACCTCATCAATTATTAATCCTCACCTCATCAATTATTAATCACCATCTTAACAATTATTAGATTAAATCCCACCTAAGGGCCAAACCACCTCATAAGGACCTTTTCTTCACTTAAGGACCATTTTGACACACCAAAATTAATTTAGGGGCTTAGGAAAATTATTGACATATTGGGACTAATTAGACACTAGAGGATCATTTTGTCACACTATTAATTAATTTATTACTTTGAGACTTATATGGCATAGTAGAGCTAATTAGGCACTAAGAGATTATTTTGTCACGCCAAGGATTAATTTAATTCTTAGGGACTAATTTGTCACACCAAGGATTAAATTAATTCTTAGGGACTAAACCATCACTTAGACACATTTTAATCCAACAAATCCATTATCCAATTAAGTCATATACACCTAATTCACACACATACTCATACTTCATTTCTTTCCAACAAACATATCATCAAAACGATCCAAATATACCTAACACCCATTTATTCACAACAAAACAATCACACTCATATAACACCCAAAATGCATATCAATCCCATTTCAACAACAACATAGTGGGTTCCTCAAAAATCAATCCAACACAACAACAATCAAACCAAATAACACTCAATCAACATATAATCACTATTCATCATCTTCACCAAATAATTCAATAATTATTTTAAAACCCTAACCTCCATACAATACAAATCTTATAAGCTATTATGAATGAAAAGACCCCTAACCTTAGGAATTTGAAGACACAAGCTCTCCTCCACTTAAAGCTCCAAGAGCCACCAACACTCACTCAATCCAACTTTGAGCTTCCAATACTCATCCATGGTGAAATGAACAATAAAAGGATTGAGAGATTGAAACTTATATCAATGAAAAGAGCATGAAAAACTAGAGAGATTGGAACCAAAATCAACTTACCAAATCAAAAGATGAAGGAGATCTAGTTCCCCCCTTTCCATGGCACCCACGGCCTCTCTCTCTCTCTCTCTCTCTCTCTCTCTCTCTCTCCACCATCGGCCAGCCCCCTTCCTCTTCTCCACCTAGCACCGCCGCCTCCTCCTCCTTCTTCTCGCACCACCTTCTCTTTTTCTCTCTTCTCTCTCCTTCTCTTCTTTCTTTCTTTCTTTTTTTCTTCTTCCCTCTCTCTCCTCTTTCTTTTCCTCTCGGTCTCCCCCTGTTTCTCACCGTCCGCTCTCCCTCTTAATTCAATTCCTTCCCTTCACTTAACCCTAGGCCCAATTGATTTGGGCCAAAGGCCTCCTATTTCCTACACCTCCCTTTTTACTTCCACCTCTCCTACTACTTAAACAACTTCTAATTAAAACAATAAACCTCAAATTAATTAATCAATTCCAATATTTCTCCACAACTTAATTAATCCACTTAAATAAATGTTGCAAGCCTTAAATAACTTAATTAAACAATTAAATTATTTTGGGGCGTTACAACTCTCCCCCACTTAGAATATTTTCGTCCTCGAAAATACTCACGAAGCAATACCCAACTCCTTCTCGCCTCTAACCGTACTCATCATAATCTATCGTACACTACGGTAACAAACCACGCACCTTCTCTACACTCTTACCCTTAGCAGATATTCTAACCTGTAGGGTATCCAGATCCTACTCGACTACTCAACTACCATCTATTCCGATGCAGGGGCACTATACCCTCAACTACGATTTGTGATTAGCTTACCCTCTTTAAATTTCCAATCTCTGGTGCTCACTTCCGAACTCGGCCTCCTAATCCAACCTATCTCATTCATCTAATTGACCTACTCGTCGTCATTACTAATAATTCCACATCGAGTTCCACAACAACCGCACTAACACTAACATGCAAAACTTATCTTTTCTAAAACTTTTGACTAACAAGGTCTAAGTAACAGAGGCCCGCCCACGTGGCTTTTTTTTTTTTTTTTTTTTTCTCTAATATATATTTAACAGATATTTAAAATGAAATGGCTGAATGAATGGTCATTAACTATTCTTGAGTGAGACCAATTCCAACCGATAAAACAGATTGATTACAAAAAATAAACCTAGTAAAAGTTTAATAATTCAAGTGATACAAGCTGGACTATCCTAAAAGATAAAACCATAGATAACTCAAATCATATCCAATGATAACCAAGTCAATTATGGGAAGTCCCCATTGGATGCAGAATAACAAAACAACAATAATTTTGTGCTATTTTTGAATTGAAATTCGAGAATGCAAAAACAAAAATATATAGCATGACCAAAGCAACAAAATTTGTGCGCCCCTTTCAAAGCAATGCACATGAGTACAACTAATAAGTAGAGAAAGCAGTGAAGAATAAGCTCACACCATAAATTATTCAAACATCATCTCATGTAAAATATGATCCTATAAGTCATAAAATTCAGAAATCTCAATATCATTAACAAGCACTAAAAAAAAGCAGGAGTTAACATGTGAAATATCCATACTTAGTTAACACCACTCTAACATTTACTCAATTTTTCATTTACCCTCTAACCACACAATTCAATTACCACTTTAAACATGTATCAAAATTTCTAACGAAAATTCGGCAGAGTTTCCTCCGTAATATGGACATCCCAAAATAATTTTTACTGTATAACCAGTCCAGAACATCAATTAAAACCAGAACATATCATACCTCATATCTCAATTCAACTTCGAAGTACTCAAGCGCATATACAAAATTTACGGTTTTCCAAAAGATTTGTAAATTCAACTAACACAGACCCACAATCGAAAACCATATTCAAGCATAACAATTAAACAATCAAATCTTTATGGTTTCATTCTAAGTTCCAAACAAACATAATTTCTCCAAAATGGCGTTTTTGACTCGAAAATTCACGAAACTCCAATTTCCGAAAACCGTTCAAACATAACATAAACAACATTTTAAAATTCTCTAAATGTGAGTAAAACTCACCTTTTTGTTTCAAAAGATTTTACCTCGTCAAACCATGAAATTATTGTAAGACCTCGTCATTTTCAAATAACATCAATCCATGACCTAATCGGTCCTAAAGCTAAAATCATGTCGCATCTTGTAATAAAATTCTAAACAACTAGGAACAGAATTTAACACAAATCTTGACATCACGTTCATTCCCAAAAACACGGAATTTTCCAAGTACCGTTTCTTTTGAAAATCATAGAATTCACAATTTTTGTCCAAAAGGAAAAACTATACGCAACTCCAAATTTTATTATAACGCGAACATGTTGCCACACTGACATAACCACTCATTATTTTCAAAATTTAGTTTTCCGACATAAACTCGGGAGTTAGAAAAGTCAATCATTTCATCCTTGCCAAAAAGGAGGCTATCTGCGAATCCTAACCTTAATTGTTATAACCAAGCACCGCATTTCATTTCAATACATAACTTCAAAATAATTTTAGCACAAATCAAAATTAAACTCATGTGCATTACTGTGAAACAATCAACCTATATAGCAAATGTCAATCAAGGGTAACAAGATTCAACAAACAATCCTTCAAATATTGTCTATCCACTACACTTAGGCACACTACACCTAAGCACCCCCTAACCTCGGCCATTATACTACACAATGCTTCGGTACACTCTTTTGGCACCTCGGTTCTCTACACTACGTCACGGTAAGCTTCACTACCCTTACTATTCAAACGTACCTAAACCTCGGTACTACATTACTTTGACTCCCACATACTACGTCATATGCATATTACACTCAACACACCTATGGTTGAACAACTACACCTCAGTTCATATGTAGTCCTATGCACCTAACCTTACGTCAATCTATATCCAAACCACAAACAATGCCTTCCTCAGCTCGGCATTCCTACTTTTCGTACCGAATTTTAATCACCTAATCATCAAGGTTACACATTATCATCTAGATCCTATATAGGTACTCCCTCAACTACCATACTTTTTAAAAACCATTTCTCTACCTTAGGCTTTCCGGAAACCATATTTCTAAACTCTTTCCAAGAAGGCATGCTCTATTTTCTTTGCATGAACTTCAAATCCAAAGTGTCAATCCTTATTTTGACATCTCCCCACTATCAAACCCCAAATCAAACTCAAACATCCATAAGGCACCTATTTATCTAACGAGTTAATAGTCAACCAAACTTGCACATACCACTCAATCAATCAAGTTGAAATTAGTACATATTCCGAATTTATAGAAACCACGAGTTATTGTCGCCTCTTTCATTGGGAATGAGTTATCGGGGTGATCGGTCCCTCCTACTCATGCAACCAACTAATTAAGGTCACAAAAACTACTTTCTTTCAAATTTATATCTACTACATTAAAAGACTTTTAACTTGTGATCCGAGTGCGAAGGCGTTGTCACGACTTTCACTCCTATGACGTCGTTAGAACTCTTTTAATCACACATCTTAATGATACAGACAACAGTCACGAACAGACAAAATCAATGGTATAACCACCAGTTACACAGTTCAGTCACATATACTTCAATAATACAATATAATTTTCAATCGTGATCTAACAATTAAGTCATAAGGCACGTCAGTTAATTAACAAGTCAACAAAATTAACTTGATAATAAGCGGCAACATAGTTATGATTTAAAAGCGAGTACCAAGACTCGAGGGTTATGAGACTCGACAACTTGGCGGACGGACCGAATCGCTCGATACCACTTATGTAACACCCGCTTCTATAATAAGCTAATTAAGTTAATAAAAATCGAGTTTTCAAAAAACTTTCCACGCACCTCAAAGAGGGTGGTACATTTAATGAAAACAACATCAAGACATATTTAAAATCCCATCTCATCAAGCGCATAAATGCATATCACAGTCATGTGGATTAAAACCATCAAAACAACTGTTTAGTGTTTCTGATAATCGAGAAAATGTTCAAAAGCAATGGAAAATAAATTGAGTTCATCTCACTTAACACATAACTCAAATCGGTTTAATTCATAGCATAAAATAATAGTGCTAGACCCCAATCCCGGTGTTACTAGAATCAGAGCCGACACAAAATCCCAAGGAAGCCTAGACCTCCTCACTCAGAATCACCGCATGTCGCCACGAGAGCAGCAACATAAAATGCTAGGGTGAGTCTCTTTACATAAATAATAACAAATAAGATAAGCATTATAAGTAGAAAACATCTAGCAACAATAACTCTTCGCAATTGAGACATTTAGCACTCAAGTATCATCATAGCAGAACAACAATCTCAAATTAATTAAGTATCAATAAGCAATCTATGAATGTATGAGTTTATGCATGGGTGCAATATGCATGTGGATCCATCACCTTCGCTTTTTGCCCAATGGGCACCTTCGCTTTGGCGAAGCCCCCTTCGCTTTTTGGCCGAAGCCCCCTTCGCTTTATGCATATGCTTTATGCGACACCATGACAATGCACCATACACAATATATCACTACCACATTCATTGTCACATCACTTAAGATATCACCACAACACAACCCTTCGCTTTTGGCCGAAGCCCCCTTCGCTTATTAACCCTTCGCTTTGGCCGAAGCCCACATCATTATTTAATTCAACACCTCAATATTAACTCACCACTTTGTTATCATTTATTATCACCACTTCACCAATTATTAACCACCACTTTATCAATTATTAATTATCACCTCATCAATTATTAATCCTCACCTCATCAATTATTAATCATCACTTCATCAATTATTAATCCTCACCTCATCAATTATTAATCACCATCTTAACAATTATTAGATTAAATCCCACCTAAGGGCCAAACCACCTCATAAGGACCTTTTCTTCACTTAAGGACCATTTTGACACACCAAAATTAATTTAGGGGCTTAGGAAAATTATTGACATATTGGGACTAATTAGACACTAGAGGATCATTTTGTCACACTATTAATTAATTTATTACTTTGAGACTTATATGGCATAGTAGAGCTAATTAGGCACTAAGAGATTATTTTGTCACGCCAAGGATTAATTTAATTCTTAGGGACTAATTTGTCACACCAAGGATTAAATTAATTCTTAGGGACTAAACCATCACTTAGACACATTTTAATCCAACAAATCCATTATCCAATTAAGTCATATACACCTAATTCACACACATACTCATACTTCATTTCTTTCCAACAAACATATCATCAAAACGATCCAAATATACCTAACACCCATTTATTCACAACAAAACAATCACACTCATATAACACCCAAAATGCATATCAATCCCATTTCAACAACAACATAGTGGGTTCCTCAAAAATCAATCCAACACAACAACAATCAAACCAAATAACACTCAATCAACATATAATCACTATTCATCATCTTCACCAAATAATTCAATAATTATTTTAAAACCCTAACCTCCATACAATACAAATCTTATAAGCTATTATGAATGAAAAGACCCTAACCTTAGGAATTTGAAGACACAAGCTCTCCCTCCACTTAAAGCTCCAAGAGCCACCAACACTCACTCAATCCAACTTTGAGCTTCCAATACTCATCCATGGTGAAATGAACAATAAAAGGATTGAGAGATTGAAACTTATATCAATGAAAAGAGCATGAAAAACTAGAGAGATTGGAACCAAAATCAACTTACCAAATCAAAAGATGAAGGAGATCTAGTTCCCCCCTTTTCCATGGCACCCACGGCCTCTCTCTCTCTCTCTCTCTCTCTCTCTCTCCACCATCGGCCACCCCTTCCTCTCTCTCCACCTAGCACCGCCGCCCCTCCTCCTCCTTCTTCTCGCACCACCTCTCTTTTCTCTCTTCCTCTCTCTCCTTCTCTTTCTTTCTTCTTTTTTTTTTTCTTCTTTCCTCTCCTCTTTCTTTTCCTCTCGGTCTCCCCCTGTTTCTCACCGTCCCCTCTCCCTCTTAATTCAATTCCTTCCCTTCACTTAACCCTAGGCCCAATTGATTTGGGCCAAAGGCCTCTATTTCCTACACCTCCTTTTTACTTCCCTCTCCTACTACTTAAACAACTTCTAATTAAAACAATAAACCTCAAATTAATTAATCAATTCCAATATTTCTCCACAACTTAATTAATCCACTTAAATAAATGTTGCAAGCCTTAAATAACTTAATTAAACAATTAAATTATTTTGGGGCGTTACAGAACTCTTCTGCAAAGCTGTGGTCCGGTCTGATCCCACGCTTGAGATACTTCACTTGTCTCTCTCTGTCGGTCGCGCCACAGCTGCTCGGCCTCGGCGTTGAATCGCTCTATGTACTGTCTCAATGATTCGTTGGCCTCTTGGATAATCGTACCCAAGTGCTCTTCCTGCCGCTCTAGGCATCTGTTGGCCGTGTAGTTGGCCAAGAATGTTCTAACTAGGCCGTCCCAAGACGAGATGGTGTTGGGCGGTAGGCTCTCCCACCACTCCAGTGCTCGTTCCTCGAGCGACTATGGAAAGAGTCTGCACTTCATGGTCGTTCCTAGCTCCCTATAGCTGCAGTAATTGTTGAAGTACCTTAAGTGTCTGTCTGGATCCCCACGGCCGTTGAATTTATTCAAATTTGGGGGTTTCCTCAGGTCTCTGGGGATACGGTAACGGCGTATCTCTCTAACTAAGGGTCCATGGCCGGTCGGGATACCACTCGGCCCAAAAGGTTGCATGGGAAGGTATGCCCCATTACTCGGCATTTGGTAGAACACACCGCTCGCTGGCGGACCATACGACAAATGGCATTTGAGAAGATTGTTGTCCTGGTCGCCGAAATGGTGTCTCCTCGGTCATTTGGGGACATCCACGATTTCTCCATCACGATAGTCATCAAACTCTTCGTACGAGTCCCACGATCGACTTCTCGACCTTCGAGAACCGGAGGACTCCCAAAGAGAATACCTGGTAGGCGAGCGACCTGACTCAGGACGTGTTTGCTGGTGTTTTTAGCAAACAATCACTAGTTTTCAATATCGAGACTGTGAGATCAAACTAGAAAATCTCTTTGACAATTGCCATTGAGTTTGTGTTTTTTGAAGTACGTAAGAACAGAGAATGGTAGAAAGAAATAACTTGAGAGCGAAGTAAAAGCAATAAATGCAACGAACGTAAAAAGAAAGTAAAAATTGCATTAAGATGATAGAAAGAAAAGTGGTTCACCAACACGCATAAAGGATCTGTTTTAGCTCGTGTTTCGCTTTGACTTGGAAGTTGAGTTTTTCGCAGTTTTTGTAGAATGTGGTGACCTCGATTTCCTATTACAAAGGGGTATTTATACTCCTAGGAACAATCGTGGGGAAAAGGGCGCCTCCTAAAACTACGGAGAGTAACCGCCACTACTTGCACTACAAGAATAAGCTCAGATTGCCACCAACATTTGCCACGGAGGATCGTCCGTCGCTAATTTTGCGACGGATTTGCGATTTAAAAGAGATGTTGGACATGAGCGCTAAAAATCCCGCTTAAATTTGCCACGGAAATAGATGTCGGTCGCTAGTTTGCCACGGATTTACCACGGACTTGTGAAAGGACAGAAATTTGCCACGGAGATGCCGTGGCAAGTCCGTGGCAAACAACTACAAACATACTTTTATTTCTCTCCCACTCTCGAGACCTTTACTCCCACTCTCATTTCATTCTCCTCTCTTACTCTCTCCGTCTCGCGCGAGACCTTTCATCGCCACGACCCACCACCCACGATGGCACACGACCCACCATCCCACCACCACAACCACCGTTCCTCCTTCAATTCTCTTCTCCTAACTTTGCTCTCAACTCTCTTCTCGGAACCCTCGTTGTCAATTGCAACTCTCGTTCTCTCATCTCTCGAACTCTCAAATCGAGAAATCTTTGAAGCTCAAATCGGTGAAGAACTTCCACTGAGATCTTCGACTCAAATCTTCCATAACTAGGCTAACCTTGTTCCTTATTATCTCCATTCAGATTTTCCTCAAATCTGAATGTCTCTCCGTTATTCGCTAAATCGCTACAGAAACCTTCCAAGAAAAGCTTCTCGTTCTCAAATTCTTCATCCACGTTTTTTCTCTCGTCGGAGATCTAGAGTTTGGTTTTCGTTTTCAAAAAACATTCTCTATCGATCTCACCCTTTCAGTTTAGTTTTTAGTTTTCGTTTTCCCTTATTTCTTCTGGATTTCACTTCCTTTTACTGATTTCATTTTGTTTTTTGTTTTTTATTTTCTATATTTTGCAGATTTGAGTCATCTAAACTTGAAAAACTGAGAAGAAAGTTTGAACAACCACAATGTTGTCAATCGCAAAACTAAGAAGAGAACAACAACAATACCATCGCAAAGAGAACTTGGTGAGGTATAATCTCTACCAGATTGCACACCATGTGTTTGATAAAATGTAGGTGTAGATGTATCCTCTATTTTTAATATGAATGTACTATTCATGTTCATGGGTATTTTATTATAACTTGTCTGAAAGTAATTAAGTTATTTAGTCACATAATAAGTTGAAAAAGTATTAAGAACATTCCAGTCAAAAAATCAAATGTTAAATGTGAATAAGAGATTTCTTTGATAGTTAAATCAAAATGTTGTTATTGCACTTTATTTGATAATTAGTAGTTTTGAAAATGAATGAAACATTGGGGAAACTGTGTTGTGTTGCCTTTGATGGAAAAGGTTTATTCATTTGTTTTTAGTTGGACTTTGCAATGGCATGAATGTGGTTTTGTGATTGTTAATCACTATAAACTAGCTTTAGCTTAACTTAATAGCTGTCATTAGTTAGTTTACATTCAGTTAGAAAGTTATGTAGTTTGTTAGTCTCTTATTGTTTGTTCTGTAGCCATATCAGCTCACTTACAATTGTATATATTAGTTCTAAAGTGAAGCAGTAAAGATCAGATCAGATTTTCAGCTTAAACATTCTGTTCTGCTCTCCTTTTTCTCTGTTGAGTTCTCTGTTTCTCCATGGGAGCTTAAACTTGATTTTATTATTACATTGTTTACATGCGTGTTTGATTTTGTTATGTCGAAAACTGATTTTGGATGAATTGATTTTGTATAACTGATTTTGGATGAAAGTGAGTTGAATGTAAAGTGATATATATTTGGATGAATTCATGTAAATGTGAGTTTGACAATAAGTTTTGAGTAAAAATCACTTTTGAAAGAAGAAGCTAAAAATCCTAGCTTCGAGTTAAAATCAATTTTACTGGAGAACACCCAAACATTCTAAAAACAATTGATGTTCCAGAGTCACTTTTGGCTCTCCCAAAAATTAACCCAAGTATTTGCTTGTAATGAGGTTTCATTATTGGCTTGTAACTGCATAATGTGCTTTAATTATCTAGTGTGTGTGGTTAGTAACTTGGATGGTTAGTCATAATTGGATGCCTCTGTTGCAGCTTAAAAGGTTGAAGCTTCGGAAAATCAATTGGGATGCAGATACTTATGAATTTGATGAGGTGCTCGCTGAATTTGCCTCTTCATTCATTGGTTTGGGTTCAAACTCCGATCTTTTGATAATCAGGCTTGTTAGTATGTGAGGGTGCATTAACAAGTGGTTGAAACTTAATTTCCTTTTTTATAACAAAATTGTTCAAATATGCTGTCATGAATTCATTCCAGCACTTGAAAACTAGTTTGAGTGAAGTGAAGTGGGTTAATCTTGACAAAGTTTGTATTCTCATGTGTGGAATATGCACAGGTTTGATAATCCATTACCTTGTTATTCTGATACGTAATTAGGTGAGTCTATGTTATATTCCAATTCAATTTCATTTGTGCTTGTAGGTCTTGGGGATGCTGTCAATGTTGCCTTACCTTGATATTCTGTTGGAATCTTTGGATTTGGAGTTGTTGCCCTTGTTGTATGTTACCCTGCTGCCTTTTTCTGTTACTGTGTGTATTGTAGCTTTTATAGTAACTGATAAGAGATATATTAACTCCTGCTCTTCTCTTTGATCCAAATTTTAGGTCGCTAAAGGGGCAAGGTTTCTTTGGTGCATCAAGAAACATTGAGGTTTTAGTTTCACCAATTTTAACAAGGTAAAATGCTTTACTATACCACCTAATTCTCTAAGATTAAGGTCACAACATAAATTAAATGAATGTAATTCTGGTTTTATTCTTGTTGGCACATGGAAGCTAAGAAGTTTGGGGTCAATGAGTTTCGAACCCAAAGGATCATGAGAAACCGATTACAATAGGTCGATTCAACAATTTAGAATATTATATATGTATCTTTTATCCATGCCTTTCCCATTTTGAATTTTGAAGTGTGATGTTATTGAACTAAGGATTAAAAATGTTGTTGAATGTATTGGCAATATCAGGCCATGGTTTCAACATTCAAATGTGTCCCTAATGTATGTAAAACTAAACATATTTTTCCGACTTGTGTATGTGAAGAGTTTATAAACCTTACCGAGTCTAAGGTGAAACTTGATTAAGTGGTTAGTAATTTGTTGTCATCTTTTCGAGTAAGTTTTTAAGGACAAGTCATGTTGTTTTTGAAGGTCGGATTGCAATGGATTCTTTCTTTGTATAACAAATTAAATGGAATTTTAGGCGATGAGATGGGTCTTGGCAAAACAAAGTCAGTCGATATAATGTTTTGTTGTGCCCTCCCTTAAATGTAATATGAAACTAGTTCTTTTGAATTGCTTTTAATAATTTAGGTGATCAACTAAAATGCTATGTAATGTGTTGTAACAGTGAGGCTGGAGAGCTTTCTTCGAAGTAGTTCTTATTAGCTTTAACAATTGAAGGGCTCTGTCTCTTGAAAGCTTGAACAGTTCTCGATGAATTATGGGTTATGTTAGGCCTAGCCTAAGTCTGATGAAAATTTGACCAATTCCATGTAATTTCTCTATTTTTTTTTTCTGCAAATTGCTATTTGTTATTACAAGCTTTTACTAGCCATGTTATTTGATTATTGCCAAAAAGCATGCACATTTGAGAGTTTAACTCTACATATTTAAGTAAAGTACTTTAATTACTTGTGTGTATGTCTCTGTTTTGCCTAGTTGAAAATTATTTTAAAGTGTGTGTAGGAAATGAGCGTGAAGCAAATAATTATCAAAAAAAAACTTAACTTTTAAAGTCGGATATTCATGTCATCCGACGTTATAATAAAACTTTCAAAGCCGGATGTTTGATAACCCAATTTGTGAAGAAGTTGGAGTAGTAGGAAACTACTGCTCCATTTATTTTTTTAATTTTTTTTAAAAATTTGCGACGGAATTGCCTCGGATTTGCGACGGAAAAATTTGCCACGGATTTGCGACGGAAAAATTTGCCACGGATTTGCGACGGAAAACTTTGCCACGGATTTGCGACGGAAAAATTTGCCACGGAAAAGTCCGTGGCAAACGATTTGCGACGAGCGTTTTTGCCACCATTTTTGGTCCGTGGCAAATCCGTGGCAAATGTTGTTTTGCCACGGAAATTTGTACATTTGCCACGGAAATGTCCGTGGCAAATCAGCGATTTTCTTGTAGTGTTGCTGCTCTGCACTTTCGACTGACCCGTTGTCAACCGCTTGACGAAATGTTGAGCCCAGCTCTGTCGAAGTGTTTTGTCCTCTCTTGTCGAAGGTTTCTTGTATTACTTGCTTCATAGCTTTGAGAGTTAAGCTTGTCGAAGCTCACTTGCACTCCTTGCATATTGTCTGCCTTTCCTGTCGAAATCATGGTGTACTGACCTGAATATTGACCTATGGCCCACAGAACAATATTAAATGTGAAGTCAACCCCATTTAAAGCTTCATTTAATGTACTGTCGAAATTTTGAGGTAACAGATTGCCCCCCAAAAAATGCTTTTCGACGGAATAAGGAAAGGAGTTAAGAAAAGGCATTTTTTGAATACTGTGCAATGGTCACTTTTACCGCCTTTTGCACTTCAACAGTGGTCGAAAAGACAGTCATCATTACTTGCGCAGGTTAAACGAACCGTTTTATTGGCACACGTCGCATAGTTGGTGGGCCATCACGTCTCCCAAACGTCAGAACGCGCGAGTTATGGCGAACGTGCCAATAGCTGCTCACTTCCAAACATATATAAACGGCTACAACCCTTCAATTCCTCTTTCCTCAGTTTGAAACCTTGTGAAGTCCTTCTGCGCTCTTCATTCCTGCGTTTTGCAAAACCTCAAATTTCACCAAAGTTTCAAACTTTCGTATTTTTTCCTTTACTCTAACCCGATTTCAACTCGCACTCACTTTCTCTTACTTATGGCTTCATCATCCTTTCAGTAGTGACGCGACACGAGAGTTCAAAGAGGAACGATGAATCCGTAAACATTCAAACCCTAGATGGCTTCGTTGATGAACCCGACATCAACGATTTAACGATCTACTCACCGCGCACTCTGTACTAATCCCCCATCGAGGTTTATACCCATGCTTACTTGGGTCCTCGCGCCGATATCTTCTTTGGAAACTACTGAAGTTTCTGAGATTTTCCCTAGCCATGTTCGCCTTCAACCTAGAATCTTTGCTGAAACCCCTTTTCATTTAGAGTTTCTGACTAACCCTTCTAGGGTCTTTAGGTCTGCTCCTAGGCTCGACCAACAAAACTACATAGACTGGCTTGACAAAGTAGAAGCTAAGAAAGCCAAAGTCTGGAAAAAACAGGGCATCTTCGACCTTATCCAATTGTCTAGGTATGGGCCCAAATACGATAGCACCCTACTTTTGGTCGCTATGCGATTGGGATCAGTACCACCCATAGCCTTCACCTGAAATGTGGCATGTTATCCCCCACTCTGCTAGATGTGGCTGCCATTACAGGTCTGAAACCCTTAGGAGAGACCTTCGATCCCACACATCCTGACTATACATACGGTTTCAAATTCACCAATGCCACCTTTGCCCCTTACATTGCTGAGCACCATAGGCTTGACACTGAGGAAGTGTCTGCTATAGAACATGTAGCCTTTCTAACTCTGTGGTTATCTATTTTCGTTTTCGCACACGCTCTCCAAGTTTCCAAAACTTACATCCCCTTGGCTGTCAACTCCATGACCGAGAAGACATCAACCTTGCCAAGTTGATTTTAGGGCTCTCTACCAAAGAACTTGATAATCTTTGTTATAGAGTTGAAAGAGAATGAACCGCCACCAAGTTTTTGGCTTCGCCCACTATGGTCGCTGCGAGTTGTGGCTGTTGGCCACTTTCGAGTCTCGACTAAACTTGTATATCCCCAAGTCTGCTCGACTAACTGTGGAGAATAGCAGCACTGAAGGGATTCGATTGGCGCAGTTTAGGCCTAAACAAGCAACCCTTTCTGCCGAAGAATCCTTTCTAGCCTATTTCGAAATCTTCTTGAAATGTGCCACTTTTACAGATTCTATGGCTCCCTTTGTCCAGAGGTCTCTGTGGTCCAAAGATGGTTTAAACAACCATTTCCTTCTTCCTCTGTCGAGCCTGCTGAGGAAGTTAACCGAATTTGGCAAGCTTACCTCTCTCCTTCTGTCCTCTCCACTAGGCTTACCCCTGGCAAAACAAAAAATAGTTTGGGAATTACTAGATATTTCCCAAGTTATTTTGCTAGGCAGTTTGGCCTCTGTCAAATTCGCCCTGCACCAGTGTGCTTTCACAGGCGAGACTTTATAAGTCCAGAATCAGAGGTGGCTTATAAACAAGCCTTCAAGAGATTTCATTACAAAGCCTTGAACTTTGAACCTCTCAAATTCAATCCACGGTTTTCATGTACTGAAAAATTTCATGAATGGTGGACCGGTTATTACACCAACGCTGCTGGGGAAGCCATTGATACTTTTGCTGACAACATTGTGAAGAAATTGGTAGCAGCCTTCCCTTCGAACAACACTGGTAAACACTTTCGACACTCAAAGCTTCATAAGTCTTAACTACTTATAACTTAGCTTCGTTTCTATTTGCTTACCAATGTTTTCGATATTTTCAGAAAAACCTGCAACTAAGTTGAAGGTCAAGGTAGGCAAAGCTACCACATCAAAACCTTCTCCCCAAGTCACGAAGAAGGTGGCAGCAAATCCCATTCCCGACAACACTCCAAAAAAGGTATGGCACTTTCCACTTATCTTAAGTTGTCTGTTGACTATGGCTTTTACTCATGTTGGAAATTTCCTCCAGGTGACAACCCAAACAGCTAAAACTCTTCAAAAGCCTAAAGCCAAAAAGAAATTGGTTATTCCTTCCAGCTCTGAGGTACTGTATACACGTCGACATTTCTCTTCGATTTTATCATTCACTTTCTTGTGGCATCACCTGTACCATAACTTGATCTCTTTTGCAGGACACTGAAAGTGATGACAACATTCCTCTCACTCAGAGGTCGAAGAAAAGGGCTTTACCTGAATCCCAAAGGGCAGCTCAAGGCATCACCATCACCGAGCCTTCTGAATCACCTTCTTCTCCTCCAATTAAGAGGCTTAAGGTACATAAGGTAACTTTCCTTTCGACGTCATTTCGTACCTCTTGGATCTTCACCTTTCCAGTTCTAACTTAAATAGTATTACTTCACATCAGCGGTGTAAGTGGACTGCTCGTCGAGAATCCTGGCGTTGAGTCTTTGATTGAGGTTGCTGAACGGGAATTGTCGGCTCCAATGCTTCCTTTCCCTTCTTCGCCTCAAGGTGTGATTCTTTCAAGAGGTTTTTCGTGCACTTGCGACCACAGGATTCCCTTTCAAGAGCTTGTTCCAAATGTGGGAGTAGAAGCGGTTGTCGAAGAGAACGCCCAAGTTCCGAGCCTAACATCCCGTAAGTCGAAGAGCGAAGAAGATGGCTACCTCCGTCGAAATTCTCAAGAAAATATGATCGATCAAGAACAAGAGGAGCCTAGAGTGGAGGAGAGCTCGCAGATCAAGGTGCTTACGCCAAAGAGTCATCCAACAACAGCCACAAGTAGCGATCAAGAATTGGGTGAGCTAAAGAAGATGAATCCCTTGGCAGCCTTGAAGATCATGTTGAGTCTTAAGAGCTCGTCGAGCCGCTTGATTTGCAGTTCTTCGAACAACTCTCTAAGTTCTATCAATCAGAGAGGCGGTCGAAAGCTCGCTTCGCCACCGGTGAAGACGAAGGTATTAGAAGGGATTTGGTGGCGACCATTGAGAATGATCCATCTGTGTATCTTGAGGTGAAATCCCTCATTCACAAGATCACCAAATTGGACCCTCCTCAACACATCCTTTCATTCTTCATGGAATTCGGCCCCATTTTTGAGCAACTTTCTCTTCTAATCACCCAACGGTCGAACACCTCCAAGCGAAAGGTTCAAGAGAATCAACTCTGCGAAGTGGAGCTCGCCTCTCTCAAGGCCGATCAAGACGACATCGAGGCTCTCGAAACCCAAGCAGCCAACGATGAGAAAGCAATCGTTGAATGGGATGCAGAGATTGCGCGTATTGACGAAGAGATAAAGACACTCCAACTTGAACTGTCAAACGCTAAGCATCAGAAGGGCCTGATCGTCGAAAGAATGAGTGCTGCTTCTTCGTCCACCAAAACCACCAAGGCATTGACAGCTATAGAACACTTGGAGAAGATTGACAAGCATCAAGCCATTCTCGCCGACCTCGACAAAGAGCTGCACCTTCTCGACACCTCTATCTCTTTGAGTGTTAGCATTATGGAGAGGCATAAGGCCACTTTGTCGAACTTCTGAGACTGTAATAGTTTCGAATTCTAAAAATGGCTATGTAATTTTGACATTCTTTATACATTGCCATTTATGAACAATTTTCGTTTATTTATAATTGCTCAATTTTTATCTCAGTTAACGTTGGCTTGTATTGCTTTAAATACTTGCCATTTATTCTAAAGATTCTATTTTTGTCACCTAGCTCTTCGACTTCATAAGCGCCATTCGAAAAGCATTGCAACACGCGAAATGGGCCTTCCCACCCTGGTGACCATTTGCCTAAAACTCTATCTTTTTTATCCATAGGTAATAGGACTTTCCACACTAACTCTCCTTCCTCAAAGGTTTTTAACTTAACCTTTTTGTTGTATGCTTTAGCTACTCTCTCTTTCTGTCGAATAAGCATCTCTAAAGCTAATGACCTTTCTTCGTCTAAATCAACTAATTCGTCAATCATCATATCCCAATAGTGATCAAAGGAATTTCACATTGTTTTCGAATCCTTGTTGATTGTAAACAAATTTCAACAGTAACACCGCATCATGCCCAAATGTTAACTCCGTAAGGAGTAGTGTTTATAGACTCTTTAGGCGACGTTCGACAAGCCCATAACACTTGGTCAAGAGAATCGTACAACTTTTAGGCTTACGTCCAACGTGCTTTTTGATCAAGTTAATAATGATTTTATTTGCAGCCTCTACTTGACCGTTGGCTTGCGCATAGTATGGCGTCGAAGTCAACAACTTGAAACCAATTTCAGCAGCAAAATCTACCATTTTTCGACCGGTAAAAACAGTACCTTGGTCTGTAGTAATGGTTTCTGGTATTCCATATCTGTAAATGATATGGTTTTGAATAAACCTTATCACTGCTTCTTGATCAACGTTGGCTAAAGGTACTGCCTCTACCCACTTAGTAAAGTAATCAATTCCTACCAAGATGTACCTGTGGCCTTTCGACGACGTTGGTTTTATTTCTCCAATTACATCTAGAGCCCAACCTCTAAATGGCCAAGGTTTCACTATAGAATGCAATTCATTTGCAGGTACATGCTGGATTCCAGCATGTTTTTGGCATTCTTGGCAGCCCTTAGCAAATTCTATGCAATCTTTTAAAATGGTTGGCCAGTACATTCCTTGTCGAAATAACAACCATTTCATTTTGTGGCCTACTTGATGTGAGCCACATGCTCCACTGTGTGTATCGAAGCGCTAAATATGCCTCATTTTCACTAAGACATTTTAATAGTACCCCTTCAGGAGTTTGCTTGTACAATTCGTTTCCAATTAACACGTAGCTTAGAGCTCAGTACTTTACTTTTTTATTAGTGTTCCCTGTAGGATTTTGCAAATACTCGACAATAGGCTTTCGCCAATCATCATCAACCATATTGTCAATAGCAAAAATTTCTGTTAAGTCAATATTGTCAAAAATGTGACGTTTTTCGACGCGTACTTCATTTGCATTTATTGCCCCCCTAATTTTTGGTGTTGACAATAGCATCGAAGGAGTAGTATTATAAAGAGAGTCTTCTGAGATTAGTTTATCTTTTATCTCGATTAACTCTTCTAGGCTTTGCTTTGATACTTTGTAGCCTGACGCAATTTGTGCCAACTCATTCGCCACATGATTTTCTATTCGTGGTAAATGTTCTAAGTGTACAAATGTAAACCTTTTTAGCAAAGTGTTGGAAATGACGAAATATTTAATAAGGTGTTCATTGATGCATTTGTATTCTTTTGTCAATTGTTTGACAACTAGTTGAGAATCACCTTTTACTTCGACATGGCTTGCCCCAATTCGAGTAAAATTTTAAGGCCTACTATTAAAGCCTCATACTCAGCTTCATTATTGGAGCAAGAGTCTCGAATTTTAAATTTATACTTCGTTGGAATGTTTTCTCGGGAAATAATTAATATTTCAATGCCCACTCCATTTTTATGGCTTGAGCAGTCGAAGTATAGTTTCCAAGGACGTATGTCTAACGAATGTATTTCATGTTCGACACCGAGTGGTCCACTATGAAATCAAGCAACCACTTGTCCTTTGATTGATTTAAGGGGTCGATACGTTAAGTTGTATTCTAGCAAAGCCAAAGCCCACTTTCCAATTCGACTATGTAACATTGGTTTTGACAACATATGTTTAATTACATCAAAATGCGAATAAACATAAACATCTGCTGACTTTATATATTGCTTCAATTTCGTACAAGAGAAATACAAGCAGAGGCATAGTTTTTCTATTGGACTATACCTAGTTTCAGCATCAATCAAAACCCTACTAAGGTAATAAATGGGTCTTTCGACACCACTATCATCCTCTTGTGCTAACATGCTACCTATTGTGTTATCAGAAGCTGCTATATACAGTTTTAGCAATTTGTTTCTAATAACAGGCAGTAAAATTGGTGGATTGACTAAATAAGACTTGATTGCGTCGAAAGCATCTTGATGAACATGCTCCCACTTGAATGCATCTTCTTTCTTCAGTCTCAGCAATGGCGAAAAAGCTTGCGTTTTGCCACTTAGATTTGAGATAAATCTTCGAAGGAAATTGATCTTTCCCAGCAACGACTGAAGTTCTTTCTTGGTCGAAGGAGCCTTCGTTTCCATAATTGCTTTAGTCTTATTTTCGTTGATCTCTATGCCTTTCTTGTGTACTACAAAACCCAAGAATTCACCTGCACGTACACAGAAAGCACATTTGGTTGGATTCATTTTCAATCCATATTTCCTCATTCGTTCGAAAGAACGTCGAAGATGGTCTAAATGACCAATTTCTGAGGATGACTTAACCACCACATCATCTATGTATACTTGCATAAAATCATCAATAAAATCATGAAACATAGAATTCATTGCTCTTTGATAAGTGGCACCGGCGTTTTTTAACCCAAAGGGCATTACTACCCATTCATAAACACCCAATGCCCCTGGACATCGAAAAGTTGTTTTCGACACGCCCTCTTCAAAGAATAAAAATTTGATTATATACGAGTAGCCATCTAGCATACCGAGATAATCAAATCCTGCTTCTTGAATCTATTAGCATTTCACGCTCTGTGCATTGCGTACTCATCCTTAGGTGTTGCATTATTTAGATCCCTAAAGTCTACGCAAACTCTAAGTTTTCCGCTTTTTTCATTCATTATGGAACAATATTAGCTAGCCAATCGACATACTGGCAGTTCGATGAATTTGCTTTTGAACATGCCTCTCTATTTCTTCTTTGATCTTAGCCAATATTGGAGGAGCAAATCGTCTTGGTGTTTGCTTCTTTGGTTTCTTCCCCAGTCGAATGGGTATTTGCAATTCCACCACTTCTCGACTCAACCCGGCATTTCGTTGTACTCCCAAGCAAAGCAATCCTTGAACTCCCTGCGAAGTGAAATAACTTGGTTTTGAAGGCAAAGCACCAAGGTGTGCACTAATGTATGTTGGCCTTTTGACTAGGCCATCTCCCAAATCCACTTCTTCTCATGGATCTTGAGCTTGCATGCGCTTTGTCGCATCTTTAGGGTCTTTTCAAAACCTAATGGTTCGTCATCATAAATGCAATCAAGCTTGCCATCTATGACTTCACCATTTTCTTCAGATGAAGTTATGGCTTCGGATGACCATTGTTTGTTGATTTATTTCGGCTTCCAAAGCCGTTTTACTTTATTTTCGGCCATATGCCGTAATTTCTAACCAAGCATTGGGCATCGACATCTAAAACCTTTTACGAATCGGTGTCCCATCCCGCTGGAGGTAACACACCCTCGGGATAGACATTTGCACCTTCTATCACCTCTCTTCCCACACAAAACCATGCGTTGGGTATGGCGACAGAGGAAAGCACATTATCTCAAGAGATATATGCTTGACTAGAAGATGAACATGGCGCAATATTCGCCATTTGTTTTTGAAATTTTCCTTGGTGACATTATTTACGTCCGCAAGAAGGAAGTAGTAGCTGGTCCGCTTCAACATACTCCACAAGACCATCATCCTTCCACATTACCGACTTCCCGGTGTAGGCTTGAAGGGACGGCTCCTACTCCATGTATCCACTCTCTCCCAAGGAGCAGATTATAGCTTGCTTTTAAGCGATGACAAAGAACATGGTAGTCCTTCCGGCGGTTCCTACCACCACTTCCACTTCGACGGCCCCCAAAGATCGGCGATTACCCTCATAATTAGTCAACACAATATTATGGGGCCTAAAGGTCTGTATCATACATCCCTATTGTCTGCGGCATTGCTTGAGGCATCGTTAACAAAGAGCACCTCCATCGACCAATATTTTATTGACACCCACACCATTAACTTTGGCTTGGACGCATAAAGGCTTGGATGGTGTTGCATGCCTCCGTCGGCCTTTCGAAAGTGGCCATCCGCTCTTCGACGCGTGCCGTTGTTCATTACATAATAGCACATTGGCTTGTGATTAGCCATATCTCCAATGAAGTCTTCTTCGACATCGTTTTGCATCAGAATGCGGCCATACTCACTAGGTAGAATGGACACCACGTTGCGGATGACGCCGAAATCCGGCCGGAATCTTCAAATCAAGTAACGTCTTCATCCATGTTTTTTTTTCGAACGGAAGCGCTTTTCTTCTTCAATGATGTTAATGGAGGAAAATTTCTCTCCAATGCAGCCTCCTAGGTTCATCTATCACAATAGATTTTCCTTAGCCTTATTCCCAACCTTTACCCGATCAGTAAAGACCTATGTTTACTTTAAATGCGTTCCCACGGCTCTAGAGGTCATATTCTTAGCCGTTTTTGAACCTTTCGGCGTTTTCTCGTCGTAAAGCGACAAATCTTCGCTTCTTCTTCGAAATACCGATAACGACGCCATTGGGTCTTAGTCATGGGATTCTTCCCTTTATAATTATTCTTATAATTATATTTTGCGGCCTCACACGCACGTGGCTTGGACCGTTTCAAAGATTCTCGAGCAAACATTCCTATAGTGTCTACACCCAGCATGTATCCACTTTTCGTTGGAGAGATCTGCTCTTGGAATAAATGGCTTAGCAGAGGCAGATAACACGAATTCCTTTTCGATCGCGCTCCTACCAAAGAAAGCGTGATTTGCTTGTCGAAGCCTTGTTCGAACTTTTGACCTTATAAGGAAGGTCCCCTCTTTTAAAGCTAAAGTTTGGCCTCTTGTCTGGCCATTTCCTTTTTAGAGGTTGTCGAACCTCACAGCATTCGACACTTTTAGCTGCCTCCTTATCGAACACAGCACTACATCTTGGGCACAACATGACCTCGAGTTTCTCGGTTTACACTGCTCGGGAAGTCTATCAACTCTTCCTCGGTTTTGGGGTACATGATTGTACCTTCTCATTATATTCTTCCTGAGTGACATGTTGTACAGCAACACCCTTCTGCACAACACTTTTGAGTTTGTCAACAGAAGGCTTGATAGGCTTTGGAGAATCCACCATTTTCGCATCCACCATATTGATATTCATCTCAACTGGTTCTGCGTACATAGCCTCCACTTGATGAAGTGGGTCAGCGTCGATTTGCATAGGTGCTTTATTCTTCTTGTCCCCAAATTTGAGCCTTCCTTCTTCGATTGCTTTCGAACCATGTCCTGAAAAGTACACAACGGTCATTGTATGTCCCAAAAAATTATGAAACTTACAATAACCCTTTTTCTTCCTCTGTTCGAGAGGAGGAACTTTCAGGCCGTTTGGCACGATTATTTGGCCATCAGTTACTAACAAATCAAAGATTTCATCACATTTAGTAACATCAAAAGTGTATGTTTTAGGCACAAATCTATCGTTTTTTGGCTCCACGGGATTATTCCCATTTGCAGGCCTTAATAATTTACAGGCATAGGGAGGACCAGGCTTAAGTTTAGCCACATCTATTTCCTCAAACTCGACATCACTAAATGCGAAGTCGAATTCCTTATCGACATAGGCTATTTTCTCTTTCTTATGAAACCCAACTGAGTTTTCTTTTCTATTGAACTTACTTACTCTAGCCTTTTCCTCTTTAAGCCTTTCAACTTGTCGAACTCTGTCGGCTAATTGGGCCATATCTCTCAAATGAGAAGTATCCAATTTCTTTCGAATCGAATAATCGAGGCCCCCTGCAGCCATTTCGACAAGCTCGTGTTCAGGCACTTGTGTGAAACACCTAGCCTTTAATAGCCTAAACCTATTCAGATAGTCGTCAATGGCTTCAGGCACTTTACGTCGAACACTGGCCAATTCTTTAAGACTAATCTTCGACTGGCCCATGTAAAACTGTTCATGAAAAGCCTTTTCTAATTGCCCCCATGTATATATGGAACCAGGGGGTAGAGTGGTAAACCACGTAAAGGCATTCTTAGTTAGAGAATTTGGAAAATATTTCATTTTCAAACTCTCATTTTGGGCTATGTCCCCTGCCTCGGTCATGTACCGGGCAATGTGTTCGACAGTGGACTCATTGGTATCACCCCCAAACTTAGTAAATTTAGGGATTTTCCAACCCCTTGGCAATTCTGCCTGTAGGACATATTCACACAGTGGCGATATGAAATTAGGCCTGTGTAAACCTACATTAAGGCCATTCTGTGCCATTATGGTTTCTACCAAAGTGGCTATGTTGTCTTGAGCGCAAACGTTATTTCGTTGCACTTGTCGAACAACTTCATCGGCATTTTGGTTTCGATTTACCATAACTACTTCAGGGACGTGGTTTCCCATCCCTTGTTGTTCGCCCATAACCGCCTGGGCTTCGACAATAACTGACCTCTGTGGGGTATTAGGCGCATTATTCCCACAATTGGGTAATTGCCTATTGTTTCCTGTAGGAGCCCCAAAGAAATCTGCAATCCTACCCATTTGGTTTGCTAACATTTGGTAACTGGTATTTGTGTTCTGGATCAAAGGATTAAACACAGTACCAATTTGTTGAGTCAGCATATTAACCATATCATGATTGCTCTCGTCCACTTGCTGTCTTAATGCCAACAAGGACGCATTGGTTAACGCAGTAGGATTTCGACCAAGTACGCCCTCAGAAGAGACGTGTGAAGGAGAAAAGGTCGATACATGTGGCATTCCAGTAGGCATGCCATATACCCCAAAAGGGTATGGTGGTAGACTCATGTTCTGGAAACGTGTCTCCAAACTATTTCCTGTTGCCACATAAGGACTAGAAGGAAGTCCTACACTTTGTGGCAAGGACATAGACGGTGTCGAACCAACATTGGTCATTGACATCGTGGGAACGGTTATTGATGTTCTTGGGGCCATGGTCCCCGTAACATTTCCAACACCGACATTGGCGCGAATCTCACCGTTGTTCCTTGCACCGTGATATCACTGGTCGGAACTAGAGGCGTTGTTAGAATTGGTGCGTACCATCCTACCACTCCTCAAGTGCATACAAACACGTATACTGATAGAAAAGACACAAAATTAATGGCAAAGGTCCCACTGGGCGTGCCAATTTGTTTGCTGGTGTTTTTAGCAAACAATCACTAGTTTTCAATATCGAGACTGTGAGATCAAACTAGAAAATCTCTTTGACAATTGCCATTGAGTTTGTGTTTTTGAAGCACGTAAGCAACAGAGAATGGTAGAAAGAAATAACTTGAGAGCGAAGTAAAAGCAATAAATGCAACGAACGTAAAAAGAAAGTAAAAATTGCATTAAGATGATAGAAAGAAAAGTGGTTCACCAACACGTACAAAGGATCTGTTTCGCTCGTGTTTCGCTTTGACTTGGAAGTTGAGTTTCCCAGAGTTTTTGTAGAATGTGGTGACCTCGATTTCCTATTACAAAGGGGTATTTATACTCCTAGGAACAATCGTGGGGGAAAAGGGAACTGCCTCCTAAAACTACGGGAGAGTAACCGCCCACTACTTGCTGCTCTGCACTTTCGACTGACCCGTTGTCAACCGCTTGAACAAATGTTGAGCCCAGCTCTGTCGAAGTGTCTTGTCCTCTCTTGTCGAAGGTTTCTTGTATTACTTGCTTCATAGCTTTGAGAGTTAAGCTTGTTGAAGCTCACTTGCACCCCTTGCATATTGTCTGCCTTTCCTGTCGAAATCATGGTGTACTGACCTGAATATTGACCTATGGCCCACAGAACAATATTAAATGTGAAGTCAACCCCATTTAAAGCTTCATTTAATGTCTTGTCGAAATTTTGAGGTAACGGGGCGATACCTGGATCTTCATCTCCATAATCGCAGGGGAACGACGTTTGCGCACGCTCGCTGAGGGCGACATGTGCGCCCTATTTCGACGTCATCGGATCGGCGAGAAGTACTTCTCGGCGGCGGCGCTCCTCGAGGAGGCGCACGATTGTGGCGAAGGGCGACCTTGAGCGAGAGGTTCTCCGTTGGCCGCCATTTGGCGATCGAGGTCGACCCTTCTTTCGTGATTGAGCGATCAACTCGTCTCGATCCGCAATGGTGATTCTTGTTTTGCAAACACTCGAAGGATGACTCGAGTGATATGCTCGCAAAGGGTGCAATCCACCGCCTCCGCCGGCTCGGCGGTATCGGTTGATGAGCGAGCCGTTGTACTGTTCTAGGATAGGTCCTCGGCTGCCCTACACTGAGGGCTCTTGTTGAGGGTGATTCTTCCCGGAGGGGTTGAGTCGAGATGAGGCCCGCGTGCGGGGCGGTCGCGTGGAGCCATGAATGGAGTAGGATAGCGCGCTCGGGCCTCCCACTGTGGTCGCCAATTGATCGTACCTTGACCAATGAAGTGTTGAAGTTATTGGTGTCCTGCTGACTGGGCCGGTCGTTGAATGAATGAGAGGACCGGTTCTGGCTTCACGCTGAGCACCTCGGGTGGTACCGCAAAGACACTCCGACGATCTAGTGAGAGGTCGCCTCGAGGCGAGATAACACAAGGTAAGAGAACGCACGATGCCATGTGCGAATGGCATATATATCTTCGTAGAGTCCCGACCGTTAGCGAAGATTTCGGCCGGTCCCGAGAATTGCGGTCCAAGCACCGTGTTTGGGCCGGTTTCGTTGGGCTGGGCTGACGGACCACTTGCTGTTGGCAGTCCTTGTAATTGCTGATACACCCCGGAACAACTATCAAACCTAAAATCTAACTACACTTATATATGTGCGAGTGGTTAACACTCTTAAGGGGATAAATTTGGCCAGTATTGTTGATCTTTTTCTTACTTTTTCATATTGACATTGTTGTCTTGAATACCCATGAATTATCCTAGGGAGGAAAAAATATAGAAATAAAAATAAGAGTGAGAAGGTAGGGTGTGTGTGAATGAGTGGGTAGGGTTTATATATAGTGAGTAAGAATATGGCTTTTATATGATTTGAGACATAATTTATAATAAAAGTCTAATTATTGCATAACGTTTAGGCCATACAATTCATATTCCATAACCGTTGTAAAAAAGCTGAAATAATTAAAATAGATAGCAATAGTATGCAACATTTTTTTATTGAACAATGCATGTCCCCTCACATTTAATTATTTCTTCAGTTTTTTTTGTCTTGAAAAAAAAATAATATAGTAATAGTTGTATATATCTTTTCATTTGTTAATTATCAATTAGTACGTTGAAATCATTTTATGCCCAGCAAAATACTATCTATCAGGAAATCCAAAAGTCAATTAAATAGCTATATATTATTCCACTAATAGTATCATTTAATAAGTTAATGGTATAATTGCTTCAAAAAAAAAGTTAATTGCTTCAAAAAAAAGTTAATGGTAATCATGTGCTTTCATTAAAATTAAAGTCTCTTTTATATGTAAATTACAAATAAATTTAAAAATTAAAAATATATATAAATAAATTAAAAATTAAGCCAAAATAAGGAGGAGCATCCTAAGCTTGGAAAAGCTTCCTTTAGAGATTTAAAAGAATAATGAAACAAAATTTACTTTTAGAATGAGATTATTTAGAATAAAATAATCAATCAATATAACTACTCAATATCTAGATTGTAATATACATTTTGTAAAATTAACAAATGAAAAAAGCTGATATTTAATTTTAAGTTGTATGTTAATAGTGTGAATTAAAGTGTCTTTATATGAAATTTATAAATATATATTAAGAACATGAGAATCACTCTAGAGGCTGCAGAAAAGTTGAAACTGAAGATGTTTGTTAAAAATTTGAATATAATGCATGAATTAATATTGTAATGTCATTTAAGTAATGAATGGTTTCTATACAATGGTTTCATTTCCCACTACTATTTAATAGGTAAAAATATAATTGAAAAATAAATGAAGATGATGTGGAGCATCCTAGAGCTTGGAAAAAAGCTTCTTTTAGATATTTACTAGGGAAATGCAGTATACTTTTGGGTTGATATAAAATATTTTTAATTTTTTTTAGAGTTGATATAATAAAATTCAAATTGCTAAAATAATTTATATATATATTAAGAATATAATATAAATTAAAGATTTAGTTGTCATTATTATATAAAAATTATTTATTTGGGACAATATTCTTATATATTGCAGGAATTTTAACATATTAAATTTATGGGTATGAATATTAATAATAGAGACAATTGAATGTGTATATTGAGACTTAAATCATAGAAAACGAAAGTTCAATACTCTTTATCATTTTTTGATGAACAATTCATAATTCTTCTAATAAAATCAAAACTATAAATTTAATTAAAAATAAACATAAAATTGAAGAACTTTAATATAATTTATTTGGAGAAATATCAAAATGATGGTTGAACATGTGCAAGTTAAAAGGATGAAGATGGTAGAGATAATAGTTGAATATAAATAATAAAAATGATAAGAGTATAATTTTTATGTTAATGCTCGAGCTCAAGTCTTTTTAATCAAAATAACCTTATATTTTTTACTTGATTCGGTATGGATTGGAGACTTTTCTAGAGAAGCACACGACCATAAGTAATTCCTTGACATATTAATGGCTTATAAAAATTTCAATATTATAGTAAAAATATTCACATTAAACGCTATAAATAAAAATCACTTTGGAAAAAAGGGATAAAAAAACGATATAAATTAAGAAGACGCTACACTTATTTTTGAATATTAGAATCAGAAAACCATTTTTTTGTACAAATGCAAGAAACAACTAACATTTTCTCTTTGTCATAAAAAAACTAACATTTTCTCAATTATATAAGAAAATGACTCAATGTCTTGACAAAATGTACTTTAAAGAGACATACAAATGCAACGAACAACAAATACAAATGTCTTGACAAAATGTACTTTAAAAATGTATATTATGAAGAAACTAGGCACAATGTCTTGACAAAGTTATATGTTTGAAAGAATTTTTTTCTCCTTCCAAATTTCAGTTACACCTTTAAAATTTACTACTACATTAACTTTGGGAAGTGTTTTATGACCATCAATTTCTATAAAAGAATCAAACGAATGTGTATGAAGAAACATAAATCATAGAAAATAGAAAGACACTACTCTTTATTTCTTTTGTTTTTCACCAATTAATATTTTAGAATTTGAAATGTAAAAAAAAGGAAATTATAAATAAATGAAATTGAAAATTAAGAAATTTGAATTGACATGAAATTTATGTTTATAATAAATTTATGTTTGTGTATTTGACTTATACATCAATTCAATGTTTTATATATATAATAATAAAAAGAAAACAATTCAACTCTCTAATTAGGGACAAAAATGGCTTCTTTTACTAAATATATAGAAAAAATCATGCATATGTAAATGTTGAACGAACATATATCAAAATCTTTTAGATAATACACCATCCAATTTCATGAAAGTTATATATTAGAAATAAATATTTTTCTAAAGAACAATATTAAAACAAAACATGATTCATACATGTACACATAGCTTTACAAAAAAAAATTCGTCAATTGCATTACTCACTAACTAATACAAATTATTCTCTTTGCCTTGTTGGCTACATTAGAATTGTCTAGAGCATGAAGCTCAAATACCTTACTTTGCCTTTTCAGTTTCTTCTCTATCCATGACAACTCTATTTTTCCTTCCTAGAGTCCGATTTGAAATCTATAACAAACCCAATACTGAATCATAGTCAATAAAAGCTTATGAATAAAAAACAGATTTAGACACCAAAAATTGGAACTCCAACTACTGCAATGGCTTCCTTCAAGCCTAAATATTAGTGATGTAAAAACAAAAAGTTTACATAAGTTAAGTAACAACCTAACAAAAGTGTTGTAAAAAATGAAAAGATAAGTGATGACCTCTCTTCTTAAGTATTTATAGTATTTCTAAAAGAAGACTTAAAGTGAAGGAAAATGAAAAGTTGTAACTAAACTCTATTAAAAACCAACTATAATAAATAATACTAATCAAAATTATAATTTAGAAACACCAAAAGGCAACCAAAATAAATATACATTCAGTAATGAATTAAGAACAATCAACTTATAAATTTTCATAAATAAATAAATAAATAAGCATAATATTTTTTTTGTTTGATTTATAACTAAATTGCATAATAAAAGGTAAATTATAAGGAGGAAAACATATATGTACTAATAGTAAACGAAGATGGGCCAATTTATTTTTTGGTGTTAGGTATTTATTAAGTCCATGGGCATGGGGTTGTAATTGAAAAAACCAAATAAATGATAAATATGTTACATTGTAAATGCTTATTATTTCATGGTTTTTATGTTTTATAAATATATGCTTTCATTATCAAATAAATATTTACTAAAATTAAAGGAACAAAAACCGTTTCACTTATTTTAGTTATATTATATTATTCCACTAAGAGAACCATTTAATAAGTTAGTGGTAATTATTTATTTTCTTTAAAATTAAATTCCTCTTCATGTCTAAATTATAAATAAATATTTTAATACATAAAAATATTGAGAAGCATAAATAATTATTAATATAGCTAAAAATCTAATTGTAAATAAATGAAGGTGATGTGGAGCATCCTAGAGCTTAGAAAAAAGCTTCATTTAGATATTTATATAGATATAGATTCTAACTGATTCTATTGAATCTCAACTATGGATAAATACTGCTGTAACCATTTCTCTATCGATCAAGTATTCACTTCCTCAGATTCACTTTACTCACTATTAATTTGAAGTTGAATTGTCCAATTTTTTTTTTTGATAAGTAAATGAATTGCTGTTTATTGCCCATAGTGTGTACGCAAACTATTGAACTTGAAATATTGCCCATGTTGTCATATCTCATATTTGAACTTGAATTTAAAAATACTATTGAATTCTCCTGTACCAACCAAACTTGAAATATTTTTTTTAAGAAAATGAATGAAGCCTCATTAAAACATTTTGATGTAAAACAACATTTAGAAGGAAAAAGAGAACTACCTCATGAATTTATTAAAAAATAGAAAATAGAAAGATGACAAAAGAGAGTTCAAGGAGGACTAGACCAAAACCAATTACAAAAAAGAGAATAAAAACAAAACAATACTAGGGAGGTCTAACAAAGCTCCCTAAAACACTTCATCCTAGAGACAAATAGAGAAGTACCAACTTACAAAAGTCAAATAAATGAGACAGAGACAAAAGTTGTCCTTGAACGGGAATTATATTCTACAACTCTAGACCAAATTCTATTATTGTTGAAAATTCTACCACTAACTGGCAATGTTCAGATCAAAAAGAGACATACATAATTTGTCTTTGAATGAACATTATAGTCTGCCAATTTCAACACCGACTAATATATATATATATATATATATATATATATATATATATATATATATATATAAAAGACGCCTCATTAATTCAAAGAGCTTCAACGATAGGGGTTTCTTATCTCTTAAGAAGTTGACTTTAATAGGTATTGTAGAGAAAATAAATGGGTGTCTATTGGGATGAAGTTCTTGAATAGGAAATCATCTCTTTCCTCTTTTGTAAGACCCACACTTTTACATTTCAATAAAAGAAATTAATAAAAATTACTAGTGGGACCCATTTAGTAAATTTTGTTGAAGTTTTGGATTGGAGACATGAAGTTCTTATATAAGTACTATATTAAAAAATTATAAATAAATGATGTGTACGTGTGTGACCTATTTAAGAACTCAATCCTAGAGACAAGTAGAGAAGTACTAACTTACAAAAGTCAAATAAATGAGACAGAGACAAAAGTTGTCCTTAAACGGGAATTATATTCTACAACTCTAGACCAAATTCTATTATTGTTGAAAATTCTACCACTACTTGGCAATGTTTAGATCAAAAAGAGACATACTTAATTTGTCTTTGAATGAACATTATAGTCTGCCAATTTCAACACCGACTAACATATATATATATATATATATATATATATATATAAAAGACGCCTCATTAATTCAAAGAGCTTCAACGTGTGAAGCTAATTAAGAGCATCAACAATGGGGATTTCTTATATCTTAAGAAGTAGACTTTAATAGGTATTGTGCAGAAACAAAATGGGTGTCTATTGGGATGAAGTTCTTGAATAGGAAGTCCTCTCTCCTCTTTTGTAAGACCCACACTTTTACTTTTCAATAAAAGAAATTAATAAAAGTTACTAGTGAGACCCATTTAGTAAATTTTGTTGAAGTTTTAGATTGGAGAAATGAAGTTCTTATATAAGTACTATATTAAAAAATTATAAATAAATGATGTGTACGTGTATGACCTATTTAAGAACTCAATGTGAGGTTTCTCCATTAAGAATGCTCTAAATTACTAATATTTTCCTTCCTTCGATTCTACGGTACGCGTTTAATTTAAAGAAAATGTAATGGTTAATGGCTAAATATACAACGGTGTTACATAATTGACATTGACAGTGGCGTTAAACATTTAAAGAGCATAATTATATTTTATTTTTAAATATATCTCATTAATTCAAAGAGCTTCAACGTGTGAAGCTAAATTGCTAATTTTTTCCTTCAATTTTACGGTGGCGTTTAATTAAAATTAAAAGAACATGTAATGCTAAATGGCTAAATATACAATCGTGTTGCATAATTGACATTGACAGTGCCGTCAAATATTTAAAAAGCATATTTATATTTTATTTTAAAAAACTACTATTTTTTTTCCTTCAAAAGAAAAAACTACTTTTTTTAGTTAGCGTATAATGCAGACTAGCCCTAAAAATCCATATCCCACATAGAAGCAAACATATATGGGCTACAAAGGTTGAAGCCGAATTTAACCAAAGTTTTAAATCTGGCCTATAAAAACCCCCAAACCCAATATGAGATGGCTTAATGTGGGCTAGGTAACCCATTTTGCCAGCTCTAACGAGGGACATATGTATATAAAAACCAAAGAAGAAATTATACACACAAATGTTAATTTGAATATACATGTTGAAGCTCCTATAAAACCCTGATACTTCAAAAATGACAACGTACCCATGTCGGATACATATCTAATACCGATACACACCGAATACTTCCTAATACGTACCCAAAGAGTATCTGGGCTTCATAGTGAAGCTCACATATAACAATGAAGACTTCATAAATATTCTTCAGAAATTATACACACAAATGTTAATTTGAATATTCATCATATATGTTTATGCCGCGGATCATGATACTGTATGAAATCATGATTATTTTTTAAAAATATTTTATTATTTTATCTTTTAAATAAAAAGTAGGATTTAATTATTTTGGTGGCGGTGTTGTCCATGCGTTGGGAATAAACAGCAAGGGATGAGGAGGGAGAACGTGCGTGCTACCAATGGCATATTAACACTCTTTTTATGTTTCTCCGTACGTGTTGGACCTTTTTTTTCCTTTAGTCCCAAACCTATATTATTTTTGCACCGTCACTATTTATTTTGGCACCGTCACGCCACTGAGCCGAAACTATTTTTCATTACAGCGCCGGCGTATATCACCCCGGATACTCCCTGCATAAATGTTTGTTTGCTTGAGTAATTACGTAGACATCATGTACTTCCATAGTACTACTTTAGGATTTAATTATTTTTCTATTGACTTATAGGATTTAATTATTAGAAAACTGAAAGTTGAATTTACTCAAAGAGTATTTTTTAATAAGTAAATTAATTCAAGTTGAGTTAGCTGAAGATTATTTATTTTTAAGTTTGTTAAGTTTAGATAATTTTTTATTTGATTTCAAAAGAAGTTTTTTTATGCAGAAAACTTACGTGTGGTTTTATAAGTTGAGTTGGTCTTGTTTTTCAATCACAACATGACAAATAAATTAGATTTTCAAAAAAATAACTAAAACAGAGTAATAAATACTCCTCCGTCCCACACTTTGTTTTCATAGTTTAAGGCTGACACACACCCTTTAAGAAAAATGATTGGGAGTCTAGATTCTTTAAAAAGTGTTGTCTAATTTACAATTTAACCCTTTATCTCTCTACCTAGATAAATGTGAATCTTTTGTTTTAGGTGAAAAGTTGTCATAATTAATAGGGGTATAAGTGTAAAAGAACATTAAAAGTTTTATTGAAAATCTAAAACAACAATCAATTTGGGACAAATTGGTTTTGCTAAAACAACAAACAATTTGGGACAGAGGGAGTAACTAATTTGGGTGGTGTGGTGAAATTTTGGATTTTTTTTCGTCCGTCAAAAAAATTCACCTACTTTTGGTCTTTATAAAATTTGGACAACTTAGAGGTTTAGGGCTTAGTGAATTCTAGTGTTTAAGACGAAACACCCAATGGGGCGGATCTTCATAGTGACAGTGAGGAGCCTTGGCTACCCAAAAATTGTTATATACATATAAAAAAAATACTGAAAAGTATTATATATATATATATACTAGTATAATTAACAGTACAAAGACGGGTCGAAATTCATTTGTTTAGATAATCGTAAGATAATTACTTCAACTATTTTAAATATTTGTATAATAGTAGGAAATTAAATTTAGATTTATATATATATATATATATATATATATATATATATATATATATATATATATATATAATTATATATTATAATTTTGAGATCAAAGTGAAATCAAATAATACTTTAGTAGTGACAACGCATGGTGTATATAATTTCGGGGGTATTTTTATATTGAGATGTTATTACAACAGGAGTTACTTATAAGTATTATACGGTCTAAAATAGTATTAGTAAATAGTAACTTACAAATATATAGCAAATATACCTTTGCATAAGGATATGTAGCTTGTTTTTGACTAAGCTGATTGACATTGACAACCGTAGGATCAATGTTCTCTGTCATTTTGTTTATTCTCTCTACTTGTTTTCTAAGTGCAACGTAGTGAATAGAATGATATTAAGCACAAACGTTGTAACCTACAAATATACTGATCGATCAAAGTTATATTGATTCTAATTGTATGTGCATCAAGCTGTTGATTCTAATTGTATGTGCATAAAGCTGAATACAAAAATATGTGACAAACATTTTTAATATATAACATTATTTATAAGATGAGAATTAAAAAAGGTTGAAATGGATAAAATTACTCATATTTAATATTGATCTTTTCTGTTGGCAATGATTTTGGTCCAGTCCCCCCTTCGCTTTTCTCAGTTTTTTTTCTTTTTTTATTAATAAATTCGGACAATCTGTCCGTTTGTTAAAAAAAAACTCATATTTAATAATATTCTAGTTAGTAAATATATAGAATAAAATCTATGGAATGTGATACAAAATATTAGATGATAAATAAATATAATATATAAAAGTAATATATAATAACAAATATACATGTATCAAAATAAATAATAAATAGATATAAAAAGTAGGTAAAAAGTTTTGCAATAAAAGAAATAATAGGATAAACATTATGTAATATTCTTTAGTAACATGAAATTGTTGTAGCTCAAATGGTCAATGTTAGGAGGTGGTAGTGTGGGGGAATGGGTTCGATCCCCAGCTTCTGCTTTTTTTGTGATATATTTCGAAATAACATGCTGAGGTGGCAGTGACTCACGCGGTTAATTGCTGAGGTGGAATTAAATTGTGCTGACGTAAATAGTGACATGGACGCCTAGGTGGATGTCTAGGTGGACAATCCATGGTTATATATAATATATATATATATATATATATATATATATATATATATATATATATAAGATCCCGGTTCAGCGGCATATCACATATGGTGGTTTGTTTCGTGACTCGAGTGGGACAATTATGGGTTGTTTCTCAGACTATGTAGACACCACTACCACTTTTGAAACTGAAATCTTGGTTGTTATGAAGTCGATTGAAGCTGCTTTTAAGAGAGGGTGGTGTAAGCTCTGGGTTGAATGTGATTCTGCTCTTGTAGTGACATCTTATAAGTCCACTAGTTTAGTTCCATGCAGACAATAAATAGATGACTTAATTGTATTACTATAACCAAGAGGATAGATTTCCTGATTTCTCATATCTATAGAGAAGGTAACTCTTGTGCTGATAAGCTAGTCAATTATGTCTTTATTAGTCATGGTTTCAATTGGTTGGTGGGAGTTGTTGTCTAATTTTGCTTTAGAGAACTTTACATGTAATAGGCTAGGTCTTCTGTACTACCATTTTCGTTGACATTATTTTCCTGCCAAGAGTTTTGATCTAGTCCTTCATTGGACTCTGTATTACTCTCTTTTTCTTTCTTTTTTAATGATAACAGAGAGTAGTACTCTTTCTTTTTAGATGATTTTCCCTAAGAAGAATTTGTATCAAAAGATTTTAACGAGACTCCATTACAAATTATATCCCTTCAGTGACAATTTCTTGTTTTTAAATATTTAACATGACACTTAATACTTATTTTCCAAAAAATAATGTAAAAAGGGTGCCACAACATGGTTTGAACCACGTCCCTCACTACAAAAAAAAACGAGGATTAGCTAGGGAATTAACGAGTGAAAACATTTCCCTCGCAAAAAAACGAATTAGCGACGGACTTTGCTAGGGAATAAACTCTCTGGCTAAACGTGACCATTAGCGACGGAAACTAGGTATATAGTGACGGAAAATCAGTGGCTAAGTGCAAGGGCGCCAATTTGAAATTCTGGGCACGCAAATCTATGGTAGTTAGCGACGGAATTGCTAATCCCTCGCTAAGCCTGACACTACAAGAAAATGGGTTTTTCCGGCGGATTTTTTCGCCGCTAAATGTGTCGTCGCAACGTATTTTCGACTGATTTCTTCCGCCAAAAAAACCGCCGGTAATTTTCGGGGGAAAATCCACCACAAATGTAACAAAAATCCGCCGCAAATATCTGCCCGACACATATTCCGCCGCAAAAAAATGCTTTTTAATTTTTTTAAAAATTCCGCCGCAAAGAATAATTTTTCTTTTTTTAAAAAAAAAATTCCGCCACAAACGACACAATTTCCGCCGCAAATAATAATTTTTTTTTAAAAATTCCGCCACAAACCACACAATTTCCGCCGCAAATACCATAATATTTTTTTTTAAAAAAAAATTATTTAAAAAAAGTTTTAAATAAAAAATTATAGATTTTTTTAAAAAATAATGGAAATAAATTAAAATAGAAATTAATAAAAAAAAACTCAAATATCCAAAACCAACCAAATCCAAAATAGACAAATATCAATAATCCAAAATACACAAATATTCATAATAAAATCCAACAAAAAACTTAAACATCCATAATCAAATATAAAGCTACTAAGGTGTGTGTCGATCTAAGTCATCTCCCAGATAATAAGCACCATGCGGTGGGTTGTCATCTGTCATGAAAGAATCAATCGTATTAAGATCGATATTATTTATGTTGAAGAGCTGATGGGGTGAGAGTTGATGGGGGGTGACCATTCTTTGGGGTGACATTGCTAGGGAGGATCTTGTTGTTGGGGTGGATCTCTGCTGCTTTGAGGTGAATCTTTCTTTGGGAGCTGGTATAGATGTGGTTGGGAATACTGTTGTGGGGGATACTGCTGCTGAGGAGGATAATGCTGAGAATAATGAGCCTGTGGATACTGTTGGGGGTACAAGTGACGCCAAGGCTGAAATGCACCGCCAATATGCTGTTGCGTCGGCTGGTAGGATGGAACCATATGTGATGATGAAGATGATGATGGCCTCGAAGGTTGGTTCATCTGAGTCATCAACTGCTGAATGCGCTCCTCAGTTCTCTTAGCCTGGTCAGCAGCGCGCTCCTCAACTATCCTATGCTGCTCCCTAACCTCTTGCATTTCCCGTGCATGTTTCTCCGCTTGCTCGATCAATTTCTAGTTAAAATGTTGGGACAAATCTTCAATTGAGGAGGAGCTGGGAGCAACATAAGAGCGACCAGTGCTCTCTAATCCAGATTGTGATAGACTCGGTAGAATACTTTCCTTGAATAACTTGGGTCGCAAGCTATCCGTTCCTGTCAAACGATCACTCTTTTGAGGACCAACTGCAATATCCCAAATAGAGTGAGCCACCCTAGTCTCCTCCACAGGATCGATTGATGTGCTCCCACTGCTCTGATGCTGAGAGTCACGCCACTCGATCATCCCAGCATGAAAGGACTCCTAAAAAAATAAACAACAAATAAATAAATGACTATTAATAAAAAATAATAAAAACAATATATATATATATATATATAAATAATTAATACATAATGTAGTTTTACCTGAATCCTCCTCGCCTTATCAGTAACAAATGTATCATCCTCCTCTCGCAGGTTCATGTTCCTATGCAACTCAGGCAAACTGACTTCCCGCCCAAGTGTGTCCTCCAATATACATATATAGTGTTATCAAATAATACATAATTTTATTAATTACTTAAATAAATACTTAACACATAGTTAATAAATTTAATTAATTGATGAAGTAATAAAGTAATAAAATTACCAAGCGCTGGTGATGGGTTCCAGCACCAACACATCCACCTGCGTGAATGCAGTAGCCATTTTCTGAAGCACGATTCTTCTTAGCTTTCTCTTGTTTAATTTTAAATTCTGGTGTATTCCAATAGACTTGCAGTTCCTTATAAGCATCTGGTCCCATATAAGGTGGTTTTGCGTTCAAGGCCCGTGCATTCCGCATTAATTCATAATATCGATCACTACATCTCTTGTGGAACGCATGCTCAACATCTTTTTACTGCTCTGGTAACCATGTACATTGTTCCTATTTATAAAATTTAGAAGAATTTTGTTAATATAAACAAATTAATCAATCCAATAAATTAATTAAAAATTAATTTTTTCGTAGAACTTACCAAGAAAGATTCGAGCATGGCCTTAACTGCCTTTCCATCTTGATATTTTTTAACCGCAATCCAACACTTCCATCCTTTTGTGAAATTCTGCTGAATTGAATTTATGATTGCGATAGCTGCAGGCTTTGAAGGAATAAACCTGTAAATTAAAAAAGATGAATTTTGGGCCACGAAAGTTATATAAAAGACAACAACATTAAATTAATAAACAATATACTTACGAATCTCCTCGAGGCACCACGATGACACGACCAACTTCAACATGTGTCAGGCGTAAGTTATCGTTGCCAACAGTCACCGGAAGAACTACTACTACTACTACTACTACTACTACTACTACTACTACTACTACTACTACTACTACATACATACATACAAAATAACCATACATGTAAATAAACATAAACATACATACAAAATAACCATACATGTAAATAAACATAAACATCCGTACAAATATTCATACAAAATAACCATAAATATCCATAGTAAGTAAATATAAATATTATCATACTAGTACCAGTTACTAATTAAGTACCAAATAAAACTGAATGACTAGAAAAACTAATTGGAATCCCATTCATTCTCAAAATCATCATCATCAGATGAGTGAATTCTTGATACACCAATATGGTCTGCTGCATCTTCATCAGCATCTTCATCAGCATCTTCTTCGTCATCAACTTCATCGCTGGTGTTTGGCTGATCACATAAATGAGTAATGGGTTCAACTTGAATCACTTCATTTACATTAGACATCTCATCCATTTGATATGGAACATCTTCTAGTGTGTCATTTGTCTCAATCCGACCTCTTGGTTTTGTTTTAATTGCAACACACCAACCACGCCTATCAGTTCGCGTTGATGGATAAGGGACATAATACATTTGTCTCACATTTGGAGCAATGACGAACGGATCATACAGTCGATATCTACTACTCATTTTAATGTCGACTGTATTTGACTTTGGATTCACCCTTGTTCCTCGAGTAGACGGATCAAACCAATTACAATAAAAAACCACAACCTTCTGACTATAGTCTAGATGGGGGTACGCAACTTCGTATATGTGTTGAACCACACCATAAAAATCATCTTTACCACCTCCAGTGACACCCTTCATGCAAACTCCACTATTGATTGTTTCTCTACCCTGTGTCCATTCATTGGTGTGAAATTTGTATCCATTGACAAAGTATGTGTGTCATTCTTTAACACATCTTCAAGGACTGTCTGATAAGTTCCTCAAGTGTCGGTTGGTAGGAGTTGGTGGGAGGGCATAAACACGTTCCCTAAACCACATTGGAAAATGTGTATTAATATGAGCCGAAGATTGTTCTTCACTTACTCCCTCAGATGACAATAATTCCCTAAAAAGAAATAATTAATTGTTACACATGTGTCTACTTTTAATAACTTTTTAAGATCGATATATATATATATATATATATATATATATAGTTAATGTTGAGGAATACATACTCAATGAATGGTTGCATCTCAGCGCAGTTTATCAACACATGAATATGTAATCGCATTGAACTCTTCTTACATCACCAGGTGAATTGACTCCTTCCCAGATGGACGACCAGGTAGACAAAAGACAGACAAAGCTAATTCATGTCTAGGACATTCAATATCCATATCATTTCGACTGCTTCTTGGAGAAAATTCATTCTTGAAATAATAAGAACAAAAGTTGGTTGTTTCACGGTGTAAGTATGAAGAACATATCGATCTTTCAACTCTAGCTTTGTTTTTCACCGATCTTTTTGAATCACCCATGAACCTAGATAAAACGATATATGTTAATTATATTATAATGATATTTTTTAAACTTCTTGCTTGTATTATAATAAATAACTGACCTTTCAAATGGATACATCCATCTGTATTGGACAGGTCTGCCATGTTTAGCTTCAGTTGCAAGATGCACCGGTAGATGCTCCATAGAATTAAAGAAACCAGACGGAAATACTCTCTCCAACTTGCATAAGATTAGTGGGATGTCTTGTTCCATTTTTGTAAGATCATCAACTTTTAGCGTTGCTGAGCACAAATTCTTAAAGTATGTACTTATTTCAATTAGTGGGTTCAAAACATGTGTTGGCAACGAACTAAAAGCGATAGGAAGTAAGCACTCCATGAATACATGACAATCATGACTCTTCATCCCATGCAACCTCCCATTATCCACATCCGCACATCTAGATAAATTGGAAGAATAACCGTCTGGCATTTTCAACTCTTTTATCCACCGATAAACTGCTTTCGCTTCTTCCTTAGATAAAGTATAATTGGCTTTGGGTTTCAATGTCCTAGTACATTGCTCAACCAACAACAAATCCTTTCGTCTACAATAATCATCTATGTCCTTCCTAGCTTTCTCATTGTCTTTCGTTTTACCTTTGACGTCCATGACAGTGTTAAATATGTTGTCAAAAAAATTCATCTCTATATGCATTACATCCAGATTGTGTCTCAGTAGATTATCTTTCCAATAGGGAAGTTCCCAAAATATACTTCTCTTTGTCCAATTGTGCCATTGCCCATAGCCTTCTGGACGAGAAACAACACCCGCTACGACTTCCACTAGAGGGATGTCTTTAACACTGTCCCAAACTTCCTCTGGTGTCAAACTAGGAGGAGGTCCACTTGTTTCAACATGTCCCTTGATGAATGCAAATAAATTACATTACATATCATAATTTTTTGATATATTAATTGATAATATAATGATTTTCAAAAATATAATAAAATTTAACAATTTAAACAAAAAAAATGATAATATAATGATTTTCAAAAATATAGTAAAATTTAACAATTGAAACAAAAAAAATGATAATATAATGATATTTAAAAATATAATAAACTTTAACAAATTAATCAAAATAATGATTATATAATGAATTTTCGAATAATTAATATATTATTGTTTTTCACATTTATCTAAAAATTATTAGCAACGTAAATTAAAAATTAATAAATACATTAAATTAATTTTTTTTCTACTATATTATTATATTTCGCTATTTCTAAATAATATTAACACAAATTAGATTTTAATAAATATTTTAATTAATTTAATATTGTATTTATGTATTTTTTATTAAAAAAATATTAACATAATTTAAAAAATAATAACAAAATTATCAAATACATTAATTTTATTTTCTACGAATTTATTTATTAATATTAACTAATATATTATAATATATCATATTTAATTATTGATTATTCTAACTAATAACATCAAATAAGTTTAATGTCAATTAATAACTTCAATAACTAACCTGGGTGGTCCGAAAGCAGACTTTGACTTGATGCTAAACCGGAGTCCTTCGAGCAAAGAAACAGAGACACTAAACTCAAACAACTCCTAAACAAACAGCACCACAATTAGTAACTAATAGTTTTAAACAAAGTGTAGTTAGCTAAAACAAATTATAAACTAAAACATACCTCCAAAATTTTGAGAGACGAGAAGAAAAAAACTGAATTTGTAAGAAGTTTGAGTGGAGAAATTTGAGAGAAGTTATGTTAAGAGTTGAGAATGAGTGAAGTTTTATGGTGAGAATGAGGGAGAATCGGTTTTATTAAGGGAGAAGGAAAGCTGGTGTGGATTTAAAGGAGAAGGTATTTGTGGCGGAATTTGTGTGGTTCTGGCGAATTTAAAGAGAGCCGTTTTGCTACTTGAATTTCGTGAACTTTGCGGTGGAATTGAGAGTTGTTTTCGGCGAATTTGAATTTAAAAATTCCCGCCTCTTCAATTTTCGGCGGAATCGATATCACGTGGGCCGAGGTTTCATTTGCGGCGGAATGAGTGACGTTGCGGCAGACTGCGAAGGTGTTGACCGAGGCGCTGAATTTTCGGGGGAATGGATGCCTTTTTGGCGGAATTTAAAATTTGAATTTCGAACCATTTGCATTTTTGGCAGAAACGGTACGTTTATGGCGGAATTTCTTTTTTTTTTTTCAGAATTTTTTTTTCTACTTTAAATCCGCCGAAAACAATCAAAATCCGCTGGAAATATTTCGTCATAATTGGGTCCACCGGAAATGCAAAGAAATCCGCCGAAAGTGTTTTGTCAGATAAAATCCCCCGGAAAAAACAGAATTCCGCCGAAAAATTTCTGGCGGATAAAACTCCGTCGAAAAGTCACGTCTTGTAATTTCAGTTTTCCTTGTAGTGTGACACCGCCTTGCAGATTCGATCGATCGTTACGTGCTTGGGAAACGCGAGGACAGTGGCACTTAGCGTGTAACTTCCCTCGCTAAACTGTCGCTAATGGCCAATAAAAGTTAAACACCTCACGTTCTCTCACTCACTCAGCTTCACTCTCCTTCCTTTCTTCCCAAAACCGAACCCTACTCTCTCATTTTGCCCCTTCACTCCTCCTCTCTCATTTATCCACCACCAAACAACCACCACCACAAACCACCATCTTCCATTTCTTCCCCATACCTTCACTCCTCTTCTCTCCTCTCTCATTTCTCCACCACCACACAACCATCACCACCACACACAAAGTTACTTGTTTGCCTCTCTCTCCTCTCCTACGAAATATCCTCTTTCTCTCTTCTTCTCTCCATATTCCACCACATCACCACCACCACACCACCACCATCACCACACCACCGGAGCTCTCCTTTTGTAGGTTTTGATTTTTATTTTTTGTAATATTCTTTTTTAATTTTAATTTTTTTATTGAATTTGTTTTGATTTATGTTTCTTGGTTGAAATTGAAATGATTTAGGATTGTAATTTTTGGTGTTTGAAGTCTCACAACCGCACCGGAGTGCGCACCGTCACCGAACCACCTCACCGGAAGTCAATCTCATAACGGTTAGTTTTTAAAATAATTTTTTTGTTGTTGTTGTGTGTTAAAATTGAGTGTTGTTGTGAATTGTGAGTTATAATTGAGTGTTAGGATTAATTGTTGTTGGGAAATGTGAGTTGAATTGATTGTGAAATATGAGTTAGAATTTGTTGTTGATGTTGTTGTTGTTGTTAAAATAAATTTGGTTTTTTAAAGGTTGTAGGATTGAGTGTGAAATGTGAGTTAAAATTGAGTGAATGTTGTTTAGGAAACTATATTGTTAGAGATGATTGTTGAGAAGAGTTAGATTGAAAATTGTGTATATATGTTGTTAATTGTGTTAAGTTGTTGAAATTGAAATTTAAAAGTGTATGTTGTTAGAGCAAGACTTAAATAGAGATGTTAATTGAAAAGTGTTATCGAAAAGTGTATTATTTTAGAGTTGTTAATTGAAAAGTGTTTAATTGTTGTTTGGATGAACCCTAGGTTAGATGACTATGTGTTGTTGATGGAAAATGGTGAGGTGCTGTCCCTCGCCCCCATATTTTGTCGAAATCATCTCCATTGAGATAATTGTGAGACGGTACTAACAACGGTAAGGTTGGAAGTTCGAAATAACTTCCTTCACTACTTGGATGGAAAAGGGTTTTCTGCTGTCCTTGACCCCCATATTCGGCTCGAAATCATCTCCACTGAGATGATATCGATGCCACTAACTTTATATATGTTACTGTGAATCTAAAGTGTTTTTAAATGTGTGTAGATGAATAGGTATCAATTGAATCGTGATTGGGTGTATGATCGGTTATATTCGAGAAGAGCGGGTTTGAAGGATTCTTTTTTAGTTGGGGTTGAACAGTTTCTTGTGGTAGTGTGGCAACATGATTTGGCTAAAGAACAAAATGGGGTTAGATGTCCATGTTTAGAATGCGACGGTGTACCTATTAGGACTGATGAGGAAATCAGATGTCACTTGTATCAATGGGGGTTTAGGCCTAATTATAGGATTTGGACCGACCATGGAGAACGACTTCCAAATTTTTGCGTAGGAGCTTCAAGCGAGCCTCGAGTTGGTGTTTCACGTAATGAAAATATTGAGTCGATGAAAAACATGATTTGGGATGGTCTCGGGGTGAATGTGCCATTTGATGAGCCTCAGTATGACAATCATGAAGAACTTCCAAATGAAGAAGCACAGATATTTTATAATTTGTTGTCAGATTCAAACAAACCATTGTTTGAAGGCTTGCCAGATTCAAAATTATCTATGTGTGTGAAGCTTTTAGCTCTCAAGTCCATGAGTAATATTTCTGAGGTGGGTTTAGACTATGGACTGAAATGATGTTGGATGCGACACCTAATAAGGATAATTTGCCAAAAAATTATTATGAAGTAAAGATGTTAGTTTCGAAGCTGGGATTGGATTTTAAGAAGATTGATTGTTGTGAGATAGGGCACATGTTCTATTACAACAACGAATTTGGTAAAAATGATGGTGAGCTACTTGAATGCAAATTTTGTGGATTGCTGAGGTATCATGTTCGTAAAGGGGCAAACGTAATTATAAACCCATTCATGTGAAGTCGATGTTCTATTTGCCTATAATTCGAAGGTTGCAAAGAATGTTTGCATCGACTGAAGTTGCGCAGAAAATGACTTGGCATTATGAGAATATGGGTACCTCAGACATTTTGCGCCACCCATCTGACGATGAAACATGGAAGAACTTTGATTTAGTGCATTCAGATTTTGCCTCAGACCCACGAAATGTTGGACTTGGATTGTGCTCTGATGGATTTACTCCATATATCCAAGCATCATCTTCTCCCTACTCTTGTTGGCTAGTCATTGTTACCCCTTACAATCTTCCTCCTAAGATGTGCATGGCTAAACCGTTTATGTTTTTGACTTGTCTGATACCTAGTCCAAATAATCCAAAAGCTAACATTGATATCTTTTTTGAACCTCTGATTGATGATCTCAAGAGATTGTGGGGGGTGTTTTGACATATGATGCAGCACAAAAAAAGAATTTTAATATGAGAGCGACGTTGATTGATCAGTGCATTCTAATGCACTCGTTATAGCTTTTCACTTGGTGATTTTAATTGTTCTCTGTACCTAATTTTTGAGTCTTAGCACGTTTCTAGACTTTGGGTCTTATTGGAGCAGTATAGCAATTTATTGCTTAATTCTTATTTTTATTGCATATTGACTCTGATCTACTCTGCAGGCCATAACTTTGGCTAAGGTTATCCGATTGAGGCGTGCAAGCATGCGTTGGAAAGCAAAGGAACAGAGCAACAAATCTTCTGTTGAACGCGAAACCCAATTCGGAAGTTTTGAAGGCCAAAACGGCAAAATATCGAAGCAGTTTAATGTAAAACGGGTTTCGGGCTAGATATTAGTCTGTTAACGGGCTTTTATCCAAGAACCCATTAAGGGATTAGGTTTTTCGTTTTAGTCTTATAGACTTGGCTGGAGCAGCCGTCTTTTAACCATCTTACGCATTATCATACATTTTGAGAACTTTGTGCCCTAACCTCCATGGAAGCCTAAGCCCCTAGATCGATTCATCGGTGAAAGGGTGTCGCTGTTAACGGATTTTGAGGTTCGGTGCTTGAATGTTTAATATTATTTTGTTTTAGTTTCTGAATTCATCTCTATCAATTTCGTTTCACTCTTAATTGTTGCAATTTCTGATTTTTGTGTTACGCTTGATTTACTCGTATTCAGTTTTTGCAAAACGCGATTTGTTTGTGTACGCGCTTGCTTGTATGCAATATGTTTCGTACCTTTTGATTATTTGAATTGTTTTATTGCTTAAATTATTTGATTTAAATAGAAATTGATAGAGAGGATTGGTACGAATTTTGTTATGATAATGGTTATGCTTTAAGCGGCGCTTGTCCACTTTCGTAACTGATTGAACACTCTGTTTTGACGCTTGCTTTAAAACAGTGAATTCTCATAAACTAATTTACGCTTGTTTTAGTTAGTTTATACCAATCAAGATTCAGAAATCATTAGAGACGTTATCCTTTTGAACCTATGATGAATCCAAGAAGCACACCCCAAAACCGGTGAATAGATTGTTCTCGCGAATTGATTTTCTTTATAAACTGAATTTGTTTTCCACAAAACCCCCTTTTTATTGTTATTTGATCGTTCTTGATTTTGGTAATCTTAGTTTTAGAGGTCCTTGTGAGACGACCAAGGTTAACTTACCTTGTTACTATATTTTACACTTTTAATTACCTTGTTACTGAATTTGTTCTCGCGAATTGATGTGGACAATTAACGACATTCCTGCTTATGGTATGTTGTCTGGTTGGCGGACTCACGATAAATTGGCATGTCCCCATTGCATGGAACACACAAAGGCGTTTTCGCTAAAATACGGGGGCAAGACTTCTTGGTTTGACTCGCATCGTAGATTCTTACCGCCAGATCATGAATTTAGAAAGAATAAGAAGGCCTTCAAGAACAAGGTAGTTGAAAAAGATGGACCACCGCCTTTGGTGACACCAGGTGAAATATGGAGCAGAGTTATGGACTTGCCACAAGTCACTGAGGTAGGTGAACTTGAGAGACTGGATGGTTATGGACGAGTGCATAACTGGACAAAAAGAAGCATATTTTGGAATCTCCCATATTGGAAAGACAATCTGTTGAGGCAAAATCTCGATGTTATGCACATTGAGAAGAATTTCTTTGATAACATATTTATGACTTTGATGAATGTGAAAGATAAAACCAAAGACAATAATAAGGCTAGATTGGATTCTGCTCTTTACTGTAGCAAATATCGATCCAATTTGAATTTGGTGGAAATGGCTAATGGGAAGATGTTAAAACCAAAAGCCAAATACTGTCTAACACCTGATGAAGTGAAAGATGTTTGTCGTTGGTTGAAAGGATTAAGGATGCCAGATGGTTATTTTTCTAACCTTGCAAGATGTACGAATGTGAACACCAGGAAGATGTATGCGATGAAAAGTCATGATTGCCATGTATTCATGGAGTGTTTGTTTCCAATTGCTTTTAGTTCACTACCAAAGTGTGTTTTGGAACCATTTACTGAAGTGAGTCAATTTTTTAAGAATATGTGCTCTTCAACATTGAGAATGGATGATCTCATTAAGATGGGGTAGAATATTCCTTTCATCATCTGTAAGTTGGAGAGAATATTCCTCTCGGTTTCTTTGATTCCATAGAGCATCTACCGGTTCACCTTGCATATGAAGCAAGACTTGGTGGATCAGTTCATTATAGGTGGATGTATCCATTTGAGAGGTAATTATATATTTCAACATTTTAATTAAATTTTGGCTAAATTACTGTTTTGGTCCTTTATCTTTGGCCTTGATTTCATTTTGGTCCTTTATCTTTTTTTTTTCTCGTTTTGGTCCTTTATGTTTCAGTTTTGTGTCAATTTGGTCCTTTTTTGTAGTTTTCCGTCCAAAATGACACAAAAAAAGGACCAAATTGACACAAAAAAGGACCAAATTGACACAAAACTGAAACATAAAGGACCAAAACGAGAAAAAAAAAAGATAAAGGACCAAAATGAAATCAAGGCCAAAGATAAAGGACCAAAACAATAATTTAGCCTTAAATTTTTATAAGTATGACTATTTGTTTAATCAAGTGTGATTATATTAGTACGACTATTTGTTCATATGTAGATTAATGGGTGATTATATACGATCAGTGAAGAATAAAGCTAGAGTTGAAGGATCGATTTGCGCAACTTACCTACACCGTGAAACCATCTATTTTTGTTCACATTATTTCAACAACTTTATGTTGTCAAGAAATAATAGAAATGAAAGGGAGGTTGAAGAAAAAAGACATGCGCTCACTTTATCTGTCTTTAGCAAACCTGGTCGCCCCTCGGGAAAGAAGTAAACCAAGTACTTATCAGAAAAAGAACATCTATCAGCACATGTTTATGTCTTGATCAATTGCACTGAAGTTAAACCATATGTCGAGTAAGCATGCTCCAATTTAGTCTTTAATTAGAGTACGAAGTTAAATCATGGTTTGATCAACTTTCAATTACACCATTTCAGTGCATTCTTACGAATTGAGGGTATACCCACTGAAGAATCTTCTGTTCGTATACATGAAAGTTTTCCAATCTGGTTTAAGGCTAGAGTAAGTAAATAAAATAATGTGTTAATGCCAAACGTTTAAAGTAGATATGAGACATGACTTATTTTTTCCATATATGGTTACTTAGGTTTATGAAGCACAACCAACTCCCCTAATCCAACACTTGAGGAACTTAGCTGATGATCCTTTTCTTGAGGTGACTGAGTGGCACACGTACCTAGTTAACGGTTAGAAATTTGACACTCAATCCTGGAGTGAGGGAAAAAGAACAATTAATAGTGGGGTATATGTTAAAGGGGAAACAGGAGGAGGTGAAAATGACTACTACGGTGTGATCCAACACATATATCAACTTGAATACCCATTCTTGGACTATCAAAAGAAAATAGTTTTGTTTTACTGTACTTGGTTTGATCCATCGGTTAGAGGAACGAAATTGAATCCAAAATGTAATACGGTGGACATTCAAATGAATAGAATGACATGAATAGGGTGATGGAGCTTCTTCAGTCTAAGGAGAGTATGTCTCAACCTACGCAGCAACCTGGTGAGTCTGACTCGTCTGAGTATCGAATTTTAGGTTCTGAGGAGTCTAATGATGACGGGCCCTTTTAGTACTGTTTGTATTATTTGTTTTACATTTGAGTATTTTGTTATGACATTTCAGTATTTTGTGTTGTTTTGACATTTGATTTTACGTTGTGTTGATTCAGATTCTGACATTTCAGTACTTTGTTCTGACGGAACATTTTAGAAATGTTTGATTTATATTGGTTTAGGTATTTGAAATTTTATTATTTATTAATAAATTATAATAAGCAGGGTTAATAGCAGGTTTTAAAAAAAAATTATTTTTTTGGGACTTTAGCGAGGGAATTAGCGAGGGGACGTGCAAACACGTGGCAGTCACCTATAGGACGTGCAGTAATGGCAGTTAGCGACGGAATATGTGTCCCTCGCTTATTAGCGAGGGAATTAGCGACGGAATTGTCCGTAGGTAATTAGCGACGAAACTCTATTTCTCTCGCTAAAGGGATTAGCGAGGAGCGTTTTAGCGACTAAACTGGTCCCTTGCTAATGGCAATTAGCGACGGAAATGGGTCTTTTAGCCACCGAATATTCCCTCACTAATGATAGTTCTTTTGTAGTGCCTTCACTTTGAAACAAGCATCATAAACCAACAAACTACATCATATAATCTTGTCAAACCTAATGAAATACTTAATATAGAGTAAATATAAATTTGGCGACTCCAAAGATTTCGTTCAAGATTCATCACTGGAAACACTGAACCTAGATTTTGACTTCGTATAAGTTCGCATGTTTCATGTGTTGGGTTTGATGAGTTCTCAATTTTTTGACTCAATACTCAACTAATACACTTTGAGTTTGCTTTTTTAACACAACTCAACTCAAGTACCAGAGACAACTCAGATTTTGTAGGTTAGCTAGGTTATGGGTCAAGTTGGATCGAAGTTTACTCATACTCACCCCTAAATGTTTGTGTTCTAGCTAGTTGGTAAGTTAGTATTTTCTTTTTTTTTTACTAAAAATAAGGTATTTATTCATTCAAATCTATCAATTACATCAAAAACGGCACAAATTTTATGTTGCTAAATTGAAAAAGATGAATCTGCGAACAAGCTCACAGCTTTCAAGTTGATAGCATAAAACGACAAAATGCCTACAAAAGTGACAAAGTTAAAAGCCACCAGACTACCCATGACAGTGTTAAATATGTTGTCAAAAAAATACTTCTCTATATGCATTACATCCAGATTGTGTCTCAGTAGATTATCTTTCCAATAGGGAAGTTCCCAAAATATACTTCTCTTTGTCCAATTGTGCCATTGCCCATAGCCTTCTGGACGAGAAACAACACCCGCTACGACTTCCTTTGGAGGATGTCTTTAACACCGCCCCAAACTTCCTCTCGGTGTCAAACTAGGAGGAGGTCCACTTGTTTCAACATGTCCCTTGATGAATGCATATTTCTGCTTTCTAAATGGGTGATCCATAGGTAAGAACCTACGATGCGAGTCAAACCACGAAGTTTTCCCTCCGTATTTAAGAGTAAAAGCCCTTGTGTCAACCATGCAAATCGGACACACCATCTTACCATGTGTTCCCCATCCAGACAACATTCCATAGGCAGGAAAGTCATTAATTGTCCACATTAAAGCTGCCCTCATTCTGAAATTTTGTTTGCGTGCTGCATCATAAGTTAAAACACCATGCCACAACCTTTTTAGGTCATCAATCAAAGGTTGCAAATATATGTCAATACCAACTGTTGGATTGTTTGGCCCCGGAATAATACCATTTAAAAACATGTATGGTTTAGACATACACATTACTGGTGGAAGGTTGTATGGGGTAACAATAACTGGCCAACAAGAATACGGTGATGCCGATGCTTGAATATAGGGTGTGAAACCATCAGAGCATAAACCAAGCCGAACATTGAGTGGATCCATGGCAAAATCTGGATGAACACGATCAAAATGCTTCTAAGCTTCACCATCAGATGGGTGACGTAATTCACCAGAATTGATTCTATTTTCATGGTGCCACGTCATTTTACCCGCGGTCTCCATTGATGCAAACATCCTCTGAAGCCTTGGTATAAGTGGCAGATAGAACATTGCTTTTCGTGGAACTGGTTTGCCTCTGCTCATCCCTTTCCTATTGACACGATAGCGTGGGTCTCCACACAACTTGCATTCCTTCAATTCTCCATCATTTATTCCAAACTCATTGTTATAAAAGAGCACGCAACCAGACACACCAATCAATTCTTTTTGATTTTAAGCCAGGCTTTGATACCAGTCTTTTAGCATCATAATAACTCTGCGGCAAAAGTCCTTTAATAGGGGTTGCATCCAACATCATTTTGGTCATATATTCCATGCACAACTCGGCAACATTAAATTGAGATTTAAGACCCAACAACCGAACACACATTGATAATTTTGAGTCTTTAGATCCTTCAAATAATGGTTTATTTGTCTCGCTCAAATACGTGTAAAATAATTGAGCTTCCTCATTTGAAACTTCTTCACCATCATATTCTGGTTCTTCAAAATCCAAATTTACTTCAACGACATGAGATATCATTCCCTGATAAACATCTAACGCGGGTTGGATGATTTGGCCAGATCCAGATGTGGAAGCTACTTCTTCAACCGGAACATTAGTACTTGAAGGATTTAGCTCAACCGGAACATTAACGCGCAGAACGACTACGCAGTGAAACTACCGCAGTACCCAGTGCTACTTCGCCGTGACGACTCCATATCCAATAATCTGGCCTAAACCCATTATTGTACAAATGAATTCTGACTTCATCTTCATTTTTTATAAATCGAAATGAACATTTCGCGCAAAGACATCTAATTCCCCCTTCTCGCGCAAATCCTTCATCACGCTTAGCTCAAAAAATAAACTCTTCTACTTCTTCTGCAAAACGTCTCTTTAAACCGCTTCTTCTAGGAAACAATCGATCATACATCCAACTACGATCCATGTTTTCAAGATCCTAGTAGTACGTACTGATAACTCATATTTATATGAGTTATTTATACCTCTAATCATTAGATTAAGTAAGTTCTCAAGTAATATTAGTATAGTATTTATTGCATTTCTATTAATATTAGGATAGAAAGGGCTAAACACAGCTTTGCTATGAAATTGGCACATTTGGTGCCCTTGTGATTATTTTGATGTATTTTGTGAAGTAGTGCAGTGTTTAGCGCTATAGCGTCTAACGCTATAACGTCCAAGAGGGCAGCATGATTGAGCATCTAAAGGAAAAGTGAAATTTTGGCGCCAAGCTCATTAATCCATGTTCCATATCTTGTGTCCACAGTACCTTGCTGACATGTGCGGATTTTATTGGATTTGTGTGGACACTTGTCATTGCATGAGTAAAGGAATAGTGGAGTTGGTGAAAAAGTAAACATCACCTTTCTTGACTTTTGGAAGAGGAGTTGTACCCAATGCTAGATATACTAGAGATGCTAACCTCCTCTCCCATACCATAGGATTTCCAACGGATAGAGAGAGAGTATTGATAGAGAGAGAAAGTGTGACACTTCTTCTTCTCCATTGATACACCTTAGAAGCTTTTGCTATTTTACTTTCTTCTTTTGTATTTTTCTCACTTTTTCTCATGGTTTAAGGTCGATGATGAGCCATCTTAGCGTGGATGATTAGGGGACTTCAAGCTTGTATCTTTTGCACTTGTATTTTCCTTCTTACCTACGGTAATACAAGTAGTTTTATTTGTGTTATTTTGATGTTGCTCAACATGAGCTAAACTCTTTGAGTTGGGTTGCTAAAGCTTGTAATGAACCATTAATGCTTCGTATATAATTTCTCACGTGTTGTGTTTTAATCCTTGTGTGATAACTTTTCCAAACTTGTTTTATATTTGGCCACGTAAAACTAGTACCTCTGTGGATTCAGACATGAACCATAGAGAGAACTCAAGGATTAATATAAATGATAAGGTTGGTTGAAGACATTTAATCAATTTTTGATTATACAGGCATAAGCTGTGGGATCTTGATTATACAGGGGTGAACCTATTTAGAACCTAGACATAGGCATCTTGTAGTGAAACCCTGGCGCTAGTGACTGAAAGGCACAAAATATTTGCAACAGCGCTTAACGCTATAGCGTGTGACGTTATAGCGTCTTGTTTCTGGGAATTTACATAGTGAAAGCAATCCAACTTATTTCTCTTATATTTTAACTCACCGTTAACTTGTTACTTTTGCAACCTTTGTTAAACTGAACTTTGTTACTCAACCTATTTGCTACTTGTTCCTCTAAAGTGTAATTCCTTTTTAAACTCTAAAATTAATACCAATCCCTGTGGAGACGAATTCTACTTATCATTATATTACTTGTTGCGATTGTGTACACTTGCACATCACCTTTTCGCACAACAAGTTTTTGGCGCCGTTGCCGGGGATTGCATTTAATTTTTATTGTTTAAGAAATTATTACATCCTTAGGGAGGTTTTACCTTGGAAATTTTCTGTGTTGTGTTACAGGAAGTGCTATAGCGTCTGATGCTATAGCGTATGCCCAGATCAGAACCACCCACTTTTGAGTTTGATCCTGAACCAGAGAGAAGATTCAGAAGGTTAAGACGCCAACAAAGGTTACAACAAATCAAAGCTAACTATGTCCGATCACTCTCATCATAATCTTGGTAGAGGCACACTGGGGAAGAACTCCTCACGATTGGAGGAAGAGGTCCAAGAGGTGGAAGGCAAGGTCCTTTTACCCATACGAAGTTGATAATGAATACCTGCATGCAGAGACGCAGATTCATTAATCAAGGACTGATCAAATGGTGAATGACAGAGACAGGCCAATGAGAGATTATGCTGTGTTTGATCCACATTCCATGGAAACAAGTATCACTAGGCCTGTGGTGACTGCCACTCATTTTGAGTTCAAGCCTATGATGTTCCAAATGCTCCAAACAACTGGACAATTTGGAGGTTCCACTCAAGAAGATCCTTTTGCCCATCTGAGAAACTTTTTAGAAGTGTGCAGTAATTTCATTATCCCAGGGGTGAGTGAGGATGCATTCAGGCTGAAACTGTTTCCTTATTCTTTAAAAGACAGAGCAAAAGCTTGGTTGAATTCCTTGGAGTCTAATTCTATCACTACTTGGGAAGACATGACAAAGAAATTTCGGAGAAGTATTTCCCACCAAACAAAAATGCAAGGATGAGGAATGACATCACATCCTTCAAGCAAAAAGAGGTGAATCATTACATGAGGCATGGGAAAGGTGGAAGGAGTTGCTTAGGAAGTGTCCACATCATGGAATTCCTATTGTAATTCAAATGGAGACTTTTATAATGGGCTAGAGGCACCTACTAGGTCCATGTTGGATGCCTCATCCGGAGGTGTGTACTCAACTCATCATATAATGATGCTTGTGAGCTTATAGAGCGCATTGCCATTAATAGCTCTTCATGGCCTACTGAAAGGTTGAATTCTACAAGGAAGGTAGCTGGGGTTCATGAAGTGAGTGAGGTTTCTGCTCTCTCAGCCCAAGTGGCTACTCTGACTAATATGATTAAAGAAAGTGAACACGCCAACGCTTATAGCATCCGATGCTATAGCGCCGAAAGCGTCTCATCGCAGCAGACTATTGAACAAGCTCCACCTGGAGAAGCTAGTTGTGTATATTGTGGAGGGGCTCATCTGTATGAAGAATGTACAACAAACCCTGCTTCTGTTAATTATGTGGGTTACAACAAGGGCAACAACCCTTATTCTAATACATACAACCCTGGTTGGAGGAATCATCCTAACTTCAGGTGGGGGGGAGGAAATAATGCTAATACAAGCACAAATGCTCCTGCTATTCCTCCTGGATTCCCAAGACAACAACAACAGCAACCTCCTAGACAAAATGCTCCTGCTCCTCCTATGGACAATTCAATGGAGTCTCTGCTAAGGTCATTCATCAGTGATTGTAAAACAACAATGCAGACTCATGAAGCATCAATCAAGACTCTGGAGAATCAAGTGGGACAGATTGCATCTGCTCTCACACAAAGGCAAAATGGTGGACTCCCTTCTACTACTGAACCATCTTCATCTCATGCACCAGGCAAGGAGCATGTGAAAGCAATAACCACCAGAAGTGGTAAAGAGGTAACTTCTGCACCCAAGAATTTAGAGTCAAGTGTAGCTGGAAATGAAAAGAATTTTCCAGACGTTATAGCGCCTGACGCTATAGCGCCAAATGCAAACAGAACACCTGATCCTAAATTGGTGCCTGAATATCCTGCTCCCCCTTACCCTCAAAGGTTAAAAAAGGCACATGAGGACAAACAATTTAATAAATTTCTTGAGGTGTTAAAACAATTGCACATTAATGTTCCTCTAGTTGAGGCATTACAACAAATGCCCAACTATGCCAAATTTATGAAAGATGTTTTGACAAAGAAAAGAAGGTTGGGAGAATTTGAAACTGTGGCAATGATCGGGAATGCAAAGCATGTTGATGCAAAATAAACTCCCAGAAAATTAAAGGACCCAGTAGTTTCACAATACCTGCTCCATTGGAAATTTTTATTCGTCGTGCTTTATGTGACTTAGGGGCAAGTATTAACTTAATGCCTAAGTCCATTTACACACAATTGGGTATAGGAACCGCTGTGCCTACTTCTCGTAAGCCTCGAGTTAGGTGATAGGTCACTTGCCTATCCTGAAGGAATCTTTGGAGGATGTTTTAATTAAGGTAGATAAATTTGTTTTTCTGTTGACTTTGTTATTCTAGATTTTGAAGCAGATGCAGAGGTACCTATCATTTTAGGTAGACCCTTTTTGGCTACAGGGAAGACACTCATAGATGTACAAAAAGGAGAATTGACAATGAGGGTTAATGACCAAGAAGTAAAGATCAATGTTCTGAATGCATTAAAACTTCCAGATGTCAATACTGAAGAGTGTTCCTTTGTGGTTTCTCTTGACCAAGTGGTTCAAAAACATTTTCAAAAAACTAACAACCACTTGGGAAAGGTGTTAAACAATACTGAGGAACATGAATTGTTGAAAGACGAAGAATTTCAAGAAGGCAAGCAAGCTGTGAATGAGGTTTGGGCTAGGAGATATGAGTCACTAGAGCAAGAAAATTCAAACCTCAAGAAGAGTGTTCCTTCTATTATTCAACCACCTGATCTAGAGTTGAAAGAATTACCCAAGCACCAAGTATGCATATATCGGGGGAAAATGAGACTCTACCTGTCATCATTTCTGCAAGTTTAAACCAAAACCAAGAGGTGGAGCTCATTACAACTCTGAAGAGGCACAAAAAGGCAATAGGTTGGCAAATGTCTGATATACATGGGATAAGTCCTACAATCTGCATGCACAGGATTGTGTTAGAGGAAAATGCTAAACATAGCATTGAAGGTCAAAGAAGGCTTAATCCCATAATGAAGGAAGTGGTGAAGAAGGAAATCCTCAAGTGGTTAGATGCAGGGATTGTGTATCCTATTGCTGACAGTGCATGGGTGAGCCCTGTGCAGTGTGTTCCTAAGAAAGGTGGTGTCACTGTGATCACAAATGAAAAAAATGAGTTGATTCCCACAAGAACAGTGACTGGATGGAGGATTTGCATGGACTACAGGAAATTGAACAAGGCCACAAAGAAAGACCATTTCCCTCTCCCCTTTATTGACCAAATGTTAGACAGACTTGCTGGTAAGGACTATTACTGCTTTCTTGATGGCTACTCGCTATAATCAAATAGCAATAGTTCCCGAAGACCAAAGCAAAAGACCACATTCACATGTCCTTATGGCACATTTGCTTTTAGGAGAATGCCCTTTGGACTGTGTAATGCCCCTGCAACTTTCCAGAGATGTATGATGTCCATATTCTCTGACTTCATTGAAAAATCTATGGAGGTTTTTATGGATGACTTCTCTGTGTTTGGGGATAGCTTTCAGAAGTGTTTAGACAACTTGGAAGAGATACTGATAAGATGTGAAGAGACAAATCTTGTGCTCAATTGGGAGAAATGTCACTTCATGGTGCAAGAAGGAATTGTACTAGGGCATAGGATCTCCAAGAAAGGCTTAGAGGTGGATAGGGCCAAGATTGAAGTCATTGAAAAATTGCCACCCCCCTCAAGTGTCAAAGGTATAAGAAGTTTTCTAGGGCATGCTGGTTTCTACAGGAGATTCATAAAAGACTTCTCAAAGATCTCAAAACCTCTATGTCAACTCCTTCAGCATGACACCATTTTCAACTTTGATGAGGCATGCCTTGAAGCCTTTCAGAAGTTAAAGAAAGCTCTGATTACTGCACCTATCATTGTTGCCCCTGATTGGAGTAAACCATTCGAGCTCATGTGTGATGCAAGTGACTATGCTGTGGGAGCTGTGCTTGGGCAAAGGTATGATAAAATCTTTCATTCCATTTACTATGCAAGCAAAACACTTATTGAAGCACAGTTAAATTACACAGTTACTGAAAAAGAGCTATTAGCTGTGGTTTTTGCCTTTGATAAATTTAGATCATACTTGGTTGGCACAAAAGTAATTGTTTTTACAGACCATTCAGCCATCAAGTATTTGATCTCTAAGAAAGATGCAAAACCAAGGCTAATAAGATGGGTTCTCCTCCTCCAAGAATTTGACTTGGAAATTCATGATAAAAAGGGGGTGGAGAACCAAGTTGCTGACCATTTGTCTAGACTTGAAGGAGACAATGCAGGTACAGAACAGGGAGAGATTAAAGAAATCTTCCCAGATGAGAAGTTGTTGTGATGCTTGCAAAAAAAATGTAACGCTATAGCGGTTGCCGCTTATAACGCGTGACGCTTATAGCGCTCAAGACTCGCTCCGTGGTTTTTGCGATATCGTGAATAACTTGGTAAGCAGAATTGTGCCTGCAGATCTGAATTATCAACAAAGAAAAAGGTTTTTCCATGTAGTGAAAGATTATTATTGGGATGAACCTTTTCTCTACAAGAAGTGCCAAGATCAAGTGATAAGAAGGTGCCTTGCAGAGGAAGAACAACCTCAAGTGTTAGAGCATTGTCATGCTTCACCATGTGGTGGACACTTTGGAGGAACTAGAACAGCTGCAAAGGTGCTGCAATGTGGGTATTACTGGCCTACATTATTCAAGGATGCTCAAGAATGGGTAAAGAGCTGTGCAAGGTGTCAAAGGGATCGGGAACATTTCAAACAAGCATGAAATGCCCTTAACCAACATCTTAGAGATTGAACTCTTTGATGTATGGGGCATGGATTTTATGGGTCCCTTTCCTCCTTCTCATGGGAATTTGTATATACTGGTGGCTGTGGATTATGTTTCTAAATGGGTTGAAGCTGTGGCTCTTCCCAACAATGATGCCAAGTCAGTCAGCAAGTTTCTGCAGAAGAACATATTCACCAGATATGGTACACCAAGAGCAATTATCAGTGATGAGGGTTCTCACTTTTGTAACAAGTTGATTGAGTCTCTGTTTGGAAAATATGGAGTGAGGCACAAAATTGCCACTGCATACCACCCACAAACAAATGGGCAAGCAGAATTGTCCAATAGAGAAATCAAAAGGATGCTTGAAAAAATGGTGGGACCTTCAAGAAAGGATCTGGTCAATCCATCTGGATGATGCATTATGGGCTTACAGGACAGCCTTCAAGACACCTCTGGGAATGTCTCCATACAGACTTGTGTTTGGGAAAGCATGTCACCTCCCTATTGAGTTGCAACACAAAGCTCATTGGGCCATAAAAAAGCTCAACTTTGATTGTGATAGAAGGGCAAGGCTAGGCTGATGCAATTAAATGAACTTGATGAGATTAGGCATGCTGCCTATGAGAGTTCAGTCATTTACAAAGAAAAAACAAAGATGTGGCATGACAGGAAAATCCAAAACAGAGAGTTGATTCAAGGAGGCCAAGTGCTCCTTTTCAATTCTAGATTAAAATTGTTTCCTGGCAAGCTCAAATCAAGGTGGTCTGGCCCTTTTAAATTAGTGAAGGTCTACCCTTATGGTGCAGTGGATTTATATGATCAAGCAACCAACACCACTTTCAAGGTGAATGGACAGAGAGTAAAACAATACCATGGTGACACTGTGATGAGGGACAAGACCTCAATTGATCTTCAAGATCCCTAACATCAAATGAAGAAGTCAGGCTGATGACTCTTAAAACAAGCGCTCTTGGGAGGCACCCCAAGATTTTAATTAACATTTCTGTTGTCTTTATTTTAATTTTTGCAGGAGGAAAAATTTTTGGTGTTGAGGAATTTGGGAACTTGAAGGCTTGAAGTGTGATGTTGACGCTATAGCGTCAAGAGGAGGTAGCTGGCAAGAAGAATTGTTTTTATTTCAAAGTATGGGACGATTATAATGACGCGGGCACGCGCGCCTGCACTTCAACCGCCGCTGCGCCCTATGCGCCACGTGCAGGCTTGCCCGATCCACTTCATCCACTCCACCCATCAACAACGGTCACATCATTCAATTCCCATAACCTCTCACTCAACCACTCCCTTCTCTTTCTCTCTTTCTAACCGGTGATTCCCTTTCTTCTTCCATAACCCCCACCGTCTCATAACTCCATTCCTGATTTCTCTGCAAATCAATCTTGCAATCTATTCCAAAAATTCACAAAACAGCCCCAAATCTTCAAAAATCTCAAAATGGTGAAGAAACATTCCATTGAAAACCCCAGAGAAAGACCAAAACCATCGAACCCGGTTCCTCAAGAGCCATAGACCCAAAGGACGATCCTGTGCGCTATTGGAAGATGAACTTCATCGCAGAAAGGGGTTTCAAAACAGAAAAAGCTCCTGACGTGTTCACATCCACTGTTATAGCGTTAGGGTGGCAGAAATTCATCAAGCACAGAGGGGAATTTGTGGTGCCTCTGGTGAGAGAGTTTTACAAAGGAATTCCTCCTCCAAAAGGTGGAAAGCCCCAAACCTATTCTATGGTTAGGGGTGAAATGGTTGATTTAGCCCAAGTGCTATCAATGACCACTTCAAGTTGGGTTATTCTGGAAAGGCCCTGGAGAAGAAGCTTGATACGTGGGGATGTGATGAAATGGAGGAGGTCAAGAAAAGGATCTGTGTGGAGGAAGCAACATGGGAGAGGTTTGGATCAGAGTTTAAAGTCAAGAAAGCATTTCTGGTGGATGAGGCTGCAATGTGGTTTACTTTCATCAGGCATTCACTCATGCCTACTTCCCACACAACAAATGTGGAGAAGGACAGGTTGATAGTGCTTGATGCTATTCTGGAAGGTGAAAGCATAGACGTGGGCAAAATAATTGCAAGAGAAATTGAAAAAGAAGCAGTCAAGACTGACGGTAATCTCTACTTTCCATGTTTAATTACTGAATTGTGCAAGCAGGCTGAAGTTGAAATTGAAATTCGTGATGAGAGGAGGACTCCTCAAGGAGACATTCCTGCTGTTTTTAAGCCCAGCAAAGAAGTGCTAGCGCTTATAGCGCGCCCGATGCTATAGCGCTCAATCGCTTGAAAAGAATCAAGAAACACGTGTAAGTTTGTCAAGGCTAAGTTTGAATGGGAGAAGGTTTGTCTTTGGAAAAGCTATCTAGGGGCAAGGAGTTAATGGAACCCCCGTGTTCCCCAGTGGTTAATTGAAGATGAGGGTGTGAAGGAGCCACCCCAACCAAAAGAAAAGGTGAGTAAGAAGGTGAGTGTGCACTCCAATCAAGAAGAGAGCCGTGAGCCCCGCTTGAAGAAGGTAAAGAGCCCCGCTAAGAAGAAAGCAAAGGTGAGTAGTGAAGAATCCCTCAACACTGAGGATTTAGAAGAACTCAGTGAAGAAGATGAAGAAGAAACAAGGAGGGTGATGAAAGAAGTCAATGATTCTGAAGAAGAAGAGGATTCTGAGAGTGAAGAGAAGTCTGGTGAAGAGAGCCCAGAAAAGGAGGAAGGATCAGAAAGTGAAGAATACGAAGAAGTGACTGCTGATCCCACACCTAGCCCCACAAGACTACCCTCACCACAAATACCTTCACCACAAGCCCAAGACCAAACCATTCCTGAAACCCCACAATCTGAACCAACCATACCTCCACCAGAGCGTAAAAAGAAAAGTCACCTCACTCTTTGAACAAACACCAAACCTAAATGAACCAAAGACAACCGTAACCATCAATCCAATCCCCAATTCCAACAAAAGAACAAAGTCCACCACCTGATTCACCACAGCATCCTGTGTCCCTAAATCCTGCTGAGGGCCCTGCAAGCGCTGTCTGAGGCTATAGCGCCTGCAGCTTAGTCAAGCCCTGTATCATCTGTGTCAAGTGCAACAAAGTCTCCTAGGCTTAAACGAAGAGCCCAAAGGAGCCCTCAATCAAAGACTAACATTATTGCAGGTTCTGAAGAAGAAGCTCAAGCTATGGCTGAGAGTCCTCCAAGGGAGGTAGCCGAGAGCCAGTGCCATCCGCACTCCAAGCGAAAAAGTCGAAAAAAGAGAAGCATGTGGCAGCAAAAAGGCCAACGTATGTATCTGCTAGGAGGAATCCAGGAGCCAAGCTGACTGTGATTGAGGAAGTGGATGAAGAAAGTGTGCAGCAAGAAGCACAACAGTCTGGAAAGGAAGTGTCTGAAAGAGCAGAGAAGGAGGCTGCTAGCAAGTTAGCAGAGATGAAGAAGCGAGAAAAAGAGAAGCGCAGCTCGGTGGAAGCGCTATAGCGTCGAGGCTATAGCGCTGAGGGAAGAAGCGGAAGGAAGAAAAAGAAGAAAAAGGTGAAAAGCCTCCTCACCATCCCGTGTTAGCTCAAGGACCGTGTCCGGTCTAGTTAAGAAATGAATTTAAGTTTCACTTTGTAGAAGTTTAGTGTTTTGTGAACAAGAATAAATTGTGAAGCGCTATAGCGTCTGTCTTGCGCTTCACAAATGTTTAAGACTTGAATTACTTTGTTTGTGTGTTAAGTTCAGGCCTCTCCCTAGTTTTTTTTAAAAAGAGCAGTGAGGACACTGCTCACTTTTGTTGTGGGGGGAGGACCTAAAGTTGTTAATGTTTTTGATAATGTTTTTGATGTTTTTTTTCAAAATGTTCTGTTTCAAGTGCCTCATTTTTAAGTATAGTCATTGAATGCGTTTCCTTTGGGCTAATTGTAGTGATAATTGTGTGAGTGAGTAAGAGAGCCGTGCTTTTAGATGAAATCTTTGTTTATTATTGCTCTCACACATAAACCTCTGTGCTTAAAAAGAAACTTAGCTAGCCAAGGACTATCTGAGGTTTAGGCTAGTCTGAGTTAACCAAGGTGAGATCAAGGCTTGACTAAAAACTTGAAGAGTTTTTGAAGCAAAAGTTTGGGGGTGTTGGGCTATATAAAGGTTAGGTGCAAAGGTCTTAGGGTGGTCAGTGACTTAGAAGTTTAATGTGAATATGTTGTAAAGTCAGAGTTACCCAAAACAAAAGCTAGGCTGTCCCAAAGGCAAAGAAAGAGGCAAAGCCTCGTATATATATATAAAAAAAAAAAAAAAAAAAGAGAGATAATAATTGCTGAGGAGCCAAGTAATGAGGGGACTACAGCTAGTAAATAAATCTGTTATCTTTGTCTAAGCGCTATAGCGCCAAACGCTATAGCGTGAGCTGTTTAGATTCAATAAGTTAGGAACGCTGACCATAGACTTGAAGTGCCTAGTTAAACCCTTTGTCATGCCTGAAAATCCCCATTCCTGTGTGAAAATGTTAATCTAGTCATTGTTTTGAAAGAGTTCTTGATTTTACCAAAAGAAGACCATTCTTTCCAAGGCTAAAGAGAAATCCAAATCTAGCTAGGAATTGAGATGAGTCAAGAGATCACACACACACTATTGAGCAGTAATAAGCTTAGAAGTTGAATAAATGCATTGGTGTGTGGGTGTGAGTGTGAATCTGAATTGTTAGCCCATTGAGAAAATGTTTGAGTGAGTATGCTTAGAAATGAAGTGTTGATCAGAGCATGTGTGTTGTAAATAGAGTCGCTTTGTTTGTCTTTGCAAGTGTCATTACTTGGGGACAAGCAATGGTTTAAGTTTGGGGGTGTGATAACTCATATTTATATGAGTTATTTATACCTCTAATCATTAGATTAAGTAAGTTCTCAAGTAATATTAGTATAGTATTTATTGCATTTCTATTAATATTAGGATAGAAAGGGCTAAACACAAACTTTGTTATGAAATTGGCACATTTGGTGCCCTTGTGATTATTTTGATGTATTTTGTGAAGTAGTGCAAGTGTTTAGCGCTATAGCGTCTAACGCTATAACATCAAGAGGGGCGCATGATTGAGCATCTAAAGGAAAAGTGAAATTTTGGCGCCAAGCTCATTAATCCATGTTCCATATCTTGTGTCCATGAGACCTTTGGTCGACATGTGCGGATTTTATTGGATTTCTGTGGACACTTGTCATTGCATGAGTAAAGGAATAGTGGAGTTGGTGAAAAAGTAAACATCACCTTTCTTGACTTTTGGAAGAGGAGTTGTACCCAATGCTAGATATACTAGAGATGCTAACCTCCTCTCCCATACCATAGGATTTCCAACGGATAGAGAGAGAGTATTGATAGAGAGAGAAAGTGTGACACTTCTTCTTCTCCATTGATACACCTTAGAAGCTTTTGCTATTTTACTTTCTTCTTTTGTATTTTTTCTGTACTTTTTCTCATGGTGTAAGGCTGATGATGAGCCATCTTAGCATGGATGATTAGGGGACTTCAAGCTTGTATCTTTTGCACTTGTATTTTCCTTCTTACCTACGGTAATACAAGTAGTTTTATTTGTGTTATTTTGATGTTGCTCAACATGAGCTAAACTCTTTGAGTTGGGTTGCTAAAGCTTGTAATGAACCATTAATGCTTCAGTATATAATTTCTCACGTGTTGTGTTTTAATCCTTGTGTGATAACTTTTCCAAACTTGTTTTATATTTGGCCACGTAAAACTAGTACCTCTGTGGATTCAGACATGAACCATAGAGAGAACTCAAGGATTAATATAAATGATAAGGTTGGTTGAAGACATTTAATCAATTTTTGCTTCCTCTAGACATAGAAGTTGCAATAGTTTATAAAGCATAAGTGTGGGATCTTGATTATACAGGGGGTGAACCTATTTAGAACCTAGACATAGGCATCTTGTAGTGAAACCACGGCGCTAGTGATTGAAAGGCACAAAATATTTGCAACAGCGCTTAACGCTATAGCGTGTGACGTTATAGCGTCTTGTTTCTGGGAATTTACATAGTGAAAGCAATCCAACTTATTTCTCTTATATTTTAACTCACCGTTAACTTGTTACTTTTGCAACCTTTGTTAAACTGAACTTTGTTACTCAACCTATTTGCTACTTGTTCCTCTAAAGTGTAATTCCTTTTTAAACTCTAAAATTAATACCAATCCCTGTGGAGACGAATTCTACTTATCATTATATTACTTGTTGCGATTGTGTACACTTGCACATCACCTTTTCGCACAACACGTACTACAATAAAAATTATCATAAACAATAACTATTACTTTTCATTTCATATTTAATAAATCAAATTTTATATTTTTACTTATACATACCCATATACAGGCATCACATACACATATACATGTATTTATATACACTAACAATGTAAACATTATATTAATTAATTATAATATAAATAAAATTTAAAAAATTTAACACATTTTATATATTATGTTATGGTAAACATAAATATTAGTCATTTTAACTAACACTCTAATAACTAACAAAATAAATAACATTTTAACACATAAATAACAATATTTAACACATAGACTCTATTAATATTAGTCATTTTAACTAACGGCATAAATAACATATTGACTAACAAGTCTATCAAATTTTTTATTAAATTTTTTATTAACAATAAATTACATATCATCATAACTATTTAAAGTAAATGAAAATATAAAAATAAATTACATATCATAACAATTTAAATGTTACTATTTAATTTAAATGAAAATAAATTACATTACATATCATAATTTTTTGATATATTAATTGATAATATAATGATTTTCAAAAATATAATAAAATTTAACAATTTAAACAAAAAAAATGATAATATAATGATTTTCAAAAATATAGTAAAATTTAACAATTGAAACAAAAAAATTATAATATAATGATATTTCAAAATATAATAAACTTTAACAAATTAATCAAAATAATGATTATATAATGAATTTTCAAATAATTAATATATTATTGTTTTTCACATTTATCAAAAAAGTATTAGCAACGAAAATTAAAAATTAATAAATACATTAAATTTATTTTTTTCTACTATATTATTATATTTCGCTATTTCTAAATAATATTAACACAAATTAGATTTTAATAAATATTTTAATTATTTTAATATTGTATTTATGTATTTTTTATTAAAAAATATTAACATAATTTAAAAAATAATAACAAAATTATCAAATACATTAATTTTATTTTCTACGAATTTATTTATTAATATTAACTAATATATTATAATATATCATATTTAATTATTGATTATTCTAACTAATAACATCAAATAAGTTTAATGTCAACTAATAACTTCAATAACTAACCGGTGGTGTTGAGCAGACTTTGACTTGATGCTAAACCGGAGTCCTTCGAGCAAAGAAACAGAGACACTAAACTCAAACAACTCCTAAACAAACAGCACCACAATTAGTAACTAATAGTTTTAAACAAAGTATAGTTAGCTAAAACAAAGTATAAACAAAAACATACCTCCAAAATTTTGAGAGACGAGAAGAAAAAAACTGAATTTATAAGAAGTTTGAGTGGAGAAATTTTAGAGAAGTTATGTTAAGAGTTGAGAATGAGTGAAGTTTTATGGTGAGAATGAGGGAGAATCGGTTTTATTAAGGGAGAAGGAAAGCTGGTGTGGATTTAAGGGAGAAGGTATTTGTGGCGGAATTTGTGTGGTTCTGGCGGATTTAAAGAGAGCCGTTTTGCTACTTGAATTTCGTGAACTTTGCGGTGGAATTGAGAGTTGTTTTCGGCGAATTTGAATTTAAAAATTCCCGCCTCTTCAATTTTCGGCGAAATCGATATCACGTGGGCCGAGGTTTCATTTGCGGCGGAATGAGTGACGTTGCGGCGGACTGCGAACGCGTTGACCGAGGCGCTGAATTTTCGGCGGAATGGATGCCTTTTTGGCGGAATTTAAAATTTGAATTTCGAACCATTTGCATTTTTGGCATAAACGGTATGTTTATGGCGGAAATTCTTTTTTTTTTTCAGAATTTTTTTTTTCTACTTTAAATCCGCCGAAAACAATCAAAATCCACCGGAAATATTTCGTCATAATTGGGTCCACCGGAAATGCAAAGAAATCCGCCGAAAGTGTTTTGTCAGATAAAATCCCCGGAAAAAGAATTCTACGAAAAATTTCGGCGGATAAAACTCCGTTTAAAAGTCACGTCTTGTAATTTCGCTTTTTTCCTTGTAGTGTGACACCGCTGCAGATTCGATCCGTTACAAGGCTTGGGAAACGCGAGGACAGATGGCACTTAGCGACGGAACTTCCCTCGCTAAATCTGTCGCTAATGGCCAATAAAAGTTAAACACCTCACGTTCTCTCACTCACTCAGCTTCACTCTCCTTCCTTTCTTCCCAAAACCGAACCCTACTCTCTCATTTCGCCCCTTCACTCCTCCTCTCTCATTTATCCACCACCAAACAACCACCACCACAAACCACCATCTTCCATTTCTTCCCCATACCTTCACTCCTCTTCTCTCCTCTCTCATTTCTCCACCACCACACAACCATCACCACCACACACAAAGTTACTTGTTTGCCTCTCTCTCCTCTCCTACGGAATCACTACAAGAAATTCAAGGTTTTCCGGCGGACCTAAGCCGCCGGTAAATCCCAAAAACCGCCGGTAAGTGACTGTTTCCGGCGGATCTTACCGGCGGATTTTCCGCCGGTTAAAACGTCGTACGTAACACTTACCGCGGAAAAAATCCGCCAGAATCGCGTGATGATTTTTTCCGCGGAAAAAGCCGCGCAGAATCGCAGGGTATTTCCGTGGAAAAAGCGCTGTAATATTTTTTTATATAAAAGCCGCGGTAATAACACGATTCCGCGGTAATATTTTTTTTTATATAAAAGCGCCGTAATAACACTTTTCCGCGGTAATATTTTTTTTTTTTAATATAAAAGCGCTGTAATTAATATAAGCGCGTAATATATATTTTTAAAAAAACGTTTTAAAAATTAATTTTAATTTTAAATTTTTAATATTTAAATTATAAATTTAAATATTAAAAACCGTTTTACTTTTAAATTATTTAAATATTATAAATTTAAATATTTAAATTATAAATTAATTTAATAATTTGAAAATAATATTTAAATTTTAAAATCTCTTTTAACAATTTGAAATTTGAAATTTATTTCTAAAAAGTATTTGAAAATCTAATTTTAAATATTTTAAAAGTAAATTATTAAAATTTGAAAATTATTTTAAAAACAACTAATAAAACCAACAAAGTCACAATAAAATTAAACAACTAATAAAACCAACAAAGTCACAATAAAATTTAAACCAACAAAGTCACAATAAAATTTAAACCAACAATAAAACCAACAAAGTCACAATAAAATTATCCATACAAATTAAACAACTAATAAAAACAACAAAGTCACAATAAAATTATCCAACAACAAACCACTAATAATAAGGCCTATTTGGGTTTGGGGTGCCGCTGGGATCCGGATGTAAAAGCGTTGTCGTCAATCATCTTCTTCATCGCCCCTTTGTTAGGGTTGTGGTTGACGTGGGTCGGGTCCGAAATTCTTTGGGACGGTTGTTGGAATTGCCGTGGGAGACATGACGTGGCCGACGTGGTCTGATGGGCCCGAGGTTTTGGAATGGTCGCGGAGGAGAGTTCAAATCGAGGCTCGGCCGACCATATGAGGGTGACCATATGAGGGTGACCATATGGGTATGGCGACTTGATTGAAAGCAGTCGCTCATAGTTGATTGAGGTCGGAAGGCACGAGTGGCATCGGTGGAAAGCACCTCCGTAGGGTCGCATCCCTGGCGGTGGATAAGGCATCGATGAGGATGATGATGGCATAGATGGCCTTGCATGAGACAAACTATCCATTACTTGCTTCCCGAATTCCTCATTGATTCTGCGTTCTTCACCTTGTCGCTCTCGCATCTCCGAATCTCACACTCATAGTTGCTCAATTTCTCGGTCAATACCGCAACCTCACTCGCTCTTGAGTGGGGACATGAGAGCGCCCAAGTACTTGTTGTTGAAGAGGAATTTGACACGAAATTGAACAATGGAATTTGGAAAAGAACGCCGCCCATACCACCGGATCCTGGTAATCGACCTTTTCTTGGCGATGGACCGGCAAGTTCTTTCCATTTTGCTAAGGCCAATCGAGCCTCCTCATCGGGATCAACCTCGCCCCGCTTACTCTCCTGTGTTTGCCGATACTCCCCGCCGCCAATTATTGAATGCTTCTCGAATCGCCCTTGGCCGCTTCTTCAGAAACTCACGGTGTCCTCGCGCATATGAAGTTGCACGTGTATATCTCCGCAAAGTAGGTGGCCACCAAGAAAAGCCTCCGTATATATATAGTATTAATTTATAATATTAGTATTTAATAAAATATAAAATTTGAAGAATTAAAAAGAAAGATATATAAAATATTACCAAAGCGTTTAGCATGATCATATATGGTGATAGAACCGCCTGATTTAAGCAACCACCATTCTCGAAGCCCGATTCGCGCAGCTCTCTCGACATTTTTTTATAATCATCATGCGCCCATTTCAGTTGGAGTTTATCCCATATAGGCGGACCAATCCAATCAATGCTCTACTCCGGTGGCTTGTCACGCTCTTCCCGCAAAGATTTTAAAAACGTGAGAAGCTCTTGAATTGAAGACTTTCTTAATCGCATGGTCATCCTCGTGTTTCCATGCGAATGTTGCCTGGTTGCACAAAATAAAATAACTTGTTAGAAAAAACAACTTAATGAATTCAAGAATTTGGAATAATTAAAAATTAATTAAATAGTAAAAAACTTACCCTAAATTGATTCCAAAATTTGGATCATGGATCTTTTTAACCTCGACCAATCAACCCAGGAAGTTGTGTAATTTGCCTTGATTATACTTGTTATCGCTTTGGACACAATCCTCCCGTGATCAAAGTCGTACATAAGAAAGAAAAATTAAAATGATATTAATTTAAAAGACAAATTTCAAATACAATTACAAATACAAATATATATAATAAATACTTACGAGTTTCCAACAACCTCCACAACGATACGACCGTCATCCAAAATATCAACCACGCCGGTTTGCGCGATCATACACGCGTGGCGGCGTGATCTCGATCAGCAGGGGTGCCATACTACCGGTGGAGGCGCACAGTTCAACGCCCCGAGCTCGCGTCGATGATGGCATACGCACATAGTTGCCATGAACAAGTCGATATACTATCTTACGCTTACGGCCGCGTAAAGAAGTACATATCTTCTTTCCTTTATCCTGAGGCGGCACGGGTGGGTCCTCATCATGTGGTGAATCACCAGCTCGTAACGATGCCATAACTATTCTGTAGCTATAAAAAAAAGTTAATAACATATATAAATGATGAATATATAACATAGGCAAATATATATCAAGATCGATAAATATAAATATTATTTGACAACAAATTCCTTTTAATGATGAATATAAATATTACAAACCAACAAATTATATATCAAGTTCGATAAATATAAATATTATTTGACAACAAATAATATTGAACTTTGAATAACATAGGCAAATATATATCAAGTCTGATAAATATAAATATTACAACAAATAATATTGAACTTTGAATAACATGACATTAATTAATTAGAATCCCATTCTTTCTCAAAATCACCATCATCATCAGATAAGTCAACTCCCGATACACCGACGCGTGATCATTGCGTCCTCATGATGATCGTCAGATTCGTCTTCATTAACTTCATCGCGAAGCAGTGTTGGACTCATCACGTAAACGAGTAATGATCTCAACTTCAATCACTTCATTTACATTGGACATTTCTTCTGACTGATATGGCACATCTTCCACTGTGTCATTTGTCTCGATGTAACCTCAAGGTTTTGTCTTAATTGCGACACACCAACCACGCCGATCAGTCCGTGTTGATTGATAAGAGACATAGTAGACTTGTCTCACATTTTGTGCAATCACAAAAGGATCGTACAGTCGATATCTACCACTCATTTTAATGTCCACTGTATTTGTCTTTGGGTTAAACTTTGTTCCTCGAGGGGACGGATCAAACCAATTACAGTAAAAAACGATTATCTTTTGATGATAATCAAGATAAGGGTATGCAAGTTCATAAATGTGTTCAACAACACCATAGAAATCATCTTCGCCTCTCCCAGTGTCACCCTTCATGCAAACTCCACTATTCACTGTTTCTCTACCTTCTGTCCATTTGTGAGTGTGAAATTTGTAACCATTCACAAAGTATGTGTGCCATTCTTTAACACATCTTCGAGGACCATCAGATAAGTTTCTCAGGTGTTGGTTGGTAGGAGTTGGCGGAAGGGAATACATACGCCGCTTAAACCACATTGGAAAATGCGCATGAATATGAGCAGACGATTGTTCTTCACTTACTCCCTCTGATGTCAAAAACTCCCTAATGAGAAATTAACAATTGTTACACACAGCAGATTTCTTTAATTTATAAAGAAATTAAGATAACTAGCTAGGTTGAGAAAGACATACTCAATGAACAGTTGGACCTCGGTACAGTTTATCAAGACATGAACATGGGCTGAGTTTAACTCTTCTTCTGTTAGCCAGTGAATTGACTCTTTTCCAGACGGACGACCAGGGAGACAAAAGACAGACAAAGCTAAACGATGTCTTGGTGGTTCAATGTTGATTTCATTTCGACTACTTGTAGGAGCCAAATCATTGTTGAAATAATATGAACAAAAATGAGTTGTTTCACGATGCAAGTAAGACGAACATATCGATCCTTCAACTCTAGCTTTATTTTTGACTGATCTTTTGAATCACCCATGAACCTATAGAAAATTATATGTTAATAATAATGTGTTGAAATTGTAGTAAACTTCTTTCATATGTATATTAACCGACCTTTCAAACGGATACATCCATCCTGTATTGGGCGAGTCCACCAAGTTTAGCTTCGGTTGCGAGATGAACAAAGAACATGCTCCATAGAATCAAAGAAACCGGGGAAAAATTCTCTCCAACTTGCATAAGATAAGTGGGATGTCTTGTTCCATTTTTGTCGATCATCCGCTTTAAGCGTTGCAGAACACAAATTCTTAAAGTATTGACTTATTTCAATGAGCGGATTCAAAACATGTGTTGGCAACGAACTAAAAGCGATAGGAAGTAAGCACTCCATGAATACATGACAATCATGGCTCTTCATCCCATGCAACCTCCCATTATCCACATCCGCACATCTTGCTAAATTGGAAGAATAACCGTCGGCATTTTCAATCTGTTTTATCCACCGATAAACTTCTTTCGCTTGTTCGGTAGATAAAGTATAATTGGCTTTGGGTTTCAACGCCCTAGTACCTGCTCAACCAACGACAAATCCTTTCGCTGCAGCAGAATGATCCACGCCCTTCCTAGCCTTCTCATTATCTTTTGTTTTACCTTTTACATTCATAACATGATGTTAAATATGTTATCAAAAAATTCTTTTCAATGTGCATGACATCCAGATTGTGTCTCAAGAGATTATCTTTCCAATATGGAAGTTCCCAAAAATACTCTTTTTGTCCAATTATGCCATACTCCATAACCATCCGGACGAGAAACAACACCGCAACGACTTCTCCGGAGGATATCCTTGACAACTGTTCCAAACTTCTTTCTCGTGTCACCACGGGAGGTTCACTGTTTCAATATTTCCCTTGATGAATGCATATTTTGACCTTCTAAATGGATGATCGCTAGGTAAAAACCTACGGTGTGAGTCAAACCATGATGTTTTTCCTCCATATTTAAGAGTAAAAGCTCTTGTGTCAACCATGCAAATCGGACACGCCATCTTACCATGTGTCCCCATCCCGACAACATTCCATAGGCGGGAAGTCATTGATGGTCCACATCAAAGCCGCCTCATGAGAAAATTTTGTTTGCGTCTTTGCATCATAAGTTAAAACACCATGCCACAACCTTTTTAGGTCATCGATCAAAGGTTGCAAATATATGTCAATGCAATTTGTTGGATTGTGTGGTCTGGAATAATGGCATTTAAGAACATGTATGGTTTAGACATACACATTTCTGGAGGAAGGTTGTACGGGGTAACAATAACTGGCCAACAAGAATACGGTGATGCCGATGCTTGAATATACGGTGTGAAACCATCAGAGCATAAACCAAGGCGAACATTGCGTGGATCACTAGCAAAACACGGATGAACACGATCGAAATGCTTCCAAGCTTCACCATCGGATGGGTGGCGTAATTCACCAGAATTGTTTCTATTTTCATAGTGCCATGACATTTTACCCGCAGTCTCCTTTGAAGTTAACATCCTCTGTAGCCTTGGTATAAGAGGCAGATAGAACATTTTACCCGCAGTCTCCTTTGAAGTAAACATCCATAGTCGATGAGCCAACAGCTTCTACGACTGGACTTGAAGTGCCACCTTCTACTTCTTGGACAGGAACAATATCAACCGGAGGAACATTAATTATATTAACACGAGAAACTCCAGCTGCTACCTCGCCATGACGAGTCCATATCCAATAATTTGGCTTAAATCCATTGTTGTACAAATGAAGTCGAATGTCACCTTCATTTTTTATGGATCGAAAGATACATTTCGAACAAGGACATCTAATTCCAACTTGTTGCTCAAATTCTTTTTGACGCTTAGCTAAAAGAACAAACTCTTCAACTCCTTCAACAAAACGTCGTTTCAACCCCGCTCTTCCAGGATATAATCGATCATACATCCAACTACGATCCATTTTTTGTGGATGTCCTAATTAAATTTATTACAACATATATGTCTATCAAAACAATAGACATTTTCATTTTTATATTTTAGCTACTATTATCTTTGTAGACTAACAAAAATTTAAATAAACTTTCAACTATTATATTTTACTCTAATCCTAATTATTTCAATTCATTAAATCAAATAACATTCTTTACTATATAATAATAATACTAATGTGAAACAAATATTACCAAATAACTAATCTAAATATTATACAAAATAATATTTACTATCACATAATATTTATTACATTAAATAATATTTACTATCACATAATATTTATTAACTATTTACATTAATGTTCTTCTAAAAAAACCAATTAACGTGGTTCAAAAAAATAACTATATTAATGTTCTTGTAAAAATAACTCTATTATTGTTGTTAAAAAAACAATTATATTAATGCGTTTATATTAATGTTGGTCAATAAATTAATATATTAATGTGTTACTAAATAACTAACTCCGACGGTAACTCTATTAATGTTGTTGAAAAAAATAACTATATCTCAATGTGTTACTAAATAATTAACTCCAAATATATTTTAAATAATAAATAATAAACAAAAATTATTAACAAATATCTTATCTAAATAGTATACAAAATAAATCAAATAATTTTTGTTTTTAACTAAATAAGAAATATTTATCTAAATATTATACAAAATAACAAATATCTACTCTAAATCTAAATATTATACAAAATAACTAAAATATTTTTGTTTTAAACAAATATCTAATTTACTTTTTTTGTGACAAATTTTAAATTTAAATTTCAAATAAAATTCTTGACTAAATAATAGTAATATTAATTTAAATATTATACAAAATAACAAATACCTCATCTAAATATTATACTAAATAACTAAAATATTACTATTATAATAACATTAAAATAACAAATATCTAATCTTAATATTATAATACCATTAAAATAATTCCTATTTTTTTAAAAAAATAAACATAAATAGTTGTGACTTTAATTTTTATGAAAATTTTTAAAGTTAAATTTCAAATAATGATTTTCAAATAATGTTTTTGAGTAAATAATAGTAATAGAGATTTTAATTCTAATTTCCATACACGAATTATAAAAAAATTAAACTAATAGTAATTTCAATTTAATCACATCAAATAATATTTTTCTACTACAAAATCAAATAACACAGTAATCACTAACCCAGATCGCGAGAAGTCTCTCGACTTTGCGCTAATTCCAGATACCCTCGAACAAACTTCCACCCAAACTCAAGCAAACTTCCACCCAAACTCAACTAATTACTAAACAAATAATATCTGAATTAGTAACTAACTAATATTTTAAAACAAAATTTTAACTAAAACTATCAAAGAAACATACCTCAAGAGAAGAAATCAGAGAGAGAAACGATAGAATTCTCAGAGAGAACAATGAATTTTGTAGAGAGATTTGAGAGAAAGTGAAAGAAATGAAAAATGTGAGAGAAATTAAGAAGAAGAAGTGAGAAGTGAAGATAAGAAGTAAGAAGTGAAGAGAGGAGAGGAGGTGTGGATCGGTATAAAAAGAAAGGAACCAAACGGTCCGATTTTCAAATTTGAAATTACCGGCGGACTCTTTGTTGTTACCGGCGGAACACGTGTCATTACCGGCGGCTTTAATGCGTGACTTTCGAGTTATTATTACCGGCGGCTTAACGACATTACCGGCGGAAAATTACCGGCGGCTTTTTTTAAAAATTCCGCCGGAAACCGACATTACCGGCGACGTTTTTTAATTTTTTTTTTAAATAAAATTACGGTTACAAATACTATCAAATCCGCCGGTAATCAATCAAAAAACCGCCGGTATATTACCGGCGTCAATAAATCCGCCGGAAAACACTTAAAAACCGCCGGTAATGTACAGGCGGATACATTCCGCCGGAAATTGACCAAAGCCGCCGGTAATTTACAGGCGGATACAATCCGCCGGAAATTGGGCGCCGGTATATTACGTAATTCTTGTAGTGAATATCCTCTTTCTCTCTTCTTCTCTCCATATTCCACCACATCACCACCACCACACCACCACCATCACCACCACCACCGGAGCTCTCCTTTTGTAGGTTTTGATTTTTATTTTTTATAATATTCTTTTAATTTTAATTTTTTATTGAATTTGTTTTGATTTATGTTTCTTGGTTGAAATTGAAATGATTTAGGATTGGAATTTTTGGTGTTTGAAGTCTCACAACCGCACCGGAGTGCGCACCGTCATTGAACCACCTCACCGGAAGTCAATCTCATAACGGTTAGTTTTTAAAATAAATTTTTTGTTGTTGTTGTGTGTTAAAATTGAGTGTTGTTGTGAATTGTAAGTTATAATTGAGTGTTAGGATTAATTGTTGTTGGGAAATGTGAGTTGAATTGATTGTGAAATATGAGTTAGAATTTGTTGTTGATGTTGTTAAAATAAATTTGGTTTTTTAAAGGTTGTAGGATTGAGTGTGAAATGTGAGTTAAAATTGAGTGAATGTTGTTTAGGAAACTATATTGTTAGAGATGATTGTTGAGAAGAGTTAGATTGAAAATTGTGTATATATGTTGTTAATTGTGTTAAGTTGTTGAAATTGAAATTTAAAAGTGTATGTTGTTAGAGCAAGACTTAAATAGAGATGTTAATTGAAAAGTGTTATCGAAAAGTGTATTATTGTAGAGTTGTTAATTGAAAAGTGTTTAATTGTTGTTTGGATGAACCCTAGGTTAGATGACTATGTGTTGTTGATGGAAAAGGGTGAGGTGCTGTCCCTCGCCCCCATATTTTGTCGAAATCATCTCCATTGAGATAATTGTGAGACGGTACTAACAACGGTAAGGTTGGAAGTTCGAAATAACTTCCTTCACTACTTGGATGGAAAATGGTTTTCTGCTGTCCTTGACCCCCATATTCGGCTCGAAATCATCTCCACTGAGATGATATCGATGCCACTAACTTTATATATGTTACTATGAATCTAAAGTGTTTTTAAATGTGTGTAGATGAATAGGTATCAATTGAATCGTGATTGGGTGTATGATCGGTTATATTCGAGAAGAGCGGGTTTGAAGGATTCTTTTTTAGTTGGGGTTGAACAGTTTCTTGTGGTAGTGTGGCAACATGATTTGGCTAAAGAAGAAAATGGGGTTAGATGTCCATGTTTAGAATGCGACGGTGTACCTATTAGGACTGATGAGGAAATCAGATGTCACTTGTATCAATGGGGGTTTAGGCCTAATTATAGGATTTGGACCGACCATGGAGAACGACTTCCAAATTTTGACGTAGGAGCTTCAAGCAGTTCTGGAGTTGGTGTTTCACGTAATGAAAATATTGAGTCGATGAAAAACATGATTTGGGATGGTCTCGGGGTGAATGTGCCATTTGATGAGCCTCAGTATGACAATCATGAAGAACTTCCAAATGAAGAAGCACATATATTTTATATTTTGTTGTCAGATTCAAACAAACCATTGTTTGAAGGCTTGCCAGATTCAAAATTATCTATGTGTGTGAAGCTTTTAGCTCTCAAGTCCATGAGTAATATTTCTGAGGTGGGTTTAGACTATGTGACTGAAATGATGTTGGATGCGACACCTAATAAGGATAATTTGCCAAAAAATTATTATGAAGCAAAGATGTTAGTTTCGAAGCTGGGATTGGATTTTTAGAAGATTGATTGTTGTGAGATAGGGCACATGTTCTATTACAACAACGAATTTGGTAAAAATGATGGTGAGCTACTTGAATGCAAATTTTGTGGATTGCTGAGGTATCATGTTCGTAAAGGGGCAAACGTAATTATAAACCCATTCATGTGAAGTAGATGTTCTATTTGCCTATAATTCGAAGGTTGCAAAGAATGTTTGCATCGACTGAAGTTGCGCAGAAAATGACTTTGCATAATGAGAATATGGGTACCTCAGACATTTTGCGCCACCCATCTGACGGTGAAACATGGAAGAACTTTGATCTAGTGCATTCAGATTTTGCCTCAGACCCACGAAATGTTGGACTTGGATTGTGCTCTGATGGATTTACTCCATATATCCAAGCATCATCTTCTCCCTACTCTTGTTGGCTAGTCATTGTTACCCCTTACAATCTTCCTCCTAAGATGTGCATGGCTAAACCGTTTATGTTTTTGACTTGTCTGATACCTAGTCCAAATAATCCAAAAGCTAACATTGATATCTTTTTTGAACCTCTGATTGATGATCTCAAGAGATTGTGGGGGGTGTTTTGACATATGATGCAGCACAAAAAGAGAATTTTAATATGAGAGCGACGTTGATGTGGACAATTAACGACATTCCTGCTTATGGTATGTTGTCTGGTTGGCGGACTCACGGTAAATTGGCATGTCCCCATTGCATGGAACACACAAAGGCGTTTTCGCTAAAATACGAGGGTAAGACTTCTTGGTTTGACTCGCATCGTAGATTCTTACCGCCAGATCATGAATTTAGAAAGAATAAGAAGGCCTTCAAGAACAAGGTAGTTGAAAAGATGGACCACCGCTTTGGTGACACGGGTGAAATATGGAGCAGAGTTATGGACTTGCCACAAGTCACCGAGGTAGGTGAACTTGAGAGACCTGGATGGATGGTTATGGACGAGTGCATAATCGACAAAAAGAAGCATATTTTGGAATCTCCCATATTGGAAAGACAATCTGTTGAGGCAAAATCTCGATGTTATGCACATTGAGAAGAATTTCTTTGATAACATATTTATGACTTTGATGAATGTGAAAGATAAAACCAAAGACAATAATAAGGCTAGATTGGATTCTGCTCTTTACTGTAGCAAATATCGATCCAATTTGAATTTGGTGGAAATGGCTAATGGGAAGATGTTAAAACCAAAAGCCAAATACTGTCTAACACCTGATGAAGTGAAAGATGTTTATCGTTGGTTGAAAGGATTAAGGATGCCAGATGGTTATTTTTCTAACCTTGCAAGATGTACGAATGTGAACACCAGGAAGATGTATGCGATGAAAAGTCATGATTGCCATGTATTCATGGAGTGTTTGTTTCCAATTGCTTTTAGTTCACTACCAAAGTGTGTTTTGGAACCATTTACTGAAGTGAGTCAATTTTTTAAGAATATGTGCTCTTCAACATTGAGAATGGATGATCTCATTAAGATGGGGTAGAATATTCCTTTCATCATCTGTAAGTTGGAGAGAATATTTCCTCTCGGTTTCTTTGATTCCATAGAGCATCTACCGGTTCACCTTGCATATGAAGCAAGACTTGGTGGATCAGTTCATTATAGGTGGATGTATCCATTTGAGAGGTAATTATATATTTCAACATTTTAATTAAATTTTTATTAGTATGACTATTTGTTTAATCAAGTGTGATTATATTAGTACGACTATTTGTTCAAATATAGATTAATGGGTGATTATATACGATCAGTGAAGAATAAAGCTAGAGTTGAAGGATCGATTTGCGCAACTTACCTACACCGTGAAACCATCTATTTTTGTTCACATTATTTCAACAACTTTATGTTGTCAAGAAATAATAAAAATGAAAGGGAGGTTGAAGAAAAAAGACATGCGCTCACTTTATCTGTCTTTAGCAAACCTGGTCGCCCCTCGGGAAATAAGTAAACCAAGTACTTATCAGAAAAAGAACATCTATCAGCACATGTTTATGTCTTGATCAATTGCACTGAAGTTAAACCATATGTCGAGTAAGCATGCTCCAATTTAGTCTTTAATTAGAGTACGGTTAAATCATGGTTTGATCAACTTTCAATTACACCATTTCAAATTGCATTCTTACGAATTGAGGGTATACCTGATCAAGAATCTTTCGCTCGTATACATGAAAGTTTTCCAACACAGTTTAAGGCTAAAGTAAGTAAATAAAATAATGTGTTAATGCCAAACGTGTAAAGTAGATATGAGACATGACTTATTTTTTCCATATATGGTTACTTAGGTTTATGAAGCACAACCAACTCCCCTAATCCAACACTTGAGGAACTTAGCTGATGGTCCTTTTCTTGAGGTGACTGAGTGGCACACGTACCTAGTTAACGGTTACAAATTTGACACTCAATCCTGGAGTGAGGGAAAAAGAACAATTAATAGTGGGGTATATGTTAAAGGGGAAACAGGAGGAGGTGAAAATGACTACTACGGTGTGATCCAACACATATATCAACTTGAATACCCATTCTTGGACTATCAAAAGAAAATAGTTTTGTTTTACTGTACTTGGTTTGATCCATCGGTTAGAGGAACGAAATTGAATCCAAAATGTAATACGGTGGACATTCAAATGAATAGAATGACATGAATAGGGTGATGGAGCTTCTTCAGTCTAAGGAGAGTATGTCTCAACCTACGCAGCAACCTGGTGAGTCTGACTCGTCTGAGTATCGAATTTTAGGTTCTGAGGAGTCTAATGATGACGGGCCCTTTCAGTATTTTGTGTTGTTTTGACATTTGATTTTACGTTGTGTTGATTCAGATTCTGACATTTCAGTACTTTGTTCTGACGGAACATTTTAGAAATGTTTGATTTATATTGGTTTTAGGTATTTGAAATTTTATTATTTATTAATAAATTATAATAAGCAGGGTTAATAGCAGGTTTTTAAAAAAAAAATTGGGACTTTAGCGAGGGAATTAGCGAGGGGACGTGCAAACACATGGCAGTCACCTATAGGACGTGCAGTAATGGCAGTTAGCGACGGAATATGTGTCCCTCGCTAATTAGCGACGAAATTTTCCGTAGGTAATTAGCGACTGAACTCTATTTCTCTCGCTAAAGGGATTAGCGAGGAGCATTTTAGCGACTAAACTGGTCCCTCGCTAATGGCAATTAGCGACGGAAATGGGTCTTTTAGCCACCGAATATTCCCTCACTAATGATAGTTTTTTTGTAGTGCCTTCACTTTGAAACAAGCATCATAAACCAACAAACTACATCATATAATCTTGTCAAAGCTAATGAAATACTTAATATAGAGTAAATATAAATTTGGCGACTCCAAAGATTTCGTTCAGGATTCATCACTGGAAACACTGAACCTAGATTTTGACTTCGTATAAGTTCGCATGTTTCATGTGTTGGGTTTGATGAGTTCTCAATTTTTTGACTCAATACTCAACTCATACACTTTGAGTTTGCTTTTTTAAAACAACTCAACTCAAGTACCAGAGACAACTCAGATTTTGTAGGTTAGCTAGGTTCTGGGTCAAGTTGGATCGAAGTTTACTCATACTCACCCCTAAATGTTTGTGTTCTAGCTAGTTGGTAAGTTAGTATTTTCTTTTTTTTTTTTTTACTAAAAATAAGGTATTTATTCATTCAAATCTATCAATTACATCAAAAACGGTACAAATTTTATGTTGCTAAATTGAAAAAGATGAATCTGCGAACAAGCTCACAGCTTTCAAGTTGATAGCATAAAACGACAAAATGCCTACAAAAGTGACAACGTTAAAAGCCACCAGACTACCCATGTGCCTCCGAATCTGTAATATTGATGGCCACGTCTTCATTTGCTCAATATGTAACGCCGAAGTTGATCTGCAAATACAAACAGAACAAACACTGTAACAAGACGGGAAAACCAAACTACGTTGCACAAGACGACGAACAAAACAAACGACGCCGCACTTAGATGATGAAAACAAAAAAACTCAAAAGCATGTGAATGACACTTATTTAGATGAAATGAGAGAAAAAAATGATGTTGAGGGGTGATTCCGGGTAAAAAAAAAATGAGACAAAACCAACCCTCTCCAATGGATAATGAAGAAGAAGAGTTTGAGAGATGATGGAGCATCCCTTGAAGACCCTTAACTCAAACCAATTAAATCACCTGACCCGCTTCACGAGAAGTACTTACATAGAGCATCCGTTGAAGACAATTTTTGTGAACCCAACTATAACCACTATTTTGTATTGATATTCTCTATACAATATTTTGCTAAATTAAATAAGACTTTCATTTATTTTATAAGCAAAATATTATACTGATAGGAGTACGAAGGGTATTCCAACCCGTACAGATACAATGAGCTTCATTAAAGTCTCTCTGAACCAAAACCTCTTTGGAAAAAGATCCAAGGAACAAAAAGAATACCTCAAGAAGAACGATACCTGCCTAACATAGGCTATAACGAATTACAACGCCTTCAAGCAATTTAGTGGGCTAACCCACTAGTCAAAAATAACAAAATAAAAATTACAACCTTGTCGACAAATAAACCACTTCTACAGAGTGGATTTTACGTGATTGACAACCAACTTAAAATCAAAATATCCCCTCTATGCTACGATACAGCCGAATTCGCAGCAGCAAAACTAGCCGTTTCGGGAATGGTTTTTTCAGCAATTGGCAGTGTTCTCAACTGACAAACAGAAGGTTTTCGCGATGGTTCTATGGACTTTGTAGAAGAGACAAAATGAAAAGGTTTGGGAGGGCGTAGTCAAGGCTGCTACAATGTCAATGCAACTTGCTATGGACTATCTTCAAGCATGGGAATTAGCAAGTAATAAACTGATTCACAGCAGAAATGATCAAGTGTCAAGCCGAAATGACCGAATTACATGGACAAAACCAGCTGCAGTCTTGCTCAAATGTAACATTGATGCTGCACTTTTTGAGCAAGAAGGTAAATACGACATAGATATCTGTATAAGCAGTGGCGGACCTAGGTATATTCCAGGGGTTTCAACGGAACCCCCCCGAAAAATTAAAATTAGCATCAATACCTTTAAAAAAAGGTTTTTGTACCCCCGAAAAATATCATTCGCACCCAAGTCCTTAGTTTTTCACCAAAGTTATTGGTTTTGCACCACTCTAATGTTATTTAGAATCTGTATTTTGTGAATATGTTGCTTGCTTCTCTTGGTGCTATTTAATTTGTATGTAGGAACTTGTTAGTGCTATTTAATTTATGTTGGTCTAGTTCAACACAAGTTGTGAACCTGTAAAAGTCTTATTTTTATTATATTTTTAGCGTCGTGTATATGAAAAATTTTGTACCCCCTAACCCAGGGTCCTGTGTTAGAGAGTAGGATTTCTCACTCTTTTCAGTTATGCTAATCTAACAGAATCTGATTGAGGGAATTTCATTTTCATTCCTTGAATAGAATCAATTACAACTAGAGTATTTGTATGTTAACTGAGCTATGCTCAGTTAGTTACAACAACTAGTATTGTGTGTGCAATATACAAGTGAGGTGTATGGTGAGGTGTGTTACATCACATTGACTAAGCTAAAGCTATTCTTCTAATACTCCCCCGCAAGCCTAACTGGGTGTTGTGCACACAGTTAGCTTGGCTCTAAAGGTGTCAAAAAGAGTAGGAGGCAGTGGTTTTGTCATAATGTCAGCGTATTGAGATGTGGCAGGTACATAGGTAACTTGTAGCTGCTTTTGCAACACTTTTTCACGAAGGAAGAATAAATCCAACTCCATATGTTTTGTCCGTGCATGGTGGACAGGATTATGAGCAAGAGACACAGTGCTCATATTGTCACAGAGAACTGATGGAGTAGTATAAGGAACTCTTAGTTCACTGAGGAGGGACTGTAGCCACAAAATTTCTGTAGTTGCCAAAGCCAGAGCCCTGTACTCAGCCTCTGTGCTTGACCTCGAGACAACAGACTGCTTCTTAGCCCACCAAGAGACCAAGTTGGACCCTAGGAACACACAAGCACCTGAGGTTGACCTTCTGTCATCACTATCAGAGCCCCAGTCTGCATCACTATAGGCTGTCAGAGATATAGGTGAGATTGAAATAGGCTTTAGGACAATGCCCCAGCGAATAGTACCTTTGAGATACCTCAATATGCGTTTAACTGCAACCCAGTGGGTATCAAGAGGATCAGACATAAATTGACATACTTTGTTAACAAAGAAAGGATATGTCAGGTCTAGTGATGGTGGCATATTGCAGAGCACCAACAGTAGACCTGTATAGAAAGGGGTCATGAAATTTCTTTCCATCAGTTTTAGTGAGTTTGTTACCAGCCACCATAGGAGTGGGGAAGCTGTGAGCTTCATGAAGGTTATGCTTGAGAAGGATATCTCGAATATACTTGCCCTGAGTGAGTTGCAAGGAACCATTAGCATGCTGTTTGACTTCAATGCCAAGAAAGTAGTCCAAGGTACCAAGGTCTTTGAGAGAAAATGCAGCATTTAGTTTGGAGATTAACTGCTGTTTGATGAAGGCAAAGATCACCGCAAAGTGACAATGATGTCATCAACATAGACAAGCATGTATACTGTGACCTTGCCTGAGTGGAGTATGAAGAGGGATGGATCACACTTGCTGGCATGGAAACCCAAGTGGAGAAGCGAAGATTGAAGTTTCTCAAACCATGCCCTCGGAGCCTGTTTAAGTCCATAGAGAGCTTTATTAAGCTTGCACACAAGTGTTTTGTCAGAGTTCTCAAAGCCAGGAGGTTGAACCATAAAGACTTCTTCCTCAAGAATTCCATTAAGAAAAGCATTGTTAACATCAAGTTTCAACAGGGGCCAGGATTGAGATATGGCTAAGGTGAGCACGGTTCTGACTGTGACTGGTTTGATCACAGGTGAGAACGTCTCCTTGTAGTCAGCCCCATATTGTTGGTGAAACCCTTTGGCCACAAGTCTTGCTTTATACTTATTCACAGTTCCATCAGGATTTTCCTTGACTCGGAACACCCATTTGCACCCAATGGGCTTTCTATTGGAGGGAAGAGGAACAAGACTCCAAGTATTGTTTCTTTGGAGTGCATCAAACTCATCTTTCATAGCTGCAAGCCATGTAGGATTAGATAGGGCTTGTTTTACAGTCTTAGGTTCAACATGAGCTAAGAGGAGGGTAAGATTGATCTTAGGGCACACAATGCCATCCTTTGCCCTTGTTTGCATGGAATGTGTGTTGTTGGGATTAATAGGTGGATGTATGGAAGGTGAGGCACCACTAGAGGTGTTGCTTGAAGCACTTGATGGCTGAGAACCAAAGTTGTTATTTATAACAGGTGCAGAGTGGCCCGCGGCACTGCTAGAAGAGGAGGCAGTGGCAGGAGCTGGTGAAGGACTAAGTGGAGGTGTCACATGAGTGTTTGTAGCAAGAGGAATGGTTGGTGACACAAAGGGTGGGGAGGAGGTAACAGGAGTGTCCTTTAGCATGAGATGCTTGTAAGGGAACCGATGCTCATTGAAAATAACATCCTTGGAGATGAATACCCTTCCACTAGAGGCTTGGCATTTGTAACCTTTGTGAGATGTAGAGTAGCCAAGAAACAGACATTCCTCAGAACGGAATTGAAGTTTGTGTTGATTGTAGGGCCTTAGAAGTGGGAAACAAGAGCAACCAAATGTTCTTAGAAACCCATAGTCAGGCAAAGCACCATACAACTTGTGATAGGGTGTATCATAGTTGAGAGCAGACGTTGGCAACCTATTGATGAGGTGCACACTGGTTTGAACAGCATGATCCCAATATTCAAAGGGTAAAGAAGCATGTGCCATGAGTGTCAAACCAGTTTCAACAATCTACCTGTGCTTTCTCTCTACTAAACCATTTTGATGGTGTGTGTGAGAACAAATGTTCCTGTGAATGATGCCAAGTTGCTGTAGGAGAGTGGAGAATGAACGGAATTCACCTCCCCAATCACTTTGCAAAGCCTTAACTCTGCTGCCAAATTGTGTTTCCACCATTTTGTGAAAAATTTGGAATGAGGCAAGAGCATCCGACTTTTTCTTGAGCAGATAAAGCCATGTGTATCTAGTGAAGGTGTCCACATAAGCAATATAATACAAATAACCACCAGTGGATTGAAAGGGTGCAGGACCCCACAAATCTGCAAACACAAGCTCAAATGGAGCTGAAGTGGTGTGTGTGGAGCTATGAGAAGGCAATCTATGTGCTTTTCCAAGACAACAAGAGTTACAAAAGTCAGCCACAGTCTTATTATTTAAAGGAACATTACACAATTTTAATACCAGCCTCTGAGAATCAACACTAGGGTGACCAAGTCTTGAGTGCCAGAGTGTAAAGGAGTTTGTGTGTGCAGATACAGGTAGTGTAGTAACTAAAGCAGTAGCAGATAAACAGTGAGCAGGAGTAATAAAACCAGGTGTCTTGACAGGCTGTGACAGCAAATTAGAGAACTTGTACAATCCATTGGCATCAAGAGGAGCATTCAGCAGTGTTTCATTGGTACCCGAGATTTAACAAACACGTCTTTATCATTAAATTGGAAGTAGCAAGAGTTATCTTTAGAGAACTGTCGTACACTGAGCAAGTTCTTGGTGAGTGAAGGTACATGTAGGACATTTTTAAGTGTGAGAATGCGTTTAGGATTCAAAGGAGATTTAAAGTGAGTGAAGCCAATAGACTTGATGTTCAAACCTTGTCCGTTTCCAATTGTGACTTGATCGGGTCCGACAAAGGGAACTTGCTGTGAAATAGAGCCGGATGCATTGGACATGGTGTGAGTTGCTGCAGAGTCAGCCCAGAAATCAGGAGAAGCAGTAACTGTTGAAGGTGTACCTGTAACACCCGGAAATAATTTAATTAAATTATTTAATTTAATTATGGATTTTATTGGCAACGTGATTAAATTAATTAAATTGATGGGCGTGGTTCAGGAGGTGGAGCGAGCAAAGGGAGTGGTGTGGACGTGGAGGGCCCAGTGTTTACTGAGCCCACTGCTTAAACCCTAGGAGTTTAGCGCAACTCTCTCATTTGTGCAGAATTGAGAGAGCTGTGAATTGAGAGAGGGAGCGCTGCACTAAGAAGAGGAAAGGAAGGGGGATTTCGCAAGTTTCCTTCAGGTGAGAATTCTTGATCCTTTCCATGCCGTTTTTCTTCATTATCCTAGTGTTGTAGCCTATCCCTAACCCCATTGTGTTCATTCCTCATTGATCAAAGGAGAGAGAGTGGCTGCGATTTCAAGGAGGAAGGAGACGTTTCGTTCGTTGTGTTGCTGAGTTTTGTACGTGACTCCGTCGCCGTTAATTCCGGAACATACAAATTCGAGGTAAGGGTGAGCGTTTCGGTTTAACGTGATTGGGTATATGATGGGTTTTGGGGTTTTGATGTTGTTTTAATAACTTGTGAGGTTGTTTTGATGAATTCGATGTGATTGATAAATGTTGATGATGTCTTGATGAAATTGATGATTAATTGATGAATTCGGTGATTCTTGATGAATGTTTGAAGGTTGCGTGATGAGTTTCTGGTGATTTCCTTGGGGTATTTTGATGTGTCTATTGATGAATCTTATAATGAATATCTTGATGAACAAAATCATGTTTTGAAATCAAATTGGTGGGAAAAATATCGAAAATTCCGAAGTTTTCTGCGTTTGAGCCGTTTTACCATCTGGCGCTCGGTCGCGCGCTCGGGTCGCGCCTCAAGCGAAAGAGTGATGCGCTGAGGGCTGATGTTTCTGTCCTCTTGCGCATCGGCTGCGCCTCACTCGCGCCCGGAGCGCGAGTCACCTGTTCTCATTGTTTTGCACTGTTTTGCACTGTTTTTCACTGTTGTTTGTACGTTTTTGAAAAATTCATATCTTTTGAACCGGGAACCCGATTGAGGCGTTCTAAGATGCGTTGGAAAGCTTATTCAGAGGCCTAACTGAATATTCTACTTTTAAGGAAAAATAAACTGTTTTGTGGTAGTTGATATAGGAATGAAATGTTATACTATTAGTGTGCTAATTGACTATGGCTAAATTGTGGTTTACCACTAAGGTCGAATTTCTTTCATGGTGTATTTACAAGGGCATCATGAGAGCCTTGCAAAGGTGGCCAATGCTCTGTTGCAAGTAGTATCGATTACGAGTAATCCCATAGTCAATCGGTTCACTATTTTATAACACACTAAACCAAAAGATAAAGAAAAATATATATACCTTAAATGATGTTGGTGTGTATGGTTTTGACGAGTTCATGTAAATGTTCCCTATGAGTATAATTAGGATGGTGTTGTAGTATGATTTGTGTGAAAGGTGATGAGTTCACTCTACGAGTTATTATGATGTTGTGATATGACTTGTGATGTTTTGTGAAGAATATACTCGAGTATAGTTTTAATAATGTTGTTGTGTGATTGTGATGAATTATATTTAATACACTCTATGAGTGTTTTATGATGATGATGGTGAGTACTCCAGGTGGGTATTTTGATGAAATGCACATGTGTATATAGAATCTCATGGCATGTGCATAAATGTGAAGAATAGGCTTGGCCTCTTGCGAAGAATAAGCTTCGCCTCCAAAGTGAAGAATAGGCTTCGCCTCTTAATTGTGATGAATATGGTACCATCATGCATTATGCCCCAGTGGGGTTGCACTTTCATACATAATTATAAGCTCGTGAATTCAGCCGTTTGTGATTGGAGTCGTTGTTGTGTGACCATGAATTGGTGATGTTGATGATGCTATGTGATTGCTCGCTCTCATTTCTCTATTATGTATCCGATTATGTTTTATTGAAATTCTCACCCTTCTCGCTTGGAATGTTGCTCTATTGTGGCAACGCGCAGTAATCGCGAGTGAAGGTCTAGCCGCCTTCTTGTTAGTCGTCGGGAAGTCTGTTTGTGTCGCTCTCGATACCGTAGAGAACCTAGGGCGTATTTTTGGGATTTGATGTTATATTACTTAATCGTATGAGGTTTATTTGAGGATTATGAGACGTGTTTGAGTGGACTAGTGAGTCAATATTTATTTCCGCTGTGATGAAATGATTTTTGAAGTTTTAACTTTATGATGTATGCGTTGTTGCACGAACTTAATGGTGCATACGATGAGTTTATTTTAATGAAGACATAACATTTCTTTCTACTACTTAAATAATATTTTGAAAACAGTAGAATACTCTGATAATGACGTTGGAAATTAAGGGGTAGCAAGGGGTGTTACATTAGTGGTATCAGAGCAGTTCGGTCTGTCCGGCCGGTGGTTGAGTCGTCAAGTTGGGTAACGTTTGGGCTTTGTTACTCGTTTCTGATTGTTGTTTTCTGATGCAGTACTAGAATGGCAGGACGGAACGATGTCGCGACTTGCCGCCGCCTTACAAAGCTATTCTTTGGGGTTGTGGGTAACATACCCAATGCTATTGGTGATGGAACGCGTAGTTTGGCTACGTTCCAGCGTGAGAACCCTCCTACTTTTGAAGGCGGGTATAATCCTGATGGCGCCCTTGAGTGGCTAAGTGAGATGGAGCGGATTTTCCGTGTCATGGATTGCACCGATGCTCAGAAGGTTCGCTATGGCACACACATGTTGAAGAAAGAGGCTTATGATTGGTGGAGGGCAGCTAGTCAGGGGTTGACGACTGCCAATGAGGAGATCACTTGGGCGGTATTTGAGAGGGAATTCAAGAGGAAATACTATCCGGAAGATGTCCGCGGAAAGAAAGAGGTGGAGTTTTTGAGACTTGAGCAAGGTAGCATGATATGAATCGAGTATGCCGCAAAAATTCTATCGAATGTCCAAGTTTTATCCACACTATGATGGAGAGAGGTGCTTTGAGTTCTCCAAATGCATCAAGTTTGAAAACGGGTTGCGTGCTGACATTAAGAGAGCCATAGGGTATCAGCAGATCCGTGTATTCCCATTGTTGGTTAATAGTGCCAGAATTTTCGAAGAGGACAATAATGCCTTCTCCAGAGTTATGAAGGAAAGGCAAAAGAATTTTTCGGGTCGTGGGAAGCCATATGAGGTGCCTGCTGGTAAGGGCAAAGGGAAGTTTGTTGGAAAATCTTTGGTGGGTCTAAGCGAAGTGGGGAGATCTTTGCGCCCGGTGTTACTTGTTACACGTGTGGGAAAAAACAGCCATAAGAGTCCCGATTGCCCAAACAAGGAAAAGAAGAGATGTTATAAGTGTGGGAAGGAGGAACACATGTCCTTCAACTGTGATAAGAAGGAGATGGTATGCTTCAATTGTGAAGAGAGTGGTCACGTCAGTGCACAGTGTCCTAAACCCAAGAGAGAGAAGTCGTATGGAAAGGTGTTCGCTCTAGCTGGGTCCGACGTAGTGAACGAGATTCGAGGTACGTGCTATATCAATAATACTCCTCTTGTTGCTATTGTTGATACTGGTGCTACCCATAGTTTTATTGCTGCTGCATGTGTTGAGAACTTAAGCCTTGTTTTATCTGATATGTTGAGGGAGATGGTTATCGATACTCCAGCTAAGGGTTCGGTGACTACCTCCGTTGTTTGTGCTAAATGCCCTGTATCTATGTATGGTAGAGAATTTTTGGTTGATCCGATCCGTTTTTTGCGAGTGGGATGGATGTCATGCAGGTATGGTGGTTAGTTGATAACCATGTTCATATCAATTGTCGTGAAAGGTCCGTGAGTTTTGCTTCGCATGAAGAGAAGCATCGTTTTGCTATCTCGCGTGTCACTACTACCGGATGATGAGAGAAGAGGTTCACTATTTTCTCTATTAGCATCGTTGTCCGCCGAGAGCCAAGCGTAAGATTGATGAATTGCAAGAAGTGCGTGAGTTTTTACGAGGTGTTCACGATGAGATTCCGGATGTACCACCACAGAGAGAGAAGTGGAGTTTACTATTGATCCGGTTCCCGGCACAAAGCCCGTGGTCTATGGCACCATATAGAATGTCCGCATCCGAGTTGGCGAGAATTGAAAAAACAACTTGATGATTTGTTAGAAAAGAAGTTTGTGAGACCCGAGTGTGTGTCACCTTGGGAGCCCCAGTGTTGTTGCTAGTGAAAAGAAAGATGGTAGTATGAGGTTGTGTGTAGACTATCGGCAGTTAAATAAAGTTACAATCAAGAATAAGTACCCTTTGCCAAGGATTGATGACTTGATGGATCAATTAGTGGGTGCTAAAGTATTTAGCAAGATTGATTTAAGGTCTGGTTATCACCAGATCAAGGTCAAGGATGAAGATGTTCCAAAGACAGATTTAGGACCGTATATGGGCACTATGAGTATTCCGTTATGCCTTTCGGTGTGACTAATGCACCGGGAGTATTCATGGGATACTTGAACCAAATTTTCCGGGAGTACTTGGACAAGTTTGTGGTGGTTTTCATTGATGACATTCTGATTTACTCTAAGTCGGAAGAGGAGCATGAGGAACATCTGAGCGTAGTATTAGAAATTCTGAGGAGCCGAAAATTATATGCCAAGTTGTCCAAGTGTGAGTTTTGGTTGAAAAAGGTCAGTTTTCTCGGGCATGTGATTTCTTGTGAAGGGATTGCGGTGGATCCTTCCAAAGTTGATGCAGTGTTGCAGTGGGAGTCTCCAAAGTCAGTTACTGAAATAAGGAGTTTTCTGGGATTAGCTGGCTATTATAGAAGATTCATTGAGGGGTTTTCGAAGTTGGCTCTGCCATTGACCCAATTAACTTGCAAGGGAAAAGCTTTTGTTTGGGATGACCGATGTGAAGAAAGCTTCAATGAGCTGAAAAGAAGATTGACTACATCTCCAGTGTTGACCTTACCTAGTTCGGTCGACCCGTTTGTAGTATACTGTGATGCTTCCAATATGGGTTTGGGTGGCGTGCTTATGCAAAATGGGAAAGTGGTCGCTTATGCGTCGAGGCAATTAAGGACTCATGAAAAGAATTACCCTACTCATGATCTAGAACTTGCTTCAACGTGGTATTTACATTGAAAACTGGAGGCACTACTTGTATGGATCGAGATTTGAGGTGTTTAGTGATCACAAGAGTCTACGGTATCTGTTTGATCGAAAGAATTGAATATGAGGCAGCACGGTGGTTGGAACTTGTTGCGCCCGAAAAAGTCCCTGAAGGATTTTCTTCGTTTACAACGTGTTAAAACAATGAAGTCGCCACCAATATTTTTTATAAGGAAAATATTGAAGAAAAACCTCTTTGGAAGGCAAATGGTCTTTTGGAAAACTTAAAGATTTGGGTTCGGGGTCGGTTAGGCATGGGGAAGGTATTAGCGCCCACACCTCCTTTTTCTATCGAAAAGGAACCTTTAATTAAACGTGGTTTTAAGTGTTGATTTGAAAATACTTAAATTTGCCTCTTGATTTAACGAAAGTTTTGTTTTGGCGCTCGACGAGAGTTAGCCGCTTTTTTTTGAAGGGAAAAATGTTTTTAGTTTATTGTGCTTGACGGCGGAGGATCCGCTCCTACGTATCTCCAGTGCGATGGAGAAATCAAAGCTACGTAGTTCTAGGTTTTTATTTTTAACTTGTTTAGTTGTGAAAAATTAGGCATTCGTAATGATCAATTGAGCAAAGGCTCCAGTGATCACCACTAGTTCCTCATTGTTAATGATTATGCAAGCAGAGGCTTCGCAAAACCATTAACAAAGTTTTTGATTTATTGAAAATAATTAGAAAAATTAGGCATTCATGATGATCAATTGAGCAAAGGCTCCAAATGATCACCACTAGTTCCCATTGTTAATGATTATGCAAGCGGAGGCTTCGCAAAACCATTAACAAAGTTTTTTTTGATTTATTGAGAAATTATTTAAAGTCTTTAGAAAAATTATGCGTTCATGAGGATCAATTGAGCAAAGGCTCCAAGTGACCACCACTAGTTCATCATTGTTAACGATCATGCAAGCAAAGGCTTCGCATGACCGCTAACAAAGTTTTATTTATTGAAAAGCGTTTGAGTTAGAAAGAATTAATTAAAAAAAACAAGAAGAGGGTGAAAATCGCAAAACGGGGGTGTTACTAGTTACGGGGAGTGGTATAGTTGAATAGGGGGTGCATAAAGCGAACCAGTGACCCTATAAGCCCACGAATCCGTGGGCCTTTACGGGAGTGTGCAGAATGTAAAATATGGGGTGCAATTAAAATTTGATCCAAATAAAAAAATAAAAAAAACTGATAAACGAAAGGATGGAATAAAAGGGAGAATTAAATGAAACAAAACCTAATTTCCTCTCCACTCTCAAGCGCCGCATGCAGGAGGGAGAGAGAGTGAGAGAGACAGAAATTTTTGGCCATGATTTTCGCCATAGATCGCTAGGAGATCTTGCGACGGTGAGAGAGAGATGTTTGCGAGGACAAGAGGGAACGGCGAGGCGCTGCAAGGAATAGGGAGACTTTGCCGGCGGTGACGACGTTGACGGCGAAGGGGGGTTCGCCGGCGTCTGTTTGGCCTCTGAAGGCTGACAGGGTATTGGGCTTAGTCCGAGGTTCCTTATGGTGGTTCTTTGGGTTCGGTTAGGTGGTGGGGTGGCGGAGTATTCACGGAGAAGGTGCTTGGGAGGGTCACCGTCGCCGGAGAAGACGACAGAGGTTAGCTTTTGTTCCCTTTCTTTTGGTTCCTATCTCTCACTGGTTTCGGTTCACTCTTCTCTTCCTCTACATTTTTATTTCGGTGCTTGGTTTCCTCCCTTAGTTGATTTTAGACTATTTCTGAATCTTATTTTTTTTTGGTTTACTTGTTCATTCATTACATTCACTTCATATACATAACAGAACAATAAATGGAAATATAGTGGATTCAAACAGATCTACAAAAAAAAAGGAACGCTGAACCACATATTTTACATTTTTCGTATCCAAATTGTCACTGAGAACCAACACGATTTTCGATTTATTACAAGAAAAAGATTGAAAAGAAATAAAACGAGATCCGCACTTGCTTGTTTTAGTGACTGATGTTGTTATTGTTGTTGTGGCTCTATTGTTGCTGCTGTTATCTTCTCTTTACTGCTACTGTTCTTCTTTCTTACTACTCAGATCTGTTTAGGTGATTAGGGTTTCAGTGTAAAACCCTAATCTGTTTTTTGGTGATTTTTTACTCGAAAATTGTGTCCCTTTTACTGACCCTTGACAGCTCTTTTATATTAAAATACTAGGTCAGAGCATTTAATTTAGTTTGACCAGGGCTTTGATTTTTGATTTGGAGTGGAGCGGATCGGCCCAGCCTACTTGGAGCAAATTGTTGGAACCCCACTTTATCTGCTGCTTTGCATATACTGTTGCTTTTTTTTATTTTTTGTAATTTTCGAATTTATTTATTTTTGTATATTTGTATTATTATTTTTTTGTATTTTTTGGACATTGGGACATTTGAATACTACAGTGCGTAATAAGAATTAAATAGTATTTTTGACATTTTGGACTATTAAACACTTTTAAATTGTAAATAAAACTAAATAGGATTTTTTGCATTTTTAGACTATACACATATACTCAAAATAAATTAAGCGCACAAGATTAGATTAATAAGAAAAAGAGAGTCAAACGCAGCAGACGAGCGAGCAGGTCGACTAGACGAATACGCTAAAACGAGACTCAAATAGAAGAAATGAGCTCATTAACTAAAAACATTACTTATGTACGACTAAACCTAAATACGAAGGTTAAATTGAAGAACATACGATTTAAGCAGCGTGCCTACTTAATTTAAGCAAAGTGGTATTTTGATTTAGTTGAGTTCCATGATTGAAATTGGCTTAGGGACGGACAAAATTAGGGTATTACAGTAGCCCCTCTTTATTTCACACTTCGCCAAAAAATATGAATTGGCCTTTTCATATTTGTTGGTGAAGTGGAAATAAAGATATAGAAATAATACTAATTTTGTTCGTTTGGAAAACTCAAATCTTTTTGTTATTTTTGAGAGAGGGGTTAACACTTGATTAATGCGGAAAGCAATAAATTGGGAAAAAGCAGTAAATTGGGAATTCGGAGGTTGCCTAGAACCTTTTAACGGACTCTTGTCGAGTCCGAGCTCACGAGGGGTGGCCTTTTCGAGCGCCGATCAATATCAAGTCCGAATCGATTTGATCAATGGATTTCTGCTGTGCCTTAGGTGACACAACTAATCCAGAAGGACTTAACGGTGTCGATGGATCCATCGCGTGCTCGTACACGATGTTGTGATCTGTGGAAGGAGTTCACTAACTCTGAAGGAGTTCACTAACTCTGGGTTGATGGAGTTTACGAACTCTGGATTGATGGAGTTTACGAACTCGGGGTGGCCTTTTCGGCGGCCGATCAACATCGGTCCGAATCGATTTGATCAATGGATTTACGTTGTGCCGCCAGTGGCACAACTAATCCGAAGGACTTAACAATCGATGGATCCATCGCGTGCTCGTACACGATGTTGTGATCTGTGGAAGGAGTTCACTAACTCTGTGGGAGTTCACTAACTCTGGGTTGATGGAGTTTACGAACTCTGGATTGATGGAGTTTACGAACTCTGGATTGATGGAGTTTACGAACTCAGTGTTGATGGAGTTTACGAACTCAGTGTTGATGGAGTTTACGAACTCTGTGTTGATGGAGTTTACGAACTCAGTGTTGATGGAGTTTACGAACTCAGTGTTGATGGAGTTTACGAACTCTGTGTTGATGGAGTTTACGAACTCTGTGTTGATGGAGTTTACGAACTCTAGGTTGATGGAGTTTACGAACTCTTGTGTTGATGGAGTTTACGAACTCTGGGTTGATGGTGACTTTCTAAAAATGAGATTTTGGGACTCCCTGGTCCGAAGTAACTTTTCTCTTGAATGGTGCATGAAATGCATGCGCTTGGGTATTTGGGTGCACATGGATGCAATGATTGATTTTGGCGGGATGTTTCTTCTGTTTGATTATTCTTTCGCCCTTCTGAGATGCGAATTTGAAAGTGTAATGCACTACTGTTTGATGCCATGGAGTGATGAATGGTATGGATGACATGAGAATGATGAATGATATGAAGATGTTGTGTTCTGTTGTGTTCCATATGCAGGATTTTTTTTTTTTTTTTTTTTTTTTTTTAAAACAGCTTTCTTTTTTTCTGCTTATCTGTTTTTTGGCACTCTTTTTTTTTGCTGGTTAAGTCGATCTGCCGGACGGAGGCTGTCCTAGGACGATGATCACGCGAGGATTGCGCACTGATTCGTTATGGCTGTTTTGTCTCTTCCTTTTTCACTTGGGAAATCATTTCCTTCTGTATTTTCAAAGATTTCATAATGATCTGTAATGCTCTTGAATATGCACATGTTTTGCAAATCAGTTTCATCAATCATAAAAATTATCATTTTGAAAGAGACTGAATAGATGAAAGCAGTGACACGAAAAGCACACATATGAAAGAAAAGTTGGACTTTTATTGATATAGAAATTGGACGTGCAGAAAGTCACGCCAATTGAAAGTGCATTACAATCTTTCTTTTAAAGCGAGAAAATACAAGAGAAAGGAACAGATCTTGTGATTTCATCTCTGAAGTAACGGTGCCCGCCGTCCATACTCATAACTCTGATTACCCTCTTATCCAAACCTTTGGGAGTGCTGATTGCCTTTTCTTTTCTCAAGCCCAAGTTTTCTGACCCTAATTTTTGCTGGATCGCCGCTGCGGGTTTTCAATCCACCGGTCGCTCTGATTTTGCCTAGGCCGCCCTTTGCGGGTTTTCAACCTAAGCGAGGTGATTCTTCCTTGGCTTATCTTTCTCTTTTTCGTCTATTTTTCTAGGCATAATACTTCTTGACCACATCCGAGTTCACTTTGGATTTGGAATCTCATCTCCGTCCATGTTCGCCAAGATTAGAGCTCCTCCCGAGAATGCCTTCTTCACCACATAAGGTCCTTCATATTTGGGAGTCCATTTGCCCCCGGGTCCGCTCAGTATTGGCAAGATCTCGCTTGAGTACAAGGTCTCCTTCTTGAAATTCACGAGGACGGACTCTTTTGTCAAAAGCCCTTATCATCCTCTGTTGGTACATTTGTCCATGACACATAGCGGCCACCCGTTTTTCGTCCAATGAGGTTCAACTGGTCAAGGCGTGGAATCGAACCCATTCTCGCTTCATCAAGTTTTGTCTCCATCAACACCCGCGGGGATGGTATTTCAACTTCAATGGGGAGGACGCCTCCGACCCGTAAACCCATGAGTAGGGGTTGCCCCCGGTCGATGTACGCACCGAGGTACGATAGCCATGCAAAGTGAAAGGAAGCATTTCGTGCCATCTTTGTAGGTTACCACCATTTTTGCACTATTCTCTTGATATTCTTGTTGGCGCTTCAAGCGCCCCATTCATCTTGGGACAGTGCGGGGATGAATTGTGATCTTTGAATCTTGAACTCAAAGACACAGGTCCTTCATCATTCTCATTGTTCAAGTTGTTGCCATTATCAACGATGATTTTGTTGGGAAGACCGTAACGGCAGATCAGATCTTTCTTGACAAACTTGGCAACCACTGAACTGGTTATACTTGAATAGGAGGCAGCTTCAACCCACTTGATGATCTCTAGAACTTTGCCTTGATATAATTGTAACTTGAATGAATCTTGGAGTGCCAGCCTTTTGATTTTTCTTTCTCCCTTTTTTTTTGTTGAGATTTTTTTTTTTTTTTTTTTTTTTTTTTTTTGGACAAACATATTTAAGTAAATAAACTTATTTGTCCTAAAGCTAAAACTCTGAGAAAACAAGAGCAATCGATCATTGATCGGAATGGATTTTTGGAGATTGTGTGTTTTTGTGGAGGAAGGATGATTGGGTTTAATGAAGTGCTGGAAGCTAATGGTAGGATGATTTTTATTCGGCGTTGACTGACGTTTGATGATTTATGATGGTTATTTGACTTGGTGAGGTGTTTGGAAGTTTTATTCCTGGCTAAGGGTTGGTGGAGGGTGGGATGCCGAGGTCAAAGGGAAGTATTTGCAGTTTATTGAGACAAGGATCTCTTGTGTTTTGTGGTAACGTGTATCAGCTCACCACTTACATTTCTTTTGTATTTTTGGGATTTTCATTTTTAAATCCTTTTTTTTTTTCTTTTTTTCTTTTTGATTTTTTTTCTTTGATTTTTTTCTTTTTTGATTGTTTTTTTCTTTGGCTCGGATGAGCTTGATAAAAAGTGATGCATCTTTTTTGATATTTGAGGTGATCCTTGTCTAGGGTGATTTTTGGATTTTTTGGCTTACAGTGGGTAGCACAGTTTTTTTCGAGAATATGGGAAGATGGTCGAACTTTATTTCAAATCACGATTGCTCGTTTTCTCAAAAAATTAACTCAAGGACAATAATTTATTTACTCCTATATATTTGCCTTCTTTTTTTTTATATTTTTTTTTTGAAGGAGAAAATCATCTTTGGGACTAGCGCGATTCAGATCTCTGTAGTCGACGCACATTCTGACCTTCCCATCCTTCTTGGGAACCGGGACAATATTGGCAACCCATTGTGGGTACTTGGCCACTTTGCTAGGAACCCCGCATCAAACCGCTTCTTTACCTCATCCGGACTTTAAGTGACATCTACGGCTTCATTCTTCTTAATTTCTCGCTTGGTGGTGGGCACTCGCTTGACCAAGCAACTTGTGTTCAACAATGTTGGTATCTAACCCCCCGCATATCTTTGTATGACCATGCAAAGACGTCGGCATAATCATGCAAGAAAGCTGGATTAACTTTTTGCGTTCACCATCTTCCATGGCGGTACCAACCTTGACCTCTTTTCTCTGTCTTTCGGCACCAGATTGATCATTTCGTGGATTCCCATGGGGCTCAATGACCTTTTCTTCTTGCTCTATTAATCTCATTAATTAGGAGGAGTTTCCCGATTTTCATCAACATCTCCCTCGGCTTGATTAACCGGGTAGTCAAGGTCACAATATGAGTTATGGGCATTATTATTTTCAGAGATTATTTTTGATCTGCATTAAAATGGAGCGACGAATAAAGACAAAGAAGAGACACACAAACGAAAGATGAAAAATTTTATCGAAAATTCAAAATAACATTTTATTGATTGATGAGTCTTGACAAAAACATGTGTGCCCGAATGAAATGTTCCAAGGCCTTGGGCAGAGCCGAAGAATCTACATTACAATGAAAATTACTTTAAATTGAAAAATACGGGGAAATCCATGGTCTCCCAGTTCTGCAGCTTCTCTCCAACAAAGACAAAGAAATAAGACTAAGCGAAACAACAACACGACCCACTCGAGCTTGATCCTTCTTCAACCACATTAACCTGGTCAGGGTTCAGCATGCCAGCACTCCGGAAGTTGTTCTTGAGGTTAGCGATGATCATCCTCCCCTGATTGGGTGTTCCTCCTCTGAGTTTGGCCAGCCATTTCTCCCTCTTGAAGCCTCCGCTACCTGATTGCAAGGTAGATACACTTCCTTCCTTTTCCTGAGTTCCCACTTGGACCAAGTGTCTATCTAAGAGATCTTGGAGAATTGATTTAAAGCCTTCACATGCCCCGGTGCAGTGAGGATTATCGCAGGCGTCTTTCCTAGCACACCCTTCTTTGATGACACCAAAACGACATAATTCAGCGTGGATAAAACTCAAAGGCATCTGAATGCAATCAACTTTTCTAACCAAACACTGACCCCCCTGATGGTCAACGACATTAACAGCAGATCCTCCATGCCCTGGCAACGGATTGGTGGCTACATTGGGTTGTTGAAATGATATAGTCTTTGCATCAAGTAATTCTTGCACCACATACTTGAATGCTTTACAATCCTCCACCACATGACCCTCGCGCCCGAGAATGAAAAGCGCGCAGTAAGCGTTTGCGTTGTACCTCCGGGATAGGGAGGCGATATGGCTTCATTTGACGAGTATTGATTATTTTGTTGGCGATGAGATAATTGAACAAGTCCGTGTAGGACATGGGAATAGGATCGAAGACAACAGCTTCCTTTCATTATAGTTCCTGTGCTTGGTGGTTTTTGGAGCAGTGTGTGCAGTGGTGTTTGAAATGGAATAGCTTGCAGAGGATTCTTTGTGAGATGGACCATCGGCTCGATAATTGCATTGCTTTCACCCTCTGTCTTCTTGTGGGGTCAGAAAAGGCTTTTTTCGATTGGAAGGAGGTGTTGGGCCGGGAGATATTCTTCATTTGCGCATACCATTCTCTACTCTTTCCCTGTGACCACCATCTCGAGAGAAATTTGAGGCTACTGCCGCCAACCAACCTATCATAATACACCGCAGTGGGGAGGGTATCCATAAACATGTGGACCATTTCTTTGTCCGAGAGGGGTTTCACTTGAGCGGCGAGGTTCCTCCACCTGCGAGCGTACTCCTTGAATGACTCATTATCTCTCTTAGACATGCATTGTAAATTTGAGTCCTATCCGGAGGCAAATCATTGTTGTCTTTGGTATTGACGCATAACGCATCCGCCATGTCCTTCCAAAGAGCGGATATTGGTTGGCTCCAAGCGCATGTACCGATCGAGGAGCTCGGCTAAACTTTCCGAAAGCAATGCATCATCAGTTATCATCACGAGCATGGGCGGTCATTTTCGTGATACATTGTCACATGGAGTGGGCGCAAGTCGTCCTCTGTATTTGTCAAAAGTTGGTGCTTTGAATTTGGGAGGCAAGACTAGATTAGGGACCAAACACGGCTCGTGGGCATTTTCGGCTCATGAACTCGCTCCTTCAATAGCTCTTAATCTCTCTTCTAGCATCGTCATCGACTTACGGTTTCGGTAGGGTAGTGCGAGGAAACCATTCACACCGTAATGAGGATTACTCATCGACACTCTACGGTGGGTTCACGTGTGGGTCACGTGAGTGAATTGTATTCCCAGGAATTGGTCCACGAACTTGGGGATGGACCGTTCTTCGCCAATTGAATCCGCGGAGTTCCCGGAGCGAGAGCGAGGATTGGGATCTGGATGCGGGCTTGAGGCATCCCGTTCCAACTTCATTCACAACTACGTCGGTGAGCTTGCCCGCGGTTCTTGGGGATCTCCTCCGGGATTGGTGTGTCGCAGCGGAGGCGTATAGCCTAGTGGGAGACCAAAGGGAGGCCATTGCACTGTTTGAAGGGCTTGAGGGATCCCCGACCCAGGAGGGGGAGGAGGATTGTCCACCCCAGCAGTAGTAGCTTCAGCTGTACCAACATTTCTTAAGGCACTCAACACTCTTATGACCTCTGCCATTTGAGCTTTAATGATTTCCATCTCAGCTTGAAGGACTTGATTCCCTTGATTCTGACCTTGCTGACCCTGACCATTAGGATTTGGATCTCCTGGAATTTCGGCATTCTGATGTGGCAGTGGATTGCCTCGATCGTCGTCGCCTTGATTGTTGTCCATGTTCCTTGCTTGCGACGCTGCGTCAAATAGCGATGTCTAACCACTTGCACGATTAATGACTTAAACACGCTTATGAACACAAGAATGAACAAATGAATGCAATGCAATGCTTTAATGCATGAAGAATGCAAACAGCGAAAGTTTTTTCTTTTCGAGATTTTGTTAGATGCAAATGCAATGGTGCAGAATGATGCGAAATGAGGTGGAAAATGATGTAGGTGTTTATTGGTGGTACTTTGAACATTTTCGAAGATACACGCTGCATGCCACCTCATGTAGGTGTTTATGAAAGAAAATTTTACAACTTTCGAAATAAAGTTTGGGAAAAAGGAATGCTTAAGCTAAATGCAACAAACAAAGGCGTGCCCCCGTGTCCTACGAATGGTGGGAATCCTGGGGTCTAAAGTCGACGAAAAGGGTAATCCTCTCATGTAAGTTCTAATCACTTCCTCACAATGGCAACCAAGAGCTAAAGTCTTCCTCATGATAACACCCACAATCGTAGAAAGCTACCGAGTGTGAGGCATCATGACAAAGCGTACTCTTGGGCGGAACTTTCATGAGAGCCATACAGACAAAGGTCTACGAATGGCAGTCACTAGTCGTCCCCACTCTCCTAGGTTTTTGTTCAGACCTTGGGTTTTAGGCCCCACTCAACGCTCACAAGTGTGTGTGTGTGTGTGTGTCTGAGGGCACAATACTTAGAAATAGCTACCCTTTCCCACCTGCAAATGAAAACCCAGAACAGTCCAGACAAAGGCAAATAATAATATGTTGTCTACCCTAGGGTTTAATATCGAATAAGCCAGCCTATGGTTTTAGCAACAACTAATTGCATTGCTTACCTCAAGAAAGGGAGCAAAGAAGAGGGGAACATGATAAGAGTGGGGGATATGCATGAAGAACTAAGCAAATAAGATAAACGGGGAAGCAATCATAGGAGAGGAAGAAGCGAATGCATATGGATGCAACAATGCTTGTATGAGAAAGAAATAGATGCAAAACAAGATATTCAAATAAAACACATAAATCACATATTTAATTAATTAGGCTCGACCCTCTTTTAAAAATTTTTTAGTCCCCAGTGGAGTCGCCAGCTGTTGCGCCCGAAAAAGTCCCTGAAGGATTTTCTTCGTTTACAACGTGTTAAAACAATGAAGTCGCCACCAATATTTTTTATAAGGAAAATATTGAAGAAAAACCTCTTTGGAAGGCAAATGGTCTTTTGGAAAACTTAAAGATTTGGGTTCGGGGGTCGGTTAGGCATGGGGAAGGTATTAGCGCCCCACACCTCCTTTCTACTGAAAGGGAACCTTTAATTAAACGTGGTTTTAAGTGTTGATTTGAAAATACTTAAATTTGCCTCTTGATTTAACGAAAGTTTTGTTTGCGGCGCTTCGGCGAGTTAGCGCTTTGGGTTTTTTGAAGGAAAAATGTTTTTAGTTTATTGTGCTTGACGGAGGATCCGCTCCTACGTATCTCCGGTGCGATGGAGAAATCAAAGCTACGTAGTTCTAGGTTTTTATTTTTAACTTGTTTAGTTGTGAAAAATTAGGCATTCGTAATGATCAATTGAGCAAAGGCTCCAAGTGATCACCACTAGTTCCTCATTGTTAATGATTATGCAAGAGAGGCTTCGCAAAACCATTAACAAAGTTTTTAGTTTATTGAAAAAGTTTTTAGGAAAATTAGGCATTCATGATGATCAATTGAGCAAAGGCTCCAAGTGATCACCACTAGTTCCTCATTGTTAATGATTATGCAAGCAGAGGCTTCGCAAAACCATTAACAAAGTTTTTGATTTATTGAAAATAATTAGAAAAATTAGGCATTCATGATGATCAATTGAGCAAAGGCTCCAAATGATCACCACTAGTTCCCATTGTTAATGATTATGCAAGCGGAGGCTTCGCAAAACCATTAACAAAGTTTTTTTTTGATTTATTGAGAAATTATTTAAAGTCTTTAGAAAAATTATGCGTTCATGAGGATCAATTGAGCAAAGGCTCCAAGTGACCACCACTAGTTCATCATTGTTAACGATCATGCAAGCAAAGGCTTCGCATGACCGCTAACAAAGTTTTATTTATTGAAAAGCGTTTGAGTTAGAAAGAATTAATTAAAAAAAACAAGAAGAGGGTGAAAATCGCAAAACGGGGGTGTTACTAGTTACGGGGAGTGGTATAGTTGAATAGGGGGTGCATAAAGCGAACCAGTGACCCTATAAGCCCACGAATCCGTGGGCCTTTACGGGAGTGTGCAGAATGTAAAATATGGGGTGCAATTAAAATTTGATCCAAATAAAAAAATAAAAAAAACTGATAAACGAAAGGATGGAATAAAAGGGAGAATTAAATGAAACAAAACCTAATTTCCTCTCCACTCTCAAGCGCACACAGGGAGAGAGAGAGGAGAGAGACAGAAATTTTTGGCCATGATTTCTGCCATAGATCGCGCCGGAGATCTTGCGACGGTGAGAGAGAGATGTTTGCGAGGACAAGAGGGAACGGCGAGGCGCTGCAAGGAATAGGGAGACTTTGCCGGCGGTGACGACGTTGACGGCGAAGGGGGGTTCGCGGCGGCGTCTGTTTGGCCTCAAGGCCGACAGGTATTGGGCTTAGTCCGAGGTTCCTTATGGTGGTGGTTTGGGTTCGGTTAGGTGGTGGGGTGGCGGAGTATTCGCCGGAGAAGGCAGCCAGAGGTTAGCTTTTGTTCCCTTTCTTTTGGTTCCTATCTCTCCTTGGGTTTGGTTCACTCTTCTCTTCCTCTACATTTTTATTTGATTGCTTGGTTTCCTCCCTTAGTTGATTTTAGACTATTTACGAATCTTATTTTTTTGGTTTACTTGTTCATTCATTACATTCACTTCATATACATAATGAGAACAATAAATGGAAATATAGTGGATTCAAACAGATCTACAAAAAAAAAAGGCATTTGAACCACATATTTTACATTTTTCAGTATCCAAATTGTCACTGAGAACCAACACGATTTTCGATTTATTCGAAAAAGATTGAAAAGAAATAAAACGAGATCTGCACTTGCTTGTTTTAGTAGTGATCGATGTTGTTATTGTTGTTGTGGCTCTATTGTTCTTCTTTGTTATCTTCTCTTTCTTTGCTCATTGTTCTTCTTTCTTACTACTCGGATCTGTTTAGGTGATTAGGGTTTTGATGTAAAACCCTAACTGCTTTTTTGGTGATTTTTACTCGAAAATTGTGTCCCTTTTCTCGACCCTTGATGACTCTTTTATATTAAAATACTAGGTCGAGCATTTAATTTAGTTTGACCAGGGCTTTGATTTTTGATTTGGAGTGGAGCGGATCGGCCCAACTACTTGGAGAGCGGTATTTGTTGGAACCTCACTTTTCTGCTTCTTCTTTGCCTTCATTGCTTTTTTATTTTTGTAATTTTGAATTTATTTATTTTTGTATATTTGTATTATTATTTTTTGTATTTTTGGACATTGGGACATTTGAATATACAGTCCGTAATAAGAATTAAATAGTATTTTTGACATTTTGGACTATTAAACACTTTTAAATTGTAAATAAAACTAAATAGGATTTTTTTGCATTTTTAGACTATACACATATACTCAAAATAAATTAAGCGCACAAGATTAGATTAATAAGAAAAAAGAGTGGGTCAAACGCAAAGGCGAGAAGGTCGTCGACTAGACGAATACGCTAAAACGAGACTCAAATAGAAGAAATGAGCTCATTAACTAAAAACATTACTTATGTACGACTAAACCTAAATACGAAGGTTAAATTGAAGAAGCATACGATTTAAGCAGCGTGCCTACTTAATTTAAACAGTGGTATTTTGATTTAGTTGAGTTCCATGATTGAAATTGGCTTAAGGGACGGACAAAATTAGGGTATTACAGAACTATTGAAAGATTATGATTTTGAATTGAGTTATCACCCGGGTAAAGCTAATGTGGTTGCAGATGCTCTGAGTCGGAAGACTTTGCATATGTCGGCATTGATGGCTAGAGAGCTTGAGTTGATTGAGCAATTCAGGGACATGAGTTTAGTTTGTGAAGTCACACCTCAGAGTGTCAGGTTGGGCATGTTGAAAATTGGCAATGACTAGTATCCGAGAAGCGCAGAAGTTAGATGTGAAATTGGTGGATTTGATGAGTGGGATTGGTAAGCCGGGGAATGAAGATTTCGAGTTAGATACTCAGGACGTATTGAGGTACCGTGGAAGAATTTGCATTCCCGAAGATGAGGAAATGAAAAAGGCAATCCTTGAGGAAGGGCATAGGAGTAAGTTAAGTATCCATCCCGGAGCGACGAAGATGTATCAAGATCTGAAAAAGATGTTTTGGTGGCCTGGATTGAAGCGTGATGTGGCAAAGTTTGTGTATTCGTGTTTGACCTGTCAGAAATCGAAGGTCGAGCATCAGAAGCCTGCGGGAATGATGCAACCGTTGAATGTTCCAGAGTGGAAGTGGGATAGTATTTCTATGGACTTCGTGACCGGGTTACCTAATACAGTGAGAGGACATGATTCAATTTGGGTGGTTGTGGATAGATTGACAAAATCTGCTCACTTTATTCCTATCGGTATTAAGTATCCGGTGTCGAGATTGGCTGAAATCTACATTCAGGTGGTTGTGAAGCTGCATGGTGTTCCTTTGTGCATTGTGTCAGATAGAGACCCAAGGTTTACTTCGGAATTTTGGAGTAGTTTGCAGAAGGAGTTGGGTTCGAAATTGAGGTTGAGTTCAGCTTATCATCCTCAAACTGACGGGCAGACAAAGAGGACAATTCAATCATTGGAAGATCTGTTGAGGTCGTGTGTTCTAGAGCAGGGAGGTGTGTGGGATACTCATCTCCCCTTGATCGAGTTTACATACAACAATAGTTATCACTCGATGTCGGGATGGCACCGTTTGAGGCATTGTATGGTCGGAGGTGTAGGACTCGGTATGTTTAGTGCGAGGCGGGGAAAGTTTAGTGCTTGGACTGGTGGTTAGAGAAACCACCGAGAAAGTGAAGATGATCCGAGAGAAAATGAAAGCGTCTCGAGTAGGCGGAAGAGCTACCATGATAAGAGGAGGAAGGATTTAGAGTTTGAGGCGGTGACCACGTGTTCTTGAGGTCACACCTATGGACCGTGTCGGGCGTGCTCGAAATCAAAAAGTTGACTCCTCGTTTCATTGGACCGCATCGATTACGGAAAGAGTTGGAAGTGTTGCATATCGGGTGGCTTTGCCACCTAATCTTTCGAACTTGCACGGCGTGTTTCACGTGTCGCGACCAAAGTATATTGCAGATCCGTCTCGCGTGATTCAACCGGATGATGTAGAGGTGCGGGATAATCTCACTTTGTGGAGACCGGGTGCTGCATGCGAATTGAGGATTAGGAAGTGAAGACCTTCGAGGTAAGAAAATCAATTTGGTGAAAGTTGTATGGTTTGGAAATTTCTTTGGTGAAAGCGGCGTGGGAAATTTGGAAGATAAGATGCGAGAGTCGTATCGAATTGTTTGAATCGGGTATGTTTTCGAGGACGAAAAATCCTAAGTGGGGAGAATTGTAACACACGGAAATAATTTAATTAAATTATTTAATTTAATTATGGTTTTATTGGCAACATGATTAAATTAATTAAATTGATGGGCGTGGTTCGGGAGGTGGAGCGAGCAAAGGGAGTGGTGTGGACGTGGAGGGCCCGGTGTTTCTGAGCCCACCGCTTAAACCACAGGAGTTTAGCGCAACTCTCTCATTTGTGCGAGAATTGAGAGAGGCGTGAATTGAGAGAGGGCTGTTGCCCGAGAAGAGGAAAGGAAGGGGATTTCGCAAGTTTCCTTGGTGAGAATTCTTGATCCTTTCCATGCCGTTTTTCTTCATTATCCTAGTGTTGTAGCCTATCCACTAACCCCATTGTGTTCATTCCTCATTGATCAAAGGAGAGCGGTGGCTGCGATTTCAAGGAGGAAGGAGAGCGTTTCGTTCGTTGTGTTCTTTGAGTTTTGTACGTGACTCGTCGCCGTTAATTCCGGAACATACAAATTCGAGGTAAGGGTGAGCGTTTCGGTTTAACGTGATTGGGTATATGATGGGTTTTGGGGTTTTGATGTTGTTTTAATAACTTGTGAGGTTGTTTTGATGAATTCGATGTGATTGATAAATGTTGATGATGTCTTGATGAAATTGATGATTAATTGATGAATTCGGTGATTCTTGATGAATGTTTGAAGGTTGCGTGATGAGTTTCTGGTGATTTCCTTGGGGTATTTTGATGTGTCTATTGATGAATCTTATAATGAATATCTTGATGAACAAAATCATGTTTTGAAATCTGAAATTGAGCTGGGAAAAATATCGAAAATTCTTAGTTTTCTACGTTTTGAGCTGTTTCTGCCCACTGGCGCCTCGGTCGCGCTCGGGTCGCGCCTCAAGCGAAAGAGTGATGCGCTGAGGGCTGATGTTTCTGTCCTCTCGCGCATCGGCTGCGCCTCACTCGCGCCCGGAGCGCGAGTCACCTGTTCTCACTTTATTTTGCAATCGTTTTTTCACCGTTGTTTATGCGTTTTGAAAAATTCATATCTTTTGAACCGGGAACCCGATTGAGGCGTTCTAAGATGCGTTGGAAAGCTTATTCAGAGGCCTAACTGAATATTCTACTTTTAAGGAAAAATAAACTGTTTTGTGGTAGTTGATATAGGAATGAAATGTTATACTATTAGTGTGCTAATTGACTATGGCTAAATTGTGGTTTACCACTAAGGTCAGAATTTCTTTCACTGGTGTATTTACAAGGGCATCACTGAGAGCCTTGCAAAGGTGGCCAATGCCTGTTGCAAGTAGTATCAGTTACCTGAGTAATCCCATAGTCAATCAGTTCACTATTTTATAACACACTAAACCAAAAGATAACCGAAAAATATATATACCTTAAATGATGTTGGTGTGTATGGTTTTGACGAGTTCATGTAAATGTTCCCTATGAGTATAATTAGGATGGTGTTGTAGTATGATTTGTGTGAAAGGTGATGAGTTCACTCTACGAGTTATTATGATGTTGTGATATGACTTGTGATGTTTTGTGAAGAATATACTCTATGAGTATAGTTTTAATAATGCTGTTGTGTGATTGTGATGAATTACGCGAATACACTCTATGAGTGTTTTATGATGATGATGGTGAGTACTCGGTGGGTATTTTGATGAAATGCACATGTGTATATAGAATCTCATGGCATGTGCATAAATGTGAAGAATAGGCTTGAGCCTCTTTGCGAAGAATAGGCTTCGGCCTCGAGTGAAGAATAGGCTTCGCCTCTTAATTGTGATGAATATGGTACCATCATGCATTATGCCCTGGTGGGGTTGCACTTTCATACATAATTATAAGCGTGAATTGTCTTTGTTTGTGATTGGAGTCATGTTGTTGTGTGACCATGAATTGGTAATGTTGATGATGCTATGTGATTGCCCGCTCTCATTTCTCTATTATGTATCCGATTATGTTTTATTGAAATTCTCACCCTTACCGCTTGGAATGTTGCTCTATTGTGGCAACGCTGCAGTAGTGTCGCGAGTGAAGGTCTATTTGCCTTCTTGTTATTTGTCGGGAAGTCTGTTTGTGTCGCTCTCTACGATACCGTAGCACCTAGGGGGTATATTTTGGGATTTGATGTTATATTACTTAAGCGTATGAGGTTTATTTGAGGATTATGAGGCGTGTTTGAGTGGACTAGTGAGTCAATATTTATTTCCGCTGTGATGAAATGATTTTTGAAGTTTTAACTTTATGATGTATGCGTTGTTGCACGAACTTAATGGTGCATACGATGAGTTTATTTTAATGAAGACGTAACATTTCTTTCTACTACTTAAATAATATTTTGAAAACAGTAGAATACTCTGATAATGACGTTGGAAATTAAGGGGTAGGAAGGGGTGTTACAGTACCAGCATTAGCCATGAAAGCTTGAGGTTGAGTTGGTCTCGGCATGAACTGAGCAGGAGAAGGAAACATTTGAGGCAATTGAGGCATAGGAAAGTGAGAACCGTAGTAAGGAGCCATGAACGATTGAGCAGGATGCATTGCACGCGGCGGAGACTGCATCATTTGGCTCCAAATAGGTGCATGCCATGGCGGAGCGAAAGTCCAAGCAGAGTTGTGTGAAGGACGTTGTGCAGAAGACTCACCAGAATTATAGTCACGTTTGAACCTATGATAACAAACAGAAGCTTCGTGACCATATTTATGGCATACCTGACACTGAGGACCACCTCGGCCACGTCCACGGCCACCTCGGCCACCGCGGCCACCGTTGTCATTGCGAGAGCCACGCCAACCGGTAGAACTATCATCACCTTGAGAATCAGATGTATGAGCGACAAACGCTTGTGTAGAGGAGTTCGCCGACGACGAAGAGTTTTTCGCCGAAGTGGAAGAAGCTGTAGCGATGTTCGCCGATGCCACCGCGAGCTTGTTGAACCGAGTGAGACGCGATTCATGACCGAGTAGCATTGTTTCAGCCTCAGAAATTGACACCGGTCCAGAACGACCACAGATAATGGAAATCGTTGATTCATAGTCTTGCGGTAGTCCTTCGAGAATCACATCGAGGTGCTCGCGAGACGTAATCGGTTCACCTATTGCGCTTAAAGAGTTGACTAGATTCTGGATCTTCAACAGATATGCAGAAATCGATAAACCTTCAAGAGTTGTGGCTCGAAGCTCAGAACGAAGTTGGCGAGAGCGAGCTTGTGTGTGAATTTGGAAATGGCCGTGGATCTTGTCCCAAAGTTGTGATGAGGACCTGCAACCAATCACACGAGTAAGCATTTCCTTGGAAATGGTTGATTGAAGCCACGCGAGGAGTAGAGCGTCCTGTTGTTCCCATTTTTCGAACGCCGGATTGACGGAATTCGCCGTAGCATCTGCAACTGAGAGGAATCTGATTGAGGGAATTTCATTTTCATTCCTTGAATAGAATCAATTACAATTAGAGTATTTGTATGTTAACTGAGCTATGCTCAGTTAGTTACAACAGCTAGTATTGTGTGTGCAATATACAAGTGAGGTGTATGGTGAGGTGTGTTACATCACATTGACTAAGCTAAAGCTATTCTTCTAATATCCTGGGTCCGCCACTGTTATAAGAGGTGAAAATGGTAGCTTCATGTAAGGCACGACGATGTTGTTTGAAGGTGTTCCGAAACCTCAAGAAGCGGAAGCAATGAGATTGTGGCATTGAGTTGGTTGAAGGACTTAGGCTTGGAGTCAATGATCATTGAGATCGATTGTATCTCAGTGGTTAATGCGGTAACCAAACCAACGTCTAACAACTCAGATTTTGGAATTATTATTTCTCATTGTAATTCTTTTCTTTTACATTATCCAAGTTATAGGATTAGTTTTATTCGGAGGTAAGCAAATCTTGTTGCTCATACCCTTGCAAGGGCATCAAGATATTATGCTAGCTCCAAAGTTAATTACAGCGTTCCAAGTTATATTACAAACATTATTAATAGTGAAATAATATGAGTTTGCTTTCGCCGAAAACAATATAACTCATGTGGAGTCAAATACATTGTCATCCACACCAAATAATTATACCTGCATAACTTCTTTGAGATACCCGCATACAATACACTACAACATTTTTGGCTTTAGGCAACAGCATAAAACTGTGGCTAGAAGTTAAAAAACCGTGGCCTGAAGTTTAGGCCACGGTTTTTTAGGCGCTTATCTAGGTGGTCATCGCTATTCCTTTATGCCACGGTTTTGGAACATTAGGCCACAAAAAATTATAACCGTGGCCATAGTTATTAAAACAGGCCACGTTTAGTAGTCTACCTTCCGGCCACAGTTTAGTTGTCTACCTTCCGGCCACGGTTTAGTAGTCTACCTTCCGGCCACGGTTTTCATTTGGCCACACGTAAATAACCGTGGCTTATAGGTTTAAACCACAATTTAAAAACTGTTGTCTGATACGTTTAAACTACGGTTTTCCAACTGTAGGAACCACTTTAAAACTACACTTTCTCAAGTGTGGCCTATAAGTTGCTTTTATTTAATTATTTTTCTACTACTTTTATTTAAATGTTATCATTGAAGACAATGTTTTAATAATCATATCTAATTTGTTTAGCACACAAAAAATAGACATCAATCCAATTTTCAAAGTTAATATCATATATGCATTAATTAAGCAATATTCATGTCAATATTGTCATTAATAGTCAAAATATAGAAACATAAACTCAATCCAAAAAATATTAACAGTATCAACATTGATCTTCAAAATACAAAAAGTAGTATTTTTTCCACTTGCATCACATCACATCACTCTTCAAAACCTCCAGGATCACCTTCAAGATCATCTTCAAAATCATCTTCAAAATCATTTCCAACCTATAAACATAAAATATTACAAAAGTTACATAACATTCAAGAACATTACAAACATTCTAAACACCTTCTACAATATCATATACCTTTTCAAGAGGAGCATTAGTTGATGTAGAAGAATGTAGTACCAAATTGTTACCAATATTGTGCGGTGTTTCACTATTGTCATTTTCAAAAGCAGCTTGCATTAAGTTGTTGACATCTTCTTCACTTAAATTTGGATTTTGTTGCATCAACATAGTTTTTAAAATAGAATTATATGCTTGCATCTTCCTTTCCAAGGTTGTAATTTTACTAGAATATTTCTTCTTTACCGAAGCAATTTCTTCATTTTTCTTCATTATTGATGGAGTCATAGTTTTTCCGAGGCAACGCATTCTACCGGGCTTTTCTTTGCCAAGCAATAATCTGAATGCTTTTTTTGCATGTTCACTTGAAATTCCAATTGATTCTTCAAGAGTATCCTTAATCCAAAGAATTAAAAAGGTTTGAGAAAAATATAGAATAAATACTATATACATAAAAATTCTCAAAACAGAGATAAAAAAAACAGAGTAAAAACAGCAGCAATATTGTGGTACAATCGCATGCAGACGAGATAAAAAGCGAGTAAAAAGCAAAGACAATAACGGTAATCACAGAATCAGCCCCAAAGCAGAAAGCGAGAACATGCGGGTATGAGAAAGCAGAACCGATGCAATGCTATAAAGATGATCCTGCCCTAATTCCCAAATCCCAAGTCCAAAACATGCCTGCCTAAATTATTCACCAATCCTAGGTTTTATTTACTGACAAGGACAGAAACATAACATATACTACTAACATTCTGGGTAACTGGAAATGCATATTCCTAGCATCAAACTTAACATCTACTACTAACTTCTCGGTCCTTATAACCAACTAATTCAAAAACTAAATCATTCCAATGACCTAAAAAAAAAAGCAAACTTACAATTGCATCTTGTGTTTGATCATCCACTTTTTTCCTTTATTGCCTTTGCGAGTATGGATAAACATTTCAGCTTGGGTGACTTCTTCTACATCCTCCTTCTTTGCTTGCTGCATACATTGAAAGGAAAAGTAATTAAGAGAATCGAACTTGTGATGAAGAAGAAGAAGGGTCGAAATTAAAAACACGAGAAAGGAAAACTGCGATTGGTTTTCGCAAAAGGTGATTCGAATGAAGGAAGGAAGGAAGAGCCGATTGTGTGAAGAAGAAGGGAAGAGATGAAGATCGATTGCGATGAAGAGATGATCGAAGATCGATTGCGATGAAGATGAGAGTGAGATTAGGGAAGATCGATTCGCGATGAAGATGAAGATGAAGAAGTTTGCTCTCATTATTCTGCCGTTTTGCGAGATCGAGAGCTTAGGTTTTCTTTTTGCTTAATTAATTTGTGCGATGCAAGAGAGCTGCGAGAGTGTTTGTTTCATTTTCACTTAGCGCCTTTTTTTAGTCAAAATAGTTGTAGCGCCTAATTTTTTTTTTTGTTGGGTATTTGTTCACGGTTTAGTCCACGGTTTAGTCAGGTAAAAGCTTTTGGGCCCAATTTTTGGACACATTTGGTCCACGGTTTTCTTATTAAATAGTTGTTTTAGTCATATTTAGTTTTAGTCCACGGTTTTATAAGCGTGGTCTCTAAATAAAAATTGTATAGTCACGGTTTTAAGCATTTTAGAATAAATTTTTAAGCCAACGGGTGGACAAGCGTGGTCTAAGTGTATCCACACTTGTTTAGCCGTGGCTTATCTGATTTTAAACCAGTAGCTAAAAGCAAGTTAATGAAAGCGTGGCTAATATCTATCTCATTTGTCACATTTTAAACGCGTGGCGCATTCGTTTCGCGCCACGGTTTTTTTTTAAATGAAAGAATTGGCGTGGCGCAAAGTCAATAATATTGTAGTGATAGTATAAGCTCAGAAGTGATCCATCCTTAATTGAGTGCCGGTCACCGTGATGTCCACTCATCTCTAAATATCGGCCGGAACAAGATAAGAACAAAATGGCACGAGAAGAACAAGTGGATAATTTACTTTTTTGGGTAACATTATGTTTACTTTTAAATAATATTTGATTAATTTCCGACTCCATTTTATTTTATTTTATAATAAATAAAATCTTGACTATCGCCGGTATTTTTTGGAGTGCGAAATGAAAATATGCCAAACTATCATTAAACGAGGGAATTAGTCGGCGAGTGATACGCTAACGGCTGTGTGTTAGTCCCACAAAAAAAAAGCCACGCGTCTCATTAGAATTGGTTGGTTGGATGAAAGAATGTCAGCGAGAGAGGGAAAAGCCTAACTTTTTGGTCAATCATGGAGTGACACGATATACGTAATCTCCCAATCTCACTGTCTTTGTCTCCAAACAAAGAAGGAGAGAGAAAGCAAGCCATCGAGGAACGTTCCAAAATGCATTTGTCGTCGACAGAAAGTACACAAACACCAGAACTCTTCTTGAAAGCGAATTGCCTAACTAGTCGTATTTAGTTTAGACAGAGTTTATCTATGGGTTATTTTCTGTCCCCATGTTGTTCATTAAATATGGAAAACTAGATTAATTGATATCGTGGTTTGATATGATGAGCAATACTATTATTAATTGTTGGTGGTTGAATACTTGAATTTGTTTCTCAATCGTGAAAAATATTACCTCAATGTATTGTAGTGTAGTGTAAATCGACTCCAAAGTCATGTTTTAGAATAAGTTAAATATACTATTAGAATAAATATACTATTACCAAAAAAATAATAAGTTAAATATATTTTATTAATTTAGACTGTTTGGATAAAAGAGAAATTTGAAGGAAAAAAAGTAAGAAAAAAAAATGCTAAAGAAATAAAAGTGGGGAGAAAATGACACGATTGTTAAGTCGTTTAATTTGGGTGATTCTCGCACAGATGGTGGAATCCATTGCGTTAATTTAGTTACAAGCTGATTATTGCGGTCGATGTCGTCTCCTGACCATTGGGTGAGATCTAGGCTGATCTTAGTCGTTGCTTGCAACTGGGGTGTGTGGTTCTCGCACAGATGATGGAATCTTCAACGTTTATTGCTCACGAGGTCGATGCGGCCTTGTTTCCAAGAGCTATATATTTGCTTCACCCTACAGGTATTTTCCAAACACTTTTTCTTCTTTTCTTTCAAGCTTCTCTTCTTCTCAACCATGGACCCCGAGCGATCGTTTGGAAAGGTTCTTGTGCGCGACCTCGGTGATCCCCAGCGACGAGGTCCTCCACACCACCAATGTAAGGACTTAACAATGGGAGCAGGTTTTTCATTTCGACTTCATCCTCCCGCACTGGGGGTTGTTCCATCGAGATCGAGGCCCTCATTACCCAAGGCAGTGTTTTGGTGCCTCAATCTCGGCTTGACACCCTCGTCTTAAGGATTTAAAGACAAATTTTTACGTGGTGGCAAAGAACCGAGCTAAGAAGGAGATCGTCCTTACTAGCAAAGTGTCAAAATTTACTACGGCAAGGAGGAAGCTAAGAAGAAGGTACAAGAGCTCCAATCTACCAATACCTTGCTTGATGAGTCTCGGGAAAAGGGTGAGTCTGTTCAGGACAAGGTTATGGGATTGGAGGCCCAAATTGTTGAGCTTGATATAAAGAGAAGGATGCCGCCAAGGCTGAGCCTGAAGATACTACTCAGATGGCTTTCAATCTCCGTGAGGAGCAGTTCAAGAATGGTGTTAAGTAGTGTTGGCCTTGAACCCTAGGGTCACACTTCACACAGAGGATGCTAGCCATGAGCTTGTTTTGCAGGATGGAAACATAGTTCAACTAGTCGACATGGCTGGCACTGAGTTTGATATCGTGGTTCATCTTGTCTAGTTTCTTTTCCGCTTGGATTTATTTGCTTTTTGTTGTATCCCCCTTAGGGATTTTTTTGTAACCATGGTTACGGCCTCTCCGGGTTTTTTAATGCAAGTATTTCCTTTCACTTCGGCTTATCTCTCATTTTCAACATGTTTAACTTGTTTGTTACAATATGATTACAAAAATTGCCTAAATTAAGAATAACCCTTATGCGAATATTCGCTTACTCCTTTCGTCCAGTTCGTTGAGCTGTTGGGCGCGAGCTTCACTTAAAACAATGAGTTCGTATTCGACTTGAAATCTTTTTGGGCCTTATGCTCCGCGGTATGTGTTTTTTGCAAACAACTGTAATCTCGGTCTCATGATGCAACCTCAACCAGACTACTTCAGCTTTTCTTTTTGGCTTGCCTTTATGACCTCGGTTCCAACGAAAAGGGGGTGCCTCAATATTCAAAGAATACTTGGTTTCTTTACCCTTAGCGAGGGACCGAGGTTTTGCCGACATCGGCCACTGATGACGACTTAAGATCTTTTGTCGAGATGTTTCGTATTAAACTGATTTCTCGATTTCTCATATCTCCAGTCGAGATCTCTTTGTTCGTTATACCTGTAATTGTTGGATTATAAACACAAGTCTACAAAATATTTAAGATAAGGTGTAGCCAGAAATTCTCATTCATTTCTTTGAGGTATTACAAATTACAAGTCCTAACTATAATACTTCTTCAATTTGGTGGGATTCTTTGCTTAGTGTCTCGAGCTTGTATTCCCTGTTCCTGTCCTTCGAGATGACGCGTTAGGGGCTTCCCAATTCGAAGCTAGCTTCCTTTGAGAAGCGTTCCTCTGGCCAACTTTGGCCTATCGTAGGACCAAATCGTCGACCTCAAAGTCTCTAAGAATCACTGATTGATTGAAGTGAGCTTCCATTCTTCGTTTGATCACAAATTCATGAAGGGAAGCTGGATCTCAGTCTTATTCCACAAGGTCGAGTTCTTCCCGAATGGTCTGCTCGTTCACCTAGGGGAATTTGGGTGAGTGGTCCTCCTCGTCGCTTTAGGCCGCAGAGGACCTCTCTGTTAGCTACTTCGGCCTATCCATTCGTTTGGGGGTGTTCGACGAAGTGAAGCGATGGCTAATGGCTAGGTCACCATTAATCGTCGAAAGTTTTTGTTGGCAAACTGTGTCCCATTGTGATTACTACTACTTCTGGGACTCCAAACCTGACGAGTATGGATGTCTTCAAAAATTTCATGGCATTCCTCGCAGTAAAATTTGCCAATAGCTCGGCCTCTACCCACATCGTGAAATAATCCACAACCATGATTAAGTATTTGATTTGGCCTGGAGCAGTTGGAAATTGTCTGAGTATATCTATCCCCCACCATAAACGATCACGGGGATGAGAGCGAGTTCAACTCAATGGGTGGTGCAAAGTGAACGTCGACATGGCATTGACACTTATGACTTTTCTTTGCAAATCTCTTGGTCTCTTCTCTTAGAATGTGGTTTAAGGCCTAACTCAACCCCACAAAACCGGCTTGTAAGGTGAGGGATGTCACCCACTTATAAACTCTTTTTCAGGCCATATCCCATCCGATGTGGGACTCTTAACACACCCCCCTCACGCCCAGGACTAGACAACTGGAGCGTGACCCGAGTGGCCCGATAGCGGGTGGCCCAACGGATCTTGGGTTGGCTCTGATACTATCTTAGAATGTGGTTTAAGGCCTAACTCAACCCTACAAAACCGGCTTGTAAGGTGAGGGATGCCACCCACTTATAAACTTTTTTTCAGGCCATATCCCATCCGATGTGGGACTCTTAACATCTTCAGCCTTAGTGGGCCAATTGTACCATAATTACAAAACAGAAAACCATAATTCAATTCTAATTTGGTCTTTAAAACTTCAAAACAGAAAACCACTCCAAACGATGCCTTAATTACATGTTAAGTGATAACTTGGCGTGCTGACTATTTGGTTGTAATGACATGCATGTAAAAATAAGATATTTTTTTGGAAAAAAAAGATTATATACTCAAATAAATACTACCTCTGGTTCACTTTATAAAAGAAAATTCACTTTTTAGGTTCATTCAATAAATGATGTATTTTTTCTATATTATAGACTAGATACATCATTTATTGAATAAAAAAGTGATTTTTTTTCTTATAAAGTGGACTGGAAGGAGTATAATCAGAGCTTTAGTTTTTTTTTAATAGACAATGTTAGTGGGGGAGAGGGAAATGTTAGTTTCATGAGTTTGAATCGGGAGACTTCTACTACTTATTTCATTTAGTCTTGACTCCTTTGATATCTCTTGGGTTAAACAATTGAACTAAATACTTGAGATAATTAAAGAGTTAGTTATATGTACACCAAAAAAATTCAAAAATTTAGTTAAGAACAAACCATACGCATTCAATGACAATTGACTAAATCGATCTTTAGCTGAAAATGTGATATTAATATTGAGTAAGAGAAAGAATAACCGTACTGAAAGGGATTAGTGCAATTTTCTGGGTATTAACTAAGAGAAAACGACTGCCATTATTGAACCTAATTACGTCATTAACACCGTTTAATCCATGAAGGCAAGGTCATTAAGTTTTTATTCAAATAATTACGTGCACATATTGATAGAGACCACTTAAGTCTTAACTATCAAATTATATCCAAAATCTCTTGTTTGAGTATAGTTTATGTAACTAAATAGACTATTTAGTTATCATCACTAAAATGGCAGTTTGGGAAACTACAAATTAATACAAACATAATTTCACAAATTAAATAAATTTTTGGATTTCCTAGTTATTAGCCATTAAATATTGACTCCAATCATAAAATCAAAACGTGCTAAATTAGTGCCCCAAAAATAGGAAGGAGAGAACAGAAACAAAAGAAACGCTGAAAACGTTTCAAAATTAATGGAACGGTTTTTTCATTAAAGCATTAAATGGAATGTTTTTTTATCATTCATTCGGTTTTGATTAAAGCATTAAATCCGAAAACACTGGCATAAATAATTCTTCGGTATTATTATTTTTAATAAAAAATTATCTACTTGATAAAATTAATAATGTGAACGCACATATATATATACCCTTTTTAATAACACCCATTGGATCTCATTTGAAAACTAAATGAGAGATCCAATGGTTACAATCAATTTAGTGATTGTTTTAGTGATCTAATCCGGAGCCCTCTTGCTCATATTTTGTCACTTTTCGTTTTTGTTATTTTTCTTTTAAGTAATTTATCTTCTTGTCTTATGTTTAGTAGTAAAAAAATGACATAAAACCCTAATACTACCTTTTAATGTAGAGCTTGCCATTGTTGTATATGAAACATTTTTGTTGTTAGCAAAAAAAAAACTAACATATCAAAGTAATTAAACAAAGACCTTTAAAATGTAATTTAGTCACGTGAAATTCATGGGATGAGATTTGATATTAAAAAGCCATGTTCGACATATGACAAGCAATAAAGATTTTAAGAAAATGTAAAAAAATATTATATAATAATTATCCTATTCTTCTGTCCAAAAAATTCTTCTAATAAATGCTAAATAAATAAATATGTAGAAAATTACATTTTTAATTAAAATCAAGTTTCTCAAAAAAATTGAAATTAATCAAGGCAAAGTGGTGAAGAAATATTTGTTTGAGTCAACAGGATAACTTAAGGGAAAAAAGAATATATTTGTTTTGAGTAGGAAAAAAAAGGCATTTTTTAGACTATGAATACCGCTTTTTATACACAAAAAATTAGTGATATTTTTGCATTTTTTTAAGCAAAATTTTTATTATAAAAGGATATGCAAACGGGCACCCCAACCGGTATATCTACAAGGGGCCTCATTAAAACCTCATCCTAGGACCAAAACTCTATGGGAAAAAGACCCAAGGAGAAAAGAGTACCCTAGGAAGAATGAAACAAAAAACAAATTACACCGAGTTCATACAATGAATAGGATTTCGCCACCAATCGGAAATTTTCAAGGCTGAGTTTCGACCTTCAATGCTAATGAACCAACTCCAAGATATTGTTTAACATGATTAACTACTACGCCAGAACTAAAGATGTGATCCTTAAAAAGAATATGATTACGATGGATCCAAAGACACCATGTATTTGCCATCCACAGAATATACTTCAATACTAACCTTTTGGAATCCAACTTCGATACCATGAGCCCTAAAATGTGCCACTCCAACAAGAGGATCCGAGCAAGCACTTCCCCGTCCAATTATAAAAAGCGGTCCAAAGCGATCTCGAGCACTGCTGCAAAGGAAAAAAGGTGAAATATGGTCTCATCATGCTCAAAACAAAAGGACAACACGACCCATGAGGGTGCATTTATGATACCCTTAGAAATAATAGCATCTCGGGTTGGGAGCTTTCCCAACAACAATCTCCAACCGAATACCCCCACCTTAGTGGGATTGAAAAGTCGCCACGGGTAATCTAAGACACTTTGGGTGTCACTATCCAACCTATCTTGATACATAAGATTCAACAGTAGGGCATTGATAACTCATATTTATATGAGTTATTTATACTTATTAAAAGATAAATCATGCAAGTTCTCTAGCAATAGTAGGTTGATTCTATTAGTTTTCTGTTAGTTTCTTATTTCTTAGTAGTTAGGGGCTGAATTAGGAGTTCTGTGCATTTTGGCACCAATCGGTTGCCTTTGAGAGCGTTTTGATGCTTTTTGTGTTTGTGCAATAAAGAGTTGAACGTGACCACGTCCCTCACCACATCTGTAGAAAGCAGCAGAGAAATAGGGAAAGATCTCAGTTTTGGCGCGCTAGCAATGATGGTCAAAGATTTAAAAAGTCAGAAGATCTTCTCTTCACTCTATCTTTGACGAGGATGACGCCTTTGTAGCTTTGTCTGATGTCGGTCGAAGTGGAAACAGGCTTGGTAGGTGGGCAAATGACATCAACAACACGTGACCCAGCTGACTATATAATGAAGACTCATCTCTCTCTCAAAGGACACACGCTCACACTCCAGAATCACTCCAATCCATCTCTTCATCATCTATCCTCCTCCATTTCAGAGAAAGTGTCTTAAAGAAGTTCTGGACACAGACTTCTTCATTTTACTTATCTCAAACTCCATTTTTATTTTCTTCGCAAACCACTTGTTACCTCAAAATTCCGACAAGGGCATTAAATTAAGCTTTAAATGGTATTGACTGCACATTTAATAGTATTCTGTGAGCTGCAGGTCAATGTTCAAGTCAATGTACCATAAATTCGACAGTAAAGTTGTACAAGTGCTGACAACGCAAGCAAACTTCGACAGACTTGGTTCTTCAAGCTACGAAGCAATGTCAGAAACCTTCGACAGGAGAGGGCCCAATTGTTCGACAAAGTTGGGTCCAATACTTCGCCAAATCCTTCGACAACAAGCTGGTCGAGGCGCAAGGAGCAGCAGTTAGTGGGCGGTTATTTCCCTGGTTTTTAGGAAGTAGTTATCGTGCTTGCCCACGATTGTATCTGAGAGTATAAATACTCCCTTGTAATAGGAAAACGGGGTCACCACATCTTTACAAAAACTCTGTGAAACTCAACTTCCAAGTCAAAGCGAAACAAGAGTGAATCAGATCATATTGTACGTGTCGGTGGACCACCTTCTTCTTTCTATCATTTTAATGCAATTTTTACTTGTTTTTACGTTTGTTGCACTTCTTGCTTTTATTCTGCTTTCAAACTATCTCTTCCTACTATTTTCTTGTTCTTACGTACGCTAAAAGACACAAAACTTAAAGGCAATTGTCAAAGAGATTTTCTAGTTTGATCTCACACGATCTTAATATTGAAAACTAGTGATTGTTTGCTAAAAACACCGGCGAACAAATTGCACGCCAGTGATGGACCTTTGCGATTATTTTGTGTCGTTTCGTTAAGTGTATAAAACTGTATGCACTTGAGGAGTGGTAGGATGGTACGCACCAATTCTAACAACGCCTCTGGTTTCGATACCGTGATATCACAAGTGCAAGGAACAACGGTAGATTACGCCAATGTCGCGGTGGGAATGTTGCGGGGACTACGGCCCCGAGTGACATCGAGAACCGTTCCCACGATGTCAATGACCAATGTTGGTTCGACATCGTCTATGGCCTTGCCACAAAGCGTAGGACTTCCTTCTAGTCCTTATGTGGCAGCAGGAATAGTTTGGAAACACGTTTCCAAAATATGAGTCTACCACCATACTTTTGGGGTATATGGCATGCTCTTTGGAATGCCACATGTGTCGACCTTTTCCCTTCACACGTATCTTACGAGGGTATACTTGGTGAAATCCTCATCAGATTAACCAATGCGTCCTTGTTGGCGTTAAGACAACAAGTGGACGAAAGCAATCATGATATGGTTAATATCTTTGACTCAACAAATTGGTACCGTGTTCAATCCTTTGATTGAACACAAATACCGATTATCGGATGTTAGCAGACCAAATGGGTAGGATTGCGATTTCTTTGGGGCTCCTACGGAAACAATAGGCGATTACCAAATCGCGGGAACAACATGCCTAACACCCCACGAGATCGGTGGATCGCCGAAGCCCAGCGGTTATGGGCGAACAACAAATGGGAAATCACATCCCCGAGGTAGTTATGGTAAATCGAAACCAAAAGCGATGAAGTTGTTCGACAAGTGCAACGAAATAACGTTTGTGCTCAAGACAACATAGCCACTTTGGTCGAAACCATAATGGCGCAAAATGGCCTTAACATAGGTTTGCATAGGCCTAATTTCATATCACCTGCTTGTGTGAATACGTGTTCTGATGAGAATTGCCAAGAGATTTGGAAAATCCCTAAATTCACTAAGTTTGGGGTGATACCAATGAGTCCTTTGTCGAACACATTGCAGTTACATGGTCGAGGCGGGGACATAGCCCAAAATGAGAATTTGAAGATGAAATATTTTCCAAATTCTCTAACTAAGAATGCCTTTACGTGGTTTACCACACTACCCCTCAGTTCCATGTACACATGGGGGCAATTAGAAAAGGCTTTTCATGAGCAATTCTACATGAGCGATCGAAAATTAGTCTCAAAGAAGCGGCTAGTGTTCGACGCAAAGTGTTCGAGGCCATTGATGATTATTTGAATAGATTTAGGCTATCAAGGCAAGGTGTTTTACGCAAGTGCACGAACATGAGCTTGTCGAAATGGGCTGCAGGGGCCTTGACTATTCAATTCGAAAGAAATTGGATACGTCTCATTTGAGAGACATGGCCCAACTAGCCGATAGAGTTCGACAAGTCGAAAGGCTTAAAGAGGAAAAGGCTAGAGTGAATAAGTACAATAAAAAAGAAAACTCGGGGTTTTCACAAAAAGAAAAGATAGCCTATGTAGATGAACAATTCGACTTTGCATTTAGCGATGTCGAATCGGAGGAAATAGACGTGGCTGAGCTTAAGCCTGGTCCTCCCTATGCTTGTAAATTATTAAGGCCTGCAAATGGGAATAATCCTGTAGAGCCTAAGAATGATAGATTTGTGCCTAAAACGTACACCTTTGATGTTACTAAATGTGACGAGATCTTTGATTTGCTAGTGACTGATGGCCAAATAATAGTGCCAAATGGCCTGAAAGTTCCTCCTCTCGAGCAGAGGAAGAAAAAAGGGTTATTGTAAGTTTCATAATTTTTGGGACATACAACTGACCGTTGTGTACTTTTCAGGGACATGGTTCAGAAAGCGATCGAAGAAGGAAGGCTCAAATTTGGAGATAAAAAGAATAAAGCACCGATGCAAATTGATGCTGACCCACTCCATCAAGTGGAGGCGATGTATGCGGAACCAATTGAGATGAGTATCAATATGGTAGACGCAAAAATGGTGGATTCTCCAAAGTCTACCAAACCTCCTGCTGAAAAAATCAAAAGTGTTGTGCAAAAGAGTGATGCTGTGCAACACGTTACTCAGGAGGAATATGAGGAGAGGGTACAATCTGTGTACCCCAAGGCTGAGGAAGATTTGATAGACTTCCTGAACCGGTGTAAATTGAGCTCTGAGGTCATGTTATGTCCAAGGTGCAAAGATCTTGTGTTTGATAAAAAGCGGCTAAAAGTGTCGAATCTTTGTGAAGTTCGACAACCCTTAAAGAGGAAATGGCCGGATAAGAGGCCAAATTTGACTTCAAGAGGGGACCTTCCTTACAAGGTAAAGAATTCGAGCAAGGCTTGACGACAAGCAAGCGCGATTTCTTTTGGTAAGGGTGTAGCCAAGAAGGAGTTTGTGCTATCCGCCTCGCCAAACCATTTTTTCCAAGAGCAGATCCATCCAATGAGAAGTGGATACATCTTTGGATGTAGACACTACAAGAATCTTTGCTCAACAGTTGGAACGGCCAAGCCAATCACAGGTGAGGCCTCAAAATATAATTATAAAAACAATTATAAAGGGAAGAATCCCATGACGAAGACCCAATGGCGTCGTTACCAGCGCTCGAAAAAGAAGGCAACACTGGTTGCTAACGAGCAAACGCCAAAAACGGTTAAGGGTGTGACTCCTAAAACCGTGGGGAACACAAAGATAAGTATAGGTGCTGCCAATCAAGTGAGGGTTGGAAATAAGGCTAAAGGGAAATCTATTGTGATAGAGGAACCAAGAAGGCCTGCTATGGAGAGGATCTTCCCTCCATTAACATCTATAAAAAAGAAAAGTGCTTCATTCGACATGGATGAAGATGTTACTTCAGATTTCGACGACTCTGAGGCTAGCTTCGACGTCATCTGCAACGTGGTGTCCATTCTGCCGAGTGAGTACGATGCTGTTACAGTCCCAAACGACGTCGAAGAAGACTTCATTGGGGATATGGCTAACCACAAGCCAGTATGCTACTATGTCATGAACAATGGCTGCGTGGAAGAACAGATGGCCACTTTCGAGAGGCCAGACGAGGGCATGCAACACCATCTGAAGCCGTTGTACGTCCAAGCAAAAGTTAATGGCGTAGGTATTAATAAGATACTGGTCGATGGAGGGGCTGCTGTTAACTTAATGCCTCGTGCCATCTTCAAGACAATAGAAATTGTTTGATACAGACCTTAGACCTCATAACATTATGTTAACCAATTATGAGGAAATCGGCCGGTCGTTGAAGAAATTTGTCGAAGTGGAAGTGGTGGTAGGAACCGTCGGAAGAACCACCACGTTCTTTGTCATAGCATCAAAAGCAAGCTACAATCTACTCCTTGGGAGAGAGTGGATACATGGCGTAGGAGTTGTTCCCTCAAGCCTACACCAGAAATTGGTAATGTGGAGGGATGATGGTATGGTGGAGTACGTCGAAGCAGACCAAAGTTATTTCCTTGCTGACGTAAATAATGTCACCAGGGAGAATTTTGAGAAGCAAATGGCGAATATTGCGCCATGTTCATCTTCTAGCCAAGCATATATCTCTTCAGATAATGTGCTTTCCTCCATTCACTTATACCCAACACATGGTTTTGTGTGGGAAAGAGAGGAAATAGAAGGTGCAAATGTCTATCCCGATGGTGTGCTACCTCCAACAGGATGGGACACCGACTCTTAGAAGGTTTAGATGTCGCACTCCGGTGCTTCAGGATAGAATTACGCTTACATGGCCGAAAATAAAATAAAAGCGGCTTTGGAAGCCGAGTTAAATCAACAAACAATGGTCGCGAAGCCATAACTTCATCTGAAGAAAATGGTGAAGTCATAAATGACAAACCGGATTGCATTTATGATGACGAACCATTGGGTTTTGAAAAAGACCACAGAGATTCTACAAAGCGCATGCAAGCTCAAGATCCATCGAAGAGGTGGATTTGGGAGATGGCTTGATCAAAAGGCCAACATATATTAGTGCACATCTTGATCTCGCCTTCGAGAACCCAAGTTATTTCACTTCTGCGGGAGTTCAAAGATTGCTTTGCTTGGGAGTACAATGAAATGCCGGTTTGAGTCGAGAAGTGGTGGAATTACAAATACCCATTCGACCTGGGGAAGAAACCGATGAAGCAAACGCCAAGAAGATTTGCTCCTCGGATATTGGCTAAGATCAAGGAAGAAATAGAAAGGTTGTTCAAAAGCAAATTCATCGAAGCGCGTGCACGTTGATTGGTTAGCTAATATAGTTCCGAGTAATGAAGAAAAATGGAAAACTTAGAGTTTGCGTAGACTTTAGGGATCTAAATAATGCAACACCTAAAGATGAATACGCTATGCCCGTAGCAGAAATGCTAATAGACTCGGCAGCAGGATTTGATTACCTTAGTTTGCTGAGACGGCTACTCAGGGTATAATCAAATCTTTATTGCCGAAGAGGATGTGTCAGCTTGACTTTTCGATGTCCGGGGGCATTAGGTGTTTATGAATGGGTGGTCATGCCTTTTGGTTTAAAAATTTGGTGCCACTTATCAAAGGGCAATGAATTCTATGTTTCACGATTTTATTGATGATTTTATGCAAGTATACATAGATGATGTGGTGGTTAAGTCATCCTCGAGAAAGTGGTCATTTAGACCATCTTCGACGTTCTTTTGAGCGAATGAGGAAATATGGATTGAAAATGAATCCAACCAAATGTGCTTTCGTATGCGTGCGGGTGAATTCTTGGGTTTTGTAGTACACAAGAAAGGCATAGAGATCAACGAAAATAAGACTAAAGCAATTATGGAAACGAAGGCTCCTTCGACCAAGAAAGAACTTGATCTTCGCTAGGAAAATTAATTTCCTTGAAGATTCATCTCAAATCTAAGTGGCAAAACACAAGTTTTTCGCCATTCCGAGATTGAAGAAAGAAGATGAATTCAAGTGGGGAGCAGGTTCACCAAGATGCTTTCGACGCAATCAAGTCTTATTTGGTCAAGCCACCAATTTTATTGCTCGTTATTGGAAACAAGTTGCTAAAATTGTATATAGCGACTTCACGATAACACAATAGGTAGCATGCTAGCGCAAGAGGATGATAGTGGTGTCGAAAGACCCATTTATTACCTTAGTAGGGTTTTGATTGATCTTTGAAACTAGGTATAGTCCAATAGAGAAGCGTGCCTTTGCTTGTATTTTTCTTGTACAAAATTGAAGCAATATATAAAATCGTGCAGATGTTTATGTTTATTCGCATTTTGATGTTATTAAACATATGTTGTCAAAACCAATGTTGCATAGTCGAATTGGCAAATGGGCTTTAGCTTTGCTAGAGTACAACTTAACTTACCAACCCCCTTAAATCAATTAAAGGACAAGTGGTTCTTGATTTTATAGTAGACCATTCGTTGTCGAATGTGAAATACATTCATTAGACATACGTCCTTGGAGGCTATACTTGATGGCTCAAGCCATAAGAATGGGAGCAGCATTGGAATTTTGATTATCTCTCCGAGAAAATACTCCAACGAAGTATAAATTTAAAATTCGAGATTCTTGCTCAAATAATGAAAAGTGAATATGAGGCTTTAATAGTAGGCCTTAAAATTTTACTCGAATTGGGGGCAAGTTATGTCGAAATAAAAGGTGATTCTCAACTAGTGGTCAAACAATTGACAAAAGAATACAAATGTATTAATGAACACCTTATTAAATATTTCGTTATTGCCAATACTTTGCTAAAAAGGTTTACATTCGTTCACCTAGAACATTTACCACGAATTGAAAATCACGTGGCAAATGAGCTGGCACAAATTGCCTCCGGTTACAAAGTATCGAAGCAAAGCCTAGAAGAGTTAATTGAGATAAAAGATAAATTAATCTCAGAAGACTCTCTCTATAATACTCCTTCGACGTTATTGTCAACACCAAAAAATTGGGGGCAATAAATACAAATGAAGTCTTGCGTAAAAACGTCACATTTTTGACGATATTGACTTGGCGTAAATTTTTGCTATTGACAATATGGTTGATGATGATTGGCGAAAACCCATTGTAGAGTATTTACAAAATCCTACAGGGAACACTAATAAAAAAATAAAGTCTGAGCTCTAAGCTATGTGTTAATTGGAAACGAATTGTACAAACAAACTCACGAAGGGGTACTACTAAAATGTCTTAGTGAAAGCGAGGCATATTTGGCGATTCGATACACATAGTGGAGCATGTGGCTCACATCAAGTAGGCCACAAAATGAAATGGTTGTTATTTCGACATGGAATGTATTGGCCAACTATCTTTGAAAGATTGTATAGAATTTGCCAAAGGTTGCCAAGAATGCCAAAAGCATCTTTGGGAATACAACACGTGCCTGCAAATGAGTTGCATTCTATAGTGAAACCTTGGCCATTCAGGGGTTGGGCTTTAGATGTGATTGGAGAAATAAAACCAACTTCGTCGAAAGGCCACAGATACATTCTAGTAGGGATTGATTACTTTACTAAATGGGTAGAGGCAATACCTTTAGCCAATGTAGATCAAGAGGCAGTGATAAGGTTTATTCAAAATCATATCATTTATAGATATGGAATTCCAGAAACCATTACTACAGACCAAGGTACTGTTTTCACTGGTCGAAAAATGGTAGATTTCGCTGCTGAAATTGGTTTCAAGTTATTGACTTCAACACCATACTACGCACAAGCCAATGGTCAAGTAGAGGCTGCCAATAAAATCATTATTAACTTGATTAAAAAGCACGTTGGGACGTAAGCTAGAAAGTTGCACAGTTCTCTTGACCAAGTGTTATGGGCTTGTCGAACTTCACCTAAAGAGTCTATAAACACCACTCCCTACAGGTTAACATTTGGGCATGATGCAGTGTTACCTGTCGAGATTTGTTTACAATCAACAAGGATTCAGAAACAAGGCGAAATTCCTTTTGATCATTATTGGAATATGATGATTGATGAATTAGTTGATTTAGACGCGAAGAGGTTGTTAGCTTTAGAGATGCTTATTCGACAGAAAGAAAGAGTAGCTAAAGCCTACAATAAAAAGGTTAAGTTAAAAACCTTTGAGGAAGGGAGTTAGTGTGGAAAGTCCTATTACCTATGGATAAAAAGATAGAGTGTTAGGCAAATGGTCACTGTGGTGGGAAGGCCCATTTCGCGTGTTGCGATGCTTTTCGAATGGCGCTTATGAAGTCGAAGAGCTAGGTGATCTAAAATAGAATCTTTAGAATAAATGGCAAGTATTTAAAACGATACAAGCCAACGTTAACTGAGATAAAAATTGAGCAATTATAAGTAAACGAAAATTGTTCATAAATGGCAATGTATAAAGAAATGGTTAAAGTTACACAGCCATTTTTAGAATGCTAAACTATTACAGTCTCAGAAATTCGACAAGGTAGCCTTATGCCTCTCCATAATGCTAACACTCAAAGAAATAGAGGTGTCGAGAAGGTACAGCTCTTTGTCGAGGTCGGCGAGAATAGCTTGATGCTTGTCAATCTTCTCCAAGTGCTCAATAGCTGCCAATGCTTTGGTGGTTTTTGTGGACGAAGAAGCAGCACTCATGCGTTCGACGATCAGGCCCTTCTGATGCTCTGCGTTTGACAGTTTAAGTTGGAGTGTCTTTATCTCCTCGTCAATACGCGCAATCTCTGCATCCCATTCAGCGATTGCTTTCTCATCATTAGCTGCTTGGGTTTCGAGAGCCTCGATATCGTCTTGATCGGCCTTAAGAGAGGCGAGTTCTACCTCACAGAGTTGAGTCTCTTGAACCTTGCGCTTGGAGGTGGTCGACCGTTGGTTGACTAGAAGGGAAAGTTGCTCAAAAATAGGGCCAAATTCCATGAAGAACGAAAGGACGTTTTGAGGAGGGTCCAATTTGGTGATCTTGTGAATGAGGGTTTTTACCTCAAGATACACAGATGAGTCATTTTCAATGGTCGCCACCAAGTCCCCTTCTAACACCTTCGTCTTCAACTGGCAAAGCAGGCTTTCGACCGTCTCCTGATTGATAGAACTTAGAGAGTTGTTCGAGGGCGCAAATCAAGCGGCTCGACGAGCTCTTAAGACTCAACATGATCTTCAAGGCTGCCAAAGGATTCGTCTTCTTTAGCTCAGCCAATTCTTGATCGCTAACAGCGCTGTTGGATGACTCTTTGGCAGAAGCACTTTGATCTGCAGGGTCCCCCACTCTAGGTGCCTCTTGTTCTTGATCGATCATATTCTCTTCAGGTATTTCGACAGAGATACCCACTACTTCTGGTCCTTCAGTTGTTGGAATGTTAAGTTCAGGACTTGAAGCAGCTTTTCCAACAACGATCTCGGCTCGACTCTACCAAATAGGTTGGAATAGCCTCCTCCATAGCAGGAGCATTCTCTTCGACGACCGCCTCTTGTTCGACATTTCCAGCACTTGGAGCAAACTCCTCGAAAACAGGGATTTCAGGGTTATCCAACGCTTGGAAAATTTCTTCAGCAGATACACCCTGAGGAGATGAAGGAAAAGGGAGCACGGGGGCTGACAACTCTAGATCAGCAGCCTCAACCATAGATTGAACTTCAGGTTTGTCCACGAGCAGTCCACCCACCTATGCACAACAAGGTATATCATTTAAGTTAAGAATTAGAAAGGTGAGACCGAATAAGTCTAAACTAATGTCTAAAGGGAATTTACCTCTTGTACCTTAAGCCTCTTGATTGGAGGAGAAGAAGGTGGTTCAGGAGCCTCATCAATAATGATGCCTTGAGCTGCCCTTTGAATCTCAGGAAGGTTTCTTTTCTTCGACCTCTGAGTGAGGGGGATGTTGTCATCACTTTCAGTGTCCTGCAGAAAAAGAATTTGGGTTATGACAAGAAAGTGAATGACAAAGGGAAGAGAAATTTCGACGGATTAACAAGGCAAGAGTATAGTACCTCATCTTCAGGAAGGACCATTTTCTTTTTAGCTTTGGTCTGCTGAGGGGATTTTGCCTGGGTTGTTTTCTAAAAAGAAGGTTTTCGACATAAATAAAAGTCGTAATCAAAAATAACTTGAAGTGAATAAATGGCAACATACCTTCTTTAGGACAATGTCTGGAGTAGATCTCGCGACCACTGTTTTCTTGGTTGCTGGAGGAGATTTTGCTGTGGTAGCCTTGCTTACTTTGATCTTCAGCTTGGGGGCAGGTTGATCTGACGTCGAAAAACATCGATAAGCAAACAGGAATAAAACTAAGTTACAGATGTTTAAGACTCAGAAGGATTTGGGTATCAAGAAGTAAATACCTGGGTTGTTCGAAGGAAGGGCTGCCACCAATTTCTTCATAATATTTTCTGCAAAGGTGTCACTAGCCTCCCAAAGAAGGTGGTATAGTAATCACCCACCATTCATGAAATTTCTTGGTGCATGAGAATCTGGGGTTGAATTTGAGAGGTTCAAATTCAAGGCCCTATAGTGGAATTTCTTGAAGGCTGTTTGTGTAGGTCGCCACGGTTTCGGATTCGAAAATTCTCGCCTATGAAAACCTGCTTGGCGCAGTCGAATCGACAAAGGCCAAACTGTCTCGCGAGAATAACTTGGGAAGTATTTCTTAATTCGAAGCTATTTTTAGTTTTGCAGGGGTAAGTCCGGTAGAGAGAATAGCAGAGGAGAGAGGTAGGTTTGCCGATTTGGGTAATCTCTCGGGCGTGTTCGACGAGAAGAAGAGGGAAATGGTTGCCGAAACCAAGATGGACCGAAAGGCCTTTGCACAAAGGAGCCATAGAGTCTGAAACTTGTGCACGCCAGGAACATGTCGAAGTGAATTTGAAAGACTCTTACGGAGGAATATTTATCCGCTTGGTTTCAAATGGGCTAGTCGAATCCCTTGAGTCCTCCTAGACTTTAAGGTTGGTTGAGCAGACTTAGGGATATACTGAGACCTAGTCGAGACTCGAAAGTGGCTAATGACCACAATTGCAATAACCACAATGGGCCGAAGCCAAGAACTTGTTGGTGGGTTCGTCTTCTTTCGATTCTAGAAACAAGATTATCAAGCTCCTCGATAGAGAGAACCCAACAACGGTTTGGCAAGACTAATGTTTTCTTTCTCGTGGAGTTGGGCTGCCAAAGTGGAATATAGGTTTTAGAAACCCGGAGTGAACGGCATGAGAAAACAAAAGGGATAACCAAAGGGTTAAGAAGGCTACGTGTTCTTTAGAGACAATCGTGTCGATGTCACGGTTGTGGTGTTCGTGATGTAAGGAGCAAAAGTGGCATTGTTGAAAGTGAACGGGTATTCATAATCAGGATGAGCGAGGGTCAAAAGTCTCACCTAGGGGTTTCGGACCTAGTAGAGGAATCAATACTGGTTTGCCATTGAATCGCTTTCGATCGTCGTGAATGTCGCTCATCAACGAAGCCATCATCAAGGGTTTTAGGTCCTGTTGGGTTCGCTGTTCTTCGTTGAACATTCAGCAGAGATGAGGAAGCCATGAGAGATAAAGAGCAAATGCGAGGCGAGATTCAAGCGTAGGTTGAAGGAAGGGAATGAAAGTTTGAAACTTTAGTGATTTGGGGATTTTTGCAAGACGCGAGAGAATGAAGAATGCGAAAGACTTCACAAAAGTTCAAAAGCGAGTAAAGAGAAGGAATACGAAGGCGGTTGTAGCCGTTTATATATGTTGGGAAGCTACGATTATTGGCACGTTTCGCCATAACTCGCACGCGTTCGCGACGTTTGAGAGACGTGATGGCCCACCAACTATGCAACGTGTGCCAATAAAGGCGGTTCGTTTTACTGTGCAAGTAATGATGGTTGTCTTTTCACCACTTGTTGAAATGCAAGAGGCGGTAGAAATGACCATTGCACGATATTCAAAAATGCCTTTTCTTCCCTCCATTCCTTATTCCGTCGAAAAAGCATTTTTTGGGGGGCAATCTGTTACCTCAAAATTCCGACAAGGGCATTAAATTAAGCTTTAAATGTTATTGACTGCACATTTAATAGTATTCTCGTGAGCCGCAGTCAATGTTCAAGTCAATGTACCATAAATTCGACGACAAGAAAAGTTGTACAAGTCGTCGATAAGCGCAAGCAAACTTCGGCTGGACTTGGTTCTTCAAGCTACGAAGCAATGTCAGAAACCTTCGACAGGAGAGGGCCCAATTGTTCGACAAAGTTGGGTCCAATACTTCGCCAAATCCTTCGACAACAAGCTGGTCGAGGCGCAAGGAGCAGCAGTTAGTGGGCGGTTATTTCCCTGGTTTTTAGGAAGTAGTTATCGTGCTTGCCCACGATTGTATCTGAGAGTATAAATACTCCCTTGTAATAGGAAAACGGGGTCACCACATCTTTACAAAAACTCTGTGAAACTCAACTTCCAAGTCAAAGCGAAACAAGAGTGAATCAGATCATATTGTACGTGTCGGTGGACCACCTTCTTCTTTCTATCATTTTAATGCAATTTTTACTTGTTTTTACGTTTGTTGCACTTCTTGCTTTTATTCTGCTTTCAAACTATCTCTTCCTACTATTTTCTTGTTCTTACGCACGCTAAAAGACACAAAACTTAAAGGCAATTGTCAAAGAGATTTTCTAGTTTGATCTCACAGTCTTAATATTGAAAACTAGTGATTGTTTGCTAAAAACACCAGCGAACACCACTACTGTAAGGCTCAGACGTTGTAACGTCTATACAGCGTGCAGGCTGGAAGGTTACATAGGTGTATTTTTTGCACTTAGTATCTTTTCATCTATGTATGGTATTTGGATTTTAACTCCTTATCATTCTGTAAAGATGCTCAACATGAGCTAAACAATTTGTAGTTGAGTTGTTGTTTTGCATGTAATGAATTTCTAGTTAAATGTTATGAAGTATTGACGCTTATATGTTTTAAATCTTTGCATGATAATATTTCCAAACTTGTTTTGAGGTTGGCCTCTTAAAATAGGTAGATTCATAGGTACATACATGGTCTATGAAAAGAACTCAAAGATTTATATAAACGAAAAGGTGCACTAAAGACATTTAGACATTTTTATCTAAGTCTAGACATAGAATGGATAATAGTTCATAGGACATTGCTGTGGGTACTTAAAATACAGGAGTGGTGTAACACCCCTTTTCTACCCTTAATTTACGCGTCATTATCAGAGTAATTTCTTTTTCAAAAATACAAATTTAATCGATAGAAAAGAAGTGTCACGTCGTCATTTATAAAACTCCTCATGTCATAAAATTTAAACCTCAAAAATAATCTAAATCGCAATGGAAATAACAATAGCTCACTAAACAACGCTCAAACACGTCTCACATCATTAACATAATCATAAAACAGCTTAATTAATAAACTAACAACTTCAACTACGCCCCTAGGTGCTACGATATCAGAGCGACTCTAAGACTTCCCAACGACTAAACAAGGAAAGCGTGAGTTCCTTCCTTCGCGATCACTGCAGCGTTGCCACGATAGAGCAACATTCCAAGCAGAAGGGGTGAGAATTTCAGATAAACATAATCAAATATATAATCCGAGGAAATAGGCACAGGCAATTACACAACATTAACATCATCACTACATTGCAATCACGCAACACCAGCTCCAATCACAGACAACAACGATTAGACACGATCATGATTATGCATGAAGATGCAACCCCCACCAGGGCATATGCATGATGGTACCATATCATCTTTAAAAACCACTCAAGGCATATCTTCATCATAGAAGGAAAACCACTCAAGGCATAACATCATCAATATTAGTCATAGTATGCACATGCCATGAGACTCTATAACACATGTGCAACTCAATCAACACTCACTCGGAGTACTCATCATCATCATCATAAAAGAAATAACCACTCAAGGCATGTCATCATAAAAGAAATAACCACTCAAGGCATGTCATCATAAAAGAAATAACCACTCAAGGCATGTCATCATAAAAGAAATAACCACTCAAGGCATGTCATCATAAAACACTCGTAGAGTGTATTCCTTCGCAAATCATCACAATCATTATACATCATCACCATAATTATACTCATAGATTTTACACATCATCAATCATCACGAATCATAATACATCATCATCGAGCAATTACCCATAGAGTACATTCTTCGCAAAAACATCGTTGTTCGTATTACATCATCATAACACACATATCCTCATCATCATTCAATACGCATCTTAGAACACCTCAATCGGGTTCCCGGTTCAAAAGATATTCAATTTACAAAACAAATGACAAAACAAAGTTGAAAAACTTGTGAAAAAGCAGACCTTTGGCGCATGAAAAGCGCGAGTGAGGCGGCGATGATGGCGCCATTGACGGAAACACGCAGAGTTTGGGCATTGCATTTGGCGTGTGAAGCGCCGCTGCGGCGCTTGATGGCGCCCGATCAGAATAACGATGTATTATGCAGAATTTCCCCGAAAATGTGCAGTTTTTCACCCAACTCGATTTTAACTCCAAAAATATGAATTTTTCATCAATTAAAATCATCAAAGCTCACCAAGAAACATCAAACAATCCTCCCCACACATGATTAACACCAAAAACACCTTTGTCCCTCAATTCAATCATCAAGCGGTTATCAAACTCATCAACCATCAAATTCATCACTAATCATCAAAATTCATCAACACCTCATGTTCATCAAACACATCATATTCATCCAAACCTCATAAGTAATACCTAATCCCACAAAACCCCATATATACCCAATTATGTTAAACAAAACGCTCACCCTTACCTCTTAAACGTAAGCTCCGTAGAAGACGATTGAAGACACTTACGAAACCATGACAACACAAATCTGAACTCGGCTTCCCTTTCTTTTCCTTCTCTTTGCGTAGTGTTTCTCTCTTTCTTCTTCCTCCTCTTCGTTTCCTTCTCCCTCTCCCAGTAGTGCCCCTTCTTCTCTCTCCTCTCTCTCTAGGTTTTCCCTTTTTTCTTTCTTTGTGCATTGAGACCAAACCTAAACCCTAGGCATTCTTCTCTTGGGCCCGGGCACATTGGGCCCTTTTACACCTCCTTTTATTGTTTCCATACTCCTTCTTTACTACCCACCACTCATCACTTAAATCAAACACTCCATTATTATTTTAACGTAATTAACCACTGTAACACCTAACTAACTTAATTAAATAAATACCCGAATTATTTTTGGGCGTTACAAGTGGGCCTACTTAGAACCTAGACATACCTCTAGTACTTGAAGCTCTGACGTTATGTGAGTGAAAAGCACAGCTCTTTTGCAACGTTCAAAGCGTTATAACGTCTATACGAGAATAACATTTATGCGTAATGGCGTGTAAGCGTTATAACGTCTAACTAGAGAAGATTTACGTGCATGCAACAATCCAACTCACTCTCATCCATATTCACAAACAACTTCTTATTTACTTGTTTTATTTATGTTCTTAAGTATTAACACCAACTTTCAGTGCCGATTTGTTACTTGCTTCACTTGTGTTTTAAGACTTGAACTTTGAGAGTAAATCAATCCTCGTGGGAACGATCTCTTACTTTTTATCCACTCTATTACTTATGCGACGTGTATACTTGCAATCGATATTGCGACTACAACACTAACGCAATAGGCATAGTAAGATTTAACAGAAAACACATGAGAATTATCCGGCCTCCACCGCCACCTATCTTCTTCGGACTCGACTTGGTGCAAAGAGGTTAAAATGTTGGATGATATTTTTGCATTTGTTAGATTGTAAAAACTTGTGTGCACTAATGTAGTTTAGGAATTCAAAGTCGTTTAAAATGAGCTTTTTTATGTCAGTTCTCGAGGCAATTTAGGAGTTCTTTACATTCATAGTGAAGCTTCGATCTGCTTGTTGGGTCACTGAAACTTTGTGAGGTTGACCATGCTTTATCGATTTCCTATTATGATGTCCAATTTGGTTGTTAGCCATTCGGGGTCCCTAACATTTAGAGCTTAAACAACCAAATATTCTTCCAAGCCAACCTTTTTTCGATGAACAACTCCTCAAATATTCGAGAAAAACTGAGAGCATGTTTTGCCTCGAAGTCTTCTAGAAAGTTTGTGAAGAAAAAGGAAGGCTTAGTCTTTAGTTGGCTTATTAAAAAAATGTCTTGAGTTGGTTTGCATGGTTCTTCTTTCTGGTCCACACTTGCTCAAAGGAGTTCTTTACATTTATTGTTGAAGTGAATAAAAATCAACTGAGTCACAATAAAGGGGTTTGAATTCGACCCTTTTAAAAATTCTTTTGTGTGACCACTGAATCACTTAGAAGAACATCAAATAGACTTCTAAGAGAATAGAACTTTAAAGGCTCAGAAGCTATTTGCTTTCTTATAAGGTGATAGTCCTCTAGAAATAGAGACAATGGTTGATAATGGGTAAGTCTTTGAGTTAAGAACATATTGAGGATTACAGAATGTGAATAGTATATCTTCTTAGAAATTGGAATGTGTGAGAGGGCAATTTGATGAGTAGTGTGTCTATGTGTTTCAGGCTTCTCACACAAGTGATGGTGTTGCATTACATTGTATAGCTAGGTGTTTGAGATTTAAGTGATATTAGGTGTTTAGAAGACAGACTCAACTGTCTTGGTATGAGATTGTAGAATCATTCCTACAATAGAGTGAAAGAGGATTTAATTTAAGCACATGTTGTTAGTTAAGGAAAACTATGAAAGAAAATAGTAAAAAACACATGAGAGTTATAGTGGTTCACCCAAATCGCCAAGGGATACATCCACTCCTCATACCTAGTGAGAATTTCCACTATTTCCCAAATAGTTTACAGCAATCACAGGCTACAACACTGGTAGTTTTCTTCCACAACTCTATCAACTGTTACACTAGTTTTTTCCAAGTTCTAGCAACTTAAACCTCTAAGAAATATTCTTATCCCTCTTCCATAACAATACAACAACCAATGATTATTGTTTATAAGGTATCAAACCCCAAGACCTACTTAGGCTTCTTCTTCAACAATCAAGCAAACATATGCCGTGTTGAGAATCAACAATGATAGGAAGTGTTTGGGTTGTTTGGGAACTACACTAGCTTGGAGGTTTACATGATAACTATCAATATACACTTTCCATAGCCATTACATACTCATAAAAATATTTCCATATAAGTTTGCAAGCCCACTGAGTATGGTTGAGAGAAGAGAAGCGCTTCAGAAGCTATAGGAAATATTAACCCAAGCTTCTCACCAACTCTCAAACCTTGAATGAGGTCTTCCATGAGGTATTTATAAAGTTTCTACCCCATAAGAGTCGTTGGAAATGACCTTGATACTCAATATAGTCGTTTGGAGCCGTTGGGACACTTTCCCAAAAATCTGCTACATGTTTACTGCATTCTACAACACTTTACTGCACATTGTACTTTCTCAAGATTGCTACGTCCTTTATGTAACACTTTTGACAACTTCTGAATGTATATTCTGAACACTATCTTCTGAATAACCTTCTGACGTATCTTCTGAACGTCTTCTGAAGAACCTTTTGAGAAATCTTCTGAACAACCTTCTGAGAAATCTTTTGAACAACTTTCTGAGCATTTGCAGCTTCTGAACGAGGAAGCTTCTGAATGATGTAGCTTCTAAAGATTGCTTTGATGCCCTTTCTGCTTGTAATACATTATGGTCTATGTCTTTTTAAATTTTGCTGAAGCATCTTGACTTGGCATTTCTTATCATGAGGGGCTATATGGGTTGAGTCTTCTCATCTTGATAACCTTCTTACTGATCTTGCCGTCTTATAGTTTCTAGGAAACTTGAAGAACCATCTTCTCTTCTTGAGAAGCAATATATCTATCTTCTTTTATCTATCTTCTCACGAGCTCTTGACCATTATTATTCTCTTCTAAGGATTTACTAAGCCATCAAGAATCTCCTTTTATCTATCTTCTCACAAGGCTCTTGACCATCAAATCATGATGGAATGTTCCCAAAAAGGAGAATCTTGGACTCATCTATCAGTTTCATACCAATGAATACCTACCTTTTTCTTTGATAGGATGCATTTACAAAATTCTCGCTAAGTTGCTTGCAAATAGACTCAATGGTGTGCTCCATGGCATAATTTCATCATGTCAAATTGCTTTTCTTCCTCAAAGACATACTTAGATAGAGTGCTTTGGTTAACGAGGTCATTAATTTGGCAAAAAGGAGGAACGATCTGTGCTTAATGTTAATGGTAGGTTATGATAAGGTGTACGATTAATCGTACAACATTTTGACCCTACGGCAACGGTCAAAAACCGTCTCCTAAAGCCAGAAAACCGTTGCCAAATCCTACGACAACGGTTTTGAAACTGTTGTACTTGTGGGCGTTGCCTAAACTAAAGGCAACGATTTTACGCACCTAAGGCAACGTATATCAAAAACCGTTGCCATTGTGGATGGAAGGCAAGCGGTTTTTGTTTCCACTCTATGGAAAAGCGATTTTGCAAAAGTATGTTCAATTTGTACATTTGTAGGTAAATATCAACATCAGTAACCATTATCAACCACAACAATTATCTGCATAACTTAATAAAATCACTCCCCACAATTAGCATTGCTATGATTATTACTAAGTTATGCAGCCAACTTGTGGTTGGCATTGCTATAACTTAGTAATGTAGTCAGCATTTTAAAAGCAAGAAAGTGCAGTTTTCCAAAATGGAGTGTAAATATTGAAAAGATTAACTCTTTAAATATTATATAATAAAATAAAGATATCATCAGAATGGAAAATTCATCTCATCCACAGCATTGTCTACTATGTAGGAAGGTGTCCTAAGATTAATCCAATATCATCACTTGATGTAAGGTATCATACAAGAAAGTAAGCAGAAACTGGAAACAACTTAAATCAAATACTCATAAGAAAAATGTTGGCCACAAACGTACATTGAACAATGAGGTTAACAAAAGTAAAACAAAGGTGTAGAAAATTAAGATTCAGAAGCATATAGATTCAATTAGCATCACTTTATCAGATCAAGTGTTGGATTATATATAAAGCTTCATCCTTATCAATACCTTAAATATTTAAAACTCTAAATATCAATAAATCAGACAAATTTCAAGTGATAAACATAGAAATTTTGTTCCCCGACGTCCAATTACAACCAGTGGCGAAGCCAGGATTTTTCTAGAGCCTGGGCAAGAAAATTTCCCGCCAATTGACATATGACATAATATATAAATAATCATAAAGTGTGCTAAATAGGAGAGATGAAATATAACCTGTCAATAGAGTGCTAAATAAAATTAGGAGGTAAATGCCCTTTCCGAGACTTCTTTCGGGTGAATGTTCGCATAATATCAACATATTGAAGTGACTTGAATATCTCCCGCTCGGTGTAACATATCATCAAGTCATTGAACCACTCATCGTTGATCTTGTTGCGTAATTTAGACTTGATAATCTTCATTCTTTGAAAAAGCTCTTTCAGCGGATGTTTTTCGACGACAGAAGCAGCAGCAAAGCCAACTCAATGAGTTTGTAGACCAATGGAAATACCAAATGTTTCTGAGTTTGAACCATCTTCATAGCCAAACTTTCAAGACATGAGAAGCAATTCAGCACATTGTTACTTCCTTCACTAAACCGGTGATCCATCTCCACACACAGTGGCGGAACTTGAATGAATTATTAGGGGGAGCCAAAAGTAATCAAATAATATAATAGAAATATTAAATTTACAAACAAAATTAGTTTTACGAAAATCATATTTTAATTGGACAATAAATACTCAATTTTTTGACAAAATATAGTGCCTTGGTTAATAAATTAAAAAATTTGTGTTTTTCAAAAAGGTAACTTTGATTTTTTTAATCATAAATACGATTGAATTTATTTTATACTATGAAAATATATATTGTCACCAAAAATAAATGCAAAACAATTAACAAATATTGTAAAAAACATTTTGATTGCAACACACATACATCCCACCTCAGCCTGCTACTATACTGAAAAATAATAAAACAGAAGCATTGCAAAATTTAAGAAAGCTGAGGTTCGAACTCGCGACCCCAAATACAACACAAATACAAAACAATGAACATCTTACCGCTGCGCTGAACCATTTGTTGTGAAACATCTTGCAAACGAGATATATATTATATATCCTTAATAGATAAAATCAGCTATTAGGTTGGGGGCTTTACAAACAAAGTAGGAGTTGAGCCCGGGCGCGTGCCCGGGCTAGCTGGGCCCTAAAATCGCCCCTGATTACAACATTAAAATTGGAGTAGTGGATAGCGAGGGGAACACAAGTCTTGGCTTCAGTATGCAGCTGTACCTTTCTTGTAACGAAGAGCAATGCTAGCATTCCTAACATTCCTAGAACCAAACCCTTAAATATTCCTAACATTCTTAGAACCGAGCCTTTTAACATTCCTAACATTCCTAGAACCGAGTCCCTCTCATCTTAAACTACACATGAAATTTACAGACATCTAAATCTAATGCTTTGAATAATGTATTTTGGCGAACAGATAGAATGATAAATCAATCAATAAAATAAAGGTCGACTACAACACATTATTGGAGCAATGACCAAACATATGAAAAAAACCCTATCAAATAGATGAGGTAAGAAGCAAATCACACAACACAATCAATACCCATGGTTGCGTTCTATCATTAAGTGAAATTTTCTTTAGATTTCCCAGAACCATACCAAGCAGCAGCAGATTAAGAGGGCACAGAATAAAGAATCCACTAGACAAGCAAATAGGGGAAAATCCCGTGTCAAAATGCAAAACCCCCAAATCCAGAAGAAAAAGGATGAAAGTAAAACAAGAACATAAAAAACAAATAGGAGATCATTTCATGACAACACAATACATGAACAAAGGCACTAAATCCAGAAGAAAAGAAATTAGACTTTAAAACCCTAGAAAGTAGAAAGAGGGGTACACAGAAGAAAACACACACACTTTGGGAAGAGGAAGAGAGCCGAGAAAGGGAGAGGAAAAGATATTGCGAGGATCCAAAGTGAGAGAGTGATGAACCGTTTGCGATGGAGTGCTTTAGGAAAAGAGATTGTGATGGAGTTCTTGAGAGTTTGCGAGGGATCTAGTGAGAGTGATGAATCGATTGTTGATGGAGTGAGAGTGATGAACGGTGTTGTTGATGAATCGTTTGTTGATAGAGTGAGAGTGATGAACGGTGATGTTAGGGTTCCTGAGAAAATCAAGTTCGCTGAGTGTTTGAGTGTTTTTGGTTTTGGGGTTTTTGGGTTGAAATTTTTTTACTTTGGAGAATCATAAAACGCGCTACTATTTAGCGCCCAAATTTTTTACTTTTTAATAAATGACCCTATGGCAACGTTTTTGAACCGTTGGATAAAGCTTAAACAAAAAAACATTGCCGTAGACCTTATGGCAACGTTTATAAAGCGTTGGATAAAAATTTAACAAAACAACTGTTGTCGTAGATCCTATGGGAGCGGTTTCTGATCGTTGCCAATAAAAAAATTCAAAAAAATGAATCGCAACGGGTTCAAAAACACATCGCCATTGTTGGCTGGCTAAAGCGGGTTTTTGGCCGTTGAAATTTTAGGTGTTGCCATAGGGTCTAAATGTTGTAGTGATTCTGCTTGTTGGAATTTCTTAGACTATATGTTTGCAAGAATTGGCTTCAATGAAAAATGGATGAAATGGATATGGAGGCTTGTATTTTCTTTGGATCGGGTTTCGGTTCTCGTGAGCAGTAGCCCTACTAAGAAATACCTGGTGGAAAGGGGTCTAAAGCATGGCGATCCACTCACCCATTTTTTGTTTCTCATCGTGGCTGAGGGCCTCAATGTTTTGATCAAGTCTGTAGAAGCAGGATACTTGGAGGCCTTCCATTTTCGGTGAAGATATGACACTATAATCATTTTCAATAACTCTTGGGGAGAATATTTGGTGTCTCAAATAAATTATGTGTGTGTTTGAAAGGGCTTTAAGAGTTAAGTTCCATAAAATATTCTTGATGGGGCTCAATGTTGAAGAAGAATTCCTATCCAGTTCCCTTTTAAATTCCTTGGTGTATCGGTCGGTGCAAAGCCCAAGATTGTCATCCACGGAGTCCGGTAGTCAAAGCTATGAAAGGGAGATTATATTCTTGGAAGAGTAGGAAATTGTCTCTAGGTAGGCAATTACCTCAATAAATTCATTTTTAGCTAGTCTACCTCTTTACTATTTTTATTTTTATAAGGCACCCAAAAATGTGGTGAAGGAGATGATGAAGATTCAACATAATTTCCTATGGGAATGAAGTGAATACACTCGCAAGATATGTTGCATTTGGCGGTTTATTATTGGCAAGGTCGGTAGACATAAATAACTTAATATTTCACATTGGTGGAATTCCACTAGCATGCCTCAAAATTATGCGATACATTTCCTCTGTAATGGGTTAGAGTACTCATAATACTCTTTATTAATACTTTTTATAAGCAAAAATTCATTCAAAGAGAGTACAAGGGTTACTCAAAGCCAATTACATCATGTTCATACCGAATTGAGGCATGACAAGGGATTGGAGCGCAACATCGAGAATACTAGGGTCAAATTTCTACCAAAGTTTTCGATAAAACGGCGCCATGACACATTTACAATACATTGATGTTGGTGTAAGACCTACCTCTATTTTGTATACACTATTATTTGTATCATGATTTTATGTCAAATATTTGATATATGTATAAGGCATTATTTATTATATTATGAGAGTATATCATAATAAAGTCCTTAAAATAGATATTTTGTTCAATGGAACATCAAATGTGATTTGATCGTGAGACCCCATTGAACCATAGAACGCTATTTTAAAGTATCCGTAGTCGAAATATTATTGTTAACAAGGACAACAATAATGCATAGAGGCATGATTGATGACCACATGATCTCACGGGTCATGGATATGGAGATATCGAATCATAACACAGGTATATAAATATTAGGAGTAATATTCATACTGGATTGACCCACCATGAGAATGCTACATAATTGTTATGTAAGTGTCATTAGCGATTCTCATGTGATCATTGTGAGTACTCCTTCGGCTTGAAGTCACTACGATCCCTACATGTGAAGTTGTAGACTTTAAAGTCATCAAACATTATGCGTAACAAGACAATCATAAAGGTGGTTATTGGGCTTACAATGAACCATGTGGAGGGGTGTGAGTGATGTAGATAGGATTCGTCCCTCCTACATAACAGAAGTTATGTCTTGGGCCTATCAATTGAGTGAGACCGTGGAAATGCATTGCCATTCTGGAATGGACCAATAAGTGATATTGTTTTCATTTTATTTACGTGTCTACTCGGGGATCGATAAATAAATAATTGGACTTTGCAAGTATGACACAATTATGACTTGTGTTCAATTAGACATTTGGACGAAGGGAGAATTACTCCATGACAAGTTATGGTCGTGGAAAGGTTAAAATTGGATCACCAATTTTCTCATGACCTGGGTAGCAATGTTGTGTTGCTAGACGCCACTCTTTGCTTTATTGTAAAATATTATATTTAGATTAAATATGATATAAATATTATTGTTATGTCATTGAGAACCTATAAGGGCCACACACATAGAGCAGAGTATGTCGGGACATATGATTAAATTAAATACGATTTAATTTAATCGAATGTTGATGTAGTTAAATATGATTTAAATAAATTGTCAGTTATATTTATTTAATTGAATTTGATTTAATTAATTCTATAAGGGAAATTACTTGATTAGATTAAATATGATTTAATTTAATTAATTTTGGGTCAAGCCAACACTTTATGGGTATGGCCCATTAGCCAAATAGGTTTGGAGATGCTACTCATTATAAATAGAAAAGTGCCACTCATCCCTAGGCATGTGATGTGTGTAGCGGCCACACTCTCTCCCATTGATGACTAGCATCTCTGATCCGTTTCTTGTGTGGACTTCGTAGAGATCAAATATTTTTCTGATTGGTGATCAAAGCACGCTTCAAGAGGTTAACACAAAATATCTCTTTTATTACCTACGTGCTTCGTTTGTCGGTGATTAATGGCTAATCGGATCCTTGGCAAAGGGATATTCGGCTCTAGAAATCAAAAATATTTTGAAAAACAATCTAGAATCTCTAACAATTGAAACATGGCCATCACATCTACAAGATTAGCCCTAAAAATTACATAATTTCTAGCGCCCCAAATAACATAACAAGTAGCCAAACAGATTACATGTCTTACCTTCTTCCTCTTCCCTGAAATGAAAGCACCAAATTGCAAAAATTCAGAATTGAGTCTTCATGCGGCACATATTGTACACCCAGTAACCCAATACCATATGCCACAATTCGGAGCATACATGGCAATATACCAATAGGTGACTATGGTTTTCAAACAAACTTAAAATAGAGAGGAAAAATGAGTTATTATTCTCTTCAATGATCCCACGATTAATAACTAGATCCTTTGTAGATAACGTTCCTAGAAGGAGCCGCCAGCCAAAATTTGCACCTTGGAAGGAATAATACAGAGCCGTGAGAATTTTACAGCTCGCTCAAGAAAAGAATCAGCTCGTCCTAAACCTCGTAAGGATGTCAAGGCTCCATAGTAGGACCTCACAAAAACTATCAGCCAGGCACGACATCCAGCGCCAACTATCAGCAGATTTTAAGATTAGGCGGAATCCTTGACCAAATTTGCTAGATTGAGGGCCTTGTTAATCCCTTTCCCACCGCCAAGTCCATACCCAATTTTCCCCTCGCACACACCCCATTGACCACGGGAAAGAAGTCTTTCAACAAAGTATTACTGTCCAAAAATGAGTGCGGGTCCAATAATTAGCACGCCTTTGCAATTGGGCTCTAAACTAGCCAAGACCAGACATCCGAGGTTGCGCCCACACTACAAAGATCCTCCATCATAATGAACACTTCATGTATGCGGTTGGGCGAAGTGCTTCGTTCGAAACACCAAGGCTCCAAGTCACCATGTGCTTGAGCGAAATGGCATCAGTCTCATAGAAGCAGCACAACTTCCATTTAGACAGAGTGCAACATTAAATAATTTCAACTTCTTTATGCCCAACCAGTGGAGGATCCAGAAACTTTACGATGTGGGGCCAAAAGATAGTCTAGTACTTTTCCGAAAAAACATTAAACATTAATAAAGTATAAGATAGTCTATTTTGTGTAAACAATTTTTTTGAGTCATTACTCCTTAAAAACCAAAATATTAAGTTTTTGATTATGTATATTTAATGCTAGAAGAAACCGAAACATATATTTAGACTTTAGTGCTAGAAAAGACCGAAACAATAAAAATTAGAAGAATAAAAGAGTAAATTAGTATTCTTTATACCTCCATTTAAAAAAGAATTAGCTCATATGGGGGCAATCTCTTTTTTTTCTATGGGGGCAAATTTTTTTTTATCAAGTATAACTAACTAAAATATTTTTATTTTGCGAGGGCAATTGACCCCATAGCTTGTGCTATGGATCCACCATTGTGCCCAACCCTCCAAACTTCTTTTGTTTACACACATTATTTGACCCATGAAGTCGAGCTCACACTAGAGTTTCCGGCCCACAAAAAGTGTCGTTGTAATGTCATTATTTCAATAAGAACCTTCTCAGGCGTTTTATAATAGGAGGAAAAAAAAGGCAAAGTGGAAAGACCCGAATTGATTAATGTCACCCGGCCGCCTATGGATGGCATCCGCTCTTTCCATAGGGCCAGTCTCTCTTTAACTTTATCAATTATCAGTTACCAGGTGGTTACCCTTCTCAGGTTAGCCCCACAATAAATTTCAAGGAATTTGAACTATATTAATACATTTTGTTTATCAGAAGAAAAAAAGCAAAACGAGAATTGTTGTGAAAATAAATATTTATTTTTCTATTTGAGTGCATTCTTCATGCCGTGGAGTTTATGGAGTGTGGAGTATCCTTGTCTTACAAGTCAGTACTTTGCTCCAAAACAATAAATAAAATTACTTCAACGCTATTAAATGTTGAATTGCAACGACGATTCTTTTTTTTCCACAACTTGCTTGCCTTAAAAGACATTTAAAATATGAATGAAAACTTTAATTTCGGTTTTGAAAGAAAACTAATATTTCCTTAAAAAAAAACTAATATTAACTCTAAAAAAACCATTTGTATATATTGACTACAATAACCCTACATTTGTTTAATTTTTGGAAAAAGAGGTCCAAGATTCAAATCTATAAAACTAATATATTTTCGTCCTTAATCAATTATTAACCACTAGTATTTGCCTTTAAAAAAACATGTTTCTTTTATCGAAATTTTTGAAACATTTTTTTACCAACTTTTTTGAAACGTTATTGATTTCATTTAATATTTTATTTATTTTACAAATCAATTTTTTTTATGGAATATCAGTTTTTTTCCCACCGATTCCTTCAATAAGATGTAATCTTATTCGAAGCATAGTTCATAATTTTGAGATTCTGCTAATCTCCGTTGGTTATAAAGATATATAAAATCCCTTGAAACTCAATTCGATGTTCCATGTATATCTTGAGGATTAGTTTGACGTCAAAAAAAGGATTTGTTAACCATAAATTTTTTTGTCAAAAATAAACACAATTTTTTAATCATTTTAATTTTAAAATTAATAGTATATTATTTAATCCACTAAAGTATATCAAATTGTAGAATTATTATATCGGTACGCATGATCTCTAAGTCATTTTTTCTATCTTCAAAACCAACTGTCATTTTTTTTATGCAGATTCAATTCAAATATTTCCTTATTTATATAAATATAAGGTATTGTACTTTGAATCAATCATAAGATTATTATATTTTCTATTAATAATTAATTAATTTTAAAAAACTAAAATTATATCATACCTTAAACATCATTCAATAATTCTATCCACATTGTGTCGACCCAATTTTTGGTCAACTTAAATGAAATGACAAATAAATAGATACATACAAAATCTCACAGTCACACCTGAGTTCGAATCTGAGAGCAAACGTCCTCATATTGCTTTGAAATTGCCAACACAACTCGTAGCGGGGGGACACCTAATTATAAATACTTTTGTTCTTTCATCATAAAAATTCTATCTTTCATCAATTTCATTAGAAGAAAAAAAAAATACAAAAGACACAAATTCCCTATATCAGAAAAATATAATGTGTATCTTTTTTTTGACAAGGATATAATATATATATATATATATATATATACTCCTTTTGGGCAGGATTTTGCCATTTTTTCTTTTAGAATATGTTTTTTTTCAAAAAAATTTACCCCTTAAAGGAGGGATTTTAGGGAAAAATAAGTTCTATTTTTTAGAGTAGTAAGGTTGGATTTCCTTTTCGGAGATATTTATTTTATTAATATTTAACTACTGTCTTCAGTTCATAAGCTTTGTTTACTTGCTAACTTTTTTATAGCTTGGATCGATATTTTTAGTTGGTATAAAGTCTATAACAATTTTGGTGGATAGTTTTACTATAGAAAGTACAAAAGTAATCTATTACACTAAAGTCAAATCGCTAGCACTTAGCAGATAATTTACAGTGAATAAAGCTGAAGAAGTACGCAAAATAAAAGTATTTGAAAACTACTAGCTTATAGAGTTTTTGACAAAATCTTGAAAGTATTGATTAAATATGACAAGAGTTTTTATATTATATTGAGACTTTAATTTAACCTAAAACCACACAACTTTTTTATCAACACTTTTTTTTTTTAAATCTCAAACCCACATAATCCCATGATATTACTCTCTAGCTATCTCGTATTATTTTCACTTCTTTTTCACCTTTTTCTCTTGTCAAATATGCTAAATTATACCAATGGGAATTGAGGTATAATCCATGCATCACCATGATGCCTTAAAGTACATGTATTTGGACTAAAATTTAATCGAGATGCATGTACTTTGCGGCCTTATATTTTGGAACAGATGGAGTTTAATTGAACGTTATCAATGCATTTCAAACAAGAGAATATCAAGTGTTAATTTGATTACTACAATTGTTCATTATCTATGCAAGTATGATCTTGATTGTAATCTGTAATTGATTGTTTCCTACAAATTGTCTATGATATGTAGAATGAATCTGGATTGTGTATTTAAACACGAGCCGTGTTCTGTTTCTCTAATACCATATGCACTACTAGAAATTTGCCAAATAGCGACTGATTTGGAGACCGAATATAATCGGTCACTATAGAGACTGATTTAGAGACCAAATTCAAAGAAAATTTTTGTCTGCTTTATAATTTAAGTTTAGCGACCGAAATAGTGACCAATAAATTTAGCGACTGAAATTTTGGTCGCTAGCGAAGATGCTTTTTTTTTTGTGGCACACGATGTTTTTAATTATGTTTTATCGTTTTTTATGTGAAATTTTTTTCCCACCTTCCACTCTGGAAACAATTCTCTCTAAACACCCAACGGTGCCAGAACCCACGGGCGAAGGTCGTACTTCGTAGTCGGTTGCTCAATACTATTGCCTCTCTTCTCTACCTCAGGTTCTTCTTTTCTTCTTTCTGCTCTCTCCAAACCCTAACAAGAATATTATTAATTATTTTTTTTGATGGTAACTTGTTCTAGTTTTGAAAGTAATTTAAAAGTGGTTGGGAAACCCTATATACTCAATTTCTCTTGCATCTGAGGGAGCCGCAAGATATTTTGACCTCCACTCAGGTTATGCCTCCGCATGATTTTGTTACGAACAAATCAGTGATGAAATCGACGCTTTCACCAAAGTTGTTGTACTCGCCGCTTATGGAATGCGTTGGAAGAACCCTAATTTCGGCCAAAAGTTGTAATTAAAGGGACCCTGATTCAACGTTAACATTTATTTGGGACTTTGCAACTTCAATTCTTTCCAATTCCAAGATTCAACAATAATTTCAGATTCATCATTCATTCCCTCTTTTTTGATTCATTCCCTCATTTTTTGATTTATTCATCATTGACTCTGTTATCAGTGTAATCACTGTAATACTTAAATTGATTCATTAACGTTTTTTTTGTAGTGATGAAAAATATCTCAATGTTTTTTGACTAAAAAAATATCTCAATATTGGTAAGGGAATATCCGCAATATGCAATTGATGTTTAATAAAGGCAGATGTTTAAATTGGCACATTATTAGAATATTTCGATGTGATATACACTTACGGAATTTGATTTTAAAATAGACTAGGAGTATACATGTGCATACACACAGATAATACTATATTTTTTGTATAGATAAGTTTAGACTGAATTCAATTACAATAATTTTTTCCAAGTTTGTTTTTTGACAGAAAAGTATTAATTCATTTCATTCAAAATAGTAGCAATAATGCATGTTGGTACATCAAAAAGAGTACGAGAAGGGCGAGAAAATAAGACTACCCTCGCTAAAGTATGAGTCACCTTATTTTGCCGATCTCTTAGAAAAACTCACATGAGAGTTTGAATTAAAAAAACTAAATGTCTCCCTACAAGAAACTAAAATGCTACCATAATCAGAGACAATTGTAGGGAGACATTTAGTTCCCATCAATTGTCCTTACCATAATCATGTACATGCAATATTTTTCCGTTACATCAATATGGGAACTAAAAACTAAATTAAGTCGTATATTAAAATCATCTACAACAACCTTAGCCTTATTATAATATTTTCTTTATTTGACATTTTTTATCGTTACTAAATACATGCAATATTTTTCTGTTGCATGTCAAATGCATAATATAAAATGATTATGCTGATAACGTGTAACGCTCCACCATAAAAAAATTAAAGTAATGAAACTATAGCAGCAACATGTAATGTTTATTCGTTGAGACTAAAAAATAAAATAAAAAAAATATTTTTTTAATATCTAGTATTTTTTTTTTGTCGCGGCTTAAACAACATGTTCATTTATAATAAATAAGACATCGTTAGGTAATTATCAATCATATACTAATAATTTAGCTCCCATCGCAAATAAATATACGACTTAATTTTTTTTGACGAACACGAAATACATTTTACCAGAGATAAAATTATATATACCAACAACATGTTACAATTTTCTGTTGTAACTTAGAAGCAGGACGTAAAACAATTATTTGGACAATGTGTAATGGTTTCCCTTGAAACTAAAATATAAAAAATAATTTTTTTGATAAATAGATTAAAAAAATTGAAATGAAGAGAGAGAGAGAGAGTGAGAGAGAGAATGGACGGAGAGAGAGAGAGATAGTGATATATATGGTTTAAATATCCTTTTGGTCCCTACAAATATGGCGAATATCCATTTTAGTCCCTGCAAAATTTTTTTTTTTTAAAATAGTCCTTGCAAAATTTAAAATTATTCATTTTGGTCCCTGCGAAAATTTTCTATTAAACTAGCCCTTGCAAAATTTAATATTATTCATTTTGGTCCCTGCAAATACAGTGAATATTCATTTTCGTCCCTGCAAAATGAATAATTTTAATTTTTGGAAGGGCTATTTTAAATAAAAGAACTTTTTGCAGGGACCAAAATGAATAATTTAAAATTTTACAAGGGTTAATTTAAAAGCAAACTTTTTGCAGGGACTTATTTAAAAAAAAAAAGTTATTTTGCATGGATTTATTTAAAAAAAAAAATACTTTGCAGGGACTAATTTAAAAACAGCTATATTTGTAGGGACGAAAAACATATTTAAACTCTATATATATATATATATATATATATGAAAGTGGGACTCACAAAAAAATGAGATATAATAATTTTGAATGACACATTTAGCCTCAAAAAGTGAATTTCAGAATTTGGTAGTTTCGTATATAGTGGTTGAATTGATTTAATAGAAAAATAGATTAAATAAATAATAGATAGTTTAAAAAATTTGAATTTTGAAGACAGGGAGAGAGGGAGAGAATAGAGGAAGAGAGAGATAGAAAGAAAATTGAGAAAAATATGAGTGACAGAGAGGAAAGAGAGAAGTGACTTTTAAATGCGAGATTAAAAGATAAGAGATCATATGAAACGGTGGGATGACAAAAGATAAAAATTGAGATAGAATAATTTGGAATGATATATTTGTCTTCAAAAAGTGGAGTTTAGAAAATAAATAGTTCAATAAATTGATTAAAGAGTTAAATTGATTAAATAAATAATTGATCGATAGAAGTAAGAAGAGAAATTAAAAGTGTGCAATGTGCAATCTTTTTTTTTTTAAGTTAAAAAGTAGTATTAATTTAATAATATGTAAGGACATATTTGTCCTCCAAATAAGAAAACATTATAGGGGTAAAATAGTAATTTAAACAACCCTCTTTTTTCTTATATTTTGCTGGTAGAAGTGAAACGTTTGTATCCACATCACTCTGAATGCTACATGGCTATTCACTTGAAATGACATTCATTCTAGGATTATGCTCATTAGTATTATATATTAGTATTATATATAATATTATATAAAACTACTTATAGTATTATATATGATCCGTCTTTATAATGACAAAATCTACTTTATCATTGGTTTTTGGCTCCAATTAACATTTGGATGTAATATTTGTAGTTTAAGAAAAAATAATATGCAATTATATAACCCATGAAATCCCACCCCAACCCTCTTTATTTCATGGTCATTGTTTTTTCCACACCCCTCCCTACTCACCACACATCCCCGAACCTCAAATATTCTAAAATTACTCTCACGTAGAACACTCGTGCAAACCTTCTTACGTAGTGTTTTTGTGGGCTCGACTCACACTCACCGAACCAATTCGGCTCACACCCACCAAACGAGTTCGGAGCTTATTCCCGAACATAATAAAATTGCCTTAATAAAGCCTTATTTGAACCACAGAACCAGAACCCTCTAGAAAATAAATTCCTCAATCTGGTTTTTTGATGTCTAAATAAATTCTAAATCTATGATGTGTTTTTGTTTAGTTGTGAACCTTATATTATTTTTCAATGCATTTTACTTTTATATGAATTTGGTCTAGGTGAACTATATCATGGGTCACGACATTGACAAAGATCACTATTTTCATGCTGGAAACTATTGTAATTATGTTGACGAGAACAATATCTACCATCAGCAGTAGGAAATCTCTGTTGGGGATGCGACAATGACGGAGGATGATGAGTATGATGGTGGATCCCAATGAAAAGTGTAATGTGTTAGCTTATGAACCAGACTATTATGTTTAAAAAGTGACTTTTCAGTACACCATCTACAAAGTTGTGTGTTTACGTCTGTTAGGTCAATGTGTGTGCTTTAGTTTGTAATGTTTTGTGAACAAGCAAATGTTTTGTCGGACAAATCTCTGTAAACTCGCCTCCAGATATGTGGTTTATAGACTGTATTCAATTTGCATAGACCTAACTTAATCAATGCATGTAATAGATTTTAGCACACCAACTAACACAATACTGGTTTTCATCTTCCTCTCACGTACACAATGCATATTCATGTCCCGTGCATACCACGGGTGTGTGTTCTAGTATAGATATAAATTACAATCGAATAGCAGATTTTGTTAAGCTCCTAAATGTTGGGAGAAAATTCAATAATTGGGGAGAATTGAGCTAAGGGAAAGAAAAGAAAACGAGAATAATAGAAAAATCGTTTTGTTTGGTGTAACTTTACTATTTTCATTAATTGTGTATATGTAGTACATTTACAAGTATTTTGACTTTCATTTATTTGACTAGAAGTCAATGTGACTTTATCAACTGATACACAACTAACTATAGGTCTATTACAATACACAAGTGTTATAGCACTTCACATACCACATGTGCACAACACTTATTCACAACACCTAATTCATTCCTAGTTTGAATTACACTATACAATCAATACACCTCTTTAATTCAAACTACCCGAGGTCCCAAACTACACATTCCAATCTTCTTTCTCATATCTTCATGTTTGCTAATCTTCAAGGACTTTGTCAAGATGTCTGCAAGCTGCTCTTCAGTTCTGCAGTGTTCCACAATCATTTTCTTCTTGTTCACTTGATCTCGAAGAAATGATATTTGATTTCAATATGTTTGCTTCTCCCATGTGTAATGGGATGCTTGGCCAAGTCTATGGCAGACTTGTTGTCAACCTTCAACCTCATAACACCTCATGTCTTCATTTTTAACTCATTCAAAAGCATTTCTAGCCATTGAGCTTGACTGGCACCAAATGCAGTAGAAATATATTCTGCTTCACAGCTTGATAAGGCAACTACACTTTGCTTTTTAGAACACCAGCTAGTTGGAGAGTTTCCAAGCATGAAGATGTAACCTGAGGTGATCTTTCTATCCTCATTGTCACCACTCCAGTCAGCATCAGTGAATCCCACCAGTTCTTCATTCTCACTGTCATCAGAGTTGGCAAATAAAATGCCCCAATCTAGTGAACCTTTCACATAACGAAGTATCCTTTTTGCTACATTCAAATGGGATCTCTTTGGCTCTTCCATAAATCTACTTACCAAGCCAACACTATATGTGATATCAGGTCTTGAGTTACACAAATATCTCAATGACCCAATTAATTGCCTGTACAGAGTTGCATTAGCAGGCTTTTCATCATCTGTCTTCTTCTATTTTTGAGTATCTGCTAGAGTTGAGGGTGCATTGCATTCAATCATGTTGAATCTCTATAGTATATCAGATGCATACTTCTTTTGGTGGAGAAATATTCCTTGTTTGGAAGTTACAAATTCCATTCCAAGGAAATAGGCAAGCTTTCCAAGGTCAGTCATCTCGAATTCATCCATCATCTTCCTTTTAAACTCACTGATTTCTTGTTCACGGTCTCCAGTAACAAGTAAATCATCTACATACAAGCAAATACCAGTAGCCTCACAATGTTTCAGATACATGCCATGTTCTGTACTACACTTCACCAATTTCAGTTTCAAGAGAAACTCATCAACTCCCTTGTTCCAAGCCCTTGGAGCTTTCTTAAGGCCATAGAGGGCCTTCTTCAATCTCAACACCATGTCCTCAATGCCCTTTTTCTCAAATCAAGGTGGTTGCCTCACAAATACTTCTTCTTCTAGTGGACCATTGAGTAAAGCAAATTTTACATCTAGTTGACTCAATGACCACTTTCTTTTCCTTGCTAGAGCAACTATCAATCTCACTATCTCAATCCTAGCCACTGGTGCATATATTTCATTGTAATCAAGACCTTGCTTTTGCAAAAAACCATTTGCAACAAGCCTTGCCTTGCCTTGGGCCCTGTGCGGTAACACGGGGTACACAGGCCCAAGCACTACAAAAAAAAACGTCATTTAGCGAGGGACGTTGCGAGGGAATATTAGGTCCCTCGCAAACTCAGAAATTAGCGACGGACATAGCGAGGGAAACAGGTCCCTCGCAAATTAGGTAATTAGCGACGGAAATAAGGACGGTAGCGACGGACTGACCGTTGCTAAATGCAACACGCCAATTTCAAATTGCGCTTGCACGCACATCAAGACAGTTAGCGACGAATTTAATGGGTCCCTCGCTAATTTTCTGACCGTTGCAGTGCTTTGGTTGACGCGCGGATTAGCGACCGAATTTTCGTCGCTAATTCCGTCGCTACCGGCCATAAATGTTTAACAGAACGACGCTCCCTTTCCTTCACTCTTCTCTCACTCTTCTCTCTTCTCTCTCACCTCACACCACCAGCACCCACACGACCTAAACCCCTTTCTCACACAACCACCACCACACAACAACCACCACCACCACCCACGACCCCCACCGGTTCCTCTCCTCTGCATGCATGCTCTCTCTCTCTCTCCTTTCACTCTTCTTCTCTCCACCTTCTTCCACCACACCACCCAAACATAAACCCTCTTCTCTCATTTTACCACCACCCACGAAACCACCACCACCACCACCCACGAAACCACCACGAAACCACCACCACCAAAGCCCCTCCTATTTATCTCCTCTCTAGCTCTCTCTCTCTTACTTTCTCATTTCCTCTTACTCTCTCCACCTTCTTCCACCACACCACCACACAACCACCACCACCACAACCACCTCTTATTGTAAGTTTTGATTTTCAATTTTTTATGATATTGTTTTAATTTTAATTTTTTATTGAATTTGTTTTAATTTATTTTTTCCTTGAAATTGAAATTGGTTAGGATTGGATTTTGGTGTTTGAAGTTTCACCACCGCACCGGAGTGCGCTGTAAATCATAGAACCACCGCACTGCACGTAAATCTAATAGCGGTTAGTTTTTAAATTAAATTTGTTGTTATGTATTAGAATTGAATATTATTGTGAGTTATAATTAAGTATTAGTCTTAATTGTTGTTGTGAAATGTGAGTTGAATTGAGTGTGAAATGTGAGTTAAAATTTGTTGTTATTGTTAAAATAAACTTGTTTTAAAAGTTGTAGGATTGAGTGTGAATTGTAAGTTATAATTGAATATTAGGATTAATTGTTATTGTGAAATGTTAGTTGAATTGAGTGTGAAAAGTGAGTTAAAGGTTGTAGAATTCCGTGTGAAATGTTAGTTGAATTGTATGAAAAGTGTTTAAGTGTTTTTGGATGAACCCTAGGTTAGTTGACTGTGTGTTGTTGATGGAAAAGGGTGAGGTGTTGTTTCACTCACCCCCATATTTTGCTCGAAATCATCTCCATTGAGATAATTGCGAGACAGTACTAACAACGGTAAGGTTGGGAGTTCGAAATAACTTCCTTCACTACTTGGATGGAAAAGGGTTTTGTGCTGTCCTTGACCCCCATATTCGGCTCGAAATCATCTCCACTGCGATGATATCGATGCCACTAACTTGATATATGTTATTGGCAATGTTATGGGAATGTAACACGTTTTTAAAATGTGTGTAGATGAATTGGTATCAATTTAATCGTGATTGGGTGTATGATCGGTTATATTCGAGAAGAGCGGGTTTGAAGGAATCTTTTGTTGTTGGGGTTGAACAGTTTCTTGTGGTAGCGTGGCAACATGATTTGGCTAAAGAGGAAAATGGGGTTAGATGTCCATGTTTAAAATGCGACGGTGTACCTATTAGGGTGATGAGGAAATCGGATGTCACTTGTATCAATGGGGTTTAGGCCTAATTATAGGATTTGGGTGACCATGGAGAACGACTTCCAAATTTTGAAGTCGGAGCTTCAAGCAATTACGGTGTTGGTGTTTCACGTAATGAAAATATTGAGTGGATGAATAACATGATTTGTGATGGTCTTGGGGTGAATGTGCCATTTGATGAGCCTCGATGATGACAATCATGAAGAACTTCCAAATGAAGAAGCACAGAGATTTTATAATTTGTTATCGATTCAAACAAACCGTTGTTGAAGGCTCGCTTGATTCAAAATTATCTATGTGTGTTAAGCTTTTAGCTCTCAAGTCCATGAGTAGTAGTTTTCAAGTGGGTTTAGACTATGTGACTAAAATGATGATGGATGCAACACCTTATAAGGATAATTTGCCAAAAAATTATTATGAAGCAAAGATGTTAGTTTCGAAGCTGGGATTGGATTTTAAGAAGATTGATTGTTGTGAGAAAGGACACATGTTGTATTACAACAACGAGTTTGGTAAAAATGACGGTGAGCTACTTGAATGCAAATTCTGTGGACGGCCGAGGTATCATGTTCGTAAAGGGGCAAAACGTAATTATAAACCCATTCCTGTGAAGTCGATGTTCTATTTGCCTATAATTCCAAGGTTGCAAAGAATGTTTGCATCGACTGAAGTTGCGCAGAAAATGACTTGGCATTATGATAATAGGGGTACCTCAGACATTTTGCGCCACCCATCTGACGGTGAAGCATGGAAACACTTTGATTTAGTGCATTCAGATTTTGCCTCAAACCCACGAAATGTTCGACTTGGATTGTGTTCTGATGGATTTACTCCATATATCTAAGCATCATCTTCTCCCTACTCTTGTTGACCAGTCATTGTTACCCCTTACAATCTTCCTCCTGAGATGTGCATGACTAAACCATTTATGTTTTTGACTTGTCTGATACCTGGTCCAAATAATCCAAAAGCTAACATTGATATCTTTTTGGAACCTCTCGATTGATGATCTCAAGAGATTGTGGGGTGTTTTGACATATGATGCAAAGACGGAAAGAGAATTTTAAGATGAGAGCGGCGTTGATGTGGACAATTAACGACTTTCCCGCTTATGGTATGTTGTGCGGTTGGGGACTCACGGTAAATTGGCATGTCCCCATTGCATGGAACACACAAAGGCGTTTTCGCTAAAATACGGGGCAAGACTTCTTGGTTTGACTCGCATCGTAGATTCTTACCGCTTGAGATCATCAATTTAGAAAGAACAAGAAGGGCTTCAAGAACAAGGTAATCGAAAAGATGGACCACCGCCTTTGGTGACACCGGTGAAATATGGAGCGAGTTATGGACTTGCCACAAGTCACCGAGGTAAGCGAACTTGAGAGATCGCATGGTTATGGACAAGTGCATAAGCTGGACAAAAGAAGCATATTTTGGAATCTCCCATATTGGAAAGACAATCTGTTGAGGCACAATCTCGATGTTATGCACATTGAGAAGAATTTCTTTGATAACATATTTATGATCGTGATGAATGTGAAAGATAAAACTAAAGACAATAATAAGGCTAGATTGGATTCGCTCTTTCTTTGTAGCAAATATCGATCCGATTTGAATTTGGTGGAAATGGCTAATGGGAAGATGTTAAAACCAAAAGCCAAATACTGTCTAACACCTGATGAAGTGAAAGATGTTTGTCGATGGTTGAAAGGATTGAGGATGCCAAATGGTTATTCTTCTAACCTTGCAAGATGTACCGATGTGAACACTGGGAAGATGTATGCGATGAAAAGTCATGATTGCCATGTATTCATGGAGTGTTTGCTTCCAATTGCTTTTAGTTCACTACCAAAGTGTGTTTTGGAACCACTTATTGAAGTGAGTCAATTTTTTAAGAATATGTGCTCTTCAACATTGAGAATGGATGATCTCATTAAGATGGAGCAGAATATTCCTTTCATCATCTGTAAGTTGGAGAGAATATTTCCTCCCGGTTTCTTTGATTCCATGGAGCATCTACCGGTTCACCTAGCATATGAAGCAAGACTTGGCGGACCAGTTCATTATAGGTGGATGTATCCATTTGAGAGGTAATTATCTATTTCAACATTTTAATTAAAAAATTATTAGTACGACTATTTTAATTAAATTTTTATTAATTAGTATGACTAGTTGTTCATATGTAGATTAATGGGTGATTATAAACGATCAGTGAAGAATAAAGCTAGAGTTGAAGGATCGATTTGCGCAGACTTACCTACAAGTGAAACCATCTATTTCTGTTCACATTATTTCAACAATTTTATGTTGTCAAGAAATAATAGAAATGAAAGGGAGGTTGAAGAAGAAAGACATGCGCTCACTTTATCTGTCTTTAGCAAACCTGGTCGCCCATCGGGAAAGAAGTCAACCAAATACTTATCAGAAAAAGAACATCTATCAGCACATGTTCATGTCTTGATCAATTGCACTGAAGTTAAACCATATGTCGAGTAAGTATGCTCCAATTTAGTCTTTAATCTATAGACGTTTAAAGTATGAAGTTAAATCATGGTTTGATCAACTTTCAATTACACCATTTCAGTGCATTCTTACGAATTGAGGGTATACCCGCCGAAGAATCTTCTGTTCGTATACATGAAAGTTTTCCAATCTGGTTTAAGGCTAGAGTAAGTAAATCAAATAATGTGTTAATGTCAAATGTTTAAAGTAGATATGAGACATGACTTATTTTTCCCATATATGGTTACTTAGGTTTATGAAGCACAACCAACTCCCCTAATCCGACACTTGAGGAACTTAGGCGATGGTCCTTTTCTTGAGGTCTTTGAGTGGCACGTACCTAGTTAACGGTTACAAATTTGACACTCAATCACGGAGTGAGGAAAAGAACAATTAATAGTGGGGTATATGTTAAAGGGGAAACAGGAGGAGGTGAAAATGACTACTACGGTGTGATCCAACACATATATCAACTTGAATACCCATTCCTGGACTATGAAAAAAAATAGTCATGTTTTATTGTGTATGGTTTGATCCATCGGTTAGAGGAACAAAGTTGAATCCAAAATGTAATACGGTGGACATTCAAATGAATAGAAGGTATCAACTCTATGATCCATTTATTATGGCAGAAAATGTGAGACAAGTGTACTATGTTCCATATCACTACAAAAAACGGAACAAATTGCGGGGGTTTTTAAGTCGTTTAGCGGGGGTTTTAAACCTCCGCAATGTAAACTGCGGGAGTTTTAAAAAACGCCGGAGTTTCAAGTGCCGCAATCGTTTTACGGGGGTTTTTAGAAAACGCTGGTATCATGTCTTTTAGCGGGGGTTTTACTGCAGAGGTTTTTAACCCCCACAATTAGTGGAGGTTTTACTAACCTCCACTCACAATCAGTGGAGGTTTTTTTGAGGGGGTTATATAGGATTTTTTTGTGGGGGTTACAACCTCCTATAATAGACATAATTTATTTTTTTGCAATTTGAGAATTTCGTTTTTCCTTATCTCATTATCATATTTAATTACTAATAACTATACATACATCTTACATAACACTTACTTAAAAAACTGAAAATTTCATTAAAAATATAATCGTGATAACATAAATGTAATGTCAAATATTTATGTCATCCAACTCAAAAAATTAATAAAAAGAAACAATTGTAGCTCAAATATCTATTGTCATACAGCTCAAAATCCTAATAACATCAAAAAAATCATATACTAAAGGATCCTAAAACCACTAAATGTTGCTAGCACCGAATGATCCACTTGCATCCAATGGAGAATGAGGTTCACTTCTGCACGCTCACTTGCTGAAATAACAAAAGAAAAATTGACTCATTTCAAATATCCAAAATCAAATAAAAAAAAACTAAATTGATACATATTTAATTCCAACTAAAAAATTGAAGAACATAGAAATTTCTAATTTCTCATTCATTTGATGTCATACTGATAGTCAAAACAAGTTGTTCCAAACTAAAATACATCTTCGATAAGTATAGTCAGACAAATCCTAAAAATACTGATAAGCCAATTAGTCCGAATACTACCTGAATATTAGGCATACACTTATCAGTTGGTTTTGTATCAGATGTATTAATTAGTTATTTTGAATCAATACAATTACAAACATTTCAGGAGAAGTAATGTGACTTCTATAAGCCAAATATCCTTACATATATATATAGTGGGATGAGCATATCCTTTATAAAACACAAGTAGCAAATTGCACATCAGGCTTACTACCAGCCAAATATCTTCACAAATTCACGGCTATTAAGTATACCATGTTCCAATCTTATTCTATACCTTACAGAGATGATGATATTATTTGTTTACTTGATTCAAACTTTTCAACAATTGATTCAAACTTGATTGAAATTTGAAAACTTACATTTGATGAATCAAAGACACCAATAAATTCTTGAGGATCTCTCCTTCTTTAAAGTAGAAAGGTATCCTTTAAGTGCACGTTCCATGTTTGTGTACTTCTCTTTCCATATGTTAGGAGATGATGTGGTAGCAGTGGATGAAGAAAGATTCAAATTTGAAAGTCGAAGTCTAGTATTTCTAAATGCAACAGTAGGAGACACTCCCATACCCATACACCGTGTTCTACCAGAGTGTTCAGGCCCCAATAGACTACCCAAAACGTCATTTGGAGAAACTACAGTCTCATCAATATTACTTTGAGTCAAACCCACTTCAATTTGTTCCTACCATCATATAAGATTTTTTGATTAAAAACCCATGATTAAAATAAAAATGAAACCTAAAGACGATATTGTTTAAGTGAAACTTACCACTATAACTTTTGCTTTATCGTTAACAACTGATCCGTCCTTCTTTTTATGGGTTTCAATATACACTTTTCCTCGACTCGGTAGTTGTCCAGTTTCCAAAAACTAAAATAGATTAAAAAAATGTCACAATAGATATAATTATATATCATAGATCACAAACTCCATTAGATTATTAATTAATATAACTACCATCTCATGTCTTTTTCTCGAGAGAGGTTTAGAACCACCAGTATGAGGAATATCTTGCAGGCTCCGTATTTCTTTGTTTCTTTGACAAACCTCCTACGAACAAACAAATATAATTATGTATTAGTTAAATAACTTGCTATACCAAAAATAAATAGATCAAAGTAAACCAAATCCTACTGTGTTTTTGGTGTTAGGCGATAGGTGACAAAATAAGCCCATTGAGTTTCATCTATGCCGGTTGGCACATTACTTATGATTTCATCTCTAGTTTTAGTTGCATCGGAGAAATGGTCCCATAAGGTTTGCCTGCTTTTGCAGCCCACTTCTTTGCAATGCTAAGTTTGCAATATCTTTTGCAACATGATTTGATGAGTAGAAAAAGCAGAATCGATTTTGCCAAAAATGCTAAGTCAATAGAGTTTCAAACAAAATAAGTTCATACAAAAGACAATACATTTTGACAATAAATCAAAGTAATGCAATTGTGTCGATTAGAGAAAAACAATCAACAAAACAATTCCAAACAAAGTGACGAAGTGGGTTTTGAAGCTTTATAGGAAATAATTACAATAATTTGGTCGACACGAGTACAAAAAGAAGTCACCACCGTAATAAAGGGAAAAGAATTATTACCGCAATGTTATCTCCAAAGCAATCATTAAAATATTTAATAGGAGACCTCGTGGTCCATTCCACGGTCAAAGTTAATTGGAAATATCTTGCAATCAATTGCTAGTATACCCAAATATCCTCGCAAGCAAGCCTTGTGCCTCACCAATTGCGTAACCTTGATCATCAAAGTGCACAATTATGCGATTCCGCTAGGTAAGAATGGAACTTGCTTAATCTTGAGTCTAATCTTCTTAATAACACCTCGAGGGTCTTAAACAACAAAAAAATTCATTTAATCAAAAAGATAAAATGTATAAGAACTTTGACAAATGAAATGAAGTATAATGCACATACCTATTTGTTCAATGGACCAACTACTTGCACACTCACGCCCAATACATGGCATGCGGCTTTGAGATTCTTGTGATGAATTGTGACCAATATTTTCAATTGAGGCAAATGATGTTTGATGGGAAGACTGAGATGAATGTCCTTCACTTTGAGTGTGAAGTGAATGGCTTGGGGATTGAGTTGGAAGATGTGCTTGAGGTGAAACACTAGTTGAAGCTTGATTTGTAGCTGGATGGTATCCCGTGACTTTGAGTGTGGAGTAAAGAATGGTTTGAAGCTTGAGTTGGATAATGTGTTGGGGCTTGAGTTGGAGGATGTGTTTGAGGTGAAGGATTAGTTGGAGTTTGATTTGTAGTTGGATGGTATCCTGCACTTTGAGTGTGGGGTAAAGAATGGTTTGAAGCTTGAGTTGGATAATGTGTTTGAGAAGCCTCAAGTGGAGCTTGAGTTGGAATAGGAGGGTGTGTTGCACAATTAGTCTTGGGTGTTGGGGCTTGAGTTTGAGAGTGTGTTTGAGAAGCCTCAAGTGGAGCTTGAGTTGGAATAGGAGGGTGTGTTGCACAATTAGTCTTGGGTGTTGGGGCTTGAGTTTGAGAGTGTGTTTGAGAAGCCTCAAGTGGAGCTTGAGTTGGAATAGGAGGGTGTGTTGCACAATTAGTCTTAGGTGTTGACTTTAGTGGATTTTGGAAACGCCTAGTCTTTGCCATCACTGCATATTCATGAAAAAGGAGAAACATATAAAGTTAAATTCAAATCAAATGTCATATTGTCAAATCTTTTAGCATGCATAGAAAGCGTAATGGAGCTATTACCTTATTTACAATACAATATTAATTATACTATTCTACTCAGACATGTGTGAGTCTGTTGCCAAGTCGTGAGCATATTTGACTCAATTACATCATCAATAAAGTGGCTTGTAGCCAATTGCACATACTCATCATCAATCGTATAAAATTGTTCAAGTTGTTGCTCTTGGTAGGGTTCATTTTCATATACTTCATCTTCTATTTCTTCTCCCATTTCATACAAATCTCTTGGCTTTAAATGCACTGCAACACTCCATCCTTTATTAACCACGTCATCTACATAATACACTAGTTGTGCTTGAGATGCCTCAATGTAAGGGTCATGTTCTTCACGATCACCATTATGAATCAGTCTTTCAAAATTTACACAATCAAAATTCCAACTATCCTTTTTATACCCTCTATCTCGTGTAGTTTCCGCCCACTTGCATTTAAAAAGAACAACATTGAACTGCCCATAGAAGTTAATCTCAATAATATCTTCCAACTTCCCATAATAAGGTATATCTGCCTGTCTTGAGTTCCTATCAACACTACTTGAAACACAAGATGTGTTGGATGTTAAAAAAACTCCACTATTTTGTGTTCTCAGTCCCTCTTCTCGAGCCAAAGTTCGAAATTTGAACCCATTAATGTTGTAACCACTAAATCTCTTTGCATTGTCCAAAGGACCACGTGCTAGAAATTTTAGATCGGCAGTCATGTTATTCATTGTTTCTGGATTCATAATCTAGATAATGTAATGCAATTGTGTCAGTCAAATTTCGAAGCAAACATGACAAATAGGAACATAACTATTGAATGATCACATACCCGCTTTCGAAACCAATCAACAAATTCCTTAGATACTCTCTTTTCTATCTCTGTTGCTGAAGGTCTTCTTGACCTTGAACTTCTTTTTATGAATTGTCTAAATTCCCTACACGAATTAATAATATAGCAATTTAATGCATGTGATTATATTTAAAAGTCTAAAAATGAATGAAATGAAGTTTATTCTAATTACTCACTCAACAAATGGTGCAACTATTGAACAATTCAGAAGCACGTATCGATGAGCTTGTAGTTTTTGCATTTGAGTTAACATGATCATTGAGGAAGCTCCTACTGGTTTTCCAAGTTGAGGGAAGATAGAGGATGCATAGGAGAACTCATTCTCATTTGGGACATCACAAACACGCCTGTGTCTATTGAATCTTGTCTCTATATCTTCAATATAGCGAGAACAAAAAGTAAGAGACTCTTCACTAAGTAACCTTCACTATAGACCCATACGGTCGAGCCTTGTTACGTCTGAGAGGACTTCAAGTGACCCAATTCCCTACAAGAATGATCGATAATTAGTGTATACAAGTGGCATATATAGAACAAGATAGCTTCAATTGAATGAGCAATTCTTTTACCTCTCTACAGGATACATGTATCTATAATGTGTCTTTGGACCTCCAAGCTTGGCTTCCTCTATTAAATGGACAGATTAAATGAACCATAATCGTGAAGAATGAAGGGAGGAATAACATTTCCAAATGACAAAGTGTGATCACAACGCGATCTTGGAGAAGTTGAAGATCTCGAAGACTCGGACTTTTTACCACAAAGAACTCTAAAGAATGAACAAAATTCCACCAAGACAATTTTGTAACATGGTTTGGCAACAAATTGCGGATGGCTAATGGTAGCGATTGTTCCATTATAATATGAGAATCATGGCTTTTCAATCCAAATATCTTTTGTTGTGCCTCATCAACACATCTAGAAATGTTACTTGAGTAACCATCTGGTACTTTAACATTCTTCAAAGTTTTAAGGAACAACTTTTTTGTATCGCGTGTTAGTGAAAACAAAGCAAGGTGATATCTCCCTTTATTATCAGGCCAAAGATCACGCCTTATACCCATATCTTGCAAATCTTTTCGAGCATTAAGATTGTCTTTTGATCTAGGTTTCTCATGGAGCAAAGTATACAAAACATTGTCACATACATTTTTTCAATATGCATGAAATCCAAATTATGACGCAACAAATTAGATTCCCAATATGGAAGTTCAAAGAATATGCTTCTTTTAGTCCATTGCTTAGTTGGTTGTCTAGATCTTTTCCTCTACCATTCAACATTGCTTCTCTTCCAAATGGAACATCAAGGTTTTCCACTTGCTTCAAAACATCGAGATCTCGATATAATTAAGAGGCGGATTTCGCTCCTCTGTGCTTCCATCGGCGAACACGATTCGATCTAAATCTATGATTTCGCTCCAAAAACCGACGATGGCCCATAAAACACCATTTTCTACTATGAGGAGACGATATGGCTCAAGATCAAAATTACAAGTTGGACAAGCCAAACTCGTATGAGTGTTCCAACGCATGATTTCCTAGGCCAGGAAAGTCACTAATTGTCCACATAAGAGCTGCCTGCATTCTAAAATTTTCATTCATTGATGCATCAAAAGTAACCACACCATCATTCCATAGCTCCTTTAACTCATTTATAAGGGGTTGTAAGTAAACATCTATATTATTTCCAGGCATCTTCTTTCCTGGAATGATCATTGATAAGATGAAGGAAGTGTGCTTCATACACATCCAAGGAGGAAGATTATACGGAATCAAAAACACTGGCCAAATGCTATAAGCAGAACTCATGGTTCCAAAAGGGTTAAAACCATCACTTGCAAGGCCTAAGCGAACATTTCGAGGATTTAAAGCAAATTCAGGATGCATCAAATCAAATGTCTTCCATGCCATACCATCCCTCGGATGCCTTAGCAACCCATCCTTATTACTCTCTGTAGAGTGCCACCTCATATGCTCTGCAGTCTTAGAACACATGAACAATCTTTGCAATCTTGCTTTTAATGGAAAGTAACGCAAAACTTTTACAGCTTGTTTTTTCTTCTTCTTAGGGTTCCATCGAGACACTCCACAATGCTTACATGCTTGCAAGTCTTTGTCTTCATCTCCCAAATATAACATGCAATCTTGTGGACATGCATCTATCTTAGTATAATTAAGACCTAGTTTGTTGATGATTTTTTTCGCCTCATAGAAAGAAGGGGGGAACTTTGCTTGTTGAAACACATCTCTCAACAAATCTAGTATCATAGTCATTGCCTTGTCACTCAATCCACACAAAACCTTTATATGATATAATTTGATTACAAATTCTAGTTTTGTATACTTGCTCCCTTCGTGCAACATGTGACTCCCGTCTTTGATAAACTCATGAAAATCACTAAAATCCCCCCTTGGCCTTTCATTTAATACTTCATTTGCGCCTATTGCTTGTGGTTCATCTCTATTAGTGGTTTGTTGCCTATGGTGCCCAAATGCATCATTGACCATTGTGGCTAGCGGGTTCTCATAATGAAATGTCCCTTGCACATGATCTTCATTTCTAGTAGATTGTGGTACTTGTTTCTCACCATGACGAGTCCATATGATATAGTTTTTAGGGAATGGTTTCGATTCTAAGTGTGATTGGACTACATCACTGGTTTGCCAATCAACAATCCCGCAATCAGGACACGGACATTTTATTGTATCTCTAATAGCGCTATGCTTAAAAGCAAAATCCAAGAATTGACTTATTCCATTTAAGTACTCACTTGTATTTCTTGGCTTTGCAATCCAAGATTTGTCCATATTTAACTGGCCTCTAAATAATGATAAGAAGGTATAAAAGAAATTAAGAAAACCTCAAGAAGTGAATTAATGATGGAGAACACTAGCAATACAAATAGTTGCAAGTAATACAAATAGTTGCAAGTAACAATACAAATAGTTGCAAGTAATACAAATAGTTGAATCTAATTATTTAACTAAATATTTCGAATGTTGACAAATTATATATAATATACCCTTAAAAACATAATTGGTGTAACCAAATTACTTTCTATTTCTTTGCAAAGTCTTTGTTTACTAACACTAACTTACAAATCATGGTATTCAAAATTCAAATCATAAATTGAAGATATAGAGTTTAAAAGTCATGAACTCGTTATAACTTTATAAAACAGGGAGAGTCCTAGTCAAATATATTTTTACCAGAAAAATCATGACCAACTCAAATCAACAAGAGTAAAATGAAATAAAATACAATTCAACCAAAGATTTCAACATAAGAGCATTCTTGTCAACATTCTCGAATTAGCTCTTAAACTCTTACAACTTTACGATCTTAGGACACATAAAGATGCCAGCATTTACAATAACAAATTGTTTATTGGGATGCAAACTACATATATGTTTGTTATAAAGATTGGCAAAGTTTTATGTTGGCTGTTGAAAAATGTGTTACTGTTTGTAAAACAAAAGTTTCTAAGTTGATGCGATTGAATGTGAACATAACAGAAGCAATAAGCAATAAGCAATAAGATTGAATGTGAACATAACAGAAGCAATAAGCAAAGAGTGTGACACTTGTACATTTAATGTTCCATAACTAGTCATTGAAGTCCAAAGAGCATACATTTAAGTAATATTAGAGACAACCTATGAAGAAATGGGCATAGAATACTGAAAAGAGTTTAATTGTGTTGTGTGAGTGATCATATTCATAATAAGAATAGACAGTCAGTTTCAGTTTCTTTGTGCAGCATGACCATACATACCATACAATGTCTCTTCCAATTTATCCACACATATTTTAATTTATCCACACACAATATTATTCACACATCTCCAATTTATAAAAATGTATTTGGCTAATTGGCCAACACCATGTTATTCACTGTCCGAATAAAATAAGTAAGAAAAGCATAATCATATCTCATAAGTTTCTAACTTACTATCTAAAATCTAACTACAACCAAAAGGGAAAAAGTTAAAAGAATGAATGAATATAAAAAATCATTAAGCTAAAAGGGAAAACTTAATACATCAACACATTTTCATTCCAACTCAATCAAACCAAAATTATCAAGAAAACAAATCATTAAGTTACGAAGAGGAAGAAACAAAGACAAACTAGAAAGGGTTCAGCAATAGAGGATGAAACGAAGAGAACAGACGAAGAGGAAGAAATGAAGAGGATTCATACCAAGCAAGATATGGTGTTTGAGATTAAGTAAATAGAAGCTGAGATGAAAGGGTTTTGCATTTTTTTCACAATAGCAATGACAAGAATCACCGGAGTTAGCAACGATTTAGGGAATAACAATAAAAATGGCAAGATGAAAGGATTCATACCTCAATCGTAAGGGTTTTCGTTCTTGAAGCCCGAGGTTCATCTTGGGTTTTTATTGGAAGAAAGGGTTTGATCGTGAGAAAGGGTTTCTGTTCTTGGAGTTCTTGGTGAAGCTTATACCATTGGGTTTCTATTGGAAGAAAGGGTTTCTGTTCCCCTTTCTTCTTCGTTTCAATCTGTGAGTGAGAGAGAGTTGTGAGTGAGAGAGAGTCGTGAGAGTTGTGAGAGAGAGGTAGGGTTTCCGCGCGATTGAGCGAGAAGAGGAGGGAATTTTTTGTGGGTTTTTGTTTCAATCTGCGGGGGTTTTTGTTTCAATCTGCGGGGGTTTTTTTAACCTCTTCAATTTGAATAAAACTTTTTAACTGAAGAATCCAAGGACCGTATTTTTAACGTTATTCTGAGGAAGTTCTTAAAACCTCCGTAAAATAACCCCCGCTATCTGTTCCGTTTTTTGTAGTGTATCCATCAACTCGTAAAGGATGGTGTGTTGCAATTAAGGCAAAACCACGGGGTCGCATTGAAGCCATTGATGTGGAGGATGATGTTCCTTATCAGGTGGATGAAATGTCCGGAGTAAATGAGGTAATTGAAGTTGAACAGGTTCACCCCTTACGTGATGATCACATCGATGTTGAAGAAGTTGAAGCAGTATTAGAAGTGATAGAAGAAAATGAATTAGATGAGCAAGATGAAGAAGAGAATCAAGATGAAGAAGATGAATAATTAGATTAGTCTTTTGTTGTTATTATCATTATTGTTCTTGTGTATTACCTTTGTCTTTTGGATGAAACTTGTTTATGAATATATCATTAATGCTGTTAGTATCACATTTTGTATCATTAATTGTGTTAGTATCACATTTTGTTTCATTAATGGTGTTAGTATCACATTTTGTATTATTAATGTTGGTAATATTATATATTGTTGTGTGTTCCTTTTTCATAGAAATGGATTCGGAGGAGGCTCGACCCACCGAGACAAGATAAAGGGAAGGGAATAGCTAGAGGTCTCCCGAGAGGAGGCGTAATCGTAGTGCTAATAATGAGGTGGTAATTAATATTGGAAATATGAGGTCGAGTACATTGGTTGGTCCGCCTATGACTACCACCTCGGATGTCCCACCACCCATTCTCCATCGGGCCCCAATTGGTTTCATATTCCTCACATGGACATATGCCACCTTACGGGTATACTGGTGGGCATATGCCACCTCCTGGTATACTGGTGGGCATATGCCACCTTACGGGTATACAGACTCCGTATATGCCACTGGGTATCTACTCGAGATACTGGTGGACTCTTCCTCCACATCCTCGGGTATCTGGTGGGCATACGCCACTGAGCATATAGGCACATCGACTGAGCATATGCCCACACCGGAGGATGATCATGTTGGTGGTGATGGTGCTAATGAGCCGGGAGTGGAGGTGGTTGATGACGAGAGAGTGGAGGTGGTTTATATCAACAACAAAAAGCTCTACATCATTTATCCATATGGTAACACGTAAGTATTATATTGGTTGGATTTTTTTTTTAATTTAAGTTAATTATGCAACAACTTATATATATATATATTTGATTGTTTGATATATTTTTTTCATTATGTAGACTTGTTCCGTCGAAGGCAGCTTCATCCAGCATCACATATGTCATCCAGAAGAAATATTTTCAAACTTACCATAAAAAGTGGAGTAAAGTTGATGACAAAGTGAAGGAAGAGTTGGTGGATTTTTTTAGGGTAAGTGTCTATTAATTATGTCATTATGTACCTATATATATTGTTAGTTTTAATTTAATGTTTGGTAATGTTTAATATTATTACTAATACATACTTTCATTATGCTTAATACAGAACAAAGTGACATGGCACCAACAGTATGATGAAGAGGTCCGGAGATGTTTTCTCCTGAGGTTTGGTCAACAATTGTCGGATATGTTGTACAAGTTGAGGCGTGGAAATGTGAGGCCTCCTTACATGGGTGAAAATGTTTGGAATGCCTTCAAGGAACATTGGGAAACAGAGAAGTTCAAACATAATTCGAAAAGGCGGCGAATAGAAACTCGTAAAAAGGCGGCTCGCTTAAGCGTGTGTTGGGTCCATAAGTCGAGCTCAACATGCTATTCGATTGGTAAATTATTTTAAATATCTGTGTGTTTTTTACATTACTTAATTAGTTAGCAAATGTTGAAAATGTTTTTCATATTACAAAGCTAAGAAGTTGGGACGCCTCCCATCGTTCTTTGAGCTTCACAGGCCACCCATGTAAGGAAGCGGTACTCAAGATCACTATGTTGAGGAGCGCAAGGCTTACTTCGTAAATACACAACTTGAATTGTATTATATATACATATATGTTGCTTTGTTAAAATGAATGGAGCACTAATTATGCTATGTTTTGTGGTTATACAAAATAGGAGGCCCATACTCGGGAGATGGGTTTCACCACTCAGTGGAACTGGAACTCAAACACACTGGTCAACTTACTCTCGATTTGATAGCTCTCTCGAATGCACATTGGGAGAAAGTAGCGGGTTGGAACAAAAGGTCGCTCAGTATGGTGCGGGGCCCTTGGCTCCATTAATGAGCCCGTCTGGTGTTGACCCAGTAGAGCTTCTAGAAGGCGACCACCGTTTACTCACTCAATCATTCGGAGAGAGCGATTTAGGAAGATGGAGGAGGAGGCGCATCTTCGCGCAAATGTAAGTCGCAAGAGAGTGAGATGCAAAAGCTGGAGTGGCAGAAAATGATGGAGATGCAAAAGCTAGAGTGGGAGCAAAAGATGGAGAATGACATGAGGAGGATGATGGAGCATTTTCAGTCTCAGCAGAGTACGTCTCACCACGCAGGAACTCGGGGGAGTCGATGAGTCCGAGTATCGAGTTTTTGAGGGGGTCCGAGGAGTCCGATGGACGGGTCTTTTTAGTACTCTTTGTATTATTTTTTTTACATTTGAGTATTTTGTGTTGTATTGACATTTGATTTTACGTATTGATTTGGATTTTGAATGGAACATTTAGAAATTTTGTATTTATATATTGATTTAGGTATTTTATGTTTTATTAGTTATTAGTAATAAATAAGCAGGTTTAAAAAAATTATTTTTTTGATTTTAGCAAGGGAATTAGCGAGGGAATTCAGACACGTGGCAGTCACCAATAGGATGTTCAGGCGTGTCAGTTAGCGAGGGAATTGATGTGTCCCTCGCTAATTAGCGAGGGAATTAGCGAGGGACGTGACCGTGGGTAATTAGCGACAGAACTTATTTCTCTCGCTAACTGCATTAGCGAAGAGGGAATTAGCGAGGGAACTGGTCCCTCGCTAATTGGTCATGTTAGCGACTGAATATTCCCTCGCTAATGACCGTTGTTTTTTGTAGTGAAGGCCGGCCCTATATATTGAGATTTAACCCACATTATCCCATGATATCACGTATACTCTCTCTATCTCTCGTATTATTTTCACTTCTTTTTCACTTTTTTTCTTGTCAAATTCACTAAATTATACCAACATAATTATAGTTAGTGGATAATCCCTTACATCGTGATGAATCAATGTTTAAATTTCTGTTGAATGAAGTGTCCATACATCAATAATATCTCGAACTGATTATCTTGTTAGAGATTGGAGAGATGTTTATCAAAAAACAAATCTTGTTAGATAGAATTAGTGAAAAATAAAAAAAAAACATGCCAAATTATCGTGACCTACACTCCTAATGCATTTCCCTTTTTAACACGGATACGTATTACACAACCATTATGTTAAGGCGTTAGTTAATAGCGATATTTTTTTCTTCATTTCTACAAGAAAACACAACACTAGTAATAATTATTTAAAGGTCAAACACATCATTTAAGAAACAAATTTCCTAGAAGAAAAAAAATGGAAGAAAACAAACAAACGAATCTCGAAATCAAAACGATTCTTTGAAAGGTAAAATATATTTAGTGTGCGGCAAACAGTCAAACACTTAATAATTAGATATCAATAATTTAAAAAAATAATGCTTACTATAAATGAAATAAATAAATATTAAAGTCGGGTGCTTCTAACCTGATGGATCATTCACTGATATACCACTTAAATTGACCGTTAAATATTATCTCCGTTACATAATATATGCAAAAATTGGTCAACTAAAATTGATGTAGCTAGTCCAAAATTTAGACTTGGTACATCAACTTTTGTTGACCAGCTTCCGCTTCTAACGTGATGGATCATTCACTGATATACCACTTAATAATTCCTTCATTACAGAATATAATCAAAAACTAATCAACAAAAATTTGATATATCTAGTCCAAAATTGTACCAGATACATCAATATTCGTTGACCAATTTTTGTTTATATTCTATAATAGAAGGAGTATAATATAAAATATTATGAGTGGTTGAGATTTCATGTTGATTAATACAATCTCAACCACTGATAACACTTTATGCTATATCTAACGATCGATTTAAGTGATACACTGACGAGGGGACTTGGTTTACCCGTCTCACCCTAAAAACACCCATATATCAAAAGGGTAATTGAGTCATTAGAATCGGGAACGAGGTCCAAATGTCACACACATGAAGCGTCACACAACACAACCCAACAAAAAAACAAAACCCAAATAATTTTTATATATAAATGAACACATGAAAATAAATCAGAGATCAGAGATTGGCACATTCCCACGCAGGAATTGGCCTTAGATTTCGCTCCCTCTCTTTTCTTCTTCTTCTCTTTCTAACGTTCAACTTCAACCGACGACTCTCAAACACAAACAAAAGCACAAACAAAAACACCAATACAACCTCAAAAAACATTTTCATTTTTCCCAGAAACCGAAACCTCAAAAAAAAAAAAAACATTAACACCAATACAAATTTGTCGTGATTTTTTATTATTGATATTCATTTATCCGTCGTCGTTTTGACATCTCCACCATGTCGTCCGGCGGCCCAACCACCACCTCTTCAAACACAAGCCCAAGGGTCGCGGCGGGTCCGACAACAACACGTCGGCGCGTAGCCGACAACATTAACAACAACATCATAGACACGGAAAAACAACAACTCTCATCTAGCTTCTCAGATTTTTCCGAAGTTGAACCAAACGACATCGTATTGGGCAACACAATTCCAATACATCACCACCACGCGCACGCGCACTTACATCATCACCTTCATCCAGTCACGCGCTACCTTCTTATACGCGCTCGCATTTTATGTTGTGTTCCAGAACAAGTATTTTTATGGTTATCTTGTTTGGTTCAGAAAGTTTTCTCAGGGAAAAACGTGGGCCGTAGGATCTTTGCGTTTCTTATTTGTATGGTTGTTATGTCAGTTTTCGTGAAAGTTTCGTTTATTGATGGTGGCGTTGAAATGAATGGAAGAAAGAGTATAGAAAGTGGACAATTGATTTTGCAACGGTTTAAAGAAGATTGGGCTTCAGCCCAAAGAGTTGTAACGGAAACTTCAACGGAAACCTCCATGCCTAAAAAGGGTCCTCGAGAGATTGGCTGTAAGTGATTTTATTTTTCTCTCTCTCATATCACGTTTTGCTAAAAGTGCTTTTTTCCTTTGCTTGGGTTGCTGTTAAAAATTCTCTTTTGGGAATCTCATAATTACTTTTGACGTTTTATTTTGCTTAAAAGGATAAAAGGTTAAAACTTTAAACTGCTTAATCTGTAATTCATAGGCTGCAGTTATTGGATAAATAACTTTTTAGGTTTTCTTTTTTAAGTTGTAATAATGTAGATATCGAGTTTTATGGATATGAAGGTGGAAAAAGAAATGAGTTTTTGGCTTTTCTGCATTTTTAAGTGGGTTCACCAGGTTTTCGGGTTTTGAAAAGAGTTTAATTGGTATGGTGTAAAAAAATTTTAAACCATCAACTAATCATAAATCTGTGATGAATTAGATATTTAGGGCCTTTGACTTTTTGTCTTTGTCCAGTTTAGTTAGGGTATGCATGTAATAATATATTAATAAATTAATAAATAAATTATATAAAAATAATAAATTGTGTCAAAAAATATATATTACAACGGCATTTTTAGATCAGCAGTTGTTTTTTCTGTGATGTTTAGCAAAGGTACTAGAAAATGTTTTTTTGGTACTAGAAAGTGTTTGGTGACATCATTCGATTTTTGGGTACTTTCAGATTTCAACCAAATATATTTATTAGCGATTTTTATTTATTAGTGGAATCTTCTAAGCTCTTTCATAATTGGCTATTGACTCGTTTACCTCCATTAAGTCGGTAGCATATTGCAACACGTATTCTGAGTTTTGAATATATTTTTGGTTCTGTACCAAGCTGGCTCTGACCATAACACTAACATCTCATTGTGCTTTCTATGAATTTCTCACGCGTTTCGTATTTGTTTTTGTTTTTTTTATTATTCTTGCTTGTGCTTTCCATGGTGTATGTAATATAGCTCCACATATCACCATTGCTGTAAAGATTTTTTACACTTTCACTCAATTATAATCATTAGATAAAAAATGTTTGATTTTCATTATTGCTATGATGATGATGATGATGATTATGAAGTCACATATATAATTGATGATTGTTATTGTTGATGGTGTAATTTTTTTTACACTTTCACTCAATTATAATCATTAGATAAAAAATGCTTGATTTTCATTATTACTATGATGATGATTATGAAGTCACATATATAATTGATGATTGTTATTGTTGATGGTGTAATTTTTTACACTGACCGTGTAAAAATTGTTTGAATTAGTTAGGGATTTTTTACACTATCGCTCAATCATAATCATCAGATTAATAAAAATGTTTGTTTTTCATTATGACTACATGTATGATTGACGGTGTAATTTTTTGACACTGACGGTGTATAATATTTATCTGCAAATTTTAATGTTAAATGATTTGAATTTTGGCATTGGGCTTGACATTGACAATCTTAACACTTTTAACTCGTGGTTTTATATCTTTTATTGTTTATTTATTTGTTATTTTTCTCTTTTGTAATAGACACCAGAAATATGGATGAAGCCAAATAGTGACAACTATTATCAATGCGTTAGTCGATCAAGGAATCAAATAAGTAAGTAAAAATTATTACTACATTTGATTCATGTCATTTTCAAGCTTTATTGCTTGTGATCAATTTTTGTCTCATTTGCACTTCCCTTTTTTGTTTCTTTTAGGGACAAAGTCAAAAACTAACGGCTATCTTCTTGTTCATGCAAATGGTGGATTGAATCAAATGAGAACAGGGGTAAGATCAATTGAAATATCACACTCACATGTACAAGATCAAATTTACACGAGATCACAAACTTTTACACTTACACCAATTATTACTCTTTTCGTAAAAATTGAATCAAAGAAAATTGACGTATTTGATCAAAATTTGAATCAATTACATTAACTTTTATTGACGCATTTTTTGTTTATATTTTATTCTGATGAGTACTCCATTCAAGTAAAAAAAGTCTATGTGTTTTAATTTTGACTAAATACATAATTTTTTTCCTTATATTTTGGGTCAAAGGGAATAATTTTGTGTAGAATGTGAAATTAATTGATCCTACCATTTAAAATGAAGTAGTTTGATCAAATATCAATTAAATTTTTGTTGACATGAAGTTTTACATAACTTGAAAAAATCTTAAAAACCCTAAAGACCATCCCCTTAAAGTAGAAGCTCATGGTCCTCGATGTCCTTGCTCCTCGTGATTGGGACAGTTATCAGATTCGTGTCGTATCGACAAAAATAAAGAAAAATCAATGGGTCCTCAAATGTTTTTTCATTCTCTTTCATTTTTTGTCGAACCAGCACCGATTCGTTCACCGTCTTAGCACTAAGGACAAGAAGGGCCGTGAGCTTCTAATTTTTGGAAACATCGTCCACCATCAGAATTTTAGATGGTTTTCAAACATTATTAGTCTAAGTAAAGTTGTCCACCCCTAGAATTCCTTTTATAGTACCATTAATTTCTTTTTGTCAGTTTCCCAAATAATATTTGTACTACTCTATTTGCTGATTCTCAGAATCTTCAATAATTGCAGATATGTGATATGGTTGCAGTGGCAAAAATAATGAATGCAACCCTTGTACTTCCATCTCTTGACCATGATTCATTTTGGACTGATCCAAGGTAAATATTCCTCTGTAATTTTAACATTAATCAATTAACTAATTTCCTCATGTTTACCATTTTTTCCAAAATGTAACGTTCCTAATATATTTCAGTGACTTTAAAGATATTTTTGACTGGAGGCACTTCATGAAAGTCTTAAAAGAAGACATTGAAATTGTTGAGTATTTACCAGTCCGTTATGCTTCTGTGAAACCTATTGTAAAGGCCCCAGTTTCATGGTCAAAGGTATGGAGAATCACATCAATTATTCTAAACCACTATTTCTTAATGCAATGAAATGACAGCTGGCAAATTGGGCTTCCGGTATGGTCCAATGGGCCAAAGTGCAAAACTGGATTGTGCTGACCTGCGCAACCCTGCCCAGGCCAATTGGGTTGAGGCAAATTGTTCCGATCCTTTTTGGGCCTCCATTTTTTGAGCTCTGTCCAGCCGAAAACACGAGACTATCGGGCTGGTCCGTTGGTCTAGGCCAAAATTGACACCTCTGAATGATCTCTTATACTATATGATGTTTCATTTTTGCAGGCTAGTTATTACAGAGGAGAGATTCTTCCTATGTTGAAGAGACACAAAGTTGTTCAATTTACTCACACAGATTCTAGACTTGTCAACAATGGACTTGCTTCCTATATTCAGAAGCTTAGGTGTCGTGCTAATTATCAAGCTCTTAAGTATACAACTGAGATTGAGGAACTTGGGAGAACCTTGGTTGATAGGCTAAGAAATAATGATGAACCATATATTGCCCTTCATTTAAGGTATCAACCTTATATGATCATAAACATTTTCTTTAAGTATACAAAATTTTCTATTTTAACTTTTAATTACAACTTAGAGCCGTTAAACTAGCCCGCTTGGCTCATCCCACTAGGCCAAAAAACAAAACGAGCTGGGCTGGGTTGGGCTATGTTTTTTTAGCCCAGCCTAGACCAAAACACGGAACCAACGAGCCAGTCTGGTCCAGTTGAACTTTTAATATAGGAAATAAGAAAAAGTGTTAAAAAAAAAGCACAACCGGACTAGGTCAAAATCGCCTAGTTCTATTTTGGCCACTTTTAGCGAGCCCGGTCTAGAACATCGGCCAGCTCTTGAGGTGGGCCAAAATTGACACCTCTACTTCCCGGTCACTCGACAACAACTTTACCGTTATGCTAAGTGTTCTTCGTTTACTTTTTATGATCATTCAAACCATGGCAACTTGCTTACCTTAGCTCTTTCTTTCTTTGTAATGTAGATATGAGAAAGACATGCTAGCTTTTACTGGCTGCAGCCATAATCTAACTGCAGAGGAAGCTGATGAACTTAGGGTTATGAGGTATGAAGTGAAGCATTGGAAAGAAAAAGAGATTGATAGTGTAGAAAGGAGATTACAAGGGGGATGTCCTATGTCACCTAGAGAAGCAGCAGTTTTTCTCAAGGCTATGGGATATCCTTCCACTACAACAATCTACATTGTTGCAGGACCTATCTATGGTAGCACTAGTATGGCAGCCTTTCGCGCCGAGTACCCTAATGTCTTCACGCATTCTACCCTCGCAACCGAGGAGGAGCTAGAGCCATTCAAACCGTATCAAAATCGTCTCGCGGCTTTGGATTACATAGTTGCTCTTGAAAGTGATGTCTTTGCTTATACTTATGATGGTAACATGGCCAAAGCGATGCAGGGGCCATCGGCGGTTCGAGGGTTTCGGAAAACTATCAATCGACAGGTTCGTTCACAAAACATAAATGACTACATATATTTTCCCTTCAATAGTTTTTTTTTTGTACATATTACCGAGGTTTTAAATTTTGGTTGCACTAATAGTAGCAGCCGCATCCCATTTCTTGATATTGTGAAGAATCACGATCAAATGTGACTGATGCGGACTCAATCGCAGTCGCGTTGTGGTTGTAGAGACGCCAAAAAGCTTGATGTCGTGGCCTAGTTTGATACCGCATCAGTCATATTTGACCGCGATTCTTCGCAAAGCATAAATGACTAGATGAATTTTTTGTTCAATGATTAATACTTGTACATATTACTAAGGTCTCAAATTACGGTTGCACTAGCAGTCGCGATTGCATCGCAACTCTTAATATTGCAGAGAATTGCAGTCAAATGTGACCAATGCGGCCTCAATATTGGTTGCAGAGACGCCAGAACACTCGATGTTGCGACCAAGATTGTGTTCGTTAACGTTTTTTTTTTCAAACAATAAATCTCGCATGTTTCTGACCTATATAATCTGCTTCATTTGATGTGCAGATCAAGTTTTGTGAAGCTGATTGATCAATTGGATATGGGTGTATTATCATGGGATGAATTTTCATCTGAGGTTAAAAGATTGCATGGAAATAGGCTAGGTGGAGCTTATCTTAGACAGGTAGGAGAGTCACCAAGAACTGAAGAGAATTTTTATGCAAACCCCTTTCCTGGTTGTGTTTGCAACAAGTCTCAAGAGATCATTACCATTCAGAAATTAGACCAAAGATTTGGTATAGTAGAATCACAAAGATAGTTGTTTTTTTGTTTTGGTCATATGATGACTAGGTTAAAAAAATAGTGGGGCTTTATAATGCAACATTATGGCATTGCTTTAAAGTTTAAAAAAAAAGGCAACACATTTGGGTTGTGTTGTAGGAATGTGCCTATTTGATGAGGCTGGGGTTTGGTTGGTTTATATTTTTAATTCAAAAAATACGAGTTTAAGTTAGGGATACGAAAAGGGTGGGAATAGAAAAAGGGGTGTGTATAATCAAAAGGGAAATTATAAGTTAGATGGTTAATTATACTTTGGGGGAGATTGGGTTTGGCCATACTGGGAGTTACACATTGTATTCATTGGTTCATTTTTGAAAGACAATTGGCAAATGGAGCACGATTCCAATATTGAATTGAACACTTGATACAGATTACAGAGGAATTGAGAGATTCATAATTTACATTGGATTTCTTTTATTTCTTTATTTAGATTTATGTTGTGCATCTATGTCTTGAATTGCATGCTAAGAGTGTAGAAATGTCCATGCCTTAATTTATTATCTTTTTTTGGTAGTATTCAGTAACTTGTTTGATAAGCAAGGAGAAAAGAATCAGTAGTTTTAGGATGAGAAAAGATTCAGTGATTAAGATAAGAAAATATGACCAATAATGATTGATCTGAGTGGTAACTGGACTCGAATTCCACTTTAAGGTCTCGGATTCGAATCTTGAGTGTGGCAAAAATTCTGTTGAGAGGGGAGAACCACACGGGTCGGCAAAGCCGAGTACTCGTGGCAAACACCAAACAACAAAGAATTTTAGAAATCGAAAAAAGTGCAAATAGAAATCATAAACAAATATAGATTCAAACCAAAAAGTAGGTTTCACCTTCTCCTTCTGTGTTTCACAAATGGTGAATTGTTTTCTGTTTTTCAAAAACCACACATTTGTAGAAGACGCACATAGAGTAATTTATCTCAAATCATGCAGGGGCCAACATGTCATTTTTTTTAATTTCAGAATAAGTAAAGTTAGGGACCAATTTGAGTTGAAATAACATATCATATGTCAATTAACATGACACGTTGGAACATAATATGTCACGTAGGTGGCGTTAGCTAAAGTCTTTAACACTTGATGTAGAGAGGGACTCACATGTCTTGTTTTTGAAAAAAAATATGGACTAATATTTCCCAAAAAATTGTTAGGGGTGAATTTGTCCCGCGAGAAAATTGTTCAGGACGAATTTGAGCCTTTAATCTTAAAATTTCAACTTCTAAATGTTTTCATATTAGTTTAATGACCATGCATTCAATGTATCCTTTTAGGTTATTTTACATCTCGCATTGGTTAGTTAACCACTAGTTTTTTACCAAACACTTCTTATCTTTATTAACTAGTTTATCTACTATTTATTTGCTTATACACCATCAACTACTTTTTACCAAACAAAATCTTAAGTCGAGCTTAATGAACATTTTGATGTCATTAAGAGGACGATAAAGCTAACGACCTCATTGTACATTAAATAACTATTTTTAGTCAAAAGGAGATTAAATAACATGTAACGATCATTTTCCAACAGAGATATTCGGGCTAATAAGTCAGTCACCTCATTCTGTTTCCCGTTAATTGTGTTTGTTTGTGGTTATGTGGTATGAGGACATCCGAATTTGTTTGAATTGGCAACAAAACTATGGGTTTTTATTTTTGTACCCCCCTCATTGGCCTCCATACCCCCATAATACAATTTAATATCAAAATACCCCTAATTTTTACCAAAAATCACATCTGGTCTAAAATTTCGCACTCTTCCCGGAATCATTACTAATAAGGTAAATCCGTAGTTTGTTTTTTTTTTTTAAATATTTTTCCCGGATGGATTTGTTTGAGTTTTTCCCGGATTTATGATAACTACATAAATCTGGAGTGTTAAATTACACTTCGGGTTTATGTGGTTAGCATAAATCCGGAGTTGTTATTTTTAGGGTTTTGGTTATGCATACGGATTTATCTTGACTAGATAAATCCAGAGTCATTTTTAATTTTTTTTTAATTTATTTAATTAGTTAACTAATTAAGTTATCTATTGTTAATATCGTACAGATATGGCTATGCCTGATGGGGTGCTTCCCAATTGCTCGGATGCATTTACAACAAATGAGGTGCGTATTTATGATTAATTATTTTAAACAGTATTTAGAATTTAGTCTAATCCGATAATTGTAAATTATTTGTAGATTTTTCATACCCGTGATGATTTCGTATGTTGGGCTAGAGAGACTGGGAAAGCCAACGGAACAGTTGTTATCATCCTCAAATCTGATAAAGCAATTCGCAAAAGTGGGAGAAAAAATGTGATTGTTTTTGGTTGTGCGAAACATGGGAAACACACAGGAGTAGACGTGGGTTGCTCTAAAGGTAGAATGATATCTTCAAAGAAGTGTGATTGTCCATTCAAGCTAAAAGCTAAACCTCTGAATCCACCAGTTGAGGATTGGAAGGTAGGGGTTAGGTGTGGCGTACACAATCATAAGCCATCTCCATCATGTATCGGACTTCCAATATTTGAGCGATTCACAAAGGAAGAGAAAAGTATGTTGGATGAGCATACATTGTTAAATGTCAAAGCAGATAGAAGAGTCTAACTGCATTGAAGAAGAGATTTGTGGGGAACTTGAGTACTATCACGCAGTTGTAAAAGCAGCGCCGGATGTTTAGGACGAGTCACAGAGGTTCTAGAACTGAGATCTAGGAGCTTATGAGGTTGATAGATTCTGAACACTATGTGTGTTGGACTAGAAGAATTGAGAACTATGATGTTATTGGTGACATCATGTGGGCACATCTCGAGTCTATCAACCTATTGAGGATATTCCCTAACATATTGATTATGGATAGCACCTACAAAACCAACAAGTATAAATTGTCTCTCTTTGAGATTGTTGGAGTGACTTCTACGGAGTTGACATTCTCGGTTTGCTTTGCTTATTTGTCGAATGAGCGGTATGACAATTTCGGATGGGTATTGCGGTATTTGAGAGACATGATAGTGGTAGATATTACTCTTCCTGAACTGTTTATCACTGATAGAGATCTTGGACAAATGAGAGTCATAGAGGTGGAGTTCTCGGAAAGTTACAATTTGTTTTGTCGGTATCACATAAGCAAGA